>CM031237.1:630432108-631926156 GCA_018340775.1 Taxus wallichiana var. yunnanensis | reverse complement strand
GAAAATATTATCTAGAGAGGAAGTAAAAGTAGGTGATGCAGATTAGAAAAAGGGTGGTGTTAGCTCTAGTTGAACTTAGATGTTATTGTTGCACAATATCAAAGATAAAGAATCATTCGAGTTACATGTTTTACATAATAAAAATTTCACAATGTTGGTAAGAAATTTTTCGGGGGAAAATTGGTGGTTATCTTGCCAACACTGGGAATCTAATTCCCTCTACTTAATAGGTGAGGCTACAATATATGCATGTGCAAGTAAAAAGTGAGTTTTATCTTGGTAGCCTTTTGGCCCTGAGGATCCAATAGGGACACTCCACCGATCCCTGTGGAAAAGCTAGCAACGTCTTACTAGATAATTTTTTTCTAAACAGTGGGAAAGGGGAGTGAGAAAATAGATGAGGGGATTAATTTCATGGGTATAAAATCAAAGTCCCACACCCATTAACGACGTTCACACACACATTAAACTTAAGAAGAAAACAATCATGCAAATGGAAATAAGACAAGTTAAGATTGATAAATCAAATTTTCTAAAATCTCCTCATTAAAAAATGCATAAAACTCCTTCTTGTATTGATGCTTAAAAAAATTTGTACATAGTGTGGAAGTTGAAGAAACTAGAAGAAAATGTTTATCTACTTTTCTTTCTCTAAGTACAATGCACTCTTTAGTATACAAGATCAATTTACAACCCTTTGAAAATAGAATGGATTTAAAATTTATAGAATGAGAGATGACTCATCATCTACCCCCTAATGGGTTTTCATATGTCCTCGTGCAAATTGAAACTTTTCAACTTCCTAGGAGAATATTAAGTCCCTTTTTATAACATAAAGGTGAATTTTACGTTAGAAACATAAATTTGATTTTTTAATTTCATTAAAGGACATCTAAAAAGTGCACTCACAATGAAGAATTAGAACATGGAGGATAAAGAAGAGAGGAGAGAAACAAGGAAGAAGAAGGGGGAAGAAAAAATGATGATGAATAATCTTCCTCCGGTGAAGTCCATGGATCTTTCTAGATGATTCGATGAGATGTTCCATTGTAGTGAACTTTACATCTCCAAACTCTTTATACCCTAAGAAATTCCTTCATCTTGGCTCACGAAACTTGTCGAGTTGAATGAATTGTTCTTCCGATGACCACAATTCTAACCCTGTGTATGATATACCTATGACCTGAATCACCTAGTGAGTTTTGAGAGAAATTATTGAATTCCCTGAGATGAGTCTCAAATTCATTATGAGAAATGCCCATGGATGATCCCGAATGATGGTGTTGACGTGAATGATCATCCATCTATGTCCCATTGTGCCAAAATTTCCCTTTGAGTGTAACTTACTATCAATAGTAAGTGTCTAGATGGAAGACTTGCTATTTTTAGTGAGAGTTGATTTTTTCCTCTTTTTGACCATCGTGATGTGATGAATTCCCTCATTCAATCCTATACACACTAGCTTTTCCTCAACCGCTTCTTAGGTTGAATTAATTTTTTTAATCACAAATATAGGGAACTTACTATTTTTAGTAAGTGGTAATTTTCATTGTTTTCTAATTTTGATAATTATTCTAGATTCTGGTGATATTCAAGTGCACACTACCTTTGCCATAACAAATGTTGATGACGACTTTCCGAAAATAGTGAGTGCAGTATAAGAAAACTTACTATTTTTAGACGGTTGACTTCCACATCTCAGTTTTCAATGGAACATATTTTTTTAGACTTGGCTCGTCATCACAGTCATGTCCTCCGAATTTCACTTGATTTCACCTACTAGAATGCTTGGAAATAAAATTTAAAATTTTTGCACAGCGGTGGCTTCATGCGCATGGAGCTGCACTGGAAAAAATTAATGAGATCAAAATTTATAGGTCTGGTTTTTATCTCCATTTGTGATGAAAAAAACTCCATCATGATAGTATTTTCATTTGGAGTCCGTGTGTAAGTTTTTAGCTCATTTCCATTGCCAGATTGATGGGAAATCACAAATGTGAGTTGGTGCACGAAGCGGGATTTTGTTGGAATAAATGTTTCAAGGCACCATTTGAGATCTCATGTTTTGCATCTTGATTGTCTTAAAAATGGGGAGTTCTCAGTAAAATATGACACCTCAATCCAAATTGTATCTTGCAAGATATGAAGATTTTTGATTGGGTGACTTCATGGATATCTAGTAAAAAATCTTCATTTTCTCCACGTTCTTCATTTCTTCAACACTTTTGATAAATACTTCCCCAAGACCTGTGTATTTTAATGGATTTGAGTGGTTTTCTTGGCCATGGTGGAGTTGATTTGGAGTATGATAGTGGACCGGGATTTTGGATAATCATGAACAAAGCCATGGCAAGGTATGAATCTATGAAGAAGAAATGGGGGGAAATAATGGCTAAATTCTGGATTTAAATTATTCAAAAAAAAATTCACAGATAGGGATGGGAAAATTTTATTTTCCTTGATTTCCCTTACCTCAAAGGGATGTGAGGGACATAAATTTCTATGGTGAGCAAGAAGGTGACACATGGCAGTGATCTGACGGCACAGAGTGAGAGCTAGAAAATTAGCACTGAGCGGTGAAAGCAAGTCACATGGGTGACTAAAAGTCTCCCTTAGAGAGCTAGGAAAATTTTTAAAGGTTTTATGTCCTTTAAATTTAAGGGACATGAGGGAAATAAAATTTTATGGTGTTCTTGGATTTGACACGTGGCGGAGATTCAATGACAGGAATTTGAGCTTTCAATTGTACCAAGGGGGAACCGGCAACATGAAGGTCACATGAGGATCTAGAGGTCACATGGGGGCTGGGAAAATTTTTACAAGGCTGATTTCCATTACCCTTAGGGAATTTGGGGACAAAAATTCATCCAAGCTCTTGGAACTAACATGTGTCCTCCCAAACTAGATCTAAGACGACAACTTGAGACGATGATAACTTGAGCTCCGATGGACTTTTCAGAAAATGTTTATATGATCCTAACTAGAAATGGATTTTGAATCCAATAGTTGGGGGTATCATGTCTTTTATTTTCCATTTGATCCCTGAAAAATAATATTTTTGATTTGGTACTTCACTTATGCTTGAGAAACACCGCCTCAAATCTAATGCTCCAAAGTGTTGTAAGAAAACTGATTTCACCATACTTTAGGGCATGGAATTATATTTTTATAATGTTTTCTTTTACTCCTAACTCCATCCGAAGCTCCAAAAATCACCTTCTGAATTTTAGTGTTTGTTTTGGCCTATGTCTTGTGAGGCCTATGAACCCTAATTTTTGGGAAATTGCCCCAATTTCTCTAAGCCCTTCCAAAATATTCTTGAATCATTTCCATGATGTCACAAAACATTTAAATCACCACCACATCTTCTTATTATATTCTTCTCTAATCCATGGGGTTTCTCTAGCCCTAGGAAGGCCAATGATATCCCTTCCCACAACCTCTTGTAGCTTGCAACTTTTAATGAATTTCTAAAATCACCTAGGGGGAATGAATGGAATTTTGTAAATCACCTAGGGGGATGAGAAAAAATTAGTTGGGGGTCACTTGGATTGGCTAGATAGTATTGGGTGTCTTGGAATGATAAGAATTGAAAACATTTTCTACAGGGGTATCGTTGTCATGCTTGAAAATTATCAATTTCCCTATTGCACATTTACATGACAACAACTGGCTCTAGCTTAGGGACATGACATGGACTGAATGTAGTGAAGACATGACATAGAGAATCGATAATCTCAACTTAATACCATATGATCCATTAACTAGTGCCTTATCCATTGGGTCTTCGGTGCCATGTATAACTTAAAACAAGAGAGAGATAGAGAGAGAGAGTGAAGAAGGAAAACACACACACATGAAATGATGGAAAGGGAATACATGACACACAACAGGAAGGGAAATAAACAACATAGAGGGAAGAAAACCTAAAAATCACCTATGGTACAAAAGTGGGGAAACTATAATTTCTTTGGAGCACTTTTCATTTCTCAAATGTTACCCTTGAGAGTGCAACCCTGAATGATGTTGTTTTGTGAAGCCATTGAATTGTTCTAGAAAGTAGCCTCCTCTCCTTAATTTTTTATGAAAGAAAGGTACTTTCATGACTATATATGCTTTTTGTAGGAGTGATTCCCTATGAGATTCTTGATTCTCAGGTATTTTCTTGGAAATTCCACTTCCTTCATCCTCTTTGAAATAAATTTCATGGTGTCAGTTACATTCCACATTTTTTCATGTATTTGATTTCTCAGTGAGCATCCTATGGCTGCCCCAGGGATTTTTTTCATTCAAATTGCTTGAATATTCCAATTTTTTCCCATAACTATGCTCATTGTCCTCTTCTCTATGAGAAAACTTGGAATACTAAAGGGAGGACTGGAAGATACCTCATAATTGTCTTGTATGGCCATGGCATGAGTTAAGAGATCAAGAATCAACTTGGGATCCTCTGAAAATTATACCACATCTGATAGTTCTTACATGGAGGTCTCCTTTGTTACTTCTTATAGCTCATTTGTGTACACCTTTGAAGAATCTTTATTTTTCAGCTCAAGGAAACTATCCAGAGGGGTTACTTTATCATCTTGGTAAATGCTACATTGTATAACTCCTTCATCAAGTGAGGCTTCAGCTTCAAAGTCCTCAATACTCATTGCTTCACTTTCTTCATCATGGAAATAATTTTCCTCTTTGAATGGGAAAGAAAATACCTTGATTTCATTGTTGTATCCATCAACCATTGAATCGGGAGAGAAATCAAATTTCTCATCTTTCTTTGTTTCAATATGGCCAACCTTCATACTATTTAAGAATTTCAAATCAGATTCATTTCTTGCATCAGGACTTTAAGACTCGGTTCGAGGTCTTGTGTTTATTCCATGTCTCTTAGCAGTTATTTTACAAATATTTCTTTCCCACTATTCAGGGGCTCATTGTAGACTAGCTTGGTCTCTTCCTGGCTGACATGATCAAGGGAGACCTCATCAAATAGGAACGAGAATATATCTTCATCATAGTTAAGTGCAAAAGCTGATTTTACCATTTGAAATTCACCAAGAACCTTTTCCTCTTCTTCATTGTTTGCATCATCTAGAAATGTGGGGATTCCCTCTTATAACTCAAATATCATCAATGATTCTTCAAGGTCCATACCTTTCTGGGAAGGCATGTCTGACCCTATCAAGATGGGAATATCCTCTTCCTCCTTGGTTGTCACAAAGTGATTCATCACTTTCTATCTTGAGTACAAAGTATTAGCTTCTAGACTTTCACACCATGTACCTCATCTTCTTCTTTGGAAGCAATTTCTCCATGTCTCCCTTTACTGGTATGGTTGTGAAAGACCAATTCATCTAAATTTTCCCTCACATGTTTTAGCAGAAAATTCTACTCAATAACATTCGAATGAGGCTAGGATGTCTACTACTAAAATCATCACTAAAACTTTCTTTCCTAGAAAATTGGCAAGAGCCACTGTGCATCTTTGAACTTCCCTATAAGTGAGACCTATTTTGACTCTAGGGAGCATCACGTTATACGAGGAACCATAATCTATTATAAAATTGTTTATTACATATTCTCCAAGAAGAAGGGAGATGTAGAAAGGATATACCTTGTCAATCTTGGATGCACTTAAGGAAAGCATGTTCGTGAGGGAGGCATAGGTGGGTTTGGCAACATGCCTTTGGAACTAGAAGTTATAGGATTGGGTGTTAGACCACCACTCTTGATATATCGAAAAAATCTCAAATTGTTTAGGATGAGTCTAAAAATATTTAGTTTTAGTAATTTGGACTTTGGCTTTGTTCACATATTCTTTGAAATCAAAAGAAGCGAGATCAAGTGAAGATGATGAAGGGACTACTTTTGGATTTATTACGGGTTTAGGAGCAAGAGTAGATTTTTGGGGAATGGAGGGTATTTTGAAAGGTACATTAGGAGCTTTCAAAGTAATAGATTTTAAAGGAGCATATTTAGATTTACAATTGTAAGAGGCATTGGAAGACTTACTTGGAAATATGAGAGTATTCTTAAATACTACAGGATCAAGATTCAATAATGTGGAATCCATGGAGGGTGGGAGCGGAGATCCTTGACTGATTTTTTTTTTTAGAGTCTCCACGAGAGGATATTTAGTCTTCTTTTTCTTTACAGTAGTGGAGGGGGATGTTCCTTTCTCATAATGAGAATAAGTGAATATCACACATGAAAAATTGGGTGCATCTTCTTCATCTTTTTCATCACCTCCAGAATACTCACAAAATCTGATTTATGTATTTTCTCAAACTCATAACTTTCTAGGAAATCACCACCTTCACTTTTTGGTTCAAGCTCATTTTCATTTTCCATAATCCTATAATTTTCATTGATATGTGGGGCCTCCAAGGCAAGCCTTCAGGGTTCTCCTACAATCTGATTTTTGTTTCTTCTTTGAGAAGAAACTCATTCAAATATTTCCCTCCTCAATGATGTCATTGAATTTTCCATTTCTTCATTAAAGGATCAATTCATTCATCTCTGGGATGTTGAGATTTACCCTTTAAGGGATTTTGATATTTCTGGATAGGATGAGATCATCATCAAGCTCAATGGCCAATATTTTTACTTCTGCAATATCCATCGATTGAACTCTTCACATGAAAAATCCTTCCTCTAGTGATTTAGAACTAATAAATAATCTCTTGATGTATTTTTATGATGGTGAATCCTCCTCCGGTATCTTGCAAAGTAGCTGGTTGAAATGAGCCACGAAGTCTCTCATAGTTTCATTTTATCCTTTCTTTATTTGATACAATTATACCAAGAGGTCTTAATAGTCTTCAGTTGATTTAAATATTTCCTTAAAGGTAGTGTTTATGTCATTCCAACAAGTGATGGATCATGAAGGTAGGAGATAGAACTATTCTACTATTTTTTCTTGGAGAGATTCTGTGAATAGTCTTACAATGGCATCCTCATGTTGGACACCAAGAATTATGCATGATGTCTTGAAAGAAATGATGTGTTCTTAGGATGTTGTGTGCCATCTCCTTTGAAATTTGGAAAGTTCTTGTGGTAAATTTTTGGTAGGTTGTAAAGAGGGAGTTAAAGAGAAAGTGGGCATGCATTTCTTTCCCAAGGGCAATTAGATGAGGTATTTTTGCTTCGTCTTCCATTGTCGTTTATAGTCTCTGCTTCAGCTCTTGCTTCTAAAAATTCTTCTTCTTCTGAGAACTCAATACTCAATAGTGGTTGAAAAATAGGAGAATTTAAAGGGGAGTATCAACGGGAGTTTGGATAGGATTTCCAGGTGAACTTCTTAAAGATCCAAATGAAAAGGAAGCTTAAGAGAAGAAGTATGGATTATCTCTAATTGTTTCTTGTTGATTTTTCAAAGCCTCAAAATTGGAAGTAACACCACCTCTCGACCTATTAGACTGTTGTATATTCCTTGACCAAATTTTGGAAATTATTGAGGTGGGAATATGGAAAGATAGTGTGGAATATTAAATTTCACATGTAAGAATTGAAAGTGTATCTTTTAGAAATGGATTTTCATGAACTCTTGTTTTTGTTTTTGTTTTTTTAACATTTAATTTTTTTACCTTACACTCGTATTTTTGGGTGCAGATGTTACTAAATCTTCCCAACAAGTGGTTATCTTGCTAACACTCTGGGAATATAAGCCCCTCTACTTAACCAGTTTAGATTTCATATATGCATGTGTGAGTATAAAGTGAGTTTTATCCTAGTAGCCTTTCAATCGTGGATCCAACAGGGGCACTCAACTAACCCATCAAAAAAGCTATCAATCTATTGGTAGATAATAATTTGTCTTAAGAGTGGTAAATGGGATTGAGAAAAGAGAAGAGGGGATTAATGTCATGGGTATAAAATCATAGTCCCACACACATTAATCAGAAATCTCACACATGCATTAAAGTTAAGAATAACATAATCCTGGAAATGGCAAAAAGACGAGTTAATATTGAGAACTCAAAGTTTCTAAAATATCCTCATCAAAAAAGGCATGAAACTACTTCTTCTTGTATTTATGCTTAAACAAAAGTTGTATATAGTGTGGGAGTTAAAGAAATTTGACATTGGAGGAAAGTAGAAGAAAATGTGTATCTCCTTTTCTTTCTCTAAGTACAATGTACTCTTGAGTTTACAAGATCAATTTCCAACCCTTTGAAATGAGAATGGATTTACAATTTATAGAATGAGATATGAATCATCATCTACCCCCCAATGGATTTTCATATGTCCTCGCACAACTTAAAAATTTCAACTTCTTAGGAGAAAATTAAATCACTTTTTTATAACATAAAGTTGATTTTTAATTTCATTAAAGGACATCTTAAAAGTGAACCCCCAAAACATAATTAGAACATGGAGGAGAGAGAAAGTAGGGGAAGAGATAGAAGGAATAAGAAGGGGAAGAAACACGATGATAAATAATTTTCTTTCGATGAATTCCACGTCTCCTTCTAGATGATTTGATGACATGTTTCACTATAGTGAACTCCGTGTCTACAAACTCTTTATATTCCTCGATAAATTCATTCATCTTGGATCAAAGAAACTTGTCAATTTGAATGAATTATTCTTTTGATGACTGTAATTCTAACCCTACGTATGATATACCTATGACCCAAATCACCTAGTGAGTTTCGAGAGAAACTATTGAATTCCCTGAGATGAATCTTGAATTCCTTATGAGTAATTCCCATGGATGATCCTAAATGATGGTGTTGACACTAATGATCATCCCTTTATGTCCCATACTTGCCAAAAATACCCTTTGAGTGTAACTTATTATCAATAGTAATTCTCTAGATGGAAAGATTACTATATTTAGTGAGAGGTGATTTTTCCTCTTCTTGACCATCGTGATGTGATGAACTCCCTCATTCAATCTTGCGCATACTACCTTTGCGTCTACCGCTTCTTGGGTTGACTTACTATTTTTAGTAAGTACCCATATAAGGAACTTAATATTTTTAGTAAGTGGTCATTTTCACTATTTTCTTATCTAGATAATCATTACGGGATTGTTGGCTATCTTGATTGCACAATTCCTTTTCCATAGCCACTTTTGATTATGAATTTCCAAACATAGTGAGTGTCAGATAGGAAAACTTACTATTTTTAGAAAGTGGAATTCCATAGCTTAGTTTTCAATGGAACATAATTTTTTACACTTAGCTCATTTTCAAAATCATGTCCTCGAATTTCACTTGATTTTCTTGACTAGAATTCTTGGAAATAAAATTTAAAATTTTCCCCTGACAAAGTGGCTTCAAACATGAGCTGCTATGACAAGCATTAATGGATCTCAAAATTTTCAGATCTGGTTTTTATCTCCATTTTTAATGAAAACATCTCCATCATGATAGGTTTTTCATTTGGAGTCCGTGTGTAAGTTTTTAACTCATTTCCATTTCCAGATTGATGGGAAATCAGGCAATTGTGAGCCAATGCATGAAGTTGGGATTTTGTTGAAACAAATGTTTTAAGGCACCATATGACCTCTCATTTTTCACATATTTGTTGTCTTGAAAAATGTGGAATTATCAAAAGATGGAACCTAAATCCTAATTTTATCTTGCAAGATATGAATATGTTTCAATTGGGCGACTTCATGGATATTTAGCAAAAATCTTCATTTTCTCCCGTTCTTTATTTCTTCAATACTTCCCCTAAGACCTATGTATTTTCATGGATTTGAGTGCTTTTTGGCCATTTAAAATATGGTTTTCAGCAATAATGATGGACCGGTGTTTGGATAATCATGAACAAATCCATGACAAGGTATGAAGCTATGAAGAAGAAATGGGGAAATAATGATTACGTGTCGATTTAAATTATTAAAAAAATTGCATAGAGAAGGATGGGCACATTTTATTTTCCCTGATGTCCCTCACCTCAAAGGGATGTGAGGGACATCAATTTACATGGTGAGAAAGAAGGTGACACATGGCAGCGATTCGACGGCGAGGAGTGAGGGCTAAAAATCAGACCGAGGGGGGAAGCAGTCACATGGGTGACAAAAGTGTCCCTTAGAGGGCTAGGAAAATTTTTAAAGGTTTTATGTCCTTAAAATTTGAGGGAAATTAGGGCATCAAATTCCATGGCAATCCTAGAGTTGACACATGGCGGAGATCCAACTATAGGGAATTTGAGCTCTAAATTACACCCAAGGACTGAACTAACAATCTTGAAGGTCACATGGGGGTTGGGAAAATTTTTCCAAGGTTGATGTCCATGAACTTGAGGGACATCAGAGATAAAAAATCCCACCAGTATCCTGGAGTTGACATGTGTCATCCCAAAATCTGGGTAACTCCCGAACTCACTCCAAGAGGATAACTTGAGATGATGATAACTTGAGCTCCCAATGCAATTTTTTAGAAAAAAAAAAATATGATTATTACTTTTAATGGCATTTTGAATCCAATATTAGGGGTATACTGTCTTGATTCTTCCATTTGATCCTTGAAAAATAAAATTTTTGTTTGGTACTTCATTTATACCTGAGAAAAACTACTTACAGACCTAACGCGCCAAAGTGTTTTGAAAAAATATATTTCACCATCTTGTAGGTATTGGAATTATATTTCTGGTGATGATTTGTTTTCTCCTAAATTCATCTGAAGCTCCCATAATCACCTTTCGAAGCTTAGCGGTTGTTTTGGCATGTGTATTGACTAGGCCTGTGAACCCTAATTTTGGTGAAACTACCCCAACTTCTTTGAGCCCTTCCAAAATATTCCTGAATCATTTCCATGATGTCCCAAGACCTTTAAATAACCTCTAAATCTTCTTAGGCTCTTCTTCTCTACTCCATGGGGTTGCTCCACCCTAGGAATGTTAGTGATAACCCTTCCCACAACGCCATACCTTGCTGACTTTTAATGAACTCCTAAAATCACCTAATGGGAATGAATGTAATTTCCTAAATCACCTAGGGGATGAGATAACATTATGCGGGGGTCACTTGGATTGGCTGCATGGTCCTTGGGTGTTTTGGAATGATAGGACTTGAAAACATTTACTACGGGGTATCATTGTCATGCTTGGAAAATTTCAATTTCCTGTTGCACATTTGCACAAAAACACACAACCACTTGGATATTTTTATGGGATATATTTTCTCAAGTGTAAATGCATTCTATTATTAGCATGTAATAGGAGAGTACCTATAATTTATCAACCTCCTCAATCTAAAATAGAGGAATGCATTATGCAATACATGAATTTTATAATCTATGTGGAAAGAGACTCTACCATTTTTGAGTTCTCACATACAGGATTTATCCTTAGTAATGTATACTGAAACAATATTTTCCCTTTGTATATATAATGTGTTGTGTATTTTAGTAGCTCATTAAATACTTGTGAATGTTCTTATTTCCTTGTATGTGATGATATTTTTTTCCTTCATATTAATTATATTTATTTAGTTAAATTGAAAGTTGTGATTGGAGAAAATTATTTGTTTCAATTTTGGAATAAATACAAACCCTTATGTTATCTCTAAGTTTTAAAATCATAAAACTTCTTACTGAAGGAAATAATAAGAAGTTCTGCATGTCATATATTATTCTTTATAATTATTTTGTATTTGTGAATCCGATCTCTGGTTCATTAAACTATTGGTGCATCACCTTATTTTCAAGTATTTTAAGTTATCTATCTACTCATTTTCTCCGAAGAATTAGATAAGTTAGTTTATTTTATAACAATATATATTTTACATTCTAATGTTATATTAGATGCACTTAGTTTAGAAGGAATGTGGAATCATTAGGAGGTTCATCCAAAGGATCCAAGCCCCCACATTGGGAATGTTCCCATGTTGCCTTTGGATAATCTAACGATTAAGTATATGCACTATCCAAGTAAACATAATTACATTACATGAGATATTGTTCATTAATTCTTACAAAGAATCATTTTGTGATTATTTTTAGGGGTTGAATGAGCATGGATCGAGTTGATTTTATGGATGTGGTTTTTCTTGTTTATATAGTTGATATGATAAATAGATATTATGTTGGATAGGAAAACTCATGGGAATATTATACGTTGGATGTGAGAATAGAGGTTGTGAAGGTTGAATGTATTGATATTGGATCGAGATTGATTTGTTAATGAAGGGTTGTGATTATTTGGGTATGTATTATGACGATATGGAAGTATGGATAAGGGTTTATATTGTTGTGGTATATGCTATAATGGGATGGAAGTATGAATAAGGGGTTGAAATTTATACCGTATATATTGAGATAGGATACATGTGTTGATAAGTTGTTGGGACAATTGAGATATATAGTGAGTATGAATTTTTGAAACATGGGAATTTGATACCTATTATGAGGAAGGATGTGATCTAGCTATAGAACTAGTGTTGATAAGGGGTATTTATCCGGGGTTGGACTGGATAAACTATTAACTATAGAGTTTGGTTGTTGTGACGAGATAAATGGGTTGTGTTATGGATGAAAATTGAGCTTACATGAGGTGTATAAGAGATACAATAAGATATGAGACTAGATGTGGATGGTGATGTGTTTTTATTTTTACGAATATGATGAGCGAGAAAAAATATATGAAGAGGAAGAAGTTTTTGATTGGTTGTATCTTGTGATGAAAAAAAATTAAGGTAAAAATTTATGACATGCACTGATAACGCGAGGGCTAATATTTTTGTTTCACAAGTAGTGGAATAAAGATGAAGCTATTGAATGAATGACTCATGATTAGGGTCAACAAGTGAGGAAAACTTGAAAAAGACCTTAGCTATGGGAGGTTTTTGTTCACATGTTGGTTATTGGAGGAGTACACCTTTGGTTGTTAGATAGGAATTGAGAGATACGAGATTTGAATCTATAATTTTAGCTAAGATTGGATCACCACTATTGAAGAAACATGGATAGGTGGATTTAGGATCTCTAAGGTTGTTGAATGACTGCTAGGAGAGTGTGGGGGTTATTTATCATTTGTTGGAGGTGATGGAGATGATTGGTATTGGTCAACTAGGTATGGAATTTCTTCAAGGAGGGAGTGGACATATTCCAAGGACTGTTGCAAATGGTAAGTCATGTTTTTAGAGTTTTGTTGATGAAATTGTTGTCTAGTTAGAACCATGGAATTAAAAAACAATCACTAAAAATAAAAAAATAGCTAAATGGTTGATTACTAAAAACAAGTCACATAAGAGATTTTTTTGTCTTGATTATATTAGGAAAATATGAAATGTGAAAAATTGTTAAGAAGGTACTACGAAATGATATTCTAAGGCTAATTTTAGGTAATGTTAAAAGATGGATTTATTGATATACTTGAAGGTAGGTGAAGTCCAAATCTATGTTAGTGTCGATTATGACACATGGTATTGGGGCTACCCCCTCACTTCACGGTCCCACAACATGTAAGTGTGTTGGGTGCTTAGCCAATAGACTACCCACAAACTTATTTATACTTAGCCAAAAAAATGAGCCAACTTATCCTCTTCATGATGAAATCCAAGTAGGTTCACTTGGGAAGGAGTGTTTAAATGAAAATTATGTTTTTATGTGCTTTAGTTATGTGTGAAGGGAGTTAAGTGAATGTAATTATTTTAACCCCTAAATAAGTATGTGATCGGGAATACTAATTGTTCATTTTATATTCCAAAAGAAATGTTGATTCCATGAGAATGAATGCACAAATGTAATGGTGAAAAATATAATGATATAAGAAAATAGTGCACTGTGATTTCTTTTCATTTTTAATTTTTATTATTTTTTATTTTTGATTTTAAGAAACAAAATTTATATGAAATAGGAAAAAGAATAAATGTAACATAAAATAAAAAATATTATATGAAAAAGGAAGGCTGGAGGTCCCATTGGTTATTCCAGGTTATTTAATGTAGTTTTTGGGTTAGTAATATCAAATGTAAAAAGTAAATAAAACTCAAATGAGTAGGGTTTACCGATACCTATACTAACAACTTCAATGTCAAGATGATGAAATGTAGACAACGTGAAAATACTCCTCCTTTTCTTTGAGTGAAAAGACACATGTGGATAAAGACAACGAGACAAAATATATTAGATAAATGAAATAATGAGTTGCTTCGTAAGTGATGATCCTTGGAATATAAATGGAATTCCTTGAAGCTTTTTAACTCATTTGATATAATCAAGTCACGTTGATAAGATAAGATAGATGATAAATGAAAATAAAGATAGAATTCAAGATGGATAGGAAGATCATGTTCTGCTTCATAAGTGGCCCAGGCTAGGGCATTGAAGAGATCAAAATAATCATACCAAAAATCCTTGATTTATTCTTGTATTTCATGGAGGATCCCAAATTTATATTCAATGTCCTCAAACTTTGGTGCGAATGTGATGCTGTAAAAATTGATTTCGTGGATGATGTCAAAGTTCTCCCACATGAATGGTTGTTGGAAAATTAGAAGATCATAAATGATGGTGATTGGATGAGAGAGACCTATAATTGTCATTTATAAATAAGAAATGATTTTATATAGTTTGATTAGACCATAATAGATTCAATAAAAATGCTAATTATGAAAATAACTAATAAATTGTTAAAATTTGTGATGATAAATCAATGATCTATGGGGATTATGGGTAATCGGAGAGATCGTTAGTGATTAGAAACATCATTGGTAATCCCCTGTGAAAATTTGATATTTTGGTAAAAATATAATTTGATAGAGAGAAAGACTATAAATTATTGATTAAGATTTTATATGATATGCAAACATAATTAAATTGTGAGAAAGGGGACTTACTTATCTTGATAGGGAAAATGAGTTGTTTTTGGTTTGATTTCTTGAAAATGCTTTATGAAGCTTTAGATGAATTAATAGGTTTGTTGATGGTACTTGTACACTTGTGATAGGGTTGTCTAACCCGCTAACATGTGAGCTTCACTAAAATGATCCTTGATGCTGAAATAGGACCTCTATAGTTATATTTATAATAATTGATGATCAATTAGGATCACCGATGATCCAAAATTATTACGAAAAGTATCTTAGAAGTGGTTTCAACCGCCAATGAGTTAAGAATTCATTGGTGAGGCTGCGAGGTGGAAAGATTATGAGTGTTAATAGGTTAGTGTAAGGGATAAAAATGGGTTTAGAGTGGTTGGTAAATTGTTACGAGATTTTAAGGAGGTTGATGTAGGTTTATAGGGGGTAAAAGGATGATTTTATGGGGTGAGGGTAGTGATTTAGGTTGTGATTATAATAATATATTTTAATGAATATATTATGTGGGGGTGTAGGTAGGTTACTTATGGTGACAAAAACATGGTATCTACACAAATATATGAAGGTTTGAAGTTTGGAGGAAATTATGGATAAACTAGTTATAAGAATTGTACTAAATAGCAAAGGGAGGAATACATTCACCAATTTACTAATTTTATATTAATATATTCTAATATATGATATAATCCAAATCGATATATTTTATTGATGATGATGATAGTACGAGGTGGTGAATGAGGTGGTCGAGAGAGGGCATGCATTGGTGCAAATCCCATGGTACGTGTTGTTTTCAAATTAGAACTTTGTAAATAGGAGAAATGGGAAAAATATGTTCCACAAAAATTTAATTAGTGGAATTCTCCCCAAATATATTCAAAAAATTGACTAGATAAAATTCTAGGTGGGTTTTAGAACATTTGTAATTTTGAGGTATTTAGGTGAAGTTTATTTAATTAATGCTAAAATTATTGATGGACCCTAAAATAGAAAAGATAAATCATGCTAGAATGCCCAAATGCAACATGGCAAATGAGTTCTAGTTGAGGGAAGTTTGTCTACCATGGTTGATGGTATTTTTCTAATAGATTCAATGACAAAGGGGATGAGAAAATTCTATTAGGGATTGATGGTGTTAAGACAACAAGGCTAATGTTGTATAAAATATTGAATATTTTACAATTTAAGATGTATTTTGATATTTGTTGTTTTATTTTAATTTTTAGTTGATGCATACTTTTTGCTTGATATTTTACAGGGTGTCATGGAGTATTTAACTATAAAGATGTATAAATATGAGGACTTATATTTATATGAATAATAAAAAGGGTGTGGGTACCATTACACATAAACTTGACCAATATGTTTTTGATCCATTAGGAATCTAGGTCTGAAACATTTTAGGTAGAAGCCTAGTGGATAGACTATAGAGGTTATAGTTATCACAGGATGTTAATTCCATTTTATGGATAGTGATAAAGGGATTCCACATGTTTTGTGATGTGGATACAAATACTACAAATAGGAGGGAAATAACATGATGCAATGTATGCAATGATGATTATCATCAAGGTACATTAATGGTTAGAATGAATTTCATATTTGACATAAAAACTATGGATATCTATATGGTTATTTTGGGATGGTTATGGGATGAGTTTTATGCCACAAGGAAGATGGAGAAATGCACTTTTATGTGTTACTAGCCTTTAGGGTTGCATTGGAGGGTGTATACAATTTACTAGGACACAATTATGTAGATACAACTAGTGTATGATCTATATAAGATACGAGATGAAAAAGCACATAGTGGTAGGACCTCTCATGTTATTTTCAACCTAGATTTATGAGAAGTTCTTGATGTATAGGACTATAGGGGAACTTCAAGGATTATATAATTTGAGAGAGGACAACAATGAGTCTGTTTGGTGACTTTATGAAATTATCATAAGTCTTACAAGAGCAAGTGATATGGGAACCTTATAGAGGGATATTGGATCAGTGGTCAATCTAGCCAAATATCATGGTATTGGTGGGGAATTTGGAGATTATAGGTAATTACATATGGTGGGTGGAGACACACATATTAGATATAATTCCATTATAGTTTGAATTCCAAAATTATATGGTATCCCTTCCTCTCCAATAATATCTACCGTGACATGCTAGAGAGAGGATGGAGGGTGGGATGAGTTATAGGATTTCAACCATTACAAAGTTAGGGTGAGTGAGGTGTTCCCAATATAAAAGTGGGAGGACACAAAGATGGAGAGGAATAAAAGTTATAAAGGGACCTCATGTAGTAGAGGGGGAGGAAATACCTTAGAAATAGGTTGTAGGAGAGGAGGAGAGAATATATATGCCTCAAGGATGGCAGAATGAGTGAAAATTTTGGAAGCTAGGAGGATAATATTTATCAAATATGGGTGCCAAAGTAATAGCATATATGATGTGGTAGAAAGGGAAGATCGTAGAAGCTATGAGGAGATCCACGATGATATTGGTGCCTAAAGATAGGTGGGTGTAATTTGTAGGAGCCGACCCACTGAAATATGAGGAGACATATGTTGTTTTGGGAGGATAATTCAATAGAGGTATCATAGTGGAGCAACCTGATTAGATAGATGAGCTTCAAATTAAAATATTTAGATAACATAGATCATGATATTTTGAATATATGTTGAATATATTTATAATAAGATAGATGGTTTGTGTTTTTGATAAGTGGACAATATTTGAGTGGCATGCAATGATTAAGGTAAAACACCATAAGATCTTAGATGTTGTCCTCAACCTTATCAATATGACCATGATGGTGGATAAATATTTTAGTGATAGTCAAGATTTAAGTGGGTGCATTTAGGATAATGAGAGAGGCAACCCATGAGACTCAAAAAGTTAAATATTTCCTAGAAATTACGAGTGTGGGATATATGAAATCATTGGTACAAGGACTTTTATAGGAATAGACATCACTATCATTAGAGAATATAGAAAGGATATTAGATGCATAAGGTATAATGGCATGTCAAGTAGTAGAAGTGGCCACGATTACATAATTAGAGGTTTTTGTGGTTAGGAATGAGATAAATCATTTAGGTGCTTGGTCTAGAGAAATATTATTTGAAATATACATACTTGTGATAAGATGTGGACTATCATTTCAAATCATCTTCTGAATTCCATCCGGGGATGGAATGATTGAGGGTCATTATTATAAGTAAATGAACAAGATGCAAACCTTCCTTTGAGTCTTCTTGCAACCTTAAGATGAGATAGCTGAAGTGTTACTAAAATTGTTGGATATCTTGGGATAGTTTGATTGTGGATGCTCCAATCTTGTCTCTAAATAGAAGAGGAAATTCTATGAGAAAATGAGTAGAGTTTTTATGCAAATTCTTAAAGCTTCTAAGAATGAATTGTAAAGGATTGAGCCTCATATTTATAGTTGAAGGAGAGGCCTTTTATTTTGGATCAATTTTTGAACTATTTTAGGAAATGAATGAATTTTCTTGAATTAGTAAGTTAATTTGGTCTCGTATTTTGATTGTTTGAATAATTTTTAAGGGGAAATACATATTTGGTTGGCTTTTGATTTTATTCGGTAAGATGTTTTTACATAAATATTACTACTTCCACCTTTGAAGGGTTCCAAAATTGAGTAGAGTGAACTTGGTTCAACTTGAGTGAGTTAGATGGTGAAGTGGAGATAAGTGGAGGGTGAGTGGATAATTAGCTATTTATTTATTTAAATAGATAATTAAATTATCCAAGGGATATAAGTGTATGCCTTAAGCATGATAAAATAAAATAAAATACTTATAAAATGATGTGGGTGAATTCTAAGGGAAAATGAAAGGATAATGATATATAATGCATTCTAAAACTGATATAGTATGAAAAGGATAGGGATAATTAGGAATAACTAGAAATAAGTATGTATTTTTAGAGTTTCTACATTTTCCCATATTTAAATTGTTATTATGAAGTAATAACATTTTAAAGATAATAGACATATGTATATGAGTGATAAAATGATAGGAAACATGTTTGACATATAGAATATGCCCAAATGAAGCATTTTGATGCCTCATGTTAGTATGGATGCTAAGAAAATTCCCCCTCAAGCTAATGGCTGATGCAGAAAAATGATGGACATCCACTTAATAGGAAGAAGGAAAAGGAAAATAATTTCAAGGAGGAAGTAGATAGATTAGGGGAGGGATTTTGTTTTATGCTGAGCTTCCATTTAGATAGGGAAAGTTAGAGAAACCTTATTTTTCTATTGCATAATAGAATTTTCATTTGGATTATGAAAGAATCATGATGTTTAACAAATTATGTGCATAGAAAAACACACACACACTACAAACAAAAGATATAAATTAAAAACCCCAATAAATACAATAGATGTATGCACTATAGCTATAAATGAACCAAGATAGGAACATATTATTGGTAATTGGTGCAATGAAAAACAAAAGATAACTATAAAACTAGTATACACATTAACATTATGCACTATGGATATACATGAACCATGATGATAGTAAAATATTTGTAATTGGTCAAGAAATAGAGGAAACAGTGCAACACACCTATAAATAAATACAATTAGCTATTCCCATAATGTGTTCCATAGTGATAATTAATAATTTTTAGATGATCCCAAGCTAATATATTAACATGTAAGGGGTTTGGATCAAATTGAAAGAACGAAGTTAAGAAAATCCTCATGACATTGTTTTTTGATCCATGTTTTAAAATGATCTAAGATTGAAATGGGTCATTCCCTAAACAAGGATATTGGCATGCAAAGGAGACAAAAGAGATGAGATTTTCCCAAGAGGAGATGCATGCAAGGGATGATATTGATTTGAATTTTCACTAAGCAAGGATACATGTAATGGGCTGGATGATTTTTTGTGATAGTCATAAGATGGTTGGAACGATTACTAGGATAGGAATTAAAAGTTTGATTTTGTTGAGTTGCATTGATTGGTTAGATTTTTGATGTTTTAAATTTTTGTAGATTTTATTGGTTTTTTTAAATGTATTTGGATTTTTATTTTATTTTTTAGAGTTTTGGATTTTTATTTTGTTGATTTTTTTTTTGAATAGTAGTAAATTTTTTTCGTATTTTTAAATTGTTGTTTATGTTTTAATTTTTTTATATATTTTTTGAAATATATGAATTTTAATGAGAGAGACAAGGTTTCCATAGGCCGTGTGAAGTATTAAACAAATGAATAATCTGATTGATTCCAAGGGATTAAATATGATGGATATGGCCAAACATAGTTATTGTAACTTAGGATCCACATCATAACTATAATGAATGTGTGATAAAAATGGTTTATAGTGATGTAGAAAGTATAACATAATGAAGGTATGAAAAATGCTTGTATTGGTATGTCCCTTACATGAGTTATACTAATAAAGAATTCAGAAAATAAATTCTTCATATGAACCACATTCAAGGGTTGTTTAATATCTTTTCCATCTTCGGATGATAGCTTGTATGCACTGGACCCAAATTTAGAAGTGTCACAAAAAAGTAGCACCCTAGGATTTGCTGATCTGAGATCCCTACTTTTGCTAACATGGGATGAACTCATAAGTGTGGTACTTGCATAAATGAGATCAATATCCAGAGAAGTCTGGTTCCTCTACCTAAAAAAAATGCTAAACTAATCTTAAGGAAAGAAATGCAGATGTCTATTCCTATTCTAACAATCCAAGGGACAAAAGAGAGAGAAAGAGACTTGAAAATGGGAAATCCTACACTAACCGAGGTGATAGCACAAAAAATAATGTGGAGAGACACTCTCAAATGAGGGAAAATTGGATCAAAATGATAAAAGAGAGGGAAGACTTAAGTGCCATACTATAACACAACATATTTAAACCTACAAGGAGAATAGAGGAAATACAAAATACATGCAAATTCAATGAAATGAAAGGAAAAGTGAAATAGAACACAACTATGGTAGAAGGTAGCCAAAAACAAGTATTTTATTACTTGATAAGGATCCACACAACATTAAAATGACAAGTGAAAGGAAAGATTCACCATGGAGAAACCCAAATATGAGGCTTGCAGCTCATACACACATGTGCAACACTCAAGAGAAGTCATAAGTATTACAAGCATGTCTAACCCTTACAAATGAGCATCACTTTACATTATATAGAAAATGGGAAAGAGAGAGAAGAGGGGAATAAAAAGGGAACTCTAATTCCTCCTTCCACCCTCTAACAATATGCATTGAATGCCCCTTGAAAATAGGCATGGACGCTATCAAAGCCATTCCCTATGTCATCTTGTTTGTTGGATAATGAATGAGAACTATACCTCATCAAAATTGGTGGTCAAGAAACTTGGAAATTTTCCTCTAAATGGTGGAAAATATTTCTCATTTCAAAAATACTTAACCTCATTAAAAATTAGAGCTTTCCAAAAATTCCAATTTTGTGAAAATCGGAGCTTCTAGAAAAAATTTATGGCCATTTTACGTTTTGGGTGCTATACTACAATAATTGCAGTGGTTGAGGCTGTTAAATAACGCCTTTGTTAGAACATCAACACTGTAAAAATATTTTGGAAAATCGACACAAAGGAAATTGTGTTTTGGAGATTGAAATGCAAGTGGAAAAATACATGTGTTTGGGTCACCATGTTAGGATTTAAAAAAAATTGAAAACCCAAAATACACGAGAATGTCAAAATTCAACCACATTTTTGCATCCTATTGGGTTTTGGGTTTTGGGTTTTAAATTATAGTTTGCATACAAACTTCAAATCGGAACCCGAAACCTAAAATGTACTAGGAAGGTAAGATATTGGGGATCAAGTTTCATGCTCCAATTTGAGGAGTAATTTACAATTTGAAACCTAAAACTTGAAATACACTAAATCCTTTGTATTTCAGGTTTCAGGGTTTGAGGAGCAATTTGCATGTAACTTTATTTTGATCCCCAAAACCTAAAATCTGAAATACAAGGGAAATTTTGACACTTAGGAATATTTCAAGATTTTTGAATGTATTTTGAGGTGGAGAGCATGGAACATGGAACGTGAGGAGATGGATGAAAATATTAAAAACCTGATGTACTTAAAAATGAATTCCTTATCCCTAGATCAACTACAAATTTTCCCAAGTCCATAAATTAAGATTTGGGTTGTTAAAATAGCCTGAGGGGTTATTTTAGACAATGAGTCCTAACCAATTAGGTTCAAATTTTCCTTTTCTTTCACACTCCTTGGTTTTGTTTTCTCATTTTCTTTGAGTACAAGATCATTGATTTTAAAGTCTCTAGGTTTTATTCATTTTCTATAGTTGCGTCAAATTCAGTTATGATACACTTTTAAATGATCCAAGGTATGAACCTAATTCTCGTCTAAGAGTTATAGCTCTTCAAGGTGTACTTTTGGTAATCATATTCATGAACCAAGTGTTGTAATGATATGTGAAGGGATGGGAGATCAACTTTTATGGGTAATAAAACTTCAGATCCATATAAAAGGGAGAATAAAGTGGCTCTAGTTGGAGTACAATATGATTTTGGATAGAAACATAGGGCAGGATATAGCTATGTATGTCAATTTTGACCATGTTTATTAATAATACTTTCCAACATTGATTTGATTGTTTTATTACATGCTTTAGATTGGCAATTAGAATGTGGATAGTATGGAGTTTCCCACTTGAGTTGGATATGAAACCATTTGGCTAACTCTTTGAAATTTTTATTTTTAAAATATGTACTATTGTTTGTGACAAGATAATTTGGGATCACGAAGTGTCATATGATATGGTTAAAGATAAACTTGGATATATTTGACCTAGTGACATAGGTTAAAGGCATGGCCTTTATCCACTTGGTAAAATATTTATTTGCAATGATTATGAAGGTATGACCATTAGAATATGTGGGATTTATTTTTCCTACTAATTCAATACCCCATCAAGAAAAATTCTCGGGTTAGGTGATAAGATGAATCACTTGTGAGGGTTCATGAATAAGATTACCATGCCTCTAGCATGCTTGGAACTTCTTAATGAATATGCATGCATTTGAATCCATAGTGGGCCAATAATAACCCACATGAAATATATTTTTGATAAGACCACGTCCATTGTGTGTGCACTACAAATGTGTGTATGTACTTTGACTAGTTTTTGGTTTGGTTCATTATGATTGAGACATCTTAAGAGAGTCAGATCATAGCCTCTTATGTCTGGGGTGTCATCGAGGATGGTGTAGCATGAAGTACATTGTGCTAAGGATATGTTTTTGTTGAAAATCATAATTGTAGGGCATATTTTATCGTGATTAAAGTTGTATATGTCATGGTACTAAAGATTTTTGAACCAACTATCTCACATACCATGGTTGACTCGGAAAATAATTAACGAGACCCGAGAAGATGTTCAATGAGAAACTCATTGTGGTTTTGATCAATATCGATTCTAAGAAGGAATGAAATAGTAGTTGATTTTTTCTGAAGATGAGGAACTTGATCAAAGGTGATGAGTCAAAAGTAACTTTTAGACTATTAAACATGGTTTTATAAGGAACCATGTTTTCATCCTTAACTTGATATTCTCCATTGACTTGTTTAAGGATAAAAATATAATCCCCATAAACTATTAATTATTTGAGTCACCAAGATATATCAGATTTTAAACCTTCTATAAGGTATTCATACTCAGTGATGTTGTTTGTGAAAGGGAAACCAATGCAATAATAATTTAAGATAACATCGCCATTCAGTGTGCATAATAGAATACCAGCTCTTGAACCGTGAATGTTATAAGAGCCATTGAAAAAAAATCCATTAAGGAACTACATCGACATATAATAGCTTTTAATCTAAGAATTAAAAATGAAGTGGATCTGATCTTGGAAATGGTGCTGCAAAGAAGTTGATCTACGAGAGCTTTCTATTTGATCACTTTTTGATTAAGAATTTTGATATTGAACTCACTAAGGATAACAACTGAGCTATACATTTGTCCTGTTAGAATAGGTTTGGATAATAGATATTTAAGGGGATCTACTTTAGCAATGATCTTAGTCATATGATTGAGAAAGTAGTGATGCAATTTTGAAACATTAATGTTATTTCCAAACATGATTTTTCAACATGAGAATAATATATTTTTGTGAGTTATATGAGTTATGCTAAGATAATAGATTGTTTATTCCTTTCCTTTGTCATTTTTTATGCAATAAAATCCCTTATGACATGTTCTATAAATGATGTATAAAGAAGTATGGTATTATCCTTAATAGGAGGAATCGGTACCAAAATATTTGATAAATATTATTTCAACTTAGTTAAATATACTTAACATTCTTATGTCCATTTTAAGTAGATATAGTTCCCAAGAATTTTATTGAAATGGTGACACTTATCCACTATTTGAGATATAAAATGTTGAATATACTAAATTTTTCCTTAGAGCCTTCATACTTGACAGATATTCTATGGGAGGGGCGATCCATGATTTCTTTGAATTTGGCGGTATAAAATTCAACTCCCCTCCGTGAGACTATGAATCTAAAGATATTTCCTGAAGTAACATTGAATACATATTTCATAGGGTTAAGGAATACCTTATACTCTCGGATTCACTCAAATATGCAACACAAAATGGATGGATGGTATAATCTGGTTATTGATTTAGCAAGGATATCATCTCCATAGTCCTTCATGATGTCATGAAAAAAATCATAGAAGATGAAAATTATTTCACGTTGATAGGTTACTCCTACATTTTAAGGCCAAAAGGCATGACATTATAACAAAAATTTCCTTAGGGTGTTGTAAATGCTATTTTATGTCAGTTTTCTTATGTAATTTTAATCCGATCATAACCTAAAAAGTCATACATTAGATAAAACAATTCATGTCCATTTGTAGAATCTATAATCATGTCAATGTTGGACAAGGGAAAATCATCCTTCTGATAAGCATTGTTGATATCATAGAAATCTATGTACATCTCAATTGTTGGTGTCTTTTTTGCAACCTGTACGATATTATATTTCCTTTTTGAGTAGTCTATTGATCTGATGAAGCCAATTTTTTTAAGTTTATGAAGTTATTTTTTAACCAAAAATTTTACTTTAAGGTGCATTTTCCTAAGGTTTTTCTTGACTAGTTTTGCATCTAGGAAAACAAAAGATTGTGCACTATAAAGGAAGGATATAAAACTATCAAGTATTTATAAGACCATGTGAAAACATCCTATAAATCAATAATCAATGTTGTTAATGCTTCTATCTCTATTTATGAGAAACTTGCACTAAGTTGTAATAGTTTAAGATTTTCATTTGTGCTAATGTTAATTTTGATAGTTTCTTCTACTAGTATTTTAGATGTATCAGTTTCTTAAAAGGATGTTGTAGATTAATGAAAATCACTTTTCAATAAAAATTGATTCTCCTATCTCTAGTTCCCCCGAGAGAGGTTTTCTCCAGATGATGTGTCTTTTTCCTTTTTATTATTTTTTTCTTTCTTTACTTTTTGCTTCTCAAATAACGCCTTAGTGAGGTTTTCACTATGAGAGATTGCATTTTTATTTTTCTTGTTTTAATTTTTTTACTTTGGTGGACTAGAGTACTAGAGTTATTTTATGTAATAATATTAAACATCAAGGTTTATATTGAATCCATTCTTGTGATATGATAAAGGGATAAGGTCTTGAATCTTGATGAAATCTTCAATGGCCTCATAATTCTCAAAGAGGTCCATACATAAATTATTTTTCTGGTCATGATGGATGAGACTAGGATAAACGATTTCAAAGTAAAGGGTGGAAATATAAAGTTTTTAATTAATATATTGGTTTTAGATATGTATTCAAAGATTCTATGTGTTGAACTTGTCTCAAAATTAGAGTCATAATCCTCCTCACTAGTCGTTATATCAAATATTAACGACTTCCTTTCAAAAATTTCAAAACCTAGACCATGAAAATATAGATTTTATAAATATAGCACGGAGTTTAAGATTACCTTTTTTTCCTCTGTACCATGTCATCTACCTTTCCATTGCATATTCTTCATCATTTTATGATCCTTATTGTAGTAAGAGGATTCATAGAAACTATCCATAAGATCATCATATAACCAAGAGCTTGAAGATCCATGAATGTGTTCATCTTATAAATACTCATACCATTTCTATAAAGTATATCCAAGATGGTAAACAAGATAATTTTTTAGATGAAGAGCATTAAGTTTTCCGTAACTATGTGGAGATAGTGGAATCTTACCAACATGAAAATAATTTTCAAGATCATACTCACACATACCTCTATGAGATATTTTTAATTCAGGTGGTAGATTGGACGTAGAAGGTTGAGATTGGAAGAGTGTGTTAGGATCTATATGGTTATCAACATTGATGAGTATGAGAAGAGGTTTGGAAGATTTTTGGCAGTAGTTTGTAATATTTGAATGGTTTGACATGTGATAGCAAGGTAATTTTTTTGTCACTATGAGGGAATTTTAAACATTGGTAGAAGTTGGAAGGAACGACATGCATGACATGTATCCATAGATGATCTAGAAGGATATTGTATGAACTATAAACATCAAAAACAATAAAAAGAGTGTCTAACATTCACATATCAACTTATATAGGTAAGGTGATTATTTCCGAATATTGGTGTTCACTATTTTCATAACCATAAATAGTTATAAAATTATCTCCTAAAATCTAAGGCATATCAAAAACTTCATAAAATATATATTGAAGGAATATCCATTGTCAATAAGAACTCTTTTAATTTTATGATTGGTGATATATGGTTCAATATACAAGGATCTATTATATTGAATGTTAGGGTTTAAGTTGTCTTGAGGACCAAATGAAAATATAGGACTACTAGGTGAAATATTTGAAATGAGTTCTTGAAACTATTGTGTGTTGATATCCTTAAAAATGTTCTTCATGACTAACACGTGTAAGAATATCTTGAAGTACGAGAGATGATTTAAGTAACTCTATGAGATAGATATGCATGGGCATGGGCATCGTCTATAGCTATTTAAAAAGGTTATAGGAAATAGATGAGGAATATGTAACACTGGATTTTAGTTTTGAATTTCTTGTTGTTGTAAGATTTAACAATTCAGACATGGTTGATGTAGATGGTTATTTATCTATAGGTACCCAACCTTTTTCGTCATATGGCCACTAAATAATTAGGAGCATGAAACTTGACTGTGGAAATTGAGTTAGGTATTTCTTTGATAAATTAAATTATTGAATTAAATTTTACATGGTTTATGGATTGGCCTTTATCGGGAGATTTATCATTTGTACCATGCTTTGGAAAATGATTTTGAAACACCTTTAATTTTTTATTGGGTGTTTTGTTAGATAATGGATCTTTAATTGTAATATTTCCGCTATCAATTAGATATTAGATATAATGGTGGATCCTCATACAACGATCTGTACTATGGTTGTCAATGTGATGGTAATCACAATATTAATTTGATTTATACTAAGATGGTTTTGGTTTCCCTTCTTCAAAGGGTCTTGTGATTGGGTAAGTAATCATGTTGGAAATTTCTAGTTGATTTCAGATGCTTGAAATAATTTCTCCCAAAGGTGTGAATTATCATCGTTTATAATATCAAGGAAGAGTTTCCTTTCTTAGAAAAATAATGGATTATTTTGATTTATATGTTTTCATTTTATGGTTTTGAAAATCATGTACATTATAATATTTGGTGATCCCATTATCGAAAAAATTATAGTTCTAATTGATATATATAGATTTTTACCAAGAATGATTGTTGTTGTTTGTTTGGTGTTTGTAAGGAATTTTGATTACACTTTTATGATGAGATACTTTTTTATTTGATTATCCTTCTCAATGAATTCCTAAAAATTAGTAAGATAATACATCTAAATTTGAAAGGATAGTTTGTTATTAAGGTTAGGAATATATACTATAACTAGTTATTTCTCTAGAATAGAGCATGGGAATCAACTTTTGATTCCTCGTCATCATGGTAAAAATTGATTAAAAAAATACATTTGTCCTTTGTTTGGTGTTACAAAGGTCCATTATTGTAATCTCAAAGTATAAATTGAAAGATAAGTGTTTAATGAAATTCTTTGAGAGGTATGTGAATATGGGGATCGATCCCTTTTGAAGTTATAAGAACCAATAAAAAATTTCCCTCCCAAAATTTTAGAAAAGAGGTGCAAGATAAAGATATCATTGCATACCACTTCTTGACATACCATGAAAAATTGTTTGATATCCTCTCGTGGATCATGGTTTCCATTATATTTGTCGAATTTAGGTGTTTCAATGGATTTTGGGAATGGTATACTTAACATGTCCCGATCTAAGGGATGAGGACATAACTCATCAAAATTGAATTTCTTTATGTTATTTTGGAGTCCCATTAGATTTTATTTCATACCCTTCAATTTTTTGTGAATGGAGAGTTAGATTGAGGAATTTCCATGGTGACATCAATTTCATGTATTGATTTGAGTTATTTGCCTATTTTAGTATTTTAATTTTTTTGAAGTTGTCGTTGTAATTCTTCAATTTTAGCCAACAAAATTTCTTTTGAGGAATCGAAGTGGTGTTTGATTTAGCATTTTTGTACTAGACTCATGTTTTTTATTAAATATTTTAAACGTTTGTTCTCGAAGTCATAGGTTATTTTCCCCCTTTCAAAAGGTTAAATAAGTTTTGATTTTTATTTTCATGATGACATAATAAATAGCTTCCTTCTCACTCATTGATAATTCAGGGTGTTATGTAATTTCTTCATCTTAAAAGGACCACGATAAAAAGGATTGAATCTTTAAGGTACCTTTTTTATGTGTAAACACCATTGTGTTATAGGTAAATACCTAAATGAATAGTGAATTTAGAATTTTGTATAAGTTTTGAAAAATTTTGAATTAAAAATATGTATGACAATGATTATTTTCAACTTTTTTGGATATAATTAAAATATAAGTTTGAGATTGAAAAAGTGTTTTGATTGAATTGAAGTGGATTGACTTGATATGTGAAACATACAAAGGGTATATGTTTGATTTATTTTCTTAATTAGTGAATAACATGAATATTTAACGCATAAGACTTGGGTAGGACTTTTGAATCAATTGCGTATGATTTTCCTATAATTGAATAAAGTGAATATTCAATATATAACATGATTGGATATGATTAAATACGCGGATAAAGTAAATATTCAACAAATAAAGGATTTGATTGGAAATGATTTTTCTTAAATTTGATAATGTGAATATCAAAATATAAGACTTAGAGGTTGGGAGTGATTATGCTTAAAATTTGAGAAATTGAATGTAAAAATAGAAAATGTAAACATTGAGAATGATTGTACTTAAAAATTAAAATTTGACAAAGTGAATGTCAAAATAGAAGAGGTATACATTGAGAATGATTAATCAAATATTGACAAAGTGAATTTAAAAATATGATATGAGGATGAAAATAATTATTTCACTTACACCGAAAAAGTAAATGTCAGAAAATAAGATATAGTAACGAAATGAATTTCTTAGATTTTTTCAAAGAGAACGTCAAAATAGAAGAATTGGATATGAAGGAGGTAGCTTACGGTTTGGAAAAGTGAATGTTAAAATATAATACTTAAGGATGAAAGGTGTTACTTAAATTTTAACAAAGTGAATGTTAAAATATAATATTTGAATAATGAAAGGGGAATGCTTAAATTTTAACAAATTGAATGTTAAAATAAAATAATTAGAGAGTGAAAGATAGTGATTATATTTTTAAAAAGTGAATGTTAAAATAGAATACATTGAAAAGAAAAGGGTTGGAGATTTTACATAGATTGGATACATTAACTATCCACAATAAATACTTTGTGATTGAATTGTGATTATGCTTGACCTTGATAAAGTGAATACCAAAGGACAAGACTTGGATTGAAATGGATTGCTTAAATTAGGATATGGGTATCCAAAATTTAAGACTTAGACTTTGATTTGAATCGAATGACGTACTTAAAATTTTGAAATTGAATCCAAAGAGTAAGACTTAGATGTGATAAATTCAATTTAGAATTAGAATCCAAAAGGACAAGAATTTACAAAATTTTAAAAGACATTTGATTTTTAATGAAAATGGAATAAGATGTGATTCAAGGAATAATATGAAATAAAAATTAATCAAAATCAAGAAATTTAGATGAGAATAATAGTTGTAGGTAGGATTATCAAGTAACTTGGTTCAATTAGTCAATCTTACTAGATATGGATCTCTCTCTAAATACTCGAGATTATCCGAATGAGTGCGATACACTAGAAAATTTCTATTTTTCGGATTTATGTTACACCCTAGATTAAAAAAATTTAGATTTTACTCCACTCGATGAATAAAAATGAGGCCATCATTATGGATAACATTGGATCTAAATATCATGGGTGTACTAGTCAAGTAGGTGGGAGTTCTCATTTTGGTGGCTAGTTCCTCAAGGTGTTAACAACTTTGGGATTCATATGGTACTCCACATAATGTGTTTCATTGTTTCTTATTTAGAGCGTGTGGTAATTGAACATACATGATTTATTTGGCTATATTATATTAAATAAACAATAAAGGAAAATTAAACACATAGTCTAATTATTTATAAAAATTTGTAGGAAAATGTTTAGAAAACAATGCTAAAAAGATATTAAAAATGATTTAACATGATGGAAAAAGAAGAGAATAGTAAAATAAAAACATAGCACACTATTACATGTAATTATGTGTGTTAGCATAATAGGATAAATTAGCGCACGTAATTAAACGCGTTTGTGTAACAAAGGGTTTCAAGAATATAGAGAAAAAAATTACAGGTTTAACACTAGTGCATATATGATGCAAGAGAATAAATGCTACGATTGAATAAAATAAGGTTTTTGGTTTCTATAGGTAAAAAGGAGTAATTTAGATGTTTTAGTATGTTTTGAGTCCTTAGGGACCTCATTTATAATGTAACTTTGAAGTTATATGTTATCCCTCTAAAAAGAGGTATTTGAAAATTTAAACTCCTAAGGTAAGACCGATTGGGTTAAATGAAAAGAGAAAGGATTATTAATACATGTAAAGGTAATGTAAGATCTTATGAGGAATAAATATATTTTTGAAACCTTTATTTATGTTTTCCTGACCCATGGTCATCTTGAATTAGGGTTGGTGAACTTGAGTTTAGATGTAACCACCTTTTTCTCTTAATAAGAGAAGGGAATTTGAATGATATAGTTAGTTAGAAGTGGAAAAGGAGATTTGGAAGGTGGTGGAACATGAGAGAAGGATCCACAAGGATTATTAAATTTGTGTATTGTAAAAATAAACAAGCAAATCAATATTTCCATTCATTGAAAAATGTATTTTCTTGCAAAATTAGCTAGAACTATGTTTATGAAATTTGTGTAGTTTATGAATGATAGATTTAGTGAAATCTAGAATTGATTGGGTATGAAAGTTCATGTATCTTGGTGTAAAGGATTATATTTGTGCATTTTGGTTTTGGTTAATGATATCTGTATGGAGAATAATTTTATATAAAGGATGTTGAAAGCTATTTTTCACTTTGTGCATTATGACAAAGATCTGATTCATTACATGTTGATTTGAATAACAAGAACTTAATTTAAGGTTGTTTTTAATCTTATGGAAGAATGCATAAGGATCAAGAAGTTTATAGGTCGTGTTAAAATATTGATAAACCTCTAGTGCTTAAGAAAGAGTGAATAGATAATAAGTTAATAGAAATATTCTTATTTGGTTAGTATACCATATTATAGGGTTTCAAGGTGAATACATGACATGACTCTATGTACATTTATATGAATTATGGTGATGGTGTGATAAGGATCTTTGAGGAAACCTAAGTATAGTAGAGAATAACTCCTTAAATAAGACTAGTAAGTCATAATTCATGTCTCTCTAGTCATAAGAGACACCCTGTTTAAGGTATAACATCCAAAGAATATTGTGAAAGTATGAGAGAGGAATTAGTGTATTCACAATTATCAAGAAGTATTAAAATCAGTGAAAGTGAATTCTTAAATATCAACTTATAGCTACAAACATAACCAATCCAATTGTGCACATTTATAATGGTTTATGTGGAGTAATTTTAGAAGAAAGGATCATCATTTCATTTTTAAAAACTTGTGAGAAAATTACCCAATATTGGATTTTGTTCAAAGGGAAAGGAGATGTACATTTTTACTCAACAAGAAGTAGAGTGGTAAGTCAAAACTTGCTTCTTGTCATAGTTTGCCTATATACTCTGTGATAGTAAAAATACTGATGAAGAATCATTGGTTATAGAAAATAGGAAACCAAATAAGGGGTGTTTAATCGTTAATAGTTATTTATAGAGTTTATGCAAGATTTTAGAAAGGTACTTACAATCTATAGAACCAAGAAACTTGAAAGGCTTAAGATTGTCCTGTGTATAGCTATTGAGGAATCAAGAAGGAGAAAGATCCCTAAAACGTTTGAGGGTGGCCTAATGGAAGTAATTGATTGAAAAAAGTGATAAAGTGAATAGGAGAATTAAGGAGAGACGAGTCAAAATATGTCTATAAGACTTTAAAACCATTTTCCCAAAACTATAACAAACTTATACGAATTATTGTAATATAAGGAAGATAATAAGAATGAGTGTCAATTATGAAAGTGATTTGATAAGTTTGTTAGAATACGTTTCTAATAATTTTAGGAAGTATAAAAAATTTAAGGAATCCATTAACTCAATCAAGTTATGATTTCCATGGACTTTGTATATTGAAGAAGCCTTAAGAGAACGTTTTAAGAGGGTTTACGCATCGAGTGAATGGGATAAGTGTATGAAGTGAAAAAGGTGATGAGTGAGTGGTGAGTGGTAATCTAGGGAAAGATAATTATATGACCTTTAGGAAATTTTCAAGCCAAAATAGAAGTTGAAATAGGGCTAAGAAGATTATTAGATCTTGAGTAGGTCAAGAAACCTAAGATAGGCTAAAATGTGAAACATTAAAAGATGATGTCAAGAGGATAAGAAAATGATGCAAATAGATTGAACAAGAGGATTGAATGTAGGAAAAGGATTTTTATTTCTTGAAATTGTTTGAGAAGGAGAGAAACCCTAACTAGGTCATAAAACCCTAAAGAGGCCTTATTGGTTAGTCAAGAAAAAGAAGAATTTGGAGTTGGGAAAACTACAAAAGGAGTTGAAACTTGAGATTAACCCTAAATAAAGAAGATCTTAATGGGTGTCCAAAACTAAAATTAATTTACCTTGAATGTTTTTCTATTTTTTCTAGTCAAAATGGTTTGTGTGTTTGAAGGGTTAGTAAGAAAAGGGCTAATTGTGGAGCTAAAAAGATAATAACATTTTTGGTAAAGAAATATGTTTCAAACTTTATAGACACTTTATTGGGCCTAATGGGTGTTTAAATATCTTACTAGTAATAAATAACTCGTTGGAAAGTGATTTCTCATCATATTTTCCTGTTTGCAAGGCTAGTAGCCATATCTCGAGGTCTAAAGGGAGAAAGGGTAAAATTGATGGTTTGAATTTTTGGTAAATGATAGATCATGTTTATAAAATGAAATTAGATATGTATAGAGCATTGGTAGCCTATGCTATAGTTGTGAAATAATTTTAGTTGATTTAAGGAAGTTTAGGGTATTTTGATAGGGTCTTAATTCATGGTGTTTGATGAGATTTTCTAAGTAATGTATATAATGGATTCTTGAGTTGTGTGATTTAATAATTTGTGAAGATTTATAGCTTTAGGATCTACATCATTTTTATCATAGGATGATTTTATTGAGAAATTTCATATTTTTCATTGTTAACAAGAAGTTGTGTGAGAATGAGCTTTGACAGGTTGAAAGATAAGATCTAAGCAAAGAGAGATAGAGAAGTGACGAGAAAAGAGTAAAGAAGAGATAAATGGATGATAGAGAGTTATTAAAATTGTTAGTGATTTTATTAAGCCAAAATAAGAGGAAAGATGAGAGAAAAAGAAGGAAAAGAGACGAAAAAGATGAAAGAGGAAGTAAGAAGACAAGAATAATAGATGGAACAAGAATTGAAAGAGCGGAGAAAGTATGTAGAAAATCTTGAAGAGTTTATGAAGGATGAGAGAGTGATGGAAGATTACAATGAAATGGGATTAGTGATAAACGGAAGATAAAGTGGCCTATAGAGCTACTTGTGAGAAGAAAATAAAGGGTAGAGCTAAGAGAGATGATTATAAGAGAAGAAAAGAAGGTGGTACAAGTGAAGAAGAATGCAATAAAGGAAGAGAAAGAGGCCACCAAATGGGTGATCTATGAATAAAAAATGAAAAATTATGAGGAATAAATGATAGAAATATTCTTGGATTTCTAAAGAAAGAAGAAAGTGAAGATTTTTACCAAAATAAAAAGATAATGAAGATGAAGAGGAGTATTTTAATGCTTGTACATAGTTTCAAGATGGAGTTCAATTGTTTGAAGATGAAAATTATGACAAAAGTGAAGGAAAAACATTTTTTGTGTGAGATTTCAAGAAGGAAAAGTTAGAGAATGGGAAAAAGGAAGAGGTTGATACTCAAAAGTCTTCAAATATCACATCTAATGTTTTTTTAATTGTTTATGTGCATGTATACTTGATAAAGAAATGAGAACGGTTGAAGAAGAAGCTCTTAAGAGAGCTCAAATGATGAAGATGGAAAATAATAAGAAAATTCTAGAGAAAAAAATAAAAATAAGTAGATTAAAGAGAGAGATATAAGACAAATAATGAAAGAGGATGAAGGATACTCGGCTGAAAGGAAGAAGAAATTAAGAAGATACTACAATTAGAAGAAGAAAAGTTCTTTGTACTAAAACTCAATTGGTTCCACCTTGGAAGTATGTGATGGACATTATGTGTTTTTTTTTTTCATTTATGTCAATTAAATTTATGGAAAATTGTGTCATGATTTCATATGAGTCCCCATGAGGTGTGAATCAGATGTCAAGCATTAAGGTTGATTAGTAGTTTCGAGGATTCAAAGTGAGTTCGGTGTTTTCCTGGAGCATGGTTCGATGAGTATAGTCATAGTTTGAGTCCTTACAATGTGGTTTAATGTTTTCATGAGGTCTTTCATGGTCCTTGATGTTTGTTATAGGTCTTAATGAGTCGTAATATGTTAGTATGGTCATTTTATGGGGTCTCATGGTTGATTCAGGTCATTTTAGGCCTAGTCCTAGCCTTACAAAGCATGTAGAATGAGACGAGGGTATGAGATTTAGAGATGAACGGGCTTGTTGAATAATTTTAGTAGAATTTTGGTAGTGTAAATGAGATATATTGTGAGTTTCAGGTCAATATTAAGAGGTTTAGTGTATTTATGAGGTCCTCGAGAAGCAAGAAGGTGAGAACATGCGGTTTAACACATGTAATTATTAATGGATAGACATTTTTGAGATATTTGGGATATATAGGGATTATGGACAGTTATAGGATGTTATCAAGATGCTTCATGACAATTTTTAGGTCACTATGAAGAAGAAATTACAAGATTTGTCATTTTTAGTAAAACTAAGTATTCTACTACGTGTTTTTGAGACAAAGGTTGACCTTCTGATGCTCATTGTGAATTGTGTGATTTGCATGGGGACATGAGATATTTTTCATATCTTTTTAGGTCAATTATGATCATTTCACAAAAATAACAAGGTTGTTTGATTATCACATTTTTATGAACGATTGTTAAGAAGATAAGTTTCTTTAAAAGCCTAAATTTCGAATCCTAGCTAAGAGTGACTTGGAGAAGAAGAGGTATAGTGAGTTATTTTTATTTATTTTTGTAAATTTTATTATTTGATGTTGTAGAGGAATCTTCTATATTTCCAATAAGGTAAGATAGTACTCATGATAGTATGTGGTCCCTACCTCAAATTTATATCTTATGAAGAAGTTCGGTTCGTGAAGAAGTTTCCCAAATATAGTAAAGAATAAATTGATATTTTTTTATCCCTAGATTTTTTTCTAGATGTATATGATAGTTTTATATCATGGTTGATATTATAAATAGAAAAGTTTGCCCTACTTATGAAAATTATTCTTTGGGGAAGTTTGGAGTGATCGTGGTAAAAATTGAATTGAAGGATCTAAAGGAAGAGTTAGGAATCCATTCAAGTTTTGTTGTCATCCTGTGGCGAGAAAAATTTTTGGGAAACAAATTTGTGGATTTCTATCTAATGCTTTCAGAAAATCTAGCTTCCTCTTCTTAATTGGTGGAGCTCAACTTTATCATGAATGAAAAAATAGGAAATCTATGGTTGACCAAGAGGTCAGGATCCAACAGTACACTCCACTTTGTACCCACGATAAATTGTTACAAAGAATTTTAAGGGAAGAATTTTTTGTAGTTTGGGGAAATGGGAGTGGGAAGATACAAAAATAAAATTAACCCAGCAAGAAGAAAATAAGATTCTCGCTAGAGCCAATTAGAAATTTCACATTCACAATTGACTAGAAAGAAACAACAATATTATTATGCCAACGACCAGAGGAAACCATGCACAAAAATTTGCACACATTCATAAGCCATGAAAAGAAACAATCCCTTTCTTTATTTTCATTTTCATCAAGTTGTACAATGTAGGAAATGGAAGACAAATTGGGGTAGAAAGTGTAAGAATTATATCTCTCTTATATTTCTCAATTGATCTCTCTCTTGAGTGTAAATAATTGACAACCACTAAGAAAGAAGGTGTCATTACATTATATAGAATCTGAAAAGACTTTTCATCTACCCATCGCATGAGTATTCATTTCCAAATTCATCTCATTACTTTTCATCTTCTTAGGACTTAGGAAATTAAGTTCCCTTTTATAAAAAAAGGGACTTTTATAATTCAACTTCATAAAGTCACTTTAATGAATAAGACAAAAATCATGATTACACATAACGAAGAATTAGAAGAGGGGGGAGAAAAAGGTGAGAGAAGAAAATGAAGAAGAAGAAAGGGAATGCTATTTTCAAGATGATCCTTTAAATGATAGAAATTTTTGAATCAATGTCGATGGTATATCCTCACCCTTGAATGCCTTGCTGAACCAAGCTACCAATTATATCACTTTCCATTCTTAAGGGAGCTAGATAAAAATGAATTATTTTGTGTATTTAAATTCAAGGAGTTGACATTATTGCATTCTGAGTACCAAGTCACATAGTTCTCCACAGTGATGGACATGATTGATCATATTTTTGATAGAGATTCCAACGTATTTTTTTGTGAATTTGAATGGATCTTTGTCCTATATCTTGACTCAATTTTTTAATGCTTTCATCAAGTCCTCTCTTGAAGTATTCGGGTTCACTACTGGCACCCCAAGCTTATGAATTTGAGCAGAAATATCTTTCTTTATCTTATCAATATCCTCTTCTTATGATTCCAACTCCTCAATGGAATGCTTGATCAATTAATATCGAGAGAACAATAATTAGGCCCAAACTTGAGAAAAATCATCCTCTACAACTGATAATAGATCTTTAGTTATAAGAAGATATGAATTCACATTTCCCATCTCCATCACCCGGGGTAAACCTGATCCCCTTTTTCCTTTTCTACCTTGAGTGCCTCTCCGGTTATGAGAAATTTGATTTCCATGTCATCCATGTACTTTCTCAAACCTATCATCTTTTGAAGAAGTGTTTTTCCTTTCTCCAAAATCATGTACACCCAATTTTCATTTTACCTTCCTTGCATGGTGAATGCCTGATTCTTTCATATGGAAATAGGTTTAATGTTATTGATTGGAGTGATTTCCTTAGTGGGGAGAGAATTGGTGGCACTAGGATCAAGGAGCCCTTGGACATAGAAAGTGAGGATGCAAATGTGATATTCCTCCTGATCTAGCCTTTCTTTGTATTCTTGAATCCTCGTAATGAGGAATGTGGAAGATTCTTGGTATAGGTGCATGTCACCCTCATATGTTCCCAGTCTCAAGGAGATGGTGCTCATCTTATAGTCAGTGATCTTCAGATTAACTATCTCCACATATTGATTCCTTGAGGTGCCTTTGTAGCATTTAGAGGCTACTTGAACCAACATTCCCTTCTTTGATTTGACTGTCAAAGCAATGGATGAGAAATCGGGAATGATCACTTATTGCATCGTGCATATTCCCATTTTGATTTTTTCTTGTATCTAGGGAAATTTTCATTTGATTCTTGCTTAGTAGTGGACACAATAATAGTTTCTTGCTCCAAACATGGAGGTGGGATCTATGTAGGTAATACTGGTGCAATAGTGGTAGATGGAGGGCCTTGAGAATGATGTGAGGAAAAAGTTACAACCTGGATCAATATCTTCCTATTCAAGGTCTACTCTAGGTACCTCTTCCATTATTTCTCTCTTTTGCAGTCTCCTTTAGTGATTGGTCTTAGGTTCTTTTACTTCTCTCTTCAAACTACCTACCAAATGGGCTGAGCTCATGGCCCGAACCTTGGTCTTGGAATACGAGTGGTATGATTTTTTCCTTTGGAGGGATGGAAATTTTCCTGGTGTGAGGAGTTCATCCCTCTTCTTTTTGAACCACTCTTTCAATCTATTGATGATAACTTTAATGAATTCTTTGATATCTCTAGATTCATGCATGTTCCAATGCAAATGTGGGAGAGGAGAAGATTTCACCGCAGATAGTCGAGATCAAGCATTTTAGAGCCATCTTCAGGAACACCATATTCATACCATTCAAAATTGAATTTATTCATCTGTTCTAAAATCATCCTCATATTATCACACTTACATACCTTGTACTCATTGATGCAATTGGCCAAGAAATCTTCGATCCGAGGCACGTGGTGAAAGGCTAGGAAGTGGAAGGATTCTAGATTCTCCCTGAGATCAAAGTCTTCCCTAGAAATATATGAATGCATATTATGGGTGCAAGGGAAGCTTCAACATTGGTGGCATCATGATGAATCTTGCACATGAAAATACCCAATGAGAGAGGGAAGGAAACTTTCTTTCTCTTTTGGCTCTTGAGATTTCCATTCACATGCACCAACTATCTGCATAGCTCCATCAACACCATTTTATCACTTGGATAACGAATTAGCCTCCGCATAGCATGATCAAATCTAGCTACCCTGAGATAGGAGAATGTGGAGAATTGGATGAAGCTTGACCCATAATTTCTAACCAAAGTGGTGGCTTGAGATGACAATCTCAAGTGTTGGCTCCCTTCTAGTAGCTTGACTACACACATTGTGAATGTGTCATTCACTCTGGTATAATGTTGATTGCTTTCCTTCAGGGCCAGTTATGGATATCTCTCACATTTGGTATCCCTCTAAGGAACATTTAGTGTGGGAATCAAACATATGAATGATCTCATGTTTGGTAGGGCATATATAAGATATGAGGTCATGAAAAAATTCTTGGAAGCATGAACTGAAATAATTGGAAATGCAAGACATCAATAATAATCTGACCCCAATCAATAATGTAATTTCCCTCAATGATTTTGGTGATGAATAACACCATCCAATCATGAAATTCAATAATTTTTCCTCGCCCATGACCCAACTCGGGATAATGATCATATCATAGAAGGTGTTGTAGAATTCATTACAATTGATAAATTTTAAAACGTGATAAAGATTCCTCTCATGTTTCATCTAGGATCCAAGAGTAAGACCACGGAGGGATTATTCTTGCATACTTTTTTGAGTTTTCTAACTCCTTTTTACTAGAACCATTTCCTTCACGATCGGGATCGTAAACCCCTGCAATATGGATCTTGGATTGATCACTTCCATGATTGAGTTGTCATCTACCAAAATTATTCTTATATATAGTTGATAGTGCTGGTAACATTAAAAAACTAGCTCAATTTTTCTAGGGACTAAGGATAGCCACCGGTTACTTAAAGACCAATGGAAAATATCATTTCCTCTATTTGCTCCTTGGCCTACCAAACATTTTGTGTTTGAGTTTCTTTAGGTCCATGTGTGTGACATTCTTGTCACCTACACTCAAGTAATCTAATGTGAGAGATGAAACATGATCTGGGCCAATGAATTTGATCTTCATGGTGGAAAAATGAAGTGATATAGGTTGTTATGGAGCTGACAAAATGTTTCTACAACCGAGACCAAAAATGCTATTTTTAGAAGTTAGGACCCAGGAGTGTTATTTCGGGAAGGTCAATTTTTTGGTCGACTATCTTCACTTTGAAGTTTCTCCATAGTGTTCTAAGTTTTCCATAGGTTTTTCGGGGTCAATTTGAATAATTTCCTTTTTAAAATATTTTCTTTTGGATTTTTTTTTCTACTTTTTTACTGTGTGCCCTAGTTTTGATCTAAATGATATTCGGTGTTTGTTCATCAAAAGGAATTTTCTGTTTTAAGAAATTTACTAAAAATGGAAAGTGAAAACCAGTGGTCATTTGTATTATTTGAATATGAAAATTATGGATTCTTTCTGGGTTTTCTCTTCGATGATTTGTTCATAATTTTTAGGTCATTCACATACAGTTTGATGGTGATAGAGGAAAAAGTATTCCAGGGTAGAATTTTTAGAATGGTTGCTATTAAAAGTCTAACCCTTATAAGATTTTTATTTTTCTTATCCAAGGTGCTTGGGTAAGGAATATTTTATCAAAATCTTGCAAGGATTATATGCATGGTTTGGAAGATATGAGCGAATTGTGATTTTCTTGCCCTAGGGTTTCTAAGACTCTTGGCTATGGAGTTAGCTTGAAAATCATTATTCTTCCCATTGCATAAGTATGGAGTGATGGAGAAATTATTTTGGAGGTGATGGAAATGTTGTGGAAGTAATGTCAATTGAGGAAGGAAGATATCTAAACCAATATAGAAAAAGTTGTGCGTGCATACATGAAGAAAAAAAGCAATAAGGGGATCCAGACAATTAGCAAGATTCACATATTTTGAAAGGATGGGAAGGAGATTTTTTTTTTCCATAAATTGCACCAAATTTTTGGTAAACTTGGTGTAAATAGTTGTGCCCGATTCCTATTGGTTCACTTGGCAACACGTGATTTGATGTTGGGTTGAGTTGGGGTCTTGGAAAAAGTAACTTAAGTAGTTATCGGGGCACATGGGTGATGAAGAGACAAAATGGAGGGTGGGGATTTTTTTACATCAGATGCACTAAATTTTTGTGCACTTGGTGCAAAAAAATTGCACCCTATTATGATTGGGCCACTTTCTAGCATGTGATTACACAGAGCAGGGGATGGGATATGAGGCTTGGGGGCTTAACTTGAGAGAAAGGGCTAAATGGTGGTCATATAGAGGTCCATCGGATAAAATGGGGTAGGGGATAATTTTATTGCACTTTTTGCACTAAATTGTTTGTGAAATTGGTGGAAAAAAGTGTGTTGCATTCCTATTAGTTGGTTTTCCAGCCCAGAAATTGGCTAACTATATGAACTAGTGCATTGGAGAGTGACATGCCGAGACAATAACTTGAGTTCCTGGAGGAATTTTATGATGAAATTTTATATGATTATACATATAAATTTCCTTATTAATCTAATGGTGGTGGTATGATATCTTGATTCATCCATTGGATCCCTAAAAATTGTCTTTTCATTTTAGCTCCAAGGATGTGCATAGGGAAAACTAGATGGGTACATAGTGTGCCAAGGTGTTTATAAGAATATGATTCCACTTTATTGTATAAATTTTAATTAAATTTTCAATGATATATTTTTTTACTCTTAACTCCTTTTGGATCTCCCAGAATCACTTTCCAAAGTTCAATATATTTTTAGCCCTATGCCTTCGCTTAGGCATCCAAGACCCACTTTTATTGAACCTGCTCCAAAAATTGTGAATCTTCCCGAAATATTTCCCAAATTGATTGTAAAATGTTCTTTAATCCTTTATATGCCTCTTTTGTGAGTTTATACATTTCTCTCTACTCCGGGTGTGTGCACAACCTTTGAGAAAACAAAAGCCAAGCCTTCCCAAGCTTGCCGAAAGGCTTGTCTTGATGGATTTTTCTTGGGAAGCACTTGAAATGACCAGGTACCCATAGATCACCTAAGGGAACACTAAATAAAGAATTACGTTGATGTGAATGGGGGCTCAAGGTGACCTATGAGTAAAATTTTCAAGTAGTGTGTGGTTGTCATGCTTGGAAATTATGAATTTCCTTATTGCACAACCGCATGAAAATAATTGGCTCTAGCTTGGGGACATGCCATGGATCGAGTGTAGTGAGGAAATAACATGGTAAATACATAATCTACATACATACATTGACTTGTGCCATACCCATTGGTCCTGCAGAACATACACAACTTGCAAGAGATAGACAAAAAGAGACAACACACACAAACACAACTAAAGGGAGACACACCAAAAATATAGGTAGAAAAACACGCACATAAATTAAAAAAGAGAAAAAACATAAATCACCTGAAATACAATGTGAGGAACAACCCACTTTCAATGATGGTGTTGTTTCATATAATTCTGTTATCCAAAATTCACCCATCAAGGTAATTTTGATAACATGCATCAAATTATTCGGTCAGAGCAAGTAGATTGATTCGAGGCAAAAATCATGTTTTTCGGGTCCCTTCAGTCTTTTCTAGCTCTCCCATCCAAGAAGAAATCCCAATGAGTTAGAAAAATGGAAAAAATGCAAAAATAAGGTTGCAGGACTGTTTTGAAGCATTTCGGGTCTGAAGGGTTCGGGTCGTACTGAGGTTTGTCGTACCAAGCTTGGGGCCGAAAAAACAAGAAAATCAGCTAAGTCTTTTTGTCCCAGGTAGTCTGTGGGATAGTTGGGATGTCGGGACGCGAGGGACGCAAAAATACGAAATGACCGAAAGTAAGGAAAATCGTCTAAGTTTTTTTGTTTCGCACGGTTTGGGATAGTCGGGACAAAAGTACACGAGGGACGCGTGGGACGCGAATCGGCCGGTTGCCGAAAGACAGTCCATTTCGGGTGGTTCGGAGATATTTGTCCTAGGTAGTCTGGGACAATTGGGACAAAGGTACGTGAGGGAAGCGTGGGACGTGAAAAGGTGAAAAGGCCGCAAATAGGAACAAGGAAGCCCGAATCGGCCGAAGCAGGAGATTTTCGTCCGGGACAGTTGGGACAAAAGTACACGAGGGATGCGTGAGATGCGAAAAGGTGAAAAGTCCACAAAAGAGACAAGGAGGCCTGTAGATGAATCAGAATGTGCCATGTGTCTAGGTGGCACCAGGAATTGGAAAAGCCCGCAAGGAAATTTTGGAGGGTCAAACCCGCATCCAATGGGGTTTTGACACGTGTCCAAGTCAAAATGTCGAAGCGACCCATGGAAAATTTAGGAAAGACAGGCCCGCATCGAATCAGAGCCTGACACGTGTCATCCAAGTGGCAGATGCGTGGGGATTTTTTGGAAAATTTTCCAAAATGCAAAAAAGAGGTAAAATTCAAATTTTTTTCCCGCCGATCCGTTTTGAGCCCGTTTTGCCCTAAATCTTCAAATGACCATAACTTTCGATCCAGAGCTCGAATTTCCACGTTCTTTATATCAATGGAAATCTGGTAAAATTCTCTACATGATTCCAAGGTCAATCTTTAATTTTTGTTCATTTTAGAGGGAGAAAATTGAAAAACGCCTCTAGCACGTGGTAATGGCCAGAAATGACATTTCAACAACCAGCTTTAATGTAAAATATAGTTTCACGCTTTTAAGGATTCTCACCTACCACCATAATGAGATGATTAAATGTAACCTAGAGGTGGTTGGGGTAGATTTAGATTTCCTCTCTCTTCCCTCTCTCATTCTTCCTATAAATTGTAAGGAGGGGCTTCTTTCTAAGCGTTGGACATTCTTGTTTTGCCCCTCCCTTCTTCTCTTTGGCAGGTGAATTTTTGGAGTTCAAACCTCCCATTTAAAATTGTAATGAAACTTTGCCTCTTGGAATTTTGTAGTGTATTGTATCAATCTTTGGAGCAAGTAATGCATGTATGTGGATGATTCTCAACCCTCTCTGTGTTCATTTGCATCCTCCTGATCTTTCACTGCAAATTTTGTTATCTATGCATGATCTTGCATCACATTTTAATGGTTTGTGTTTATTGGCAAGATAGGTGTTCTTCATTCCTCGGTGCATCACCTTTATTAGTTTAGGTTTATTTTTATGCATCTTCCTACCCCCTGTCTCCTTGGCAAGTTAGATTATATTTTGAGTAAACCTCTCGCATATTTTTTCGTGTGCATCTGAACAAAGGAATAGGAACCGGCCTTCATCCGGAGAGATTTTCTGATTTCACAAGGTCCCACACTTGGGAAAAGCTCCATGTTATGCGATTGCACTAAGAGTCTCAACCCATCGAGTTGCGAGACACTCGGGGTGCTTGTTATTCTGCACTAACAGCTTTTGGCACGCTGGTGGGAGTTAGAGGTCTTCACTTTTATTGCAACAAGATCGATGTGCACTTGTTGTAAGTTCCAGCTTTGAAGAAGCTTAAATAACACATCTGGTGACTCCAAAAGAAGTATAATTCACTGGTTTCAGCAGTCCAAGCCTAGCAAATTTATGAGAAGAATACAGACCAGGTCAAGAACTAGGGAGGAAGGATTGTTTGTTCATCTACACCTATGTCCGGGAAGAGAAAGAAGGGGAAGAAGAGCTCAAAGATCTCCATCTCCACCTAATAGAACCTTGTCAACACCTCCACCTGGTAGGCCTTTCATCCAATCAACAAGGGTTCTCAGGCCAATCAGAATGGCGCAGAACCACCGAATCCGTATGTCAATTTCACTGGCAGCAGCCCACTTTCTCTCAATGCACAACATCTAATCCCAGCAAAGCGCATTGAAGAGCATTCCATACTTCTTCGGAGAGAACCGGACTACTCCTGGTGATCACATTAAAGACATTGCCAACCTTTGTGTAATTCATGAAATCAATGAGATGCAAGTTGCTGTCAAATTGTTGGCATCCTCATTCAAGGGGAAAGCTTTACAATGGTTCAGGAGCCTTGCCTCAGGTTCTATCCAAAATTGGAACCAACTATGTATAGCCCTCCACGAGCAGTTTGGAGAGAAGGGAGATAACTTGTCCCTTTTGGAACAGCTGACAACCATCAAGAGAGCTCCCAATGAGCAGCTGACCGACTTCAACTTCAAATTTCAAAGGACTTGGGAGAGGATTCCAGTGGCAGTAAGGCCAGCAGCAGAAGGTGCTTTTCTATATTACCTTAAAGCCTTAAATTCTGATATTTCTATGTTGATTCAATCCATGGGAGGCACAACTATCCCTGTTGCTTATAGCATTGCCATTAGAGCTGAAAATTGTTTAATTCAAGCTGGAAAGCTAGCTCCTAGGCCTCCAATGCCATTATATCCAAGTTTAGAGAGCCCAAGTACTAGTCAAGCACTGTCTTAGCTCCTTCTCCCACCCCTAGAAATCAGAGTTCAAATGAAGCTTCTACTTCATCTCCAAGTGCCCCAAATGAGCTTCAAGAAGTCATGAAGCAATTGCAAAATCTAGGTAATGAGCTGGTTACACTCAAAAGGCAACAAGCCCAAAGTTTTAGACCTTATCAGCCTCAAGCTCCACCTAACAGGCAGCCATATCAGCCTCAAAGACCACCCAATCTAGCTACAAATTAGAATCAAGCAAGGCCTCCGTGAGACCATTTCAACCCGATAACCCCAATGTTGCATCCACATCCGAGCTTTGTACCGGTGCAAAATAACATGGCCCAAGAATATGATTGTTGTTTCCGTGCGCAATACCACATAACCAATCAATTTTCTTTAACGGTGCATTAAATCAGGCTCTTATGGTACAAACCATTGGTGGGTCGCAAGAATCCAGCCACGAAGAGGATCAGCAGCAAGAAGCACCTCAGCAAGGAACATCTCCGAATGAAACTACTCTTGTCAATTGGTAGGCTGAAGATTTTTGTGGTATGAATCAAATACCCTCTCAAGGTGTTGTAGCCAACACAAGGTCAAAAAGGAGAAATTTGGGTGAAGGACAGCCATTGGCTCCAAGTAATCCACAACCTTCTACCACTCCACAAGCTTTTGGCAAACAAAATGTAGTCCCAAACATGCAAGGAGCACCCAAACCAGCTCCTAAACCAACTCAAATACCAGTTGTTGCTGCCCACATGCAAGGGATGAATATGCAAACCAAGGGACAACAAAGAGATCCTTCATCACCATTTAGTATCATTGATCAGATGAAGAAGACAAATGTAAATATATCAATGTGGGAATCCCTATCTATCCCAGGCCAGAGAGATTTGCTACAAGCTGCCATGAAGGACTGGCCAACTTCGAATCAGCAAGTTCGAATGCAAGAGAAGGTGCTCACAAATGCTGCCCAACCTGAAGGGAATCATGGAGGACAACAAGGTAAAATGTTGAAGCCCCCTCCTTTTTATGTCTCATTAATCATTGAAAACCAATTGGTGCACAATTGCATGATTTATTCCAGGCAAGTAGCTCGGTGATGCCCAAGTAAATAGCTGATCGGCCCAGGACTTCAATATGAAACCATATCCAAAGGGGTAGTGCGGTTGGATGGGACGAAGTAACTGTGATTGGGGTGATTAGAAACTTGATTCTTACCTTGCATGCATGTCCAAATGTTGTTGTTTTACAAGATGTATCAGTTATAGACCTTCCACCACTCTTTTCCCTATGTTTGTCAAGAGATTTCACGGCCAAGATTGGAGGATATTTGTCTGGTGATTGGTCACACATGCTGCTGTTGAACGAGGTATGGAACCAAAGCTACAATCAGTGTCTCGAACCTATTGCAAACTTCCACATTGATCCCTACACTCCAAGTCGATCAATGCCAACTATTCGGAATTTGATCAAGAAGATCACCCAAACACCGATGAAGTGATACCAAGGTTGGAAGCATCCCGGATCTAACTCTTGATGAATGAGCAAACAAGGTGCATGCTTTTGATCCTTATCAAGAAGTAGAAGAATCGAGCTAGGAGTCTATTACATACCTAAAAAGATCAGCCCATTCCTAGCATCACCAAGCCGACCAAAAGGATGACAATGAGGTATGGCAACTATTTTTGATGGATCAAGGAGTAGACAAGGTGGGAGGGGAGCCATGTTGGTTTCACTCCAAGGAGTAAAGTACTATTTAGCTTTTAGATTTCAGAATAACACTGCTGAGTATGAAGCCTTGGTGCAAGGGATGCATTGGGCAATAAAGAGAGGAATAAAGAACTTGCAATAAACCCATGGAGTGAAGGTAGAAAAAATAGGTTTAGTGGTTAAACGTTTTTAGAATGAGAGAAACCCTAACTAGGTTATTAAACCCCATGGAGGCCTAATTGGTTAGTCAAGTAAAAGAGGAAGTTGGAGTGGGGAAAATAAAAAGGATTTGAAACTTGAGATTAACAAATAGGTTGGTGAAATTAAATACGGGAGGATTTAGAGTTATTTTTTTATTTAGTGGTAGATTAATCAACGTTATGGATATTCCTATTATAAGTAGTGTCTTGAAGAAGAGTATTTTTGACAACATTTTTAGTGACATTATTATTTCTAGAACATGTGAAGAAATGAATGCTATTAGGTGTGTTCTAATTTGGATAATAATTTTACAAATATCTCATGAGATAATATTGGCATTTGGATATTTCAAATGCTTCTTCTAAAGAGGTAGCTGAGAATGACCTAACCTCTTGTAATGAAGAAAAGGCTCAAGTGAGTTAAGAAAAATTTGGAACATACTTCCATCATACATGTAATGCTCATCCTTAATGGAAAAGGTTTTCCAATGTTTTATGAAGTATTAGGTAGATTATTTATCTATTTGTTTGAAATTTATAAAATCATTGATTTTATTCTTAGAAGATCATGATATTTGAATTCAATGACTTCATTGGTCACCAAGCTTTCAATTTCAATAATTGACCAATTTTGGTGAGTATGGTACCAATCTAGGGCATCTCATATAAGTGTTTTATCTAAGAGTTTGATGGAAATGTAAAAATTAGTTTTGACCGGTGTTTATAGAGATTTCCTAAAACCTTTATAACAAGAGTGGGCTTGGTAAAACCATCATAAGTGTTGGAAGGAGCAATGCCTTTAAAAGTCCATATTACATCAATGTAGGGAAAAGGTGAAGCTATTTGAATGGATTGAATGGTCTTATTGTGGATGGGAGGTTATGTAATGAGAACTCAATTTGTTCTAATCGAGAAGATGAGGGGGTGGAATTAAATTTTTGTTCTCGAACGAAACATTTACTGAGTTGACTAACATGATGAGATATACTAGTTTGAAGTTATAACAAATGGTTTTTAGTCATTTTATTGATTATTTGGTCAGTGAGTTACATGATTAGTTGAGTGGAATCAACATTCGAAAGGAAATTGATTTTATTAGTTGGATCATATATTTTTCAATTTATAGGATTCTCGGTATGGTTAATATATATATCCAACTATAGAAAACACACTTATATAGGAGGTGAATTATTATTATTCAAATTTTATGATTTAAAACTTTAACATTCAAAATAAAAATTATATTGAACTAACCATTTGTACAACACAAGATTTATTTGGAAACCCTTCCAGAGAAAAATGATGATTAAAGACAACTTAGAGCTACTATCTAAATCAAGCAAAATCAAGTAATTGTATTACAACATGTTTGTAGGCACCAACCTTTTAGAGAGACTAATCCCTAAATAAGAGCACCAAACTATCTTTATTTGTGATCACAAACTCAATGGAGATACCAATTACCAAGGATGAGCACCAAATCAACAAGATTCCTAAGCACCAACTCACTAGAGACACCAATCCCTAACATTGAGAACCAATTCGAAATAAAAATATTAACCCATTGTAGTTTATTATTCAACCTAATGATGTCATATAAACAACTCTTCATAACTTCATGTTGTTTCTATATACCCACGCTTTACACTTTTATTATGAACCTCTTGCTCTTACATATTTTTCAGCAACATGATAGTCTAATCTACTTGATTTTTTATTCCTATTTATTATATTATCCTCTTGATATGTATTTTTTAACTGCTCCTCTCTTTTCATTATCTTCCTTTACTTTTCAAAACAACATCTTAATATTATGAGCATACACATGAATTCACAATTAAGTTCACTTATATACTATGTTGATTTCATGAACAAATGTGACTTTTCATGAGTCGGATTTGGTATACTTTGAAAATTTAATATTTTAAGTTTTCGAAGACTCCCATGGACATCCCCTATTTTACGTTAGTCTCGCAGCCTTTTTATGATCATTGCGTACAATTTTGTACATGTTAGAGTATTCTCTTTATTGTGTGGCTAATATTATTTGTATTGTATCACTTTATAAATGCTACAAGTTTATCTACATTGTGTGGCATTATTTAAAATAGACATCATACTTCAGTTTTGTCCTTTGTTACACTAGGAACTATTACAACCTATGATGCACAACACACACCCACGAAGCACTAAAAATATCTACGGAATAATACAACACTGCAGGAACACTACATATCTCGAGGTAAACTAGAAAAACCCATAGAACATTGTAGAACCATTTTATTTGGCATGTGGCATGCATAATTCTTATTAAAAACATATTTTTCATAAGAGGCACACATATGTAAGCATTAATGAAAATATTTCTAATATAAGAAATACTTATCAATATTCTTTTGACATCAATGATAATATTTTCAACAATCTTCCCCTTTTTCATTGATGGAAACCAACCATCTTCACCAACCATCTTGCATCACCTTCCATCTTGATATATTTCTCTCTCTAACTTCAAATCTCATATTGCTTCCCCTTTATGCATAAATTTTCCATACATTCAATTTAAACCCCTTTGAAATTATAGGAAAATGAAAATACTCTCATCACACTCTCCCCTTGAAAATATGCTTCCATTTAATGTCCTATTGAAAAGGATATTACTCCCAAATTTTTTCTAAGATATTCAAATGTTTCTTTTGGAAGAGGTTTTGTAAAAATGTCAATAATATGTTCTTTTATGGCAATGTATTCCAACTTAACCTGCTAATCTACAACTTGATCTCTCAGAAAATGATATTTAATGGGAATATGATTTGTTCTGGAATGCATAACTAGATTCTTTGAGATATTTATTACACTAGTATTGTCATAGAGTATAGAAATTAGAGAATCAAATTCTACCTTGACATCCTTCAGTGTTTGTTTCATCCAAAGAACTTGTGTGCAACATGATACTGCAACAATATATTCTACCTCAGTTGTAGATAGAGAAACAGAATCCTGTTTCTTGCTCAACCAAGATACTAAACTATTTCCCAAAAATAAAGAACCTCCACTTGTACTTTTTATGTCATCTATACAACCAGCCCAATTTACATCTATATATGCTGTTAAAGATAAATATTCAACTTTTTTACACCATAATCCACCATACATTTTATATATTTGAATATTCTTTTGATATCTTTCACATGATTTTATTTTGGTGCATATTGAAAACATTTTACCATCCCTACCATTTGCATTACATTTTGTCTTAATGTAGATACATATAAAAATTCCAATCATTGATCTATAAAGATTTTGATTTTCTTCAGGAGATTCATCATCCTTTCTCAACTTACAGCCTGTGATCATGGGTGTACTTACTGGATTACAGTCTTCCATTCTAAATTTCTTCAGCGTTTCATTAATATACTTTTATCGATTGAGAAATTTGCAATCAAAGGAAAATGATAACTCGTCACTCACTGACATTTCAAATTATTTTTGCAATTATTTAGAAAATTATTTACACATCTTATCCTTTCTCCCTCCAAAAATGATGTTATCAATATAAAAAATAATAATCAACTTATTCTCATCTTTATATTTTATGTAGAAATTACTATCTGTAATTCCTTTCTTCAATTCTTTTTGTTGTAGATACTTGTCCAGTCTTGAGTACTAGACTTTGGGGGCTTGTTTCAATCCATAAAGATATTTCTTAATCTTTCATATATATTCCTCATCATATGATAATATGAATCCTTATGGTTGTTCAACATAAAATTCTTCCAAATTCCCATTCAGAAAAGTAGATTTAACATCCATTTGATAGAATTTAAAGTTATTATAACAAGAAAATTCCAAAAACATCATAATGGCTTCTAAATGTGTAATAGGAGATTTTTTTCTTCAAAAGTAATACCTTCAACTTTTACATATCCTTTGTGTACTAACCTTTCTTTATTTCTTACTACTTTCCCATCTTCATTCAGCTTATTCTTGAATTCGACTTGGTGTCAATCAATTTTTTTCCTTAAGTCCTCGAATAACTTCACGAGTCTCATTATTATCTATTTGATTAAGTTATTCTTCAATTTCTCCAATCCAATGCTTGTCTTCACTTTCTTCACCAAAGCTTATAGCATCAAAGTTGGACAATAATGAAATATTTGCATGCCCTTCTCGCAATTTCCATTCTTCTTCCGGTTTTTTACTCCAAGATTTTTGTCACATATAATATTATTTTTCTAAATAATTCTTTTGTGATTATCTATATGGTGTTTTTGTTTCTTTTATTTCAACTTCTTCCTTTTCATCTTCAATGTTTTCTTCTTTAGAATAATCAATTTCTTATATCACGCTCTTTTTGCACTTGATATCATCTACCTTCACATTTGCACTTTCACCAATTTTGAATTTTCTCAGATTGTAACATCTATATTCCTTTCTCATTAAATATTAACCAAGAAAATTACCCTCATAATATCTAGATTACATCTTACCCAAGTCTTCATCATCTTTATTTATATACAATTTTCTTCCAAATACTCGAAATGTTTTACGATTGTCGATCTACCCTTTAAAATTGAATAAGGTTTCTTGTTGTTATTTACTTTGATCTGTCCTCTATTAATAATATACCTTTTTTGTTGGCTTCCTCCCTCCATAATGTTTGATTTAATCTTTATTCATCTAGAATGTTTCTGGCCATCTCTCGTATTGTTTTTTTATTTCTACAACGCCATTTTGTTTTGAAGTTATTGCAGCTTAATAAAGTAATTTTATTCCACGGAATTCACAATACTCTATGAATTCATTTGAAGTGAAATCTTCTCCTCGTCCAAATATTAAACACTTGATTTTCAAATCCATTTCATTCTCAACAAGAGTTTTCAATGCCTTGAATCTTTCAATTGATTAGAGACTATTTTATTAAAAACGTAACCCATATCATTCTAGAATAATAATCATTAAATAATGTAAAATACCTCCCACCTTTCATGTTTTGGGTTCTTGTAGTACCAAAGAGATTAATATGCATGAGTTTGAAAAACCTTGTGGTTGAGTACTCCTTTGTCTTGAATGAGGCTCTTGTCTATTTTCCAAACTAACATTATTTGTAAGTGGTATTTGTTGGTTTAGTAATCTTTGGCATGTCTCTAATAGATTTTTTGGAGCTAATATTCACTAGATTATGAAAGTTCATATGACCCATTCTCATATTGCATAGTAAGATCTCATCAATTTTCCCCATGCAACACTTTTCACCTTTAATCTCACTAAGAATGTAGAGATTATTTGTTGTCCTGCATGCATCAACAAAAACCTTCCTAGTACTTTCCTTTCTGATTTCACATCCTCCAACATAAAATGTTATTGTGTATCCTCTATCACTCATTTGACTCACACTCAAAAGATTATGCTTTAGTCCTTCAACATATAAGACATTTTTAGTTTTTGATTTACCATTATTTAAGCTAATTCATTTTGTTTAAATTATTGCAATGGCATTGTCTCCAAATTTTATAGTACCTCCATTTACCTTTTTCAAAGTAAGAAAATTAATTTTGTCTCTAGTCATATGGCTTGAGAAACCACTATCAATGTACCACTGATTTTCTTCATTTTGTGCATGAAATGTTATCTAAACAATCATGGATTTTTATTTGTTTATTTCTTTCTCATGTTTTACCTTCCAAAACTTTTTTGATTCAACGAGCTATGATTGTATATGGTTTCCTCATTCTTACAATACCTAGTAGAATCATTAAATTTAATTCTAAAAAAGAGCTTTATGCCCAAATTTTTGGTACTTATAACATTCAATATTAAAATTCATCAAAGGTGTAAATGAGTTGTAATTTCTATTTGAGGACACATATGAATTTGAATTTGTATTCCAATGAAAATTATTATATGATATTTGTAGCTTGTTCCTTGTGACGAAATGAATTACATGAAAAATGATATCCATAAAAGGAATTTTAAACCTTGATATTGCAACGCCCCCTTAGAGGAAATTATATTCTTGTTGATTCCATGTTTCCGTTTTAGAGGATTATTGTGTGGAATAAGAATTTATTTCCTTCTGAAAATTTCATTTAAAGTTCTTGTATGTTGATGGTCATGTAATTCTTCATTCTTTCAATTCTCATATCTGGTAGAAATTTTAAGTGCATCTACATAGCTTCTTGATGTCTCAAAAATTGTCATCTTTGGAGACTCTTTGGGATATTATTTTGTAGACTTCTCATTGTACCCAATACCTACTTTGATAAATGGTGATCTCTGATTATTGATGATGTTTTTTAAAACTTCATATCTCTTTTCAAACTTGAGACATCTATTTAACTTGGTAGTTGATTTCTCAAGTTCCTTTCTTAAGGAAACAACTTCACCTTCAAGTTTTTCACAATCTTCTTCTTTCTATTTCAACTGTATTTTCACATCCTCATCCATCTTCTTCATTTCTTCTAGTTGAATCTTTAGATCAATAATGATTTTATTAGAATCTTCAAGATCATGTGTCAGCTTTGATTTTAAGGCACCATACTCATCTTCTAGTTTCTGAAATTGTTTTTTTCATTTTTGATTTTTCTTTCTTAGGCTCTTGAGTTATTCTAGGGTAGAAATGAGTTCACCTTGCAGATTTACTTAGGATTAAAATTTAATATCTTCATCATATTTTGAATCTATCTCTTATTTTCTTTCCTTAACTTCTAAAGCCATGAGCAGTGATTCATCTTTATCACTAGCAAAGATGCTTTCATCACTTTCTTCAGATGAGTTACTTTCCTCCTTAGTATAGAGGTTCTTCTTTTCTTGCTAGATATTCATCTTGATTTCAGATCTTCTTCACTTATGATTCTTATTGGACTAATAATATATGTTACTTTCCTTCAATTTTTTTCTTTATTTATCATCCTTGTTTTTAAATGGAAATTTTTTGGAATAATTTTCTATTTCACCACAATCAAAGCATTTTAATGGTAACTTACTTTTATATTATCCTAACGCGTTCTTCATCCTCCTCTCGACAAAGTGAGCTTCTTCATCATCTAACTCATTGTTAGGGAAATCAAATGGTTCAGGTTTCTTACCTTTCACTTTCTTTGATGGTTTAAATGTATCTTATCTCTTAGATGATTTATCACTTTGAGTTATTATCTCATATGCTGTGAGAATCCCATGCATTTCATCCATTGTTAGAATAGTTAAGTCTTTAAAATTTTTAATAGTATAAATTTTGACATGAAATATGATAGGAAGAGATCTTAACACTTTTTTAACAATAGTTTCATACTAAACTTATGCACCAAGTCCTCTAATATTATTGAAAACTACATCCATATGGAGAAGGTAATTTACAATTTTTTCTTCATCATTAATCTTCAAGATTTCAAATTGACTCTCTGTGTATTTGAATTTTGGCTTTCTTTACTTTATCATTTCCTTCATAGACATTTCAGATTTTATCCCAAATTTAATTTACTAAACTACAATGAATCCCTTTGACAAATTTTTCCTCACTTAATACACTCAATATAACATTCATAGTTTTTACATTATGTGGTCATTTAGTTAACCTTAATAAACTTACTAACCCCAAGCACATCGGCCTATCACCCAATCAATGTTGAGAACTCACTCGATACATGTGCAGACATCAAGCCCCTCCCTTATGTGATATTTGTGAGACAGCTTCCTCCATTAATGAAGGATGATTTGCGAGAAGAAGAATTACACTCACTTATTTAAAGAGGTAGAAAATGCAACTAGCAGATCTAACATTGGTGCATCAAAAACATCTAAATAACATTACAAGAAGCATAATAAATTGGATTTGAGTCATGATAATTCAAATGACATGATGGTTTACACCGTAATAAAAATATACAAAATGAACCCAAATATATATTGATTTGACATAGCATACAGTAGTCACATTATATTCGTAAGGGTCATCTCGGACCATAAAATGTAAGAAACGATAGGCTTAACTTAATTCCCGCAAATCCTTCCCCATATGATATCCTAACTATAATTTTCCCATTTTAACCCTTGTTTCAAATCCTAGTGTCATACTGAGAGGTTTATGGCATCCCTTATAACCCTTAGAACTACATGTTCTAAAACCTAGCTTAATTGTAACACTTTGTTACTTTGCTTCTTATTCTCTATGTGTACCCTTTGTCTCACATCATCTCTTGCATTCTATCTTTTTCTCTCTTCATCCCTCTTCTATCTTATAATGTTTACCTTTAGCCCGAGTATCTCTTTTTATAGGATCAACACCCATAATCATGCATTCTTTCCTTGATATATCGTGTGCCAAGTGTTAATGTGGTCCTCCATTGGTGAATGCTTATCCTTTTGAAAAGCCTCCAGTCTCTCGCAATGATTTCTTCTAGGAATATTTCCTACATGGAATATCCTTTTCTTGACCTCCATGGGTATAGGATGACACCTTATCCACTCATCATGCCTAGTTAGTTCTTCATGTTTTCCCTCAAGTGCCTCTAGAATTCCAAATATGGCTAAGTATTTCAAACCTATGTTTTGATTCCCATGTGCAGCTTCGCTTCAATTAAACCCTTATTAAAGCCCTTTTTCCTACACACTTTCCCCGAGCACCCTTCTTCTCACCGGTCCTATATGTGCGCCCTTGAGCACTTAGCCACTATTTTAGGGACCAACATCACCCCATACTAAGTGTGTTATTCATCCTCAGAAACATCTTACTTCTCAAAAGAATAAAGAATAGTGGGATGAGGACAATATGAATAAAGAATGAAAGAATGGAATAATTTGCTACTACTGTAGGAAGAGTGAGAATTCTTTCTATATTTTTACTCCAATCTTTTCCTGCATCCACCACATCTTGTGCTTATGAAGTAGGTCATCCACTAGAGTGCTTGCCTCATCAAAACTCAATACATCTCCCTTAGAATTCCATGTGTCTACAATTCCTTCTAGCTACTTTCTAAGATCATCCAATGCATCCATTCAGCGGGTAACTTGGGGATATAGTTCCTTAAGCTTATTCTTAATCAAATCCCATAAATTCTCAATTTCTTCTAACTTTTTATCAACTTTAGCTATGATCTTATCTCTCTCTACCCTATTTCCTTTGTTATTCTCTTGAAATTCCTTCATATTCACCTCATTCATAGACACTAGTATGCTTGCCACCTTGTCTTTTTCATTGCAATTCTCAAAAACAACCTTAGCCATTTACGCGGCGGTCTTCAAAATGATAGGAGCTTAGAATACTAAGAAACCTGTCTCCCCAATATTTATTTTGTCTTCCTCCTCACACGCCAATGCCTCTTCGCTAATTACAATGTGAACGGTCACCTCTCCATGGTGAGGATGCGCAGTCGGGTATTCCAAGAATTGCATGGTCACCTCATATTTTTTTCTCGGGTGGGGCTAGGTGTAGGTGCCTCAATATTATGGCTTCTTAAATTCTTAAATAGTTTCTATCTTCTTATGGATCTCTCACACCTTTTCCTTCTCCTCCCTTAATTTTACACTGATAAGCTCCTCCTACTTTAACTCCTTGTCCTTTTCAATGATCTCTTCATTTTTATTCTCAAGATCTTCTTCTAGGACCCTTACTCTATCATTTCTCCCAAAGAGCTCCAACTCAACCTCCACCGATACCCTATTTAGTGCATTACAAACCTACTCATCGATAGTTGTTGAGCATTAACCAGAGGGTTTATTCCCTTGGTATATGGTATATTCATCAATGCCACATGGTTGACCTTGAATTCAAGATCATCAACATCAGACTCAATGGCCCAAGACAACATCTTCCTTGTGCATGGGTACACACCATCTTCACTAAAAAAAGACCATACAAGGAGTTGGTTTGAAGGTATGGTACTTTGGAAATACATTTGCAGTACCTTAGTTGTATCATTGATGTGGGCCATCCCTTATTCCTATGTTGCTACTATACCCTTCCCTCATGTACGCGTTACCTTTGAGAAGATTACTGCAAGGATGGGATCTTCATTCATGATTACATACTCCTTTTCTATGCTCTCTCTTCCTGTTGTCTCCTTGATAACTTCTTCAAGATTTCACTCCACCTCTGTATCCACTAAGTCTTTTATGATTCCTTCCACTTCCCTTTCTATAGCATCCTTTATCTTCTCCTTGTTTAGGCTTGGAGTCCTTTGATCGTTCATGTTGACCTCCTCACTTCCTCTCTTTCGTGAGCACCTCCTTTATCATCATCCTTCTCTTCATTTTCATCCTCTTTTGACTCATGTACATCATACATAGGATGGTCCTAAGCCTCATCATGCTCTTCATCATCCCCTTCACCCTTATTGGCCTCCATGCTCTTTATTTCTTCCGATTCCACCTTTTATGTTACCCTTTGTTTCTTCCTAATTGGTGATTCCAATATAGGAGACTCTTCTTTTATTCCTCTCTAGGTGACTCCTTTCTTTTTGGTGACTCTTATTTTTAGGGGCCTTCTTATTAGTAAATAAGGGATAAAATATGTGGAATAATGCCTCACGAATCCCAATAGTAGAAACTAATTTATAGAAAATATTACAGATCTCAAATAAAAGTGCATAATAATAATAACACAACACAAAGAGATAGTATTTAACATGGTTCACCCAATTTGGGCTACGTCCACTAAGAATATCTTGCTCAAATTTTATTACAAGCCACCGCTCTCTCAATACAATACCTGATCTATTTGGAGCTATTCTCAACAAACTCTAAAAATTCACACTTGAATTCAAAACACATTTGTAATGTTACATGATTCCTACCATATGAAAAAAACCACATAAGTAGACAACTTCTTAAGTAGTTAAGGATTTTTACAAAACCATGGGTAGTAAAATCATGGGCCAAAAGTGTCCCATAAACCTATGGGTCAAAAATACAGCCCATATGAGAAAAGCACATTTCCTGGTATATTGGACACATTTCAAGGCCAAAAAAACTATGGAAAGTGTACAATACTCTTAGTGTATAGTCTTCAACACTTTCTCAAATGTAAACAGGCTCCATGACCTAAAAATATTCCACTTGGAGACTAGTTTTCCTTTGTGTAATCTTCTTAACCCTTCACTAGTTTCTGTGAAGACCAACCAAAGCTGAACATAGCTTCAGTTTTTCCCTTGTGAACACCTTGGTCATGATGTCTGTAGGATTCTTACTTGTATGAATCTTGTCCATCTTCAACTTCTCTTCCTCCAAGGTTTCTACTGATAAAATGGTACCTTAATCGTATATGCTTCATCCTAGAGTGGAAAGAAGAGTTCTTAGCTAGGTGTATAACACTCTGACTATCACTATGCTGATTTCCTTCCTCCTACTTATGTCCCAACTCCTCAAGAAATTGTTGCAACCAAATCATTTCTTTTCTTTCCTCCGTGATAGCAACATAATTAGCCTCTCGTGGTTGACAAAGCCACCAGCGTCGTATTCATGAAATCTAGCTTCGTTGTCCAACCTATAGTGTAAACATAACTTGTCATGCTCCTCCTAATGTCTACATCTCCAACCATATCTCAATCTACATAACCACACAAAGAGGTGTTTGATCCACCGTAGGATCCACTTTAATACCTTTCAATGATCTCTACCTCGATCACTCATAAATCTACTCACCGCTCCTACTAAATGGGTAATATCGACACTGGTGCACACCATGACATACATAAAAATTCCAACCACCGATGAGTAAGGTACCTTTGACATTTGTTCTATCTCCTACTCTCTCTTGGGACACTTCTTCTTTGATAACTTGAAATGGCCTATCAAATGAGTCCCAATCGGTTTAGCATCCCGCATATTAAACCTCTCTAAGACCTTCTTAATGTACTCTTCCAAAGATAAAGTTAGCTTTCATTCCTTCCTATCCCGAGATATCCTCATACCAAGGATTTGTTTGTCTCCCCAAAATCCTTCATAGCAAAGGATTCACTTATCGCTTCTTGAGTACTTTTATTTTTACATTTTTTAACCTATAACCAACATGTCATCAACATATAAACACAGGATAATGTAATTAACATCCTCATATTTCTTTGTATACATGTAATGGTCAAAATGGAATATAATATAACCTTGCTCAATCATGAAGCTCTCAAATTTCTTATAGCATTAATGTGGATCTTGTTTCAAGCCATACAATCTCTTCTTCAATTTACACACCATCTGCTCTTTACCTTTGACCTCATAGCCCTCTTATTGCTGCATATATAGATCCTCCTCCAAATCACCATGGAAAAATGTAGTCTTTACATCAATTTTCTCTAAGTGCAAGTCTTCTCGATGCAAATATTCCAAGAATAGTTCTAATAGAAGACATTTTTACTACAAGAGAAATAATCTCATCTAAATATATACCTTTCTTTTGTACAAACCCCTTGACCACCAACAGGTCTTGTATCTTTTCTTATCTCCTTCTTCATCTTTGAATCTAAACACTCATTAGTTTTGTAATGCTATTTTTCCGTTGGATAGCTTCACCAAATCCCATGTTTGGTTATCCATGAGATTTTTATGCTCCTCATCCATGGCTTACTCCCACTTCTTCCTAGCATCTACCCGCATTGTTTCATCAAAACTCTCTAGCTCTCCACCGTCAAATCGGTGAGTAATAAATAATAAATAGAAGGAGAAAAACATTCAGGTTCTCTTCTTACCCTAGACGACCTCCTCAATATAGGATTTTAGGGTTCTTGTTGAGGAGGTTCCTAAACTGATTCATATGTCACTTTCCCATCCAGAAGATCCTCTACCACTGTATATTCTTTCTTGCATTCTTTCCTATTTTCTTGAAACCGCTTCTTATACATAACTTTCTCATTAAAGACCACATCCCTAGATTAAATAATTTTCTTGTCCTTAATACTACAACATTTATATCCAAATTCATCACCACCATAACCAATGAAAGTACATTTTTCTGATTTAACCTTTAGCTTGTTCATATCATCCTTGTCTATATAGATAAACAACTCACATCCAAAGACTCTAAGAAATGAATAATCAAATTTCTTACCATGACAAGCCTCCATGGGTATGTCTCCATCCAAGGAACTTGAGGGTCCTCTGTTTATCAAGTACACAACCGTGCTCACCACTTCTACCAAAAAATAAAGAGGAAGTCCAACATGTAACCTCATGCTCCTAAGACGTTCTATTATTATATTGTTCATCCTTTCGACACCCCATTCTATTACAAAGTTCCTAGAACTACCTTTTGCTTGAAAATTCCATTCTTATAACAATAATAATTGAATTCATTGCTGCAATAATCCCCTCCATTATTTGACCATAGAAATTTTAGCTTAAGACTCATTTCATTCTCTACCAAGGCTTTCCATTTAACAAAAATGTCAAATACATTATATTTTTTTCTAATACAATAAACCCAAATTTTCCTTATTACATCATCAATAAAAGTAACATAATAAATTGAACCAGCAAGAGATGATACCTAAGCTAGCCCCCACACATCAAAATACAACAACTCTAATTTACTCTCTTTATTTGTAGGTCGACCTTTAGAAATCTTACTCATTTTTGTTTCCTATATATACAAAGTCCTCACAGAGATCTAAACTTGTTTCTGTATATCCGTGAAAATCCTTATTTATGATCTCCATGCCCTTATGGCTCATATGACTGAGCCTATAGTGCCACAATGTTGTATCTACTTTTGAAGCCACAAGATTACAAACATTAGTGCTATAAGTGGTTAAATACAAGGTTCCAACCTTCTTACATCTTGCCACAAAAAAGCACCCTTGGTAACCTTCCAAGAGTCTCTGTGAATATCACAAGAGAACCATCACTTCCTAAGCGGCCTAACGATATCATATTTCATTTTAAAGTATGCACATGTCTAACATCCTTCAATAGCCATGTATTCCCATTTCGCATCCTAACCCGAATAGATCCTTTTCTAGCTATATTGCAAGGATCATCATCACCAAAAAAACATGCCCAAAATCCACTTGAACATAATCAACAAAATAATGCCTATGTGGAGTAGCATGGAAAGAAGCCCTCGAATCTAAAACCTAAGATTTAGCAATATTATGCAAAGAAAGAATCAAAGCATCCTGACATAAATTACCCATTTCCACATTTTTCTCCTTATTTTCTTCCCGTTGTTTGTTCTTGTCCCAAAGCTCCCAATAGTCCTTCTTTGTATGCCCAAACTTTCCACAGTGATAACATACCATATTTCTTTTGGATTTTGACCTTGATTGATCTTTTGATTTTCCATGGCTTCCTTTATTCTTCTATCTCCTATAGTTTCCACTATCAAAGCATTCCATGAAGTAGAAGATTCCCAGAGATTTTTCTTCACATTTCCTTAATTAGAATCACCCCTAAAACATCATAAAACTTAAACTTTGAGTAATCTAGAACCGAGTTGCTTACTACCATTACTAGGAATTCCAACTCTCAAGAAAACAGAACAAAATTAATAAATCCCTAAATTCTTCATCAAATTCTATTGTAACTAAAGCTATAATATTTGTAACCATATTAAAATCATTTAAATGATTTGCAGTAAATCGAACTAGTCTCAAACATATTCATATCAAACAACCTTTTCATTAAAAATATCTTATTAGAGTTAGAGGGTTTTTCATACAACTTCCCTAATGCATCCATCAGTTCTTTTGTAGTCTTTTCCTTTGAAACATTAAATAAAACCGAAGATGCAAGACACATCTATATTATCCCAAGTGCCTTCCTATCTAGAAAATCCCATTCCACATCCGTCATGCTCAAGGGTTTGTTCACCTTCTCAGATAATGGAATATAAATATCCTTCTAATAAAGTTTATATTCCATCTACATCTTCCAAAGACTAAAAATATTCCCGTTGAATTTATTAAACCTTGATCTTCCATCATCTACCATAGCTCCCACTTAAGCTAAAAATTTCCCTATGATTCAACACTTCAACAAACCAAACCAAGATCTGATACAAACTATTAGGAAATAAGGGATAAAATATGCGGAATAATCCCTCACAAAATTGCAATCGTAGGAAATAATATGTAGAAAATATTACAGTTCTCAAATAAAAGTGTAAAATAATAATAACAAAACACAAAGAGATAGTATTTAACGTGGTTCACTCAATTTGGGCTACATATCCTAAGAATCACTTGCTCATATTTTATTATAAACCACCACTCTCTCAATACAATACCCATATCTATTTGGAGCTATACTCAACAAACTGCATGATTCACACTGAATTCAAAAAACCTCTATAATGTTACGTGATTCCTACCATATGCACAAAACCACATAAGTAGATAGATTCTAAAGCATTTTTACAAAATTGTGGGAATCAAAACCATGGGTCAAAACCATCCCATAAACCTATGGGTGAAAAATAACTCTCATATGAGAAAAGCACATTTCTGGTATATCGAACATGTTTCAAGGCTAAAACAGGATTCGGGGCCTATTGCCGAACTCCTATTCAGTGGCCCAACCCGGCCCCAAACCCAAAGAAGACAATTATGGACAGTGTACAATACTCTTAGTGTATAGTCTTCAACACTTTCTCACATGAAAACAGCTCCACAACCTAACACTTCTCTCACTCTCACACCTCTACCTCAATTTTTGTATCTTTCTCTTTTGCAAGGACTTCTTCCTTTGTGCAAAGGTTCTTGGTCTTGTCCCCAAATCTTGTGCGCTTACAAATTAAGTTGTATATACACTTGGTTCATTTTTTCTCAAGGGCCCCCTCTCTCTCCCTTTTTCTCGGTCGCCTTTTTTATTTATGGTAGGGTCTTCTGGGATAGAGACATCATTTTCAACATAAGATCCCTTCTCATACTTCAGCCTTATGCATAGGTATACCCTTGCTACGGTCCTCCCAAAGTAATAGGAAATGTTACTGACTTCACCATATGTACATCATGGGAGACATACTTCTCCACATAGGCACGCTTCTTTGGATATATCAATGTCCTGTGTAGCTCATAGTAATCTTGGTCTACCATGTTGAGGTAAAACCTTAGTTTCTTTGCCTCTTTGAATCTATTGACTCTAGCCTAGAAGTATTATGTTGTGAAGGAGAATGGAAATTTACACTAGGGACCCTTGGTGCCATCTGCTAGAGTAAACTGTCAATGAAAGTTTTTTTCATATACCACGAGAATGGAAATTTACACCAAGGACCAAAGCACTTCCAAAAGAATATTCTATGTGGTTTTATTCCCTGTATAGTTTCCTCTTGTAATTCCACCATGTGATTCCTCCCTTATTACAACATGTTCATGTTCTAACACACACCAATGTAAAATCTCATCACATCCTAGCTTGTAAAATTATCCACCGATTAACATGTAGGGCGTGACATGTATTTGTAACTACTTTCTTTCCAAATTCCTCATTCCTTAGGTGTCACCCCATCTTGAGAAATACAACAATATCTTCCAATTCGGAGGGTGCGCACTGCAATATAAATAGTTTTGCAATCTAAATACAACAATATCTTCCAATTCAATGCTTTGTGCATCTCCCCGAGTTGATCCTTGATAAATGGTCAAGTCTCTAATTACTCTTACCTAGTTTTATGACAACTGTAAACTCAAACTATTGAAATAGAAGGACCCATTGGCATATGCACCCTTATAAAACAAACTTGTTCACCAAGTACTTCAATGTCATGTGGTCCATGTAGAAGATAAAGGGTTGTTTCCCAACAGATACTTCCTAAATTTTTGTAGCACGTAGATCATGGATAATGCTTCGTGCTCGGTAGTATTATAGTTCTACTGTTGGTGTTAACTTCCTACTAGAAAAACAAAAGGGTGGTAAAAATTCCTTCTCCAGGTTGTGCTAAGATTTCCCCAATCACCATCCCCAAGGCATCAACATGTACATGGAATGGCTTGTCCCAAGAAGGAAAGTGTAATACGGGCACAGTCATAAGCTTATTCTTCAATGTATCAAAAGCCATCTATTGTGCCTCTCCCCATTGAAATACAATTTTGTGTTTTAGTAACTCTTCCATTTGCATGAAGATCTTGGCATACCCCTTTATGAATTTCTAGTAATACCCTGTATGTCCAAGGAATTTGTGCACTATGCTCTTGTTAGTAGATTCCCCTAGTTCCACAATAACACCTACTTTGGCAGGATCCACCAGTAAGCCCTCCTTATATATGATATGCCCCAGAAGGGTTCTAAATGGAATAACAAAAACAAAGTTCTTAATATTGAGGGATATCCTCAACTACCAACATATTTCAAACTTCAGCCTCTAATAGTCACAATGGTCCCTTACTAGCCCATATATTATCCAATCATTAAGGTAGAATTGAAGAAACTTATGGATGAAGTCTTGAAATTCCTGCACTATAATCCATGAGAACATAGAAGGTGAATTATTTAGTCCAAAAGGCATGATTGTGTAGGAAAAATTCCCAAATCAGTGGTAAAATTTGTGTTTCCTTGGTCTTCCTTTTTGCAATTCTAACTTGATGATACCCTAAGAATCCATCTATGAAAGAATAGATCTCACATCTGGCTACTCCTTCCAGTATCTCCTCAATGAAAGGATTTGGGAAGAGATCAATGACACATAATGCATTTAAATCTCTATAATAAATGTAGATCCTTATCTTCCCATCCTTTTTAATACTAATGATCATTAGGCTTATCCATGGTGATTCCTCAATGGCCTTAATGATGTCTGATGTGATCATCTTGTCAATATCCTCATTGAAGTTGATGTAAAGATTTAGATTCATTTGATAAGGTCTCTTCCAAATTGGGCGTGCTCCTTCCTTTAGCTTGATTTTCATTTCCCCCAAGGAGTGGTGAACTCCTTTCAGCTCATGGTACCCACATGGAAATAAGTCCTAAAACTCACGCAATAGATCAATGATCTTCAAAACCTCCTTTTCTAACCAATAGTCCCCAATAGTGGCCTCCTTAGGTTCCATTTCTGAGCTAATGTTAACCTTATTTTTCTTGATCGGTTCATGGTATGCACACGCTTGCTCATCAACACTATCCATAACTTCACGCGTACCTTTAGTATGGTTAACATCCAAATTTTCTATTTCTTCACCGTCGATCACATAGACCAATTTTCCTTTCTCTTTCTCCATACATGTGCACTCAAGCCGCATCTCCTCGGATTTTTCCTTATGAAAGTGTGCTTCTAAAAATGGTTCACCCAATAATTCAGGTATTCTATCCTCTGCCATGGAACTCTCTCCCATCATTAGGCACTTAAAAACCTGCAACGCCTCATCCACCGATGGTTTAGTGCTCCCATATTCAAAAGTTTAAAGTAGGTCAATTGTTAACTCCTACCAATTTCCTGTGTGATGGCACATCTCTTTGTGAATGTACCATGTGTGTGCACAACCTTGTAAAGAGGAGTATAACTTATGCACCCATAAAGAAGGTGGAAAGGCTTCTATACCATCCATCCAGGCCTTCTAAAATTATTAGACATGAAATGAGGTAGGATATTTCCCATGATAATCTCATATGGTAGTAGGTGCATTTCTCTCAGGAAAACCTAACTAAGAATGTAATTCTCACTCCATGCCACTCTAGAAGGCTATCATGATGGGTCACCCACCAATGTGTTGTGGTCCCGAGTAAGGTATAGTTGAGCATCCTTCTCCTCTCGATCCCATTTTTCCGTTGGGTTTCCATTTCTCATAGGAAAACATTAGAGTTGGCTCCTCCAAAATAACTTGGTAACTTCTTATCTCCTAGGTGCTTGATTGAGCACACCTTTTCTACCCTCATCACAAATCCTCTTAACTACCTTCCCACCAACTCATATGTCCTATGTGCCCAATTGTCACATGCCATGCTAGTTGTATCACTTATAGATTGAGCATCTTCCCACTGAATAATGCCCTCCTTTATTAGTTGCACAACTTTAGGGTCCTAGATAGTGTGTACGTAGATTTTGTTTAGATATTCTTCTTATAAGGGCTCAATATAGGGCGTTGAATTCCCATCTATTAAAGGAATGATAACTCGTTCCTCATTGTTCTCAAAGATTATATACCCCTTATCAAAACACAAGTTAGCATTTTTTTTTATAGCACTGTGGGCACCCAAGTAATGCTTTGGAAAATTTTCTACCTTAGCAAGTGCTAAGACTTTGAAGTCCCCAATGAATTTTTCCCATTGGATAGTGATACCATCATCTTTTTAAACACCAATGGGAATGGCCTTTGTATTATTAGCCATATATAACACATTTTAAGATGGATGTAGTGGGGCATTCCCATTTGATTCTAGGTGTTCAGGGTGAGAACATTGACTTTCCGCCCATTTCAATCAGAATGTTGATTAGGATCCATATAAAAAGCGCATTCAAGGTAATCTCCTTAATGTAGTCGAGGTTCTCGGGAAGGAGGTTAGCATGCAAAACTTTCTCTCTTGCGCTATGTTACAAAGATTGGTATCTTATTTCTTAACCATTATCCTAATGGAGGAATTATATTTTCTTACCTCAACAATTTGTATACCTCTTGACATTGTCTAGATCCTTCGTGGAGCCTTAGTGCTCTTCTTCTACTTCAAATTTCAGGATCTGTCCTTCAAGACTCTTGATTACATCCATGGTCTTTTGAGAGACTTCCTTCATGTGGGTAAGGTCTAGATACTTCCCATATACCACCTCTTCCCTCATATTCAATGGTATTTATTTTTGTATCTCCCTAACGCGCAGCCTCACTCACGTTATCACCAAGATCAAGTTTTAATTCTACCTCACATGTCACTCTTGGCACCCAATGCGAGTCTTCTTTCTTAATGCTTACCATCTCGATGCCTTTGTATTTCTGGTGTTTCTGGCTCATATGTTTAAATAGCTTTGGGCACTTGTCATACTTATGCTTCTTTCCACACCAAGAGCATTATAGTAGGTCATGACATTTGCACTTATAGTGCTTTGTAGACCCACAATTGTAACAAGTTCCATGTGGGAACTCACTTCTTCTACCCCTATGGTTGCCACGGCCTCTAAATCCTCTGTGAAAGCCTCTTCTATGAGCTCCTCCATCTGCATGTCCTTCAAAATGGTGACCATCATCCTTGGAATTGTTTACAACTCTGATCTGGTGCACACCAATATCAATGACATCATGTATTTGATCAATCAATCTACAATCCTTTGTTTCATGAGTAGTAGAGTTGAAAATTTTATAGTAGAACAACATATTCTTGCGGATCATGTGTTACTATAGTAGACACCTACTTGCATCATGATCTTTGTGGTAAATCTCATAGTCTACCATCACGACGCATACTGATCTCTAAGGAAAATTGGCCTTTGTGTGCCCATCTACCTCACAATCCATGCACCATAGGCCACTATGATTCTCATGTGTTGAGTTCGAGAGACAACTTCTATAACTTCTTTTCCATTGTAGTAATTTGAGCATCAATAAAAGGGCTAACACCGATATCTACACTTCCTATAGGCTAACCGTGTAGGGAAATCTCCAAGGCCTTGTACAAGTCCGTAAAAGTCTTATGTGATAACATTCTCTGAAAGGTGTTATTATTTCTCCAATAAACCATTCATCATATTGAGAAGGATGAATATCATAAGAAAGTTTTGATAAGAGAGTCTTAAAATGCATGTCATACTCCCACACACTATGTTATACCTTGTTGAATTTATTTCACTCATTAATGCTCTTTTTCAAACTCGGGAATATGAAATTAACCAAAGAAGGAATTACGTAGCGCAGTGTATTCTTCCACTATCATTGTGGGTTATGCTTTTGGTACCAACTATGCACGTGTCTCTGCAACATTGTTACAAACTAACTTGCTTTCCTTTTTGGGGTAGTGATTCCCTTTGTGCACCATAGAAACTCACATTTGTGTACATTCTCTATAACATCCTCAATACCCTCGTAATCTGGTAGATGCAAAGACATTTTGAAAAATACTTGCTGAGGTGGTTGAGGCACTTGTCTGCCGGATCGTAACCTTTATTTCCTCCAAAGTGTTTCCTCTACCACCAGATCCACTAGATCCCCCCGGTGCATGTTCCCCATGATCCACCACATCCTCTAGATCCATTAGGTCCACTAGTTCCTATTCCACTAGATCGACCTCATGTAGCTAGTAAAGGTCATGAAGTGGTTGTGCCTAGTTTCTCCATTGTCATGTTGAATTGTGTGCTAAGAGTCTCGTGATATTGTATTGTTACTAGATGTATGTCCCAAAATACTTCCAAATGCGATACCCAAGATTTATATACCCAAAAATTTTCCAAATGATTCTCTAGACAATATACCTCCAAACACAGAAATGATTGTGTAACCATAGATGTGCCAAATGAAAATTTATACCTCCTAGGTGTTGATCAGTCACTTCCACCAATACCAAATGGGTTAGAAATACTTATCTCTATATTTGTAACACTAAACGCTAAGGGTTGGTCACCAGGTGGATTCTGATGTGCGCTAATGGCTCTCCTTTCTCCAAGTGACGAGCTCTCATCAAAAGCTAAAGGGGTCTCTCTCCCGTGCTTGCCAAGATTGGGTAGCACAGTGTGCTCACGCTCCATGTCCTCTGCGTGAACCTCAATTCCTTCCTTCAACATCTTCCTCCATAAATATATTTCTCCTAAAACTTCGTGTTGTCTAACTCTCTTATGAGATTTATTATACTTGATTCATCTCTCTTCCCTCTCTTTTTGAACCACAAGGTCTGCCATCTTTCTCCACCCAAGCTTCCTCTCCGAGCACTTAGAAGAAGCTTAACTGACAATGGGAAATTCTTCTAAACTCAGTGTAATGATCATGATATTTATATCTAACATGATAGAATGCAAGAATGATCTTCTTGGCTCCATCAAGAACTCAAACTCAACAATCTTGGGATAGGAATACGTAGAAATAACGCACTCTAGGGTGTAGCTTGTCAACACTCTACTCCACCAATAATAAAAACATGTGTCCAAGTTATACTAGCATCATGCACTTTCTCGATACTCATCTTGGGGTCAACACATAAGGTTTATAGTATGAACTTGATCTAGATGAATACGCTAAAAACCATTCATACAATTCCACTAAGAAGCAAAGAAGAAGGTCTCATACAACTCATAATATGATGCTCTTCTACCCATTTACGTTCATCAAACTCAAGTCAAGTACTAAATATATGAGTGAACTCATCTTCCATGCTTTTAAGCCATGCTTCAACACTATCCAAGGTCAAACACTTTTTCATCACGTACCATTCTCATAACATCTTGGAAAAGAGGCTAACAAGGGAACCCGGATGTAGTCATTTATTTAACCATTATAACTTACCCCAAGCACATCAACATATCACCAAGCATATGTTGGGTGCTCACCTAATGCACGCATGTGTGCCAAGCCCCTCCCTTAAGTGAGCTTTGTGAGAAAGTTCCACAATTAATAGAGGATGATTTAGATAGGCGGAATTACATTCACTTATTTAAAGAGGTAGAAATTAAACTAGCAGATCTAACATTGGTGCATCACAAAAAGATAAAGAACATTGCAAGAAGCATAATAAACTGGATCTAAGCCATGATAAGTCAAATGACACAAGGGTTTACATACTTAAGAAAAATATATAGAATAAACTCAAAGATATATTGATTTAACATAGTACAGGTAGCCACATTACAGTCAAAAGGGTCATCTCAGACCATATACAATAAATGAAAAGGACTTAATTGCTGAAAATCCTTCCCCATATGAGATCCTAACTTTACTTTTCCCATTTTAACCCTTGTTACAAATCCTAGTGCCATACAGAGGTTTATGACATCCCTTACAACCCTTAACACCACATGCTCTAAACCCTAGCATTACTACAACACCTTGTTACTTTTCTTCTTATTATTTATGTGTTCCCTCTGTCTCCCATCATCTCTTGCATTCTATCTTTTTCTCTCTTTATCCCTCTTCTATCTTATCCTCTTTTACTCTAGCTTGAGAATCTCTTTTTATAGGATCGGAACCCACCACCATGCCTTCTTTCCTAGACAAATTGCATTCCAAGTGTCAATGTGGTCCTCCATTAGTGAATTATTATCCCTTCGTAAACCATCCACTCTCTGCAATGATGTCTTCTAGGAATATTCCCTATGTGGAATATCCTTTTCTTTACCTCCACGAATCCAAGTTGGAACCTTATCCACTCATCACGCCTAATTGGGTCTTAAATATTTTCCTCAAGTGCCTCTAGAAAGCCAAATATGGATAGGTCTTTTAAAATCATGTTTTACTTCCCACGTGTGCCCTGATTTCACTTAAACCCTTATTAAACCCATTTTTCCTATGTTATTTCCCCTAAGTGACCTTCTTCTTACTGGTCCTATGCACGCCTTTGCCCTTTAGCACTTAGCCAATATTTTAGGGCCCAATACATTATTTTAACTTACTTTATTTCTGTCTTGATTTGTTAGAGGGGTTTCTTGACTTGTCTATACATTTACAAAAAATTACCATATATCAAACCATTTATCCATTAGGTAGGTATGCATCCTTATGCTCTAGAAGGAATAATTTTTTCCATAAAATGATGAATCCTTTTTTGAGGAGAAACCTTCTTGACTTTCCATGTGTGACTATGAGATCTACCTTACAGTGGTTAGACTATTATGATGGAACTCACTTTAATACCAATTTTAGGAAAAACACCTATACTGAGAGGGGGTGAATCACTATTAAATAAATTTTATGATTTAAAACTTTATAATTAAGAATAAACAATTATACAAAATATAAAAATTACACAATATAGTATTTAGTTAGAAACCATTCCAGGAGACAAAATATAGAGAAAGGACTTCTTGGAGCTACTATCTAAATATAGCCACAAATATAATTATATTACAAAATGTTTGTAGGCACCAACCTATTAGAGACACCAATCCCCAAAAAGAGCACAAACTCAACTTGATTTGTGAGCACCATCTCATTAGAGACACCAATTTATGAGCACCATCTCATTGGAGAAACCAATCCCCATTTCCAAACAACAACTTGGAAAGATTCGTGAGTACTAACTCACTAGAGACACTAATCCCCAATGTTGAGAACCAACTAAATGGAGACACTAATCCCCAATGCTTTGAGAACTAACTCAAGCTGTAAAAATATCCACCCACCGTAGTTTTTATTCAACCTGATGATGACGTATAGATAAATATTCATTTCTTCCTACTATTTTTGTATAGCCATATTTTACTCTTCCTTATGCACCTCTCACTCTTCAATCTTCTTCAACAACTTGACATTCTAATCTACTTGAGTTTTCTCTTCCTCTTTCTTCTCTAATCCTCTTGATATGTCTTCATTAACCGCTCCTCTCTTATCGCTCTCTTCCTTTTCTTTTCAAAAAGACATCATAATAATATGAGCATACACATGATTTTTTATTTGAATTCACTTATATACTATGTTTATTTCATGAAAAAATGTGACTTTTCATGTGTTTGCATCCTTAGGATTAGTCATCATGAGATGGCTTTGGTATACTTTGAAATTTAAATATTTGAATTTTTCCAAGACTCTCATAGACATCCCCTATTTTCTATTTATCCCACTATATTTTATGACCATCATGGAAAAATTTGTACATGTTGGAGTTTTATCTTTGTTTTGTGACTAATCTTGTTTGTATTATATCACTTACTTGAATTCTACAACTTTCTCTACATTACGGGGCCTTATTACAAAAAAACATACTTCAATTTGGTCATTTGTTACATGAGGCACTGATACAACCCATGATACACCACATCCACCTATAAAGTGCTTCAAAACTCTGTGAAGCACTACAAACATCTTTGGAACACTAAAGCGCTTTGTGAAATGTTAGAATTTGAGGATTTTAATAAATATGGATTTAATCAACTTAGATATTATATAATGTTATAATAAATATTACATCATAACATAATTAAATAAAGAAATACTTACAGGAAATAAATAACACAAGTGACACAATATTTATAGTGGAAAACCCCAATAGGGTAAAAAATAATTTGAAAATAACTTTTGAGTTCGAGAACTTATTTTACATCCAAGAAGATCACCTCCTCCTTTGAAATCCTATTTATCAAGAGTAAAACCAAATCACTTGATTTGCACACCTTTGATATATTTATCGAATATATGAAATGAGTGCCTAAAGTCCTTTTATATAAGGTGATCGGGTATGTCTCCCAACCCACCTTTTCAACCTAACATACACCTAGGTTTATAATATTTAATATTAGAAATATAATCATTTCATGATATTAAATATTTAACCTAAAGTATATACCTAGGTTAGCATATTTAATAATAGAAATAGAAATATTTTATATTATTAAATATTAACCTATATATTAGTGATGGACCCATATACATTAAGGGTTATCCATACCACTTAATCATTATGTTCCAACACTCCCCCTTAATGTTAAGTGGGATAACATAACATATTCCAATAGATTACCTGCTCGTGGTACACTAAAGGATTTACAATCCTTAAACCATAAGGGTTTTAGGCTAGCATATCAGTTGAATGAATTATAACACCTTTATCATACCCAATTTACCTTTTGGTACAAAAGGATTTGAAATCCCAAATATCATCCCATGATCAATAGCTAAGTATGTTTTGTGAGTTTTACATGTTCTCACAGGTTCTCATAAAAGGTTATTAAACCCAATCATATAGGAGCCTTTTATAACCAAGTACCTCCTTAACAATATTCTTGTCTTGGTTGTTTACTAGTAAACTCAATAACACTAAAGATTTTACTGAAGACCGCCTTTAAAATATTTCCACACTTCATTATAAAAATAAGTCGAAGAGGTATACATGCCCGAAGGTATTTTTACAAAAACCAAGTTCCATTAGGAGGTGACATGTCATGCACACTCCCCCTCAATGACGACTCCGAAAATCCAATATTTTCATGAAAGTGACAAAACTTTGCAAATGCTTAAGGAATTTTTGAAGATGCCAAGAACATGTTCTTCAATCAACATGAACTTGAGATTTATGTCATCACTTAGCACCTTCTCACGGGTGAAGCGTATATGTATCTCAATGTGCTTCATCCTCTGATGTTGAACCAGATTCTTAATCAAGAGTAATACAACTCTGGCCACCACATAGAAGAGGAATACTTCCTTTAACTTCCATGTGTATCTCTACCAACAATCAGTTGCAGCCACATGGCTTCTTTACTTCTTCCATTGTACTTCTCTACCTCAGTAGAAGAAATGGAGACTGTTGATTGCATTTTTTGTTCCAAGTAATGGTTCCTACACCAAAAAAATTGAACACATATCTAGTATATTTTATAACACAACATCAGTATGGTTAGAATCACAAAATCCATATAAGATAGCATTTTAATTCTTAGTATAATGCAACCCATAATTGATTATTCCTTTAATATATCTAAAAATTCTTTTTGCAAGATTCTAATGATTTCTAAAAAAGGTTCCTGCATAAACCTTGAAGTAATTCCTACTGTATAGGAAATATCTGATCTAGTTATAGTTAGATAAATCAAACTATCAACTAACAACGTATATAAAATAGGATCAACATTTTTCATATGAAGTTTTAGTGTCAATATTTATTCCAACTTCCATTGAAGTAGAAAGTGGTTTACAATCAATCATATAAATTTTTTTAAATACGGTGGTTGCATATTATGTTTTGAAAAATAACAATAAAATGAAATACAATCATACAAATAACATGATGTGAGAGACCTAACTCATTCATTTCAAAGTACTACTTCAATTTCTCTTTAATCCTATGAATCAAATTAGATTTTGTTATCCCATAAAATTGGCAAGGGAAATTTTATAGATAACCCTACCAAAATTTTGTTCCGGTCCCTCGTCAGGGACTCCTTGCATTCGGAACGTTGCAAAAATCCCTTCCCGGGAAATCTAGTTTTCCGAACTTAACCTTTTTGGTCTTCTTGGTCGGGCGCACATAATGTCTATGCAACATCAAGTTTAGGTGCACCCCCTTTAAATCCTTTGGCACACGGTTTGAAGTGTCAACTAGGCATTTTGATGCGCCTCACTATGTTGTGCCTTTCTTGCATGTGCCAAGGCACATGTGCCTTCATGTCAACAAAACTTTTGTTGCGCCACTTTTTGGTGCGCCAAGGGTGCACATATTCTTGTGTCGACATCACTTTTGGTGCGCCAAAGGCGCACATAACTTTATGTTGACAGGTATTTTTATGCGCCAAAGGGTGCATGATTTCTTGTGTCAACACCACTTTTCACGCGCCACTTGAAAAAGTGGGTGGCACATTTATTACCACCTCACCTATATATAGGCGCATCTACACTGTCATTTTCATCTGTCAGAATCACGTGATTTTCTCTTTATACCTATCAGCACACCTACCTGTCATTTTCGAATCACGTCGTGGACCCAGTTTCACATTTCTCCATTATATAATCCTGGTAAGAGGTCCTCTGTGCTTTTGTGTGTTTTGGTGTTTTGTGTTTTGGCTGCTTGTTTGTGTGATTAGAAAGATCTGTCAAAGCATGAACTCAACTACCTGGCTGTGAAACCATGACTTCCCCCTACCTCACTATTTTTTCCATTCTTCTCCATGCATTTCCCCCTCTTTCCAGATCTGCTGGTAAAGGGGACTCTGTCCTGAAAAGATGGCTTGGAACTCCTTATTTTTAGCTTCTTCGTCACCTAAAGATACCCTTAAAAAGAAGCTTATCAACATGTGAACACCTCAGAGAAAGAATCAAAGCTTCAAAGAAAGACTGTAATTTTTCCTCTTTTGGCACATCTGTCACCCCTGCAACATAATATACAGTCGCGCCAATGGTGCATATCCCCTACTGTTACATAAAGAACAGTTGTGCCCTCAAGGTGCACTTCTTTCGCTTGTTGCAACCACTTTCCCTGTGCCCTACTTGGCGCACCAAACTCATATGTTGCATCATTAAAACTCGCGCCATTGGCGCACCCTGCATCTATGCAACACCAACTAAATCTGCGCCAAGTGCAAAACTGTAAATGGCGCAGGCGCATCCATTGTCACAACAACATCATGTTATGCAGACCTTCCACGCGCCTCACCAATTTCTCCTATGGCGCATGAAAAAATGATGTTACACGCATTAAACCTGCGCCCTTTGGTGCATCCTACACCCGTGTAACATGAAAAATATCAGTGCCCTTTATAAAATGCATACACATGGCGCAGGTGCACTTCTACTTGCAACAACAAAAAATGTAACCTACAATATCTATGCACCATGTGCCCTTTGGCGCTGATTTATCCCTTGCAGCAGCCTTTTTCTATGCGCCATACTATTTAGCCCTGTAATCTGTAGTATTCATGCACCCTGCGCCCTGAGGCCTTAAAATCACTAACTCTTCCTTCTGTCACAATGCTTTAATGGAAGATCAAACAACTAATATGACTTTCTTGCGTTGGGTTTCACTTCTTCTTCTTGCAGATCAGCAACTGAGTTCAGAGTTACATATGTCAACATCAAGCAAGAAACTCGACCAAGTCTAAGGGTAAAGCCAAGCTCACAGAAGAAGAAATGAAGTACAAGTATCAGAGGGTCAGGATGCCCGAATCCCAAGCAGAGTGTGACCTAGACATCAGAGACTCAGAACTGGGTCATATTGACATGGAGGATTTCTAGGCCAGAACCCAGAGGGTCACAAGAAGTCCATGGATGGACAAACTGATGGGAAGTGTGCTACATTTTGCTGGTGGGATCCCAGTTAGTGCCGTGAACAATGAATTTATGATGGTGGTGGCCCACTGCTACAATAAAGACACCAGGTGTGTCATAAATGAGAAGGGCGAGGTCATAATCAACCTCACTGCCCGACACTTTGAAATAATGCTCGGCATTCCTCACCACCGGCACTTTGTGGCCGTAAGCCAGGAAGATTGCATCAAGGCTTGGGATGACAATGAGGATCAGTGTATGCAGTTGATGAATGAAGTATACCTGAAGAACAAAAAGGTGGTGACCAGGTGGCCACAAGTCATTCATCCCTGTGACTTTTCGAGGAATTGAATTATACGGTCACGTTCGAGCAGAGTGTTTGGGCTTCCCGATGCCCATTACTTTCACAATTGGATGCTTTGAGGTACTTAGAAATAATGAATAAAAACATGCCCGATCAACACTTTGAGTGGGCGGAGATCATAAGTAGCACAATATCTCGAGTAGCTCCAACAACTTAACATAACAATCCGATTCAACTTAACTTAACTTAACTTAGCCAAATATGCATTAGCAATCCGATTCAACAAAAATCTCATTTCTCAAATATTATAAAAATAAACTCATGGTATTAAACATAGAGAGAAATTGAATTACCTAGTGTAGATGTTGGATATGTGATTTCCTTATTTCATCAAGAACCTCATGTTCAAGGTATCCATTGGATAACTAGGCTCATAAGTACATAACATATTCAAATTGATAAATAGTATGAATAACACATATTCACCTTTTGTTTTATAGGTTTTGATTTCCATTGTATAACATATAAAAAAATTTATCCTCATTGCACACAATTCTCTTAAAATTTACAAATCCTTTTCAACAAACAATAATCACACAATTGAACCCAAAAAAATCTCTCAAATTTATGGACTATCAAAACATCAAAATTCTCAAGGGATAACATATTTTATATATTAATTTTGATATCCCATGCTTATTTTCAAGGTGGTGGATATGTTAAAAACTTAAAGATCACATAACTCTTACACCTCAAACTTATAAAATTTATATGCCCTCTACCAATATAATATATAATACGAATATTGCTTAGTCTTTTTTTTTTTTTTTTTTGGGGGGGTAAATTACGTGCCAACAAAACTAACATTACGATTGAATAATATTTAAAAGTGACACAAAATAAATTATAAATTTATATAATTTTTTAAAAAAGAGGTAATTATTTTTATTAAATAATGGAAACCCAACTAATATATTATGATTAAGTCATGTCCTCTTCTCACACATAATTTTTGAGGTTCGGTGTAAATAAATTATTTTCTTAATATAATCTCTTTAAAATATACATTCAAATATAAAATGTATAGTTTAAAATATAAAATGAAACACCTACCCAATTCTTCTTATTTAATTTTAATATTAATATCCACAAACAAAATAATTAATAATTATTTATTAAACTACCAAACTATCTTCCGTAATTCATTTTAAAAACTAAAACTCAAATGTAGAATAATTAATACAAATTTAAAAAGAAAAATTGGAAAAAATAAAATATCAAACTCTACCTTTTCATTTTGAAAAACATAATAATAAGTACATGTTATTTTTCTAGAAGACATTAAGATTTATGAACCATCCAAAAATAAAAATAGTGGAGGGTGAAACTAATTTTTTAAAGCAATATTACCATTTGTAAGAAGAAGTCCTTCGCTAAACAACTCCAATTTCAACACCAAAAAATTTAACACTTTTCTTTGCAATGTTGGGTCATCCAATCTTATGAGAGGGAAATAATTTTAGGTCCCTCAACTCCTTATGAATTGAATGTATTGCACCCAAATGAAGTAGTATAATTTCAACATTGTAATTAAGTAGCTCTGGATTATTGTTGTAAAAATGCAATGATGTGGACTTGTCATTAACAAATAACACAAGGCTCTCGGAGGTGAAATGAAAGGGTTCTCCCACCGTCTTCCTCATTTTTTAATAAAGGGTGACATTAATATAGAGATTGGTAGTGGAGTTGTAGTGATGAAAGGAAAAAATATCCCCACATTGGAGTTTCTTGTCCTTCACATATTAGCTCCATCCCTAGTCGGCACATAGCTCTAGTTGTTATTCAAAAATGAGTATCTGAACTCCCATTCCTCGTGGCTCTCAACATCCACAAACACTAACACTGTTTCATCATTCTTTTCATTCATGTGGAAATTTCTCTCTGCACGTTGCTTTGGAATAACCAATCTGTTGGTTTCCCCACATCGCTGGGAGTCACCTCTTTGTCAAATAAATTATTTTCTTCTTCACACAACCACCTATGTATTTGCCTTTGCATTTTCCCTCGAAACCGGCCATAAATCCATTCAAATTTTCTTGGTATCTATTCTCTTTGATCATCTACACGACATGCTCCTTGTTATACTCCTCTTGAAATATTCCCTCAAGCTCGTAATTTTTACGTCCGTGAGAAATTTCTTGGGAGCATGAGTACCTTTGTCGCTAACACAAGCCCTATTGTAGGCTAGTACAATTGCTTCTTGTCTCGCTAAATATTCCTATCCATACCCTTGTGTTCCTCACATAAATATGGGGTCCCCATTTCTTGTTATGTTGAGGAAAAACACCTTTTAATCCTCGCTACACTCTTTATGGATTTTGAATAAGCATTAGAATCTGAATTTGATTTTGTTTCTTCCATTTTTCATACCAAAGAGAATACCTTAGAAAATTGAGTTATAGGAAATGTTAAGGAAAAGAGAGGAAAAATAAGCCTAAGAAATGAAAAAAAAAACAAATAAATCTCATAAAAACATAAATAAAATCAAGAGAAAGATGCAAGATTTAAAATAGGTTAAATCCACCATTAACATATGCTTACATATGCACATAATTAACATTATTTTATGATCTTAGGTCTTGAAAAAACCTAAAATGTAAGTGTAGGTTGTACGACTATAAGAACACACTCCCATCACTTCGTGTTTTTGGAGAATCAAAATGGAAACATACTATTTTCTAGTGTAGAGATATATGTCTGCTAAAGATAGCTGGATTATGATGTGTTTAATTTTTTTCTTGTTATTATTAAGAACGTAAAAATATAAATGGATGAAAAACATTCAAAACATTAGCCTTTATATGGATCTTGAATTATTTGAAAACTAATAAATTAAATATTATATATCAATAAAATAAAAGTATATTTAGATTATTCTATATAAATATGTTAAGATCGGTTTTATGGAAGTGGCAAGTTCCTATTTTTTTAGTATAAGAAGTCCCATGATAAGTTTTTGAGCTTCTACAATAATACGAAAAATATTCACCATAAAAGTGGGATTGTTGTATTTTTAGAGGAGATTTTGTATCCATGTTGAAAAGGAGGACCGGATTATTCGAAAATCCACTTAGAAAATTTGGATAGAGTTTTCACCAAGTGGAATCAAGTTTATGGTGGGATTCTATAAAAGTAACTTGATTGCTAAATTTATTTGTAAATTATTAAAAACTAACAACTAATTGATTTTTTTTTCATGGCACTATTTTTGTACACATAGCTCACTCCATGGAACCACTACCTTAATATATTTGACAAAATATAAACATTTTTTTGTTTTATTTTTAATTGGGTTTTTTAATATTTTTTATAGATATGGATCTTACATACAATGTTAATTTGTTACACATTGAGACTATGAACTAAGTTAAAATTCAAATGTTACACTTAAAACTCTTCTTCTACATGGCTACTAGTCTACACTAGTGGGAGCTAAGATCTTCTCCTACAAAACAAAGCTAGAGGTGTTCATTAATTCTTTCACTCTTAGAGTTGGCTACTAAAAAATGGTAAGTAACAACTATCTTTGTCATATATCCCTTTCTATATTTTTTATTTCTTTTGCATTAATAAATTACTGCTCTAGTCCCTCCTAAATTATAATATAATAAATTCCAATGTAGATTGTAGTTATGGATGAATCAAATATTTTATGGTCAAAACCTTGCTATAGATCATAATGTCACACTAAAAACTCTATTGCAAAACAAAATTTTAAAATAATACATAACAAAAATACTACATAGAATATCCTATAATAAATATAGTAAAATAAAATAATACAATACAAATGTTACTCAATTATATTAATTACTTTCACATCCCAAACTATGCATCTATTATTTTGTGACATACTTGGAACCTGGGGACTCTAGCTACATTTAACACAATATATATTGTGGCATGCTTGAGATCAATTATTAAACATTGATTAATCAAGTATATCTTTATGTTTTGAATAAATATATTATTATTATTACTCTAAATAATTATTTTTAAGTCGATTTGTTATATACAACATTTAATGCATTGGGTATTGGTCATTTTCATTGCAAAAATTTGATGTGTGCACCCTCATTACAAGGAGCAAAAAATTACTTGAACAATTAGGAGAGCAAGATGTTATCTTATATGATAATAATTATACTTGTAATTACGTTTTGGTGATAATTTAGCTTAACCAAGATCACACTCAATTTGAAAAATTAATCTAAACAACTTGATAATAATTATGCTTGCAATTACGTTTTGGTAATAATTTAGCTCGGTCAAACTCGTACTCAATTTGAGAAAGTAATTTAAATAATTTTTTCAATATGATATATAATTTGAGTAAGTAATGTAAAAATATTCTCAATGTGTTATATTATTATTTAACTAGCAATACCTTTGTGAATGGCTCTCCAAGGTTGAAATCCCAACTCACTTTCCATGCGCATATATAAACGTCACCTAACAAAATAACATTAGAGACATTATATATGGGGTGAATCATTTGTATATAAAGTACTTAAATACCTTCCCCATAATATGTAGAGGATAAATATCATTTGACATAGTGAATTATAATTATTAAGTGGATTTGGGAAATTTAGAGTGGCCCAACCCATTTTTGACTCAGATTTGATCCAAGATACCCACCATTTAGACTAAGGATCAAGTATCCCAAATAGCTAAGCTTGATTGATGAGATTAATTTAGAAAGGAAGATTGTGACTATATACTAAATAATGTTTTTGCATAGTTAGAATTTGGCCTCTAATTCTTGACTTGGATTTTTTTCGAAGAATAGGCAATTAATTTCACAATACCTAAAGATAGAAAATGAGTTTTGTGGGAAAAAATATGAGAAGAAGGGGATTAAGTAAAAAAACACGCTTTTCTTTGGGTATAGGTACACCATATTTCAAAGGATGATAATGAATAGGTAATAATTCCAAAAAGTGGGTAGAGAGAGGAAGAAGAGGTATAGAAAAAAATGTTCGGACATAACAATTTTGACTTAGGGATTGGATTGTGGAGGATACAGAGCAAGCCTATACATGGATGGGGTGAAAACTAGAAGGTGAAATCCCTAATTTATAATGGAAGCTGAAGAGGTTACATAGACACCAAAAAAGAATACACTAAATAATATACAATATTTTCTTCTGTCTATTCAAAATCTATGAATTGTTGTTTTATTTGAAAACCTTAGCAATAGTGTCTATCAAAGAAAAATACTTAGCTCAAGAATTTTACGATCAACCCAAATACTCTCTCCTCACTAACTAAACTTTCTCTCCTCCCAGAAATATAATTCTCTATAATATGATTTTCTATCTGTATATTTTAGTTTCAACATTTCCATCTTTTTACCACTTGTTGTCAAAGTAATTTTTGTAGGAAACATTAGTGGTTTTCCTCAACACTCCAGGACTAGGTCCCTCCTCTTGGAAATGGGAAGGTTCTTATTTATTAAATGCATTAAAAATCTAATCTATGGGTAGTCATTATACTGGGGATCATATAAAAATAATCCACTAAACCTATGGTAAATTTCTTGTAAGGAATGAAAGGGAGGAATTTTCTTAAAAATATGTAAAGGGAAGATAGGGAAAATATGGAGAGGGTTAAGTTTGTGAGTAGGAACTTGTGAATTTGATAAACATAAACCAGCTTAGGTCCACATTCACTAAGAATGGAAATAAGTGTACGAGCAATAAGATTAAAACATAAAAGACACAAAGCTCTATTTATTCACTCCTCAAACAAACACAATTATTTCATGGTTGTTAAAAATTATAAAGCTTGCATAGTTGGAAAGTAGGAAATAGAAGAACATAGGCAAGGAGATAGAAGAAAATAACTTCTTTATTGTAGTCGTAAGAGAAAAAAATTAACCCCTTGGAATGAATAAGTCATCCTAATATATAGCCTTACAAATTGTCCCTTCATCTCCCCCAAGTGACTTTTCATATTCCTACCACTTATGACCTTTCATATTCCCATAGGAGTAAAAATAAGTTATTTTCTTATTTATGAAAAAAATTACAATGCAAAATTAAAAGGTCACTTAAGTGAATAAGATGAAATAGCCAAAAATTACATTCCCAATGAAGAATTAGAATGTAGAGAGAGAAGGAAGAAGAGAGAAAAAGAGAGAAGTGATCAATCGAAGATGATCCAGGATGAAGTTCTATTTTTCCTTCATTATGGAGATGAATGTTACAACTGAGTAGAATCTTAATTAACTAGTTCTTTAATCAATGCATGTATTATTTGGGACTAGGAAATGATGTTTCACCTCTTATCTAGAATTATCACCTTTGGTCATGCTTGGGAAACTCTCTTTCAACTCTCCATCCTTATGAGCAATGGTAGTTTACACAAAAAAATATTTTTCATGAACACGATATTTTATCACTCATATCCGAGAACACTCATATTACAATATTAATAAAGAATGAACTGACACCATGCATGTCTTGGAGGACATAACCATGATATCTCTTAACTTTGATGGTATCAAATATTCATGAAAATACTTAGTGGAAACATGGAAATCCTCTCAAATGGAAACACTTCCTATTTATGAGATGACACCAAGAAACAACTGAATGGGAAATGTATCCTTGGAGAATATGATAACATTATATCACTCCTCTTCAATAAAGGGTGGCATGGAGATCTAGAATACACTAGCACCATGGTTCCTATTGTAAAATCCTTTAAATGATTCAATTAGATGCTTCATTCTCAACAATCCTCCTGTGCACCTTGACTCAAGTTAGAAAATTAGTTTTCCTTATTCTCCATATTTCTTCAATGGTATTCAATGATAATTTTAGTTGCGACATGGATTTGGTCATTACAGATAAATGAATCATCCAAATCACTTGAGAATAGAATTGTTTGAAATATATTTTCGATAGGAAGTGATGCTCTAATTTTTAGACAATTCTCTCATCCAAATCAACGTGAAAGTGCACACTTCAATGAAGTAGGAATAATACTGAGAGAAAAATCAGTCCTCCATATCTAAAAAAATACTCATCCTCATCATACAAGAAATGAATCAAATTAAATTTTATTTTATCGAAACATTTACTCCAAATTTCAGAAAATTTGGCTCATTGATTCACTGGGAAAATGCAAATGCATTTGAAGAGGGAAGAATAATGAGAGAAAATTCAATCTTCAATATCTCCAAAAATAATCCACCTCATTATGCAAGAAATGTCTCAAATGAAATATTATTTTCTGAGTAAAATTTTCTCCCCATTTTGGGTAATTTGGATGGACAAGTAATCGAGAAAATGCAAAACATATTTCAGATGTTCTAGAAAAAAATGAGTTATTCGATGGAAAAGTCTTTCTCAAATAAAAATAAATCATACCATGATATCCCTAAGTGATATATCATCTAGAAAGGAATTTTCAAATGGAACATTTGGTCAAATTTTGAGGTTTTTCAATTGTTGGATCATTGACAATGAGCAAAGGACCATTTTGGAAATTATTGTCCAAAATAAGTGCCTCGGATGTTTTAGCAACATGCAGTTTCATCTTGGCTTTAGGATGGTGTTTTTAGGCTAGACACATTATTATTATTCTCCTTGGTGTAGTTCTATGGTTTTATTTTTGTTATGTGCCCCGTGCGCTCTCCTTGTTTCTTCCCCTTTCCGTTACTTTCTTCTCGTACATGTTTCACGCGCTTGCTTTCCTCTCTTTTTCCATTTGAAATTCTTCCTCCTCGCACACACTTGCTTCTTATTTCCCAAAAATTGAGTATCCTCTCACGTGTACCCACAGGTTTTCCTTGAATCTTTACAATCCTTCTATTTTCCCCTTATACACATGTCTTTTCCTACCGATTCCCACGTGCTCTAGGACCTTCCTCTTGCACATTCTTCCCTTTATGAATTTACTTTCACTCCTTTCCTCATGCACTCACTTTTCTATGAACTCTTCCTTACACATTTTCCATTTTCTTCTTGGTATGTTTGCACATATTTCATTTCCCTCCGAACTTCCCCACTAACCTATGGGTATGAATAAATTAAAATGATGTCTTATATTTATCATTATTTTTATATTAATTTATGAAAAAATTAATGTGTAGAAGAATTACAAAGGTAATATGCATGAGGAGAGACTAGTGTGCCAACCTGTAGGTATGAATTCATCTTCATTAAAAATAATGTGAAAAATGCTCAAACGAGACACGAAACCGACTTACGGTAATTTAGTAAAACAAATATAGTAAATGGTTTTTTTTGTCATATTCATTTATTCAAACTCTTTTATGTATTAATGTTAATATAGTGATCCAAATTATCTATGATAAACACCATAAAACCAGAATGAGTTAGGAGAAGTTGGTGTTTTTTCATTTGGGAAAAATGAGCATAGATGAGGTTGCTTGCAAATTTGTAAGTTTATTTAAATAACGTAGTAAACACATTTTATTAATTCATGCCTCAATTATATTTTTAACTTTAAATTATTTATGAGGAGAAAATGTATGACTTCAAAGATACTAAACAGGTGTTGACACAACTCAAAGCCTTGGATAGAACACCAATTCATTCAATGAACGGGTGCATTCTTGTGGGTTTGTATCGATAAGATGTCATTAACTTCTTAAATAATTATTACAATAAATTAGGTAACATAAATTGAATTTCAGATATTTTATTAAATTTCATATATTGTAATAACTATTAAATAATGTCATTTTAGGTAAGTACACCAAAATGAGGGGCCAAAAAGAGGACAAAAAATCAAAATTAGTGAAAATTTGTATGCATTTTCAAATAACGTGAACGCTTTTTTATTTGTCGGGTTTGGTAATTTCAAGACCTAAATTACATACGTGTTCTTAGTGCTATGAATTTTAGAATGGGAAAGGTGGCATATTTAGAAAAATAAATGTTAATATAAGAAATAATAAAAGTATAAAGAAATAATAAATGAAATCTTATACTTTTAATTTATTATAGTAAATATAAGAAATTAGGGTCACTCTACACTTGATGGAATTGCTCCCATAATTCTCACAATTATAATCTAGAAGATACATGTTCAAAATCTCGTATGGTCAAGTACTTACTCATTTTTTAGGATTTCAGCAAGGACTTAAAGCTTTCAAGGCATGTTTATTATAGTTGGTCTTTTGTTTTGGAAAACATAAAGTCATTTTGTACGTTTTTTGACCTTTTGGGTTGGTTGCTAACATTTACAGGAGTTTTGGATGTGTCACAATTAATTTTTTCAAACTACACAAAACCCAAAAATAATAACACTTGCTTGAGTATATGGACTCTTGATTTTCCCCATGAGTGTGGAGTTTAAGCCTTAATTTCATCTTTGAAGAAGGGTAGCATCATATTAAATATTATTAAAAACCTTACATACCTAGAATTATATCATCAACTATATAAATATGTCCAATAGGTGATATGGATCTTAGCTATCTCACCACACTAATCCATGCATTCATCTAAGGATGGAGCCATAGATATTTTCCATATGAGACAAGGGATTGATGATGAATAAACATACTCAAACCTGAAAAGTGATACTCTATCGAGAGACATTTCGAGGTAAATATAATATAGGGATCCCACACAATATCTATATATATGGGTGTTTTCCCCATAACTATATTGAGGGTAGGGTGTGCAATAATGAGTAAATATAGGGGAGCATATATTTGGGATAAACACTAAATAGAGAGAGAAGGGTGTGGTAGTTTGAAATGAATATATAAAATACGTAACCACCCTCTCTTAGTTATTTCAGCTTATCATAGGTACATTAAGGATATCAAGATGATGTAGCCTAAGATCTGTTATCAATGGAGTTTTTTCATACCCTATGAGCGAGAGGAATGGGATGAGCATGGGTGTTATATAAATTTGTTCACTATGCTTATCCATATAGAGATAGGGGCCCTACCGCCACTCAAATTGGTATGAAAAATTGGTCCGCAATTCACTCTTTAGACCAAAAATCAACTATATGATGTTTTTTTCTTCTTAATTGGTGAAATAATTTTTGTATGGAAAATGATGGGCTTCCACCATCGTTCATGAGGCTTCGCACCTCCTTCTTATGTATGGGGAGGCTTCCATTATCTAATTTAACTATCTTAATTATATCTAACTAGTGTGGGGTATCCAAATGGGTCAAGGATCACACAAGAACACTTCACTAAACTTGTGAAAAAGTGCTTGTACATGATAGGAGGTGTAGACACAAAATCACGCGCTTTGGGTAATTATATAGTCCTTACTACATAAAACTATTGATATGATTCCTAAGTAAAAAAATTACTAATTAACCCATGTATTTTACCACATTTCTCTACTTTCTATTGTCACTTTTGTTCTTGCACCCTTACTTTCTCATTCTTTCCTTTTATACCTCAACATTTATCATCCTAGACACTAGCACCCAACTAGGATGCCACTATGAGGTGCCCTTATCCCCTCCGGGATCCCTTGACCTCAGTATACTTTGATCACATCTTTTGGGTCCTTTCTAGTCATTTTAGCATTTTATCTTTTTGGTAGTCATCATTTTTAGGGTTAATAACAAAATTTAAGCAAGGTATTCATATAATATAAAGTTATGTGATCATAATAAGGATCCAAACACTAAACATTAGCTATCACCACCGAGGTAACATCCATCAAGAATTTAAAAGCTTCATTACATCCACCTAGCACCATCCAAGGGACACAAGGGATGGTTATTCTACATACACTTCATAGTTAGGGAAGTTCATTCTATTCCATGAACATGTCTATTACATTTCTTTACATCTATCCTACTTTATCGCCATGAAGTGTGACATGCACAAGAGCCACCTAGAGCATGATTTATTACATACATAGAGAACTACATTGAGTCCGAGATGTAGTACAATGCTTAGTCGTAATATCACCATTGTGATAATTGAGGATAGTCTGAACCCTCGTTCTAGATCTTTCTTTTTAGGATATGATGTCTATTTGAGGGTTTTTAGGTCATTATTTCATTGTTGGTTTCGAGTGGCCTAAGTGATCATTATGTGGCCTCATAGAAATTAACCAGATAATAAGTAGCAACCAATTAGATGAGGTTTTATGAGCATTTCCACAAACACATGAGCATAGAAATAGGCCTAGGGTCCCATAGGTTCCCCTATTCCTCTCCAGGCGCCCACATCTAGGAATATCATCATCTCGCAAAATTTTCTCGGGGTTTTGAGTGATTCTCATCCCTCTTTGTTCATCCGGTCAGCACTTGGCACATTCCATGGATAAAATTTCAAAACAATGCTAAATCATCTTACCTCTTTTTTGCACTTAAGGTTTCATACTTTCTTACTTAGCTTGCTTGGGTAAATTTATGTACTTAATTGTATATATATTTACTTCTATAATATAAATAAGATTAGGAATATAAATTCACATTTTATCATAATCATTTTAGTGAACTCGACCTCTTCGAAAATAGTTAGGATCTTTTTTTTCCTTCTTGCATCTTTGTAATATCCTCTCATCATGAATATTTATATTTATGATTTCTTACTAATCTATCTTGTGTTAAGGGCTAAGATCATCAATCTCTTAACTACTACTCGCGATCCTTTTAACACTCATACTGGACTTAGTCTACAACACAATTATAGATGCATTTTCTCAACACATTATTTTTCACGCTAATACTAATATTGATCTTGTTGCTTTTGACAATGATCCTCCTTTATACATCATGATGTGCATCCATAATATTGGTTTCAAGCGGGTATTATTTGATAATGAATATGACATTAATATTTTCACCCTAACCTTCCTTAAGGATTTATGTTTCTCAACTACTAATATAAGTATTTCATGTATTTATCATCACTCATAGGATGGTTCTGTTCATCCATGCATCGATCATATTACTTTTCCCATTACTGTTGGGCATGAAACCCTTAATACAGTTTTATTTGTCATGGACTTTCAATTTTCATAAAATTGATTATTTAAGTAGACCATGGCTTCCTCATGAAATTTGTACCTTCTAAAATACATCAATGTGTCAAATTCTTACAAAAGGGTATTAAATACACCATTCTTATTGATCTTGAACCATTCAAATATTGCACACATAGTCCCACCACTACGATCCCCACTCTAAAATATGTTATTACTAATGCACCGCAGCCTATGGATGCTATGCCTAACTTAGAGGCTATTATTTGCATGTTTGATGTTGTTCCATCCATATCATCTCCCCTTCCTACTACTGCAAATGCTATGGTAATTTATCAAGGGCCTATCCACACATCTAATTTTATTCCACTCGCTTAACTTCTACATGTACATGTACCATTACCACATCCTCCCTTTACATGTTTACTTTTCATGAATGATTATTATTAAGAGGATATTCCATTTGATCATAATTTTGATGACATTATATGCACACATTATGGATTTTATCAGCTAGGCTTCTGATTGATGAAATGTTTTCCCCTATCTCATGATCATCATCTCTACCATGGGTTTGTTCCCATCATCAGTGATTATGGTATTCTATTATTTTATCTCACATTTTTTTATTGTATGTGCTCCCCACACTTCTCCACTCATGCTTGGATAGTCTTGGCTTGATTACATGGGGGTAGTCTTGTAGACCCTAATCACATCAATACATCATTTCCCATGTTGTTTGGCTATTTTTTCATTTGAAATAACTCATTCCTTGGCTATTCCCCAAATATTACACGTTGGTATTCACATGGGTGTCCATTACCTCCTTTTATTAATGAGGAATACATTGTGAACATGTATAATTTACACATAAATTTTTCTTTTCGATCAACCTGACACTATCGCTTATTAAGTTTTGGATGCTTCACCATTTGGTTTTGATCATGATCATGATGAGCTCTTATAATAGATTACTTGATCACACTCATCACCACAAAATTGAGGGGAATCACACCTATTTCCCCCTAACATCACCAAGGGTTTTATTTTATCATCACTTCACATATATACTTTCACATATGATAGATAAATATTGAAAAAATATAATATCATTATTACTCGATGATGCACTCTCATGTTATGGTTCACACTTGACTATTGAGGGCATACTATACACATGAACCTCACACACACCACACACTAAACACTATCTTACATAGTACACCTTAGATATTATACTTTACACACCACATATTTATCATTCGAGGCATTCATCTCTACATAACATCTACTTTACACATTCATGATATAGATTTTCTCACATACTATACAACCAACACACTTGCGAAACATTCACACTTACAATACACTCTTCTCATGCCTATCTATCAATACAACCTCAACACCATAACAAAACATCCTCTTTTTCTTACTTTGCATGGTCGCCGCTTTCACAACATACCCCTCTTACATCACCTAATGCATCCTTTTTACATGCAATCAACACATTCAACTTACACACTCGCATATCTATAGCAATTTTTTCTCAACACACAACATTGCACACTCTATGTGCCTACTCTCAATTTCTATTCACCAATAATAACATATTCATGAAATCCTTCTCTAATGTGCACATACCACATTACACAACATACATTGTACACATTCAACATCATCTTACCACAAATATTTGTCACACACTCCATGTACTATGCATCTTACCCATCTATATCTACTTGTTGCACTCACTTCCCTATAATGCACTCTGGTTCCATAGTTCATACTCTACACTAAGGGTTTCAATCTAAAATGAACCTCTACTACTTTGAATTCTTCAATCAATCACATACTTATACTCCACACTTTTTGCTTTCACAATCACATATTTTTTATACACACATTTCAGACCATTTCGATGAATCACTCTCATTTATAGTTCATTAACTACGAGGGGGCATAAATAAATGAATTTCATCTCATACATACACATCCACTCAAAGGGAATTTTCTCCTATCATTCACTCTACATTCCATTCTGTCTCATCCAGAGCATACTACATATATTGGTCACATTTAGTCTATTTTACATTTACTTATACATGTACATTGTATTACACATGTTAGTTAGATATCTTATATGTCATTATATTTTATCATACACACATATGGGTTCACTTGCCTTTCTATTTGTAATCGCAGAGATCATAAATATCTATCACATGCAACATGGATTCTTGGTGTAATACCTATTACCAATCAAATAGGGGCTCTGGGTGCATCCACTTTCGTACACTACATGTGTAACACCTCTAACATGGTTAATATTTATGATGACTTCTATTTTTGTAGTTACAAATGTTGAAATATGATTCTTTTTAAGAAGGTGTACTCTTGTGAATCAAGAGGTCAAGTTTGCTATAGAAATTATGTTATCTACTGGAATAGATACCATTCTGCCATGTTTATGCTGAATTATAAATTAAGTAATTCATTTCTTCTTATGTTGAATAATGCACTACATGTGGAAATAAGAACCTTATTCAGCTTAAAATATTTCATAGTTTTGTTGCACTCGAACTTGTGTTGCAGTCTTCTTAACCAATGTTGTAAGGTAGCTACACCTTGGATCAATTTCAGTGATCCAAGGCATGCTTTTAATTTATGATATATTGGTCATCTTGACCAAGTTGGACTGATCAAGGGATCTCTGAATTATGGCCATTTTGGAGTCGGGTGATCTCTGTTGCTCCCTTCTTCGAAAGTAATCTTGAACGATATTGGGATCCTACCTTGGTAGGTTATATGAAGCAATTATTGCTATAGATATAGGAACCTAATTAAATTTATGTTCCTAAATTGGTAATCCTATCCTAAATGGTAATCTATCCTAAGTTGCTAGGTTCTTTGATTATTAAGGGTTGGTTATTAAAAATTAAAACTTAAGACTAAAACCTTAGACTTGACCTAAGGACCTAAGTTAATTCCTAAACTAATGTTGAACCTAACCTAATGTTTGGCTAACCTAAAAGGGGCCTATGGGATGACATGAAAAAGGGGGAGGTTGGTGGTACCAACCTCAATGTATTTAAGAGGGATTTAATGCGGTCTTATCTCCCTGATGCTTCAAAATTTAGTAAAAGCATGAAAAATAAGGTGTGGTCTAATTGGCATCTCTGCCAAAGTGTTAGTTGCATGCATTTTTAAACTTGGTAAGTGGCCAAATAAAATTTGGCAATGGACGGAGAAGGATAATGATTTTAAATCATGTTAGGAATTTAATATTTTTGAAATGGTGAAGAAATTGCCTAGGAAGAAGGGAAGTTTGAAATAGGAATGGTTTAACTTTTGTTTTGGTCATTTGGTTTTTGTGAGCTTGAGCTCTGCATGTAGATTTTTCTTCGAACCACAGTTCAAATCCTTGCATGTGTTTTTCCTTGCATGGTGGTGTTTGTGATGAAAATACTACTGTGAAACTATAAGAGGAAGTGAAAAAGGTTCTCAGGAGCTTGGTTGGCATTTTTGGAAAGGAATTGAAGCTCTCTTTGAGTATTTTCTGCAAGAAAGTGAAGACAAGTGATCTATCATGCATGATACGCCTTATCTATTAAGTATTTTTCTTTTACTTAAATGCTTCATTAAAAAAACTTCTTTTTGAAACCCTCTATTTTTAATGATGTTGATTCTTGCTTTAATGGTGTTTGTTTGTTCTTAGGATGCAACTAATTCTTCATTGTTGAGAACTAAATCTCTAAGTGTTGTATGTGATTGAAATGATAGCTTGTCTGTAATTTGAACCTTCATGTTATTATAACAGGTTGTTTGGCTCTTGAGTGAATGAAAACTTATGCTAAGGATGTATATACTTTAACAAAGTAGTAGTTTAAATCCATAGATTCTTTTAGTTGTATGCTCTCTCATTTTTATTTTTGTTGGAACTAGCTTGAAGGAATCTTCATTTTGGAATTACGCCATTGTTTGGGTTAAAATGGGTTCTAATTTTTGGGTTGTTTTACTTGACAATAGAATTGAAAACCATTTTTCTGTCAGCTTGTTTCATGACTGTAATTTCTTCTTGTAAAGAATACCCAACTTTTTTTTTCTCTGGAAAACTCTTATAGGGTATCATATCAAGTATTTCTCATTCATTGAAAGTGTACAAGGAAGAATGTTTGAGAAAGTTGGTTTTGTTTTGTTGTGTATTATTCGTATTATCTTAACCCACTTTGGGATTTTGGTTTCCTATTTAGATATTTTATCTTGGAAAGTTTTCTCGAGATGATTGATTATTGATGAACTCTTGACTAAAAGGAATCTCTCGAATGAATTAACTGTCTTCTTATTTAATGGTTACAAATTCTTTAAGAGACTTGTTTTAGATATGGTTTGATTGTTCTCCTATCAATCACCTGAAACATGTATGGTGATTTTTCTCTTATGGAAGAAAGACAAATTATTTTACTCTTTTTATATTTTGGTTTTTTATTCTTCACCTAGTTCACTATGGTTATCCAAACCTTAGCTACGTTGGTGTTTTGGGTTTGAGCTTGATGATTTTTTTAGGACATTCTAGTTGTTCATGCATTCCTCTAGAGGGAGGTTGGGCTCACTAGCTTTTGGAATGGGGAATGGTTGTGGTTTCCTCCTTATCATGCTTTAACATCTTATCAATTTTGTTTAAAGGAATGTTTTGTCAATTTTGTTACTCTTGATGAGTTGTTTCTAGTATTGAGGTTTGGGAAACTAGATATGCTTGATGTATATTTGTTTTCCTTTCTCTGTAACTGATATACAGAGTTAGAACCTTTAAGATACTTTGATATCTTTGTGACTATTGTGTTGAAGTGTCTCATCAGGATGTGGGTGAAGAATATTTCTTGATTTTGGAATGATGTTCATTCATTACCTTTGTAATCATTCCTTTTGGATGAACTCTAACATAAGATAAAGGGAATGATATTGTTTAGTTTTTTTTTGGACTTTAACCATTATTCCCTTTCTAGATTTGGTAGTAGTTGGTCGAAACTTGTGTGTGGCTCTGAATGGTAGCTTGTCTTTACTTTGGCTTATGATTTCTATAAAAGTGCATTTGTTAGGACCCCAAAGTGTTAGTTATGATTATTCCTTGGAGTTGAGCTTGACATGAAATCACTCCGGTCGTTTAGAGTATTTCTTATGTGAGCTAACTAGTTTTTTTCTATTTTATTAAGTCTTCTTTACCTGAAAACAGAGACATAATCTTAATAAATTCAATTTATCCTTTGTGTTGAGATTGAAATATTCATGATTTTCTATGGAATATAACTTTTTTTTGTCTGTTAATTCCTTCATGTATCGATTTTAATGTTCTCTTGAAATAGCAAAATAATATACATATTCAGATGGGTAGATTTGTGTATCTAGTATTACTTCTTGAAAAGTTGGAATTGATTGAATGGAGGATCTTATTTTGGAAATTGAATGTTATGGTAAAGCTAGGATGAATTATGAATTTCCTTTCTTTAATACTGTTGTTTTATTCTAGAAAGTTAAAAGGATTTTTATAGTGCAAAGTTAGGGATGATATGTTGATTAATTAAACCATATTTACACATTAGAAACTTTAAAATATATCTCCTTTTTGGTGCCATCTTTTAAGGAAAAATATTTATGTCTTCATTGTTGTGTATTTAGAATTGTTTCATAAATAAAAGGGTTCTTTTTTATGAAATAGTTAGATAAAAGAACAATGTTTAATGATCAATTATTATCATGCTCAGTTCAAATGAACTGACCCGTGTTGACATTTGTGAAGATGGATTTCGTAAAAGAGGAAAGGAGAAAGACATATAGAAAGTTACATCTATTTTACTAAAAGAAATTGTCTCTTTATTTATTTTTATTATAGGTAAATAGTTTTGAAGGGACTATACCCTGTGTACAAAAAGGCTCAAAAGCCAGATACCAAAAGAGTAAAAACCAACCCTAACATTGCGAAACATACAACATCAGGGGGCTCAAGCGGCCAAATAAAAAAAAATAGAAACAAAAACAGATCAAGACATATAGTGATCCGTATAAAAGCGAAGAAACAAAAATGAACAAGAGATAACACCACTGGTCATCCTAGCAAAAAAGTAGCACTAAAAACACCAATCAACAGTAACTTTACCACCAGTAGACAACAAAAGTGCCCTACATCACTTGATATCCCGGTCAATATTGGCTTTAATCATTTGGAGCGAGACAAAGAATGCAATGGCGGTGGCCTGAGATGGATCTTTCAAATCCACCTGGGAAATTGCAAGATCTCTGTTCTCCTTGGAACCCCAAATTTCCTCGGTAATACCGCTGAGACTGCAAACACTACGCACATGTTGCTTGATGAAATTGTAGGTGCTTTTCAAGGCTAAGAGGATACAGTCATTTCTCCCTTTTGCATTGCCAAGCCTGGCATCCAGAGATAGTAGCTTCTTGAAAATTTCAGTAGTAATTTCTTCATCTTCATCGTTTTACGGTTTTTTTTTGCCCTGATTTTTCTCCATATCCCTAATAACTCTCTTAAGGTCGTGAATCTCCTTTTCCATCTTATCTACTCTAACCAGTAAGTCTTCATCATTAGGCTTCTCCACTAGATTACTAATGTGCAGTAAATTTGTAGCAAGCTCTAGGTCTTTATGGCTTCTAAGAACCCTCTGAGAAGTAGGGACCTTAGTTTTAATCTCTTTCCTTTTCCTGCTAGTGGTAGCAGTATCAAGTTTCTTATCGAGGAACGGGGACAAAGGTAGGGGAGGAGTAGGATCCGAGTGGGGGCAAGCTGAGCAGTGGCGGTGAATGAGTAGAATTAACCCTTGATGAAGGGGAATAGGTCTAGTGTGATTTTGCACTTCCAGAAAAGATTTTTCCAGAGAATTCAACAAATAATGGGGAAAGTTTATGGTGAGGTCTCTACAGAAGTGATTAAGGAAGATCAGGTGCTTTTGGGGAATAGTGACAAAATGCCCCTCTAAGGTAACATACCTTACCACCATCCTTGCAATCTCAGCAAAAGGTTCTGGAATAGAAGCAAGCTTGATGCCAACCATCGCAAAATCTAGATTCTCACCTTCATCAAGAAACTTCTTAGTCTCCACCTCTCTGTCCACACGCTTGTTGAAAAATTTGGTGCCTTCTAGACTAAGCCCGGTGACCTGGGCTATAAGCTCTTCTGAAATCTCAATCTTGATATTACTGTATTTAACCACTCATTTCCTCCATCCATGAGAAAATTTAATTGAGAGATCCTGATCAAAACCTTGGACTTTTTCAATAAAGTTCGCAAGACCCCCTTTCTGTAAATAGTTCCAGAGAACTGTATCATCTTTCCATGTGGGATTATGGGTGGGCTTAGTCTTGCAAGGCGGTCCCCCCATTTTTCCTAGCTATTACCTCTTCCTACAACGGTAAAAATTTGAAAACTAGACGAATCATCCTCAGCTCTATTTTTGAAGTCCTCCGAAGCATGTGAAGAGAAATAATTATTAATTCTCACTTTGTAATTAATTAACCGCTCCTTAGCATCCGCCATATATCTATTGATGATGATGCTCCAAGTCATGTAAATATTTAATGATGTCATCACTCTGCACTTAAAAGGCCGCTCCTTAGCATCATCACTACAACTATTAGTGATTACGTTCCAAGTCATGCAAATCTTTGATGATGTCATCATTTACTTTAGTAGGAAGAATGCCACCCCTTAACCAAGTTTGATAAGTATTATTTACCCCAATATTTGCCAAGCCATCTGCCACACTATTTCCTTCATGGTATGTGTGTTTGATTTCAAAATTTTCAAAACTCTTGCAAATATCAGTAGCTTCAGCAATAAAGTCTCTGATTGACCAACTAGAGGGTTGTTTTTGATTTAAAATATTGATAATTTTCAGTGAATCACCCTCAATTATAATATTGGAAATATTACATTCCTTGGCTAGCCTTATTCCCCAAAGAGCAGCAAGAGCCTCAGAATAGTGATTAGTTTGCCTACCCATTTTACCAAAAAAAGAAGCAACAAAACAGCCTCTATGATCTCTAATGACCCCCCCACCTCTAGAATCTCAAGGATTACCTTTTGAGGCCCCATAAAAATTCAACTTATGCCAATCCCTGGGAGGTTGAATCCAACAAACAGTGGATCTATCAATACTATTGTTTTTCTTGTTCAAAACAATGCCAATATTCCAAGCAGTCAGAATGTGCTCTTCTTCCTCAGGGTAAAGTCTATTTTTTGGGGGTTTAAATCTTTCAATGTTGTCTTTCACAGCAATGATAATTTCTTTGTATACTTTTTTTCTTAATTTTCTAGTATCTTTGAAAATGACATCATTACAAGCTTTCCAAATCCGCCATATGGTGTGAGGGAGAACCATTTGCCATAATCTCCTCACCACACAATGTTTGTAAGGAGAGTTCCATTGTGCCTAGGCCTAAAGAAAAGTATGAGGAAAGATCCATTCCTGATTGAAGTTTTCAAAAATGAGATGCTAGATTTTAGAAGTGTACTTACAATGAAGAAAGAGGTGCTTGATATCTTCTGCTTCTTCCTAACACATGCAGCATCTATTGGGCATGATGAATCCTTTCCTAATGAGATTGTCATTAGTTAGGATCTTGCATTTAATGATAAGCCACCAAAAAAAATTTACTCTAGGGGTTAGCTTGGGCATCCACAACTTATGCCACTCAATATCACTTTCAAAAGAGGTGAAGAAAGAGTTGTATTTAGATTTAACCGAGTACTCTCCATCAAAGGAATCTTTCCAAATGAATTTATCCTTATGTTTTTGAGGACTAATATGAATTAGTGAGAGATGACTCACCATGGATGCAAAAGCAAATTGCACATTATCCTCATCTAATTTGAATTGTTTCCATTTCCTTTTATTTTCAATCACCTCAATATAGTCCTAGACTTTGTGCCCATAATTTCTAATTAAGCTACCTTTAATGTGACCAAAAGAGGAAATATAGTTAACATCTAACCATTTATTAGTCCATAAATCAATGTCTTTTCCATCCCCAAGCTTCCAACTACATCCCTGAGAGAGAATATGTCTGATGTGAAGAAGATTGCTCCAGAAAATAGAGCCATTGAAGTGATTGGTCAAAAAGAAAGGAATTCATGCTTTGATTGGAAAGGTATTTGATTTTGATCAAATCATGTCCAAGGCTTATGTTCTTTTATAAGTCTCCAACCCAACTTTGTAATAAGAGCAGCATTCATAAGTTTGATATCTTTGATTCCTAAACCCCCAATCCTCTTTGGTTTACTGAGACTCCGCTCCCAAGTAACTAAATGGTATCTAAACCTATCTTCAATACCATGCCATAAAAATTGTTTTTAATTTTTTTCAATGCTATTCATCATTCTTTGTTGGAATCTTTGAACATTGACTGATATAAATAGGTAAGTTAAGAAGAGTTCTTTTTATCAATAAACACTTGCACTCGCACTTGAAAGTAAAGCTCCTTTCTAACCAGCAAGTTTCTTTTGAAATCTCTTAAGAAGATCATTTCAAACCTCATTAGAAACCTTACTAGTACTCATAGGGAGCCCTAAATAAGTAGTAGGAAGGGAATTAATAGTACATCTAAGAATGAGAGCAATCTTTCTTTGCCTTTCAATAGGAGTATTGAAAAAATAGATAGAGCTTTTGTCAAAATTAACTTTCTGTCCCGAGGCTTCCTCATAAAATCTAAGGATAGTTTTGATAGCCTTCGCTTCAATTATTTAGGCCATCAAAAGCAAGAGAGTTTCATCAGCAAACTACTAGTGAGAGGAAACCTGGTTGCCAAAAGTAGGTTGAAAGCCCTTTATCATACCAATATGGATAGCTTTTGAGATAGATCGGCTTAAACTGTCAGCCATTATAATGAACAGAAAAGGGGAGATGGGGTCCCCTTGTCTAATTCCTCTATTGCTGGCAAAAAAACCAACCAGTTCACCATTAACAACCACTGAGAATCTAGATGAAGATATGCAAGAATGTATTATTTTCCTGAATTTATTTTGAAATCCAAACTTGGATAAAACCTCATCCATGAATTTCCAGGAGACTCTGTCAAAATCCTTATGCATGTCTAACTTGATAGCCATCCCAACCTTTTTACTTTTATCCATTGAATGAATTGTTTCATGAACCATAATAACTCCATCCTGGATAATTATACCTTGAATGAATCCACTCTGCTTTGTTGGGAGATGATTTCCATTAGAATAGGTTGCAGCCTAGTGGTTAAAATCTTTGTGAAGATCCGATAGATTACATTAACCAGACTAAATTATTATGATGATTATGTGGCGTCATTACTTGAGATGAAATTTGTCAGAAAGGAAATTTGTAATAAAAATAGTTCTATATTGTTGTTATGACACTTTGTTATCTCTAAGATTCTTTTGTAATCAGTAAATGCATCACTCCTTTTGATGAATAAATGAATTGTTGATTGTTGAATATTTATTTCTTGTAATACCTTCTTGGCATAAATTGAGATGCATTATTAAGTAATATTCTAAATAAAATGGGGCAATTTGTATACTTAAGTGTTATGGGATTTGGTTTTGGGATCCGAAATATTAGTTGGTTTATTTTCACATACAGAGATACAACTATAAGTTAACACTCATAAGTATATCTTTTAACAATATAAAAGAACTATGATTGTTTTATATAGATATATATGTATGAATTCTTGATGTATTTGGAACATATGTAATTAGTTTTCATAATTGGACATTAGTCTTGAATGTAGGAAAAAGATATTTTCCTTAGAATCAATATTAGAGACTTAATGAAAGACCTTGATAAAGTGTTATGAATATAATAGGAAAATGGTTGATTGTGTTATTCATTAGGCGATTTATTTAATCAAAATATGAATTCTATAAAAGGAATTAAATTTAATTTAGACTTCATCCTCATGAAGTCTAAAATAAATGGTTTATAACGAACTTACTTAAGCTAGGGCTGAAATAAGAAAGGAACTAATTAACACACTTTCATAACTTTGAGATCAATCATGTTGTGATATAACGCAAGTTGTTTCATTTAAGGACAAACTTAAGAATGTAATTAAATGGTTAACAAGTATATTTTACCTGCTTACCTACCTCACATTTTATTTTCAACTTGTAACCTTATAGGTTAAATTATCTTGTTGAATCTTTAAGAGAACCTGTAATTAATCTTAAAGACAATGATTAAATGGGTTGATAAAATTATAATCTAAGGTATGTTAGTCTAGTTGAGGAAACTCAATTTGGATGTTGGTAGACCTCAACCGTACTGTAGTGCCTTCGTAATGACAGGGGTCATTATGAGGATACTATGATGCAGTTCATATATCTCAATAGCCCACTTAGTTTGTTTAACTTAATTGACATAAAAGTAATAATGGATCACGGTTTTATCCTATATAGGGATAGGAACATGATATAGTGTTGAGGTAAACTAATGTTGAATTAGGATAGCTAGACACACCCAATTGATATAAGTCAATTGTGTATGTCTATGTACCCTTAGATACCATGAGTAGTCTTTCACACTAGTGCTTGTTATTTCCCTTGTCTAGTATACAACCTTAAATCATATTGGACTGACAGAGTCAGGAAATACCACTTTAGATAGCAGAACAAGTGTGGTGAGGGAATTATTCCATTTGATAAGTATGTCGTCAAGGAATGTAAACATGATAAAAATGTTTTAAAACTTTCCAAAGTATTGCAAGATGTTGGTTTTTTTGTCTTATGTCACCTAGTATAAGAAGGGGGATTTCAAATGAATATTGGTAATAGATATCTAGATAGACCTCTTAAACATAACACTTGGGTACCCCTAAAAGGGTAAAAGAACCAAGTATACATTGTATAGACATTATTGAGTTAACATGAAAAATCAGTTTAATATTGAGTCATGAAATGAGAGATCAATGTTTCACCGAGTCATTTACAATTGCATATGGTTTTCTATTATGAGATGGATTGGCATTGTAATGTTTGTTCTAAATTATGTTAATTCAGAATAGAGAACATTACATATGATATAAAAAATATCGCTTGTTTTTAAATTCTTAAAATGGGAATGTTACATCTTGATATCAAAGCTGAAGGTTGCAACTCTTCGACCTATTGAGTCTATAATATGATAAAAACTTAATTTTCTTGTTAAAAATGGTTAGAACAAGGGGAAGTGCTGCAAATAACCCACCTCTAGGTGGAGAAGCAATTACCACACAAAAACTTGATGAGATCCTTGCTACCTGTTGGACACAAAAGGTTATTTGGCTGTACTTGAACAACAAGTTATGGGTAACGAGGAGGAGGAAGAAGATGCTAGTAATAACAACCATCCACCTCCTATGGACAACACGAATGTTGGAAATTTGGGCTTTGATAATAATAATGCTGCAAATGCTAATGTGAATGTACCCAACTAGCCTGAAAATAAAAAGGCAAGATTAACAACTGAACTCACAAATAACATAAAAAGGATAAGTCCACCTAATTTTGATGACACTACACTAGGGGATGGATTTGAGAAATAGCTCATCAAAATGGAGAATTAATTTACAATAAGGAACTTCTCATAGAAAACTAAAGTAGTATGGGGAGCTTATCGGCTTTCCCATGAGGTATCTTCCTCATGGGATAGCCGTAAGGCTGAAATAAACATTGACAAAACAAACATCACTTGGGATCAATTTAAGAATTATTTTAGGAAAAGTTTTCTGCCATAACTTTATTATGATTAGAAGATGACAATTTCAGAACTTTACTTGGAGAAAGTTAACTGTAACAAAGTATTGGGAGAGGTTCACTAAATTTCTTAGGTATGTGCCTCAATATCAAATGATGATAAGTTCAGGATATGAAAATTTATTATGGGATTAAACCCTATCATAGGGGGTGAAGTATATGTTCACAACCCAACCACCATGGAAGGGGTTGTAGAAAAATCCATTTGGAAGGAACATAAATTAAAAGCAATTTCTACCCATAAGGAAGAAAATAGAAATAAAATTCATAATTCTTCTTCATCTCTTGCACCCAAAAAGGGGCATGGAAGAATTTTGGTACTAAGAATAATTTTTTTCTGATAACAATAAGAAAACAATAATAAATAAACCTATTGAAAATGTTCAAAACAACTTTGTTAAGAACAATAATAATGGACAGAAGTCCTATGGAGGAAAGAACAACAATTTCAACGCTATAAATAAGTTTAAAGCTAAAAGAGGACATGTAATGGGATGCTACAAATTTGGTAAGGATCATTATGTAAATGAGTGCCCTATAAGGAAGGATGAAAACAATCAGCATCTTAAGATACATGTTGCAGTAGCTGATAAGCAAGCTGAAAAGCATGTTACACCTATAGAAGTGTCAGGTAAATTATTTGGTATGCCTGTTACTATACTTTTTGATACTGGAGCTACTTAATGATTTATTTCTAGTAAATTATCTATAAAAATAAAAATAAAATATAGAAAAACTAGAAAATATTGGACTATACATTAAGGAAATAATGTTTTCCATACAGTTAGTAAGTGTCTTTTTGGAGCAGTCCTAGACTTGCCTAGTTTTTCCACTAAAGTTTATCTTTATGTTGCTCCTTTGGGGTCTTATGATGTTGTAATAGGTGTTGAATGGCTTGATAAACATAAAGCCAAACTTGATTTCTTTGAAAAATATCTGTTGTTAAGATATTTCAAGGATGTGTTTCTAGAATAACTACGGTCTTCTCGCCTAAATGAGAGTTTAACTTCAAGATTGAAATAAAATCGGGAGGCGAGCCTATTTCAGGAATCTGTATCAAATTACTACCATTGAAATGATAGAGCTTAAGGCACAATTATAAGAACTATTTTTAAGGGTCTGATAAGACTGAGTGTCTCACCTTGGGGAGCACCGGTAATTTTTGAAAAGAAAGATGGAACACTTACACTATGTATTGATTATAAGATGTTAAACAAAGCAACAATTAAAAACAAATATCCACTTCTTATAATTTATTATTTGTTTAACCAAATGTGTGGTGCATTTGTATATTCTAATATATATCTTTATTCTCAGGTATCATCAGTTAAGAATAAAAGATGAAGATATTCATAAAACAACCTTTAGGACAAGGTATAAACATTATGAATTTACAGTTTTACCTTTCGGTTTGACAAATGTACATGTAACTTTTATGAATTTAATGATAATATATTTCAAGAATGCTTGGATAAGTTTATACTTGTATTCTTGGATGATATTCTTATCTATTATAAAAGCATTGATGAGCATCATGAGCATTTGAAAATAGTACTTGAAATCTTAAGGAAAAGAAGATTGTATGGTAAGTTGTCCAAATGTTCTTTCTATGAGATAGAAGTGCACTATTTAGGACATTTCATAAGTAAGGATGGAATAACAATTGATCCATCAAATATTTTTGCCATAACTAAGTGGCCTATACCTAAGAATGTACATGAAGTCAGAAGCTTCATGGGGCTTGTTGGTTACTATAGGAAATTTGTGAAGGACTTTTCAAAAGTTGTTGCACCGATAACTTCATTACAAAAGAAAGATAAGAAATTTGTGTGGAGTGATAAATGTGAATCAACATTTAAAAATACTAAGGATTAATTAAATTTTTCACGTATTTTATCTATACGTGATCCAAATGGAAACTTTATGGTAGTTACATATACTTTAGGAGAAGGACTTGAAGGTATTCTATTACAAAATGAACATGTTATATCATATGAGAGAAGAATATGAATGTAGACACAAAAATTGGGTCACAATCACCTTAGTCCTCGATAAATAAATACCTTGAACACATTCAGCTAGCCATGGCCCCCTTACGCACTATAATATTAATTTAATTATTTAAATTAAATTAGTTCATTATCCTCACCATATTTATTATTTAAATATCCTAATTTAGATAATGCCCACATATCCACCTCACCCTAAGACCTATTCTTAGTAAGTTGCCATAACTAACTAAGACTTACCCAAACCCTAAAAATCAATGCCTACATTCCCTATAACAACATTCCTTCAGGCTTAAAAGAAGCTTCCATCCTAATCCACGGGACCAACACATGAAATCCTAGAAAATCAAGGGGATCGCCCAATTTAAGTAAACCTAAGAAATCCCCCTAACCGACACGGTTACCCTTAACCACCGCCGATTAAGTGAAACTACTTTGTTGGTCACCTTTTAATCCCCAAAAACAACCTTATTTTCGAGGTTGGAAAAAGTTAGCAGATTCCTAAGAGATATCACATCTTTTGAGAACAAGTTTCCATGAGAACACACATGCAAGGAAGGAGATCAAGAATTTTCTCTTACACAGACATCCAACATTCATCCAACAACCACCCAGCATAGATTTGATCCAATTAGGTAAGAAAAAGAGGACATGCATCCCATACAAGAACTCCAAAATGTTCGGTGATCCTCTGTAACATTCAACCTCTTATCAACACCTTCATTCCTCACTCAAAGAAATCCAGAGCAGATTTCAAGTAAGTAGAACATTTTACTCCTCTCGGTTCGTTCATTTAATCATTGTATCTTCATCATTTTTTATCCTAGACACCCATTGACCTCCTTCAATACTCACCCCTCCATATCCCCATTAAAACCTCACCAAATCCCATCCAAATAGCCTAATACCTCATTTCGACCAGCCTTGTCCTTTGTACAATCATAAGAGAGATCTAAAGCTCATTCTAGGACATTCCCAATATTCCACATGATGGCTTGGCACCAGTTCTCCCCAAGCGGTGTAAGTCACCCTTAAGCGGCATTGGTCTCTATATTTACTAATACATTCAGAACAATGATCTACCTACCTATTCATGCATCACTCTTAATCACTGTGACTGCCTAAGACCTCTGTCGGACTTACGAGAGACCTAGAACTAGTTACTTGACCTTCAAATCTTATTTTAACCTAGCATGTTAGATTAGATCTTTCTTATTGTGTTTTAAATGAGATACTGAAATCATTTTAATTATAATAGGATTTACTTTATTACTAGCATTAGATTGTTTTAAACAGTGGAATGACAACCATCTAGGAAGTATCACACTTCCGGATCCAAAGACACGCTAGGAAGTTCTTTGCATATCTTGTTTAACTCTTTACGGTGGTCTTGTGTTCCATTTTAGGTAGTTCCTCCTAGCAAAAGGAAGATCTCACGATCGGTTGTGAATTCGAAGTCATATGCGCACAACAACCTATCAACCAACATTTGTGGTATTCGTCCTACACCCATTACCCTATTTGTTTCTTCATTTTCAAAGAAACATCTAAGAATCGGGGAAACATTTTGGCACTCTGGTGGGACCTATCGGGGGTTCCTTGCATTTTATTCATTCCTAGGAAAATTTGTGTGTTTGTTTCCCTTTTGAAAAACATACACATTAAATTTATTCCTTGGTAACCTTCTTTTTCTTTCTATTTGGTCTATAAGAAACCTTTCTTTTGGTGTACTTCAAAAGAACCATTTATTCTTTTTTTCTGCATTTTAGTGAGATATCATCCCTCTCCCTCTTCAAATATTTGTGTCATCAAATTCCACATTTCGATTTGGGCTTTAAAATCATTGAATTTTATTACGATTTTCTACACTAGCTCACATTAATTGAGGGAAACCTATACATTATAAGCCATGCCCAACTGATGGTTGAGTGATGAATAATAGAAAGCACATCTCTCTCTCTCTCTAAGTCTTGCTGAATTAGACAAATTCAAAACAAATACATATTCTTAAACAACATCTTTCTGGGAACGCTTGTCATGATGATCGCGATATGAGGATTGGTAAGTACTCCCCATCTCGCTACTCTATCGAGTCATACTTGAGTGAAGCCCACCTGTCATAACATACATGAAACCTCACCTTTTAGATCCCCTTCTTAGTAGGAAGCCATTCTCACCAAACAACTTTATTCTATAGTTCATGAGTCGGTCCTTAAATAGCATAACTAAACAAACATAATAGAAAAGGCACTCTTAGGATTGCATTTTTCTTAGTGTTTATTCTTGGCTTTATTTTTGAGGTGAGACGTCATGTTATTCATTTTCTTGTTTCTCCTTACATGCTCCTCATCACAGTTGGTGTATTCACTTCACGAGTGTTCTGTACCATATTCTCATCATTCTTAGAATTCTAAGTCGATTCCACATCAAATTTTAACTTACAACCATATTTTCTTCATCACTATTTCAATTTCATAGTAACTAGTGTTGGTGTAATGACCATCATTGGTTACACCGATCAATTGTTGTTAGTTATACCCAATGGTGTTGGTTCACTATCATTTTGGATAACCTACTCAAATGGACCCCTATTCACTTTATTTGACTATTCAAAGTTCCTACCACTTTTATTACATACATTGACCATGTAAATCACATCAGTATTCAACATACCTATCGATTTGGCCTTATACCTTGTTTTTGATCAACGGTCCACTTTCTACAATGATCGATTGTGGTTACCTATGATGGTAGTGTCGGTTTACCTAACCAAGATCGGTTAACTGTGTCAATTTCTAGCTACTATTTTAGCCCCAATTCACCCACCACTGCCTATTTATTCTACCTGTGTTGTTTTTTTGTGTCACTTACAAAAAGTAGTCTTACCACATTAGTAGTTGTTCACATGGTACTGATGCATCGACAAGATAAAACCCTCGTATTCCACACTAGTTTTCAACCCCTTCCACCTATCCCTTCACCACCTTTCATTTTATCATCCACCATGGAACCTATCCAACCTATCTCTATCGCTACCAAAGATGAGGAGTTCACATGACTCGACCAAAACCCCGCCGCCTTGTAGTTTTACCATTCCCACTCATCCACGTGAGATGCCTTGGGTCGATTGATATATGACATGCCCGTATCTTTCCTACTTCTACTCAACCCTGTTAACCACACATTACATGCATCTACCTTACCCCCAGGTCATTTTGTTTGGGTCCTATACCCACTCGACTACCACGTCTGCTACATCCCTTGCACCCACCACATCCACCATACCTTTGATAGCCATTCAAAACACCACCTCATCCACCCCTATGGTCTCGCATATACCCATAGCTACACAACCACCTCCGTGTCAATAACCCCTACCCATTTTCAAAATGTAATCCTTTCTATTCCATAATCGTTGGCCCCCATTGCCACTAGGGTCACCATGACCCTTCCACCTCCATATATACATACTATCGGCAGCCCCATGTTTCATTTGTTATTCATTTGGGTATGTACCCCTATTTCATTACCTTCTTCTCAATCCAACTACATGACACCACCATATACTATAATGTCACCCTCATCATATGCCCAACATCAACCCTCTTACACTACAGGAGGCACCCAACCATCACATCCTACAAATGTCCTAATCAAATTAATGATGGACAAGATGTAGACATTGGAGGAATCAATTTCTGGCTCCCGCAACACTCTCACCTATGATGAGATTTGTAATGAGCCTATCCACCCATCCATTCCTATCTGTCCATACCCCATGCATTAGGAAATTCCTAAATTCAACTGTTTCAATAGCAAGGAAGACCCACAATAGTATTTGTGGTTGTTCAAACACTGGTGTTACCTAATCACCACGATGATGCTTTGATCTTGAGGACATTTCCCATGTCTCTCACTTAACCTACATTAGATTGGTATAGTGGGTTACCTAGACACTCTATATTTTCATTTAATCAGGTGGCCCAAGCTTTCTTGGATCACTTCTACATTAATATCATTAAGAAGGTTACCATGGTGACCTATACTCCACACATTAGTATGATGACGAATCTATCACATATTTTTTCACTCATTGGCGTAGCACGAGCAATCAACTCACATTCCAACTACCACAAACAAAAATCATCAAGATATTCATGCGAGGCTTATGCTAGACATATCTCACGACCTTGTAGGTCCATACTTTCCAAACATTTGTGAAGCATTCACCATGGCATGAAAGTTAGCAATTCGGGCCATCAAAGAGAAGAAAATCCCGTTACACAATAATAATTCAGCATTCAAGTTGAATGATACCTCTTCTTCAAACCATAGAACAATTATTCTAAGGCAAAGGGGACCACTAACATAGTGGTACTCAAAGCTTTCCCGACTCATCCATCAAATAGGTTTAGCCCCTAATCTAATCTCTCACCCATCTAGACTTTTCAATTGAGACGAGAACAATGGAAATACACCCCAATTGGGGAGCCTTATTCTTCTATGTTAGAAAAACTTATCAAATCTAGGGCCATCACCCTTCCTCCTATAAAACCACACAATTGTTTTGAACCTACTCGCCCCATGCCCGTATGGTATAAAGAACATGACTTATGTAATTATCGTAGAGTAAAGGGTCACGATGAATGGCAATTACATCACTTTCAAATACATTGTCTAAGAAATTCTTGAGAAAGGCAAGTTAATCATGGATAATCCTAACGCACCTACCAATCAAAACCTACACATCTTCAACAAACCCTTTCTCAATCATGCCCCTTCATCTCGATCAAACCGGTGAGACCTTAGCTCATGATAGCCATACCCACAAGGTCCATGCTATTTTCAATGACGCACTCGTTGCTTCCGAATTACCTCATATTCCTTCCATAGAGGAAATTATAGCCCAAAGTCCTCCTTCTGCATTGGAACCTACCTCACCTATTCCTTCACCCCCAGAGGAACACCTTTCACCTCCTTCCTCACCTATGGAGGAACCTTGCGCTAATATCAAGGCCATTTCACATTTGGCTTCTCTACCTAGGAAGCTTCACCAGAATGCTTCTTCAATCCATGCGGGAGCACCCATCACCTCCTCCACCAACAGAGGAGCACCCATCATCTCCTCCACCTATAGAGGAAAACCCATTTTCTCCTCCACCTATCACGGATCCAGAGACATACTTTTGCCTCGCGGTGAATATTCTCCATCAGCTTCCCAAGATCCCGCAAACCTACTTTCATCTCTTTTACCCACAGAATCCGAAGCTAATAAATTTCCTGTCTCTAAGACACATTTTACGAGAATTACCATTGGGTCCTCATTAAACTCATCTACAAATGTGTCATTCTCATGCTTGGATGATCGCTTAGATTATGTGGACATAGCCTTATTGTGGGGGCATCTCCTACTTCTTGTTTCAACATAGATGTAGATGTTGCTTGTTAATACCTCAACTATCTACCCAAAGATATTTTGACCAATCAAACAACACACAACTACCTTTATCAAAACTTCTTCCATGGCACCCATAATAGCTCAACACACACCCTTACCCATAACCCAACATACATCTAAATCCAAACCCACACCTACATCATCTTCCTTAACTAGACCTATCACTACCTTAGGGGTCACACTGACCACCAACCTTACTCATCCACCTATCAAAGTGGACTTAGATACATCCTCTAGATTCAACACCACACCTACTCCAGCACCCAAAGAGAAGAACCAAACCCATATAACTCATACCCCGGTTACGCCAATCATACCTGTATCACCTTCACCCTTTTTTTCTGTTTTAGGACCTTAACCTCCCAACACGATCAAGAAATCTCCACCCATTAATAAACTAGAAACACAACAGCCCATTCCTTCCTCGCATACCTCTAACATACCCAAGCACCCGACATGACTTATACCCACACTTGCAGCATCTTTACCACCCATACCTCCAATACCCTCAACAACTTCTTCACTACCCACTACACTTTAGTCTCTGTCCCTCACACCCCCTGCACAACCCACGTCATCTACCTTCACAACACCTCTGTTATCTCCCTAGGTAACTCACCCTCTTCCCCCATCTTCTTTGCCCTCTAGATCTCGTACACCCATATAACCTTTACCCGGGAAGGTGCAACCCAAAGAAAAAATCTGCTACCCCCACTAAGGTAGTCAAAACAACCATACACCCTCCTTCCCATTCATCTACCATATCCCTACCCAAACAAAGATGACCAACACCCAAGACCACTCCAGCACCCAAAAGCATGGCTCAACCCACTCCCCCTCCTACAAGTATTGTTCCTCGATAATCAGATGCACCTACACCCAAACCCACAGTCACTTCCCATTGTGATCCACTAGCAAGGTCCTATGCCAAAATTTTAACCAACCTCCTTGAGACTTCTATCATCACATTACCACTGCTCAGACCTTATGACCCCCTCAAACCCAAGCCAAAAGGGTTTGATGACACTAAATTTTTTCCTACCATCGTGTGCCAGGGCACGATGTGGAGAACTATAAGGATTTGAAAACCATCCTTGTCTACTTGTGTCCTCCTAAAGCCAACTTTGATGATGACGACCTTCTTGATGAGGACCCTTCTTCACCAACTCCCATTCCCATAGTCCTTCCCTCATTGCCTACTCAACAACCACAACCTCCACCCTCACGACTCTTAGAGCCACCCCTAAGATTCAACATTAACATGGTTTGGATCAAAGAACTAGCCATACCATTACCTAAATGTCATTGCACCCACTCACTTCATAAGGTTTTTCTACTCTGGTAGGTTTTGCCTATCTTGTTGTTACACCACTCACCCTATACCTTCCCCATTTTCCAACTCCCCTCAGATCAACATGATCCGTGTTACTACCCATGCTCAAAAGGACAAAGGAAAGGAAAAGGAAAATGACCCACCAACCAATCCTATACCCAACATACCATATGCACCCACACCTAAAATCACTATCCATAGCCCCACATACCCTATTTCTAATGGGGTCACACATCGCACGATGCTCAAACAATTACACCAATCTCCTCTCATCTAAACCTCAAAATCCCCTCGTCAAGCTCTCATTGAATTCCTACAATCTATTAAGGTTTTACCCAATGACCCTACACCATAGCCTCCATTATCACACCCCATCATGTAGCCTCTCTCACCAAATCGCCACCTTTATCCATACCACACCCTACTCAACAAGTAGCCTCACTTAGCTTCTTAGAGAAAGAGATCGCACCACACCAAATGGATGACCCGGACCCGACCCTCTTCATCTTTTTCCACATTGATTATATACATGTATGATGTGTAATGATCGATGGGGGTGATAGTATTAATATCATTTCATCCCATGCATTCTCTCAAATGTGCATACCTGAAAATTGCATGCATAAACATCCCATCATGTTGCGTTCATTCAACAATTCTATCACCTCTACACTAGGCATCGTCATCCTCCATGTTTGCGTGGGCCCTGCACTATTCTTGAGCTATTTTACGTCTTAGAGGGGGATTTAAATATAACTTGTTGGTTGTCGAGGCCTTGGATTTGTGTCATGGGTTACGTTCCTTCCACTTTGCATCATTGTGTAAAGTTTGAGCATGAAGGGCACACCTATACTATTCCAAATTTGATCCATCAACTATCAAAACATGCAACATGCTCTACCGACCCAATGAAGTGCTCATACCCATTAAATCCTCTCTACGAAAACTACTTGATTCACCTACACCTCCGCTTACCAAGTACTGGTCATTGCACCGGCGCACATGCCTCCTCCATTCCCTCTGCTACCACAACCTCCAAATTTGATGCATCAGCCTCCCAATCCAGTAGCTCTACCTCCGCATCAACCACTAACACATCATCTATTTCAACTACCCAGATACCAACCATCGATCCCTTGGAAGGATTTTTTCAATGCCTCATTATGGGAGAATATCACTTATATAGTGTCAACACATTCCTTACTCCACAAGAGTATGGAAGTCTTCACCAACATCCTCGCTATGATCACCACATAGAAGAATGTCTCCTTTATGGTCCTCCTCATCTTCATACCGGTCTCACCTATGGGGGACTCAACATTATCACTTACACACCCACACCACTATCACAAACTCACCTATTTTCCACCTTTGACTTCCAACCTCTCACCAATCGCTATTTCACCCACACCTTCTTGCACCAATGTGCATGGAAGGTTTTGGTTTTTGCTTTTATGAGCAAGGCTGCCATATTGTTATTCCATGTACCACCCATGCAAACATAATGACTATAGTGGTATTGGCTTTGCTAAACCACCTACTACGAAATCCCACATTGAACCCATTGAGAACATCAGCCCTTCTCCACCTTCTTCACCCGATCTTCCTTCATCACCACCTTCACGGGAAGACCTAAATCTATCCCTCCAAACTTTTTTTTTTCATAAACAACATTTTCTTGGGGCCTTTGACTTATCAACACAAGAGGCGAGGCCCCTTCCTCTCTTCCCTTCTTGTATCCTGAAATGATCAATGATGATACACTGTAATTAACATCGTTCAATGTTAGGATGATGAATCTATACTCACCTACCATATTAAATGAATCGACTATAGAGATCAACATTCATACTTAGGATGACTCTGCAAATCTTAAAGATCAATCAATCTTTAGATGCTTTATTAAATAGGAAGCCATCACTTATTTTCTCAAAGATCATAACCACGCTTTTGGTTGGTCTTATGCAGACATGCTTGATATTGACCCCATCATAGTTGTCTATAATATCATAACCATTCCCGATGCCAAATCCATCAAACAAAAACTAAGGAAAGCGCACTCTCGCATTGCCCATCTCATCAAAGAAGAACTTAAGCACCTTCTTTCCATTTTCTTCATATTACGCATTGATTATCCTCGTTGCATTTCTAACATTTTCCATTGTTACTAAAGCGAAAGGGGGAATCCACATTTGTACCAATTTTTGTGACCTCAACCTACCTTGCCCAAAATATGACTTCCCTCTACTTGGTATTTAACAACTATTTTACCTTCTTGCTGGTCACGAGATGCTATCACTCATAGATGGCTTCTCGGGTCATAACCAAATCTTGCTTTCCCTAAATGATCAACATAAAACCACATTTATCACCCCTTAGGGAACTTCTACTACCGAGTCATGTCTTTTGGCCTTAAAAACGTTGGTTCCACATATTAGCGCACTATGACTTATATCTTCCATGACATCATGCATCGTATATCGGAAGATTATGTGGACAATCTCCTAGCCAAATCTAAATGCCACTCCGAGCACCTTACCATCCTCAAAACCATTTTTGGCCACCTCATTAAATATTGCATTTTCCTTCAGCCTAATAAGTGTGTCTTCATGGTTCTCTCAAGAAATCTTATGGGATTTATCGTTTCCTTACGTGGTATAGAAGTTGACTGTGCTAAATTCAAGGCCATTCTAGAAATGCCTCCACCCACTAACCTTAGACAACTTTGTAGCCTACAAGGTAAGTTGTAGTCTATTCACTATTTCATTTCACAATTATCTGATCGGTGTCAACCATTTCATCATCTACTCAAGAAGGATGTCTCCTTTAAATGGGATGATGACTACCACAGATATTTTGAGGCCTTAAAACAATACATTCTCCAACCACCCATACTTATCCCACCTAAAGATGATCAACCCTTCTACCTATACATCTCTGCTACCGATCACTCCTTGGGGGCATGCTCGCTCATCGCGATGAACAACACAAGGAGCAGGTAGTTTATTACATAAGCCATACTCTTTTGGACTATGAAACCTGATACACCCATCCCAAATTTTTTTTCTTAGTCTTAGTTTTTGTTTCCACAAAACTTTGTCATTAACTACTCAACCACAAAACCTATGTTGTGACCAACACCAACCCCTTACACTTCATGTATACAAAACCTTATCAAAATCAGTGTCTTTTGCACGATGGCTTATGCTTTTAGCTGAGCTCAACCTCGAATTCATTCATCAAAATTCCATCGAGGTTCAAGCCATCGCCGACCAATTGGCCAACGCACCTATTTCTAGGGATCAACCCTCTAATTTTGACTTTCTAGATGAGTCAATTACTATCCTTTCCTTAGATGAACCCTCTTATCAAATGTCACTCTTCTTTGATAGTTCCAGTGTTAACGTGGCGGTGGGGCTGGTGTTATCCTCATTCCGCTTGATGGTGAACCCATGCCTTTGTCTTTCAAACTTGATTTTGATTGTACAAACAATATTTCCAAATACAAAGCACTTGTATTAGGTCTCTAATTTGCTTATGCCCTAGATGTCAAATCAATCAAAATATTTGGTGATTCTTAATTGGTCATAAACCAAGTCGAGTGGTATATACCAATGTAATAATGAGATACTTGAAGTATAAACATCATGTGGACATACATTTGACCACTTTTGACCGTTATGACCTTCATACCATCCCCAGTTCAACCAATAAATTTACAAATACCATGGCACCGCTTGGCCTCTCAAATACCCGCTTCGCCCACCGATTCTAAAATATTTGTCACCATATAATGACTCCAATCACCTTCTTATTTACCTCACAAAGTTTACTTCATTATAACCGCTATCCCTGACCCAAGTGACTTTTGGTATAAAGAATACTCGATTGTCTTTCTCTCTCCTTCTTACCTCCCGATCTCAGCCATAATTCACAACACACTTTCCTTAAAAATTTATCTCGTTACATCATCATAGGGGCATCCTTTATAAGTGCGGATTTGATGGTATTCTCTTACGATGCCTCACAAGTTCTGAAATTCTTTATACCATTAAAGAAGTTCATGATGGCATATGTGAAGGTCACTTCAATGGCCTTGTTGTTGCTAAGCGTATTCTTCACCTAGGATATTACTAGCCGACCCTTAACCATGATTGTTGCGATTACGTCAAGCATTATGTAAAATTCCAACAACATGTCAACCTTCATCATACACTCAATCACACCTTATAGGATTACCGTGACCTTTGGCCCTTCTCTTAATGGGGTTTGGATCTTGTTGGAGAGATCAACCCCATTCTTCCCAACAACATCAATGGATCATCTTTGCTACCAAATACTACATAAAATGGGATGAATCCATACCGCTCATCTCAATGAAAGCTGAGAAAATATGTGATTTCATCAATCATCACATCATTTTTTTCTTTAGTGTTCCTCTTCGCCTCATCACTAAAAATGTTTTTTGAGTAATGTTCTCTATTCTAAATACGTAATTTAGAACACACATTCCAAAACAACCATTCTTATAATAGATAACCATATGCAGCTATAATGACTTGGTAAACTACCGATCTATTCATTTCATGACTCGGTAAACTACCGATCTATTCATGTTTAACACTAAGTATTGAATACTTTTCTATATACTATGTATACTTATTTCTCTTCACCCTAATATAGGTATTGAGTGATTTTCTAAGGAACCTAACTGAATAGTTGTTACCAATATTCATCTACATCATGATCCTTAGACTAGGCGACATAGGACAACGCAATCAACAGCTTGCGATACTTTGGCCAAAGATTTTAACATACTATTCATATTACTTATTCCTTGACAGAATACTCATCAATCGAAATACATCCTTCACCCCACTCTATTGTTATCTAGAATGTCCTTTACCGACTTCGTCAGTCCTCTTGCCCAAGGTTTAACCCTAGTTCTAGTTAACAACGTAGGTTATGATAGGAAGGAGCTCACAAAGACTTAGGATAGATTGGCATAAAGTGTCAACCTAAGTCAACCCTGTGTGCAAAGGTACCCTGAGTCCTAAAGGGATCCTTCATATGCTAACTATGCTACTTCCCGAGTCCTGGAGAGAAACTAAGTTCAAGATCAATAGTGTGTAGATCTAGACGATCAATGCAGAAGGGTGTTGCCACATGTCAAATATAGTGTTGTATCCTCGAGAAGATCCTAATCTTCTCAAAGGTAAAGCCCTACAGTCGGTGTGTTCCAAAGCATCCTACAGAACAGCCTCATCGAGACATACATACCCTAGGAGATTATTAAAGTTAAATTAATTTGGATTCTTAAAGGCAGATTTCAGCAACCCTGCCTTTGGAGACTCTAATCCAACTCTCCCTAAATTCTTTTCTAAATCGGGTTCCATTAACCCTTGCAAAACTTTCTTAACTTAAGATTTCTTTGATGTTCATTAACTTTGGCTTATCAAGCAACTATCATGAAGAAAGGACAACAACTTCTTAAGTTCCATTTAATGTGACTTAACTATTCAAGAAAGTGTAACAACCATCGAGGTTGTAACTTAGTAGACTTTATTAAATAAAGTCTAATGAGTATATATCATATCTTCCTTCTTGTTTACTTTTTCATAAGAGAGGAAGAGTCTTCCTCTTCGTAGTTAAGTTCTTAGGGTTTCCACACCCTTTATATCTTTTATAAATTCTATAGAGTTCATTGTAAGTTCATCACACATTACCTTAATAATATGAATTGTTTAGATAAGAACATTGATTTTCTGCAACTTATTTAGTTGCTTCACGTTTAGGGAAAATACTCTAATTCCCTTTTTCCTACTTATCCAAGAACACTCATTGAAACATATAAATAACATGAAGAACATCAACAAATAGGATTCCATTTCTTTTGCAAAATTACAAGATAATTTACATAATCCATGCAAGTAAATTCTCATTCTACATTTCATTGTCAAAACTTATACATTGACAACTTATATTGCATGAAAGTAGCCTTCATTCAAAAGAGAATAACTTTTCTTTTCAATACAACTTAAGAACAGATCAAAATTCTTCACAAGAATCAACTTAGATCAGCCAATGCATCATATAAGTTTTACTTTTTTTATCACTTACGAAGTCCATCTACAAAAATTGCTAGCACGGGTCAGTTCAATGAACTGAGCATGATAAGCACTAAGCCTTAAAACGAAGTGCATTCCACTAATTGTTCCAATAAAACAACCTACTTTAATGAACAACAAGTAATTCATACTCCCTAAGCATAAGTAATATCAATAAAAGAAGAGCAATACAAAACAAGTTTAACAAAAAGAAGATCAGAATATAATCTATAATACATGTCTTATAAATTAAAGTATAATTGATCCCATCAATTATCTTTACTAAACAAAAAAACATAACATATCATTGTTTCAATCCTAATGAATAAAATACAACACTTATCTTTACTAAAAGATTCAAAAGTGTTTACAGCATATTCCCTCTTGGATGATTCATCTAACTTTCAAGTAAAGAAGAAGAGAAACCATTCTCTTTATGCCTAGGTACATAACATCCGCAAAGCAAAAACAAGAGTATAACAAGACTTAAACCATTTCCTTTAAAGGTCCTCTACTTTAAAATTCAACATTTTAAGGTATTCATCAAATAGATCCATATAAAGGAAATCCAAGAAGGAAATATGGATTAACAGTCAACAACCAATTTGTAATTTCTTTCTACTAACCTACCTTCAATCTCACTCTACTTCATTTCAGTCAAATGACAAGTATACAAGACTGATAAACATTTATTTCCTTTTCCAATAAAAATCAGGAGTTTTACCAATGAACTTAACCCAACTGCATTATAGAATGAATGTGTCTTACGAGAATATGATCCCAAACTATAATCATTTCTTTAGACTTAATAAAATAGTTTTTCCTTCTCTCATACATATAGTTTAAGTTCATGCAAGAGTTCCAAAGAAAGAGAACAAGATCAACTCTAAGGAAATAGAAAACTAAATGTTATCTTCCCTTCTAAATCTTCACATTATAATGCATGAATTCTACCTTCCATCGGAAACATTGTAATAATGAAGTTCATACATAGTCCAAGGACAGTAAGTTTCACAGTGTATTTTGTCAAAGACTTAAAATATTTTATTGGACCAGAATATCTTGAAGAGAGCACACTAACATTTTTCCTTTTAGAACACTTTACCATCTAACAGTGAATTTCCATCAATCCTTTTCCATTACTATTCTTTTTTAAACTTAATGATAAAATAGTGAAGTTCAAACACAGTTTGTAATGGATTTGAATCACAATTAAAATTTCAAGACCTAACATTCATTTACTGGACCCAACAAGAGGTAAGAAGTTTGAGTAGATGTTGAACACTCAAAACTTCCAACAATTCAGGTAAAATAGAACTATCTCAACAGTATATCACTATAAGAACTACATATTGGGTTTCTAGACAAATGACTAGATCAAAACATCATATAAATAATACGTATTATCCAGATTCGAATTACAAATCCAAACACAATGTAAAGCATAAGCTCCCACAAGGGATCAAGATCATTCAAATGCTTGTAACCAAGTTGGGTAACAACATGTTCCCTCTATAGTTAATAAAATAATCAAAGACTATAATATCTGAACCAACACATCATTTTCTGGTTACCTTTTCAATTAAAAACAACAAGTAACAAATTGATTGTATAAAGTTACATCTCAATATCACAATCATGAATTCATAATACACCAGCACCATAATGCTAGAACGAGTATAATGAAATTGCTTAAATACAGTTCAGAGTAAGAAGATATGCTTCCATTTTCAGTTAACATCCTTTCAAACCCTATTTCCCAACTCAAACGGGATGTAAAATGCTTTGATAGAGCTCAGACCAAATGACTTAAAATTTAGGTTCATAAAGAATCTCAAAACATTTAATATGGACATAAGAACAAGAATTCACAAGCACCATGCCATATGAGACTTCGAACAATAGTCTAACTTATCCAAAATAACAAACATAGGTTCCAAGTTAGATGCGGGTTTCAACAACAGCCAAGTTTTCGCAAGTGAAATACAAAAAAAAATTCATATACGATTTTTTCTAGTTCATGAAAATTTTATATGAGTCAAAGCTTCGCAAAGTGAGATACATAAACAACAAGCCATATATGGGTTTATCCATAGTGCATGCAATTTTTAATAATCATGTTTTTCAGTAAAAGAAATACAAAACCCAAACCATATTTGGGTCTATCCATGATCCATTAAACTATGGATCAAAACACATGCTTCATAGACTCGATAATCTACATTACTGATTCACTCTACCAAAAAAGTTTCCACCTAAAGCTCGAACTTTCATACAAGATTAAAAACTAGAGTTCCTTAAGCTCGAGATCACAAACACAACAAGTTCACCAAATAGTAATCTTAACAACACAGGAAGAACTCAAAGTTATTTTTAAAAATTAGCTAGTATTTCATTGTCAACAAAAGTTGTCAAACCAGACAACAATTTCCAATAACCAAAGAAGCTAAACAGAGTCACCAACTTTGTTTTTGCATGCATAGATCATTTGTGCAACATAAGTTTTCAATGAACCACATGTATCACGAATTCGAAACCCATAATGCAAGTATTACAAAACCCATCAATCAATTTATCAGATTAAGCATGAAATGCACAAAACTCATAAAAAAAAAGTTGTTTTAATGAAAAAACTTGGAGGAAAGCAAGAGATTTTAATAGTTAGGGCCTATCATGCCTAATAGTGTTCATTTATAAAATTGAAGAAGACCTCTTGCCGAACTCGCTTCTTCTCCTCTTCTCACGAAAGATCAAACAACAGATACTTCTTCCACAATGCTTCTTATACATTCCACGAAATGAAAATAGACTGAGACCTCAAAAATAGCCATGAAGTATAGTTTAAACTGTTGGTTCAAAAAACTAGAGTGCATGTAGAAAGAAAATCGGAGAGCATGCAAAATGAAACAACTAAACAAAAATCCGTTGGCATGCCTACCAAAGTGGTTTGGCTCATGAAACAAAGTTCATTAATTGCATTAATTCCATATCTCCTGCCCAATCTTCCTTGCCACCACTGCCAAGTCTGGTGAGTTCCAAATCAAAAATAACATGTGTTTCCATTTCTAGTGATACTGCCACCTAAGCCTCCACCAAACCAACTAACCCCTACCAAAGCTGGTAGTCCACATGTCCTTTCATCCTTATCAACAACATTAATGCCTTAGGAACCGTCACCCAATACTTGTGACCCCTTAGGTTCCCCTTCATGCCATTAACTTAGGATAGATTACTGGCTTAGGTTAGATCTTAGGTAGAATTAAAGTTTATACCTTAGGATATAACACTAACCACTAACCCCCAACATAGGTCCTTAGCAATTAGGTTAGATAACTCCACATAGGTAAGTAATCAAAAATACAATAGCTTTTAGAAACTAGGTTAGATCACCAAATAACCTTGTAGTGTTAGGTTCTAGTTTTAATACCTAGCAACCCTTCTAACTCTTTAGTACCAAGTTTAGGTTAGAAACAAAATTATATCAAGTAACATAGCTTAGGTAGGAAATACTTTCACCTAGCTTAGGATTCCATAAGTCAATCCTCAATAGGGTCCTAGATATCCCTTATGTTGTGTACAAGGTTACATGCCTATTTTATCAGCAATGACCTGTCTTGGTCGATCTTCAAAGACCCAAGCCAAACAACCTACAGTGAATGGAAGTATGTTCACATAGAAATCAAAGAACTTGCAACAAAAAAGTTTAGTCCAGCATGTACCTTAACTCATGGAATGTCAATTTCACCATTCATTCAACAGAGTAGTTTTAAAACACTCCTTGGATCACTGAAATTGATCCAAGGATGAGTCAGATAGAAAGACAAGTTTACAACTCTTAAACCAGATTACAAATCACCTACCAGAAGTGAAAAATGGATTCAGAGAAGTCATTCTAGTTCAATCAAAGGATCTTAAGAGCAGAAAAGACTTATCCATATCAAGCATGATTTCCAATAATTTAGAAGAACATATCCATATAAGGAAAATCACATATCAACACTTGAATGCAAAGGAGGAAAATAACAACTATCAAGGGTGTTACATGCTTCCCTCCTAAAAGAATCATCATCCCGATGATTATCTCTTTTAACAATTTACATCAAGGATGGTCGATTCATTCACTTCTCTTATCTTAAGTCAAATATTTCAAAACCTTATAGTTCTAGAAATTAGTATTAAATAACTTTTTATTCAAATCAAGTAAATATCTTGCCCAAAATTGGCTTACTTAATGTCATAAAGGATAAATTCATAAAAATTTATCAGTCAATAGATTCAATTATGTTCAAATAGATATGGAAAAGTAGTTTTCATATCCTCTAGATTTTCCCAAGTTACACTCTCCTTGTTAAACTGGTCCCACTGGACCTTACATTGACTTATTTCTCTATTTCTTAAATGCAACTGGTGAGTTTCTAGCACTTGAATGGGCTTAACCACGATTATTCTTGGGTCTTGGACCTGTAAGGAATTCTAATTTAACACATGTGATAAATCTAAAACATATTTCTTAAGCAAAGAAATATGGAAAACATCATGCATTCGTGACAAAGTAGGTGGTAGTGCTAAACGATAAGCTACAGGGTTGATTACTTCAACTATTTCAAAAGGTCCCACATAATGTGGTGATAACTTGGCATCCTTTCCAAAAGTTATGGAACTCTTTTTTGGTTTAACCGAAGAAAAACCTTTTCTCCAAGTTCAAATTTCTATCAACCCGCTTTAAGTCAGCATAACTCTTTTGCCTATCTGCTACTTCTTTCAAGTGTTCATGAATCATTTTAACTTGTTGTTCCATTTCCGTAAGGATTTCAGGTCCAATTACCTCTCTATCCTCAATGCTATCCCAACTAATAGGGGTTCTGCATTTCCTTCCATAAAGTGCCTCAAAAGGTGTCATCTTAAGAGAAGCATGATATGTGTTATTGTATGTAAATTCAACTAATGGAAGGTACTCTCCCACTTATACTGCTGATCCATATAATACATCCGTAACATATCCTCCAAAACCTGATTTACTCTTTCAGTTTGTCCATCCGTTTCCGGATGATACGCAGAACTAAAATTCAATTTAGTTCAAGAGCTACGTTAAGCATTTGCCAAAACCTTGACGTCATTCTAGGGTCTCGATCGATATGATTAATTTAGGTACCCCATGTAATCTGAAAATTTCGTGTACAAACCTTTTAGCCAAAACAGGAGAATCATCCTTTAGATTTCTAGCAATAAAATGAGCTACTTTCATTAGTTTGTCAACTACTACCAAAATAACATCATGTTTATTTCTTGACATAGGCAATCCTTGTACAAAATCCATGCTTATTACCTACCATTTGTATTGCGGTATACTATGAGGATACAATAAACCAGCTAGATGCATATGTTCACTTTTACTTGTTGACATTCTAGACAATGAGTCACAAAATCTATAACATCCTTTTTCATTCCTTTCCAGAAATATTGTTGTTTTATATCAGCAAGCATTTTTGTAATGCCAGGGTGTCTAGAGAAAGGTGAATTGTGAAACTCTGTCATCAATTTCTTCCTCAAATCATTAGGTAAAGGGATGTATACTTTGTTTTCATATCATAAGATTCCCTCATTATCAAAGTGAAAACCTTTATACTTTTCATCCTTTGGATCTATAGCAAGTGCTATTTTTACTTGCTTGAAAGTAAGAGTTAGATTCCATAACACTTTTTACTTCATCCTTAAACTGAGTTCTTAGTGTTGTAAGAGTAGAAATGTGCTTCCTATGACTTAAAGCATCAGCCACTCTATTCTCTTTTCCTTTAATTAACTTATGTCAAAATCATACTGAGATAAAAAATCTAACCACCTTCATTGTCTTGCATTGATTTGGGTGAGTAAAAATGTACTTGATCCAAGATGATCGAGTTTTCAACTCAAATGGTTTACAAGTAGGTAATTCCTCCAAACTTGAAGTGCATGCACTATGACAGCAAGCTCTAGATCATGGGGAGCATAATTCATCTCATGTAACTTAAATTTTCTACTTTCATAAGCTATGACATGATCATTTTGTAAAAATACCTCCAAGACCTTCCCCGGATGCATCTATTACAACCGTGAAGTCTCCATTTGGATCTAGGTACAGCTAAAATAGGTGTTGAAGTCAACTGACTTTTTAAATTTTTAAAAGTAGTTTCACATTTATCATTCCAAACAAATTTCTTATCTTTTTTTTACAATGAAGTTATTGGTGCAACCACCTTAGAAAAATCCTTAACAAATTTTCTATAATAACCTGCAAGGCCCATGAAGCTTCTAACTTCATGTACATTCTTGGGTGCAGGCCACTCGATTATAGCTATAATTTTAGAAGGATCTACAGAAATCCCATCTTTACTTATAACATGACCCAAATAGTGAACTTCAGTGTCATAGAAAGAACATTTGGATAACTTACCATATAACTGTCTCTTTCTCAAAATTTCAAAACTATTTTCAAGTGTTCATGATGCTCCTCCTCACTTTTAGAAAATATGAGAACGTCATCCAAGAATACAAGAACAAACTTGTCCAAGTATTCATAAAAGATATTATTCATTAAGTTCATAAAAGTTGCAGGTGCATTCGTTAATCCAAAGGGTAAAACCGTGAATTCATAATGTCCATACCTTTTCCTAAAATCCATTTTATGAATGTCCTCTTCCTTAATTCATAATTGATGATATCCGAATTGAAGGTCTATCTTAGAATATACTGATGCCCCATGCATCGATCAAATAGGTCATAATTCTAGGAAGTGGGTATCTATTCTTGATTGTTGCTTTGTTTAACATCCTGTAATCAATGCACAATCTGAGTGTTCCATATTTCTTTTCACAAAGATCACCGGTGCTCCCCAAGGTGAAACACTTGGTCTAATCAAACCTTTAGAAAAATTTCTTGTAACTGAGCCTTAATCTCTACTAACTATGTGGTAGTCATTCGATAAGGTGCTTTAGAAATAGGCTCAATACCCGGTTTGATTTCAATCATGAAGTCAAACTCCTTTTGGGTGGTAATCCGGTAATTCTTCTAGAAACACGTCACCGTAGTTCTGTAATAGTGAGATAACGTTCCATGAAATCGTTGTTTTCTTCCGTAGATTTAGAAATTTTTACTACATATAAGGTACAACCCTTATTTTTGACCTTTTAAGTTGCATAGCTGATAATTTCTTATTTTTGAAATTTCTCTTTTTAATGCCTTGAATTTTCTATTTTCTCTGAGATCATCTAAACAACTAATATGTTTTTCAAAATAGTCTACCTTTGCTTTATGCTCTGCTAACCAATTTACACCTATGACTATATCATAAGATCCCAAAGGTGCTACATAGAGATCAACTTTTGTGGAAAAGCTAGGTAAGTCAAGGACTGCTCTCGAAAAGACACATACTAACTATATGAACAAAATTATTACCATAATGTACAGTCCATGATTTATCCATTTTTCTAGCTTTTATTTTAAGTTTTGAAGCAATTTTACTAGAAATAAAACATTCAGTAGCTCCCGTATCAAATATAATAGTTACAGGTATGCTAGAATAACTTACCAGGAACTTCTATAGGTGTAACTTACTTTTAGCTTGCTTGTTAGCTACTGCAGCATGTATCTTGTGTTGTTGATTACGATCATCCTTCTTCAAAGGACATTGATTCACATAATGATCTTTCATAGTTATAATAGCCTCCTACCGGTCCCTTTTTGGGCTCAAATTATTTCTAGCCTTATAGTTATCATTTTGACTTCCATAGGGTTTTCACCCATTATTATTATTATTCCTAGCAAAATTGTTCCATGCATTTCCATCAAGAGGATTATTCATTGTTGTTTTCTTATTGTTATCAGCTGAAAACTTCTTTTTGTTACCAAAATTTTTCCATGGTCCCTTCTTAGGTGCAAGAGAAGTGAAGAAGAGTTTGGAACTTTCTTCTATACTTCTTCCTTATGAGCAGAAATAGCCTTTAATTTCTGTTCCTTCCTTATGGCTTTTTCAACAACCCCTTCCATAGTGGTTGGGCTATGAACATCAACCTCTCCCCAATAATGGGATTCAATCCCATGATGAATTTATGTATCCTGAACTTCTCATCAGTTTGATACTGAGGTACATACTTGAGTAGTTTCGTAAACCGTTCCCAATACTCAGTTATAGTTAACTTCCCTTGAGCTAAGTTCTAAAATTTAGTCATTTTCTGATCATAATAAAGTTTTGGAAGCTATCATTACCTAAAATAACTTTTAAATTGATCCCAAGTGATGTTAGTTTCATCAATATTTAGCTCAGCCTTCCGGCTGTCCCACCATGAAGATGCTTCATGGGAAAGCTGATATGCTCCCCAAATAGCTTTAGTCTCTTCTGAGAAGTTCCTTATTGCAAAGTACTTCTCCATCTCACTAAGCCAATTCTCAGCTCCATCACCTAATGTGGTGCCATCAAACTTAGGTGGACTTATCCTTTTATATCATTAGTGAGTTTGGTTGCCAACCTTGCCTTTTTGTTTTCAGTTGGATAGGCACATTAACATTGTTATCATCAACACCCAAATTGGGGTTGTCCTCAGGAGGTGGCTGATTGTTATTACCAGCTTCTTCTTCCTCATTACCCATCACTTGTTTCTCAAGCATAGTCAAATGATCTCTTGTGTCCAACAGGGAAGCAAGGATCTCATCAAGTTTTTGGGATGTTGTTGCTCCTTCCTCAGGTAGATCATTTTTCACAACATTTCCTCTTTTTCTAACCATTTTTAGTAACAAGAAAATTTAAGTTTTTATAAGATTATGGACACAATAGGTCCAAGAGCTACAACCTTCATATATGATACCAAGATGTAACATTCCCATTTTAAGACTTTAGAAACAAGGAAAATTTTTTTGAGTAATGTTCTCTGTTCTAAATACGTAATTTAGAACACACATTCCAAAACAACCATTCTTATAATAGATAACCATATGCCATGTAATGACTTGGTAAACTACTGATCTATTCATTTCATGACTTGGTAAACTACCGATCTATTCATGTTTAACACTAAGTATTGAATACTTTTCTGTATACTACGTATACTTGGTTCTCTTACCCTGTTCTGGGTATTGAGTGATCTTTCTAAGGAACCTAACTGAATAGTTGGTACAATATTCATCTACATCACGATCCTTAGACTAGGTGACATAGGACAACGCAATCAACAACTTGTGATACTTTGGCCAAAGATTTTAACATACTATATTATTACTTATTCCTTGATGGAATACTCGTCAATCTAGAATATGTCCTTCACCCCACTCTATTGTTATCTAGAATGTCCTTTACTGACTTCTGTCAGTCCTCTTGCCCAAGGTTTAACCCTAGTTACGGTTAAAACGGAGGTTATGATAGGAAGGAGCTCACAAGGACTTAGGATAGATTGGCATACTAGGTCAACCTAAGTCAACCCCATGTGCCAAGGTACCCTGAGTCCTAAAGGGCTGCTTCGTATCATAACTACGCTACTTCCTAGTCCTGGAGAGAAACTAAGTTCAAGACCAATAGTGTGTAGATCTAGATGATCAATGCAGAAGGGTGTTGCCACATGTCAACTACAGTGTTGTATCCTCGAGAAGATCCTAATCTTCTCGAAGGTAAAACCTGCAGTTGGCGTGTGACAACATCCTACAGAATAGCCTCGTCGAGACATACATACCCCTAGGATATTATTAAAGTTAAATTAATTTGGATTCTTAAAGGTAGATTTCAACAACCCTACCCAGACTCTAATCCAACTCTCCCTAAGTTCTTTTCTAAATCGGGTTCCATTAACCCTTGCAGAAATTTCTTAACTTAAGATTTCCTTCGATGTTCATTAACTTTGGCTTATCAAGAAAATATCATGAAGAAAGGAAAACAACTTCTTAAGTTCCATTTAATGTGACTTAACTATTCAAGAAAGTGTAACAACCACCGAGGTTGTAACTTAGTAGACTTTATTAAATAAAGTCTAATGAGTATATATCATATCTTCCTTCTTGTTTACTTTTTCATAAGAGAGGAAGAGTCTTCCTCTTCATAGTTAAGTTCTTAGGGTTTCCACACCCTTTATATCCTTTATAAATTCTATAGAGTTCATTGTAAGTTCATCACACATTACCTTAATAATATGAATTGTTTAGATAAGAACATTGATTTTCTGTAACTTATTTAGTTGCTTCATGTTTAGGGAAAATACTCTAATTCCCTTTTTCCTACTTATCCAAGAACACTCATTGAAACATATAAATAACATGAAGAACATCAACAGAATAGGATTCCATTTCTTTTGCAAAAGTACAAGATAATTTACATAATCCATGCAAGTAAATTCTCATTCTACATTTCATTGTCAAAACTTATACATTTACAACTTATGCATTTCAGACATACTACATGACAATAGCCTTCATTCAAAAGAGAATAACTTTTCTTTTTCAATACAACTTAAGAACATATCATAATTCTTCACAAGAATCAACTTAGATCAGCCAATGCATCATATAAGTTTTTTCCTTCTTTTATCACTTACGAAGTCCATCTAAAAATTGCTAGCACGGGTCAATTCAATGAACTGAGCATGATAAGCACTAAGCCTTAAAATGAAGTGCATTCCACTAATTTTTCCAATAAAAACAACCCTGCTTTAATGAACAACAAGTAATTCATACTCCCTAAGCATAAGTAATATCAATAAAAATAAGAGCAATACAAAACAAGTTTAACAAAAAGAAGATCAGAATAAAATCTATAATACTTGTCTTATAAATTAAAGCATAATTGATCCCATCAATTATCTTTACTAAACAACAAAACATAACATATCATTGTTTCCAATCCTACCAAATAAAATACAACACTTATCTTTACTAAAAGATTCAGAAGTGTTTACATCATATTCCCTCTTGGATGATTCATCTAACTTTCAAGTAAAGAAGAAGAGAAACCATTCTCTTTATGCCTAGGTACATAACATCCGTAAAGAAGAAACAGGAGTATAACAAGACTTAAACCATTTCCTTTAAAGGTCCTCTACTTTAAAATTCAACATTTTAAGGTATTCATCAAATAGATCCATATAAAGGAAATCCAAGAAGGAAATATGGATTAACAATTAACAACTAGTTTGCAATTTCTTTCTGCTAACCTACCTTCAATCTCACTCTACTTCATTTCAGTCAAATGACAAGTATACAAGACTGATAAACATTGATTTCCTTTTCCAATAAAAATTAGGAGGTTCCTACCAATGAACTTAACCCAACTGCATTATAGAAAGTGTCTTACCAGAATATGATCCCAAACTATAATCATTTCTTTCAACTTAATAAAACAGTTTTTCCTTCTCTCATACATACAGTTTAAGTTCATGTAAGAGTTCCAAAGAAAGAGAACAAGATCAACTCTAAGGAAAGAGAAAACTAAATGCTATCTTCCCTTCTAAATCTTCACATTATAATGCATGAATTCTACCTTCCATCAGAAACATTGTAATAATGAAGTTCATACACAGTCCAAGGACAATAAGTTTCACTGATGTATTCTGTCAAAGACTTAACAATCTTTTATTGGACCAGAACAGCCTGAAGAGAGCACACTAACATTTTTCCTTCTTAGAACACTTTACCATCTAACAGTGAAGTTCCATCAATCCTTTCCATTACTATTCTCTTTTTAAACTCAATGATAAAATAGTGAAGTTCAAACATAGTCCTACAATGGGTTTGAATCAGAATAAAACTTTCAAGACCTAACATTCATTTATTGGACCCAAAAAGAGGTAAGAAGTCTGAGTAGATGCTAAACACTCAAAACTTTCCAATAGTTCAGGTAAAATAGAACTATCTCAATAGTATACCACTACAAGAACTACAGATTGGGTTTCCAGACAAATGACTAGATCAAAACATCATATAAATAATATGTACTATCCCAGATTCAAATTACAAATCCAAACACAATGTAAAGCATAAGCTCCCATAAGGGATCAAGATCATTCAAATGCTTGTAACCAAGTTCAGGTAACAACATGTTCCCTCTATAGTTAATAAAATAATCAAAGACTATAATATCCGAACCAACACATCGTTCTGGTTACCTTTTCAATTAAAAACAACAAGTAACAAATTGATTATATAGAGTTACATCTCAATATCACAATCATGAATTCATAATACACCACCACCATAATGCTAGACTCGAGTACAATGAAATTTCTTAAATATAGGTTCGAGTAAGAAGATATGCTTCCATTTTAGTTAACATCCCTTTCAAACCCTATTTCCCAACTCAAATGGGATGTAAAATGCTTTGACAGAGCTCAGACCAAATGACTTAAAATTCAGGTTCATAAAGAATCTCCAAAACATTTAATATGGACATAAGAACAAGAATTCACAAGCACCATGCCATATGAGACTTCGAACAATAGTCTAACTTATCCAAAATAACAAACACAGGTTCCAAGTTAGATGCGGGTTTCAACAATAGCCAAGTTTTCACAAGTTGAAATACAAAACAAAGTCATATACATGGTTTTTCTAGTGCATGCAAATTTTATAACAGTCAAAGCTTCCGCAAAGTGAGATACATAAACAACAAGCCATATATGGGTTTATCCACAGTGCATGAATTTCAATAACAGTCAATGTTTTTCGCAAGAAGAAATACAAAACCCAAACCATATTCGGGTTTGTCCATAGTCCATTAAACTATGGATCAAAACACATGCTTCACAGACCCGAGAATCTCTATTATAGTTCACTCTACCAAAACAAGTTTCCAACTGAAGCTCGAACTTGCATACAAGATTAATAAGACTGGAGTTCCTTACCAGCTCGAGATCACAAGACACAATGAGTTCACCAAACAATAATTTCAACAACATAGGCAGAACTCAGAGTTCTTTTAAAAACTCAGCTAGTATTTCATTTTCAACAAAAATGGTCGAACCAGACAACAATTTCCAATAACCAAAGAAGCTAAACAGAGTCACCAACTTTGTTTTTGCATGCATAGATCATTTGTGCAACATAAGTTTTCAACATAACCTTATGTATCACAGATTCGAAACCCAGAATGAAAGTATTACAAAACCCATCAATCAATTTATCAGATTAAGCATGAAATGCACAAAACTCACATAGAGAAAAGTTGTTTTAATGAAAACACTTAGAGGAAAGCAAGAGATTTTAACAATTAGGGCCTATCATGCCTGATAGTGTCACTGTAAAAATGAAGAAGACCTCTTGCCAAAATCGCTTCTTCTCCTCTTCTCCATAAAAGATCAAACAACCAGATACTTCTTCCACAATGCTTCTTATACATTCCATGAAATGAAAATAGACTCGAGACCTCAAAAATAGCCATGAAGTACAGTTTAAACTATGGTTTGAAAAACCAGAGTGCATGTAGAAAGAAAATCAGAGAGCATGCAAAATGAAACAACCAAAAAAAAATCCACTGGCATGCCTACCAAAGTGGTTCGGGCTCGTGAAATAAAGTTCATTAATTACATTAATTCCATATCTCACCCAATCTTCCTTTCCACCACCTGCCAAGTCTAGCGAGTTCCAAATAAAAAATAACATGTGTTTCCATTTCTAGTGATACTTCCACCTAAGCCTCCACCAAACCAACTAACCCATGCCAAAGCTGGTAGTCCCACATTTCCTTTCATCCTTATCAACAACATTAATGCCTTAGAACCATCACCCAATACTTGTGACCCCTTAGGTTCCCCTTCATGCCATTAACTTAGGATAGATTACTAGCTTAGGTTAGATCTTAAGTAGAATTAAAGTTTATACCTTAGGATATAACACTAACCACTAACCCCCAACATAAGTCCTTTAGTAATTAGGTTAGATAACTCCACATAGGTAAGTAATTAAAAATACAATAGCTTTTAAAAACTAGGTTAGATCACCAAATAACCTTATAGTGTTAGGTTCTAGTTTTAATACCTAGCAACCCTTCTAACTCTTTAGTACCAAGTTTAGGTTAGAAATAGAATTATATCAAGTAACATAGCTTAGGTAGGAAATACTTTCACCTAGCTTAGGATTCCATAAGTCAATCCTCAATAGGTCCTAGATATCCCTTATGCCATGTATAGGTTACATGCCTATTTTATCAGCAATGACCTGTCTTGGTCAATCTTCAAAGACCCAAGCCAAACAACCTACTGAATGGAAGTATGTTCACACAGAAATCAAAGAACTTGCAACAAAGTTCTATCCAGCATGTACCTTAACTCATGGAATGTCAATTTCACCATTCATTTAATAGAGCAGTTTTAAAACACTCCTTGGATCACTGAAATTCATCCAAGGATGAGTCAGATAGAAAGAAAAGTTTACAACTCTTAAACTAGATTGCAAATCACCTACCAAAAGTGAAAAATGGATTCGAGAGAAGTCATTCTAGTTCAATCAAAGGATCTTAAGAGAAGAAAAGACTTATGCATATCAAGCATGATTTTCAATAATTCGAGAAGAACATATCCATATAAGGAAAATCACATATTTCATCAAAACCATTTATCACAACTGGAGTTATTACACGAACATTGTCTTAATGCTCTTGATCACCTTCAAGTTTACCAAAAACGTATCAAACGTGCCTACAACAAACTTGTCCATGAACAAACCTTCTAAGTCATTTGACCTTTTCACGAAAGAAAATCAACAAATAACCAAAGCGAAAAAAAGTAAGCGGGGAAAATTTTCTCCTAATTAGCTTGGACCATACATTGTAACCAATACTTATGGATCGAGGTGCTTATCGTTTATCTTCCCTCAATGGTAAACCCAAGCTGAGCCCCTTAATGCCTTACATCTTCAACCATTCTATTTTTGACTCTTTCCATGCTCATCCCTTGAGTACTATCCACTTCTTACACCTCACGAATGATTAAACAAGAATTATGTGAGCACACTGTCACTTTTTATCTTATCTTGAATATGTGTACCATGGCGCTGCACATTGCATGATTCTCATGGATACTTTTCATCTACCTTTAGATGACATCCCATGGTCCTTTCACCCGACTTTTGAACAACAATCATATTCTTCACCTTAGTCTTGTCCATGACTTAAGATGAATCACTCAAAAGGACATCTTCCTCTCTACAATCTCATTATCAATAGACTTCTCCCTCGAAGGACAACTATGTAAAGCTATTTCAAAAAAAAGAGAGAAAGCTGAAGCTTCCCGCATCGATCAGCTTCACGAATACATCAAGGAGTTAATTTAATCATCCCATATAGAATTCCTCCATCGATCATTCTATCTCAAATCCAAGTCAAAACGAAGCCTTTTAGTCATGGACTTGCCCATTATGACCTCGAGATCTCTTTCCCATAGATCATGATACCACATATCATATAAAACTTACCCACCTTTCACCCCTCTCACCATTCACACTCCCCTTTCCCTCTGCCTCAAGGGACCTCAAGGGAACCATGACATTAGGTGATCATGTGAGTAATTTTTTCCCTTCGAACACTCAATCATGTAATTCCTTTAGGGACTCATGTTCATTGCCTCCTCCAAGGTATGATCTACTCGGTATGATCCTAACCAATCGGTGGCTTTATTGCCCCCTTGTATCTTTTACCGTCATTATTTACACTTTGATTACCTTATACAAGACTTGGTCCTCGACGCGTACCTTTGGGGTAATCTTCTTCTTTTACCACAATCGGCATCACCTATACCATTTTTCCTAGAACCCACCGACACCTAACAGATCTAAAACCAAATCATGCCTAAAACCTACCAACTCATTTTCATACCTCCTCATATTTTTCCCTAGCTTATGGGAGAACTACATTAGCCTAAGGTCTCTTTTCATTGGGACTATGTAGGTAGCACTCCGAGGGCATGGGGCCCTTGGAGGTTAGCTTGACCACTCTCTACCCTAACCAATTCATCTTTCATCTTCTTAAAATCACATTTTCCCCTACGTAGTTTCCTTTTTATATCACAAAATTGGAAATTAAACCTAACAAACAACAAGTTGTTTAACATTTTTATCATCATCACAACATACATTTATTACAACTACCATTTCTCTACCATCATCATGCATGTCTTATAAACATGACCCATATAACCATTCATTGAATAAATTAATGAATCACAACTTTATCCCATTTAGACTTGATCCATGCCTAAACCAACTCGACTCAAGCATACCTATGACCTAACACAACCATGTCTAACCAAACCCGACTCAACCATTCCTATGACCTGACACTGACCATGTCTAACCAACATGACTTGAACCATGCCTAAGACCGATTCGATCCATGCCTATGACCCGACTCAAACCATGCCTATTACGACTCGATCCATGCCTATAACCCGACACGAACCATGCCTATTACCGATTCGATCCATGCCTAAACCGACCTGACTTGATCCATGCCTAAATCAAATTGACTCCATCATGCCTAACTCACCTAGTTTCTGTCCATATCACAACAAAAACATTAAAAGTATCATCAAAACACCAACAAATCAAGCATCTCATCTATCTCATCATATAAACAAATATGTGTGGTTGAATACAATATACATGGATATCCAATCTGTCCATATCTCAAAATCTTTAGCATGAAAGCCGATACTCAATACAAAATATCATCAACACGTAGGTCGGTCTCATATACAATAAAATAATAAAATAATACAAAATATCTTTGGCATGTAGGCCTGTATATGCTCAAAATATACAAAAATTCTCGTACATCCTCACTCTCTTGGCATGCACGCCGATATATATCAAAATATCAAAACTATGTCAAAAATCAAGAGCCATATATCAGGCACCCTCTCGGCAGACATCCTTTATATCGATATCGCTTTGTCCCCTTAGCCTCCTCGACCCCTGTCTGACGACCTGCTAACATCTCCCAACCCATCATAGGTGGTGTTTGGTTCCCTACTGACACACCACATGGAGCTAGTCTCTGTTGGCTGGTGGCCTCTCCCTAATCCTTTCTCAGAGCTTGATGGTCCCATGTGCTCTCTATACTATGAGTGCAGGATCTCGTCCTCTTACTCGAGGCATGTTATGCTCTATACTCTCCATAGGATAGGAAATCTATCTCGGCCACCATCGGTTGGTTTTGGTAGTATCGGCCTCGCCTAAGGCATCCCATAACCTAGATATGGGCACATTTTGTGGTGTCCCCATAGGCTTCGGCCCCATACCTATCCTACGAGACCGTGTCACCTTTGCCTCTGTGAACTAGGACCATGTCCCATTGCCTGTAGTGGTTCCATCAGCCCCTACCCTTGTGCTTTTATCTTGGCCTATAAGGCCCCAATCTGTGCCTGTGTTGTGGCCAATTGACCCTGCAACCCTGTCACCTATGCCCGCATGGGAAGCCACCCAACCATCATCTCCATCCCCACCTTGGGCCATCTAGGCTTGAAGGCGGCCACTGTGCATGTAACTTTGGCCACCTCTACCTCGAGATGGAAAAATATGTACGCACCATACCCAACTAGGTAATCGAGTCACACTACCTCTGTAGGGCATCCCTTTGCACTAGGATGGTGGTTAGATCCAACTACCCCGACTTGGGTGGTACTACTCATAAATGAGCCACTCACCACCTTTGTATAAATCTATCTATGACACTGGCATCATCAATCTACCCATCTACTACCTGCTCCTCCTACCTGTGGGCACTTTCGGCTATGGTAGAGTTAAGGGCCTCTCAACGTAGTCTCTCTATCTATTTGTAGGAAGGGTAGAAGTATGTCTTGTAGCATCCCAAACTACCACCTAACTCGTCAGTGGTATCATCTCGTGCTCCCCGACACGATGACCCTGTATCCATCTCAGTAGCTGCAGCTCAGCTAGCTCATCACACATATGCCTATATGATGGGAAGACCACATATGGCCTACATATGATATCCACTTTGGACAACCCCTCCAATAATCGCGCGAAATAGGCCACATCATGTTTGGGCCTGTTTGATCTCCACTCTCTAATCGTATGCACCCATTACCTATACCCCACTCATACAAATCCTGGTAGAAAGGCATCGGCCCGGGAATACCCACTTTGGACGCACACAAACAATGTGCTCATATGCCCAATAATGAAGTAAAAGGTACAGCCTGAGCTAAACCTACACTGACCATCCATATGCCCATAAATCCTGTATAGATACACCAAGAATGTTGGCACCCAAGAAAAGTAGGTTTGGTCTTGTTGTAAATATCTCCCCCCGGGTAGATATAGACAAGCAGAAGAATATGGAAATCAAAGAAACTCAGAGCCCGATATTTATTACGTCACCAACAAAGCACAAGGCACAAGTAGAAGGCACATGTCAAAGAGTGTTGACATGAACATGGATGCACCCTGGCATAGGTAGAAAAGTGTCGACATGAAAAAGTTCACGCCAAGGTGTAGGTAGAAGGCACACGTCAAAGAGTGTCGACATGAACATGGATGCACCCTAGTGCAGGTAGAAAAGTGTCGACACGAAAAGTTCGCGCCAAGGTGCAAGTAGAAGGCACGTCAAAGAGTGTTGACATGAACATGGATGTGCCCTGGCACAGGTAGAAAAGTGTCAACATGAAAAAGTTTGTGCCAAGGCACAGGTAGAAGGTGCATGTCAAAGAGTGTTGACATGAACATGGATGTGTGCTGCACAGCGCAGTAGAAAAGTGTCGACACAAAAAGTTCACGCCAAGGCGCAGGTAGAAGGCACATGTCAAAGAGTTTCGACATGAACATGGATGCACCTATGCTGAACTTAAGAGTATGATGACATGTAAATGGATGCGCCAAGGTGCACCTTCAGGAGGCACAACATTTTGAGTCTGACAGGAAGCAAACCCTGACCTAGATATTCAGATGGCCATAAATTTTCACAGGGAGCTCGGATTCATGCAAGGTTGGACTTTTATGAAATCTTATAGGGTCCTCTATCCAACTACTACTGGATATATTTAATTGGGTGGGAAAAATTATTAAAAATGCAAAATACAATTTTCCACTTTTTGGGTTTCTTAGGGTTCTCACCTACACCATAATGAGATAAATTAAATGTAACCTAGAGGTGGTTGGGGTAGATTTGGATTTCCTCTCTCTTCCCTCTCTCATTCTTCCTATAAATTGTAAGGAGGGGCTTCTTTCTAAAGGTTGGACATTATTTTTTCCCCCTCCCTTCTTCTCTTTGGCGAGTAAATTTGTGGAGTTCAAACCTCCCATCTACAATTGTAATGCGGCTTTGCCTCTTGGCATTTTGTAGTGTATTGTGTCAATATTTGGAGAAAATAATGCATGTCTATGGATGATCTCAACCCTCTCTGTGTTCATTTTCATCCTCTTGATATTTCACTACAAATTTTGTTATCTATTTATGATCTTGCATTACATTTTAATAGTTTGTGTTTATTGGCAAGACAGTTGTTCTTAATTCCTCGGTGCATCACCTTTGTTAGTTTAGGTTTATTTTTATGCATCTTCTTACCCTATCTCCTTGGCAAGTTAGATTAGGTTTTGAGTAAACCCTCTACATTTTTATGTGTGCATATGAACGAGAGGAATAGAAGCGGCCTTCATCAGGAGAGCTTTCTCGATTCACGAGGTCCCACACTTGGGAAAAGCTCCATGTTATGCAATCGCCTTGAGAGTCTCAACCCATCGATTTGAGACACTCATGGGTTCTGTGATCCACCATTAATATTTTTGCATGCTTGGTGGGACCAAGAGGTCATTCCATAAGATTTGAAGGAATTTTCAAGAAATTTAGACTTAAAAATTACAAGTTTTACAATTTCAGATTTTTCACCTTCCAGGCTGAACTTTGAAATCAATTTTCAAGGGCTTAACTTACTCAAAACAAGTCAAAATTTCACCAATTGATAGATCTATGGGTAATATTCAAAAGGGTATTCTTATTTTTTTGAGATTTTGACTTTTAAAATTTCATGGTTTTTTGTATTTCGGTTTTCCTAGTTGCCTTGCATGACCTGAGTTTCACCCGTACCTTTTGGGGATTAGTAACTGCACAACAATACTTGATAACTGAATTGAAGAATTGTATCTTTTGAGTCCTTCAAAGTTTTAAATTTTATTTTTAATATTGTCAGGTTTGGTGTGTAACTTGGCAAAATCTAGCCTTTTGAGGCTCACTTTCTAACACATCTAGCGACTTCGAAGGGATAGAATTCAGTGGTATAGTAGCATAGGTTTCCCAAGTACATGAGAAGAATTCAAACCAGGTCTGATACTTGAGAAGAGGGGTTATTTTTTCACTTGCAACTATCACCAGGAAGAGGAAGGAGAGGAAGAGGACCACGAAGATCACCATCTCCACCTAACCGGACTTTGTCTACACCTCCACCTAGTAGACCTTTTCTCGCATCAACCAAAGTTCTTAGGCCAATCATAATGGCACATCTACCACTGAATCCCTTTGTCAATTTCACTGGTAGTAGCCCACTTTCCCTCAATGCACAGAATCCAATTCCAATTGCAGCATTGAAGAACATTCCATTTTTCACTGGAGAAAATCATACCACTCTTGGTGATCATGTCAAAGACATTGCTAATGTTTGTGCAATCCATGAGATAAATGAAATGGATGTTCTTTATCAAATTGATAGCATCTTCATTCAAAGGGAAGGCATTGCAATGGTTTAGGAGCCTTGGAGCTGGTTCTATCCAAAATTGGAATCAGTTATGCATAGTTCTCCATGAGAAGTTTGGAGAAAAGGGAGACAATTTGTCTCTACTAGAACAATTGACAACTATCAAGAGAGCTCCCAACGAGTAGCTAACTGACTTCAACTTCAAATTTCAAAGGTCTTGGGATAGGATTCCAGTGGCTATTAGGCCAACATCTGAAGGTGCTTTTCTATATTATCTTAAAGCTTTGAATTCTGATATTTCTATGTTAATTCAATCTATGGGAGGCAGAACCTTACCTGCTACTTATAGCATTTCCATTAGGGCTGAAAACTATCTTATTCAAGTTGGTAAGCTAGCTCCTAGGCCTCCCATGCCCTTGTATCCAAACTTAGAAAATCCAAGCACTAGTCAAACACCCACTTTGGCTCCTATTCCCACTCCTAGAAATCAAAGTTCAAATGAAACTTCTACTTCATCCTCTAGTGCTTAAAATGAACTCCAGGAGGTTATGAAACAATTACAGAACCTTGGAAATGAGCTGGTGACTATCAAAATATAGAAAGCTCAAAGTGCTAGACCGTATCAGCCTTAAGCGTAGTACCAGGCTAGGCCACCATACCAGCCCAATAGGCTACCCAATCCAACTGCAAATCAAAGCCAAGTAAGGCCTCCCACCAATAGACCATTTTAGCCCTATAACCCCAATGTTGCATCTACTTCTAAAGCCTTAGTGCCAATGCAAAACAACATAGCTCAAGAGTATGATTGGTGTTTCCCATGTAATGAACCTCACAACCAATCTATGTGCTTCAATGGTGCTTTGAACCAAGCCTTGATGGTGACAACTACTGGCGTAGAGGGTGAAGTGATTCAAGAAACAAATCAACAACAAGGGACATCTCAACAAAACACATCTCCAAATGATACCGCACTTGCGAATTGGCAAGCTGATGATTTTTGTGGCATGAATCAAACAATTTCTCAGAGTGTAACAGCTAACACAAGATCAAAGAAGAGGAATATTGGTGAAGGGCAGTCATTGGCTCCAAGTGATCTACAACCTTCCATCACTCCATAAGGTGTTGGTAAGTAAAATATAATTCCAAACATGCAAGGACAGCCCAAACCACCTTCTAAGCCAACTTAAACGCCATTTATTACTACCCATGTGCAAGAAAGGAATGTGTAGCCTAAAGGAAAACAAAGGGATCTTTCATCCCCATTTAGCATCATTGATCAAATGAAGAAGACAAATGTGAATATATCAATGTGGGAATCTTTATCCATCCCAGGCCAAAGAGATCTTCTACAAGCTGCCATGAAGAGTTGGTCAAATTCGAACCAGCAGGTCCCTATGCAAGAGAATGTCCTCACAAATGTTGCTCAGCCTGAAGGGAATCATGGAGGAAAACAAGGTAAAGTTTGAAACCCCCTCCATTCTACGTCTCATTAATTATTAGGGATAAACTAGTACACAATTACATGATTGATTCTCGGGGCAAGTAGTTTTTCATGCCCAAGCAAATAGGCGATCGATTGGTGTCCAATATGAAGTCATATCAAAGGGGATAGTGCAATTGGATGGGACAACGGTAGCAATGGTGGGAGTTATTAAAGGTTTGAGTCTTACCTTGCATGCATGCCCCAACATTACCATTTTGCAAGATGTCTCGGTGATAGATTTGCCACCACTCTTTTCCCCGTGCTTATCGAGGGATTTCTGCTAAAATTGGAGGCTACTTATCTCTTGATTAGTCACACATGTTGTTGAACAAGATATGGTACTAAGGTCACAATCAGATCCGAACCAATTGCAAACTTTCACATTGAGCCTCATACTCCAAGCCAAATCAATGCCAACTATTGACATTTGATCAAGAATATTATCCAAGCACGGATGAAGTGACACCAAAGTTGGAAGCATCCCAGTTGACTCTTAATGAATGGATGAGCAAGGTACATGTTTTGATCCCTACAAGAAATAGAAGAATCGAGCTCGAGATTCTATTGCATACATGAAGAAAACCAGCCTATTCCTAGCATCACCAAATCAGACCATAAGGATGACAATGAGGTATGGTAGTTATTTTTCGATGGATCAAGGAGCAAAAAAGGTGTTGGAGGTGGTGCTGATGTTGATTTCACCACAAGGCATCAAATATTATTCAGCTTTCCATTTCAGTTTTCCTATTCAAACAACATAGCTGAATATGAGGCCTTGATTCATGGACTTCATTGGGCCAGGAAAAAGGGCATAAAGAACTTGCAGGTGTTCGGGGATAGCGAGATGATCGTCAATCAAGTCAGGGGACAACATGCTATAAAGAATGACCTGCTGAAGAACTACAAGAATAGGGTATGGGACCTCGTTGAGGATTTTGAAGCTTTCAACATTGTGTCCATACCTAGGAAGAAAAATGAAGCCGTGGATAGGCTCGCAGTAGTTGGAGCAACGTTTGATGTAGTTGACAACATTAGAAGGGAAAGAACATAGCCACATATCCATGTGATTGTGAGGCCAACAGTTCCAGATAATAACACAAGCTGGCAGGTGTTTGAGAACAATCAACAGATCGTCAATTTCTTACAAGAAGAGGCTGAATTCTTAGCTAGGAATCAGGATAGACTAGAGCAACAATACAGTGATCAAGTAGTGCAGCTATGGAAAAACAAGCTTCCCAAGGGTTTAGTAACATTGGAGTCTATCTTCAACCCTAACGACCAGTTTCGTAAGGAAAAGGCTAACATACGAGGTCAGAGAGAAGATTGAGCCAATTAAGTTGGGAAGGCAAAACACTTCAAATTGGTAAAGTGGCCTTTGAGCGGGAGAAATCATATTTCATACAACTTTGCCAAGAATTTCCAGATGTATTCACTTGGAGCTATGAAGAATTAAGAGGATTCAATCCGAAGTTGGCACAACATACCATAGAATTGGATCCAGATGTTAAGCCCATCAGGTAGAAGTAGAGACCAGTCAACCCCCACATTGAGCCTCTAATAAATAAAGAGTTAAACAAGCTAATAGAGGTGAGCATTATATTCCCCGATCAAGCACTCAAATTTGGGTTGCAAACTTGGTTCCGGTCAAGAAGAAGAGCAGAGAAATCAGGTTGTGTGTAGACTTCCAAGACCTCAACATGGCATCTCTCAAAGACCATTACCCACTTCCTTGATGGAAAAAATATTGCAAGTGGTATCTAGTTCGGAGAGATTCTCTCTCCTAGATGGCTACTCAGGGTATAATCAGGTAATGGTGAAAGAAGATGACCAGTTCAAGATGGATTTCACCACCAAATGGGGCACCTATTCCTACAAGAAGATGCCATTTGGGCTATCAAATGCTAGAGCCACTTTTCAAAGGGCAATGGATATGGAATTCAAGGGGTTGATCAATAAAATAGTTCTAATATATCTTGATGACATCACTGTATTCTCCAAAAATGTAGTGGATCACCTATTTCATCTGAGGCAAGTATTTTAGAGGTGTAGAAGATTTAGGGTATCATTGAACCCCCAAAAATGTATATTCTTGGCTCACGAAGGAAAACTTCTTGGCCATATTGTTTTAAAGGAGGGATTGAAGATTGACCCAGAAAGAGTTGAAGCAATTCAAGCGTTGCCATTGCCAAGTCATAAGAAGGCTCTTCAAAGCTTCTTGGGAAGGATCAATTTTTTCTGCAGGTTTTTTCCAAACTTTGCAGCTCTCGTAAAGCCAATAACGCTGATGTTGAAGAAGAGCATGGAATTTAAGTGGACATCTGAAGGCAAGGCAAGTTTTGAGGCAATAAAAGAGGCTATACTCATGCTCCCACTCTTGTCAATCCAGGACTTCTCCAAGGACTTCATGCTATATGCCTTCGGTGGTGGAGACACAATTTCTACAATCTTGGTACAACAAAACAAAGAGGGATTAGAACAACCGGTTGCTTTCTTGATCAAGGCTTGGAGGAATAAGAAACAAGGTACTCTTTCATTTGAAAAAAATGTCCTTTGGTGATCGGGATCTTAAAGAAATTCAAGCACCTAGTCTCAAACAACAAGATCCAATTATTGGTCTCTCATGCGGGAGTCAAGGACTTCCTTCTAAAAAGGATTTGAATGAGAAACGTGCAGGATGGATCACTCGTGTCATGGAATATGACATCGAAATTAAGGTCACTAAGTTGGTCCGTGGAAAGGGATTATGTGAATAGCTAGCTTTGAGTCAACAAGTTGAAGTAGGTGATGAAAAAGATGTTGTTTTGGTACTAGAGGATGGTCAAGAATAGGAAAATGATGATGTGGCCACTCCTTGTTGGACTCAAAATATGATACACTTCCTACAGGAAGGCCTATGCCCTCAGGAAATGAGAAAAGCAAAAAGGAGATACTTCAGATTACAAGCCATTCCATATGTGCTTGTTGATGGTGTTTTGTTTAAAAAGACATCAATGAAGTTCTATTGAGGTGCATTGGGACATGTAAAATTGAGGGTGTTATGAGATTTTCACGATGGAGATTCGGAGGAAATTTCTCCCCATGAGTAATAGCTCTCAAGATAATGAAGGTAGGGTATTATTGGCGACGGTGTTGATGACTCTTTATACGTGGATAAGAAAGTGCAAGAAATGTGCACTCTTCATAGGAAAAGAAAGACTAGCAGCACTTCCATTGCACCCAATTTTGGTTGACCAACCATTTATGCAATGGGGATTGGACTTCATCGGGGTCATCAATCCAAACTCAAGCCAAGGCCACAAGTGGATTCTCACGAGCAACGGACTATTTCACCAAGTGGACCAAAGCAGTAGCGCTCAAGGAAGCAAATGAGTCTAACATACTAGAATTTTATGAAGGAATAGTGACCAGGTTCGGTGTGCCAAGCCACTATCATATCAAACAATGCATTAGCATTCATAGGTTCAAGATTATAGAATGGGCTGTCAAGAATGGAATCTATTTGAGCACCTCTTGAAATTATTACCGGTAGGGTAATGGACAGGTAAAGTCCACGAACAAGAATTTTCTAAGAATCATCAGAAGGACTCTAGATGAAAACCAAAGGACATGGCATACCAAGCTAAAATCAGTGTTATGGGCTGATAGGATAATGCCAAAGATATCTATAGGTAATTCTCCCTACAAGTTGGTGTATGGGAAAGAGCGTGTGCCTATATCATTAGAATTGCCAGCATTGGAGCTCATGAAGCAGTTGGAGTTGTCTGAGTTTGAACCAATGGAGGCCAGGTATGCAGAGTTGATGGAATTGGAAGAAATAAGAGAACATGTAGTTCTGATGATTGAAAAGGATCAGGCCTTAGTAAAAAGATGGTTTGATAAGAAGGCAAGAGCAAGGACCTTCCAGGAAGGGGACCTAGTTCTGAAATGGGATGTAGATCGGGCAAAACCAGGAAGGCATTCCAAGTTTGATGCCATTTAGAGTGGCCCCTACATGGTCACGGGATGTAAAATTAGTAATGCCTTCCAATTGTCTACATTGGATGGAGAAGAACTCCCGATTCCGGTTAATGGAATCTATCTTAAACATTGCTACTAAAAGGAAAAGGTTTACCCTTGTAAATATTAGCCTAGATTTTAATTCCTCTAAGTGCGTATGCACATTGTCTTTTTGTAGTTAGGTTTCAATTTCCCTAAGTGCTTCGGCACAAGTTTTGTTTCTCTCAGGTTGAATTTCTACAGTCCAACGTGCTCTCAGAAAAGGAGTTGCAGTATCAGGCTCGGGATTAGATATCAGGATGGTTTCAAGTTATTGCTTATGACTCCATGCCCAATGGATTACTAAAAGGCCACTGATCTTCTACCTAGCAGGTAGGTGATCCCGTTGAGTCACCAAATTGTTGTAAATATCTCCCCCCCGGGTAGATATAGACAAGCAGAAGAATATGGAAATCAAAGAAACTCAGAGCTCGATATTTATTACGTCACCAACAGCCCAAGGCGCAAATAGAATGCGCATGTCAAAGAGTGTCGACATGAACATGGATGCACCATGGCGTAGGTAGAAAATTGTTGACATGAAAAGTTCATGCCAAGGCGTGGAGTAGAAGGCACACGTCGAAAAGAGTGTCGACATGAACATGGATGCGCATGCGACGCGGGTAGAAAAGTGTCGACACGAAACATTCGCGCCAAGGCGCAAGTAGAAGGTACACGTCAAAGAGTGTTGACATGAACATGGATGTGCCTTGGCGTAGGTATAAAAGTGTCAACATGAAAAAATTCATGCTAAGGCGCAGGTAGAAGGTGCACGTCAAAGAGTGTCGACATGAACATGGATGCGCACAGGCGCAGCGCGAGTAGAAAAGTGTCGACACGAAATATTTCGCGCTTAAGGCGCAGGTGAAGAAAAGCGGACATCAAAGAGTGTCGACATGAACATGGATGCTCTTATGGCACACTTAAGAGTATGATGACACACAAATGGATGTGCCAAGGCACACCTTAGGGGAGATGTAACATTTTGAGCGCTGACAAGAAGCAAACCCTAACCTAGATATTCAGATGGCCATAACTTTTCACAAGGAGCTTGGATTCACGCAAGGTTGGAATTTTTTGAAAGCTTACGGGGTCCTCTATCCAACTACTACTTTGGATATATTTAATTAGGTGGGAAAAATTCTTAAAAATGCAAAATACAGTTTGCCACTTTTTGGGTTTGCTAGGGTTCTCACCTACCGCCATAATGAGATAAATTAAATGTAACCTAGAGGTGGTTGGGGTAGATTTGGATTTCCTCTCTCTTCCCTCTCTCATTATTCCTATAAATTGTAAGGAGGGGCTTCTTTCTAAATGTTGGACATTCTTGTTTTCCCCTCCCTTCTTCTCTTTGGCAGGTGAATTTGTGGAGTTCAAACCTCCCATCTAAAATTATAATGCAACTTTACCTCTTGGCATTTTGTAGTGTATTGTGTCAATATTTAGAGAAAATAATGCATGTTTGTGGATGATTCTCAACCCTCTCTATGTTCATTTGCATCCTCTTGATCTTTTAATACAATTTTTTTATCTATGCATGATCTTGCATTGCATTTTAATGGTTTGTGTTTATTGACAAGAAAATTGTTCTTCATTCCTCGGTGCATCACCTTTGTTAGTTTAGGTTTATTTTTATGCATCTTCTTACCCTATCTCCTTGGCAAGTTAGATTAGGTTTTTGAGTAAACCCTCTACATTTTTATGTGTGCATCTGAGCAGAGGAATAGGAAGCGGCCTTCATTCGAGAGAGCTTTCTTGATTCACAAGGTCCCACACTTGGGAAAAGCTCCATGTTATGTAATCGCACTAAGAGTCTCAACCCATCGAGTTGCGAAACTCGGGTGTGCTATGATCCGCCATCAATAGGTCTATCATCATGTCATGTAATACCCCATCAACGATCGCGGACACCACCCACCCTCTGCATCTGGTATTACAAAGCGGCACCCGCCTCAGTTAATAGAACTACTAGCCTCATCTCCTCCAGACGGGATAGTTACATCTCTCCATACCACATTTGGCACTATGGAATGTCATCTCAGCTATCCCTCTCCAAACACTATCACCATCAGCTCCTCTAAGGCATCGGAGGAGATTGAGTAGACAAGCGTACCCAATATGGGTAGTTGTAGAATCCCGAACACATACTCCGGGGTGACCGTAATCTCACTGTCGATAGGTGGAGCATGTTGATCATAGAATCTCATCTATTGATGAGAGTGACCATCAAACTCAGCTACCAGACTACATGCCGGTAGCATCGGACCCCACTCAGGCCCACCTCCTCCACATGCTTGCATCTCCTCGGGGTTGCTACGTCGTGAAATTTCACAAGCGAGGGTAGAAATCTTTCCCACCTACGTAGCTGATCTCTCCCCTGCATCCAATACAAACAATGAATTAATCTACATTTATCACACCCATACTCACCCACTATCCTTTTCCCACACCCTATTTTACCCCTACCCATCTCAACCACCCAACCTGTGGCACTTTTAGCCCCTTTCTCCCCAAAACCTGACTGGTGCTGGTTCTCTAACCAACCCGGTCACCCCTAAACTAGCATTAGTCACCTGTTTCGTGACCGATACCGGTTTAACCTAAGCGACGCCGGTCACTATCGCGGTGAATACTCATGACCCCCAAACCCTCCCTTCTCAAAATTTACCATCCTTGACATTTATACCTACCCAATCTTACCTCAACTCCTCTAGACCTCATCCACTCCCCTATTCTCCCAATTATCTCTCTCCCCGCTCCTATTTTACCCAATTTACCCTCGCATTTTAATTTTTTTTTTTTCCCGCACCCAAAATAAATAAAAAAACCTAATTATCCAAATCACCTAATCTATCTAACAAAATATAAACAATAGTTGGATGCTTACCTCATCATGCTGCCATCGTCATGGTGGCACGTCTAGCCACTGCACCGATGGCCCACCAATCCCTCTCCGGCCTCTGCCATCACCAAATCACTACCCGTGACTCCAACTAATCAAATCACCCACACCGATCCCATGGACCTACCTCTCAACAACCAATCACCCACCGTTTAGCTCACCAACTCAACTCTCCATTCCGTCTGAACACTTTTTCACCTTTTTCTCTCTCTCTCGTGTCATTTTCCCAATTCACAAGAATACAAATGAATAACAAAGAATGTGGATTTTTTTTTCATAATAAACCTAACCTAACCGATGCCTGTTTTCCTTCACCAACATCAGTCTTGTACCCTACCTTACCATGGTCCATTACACACTACCAACGTTAGTTACCCTTGACCGGCATTGGTCACCCTCTCTTGCACATTTCCCTAAATTTTACCTTATTACCCTTCCGTCACTTTTTTTTACCCTACCCCACCTTTATCCAAACCATTTACCTCACCCTCCTGACCTCATCAATTACTACCTAACCTCGTCCTCCTTTGGGGACTCATTATTTTACCCATATCTTGGCCCTACTCGTGTCATGACCTAGATTCTTAGACGTGGAACATTGCTAGTGACCTTTGACCTCATGTGTTCACTATACCTTGTAGCCTTTATTACTGTGTTGATTGACCTAATGACCTTACCTTGCCTCTTTCCATGACTATTTATCCTGACCCTACCTTTAGTGTATTGGAACACACCTAAACGTTCCTGCACCTAACCTACATTGTGTTTCCTAACCATATCCTATACCTTGGATATCGGAATCACTTCAACCTTGTTTGGATAAACCTAACGACCTTAGACAATGTAGAGTTTTCCTACTCTTCAACCTGGTGTTGTGCTGTAGTTTATACATGTGTGTGTGTTTGACTGTTGCTACCTTTGACCCTAACGCATTACCTAGATTACCCGAGTAGACCTTGCTCCTTTTTCCCATGTTCCCCACCTTCATTTTCATCACATTTACCTTTTATCAAACCACTCACCAATTCTTCCTTCTGCCTCATTTGTTCCTAGTTTGAGGGGGATCACCTTCACCGACATATGGGGCAATCACATCTTATTTTTTTCAGCATCGCTTACCAATACAAGCTAAGCAACAAAAAAAGTAAAAATGTAGACACCAAAAAAGGGTCACACCCTTGTTCCTCGATAAATAAATACCTTGAACACATCCACATAGCCATGGCCCCCTTCACCCCACTATAATATTAATTTAATTATTTAAATTAAATTAATTCATTATCCTTACCATATTTATTATTTAAATATCCTAATTTAGATAATGCCCACATATCCACCTCACCCTAAGACCTATTCTTAGTAAGTTGCCATAACTAACTAAGACTAACCCAAACCCTAAAAATCAATGCCTACATTCCCTATAACCACATTCTTGCATGCTTAAAATAAGCTTCCATTCTAATCCATGGGGCCAACACACAAGATCCCAAAAAATCAGGGGATCTTCCCGGTTTAAGTAAACATAGGAAATCCCACCCTAAGCGATGCCGATTACCCTTAACCACCACCCGTTAGGCCAAAGCGCCATCGGTCACCTTTTAATCCCCAAAACAACCTTAATTTTGATTTTGGAACAAGTTGGCGATTCACGAGAGAAATCACATCTTTTGAGAACAATTTTCCACGAGAACACGCATACTGAGGAGATCGAGCATTTTCTCTTGCATAGACATCCAACATTCATCCAATAACCACCTAGCACAGATTTGATCCAATCAGGAAAGAAGGAGAGCACATGCATCCCATGCAAGAACTCCCCAATGTTTGGTGATCCTCTGCAGCATTCAACCTCTTATCAACACCTTCATTCCTCACTCACAGACATCCAAAGCAGATTCTAAGTAAGTAGAACATTTTACTCCTCTAGTTCATTCATTTAATCAATTTATCTCCATCCTTTGTTCTCCTAGCCACCCATTGACCTCCTTCAATACTCACCCATCCATATCCACATTAAAGCCTTGGCAAATCCATCCAAATAGCCTAATACCTCATTTCGACCGGCCTAGTCCTTTGTGCAATCATAAGAGAGATCTAAAGCTGATTTTGGGACATTCCCAGAGTATTCCATAAGTAATCGGCACTAATTCTCCCCAACCGGCATCAGTCACCCTTAACCGACATCATCTCTGTATTTACCAATATAGCCTAGAACAATGACCTACCTACCTATTTCTACATCACCCTTAATCACCTATGACCTGCCTAAGACCTCTGTTAGACCTGTAGAGACCCAGAACTAGTTACTTGAACTTCGGATCTTATTTTAACCTAGCCTGTTAGATTAGATATTTCTTATTGTGTTTTAAATGAGATACCTAAATCATTTTAATTACAACAGGACTTACTTTATTACCAACATTAAATTGTTTTAAACAGTGGATTGACAATGATGATCAGGAAGTATCACACTTCTGGATCTAGCACACACTAGGCGAGTTCACTGCATATACTATTTAACTATTTATGGTGGTCTTTTTTCAATTTGGGTAGTTCCTCCTAGCCAAAAGGAAGATCTCATGATCATGTGTGGATTCAAAAGTCATATGAGCACAACAACCTATCAACCAAAGCAATTCACGGGTATTCTTCCTACACCCATTACCCTATCTGTTTCATCATTTTCAAAGAAACGTCTAAGAATAAGTTGAAACAATGACGTACACATCTGGATACATTAGTATCTTCATTACCCTATAATGTACTCTTGTGTTAGGTTCACACTTTACTGTTAAGGGAATACTATACACATGAACCTCACACACTACACATTTCACATCTATGACATCTTATTCTTCCTACACATCATACATGTTGTGCACTTCCTACATCCTCTCCTTGCATCTATTACAAATCATACACACTTTTTGCTTTCTATAACTACACAATATACACACTTTAATACTATAAATTTTACATATTTTACACTATCCACATCTTTGACATTATAATTATACTTCTATTATACATCATACACACTTTTATCTTCACACACTTACATAATATATACATTTTGCACTACATATTGTACAACTTCAAAATTGGACCACTTAACATGCATATTCCTCGTGTTGCACCCTACTATAATAGATCTAAATATTTATATCATATTTTACTCATGCATCATGTTATTCTATTCTACACTCTATGCATCATGATCAAATATTTATAGTGCACTCTACCTGACGACACACTCTAATCTTAAGGTTCATAATCGATGTTGAGGGTCTAAACCAGAATCAAACCTCACCATTTCTACATCCCACACTACATATTCATAATCACTCTTACTCACATCTTACTCACACATTATATGATCTACGCTTTAAGCTACATCATCATGCTTGGTCTTCCTAATCAATACTTTCTATCATTTCATTCACCTCTCTCTTTACAATCTGCACATAATGCTTCATCATCCATATATTCTATACTATGCAGTCTTTTGGTCACATCAACACATCATTAAAACCATTTCCCGATGATGCACTCTTGCTTTACAAATCATTTTTATTACTAAGGTGTCTTTTATTAATGAAATTACTTCCACTCATGCCTACATCCATACTCAAAGGGGCACACTAAGCCTATCACACACATATTGCATTCCATTCCATCTCATCCACATCATGTTGCATATCATGGTTGCACATAGTTCTTATTCACTTATGCTTACATGTAAAATTTATTACACATCTTATATAGATATCTTTTATTTCATTATATTTTATCATACACACATGCACATTCACTTGATTTTTACTTGTGATCACGGACATTAAACAAATCAATACGTGCATCATAGATGCTTGTACGATTACCTCATACTAGTCCCATAGTGGTTGTTGGGGGCATCCACATTCATACACATTTTAGGTGTTATTGTTTCATTATTGTACATTTCAAACTACTATATTGGATTATACATGCTTTGACATACTTTATATTTTTCTAACATACTAACGTGCACTTCATGTGCAACATTTTCATTGCATAACCTATTATCCACCAAAGTTATCGATATTTGGTTACTCTTATTTGTAATTATTTTCGGTCTTTTCCTTATGATTTGTCTTGTGTGCACTTTGTATTCTTTCTTTCATTGTGGCCTTGATTATCTTGTGACATCGTGAGTGATGTTCCATGTCTCTAATATAGTTTTCCTGATCTTCATTTTCTTCTTGCTTGGTCACTTACACTGTTTTCTATATAAATGCTTGTCTACACTAGCACTTTTCTTCTAGCCATTTTTGTGTGTTCCTTGGTCTTTACAAATTAAACTATCTCCTACCTACTACTTTAAATTCAGCATGAAGTCCTCTTTTGGGATGCATCCTCCACATGATGTCACATGCACCCTAAACAAGGGGGTATCTATTGGGTTAATCAGTCACCTCATACAATAGTTACAACCATGGTTTAGCATTCTACACGATCGAGTTTAGTACAAGTATAACATAGATTCATGAACTTACGGACTCATAGAAGGAGCAGAATCAAACTTAGGTCCTTACTTCAAGATAGAAACTAGTGCATAGAATTATACTTAGGTGTGTAGGTGATTATTTCCTTCTTGGGTGAGTGATACTGGGGAAGAGACACATATTTCTTTAGTTCAAGATACAATTTTCAGCATTTTCACGGAGAGGCTTTTCATAGGGTATGTAGTCCTTCAAGACTTGTAAATCATGTTTGATCGCACTTATTCATGTTGGATAAAACTTGTACACAACATATAAAATGGTTTTTTTACTTCAAAAAGTAGTCAAAGCTTGGATAATAGCACTAGACCTTTTCCCCTACACTACTTTTGTGGCATGAGATCACAAAAGAAAATCACTCTTCATCATGAATCAGGTGCACATATTCATTTTTTCCTACTTTTCAACATTTAACACACTCTTTACATACACTTTATACATATATATACATATATGACTACTTGTTCATTCTTATCTTTTGCAGGTTCACCATTATGGGAAAGCTATAATAAACATCAACACACAACCATCACGCTCCAAGAAAATCATAAACAATAGGTACAACATCACATCTACACATGTGTTTTGACCCTAGGGTCATCACCGCCACTTTTCTTTTTACTTCTTCTTCTTTAACATCCATGCTTCACACTTTTTATCACTCCACACTTTTCTTGTCTCAACAATATCTTATACATCGATCTACATGGTTATCAAGTACGCATCTCTATCTACTTTTTGTTACCATCAATTCTCTCACCAACATAAAGTGGGAGTAAATGTAAGCACTAAATCATGCACTGGGTAAATTACTAGGTCCTAATCACATACTACTATTCATATGCTTCTTATGGGATAAGAGTATTATTGGTGGTCAAACTTACACCCGTGTCTCAGATATGGAAGAACCAAGTTGTTTGAGACAATAGTGGAACCGTATCGAAGTTGTGGGATGTTACGCACTTGAGACAGATCTATGGAGAAGGTCGATTCATCTATCAGATTTATTTTGCTATTGCTACTCCTAATGTTGAAAGGTAAAAATAAGCTAACAATGCCAAAGGACCAATGATAAAAGGATAATAGAATGGAAAAATAATCGAACGAACGTGATAACACTACAAAAAGAGGGATGAACACTATCAATTCCGAGAGAAAATGAAACAAAAGGCATGAAAGAAAGCTAGGCACATACAACACAACTAAATCACATTTACCAATTCAGTTTCATTAAACACAACTAAAAATGGGGCTGAGGGACGTACAATGACACAACAAGAATGCAATGTAAAAGAAAGGAAAGAATAAATAATACAAACACGATTAGGACAAAGAATAGTCAGCAAACAATGATTCCATTACTACCAGAAATGCACAGAACTATTATAATGGAAAAGATGTTGATATCCACATACATGAGCTAGATATAGTGGTCGGAACTCGAATACAAAAATATGAAGTCCTTAGAAAATTAAATAAGTATCCAAAATGTCCAACATTAACAATGAGCCCAACTCTTAAATTTATAGATGAATAGATGGAAGAAGAAGAGAAGAAGGAGGGAAAACATGAATTTGAAATATAACCACCAACAAGAAGCATTCAATGCCTAAAAGTACAATTTGTAAATATTTCAAATACATTTCACCAAGTCTATTTAGCATGTTGGAGAAGGAAAGAGGGAAGATTAGATCAAATTGGGTGGTTGGAATAATTTGATCTGCTCATTAATTCCTAGAAAGACATTTTCCCATTTCTCACCTACCACATCCACCAATAATTTGAATTTTAATATCTAGCGCTGCGATCCACGTCAAAAGCTATCGATTGAGACTAGGCACGTTCCTATCTCGAGATCTCGTAGGAAAAGATATGGTTGTGATAAGATTTTCAAAGTCATTTATGTATGTAAGACATGTGGCACACATGGATTAGCTAAAAGGATGGCCAACTGTGAAAATGTTTTTGTCATTTCTGTGACATGTCACTCATTGAATTTTTGCAAGGATTTGACACCCTGTTAGCATGCTTTGACTAGTTGTGTGTGGCACACTCAGGCATGTCATAAAATGACATGACACGGAATGATGAAGAGGAGGGCAAAAGGTATGTGCATGGAAGAATGAGGCAAGGGAAGAAGGAAGAAGTAAGGTGCACTCAATCACAACATGCACAGAGGAAAAGAGGCTAATTGGTGAGTGGAGAATGTATTGTCAAGGCACAACTATTATAAGGTAATGTACGATGCGTGTGAGAGGGCCATGGACTTAGTTGATTGAAGCAAGTGTAAGGTGTACACACATGATGAATAGCTTCTAGGAATAAGGTGAATGTGTAAATATGCACATAAGGTAAAGTGGAACAAAGAGGAAAAGAAAAATGGAAAGGGGAGAAGGGGAAGTGTGTAAGGTGTGCGAGGAAATAATGACTAAGTGAATGTACCAAGGATAAAAATATGGTGTGCACCACTTGTAATGAATATATTTGAGCTAAAATATGTATGTAAGTTTTCTAAATAACTAGAAGAGTTATTTAGATAATATATTTGGTGAATTTCAGGGCCATCTTCCTGCTAGATGAAGGAGATCAATAGCCTAGAGCATCCATTGGGAATGGAGTCTATTATGTAATCATGAAATTATGATCTTTAGCTTTGAATAATTTCTCCCAAAGTCACTTGAAGGATCATTTATTGACTCTATTATGAATCCTACAAACTGCTAAAAGAAGACCGACACCCTGGAAGCAAAAAAGAAGAGCATGCACAAGAAGCACATGAGAAGAAAGAACTATGTACAAATAAACAATGTGCGCACAACACACTTGGAGGAATTTAAACTACTATAATATATACAAAATGATGCAACAAACTTAATGGAAGGGTTTGAGATATATCCCATTTATTGGGATTTGCAGCGCACCTCCATCAAGATGAGTTAACTCGAAAGAGTTATCCTCCTTGCACTGAGACTAGTGATGTATGGGCCACTCCAAGGTGCATAAATCTTTTAATGGCACCCTAGTTTAGCTTTGTTAGTATCCCATTTCAATACCAAGTCCCCAAATTTGAAATATTGAGGCCCACCTTTATGTCAAACCATTTATTTATTTCTTGCTCATGTTGTTCTAGCTTGAACACGGTGAGTTTCTTGATTCTTCAAGATGACCAGCTCTGCTATCCCGACCTTTTCTTTGGTTCATGCCTTCAAATTTTAGTTGTTGGGAAATAAAAAAAGAGTTCAACTAAAGTGTTAAAGGAAGTATATCCTCCTTTCCATATACAATATTGTAAGGAAAAGTATTTATTGCTTTTTTAACTGTGATTCTATCTACCTAGAGCATGCACAAGACCTTTGTATGCCATCCTCCTTGCACAGAATAGTGATGTATGGGCCACTCCAAGGTGCATAAATCTTTTAATGGCACCCTAGTTTAGCTTTGTTAGTATCCCATTTCAATACCAAGTCCCCAAATTTGAAATATTGAGGCCCAGCCTTTATGTCAAACCATTTCTTTATTTCTTGCTCATGTTGTTCTAGCTTGAACACGACAGAGTTTCTTGATTCTTCAAGACTGACCAGCTCTGTTATCCTGACCTTTTCTTTGGTTCATGCCTTCAAATTCTAGTTGTTGGGAAATAAAAAAAGAGTTCAACTAAAGTGTTAAAGGAAGTATATCCTCCTTTCCATAGACAATATTGTAAGGAAAAGTATTTATTGCTTTTTAAGCGTGATTCTATCTACCTAGAGCGCGCACAAGACCTTTGTATGCCACTGTCTTTGGCTGATGTTCATTGTGCATTTAATTATCCTTATCAAGTTCTTGTTTTTATAATCTATCAAACCATTACCTTGAGGGAAATAGTTGAAAGAAGTCATCAGATAGATGCCCAAATTTAGAGCCCAAATAGTGATTTTAGTGCGAGGAAGGATTATTGCATTATCGAGAGATAATGGTTTGAGAAATGCTAAACCTTTTGACTATACCCTCGATAAATTCAAGGACGATCAACTCAGTTGATTCCTTAAGTGTGAAAATTTTTATCCATCTGGTGAATTATTTTGTATCTATCAACACTCAGTTGTGTCCAACATTTGAAGGTGGATTAATCATGCCTATGAAGTCAAGACCCTAGTACACAATAGGTTGATCTACTTGGATTGGTTGAAGGGCAGCACCAAATATTTCTTCTTTCCTTTAAAGAAAGAGCATTCTTTAAATTTTTGACCCAATTATGTGCATCTTCAAATAAATTAGGCCAAAAGATACCTGTCATTATTATCTTCGTTGTTGTATTCTTGGCGAGAGAAGTGTCCACCAGAGAATCCATTATGAAATTCTGCTCACATGTTTTTAGTTTATGCACTATTGATACACGTTAACAACATGCCATCAAGATTCTTCTTGAAGATAAGTTCATTAATAAAAACATAAGGGATAGATTGTAACCTCGGATGTCTTCTCATTTCCTTGTTTAAGAGAGGAGAATATGTGCCCTCGAGAAAGGAATGTTATCATGTCCTTCATCCAGTCGAGACATGCCAATATTTGTATTCGCTCAAGTTTTATGTGCGGGAGAGCTTCATCAAGGAAAAATGAATTCTTATATTCATCATGTGTATCCTCATCAAGATGCTTGCATAACACACTACATCTACCCAACTTTTTGGATTTGATAGTCACATCATACTCTCGATTTTTGTCACCCATCGTGCTCTCTTTTCAATGATTTATACTCTCATGATGTAGTCTCTACATAAGAGTGGGAGACTAATACCTTGATATGATTTGTGGTGAGCATAATCTTAAATTTCTTGACCAAGCACATAATGGCGTAGACCTATTTATTCATATTATTGTATCTTAATTCATAATCCGTTAGTGTCTAGTGAAGAAATCCACCGCTATGCCCTTAACCTATTGCTTGTATTAGGATATGAGTAGCTGACTTGTGGCTTACCATATTATTTTATTATATCATTTATACTTTCTCATGCTTAGTAGGTTAGCCTTGGTACTCGTCATAACATATGAATAGTATATATAGGGGATTTTAGGTAGTATTTCATCATTATTTGAGTATTTGAGTATTATTGTATGGTTTGGAGGCTACCCCTCGAAGTGGCGAAGCTATTATAATTACATATTGAGATCATTATTCTAGAATATTGTGTTATTTGGTTTTATATTTCTACTCATGATCTTAATTATACATGTAACACCCTTGACTGTTGTTATTTTCCTCCTTTGCATTCAAGTGTTGATATGTGATTTTCCTTATAAAGAATATGTTCTTCTGATTTTTGGAAATCATGCTTGATATGGATAAGTATTTTCTGCTCTTAAGATCCTTTGATCAAATTGGTATGACTTCTTTGAATTCATTTTTCACTTCTGGTAGGTGGTTTGCAATCTAGTTTAAGAGTTGTAAACTTGTCTTTTATCGACTCATCCTTGGATCAATTTCAGTGATCCAAGGAATGTTTTAAAACTACTCTGTTGAATGAATGGTAAAAATTGACATTCCATAAGTTAAGCTACACGCTGGACTAAAATTTGTTGTTCTAAGTTCTTTGAATTTTGTGTGAACGCTCTTCCATTCAGTAGGTTGATTGGCTTGGGTCTTTGAAGATCAACCAAGACAGGTCATTGTTGATAAAATAGGCATGCGACCCTGTACACGACATAAGGGATATCCAGGACCCTATTGGGGTTTGATTTAGAATCCTAAGCTAGGTGAGAGTGTTCCCTACCTAAGCTATGTTACTTGATACAATTTTGTTTCTAACCTAAATTGGTACTAAAGAGTTAGAAGGGTTGCTAGGTATAAAAACTAGAACCTAACACTACAAGGTTATTTAGTAATCTAACCTAGTTTTTAAAAGCTATTGTATTTTTGATTACTTACCTAAGTGGAGTTATCTAACCTAATTGCTAAGGACCTATGTGGGGGTTAGTGGTTAGTGTTATATCCTAAGGTATAAACTTTAACCTACCTAAGATCTAACCTAAGCCATTAATCTATCCTAAACTAATGGCATGAAGGGGAACCTAAAGGGTCGCATACACATTGGCGATGGGTTCCAAGGCATTTATGAAGATGATAAGGTTTATTAAATCCTACGGACTGCCAACTTTGGCAGGGGCTAGTTTGGTTGGCGGAGGCCTAGGTGGCAGCATCACTAGCAATGGAAACACATGTTATTTTTGATTTGGAACTCGCCAGACTTGGTAGGCAGTGGAAAGGAAGATTGGGCGGGAGATATGGAATTAATGCAATTAATGAACCTTGTTTCACGAGCCTGAACCGCTTTGGAAGGCATGCCATCAGATTTTTGTTTGGTTGTTTCATTTTGCATGCTCTCCATGCACTCTGGTTTTTTGAACCAGCAATTTAAACTACATTGCATGGCTATTTTGGAGGTTTCAAATCTATTTTTGTTTCGTGGAGAGTATATGAGGCATAGTGGAAGAAGTATTTTGTTGTTTGATCTTTTGTGGGGGAAGAAGGGAAGAAGCGAGCTTAGCTAGAAGTCTTCTTCGATCTTTTGGCGACACTATCAAGCATGATAGGCCCTAACTACTAAAATATCTTGATTTCCTCTAGTTCTATGCATTCATGCTTAACTGGTAAATTGATAGATGGGTTTTTGTAAAAAAATTGTATTTCAGGTTTTGAAACTATGTTTTACTTGATTCTGTTTGAAAATTTGTGTTGCATTTTCTTTTTCACCAAGGAACTGTGTTTATGTAAACAAAACTGGTAACATTGTTTGCTTTTCCAGTTGATTGAAATTCATGTGTGCATAAACAAAACTAGTAGTATTGTTTTGCTTTTCAGTGGTTGAGATTGTTGTTAGTTTCGACTTCATTTGTGACCTTTAAATGTTACAGAGGTCTGTCTGTACTCGTTAAGGGTTAGTGTTGCAAATTTGTTGTGTTTTATTTACCCGAAATGGTAAGAAACTCTAGCTCTTATTGTTACTTCAAACTAGTTTGAGCTATTTGTTGGAAACATGATTTGGTGGATAGAATCATTGCAGTGATTCTAGGCTCCATGGTGTTAGCATTTTATTTCATGGTTATTTAGACTGTGAATAAGTCCGTAAATGGCTTGTTTTGTATCACCATGTGGAAAATTTAACTGTTGTAAAGTTGCATGCACAGGTAAAACAATATATGGTTTAGTTTTTTTCTTCTTGCGAGAAATATTGATTGTTATTGAAACAACATGCAACGGAGGAACCATATATGGTTTAGTTTTGTGTTTCTCCTGTGCAAACTTGATTGTTTTTGGAATAGTATTGAACTTGAAACTTGGGTTTGTTATCTTTGATATCTGGTATTGTAATTTGAAGTCTCTTTGTCATGGTGCTTGTGAAATCTTGTCCTTTTGACCACATTAATGGTTTTTGGAGATTCTTTATGAACGACTTGTGAGTCATCCGGTCTGGGCTCTGTCAAGCACCTTACATCCCATTTGAGTTTGGAAATAAGGTTGAAAGGATGTTAACGGAGGATGGAAACATTTCTTCTTACTCTGAACTGTATGTAAATAGTTTCTTTACACTCGGTCTAGTCTTACGGTGTTGGTGTTTTAGGTAATAGTGTTTGTGATATTGATATGCATCACTATACAAACCATTTAATACTTAATTGTAATTGAGACCTGAACGTTGTGTTGGTTTAGGTATTATAGTCTTTTGATTATTTAATAAACTATTGGGGAAACATGTTGTTACCCTAACTTGGTTACATGTATTTGAAAGGTCTTGATCCTTCAATGATGTTTATGCTTTGCATTACACTTGGAATTGTAAATAAGTCCTAGACTGTACGTATTATTTCTTGATGTTTGATCTTGTATTTTGTGGAAACCCGATTTATAGTTCTTGTAATGATGTATTGGCATACCGTTGAGATGGTTTTACTTTTCTGAACTATTGGTAAGGCTTAAGTGTTGGCAATTACTCGATTCTTACCTCCTTTTCGATCTAGTAAAATGTATGTTATGTCTTGGAAGATTGATTGTGATCTAAAGTTGATTACGATTGTGTTTGAACTTCACTATTTTATCATGATTTTAAAAAGGGAAAGTTTATGGTAAGGTTTGATGGAACTGCACTGTTGATAGTATAGGGTTCTAAGAAAGAGAAATGTTAACATGTTTTCTTCTTATCTTGAGGTTGTTCTGGTCCAATGGAAGAATGTTAGGTCTTAAAAGAAATACTCTGTGAATCTTTACCATCTGCGGGCTGTGTATGAGTTTCATTGATACATTGTTCCTAATGGTAGTAGGATTCATGTATTATAATGGGAAGGTTTAGAAAGGAAGATAGTTTTTAGTTTTCTCTTTCTTTAATTTGGTCATGGTTCTCTTACCTTGGAACTCTTGAATGAACTTAAACTGTATGTAGGAGAGGAAGTAAAACTGTTTTATTAAGTTGTATAGAAATGATTTTAATTGGAATCATTTTCTGTTAGGTCTTCTTTTCTAATTCAGTTGGGTTAAGTTCGTTGGTTGGAACCTCCTGATCTTATTCTTTTTGGAAAAGACATTCTGTGTTATTAGTCTTGTATACTTGTCATTTGACTGAAATGAAGTGGAATGAAATCGAAGTAGGGTTGGAAAAAAGAAATTGTAGCTTGTTGTTGACTGTTAATCCATCACTTCTTCTTGGATTTCTTTCATTTGGATCTATTTTGATGAATACCTTAAATTGTTAAGTTTTAAAGTAGAGTTACTTTAAAGGAACAATTTAAATCATGATATACATTGTTTCAGCTTTGTTGATGGTTATGTACTTTGGCAAATGGAATGCTTTCTCTTCTTCTTTACTTGAAAGTTAGTTGAAGCATCCAAGAGGGAATATGTTGTAAACACTTCTGTATCTTAAGGTAAAGATATGTGTTGTATTATATTTGGTAGGTTGGAAACAATGATATGTCTAGTGTTGTGGTTTGGTAAAGATAATTGATGGAACCAATTATACTTTAACTTTTAGGACAGGTATTACAGATTATATTATGTTCTTATTTTTATTGATATTACTTGTAGTTGTTAGTGTTATATCCTAAGGTATAAAATTTAACCTACCTAAGATCTAACCTAAGCCATTAATCTATCCTAAACTAATGGCATGAAGGGGAACCTAAAGGGTCGCATACACATTGGCGATGGGTTCCAAGGCATTTATGAAGATGATAAGGTTTATTAAATCCTACGGACTACCAACTTTGGCAGGGGCTAGTTTGGGTTGGTGGAGGCCTAGGTGGCAGCATCACTAGCAATGGAAACACATGTTATTTTTGATTTGGAACTCGCTAGACTTGGCAGGCGGTGGCAAGGAATATTGGGTGGGAGATATGGAATTAATGCAATTAAGGAACCATTTTCACAAGCCTGAACCACTTTGGAAGGCATGCCATCAGTTTTTGTTTGGTTGTTTCATTTTGCATGCTCTCTTTTTCTCTCTCCATGCACTCTGGTTTTTCGAACCAACAGTTTAAACTGCACTACATGGCTATTTTGGAGGTTTCAAATCTATTTTTGTTTCATGGAGAGTATATGAGGCATTGTGGAAGAAGTATTTTGTTGTTTGATCTTTCATGGGGGAAGAAGAGAAGAAGCGAGCTCAGCTAGAAGTCTTCTTCGATTTTTTGGTGACACTATCAGGCATGATAGGCCCTAACTGTTAAAATCTCTTGCTTTCCTCTAAGTGTTTTCATTAAAACAACTTTTCTCTAATGAGTTCTATGAATTCATGCTTAACTGGTAAATTCATAGATGGGTTTTTGTAAAAAAATTGTATTTCGGGTTTTGAAACTGTGTTTTACTTGATTCTATTTGAAAACTTGTTTTGCATTGTCTTTTTCACCAAGGAACTGTGTTTACGTAAACAAAACTAGTAACACTGTTTTCTTTTCCAGTTGATTGAAATTCATGTATGCGTAAACAAAATTGGTAGTACTATTTTGCTTTTCAGTGGTTGAGATTTTGTTAGCTTTGACTTCATTTGTGACCTTTAAATGTTACGAGAGGTTTTATGCATGCTCGTTCGAGTTAGTATTGTAAATTTTTGTGTTTTATTTACCTAAACTTGTAATCAACTCTAGATCTTATTGTCACTTAAAACTGGTTTGAGCTATTTGTTTGAAACATGATTTGGTGGATCGAATCGTTGCAGTGATTCTAGGCTCCATGGTGATAGCGTTTTATTTCATGGTTATTTGGACTATGAATAAATCCGTAAATGGATTGTTTTGTATCACCATGTGGAAACTTTGACTGTTGCAAAGTTGCATGCACAGGTAAAACAATATATGGTTTAGTTTGTTTTCTTCTTGCGAGAAACATTGACTGTTATTGAAACAACATGCACTGGAGGAACCATATATGGTTTAGTTTTGTGTTTTATCCTGTGAAAACTTGATTGTTTTGGAACAGTATTAAACTTGAAACTTGGGTTTGTTATCTTTGATATCTGGTATTGTAATTTGAAGTCTCTTTGTCATGGTGCTTGTGAAATCTTGTCCTTTTGACCACATTAATGGTTTTTGGAGATTCTTTATGAACCCGACTTGTGAGTCGTCCGGTTTGGGCTCTGTCAAGCACCTTACATCCCATTTGAGTTTGGAAATAAGGTTGAAAGGATGTTATTGGAGGATGGAAACATTTCTTCTTACTTTGACCTGCATGTAAATAGTTTCTTACACTCGGTCTAGTCTTACGGTGTTGGTGTTTTAGGTAATAGTCTTTGTGATATTGATATGCATCATTGTACAAACCATTTAATACTTAATTGTAATTGAGATTTGAACGTTGTGTTTGTTCAGGTATTATAGTCTTTTGATTATTTAATAAAATATTGGGGAAACATGTTGTTACCCTAGTTGGTTACATGTATTTGAAAGGTCTTGATCCTTCAATGACGTTTATGATTTGCATTGCGCTCAGAATTGTAAATAAGTCCTGGACTGTACGTATTATTTCTTGATGTTTGATCTTGTCTTTTGTGGAAACCCAATTTATAGTTCTTGTAATGATGCGTTGGCATACCATTGAGATGGTTCTACTTTTCCTGAACTATTGGGAAGGATTGAGTGTTAGCAATTACTCAGATTCTTACCTCTTGTTGGATCTAGTAAAATGTATGTTATGTCTTGGAAGATTGATTGTGATCTAAACTTGATTGTGATTGTGTTTGAACTTCACTGTTTTCTCTCAGATTTTAAAAAGGGAAATTTTATGGTAAGGTTTGATGGAACTACACTGTTGATAGTATAGGGTTCTAAGAAAGAGCAATGTTAACATGTTTTCTTCTTATCTTGAGGTTGTTCTGGTCCAATGGAAGAATGTTAGGTCTTAAAAGAAATAATCTATGAATCTTTATCGCCACGGGTATGTGTATGCTTTTCATTGATACATTGTTCCGATGTTAGTAGGATGAATGTATTATAATGGGAAGGTTTAGAAAGGAAGACAATTTTAGTTTTCTCTTTCTTTAATTTTATCATGTTTCTCTTACCTTGGTACTCTTGAATGAACTTAAACTATATGTAGGAGTGGAAGTAAAACTATTTTATTAAGTTGTATAGAAATGATTTTAATTGGAATAATTTTACATTAAGTCTTCTTTTCTAATTCGGTTGGGTTAAGTTCATTCGTTGGAACCTCGTGAACTTATTATTTTTGGAAAAGACGTTTACGTGTTATTAGTATTGTATACTTGTCATTTGATTGAAATGAAGTGGAATGAAATCGAATTAGGGTTGGCATTAGAAAATTGTAGCTTGTTGTTGTTTGTTAATCCATCATTTCTTGAATTTATTTCATTTGGATCTGTTTCGATGAATACCTTAAATTATTAAGTTTTAAAGTAGAGTTACTTTAAAGGAACAATTTAAATCGTGATATACATTGTTTTACCTTTGTTGATGGTTATGTACTTTGGCAAATGGAATGCTTTCTCTTCTTCTTTACTTAAAAGTTAGTTGAAGCATCCAAGAGGGAATATGTTGTAAACACTTCGTATCTTAAGGTAAAGATATGTGTTGTATTATATTTGGTAGATTGAAAATAGTTATATGTCTAGTGTTGTGGTTTGGTAAAGATAATTGATGAAACCAATTATACTTTAACTTGTAGGACATGTATTACGATTAGATTATATTTTGTTCTTCTTTTTATTGATATTACTTATGCTTAGGGAGTATGAATTACTTTTTGTTCGTTAAAGCATGGTTGTTTTATTAGAACAATTAGTGGAATATACTTCATTTTAAGGATTAGTGCTTATCATGCTCGAGTTCATTGAATCTGGCCCGAGCTAGTAATTTTTGCATATGGACTTCGTAAGTGATAAAAAGAAAAAAACTTATATGATGCATTGGCTGATCTAAGTTGATTCTTGTGAAGAATTATGATCTGTTCTTAAGTTGTATTGAAAAATAAAAGTTATTCTCTTTAATAAAGGCTATTGTCATGCATTATTTTGAAATGCATAAGTTGTAAATGTATAAGTTTTGAAAAGGAAATGTAGAATGAGAATTTACTTGCATGGATTATGTAAATTATCTTGTACTTTGCAAAAGAAATGGAATCCTATTCTATTGATATTCTTCATGTTATTTATATGTATCAATGAGTGTTCTTGGATAAGTAGGAAAAAGGGAATTAAAGTATTATCCCTAAATGTGAAGCAACTAAGTAAGTTGTGGATAATCAATGTTCTTATCTAAACAACTCAAATTTTTAAGTAATGTGTGATGAACTTACAATAAAAACTATGAACTTTGTAAGTGACATAAAGGGGGTGTTAAACCCTAGAACTTAAGAGGAAGTCTCTTCCTCTCTTATTGAAAAGTAAGAAAAAAGGGAGATATGAATACAATCATTAGACTACTTTTAATAAAGTCTACTAAGTTACAACCTCGGTGGTTGTTACACTTCCTTGAATAGTTAATTCACATTGAAGGAAACTTAAGATGTTGCTGTCCTTAATTTTGGGTGGATGTTGTTCAGCCAACGTTGGCAAACATCGAAAGCAACCTTAACAAAAGGAAGTTCTGCAAAGGTTATTAGAACTGATTGGAAAAGAACTTAGGGAGAGTTGGATTAGAGTCTAGGTAGGGTTGCTGAAATCTGCCTTTAGGAATCCAAATTAATTAACTTTAATAATCTCCTAAGGGTATGCATATCTCGACGAGGCTGTTCTATAGGATGCTGACACATGCCAACTATAGGGTTGTACCTTCGAGAAGATTAGGATCTTCTCGAGGATACAACACTGTTGTTGACATGTGGCAACACCCTTTTGCATTGATTGTCTAGATCTACGCACTTTTAGACTTGAACTTAGTTTCTCTCTAGGATTTGGGTAGTAGTGTAGTTACAATACAAAGTAGCCCTCTAGGACTCGGGATATCTGGCGTATGGGGTTTACCTAGGTTGACCTAGTATGCCAATCTATCCCAAGTCTTTGTGAGCTCCTTCCTATCATAACCTACGATGTTAACCAGAACTAGGGATAAATTTTGGGCAAGAGGATTGTGAAGTCGATAAATGACATTATAGATAACAATAGAGTGGGGTGAAGGACATATTTTGGATTGAAAATATATCTTTGTCATGGAATAAGTAATACAAACAGTATGTTAAAAATCTTTGGCCAAAGTATCGTAAGATGCTGATTGCATTGTCCTATGTCACCTAGTCTAAGGATCATGATATAGATGAATATTGGTAACAACTATTCAGTTAGATTCCTTAGATAGATCACTCAATACCCGAGCAGTGGTAAGAGATCCATGTATACGTAGTATATAGAAAAGTATTTAGTACTTAGTGTTAAACATGAATAGATCGATGATTTACCAAGTCGTGAAATGAATAGATCGGTAGATTCTTGAGTCATTACAATTGTATATATGGTTATCTATTATAAGAATGATTGTTTTGGAATGTGTGTTCTAAATTACGTATTTATGATAGGGAACATTACACCAAAAAAATCGTTGTTTCTAAAGTCTTAAAATGGAAATGTTATAATATAAGTAATTTCATTACAAGTGGTATCAAAGCTGCGATCTGGGCCAAAATTAGGCAAAAACCCTAAAAAAATTTCTACCATATATTTCAAAAAAAGCTAATTAATGGGATATATTTTTACCATAGTTTCGAAACATTTCAAGTAAGGTTCCCTGAAAATTTTAGACTTTTTTATTTATTTTGCAAAAGTTATTAAGCATTTACTATTTTTCATAAAATTTCTCCCTAGGGTGCAAATTGTGGAATGTTTTCAAATTCGTTACATTTTCATAAAGAAAAACAAAATTTATTTGGTGTTTGTTCTTCAAGTTTTTTTATATTTGGCTGATTTCTTATCGAAATCAAACCCTAAAAATTGACCGTAATCCCTACATCCTACTATTTTGGGCATCATGGTGGGGCCTTCCACAAGAGGAAAAAGAATCCCATCACTCAGATTAAAACACCGAGAAAAGGATGAGATAGTATTTGAGGAGTTGGAGATAGAAGATATAACTCTGATTCCTCGGGGTTAGGGTTTCATGCGAAAAACCATAAAGTAAGCCAACTTGAGTTTAACCTAAGAGATCTCAAATCTAGGGTGGCCAACAAAGAATATGTGGATAGGATTGGACAAATATTGGAGGATTTCATGAAAAAATTCAATACGCATATGATGAGTAATCACACTTATGTCAATCAAGGTGGATGCTTAGGTCAACATAATAGACACATGAGCCAGAGTGGTTCTGTGAGTGTGCACAATCCAAATACGAGCACTCTGCATACCCATACTATGTTTCCAAAAGTGGATATGCACAATTTTGATGGAAAGAATCCACTCAATTAGATCAACCAAAGGGATAATTTCTTTGAACTACATCAGATTCCATCAGGACAAAAGGTTACCATGGTAGCTTTGTATCTCAAACCTGACAAATTTATCTTGTATCGATGGTTATGTGCTCAAAGGAAGAAAAGTGGTCTCAATGTTACATGGATAGTCTTCATTGAAGAGTTGTAATTACACTATAGTTCTAGTGTGTCAGATAATTACTTCAGCCAATTAGCAAAGTTGAGACAGACAGGATCTGTTAAGGATTACATTCATCACTTCCAAAACCTTTCTTTGTGGGTGGAAAATATTACTGAAGAGAATATGAATGACCTATTTCTTGGGGGTCTTAAGGATCACATTGAGCATGAGGTGCGTATGTTTAATCCTCATAAGGTTTCTGATTCAATGATTATGGAAAGAAGGGCAAAGGAGAAAATTATTTCAAGTAGGAGACAACATTTCACTTATACCAGAGATCGCAACACCTTGGCCCCAACACTCCCTCAACCAGTTAGATTGACACCTCAACAAATTGAAGAAAAAAGAGAAAAAGGGTTATGTTTTAATTGTGATGGTAAATTTGGACCAAGACATAAATGTGCTCAAAAGAATTTGTTCTACATTGATGGGCCTAGTGAAGGTGAAGAGAATAATGAAGATGCATTGTCAGAGGTCTTGGTTGAGCCAGAGGAGGAGTCAAGAGATCCTCAACCAATGATCTCATGCCATGAAATTTCATGTATTAGCACCCCACAAACCCTTAAGGTGGTTGGATTCCTAAAAAAACAGAGGGTCACAGTGTTGATTGATTTGGGAAGTACTCACAACTTTATCAATCATAAGTTAGTGAAGTGCACCTAAAATGTTTCATTTATCCTACTCACGAATGTCAAGTAATGATTACTAATGCACGTACTATTACTTATTTTGGAAAATACCATAGCATTAAGATTTCCATAGGAGATTACATACTAAATAGTCCCATGTACGCCATTTCTATGGGAGGAGCAGACATTGTGTTAGGGGTTCAATGGCTTACCACTTTCGGAACCATTGAGATGAACTTCCAAGACCTGTTCATGTGATTTCACTATGAAGGAAGGACTTTTGAGCTAAGAGGCTTAAGAACAAAATCTCCACAAATATCAAGTTCTCATGAGATGCACAAAATTCTAAAAAATGGTGTAGAGGATTTTGGCACAACTCTTTTTAACATTGGAGGTTCATCATTCTAAGAACATTATACCATCAGATATGGAAGTAGTGTTGGATGCAAACTCTATTGTATTTGAAAATATACCAAAGGGCTTACCTCAAAGAGAGATCATGATCATGCTATTTAGTTATTACCAGAAGTCAACCGGCTAACATCGGACCTTATAGGTACTCATATGTGAAAAGAGTGAAATCTAGAAGATTGTATAAGAGATGTTAGAAGCAAGAATCATCCGCCATAGTCGAGTGATTATTCTTCTCCAGTAGTGATGGTATGGAACAAAGATAACATGTGGCACATGTGTTTTGATTATAGGGAAATTAATAAGTACATAATCAAAGATAAGTTTCCTATTCCTGTAATGATGATTTGCTTGATGATTTTCATGGTGATATTTATTTTACAAAGCTTGAGCTTCATTACGGATACCACCAAATCAGAATCAAGGATGAGGATGTTCATAAAACCACCTTTCAAACACATGAAGGCCATTATGAATTCCTAGTAATGCCTTTTGGACTCACAAATGCACTTTCTACATTTCAAATTTTGATGAATTCTATTTTGAATTCATTCCTGCAGAAGTTTGTCTTAGTGTTATTTGATGATAAATTAATTTATAGAAAAACATGGGAGGAACATTTGCATCATGTAAATAAGGTTTTGGAAACCCTTGAGCAACATCAACTTTATGTAAATCCCTCTAAGTATTCTTTTGGACTCAAGGAGGCTGAATATTTGGGTCACATTGTCTCTCATGAAGGGGTTAAATTGGATCCTTATAAGATCAAAGCCATGATGGAGTGGAAGGTTTCAAAAACACTAAAGAATCTATGAGGATTTTTGGGGCTTAGAGGTTATTATGAAGATTCGTAAGGCATTATGGAATCATAGCTATACCTCTCACAACTTTACTAAAGAAGGACTCCTTCCATTGGAGTGAGGATGCAACCAAAGAATTTGAGCAACTAAAGGAGGCCATGTGCACCACTCTAGTCTTGGCTACTCCAAATTTTCCAAAACATTCATTGTGGAATGTGATGCATCAGGGGTGGGTATGGGGGCAGTTCTCATGCAAGAAGGTCATCCTATTGCCTTTTTGAGCCATCAATTCAAAGGTAAGAATCTTTCCAAGCCAACTTATGAGAAGGAAATGCTAGCCATACTTCATGCAATAAAGCAATGGAGACCATATCTCATAGGAAGACACTTTACAGTGAAGATAGATCATGATAGTTTGAAATACTTCTTGGAGCAGCATTTATCATCTAAAGAACAAAAAAATGGGTCTCCAAGATGTTGGGATATGATTTTGATATTTTCTATAAGAAAGGGAAGGAGAATGTAGTTGCGGATGCATTGTCGCAAAAAGATGACACAACTGCAGCCTTGTTATGTGTCATATCCATTTTATAAGAAGATTGGATAGATGAGGCAAGGTCTGAATGGAGAAATGACCCAACCACACAAAACCTCATTCATCATCTCTAGAATGATCCAAGCATGTCTGAAAATTTTGTATTGAAAGGGTATGCTTTATGGTATAAAGATATATTATACCAATGTAAGAGCTCTACTCTTAAAAATAGGATTCTATCTGAGCTTCACTCTTATCCAATAGGGGCAACTATGGATTCTTGAAGACTTATCATTGAGTCAAACAAGATTTCTTAAGGAAGGGATCAAGGGATGTCCAAAATTTGTGGCAGAATGCATGGTTTGTCGTGACAAAATAAGGGTGAAAATTTTCGATCCTTGGGTCTTCTAAAACCTCTATCTATTCCTAGCCAGTGGTGGGAAGAGGTTTCCATGGACTTTATCACAAGATTTCCTAAATTTGATAGAAAAATGTCATCATGGTTGTGGTGGATAGACTCACCAAATATGCTCATTTTTGTGCCTTGGCACACCCATTTGTTACAAGCATGGTAGCAATAGCCTTCATGGACACAGTTCAAAAGCTTCATGAGACACCAAAGATTATAGTAAGTGATTGAGAACTTATATTTACTAGTAATTTTTGGACTGATTTATTCTCATGTTTGGGTACTTGGTTAGCTTGTAGCTCTTCGTATCATCCCCAGTCTGATGGGCAAACACAAGTTGTAAATAAGTGTTTGGAGGGATATCTCCATTGCTTTACGTTTGATAAACAAGCAAGATGGGTCCAATGGTTTCCACTTGTAGAATGGTGGTATAACACTTCCTTCCATACTTCATCTAAAATTTCTCCTTTTTTAGCACTCTATGGATACCATCCACCATCCATCAAATCATCATTGAGAGGAAAACCGTGGGTTAGAGCAGTAGAAGAACACATTCAGTATCAACAAGAGGTCCTTTGTAGTATCAAGGAGAACTTTGTCATGGCAAAAGCGCATGAAGCAATAGGTGATCAACATCACACGGAAAGACATTTTGAATTCGGTGATTGGGTTTTTTTTGCGGTTACAACCATATAAGAAAATGTATTTGAAACAAAAAAACAAGGATAAAAAACTTTCACAAAAGTATTATGGCTCCTATCAATTATTGCGAGAAGATTGGTACTGTAGCATACAAATTAGAACTTCCACAATCAACCAGAATACATCTAGTCTTTCATGTTTCTTTCCTGAAGAAAGTAATTGGAAAGAGAGTATCAACCCAAATAGTTTTACTGAGCTCGATGAGGAGGGAGGGTCATCTTAGAACCTAAATGCATCCTTAAAACACACACTAAAAGATTAAGGACACAGGTTATTACTGAGTACCTGATCAAGTGGAAGAATATGGACAATGAAGATGCAACATGGGAAGATATGATATTCCTGCAATAACACCAAGAGCTCCTCAACATTAGGGACAATTTTTCTTTGAAGGGGAAGGGAATGCTATGTCCTTAACCTATTGCTTGTATTACGATATGAGTAGCTAACTTGTGGCTTACCATATCATTTTATTATATCATTTATACTTTCTCATGCTTAGTAGGTTGGCCTTGGTGATGGCCATAACATATGAATAGTATATATAGGGGATTGTAGGTAGTATTTCATCATCATTGGAGTATTTGAGTATTATTGTATGGTTTGGAGGTTGCCCCCTCAAAGTGGCAAAGCTATTATAATTGCATATTGAGATCATTATTCTGGAATATTGTGTTATTTGGTGTTATATTTCTGCTCATGATCTGAATTATACAAGTAATTTTATTACATCCACTTATTGTTCTAGTCCTTTTTTATTTTCTTGTGTTAGGAAAACAACAACACTCACATCTGTGCCATAAGCATAAAGGATAAAATCCTTTAACTAATTCATGTTGGCACGTGTAACATTCCCATTTTAAGACTTTAGAAACAAGGGAAAAATTTTTACATAATGTTCTCTGTTCTAAATAATCATAATTTAGAACACACATTCCATGCTAATCAATCTCATAACAGATAACCATATGCAGTTGTAAATGACTCGGTGAGCTACCAATCTCTCATTTCATGACTCGGTTACCAATCAGATCTCTCATGTTAACTTAAGTATTGAATACTATGGGTATACTATGTATACTTGGTTCTCTTACCCTGTTCTAGGTATTGAGTGTTTTGTTTAAGAAATCTATCTAAATATTTGTTACCATATTCATCTAAAATCACATTTCTCAAACTAGGTGACATAGGACAACACAACCAAGTAGCTTGCGATACTTTGGCCAAATATTTCCAACATATTATTCATGTTACTATTCCTAGATGGCATACTCATCTAATCGGAATACATCCTTCACCCCACTCATCTGTTATCTAAAATGGTCTTTACTGACTTCTATCAGTCCACTTGTCTAAGGTTGAACCTAACCCAAGTTATTGATATAATTTGGTATAGGGAACCACTCACGATGACCTAGGGTATATGGGCATACTCATTTGACCTAAGTCAATTGAATGTTCCAAGTTACCTAAGTCATTGAGAGTCACTTCCTATGCTAAATAATATCCTTATCCTAATCTAGAGAGAAACTAAGTTCAAGTCTAGGTTTGAGTAGATCTAGATGAACCAATGTTGAAGGGTGTTGCAACATGTCAACTACAACACTGTATCCTCGTGAAGACCCAAGTCTTCATGAAGGTATAGTTCTGCAATTGGTGTGTGCCAACATCCGACAAAACTACTTCATCATGATTTACACACCTCAAGAGGTCATATACACTTAATTACCATTGGATTAAGATTCAAAACATAACAACCTTGCATAACCCTAATCCCAACAATCCTTAAGTTTTCCATCCTTATTAAATTTAAATAAAAATAGAAACAACATCTATCATAAGATTTAATTAATGTGTCTCAACCATTCAAGGAATGTATAAGAACCTGAACAGGTTCTGTTATGACAAACTTCATAGATATGAAGTCTAAATGGTTATCGAACACATATACCATTTGTTTATTTTTATCCTTTTTTAGAGGAGGAGAACCTTCCTCATTATGGTTAAGAATTAGGATTTATCATACCCTTATCTAATTCACACATCCTGATATTTTAACTATACGTTCATAACATCATAATATACCATACACAATTAGGTAAAGAACAACAATACATGCAACTTACTAAGTTGCATTCAAGTAAGGTAAATTGTAATAATTTCCATTTATCTAGCCTATTTAATAACTACAGAAATAAGGATCCAATCAGATATGAATGAAAACATCAAGGATAGGATTACAAAATCCCTTCATATTATGAACAAGAGAATGTACATAATCAACTTAAGTAACTTCATTCTTTTCATTTCATCATGATAAATACACATTTTACAAGACTATGCATTATTGACATATGTCATGTCAACAACATCAAGATAATTTAAGAATAAAACTTTCCTTCCTTCAATACATCTCAATAATAAATCAGAATTCTCTATAAATGGTCCAGGATTTCAAGCAACCAATACATCATTAAATTTATTGCCTTCCTTTATCACTTACGAAGTCCATCAAGTAAAAATTACTATCCTCGGTCAGTTCATTGAAGCCCGAGCATGATAAGCACAAAGTATTAAAATGATGTGCTTTCAACTAACTATTTCAATAAACCAACTCGCTTTTATGAAATAGCAAGGTCAACAAGAAAATAAATGATAAGTAATAACAACCATAAAAGAATAACAATTAATCAATTTCAATAACATTGAGGAAATATTATGATGTAATCGAAATCTACAACATGATATCGGGTAAATAATGTTCCATCCAATACACTTATCCATATCAAATAAAATTACTTTCTAGTTATTTCCTTCACAATTCATCTAAAATTGAAATAAAAAAATTAACTTCACTATTTAACAAAAATAGAGTTACCTTTAGAAATAGGAACCTTCTAACTCAATTTATAGAATTTCATAAAAAGACACTACAACCAAGATCATTCTAGCTTTATAAAATATTTAGGATGAATCATCTAATAATATAATTAAATAAGAGTTTCACATATCAGATGTGACGTCCTAATTCCAAATCCAAGACATAGCCTAAGTTCTCAAGTTAGGCCCAACATTAACATTAGGATAGTATTTACTCAATGCACAACATCCCATATTAATCTACTATCACAATTATTAAGAACCTTTAATACAAGTCAAGAGGATAAGCAAGTAGTAATGACAACTACCTAAGAGAATTAAATAAAATAATGCAACTAAACCCATTTAAATCTTAGACAAGATTTACCCAAAATAAGAAGAACGAATGTGATAAAATAGTTTAGAAATTCCTTTATAATTTGGTTAACCTGAATCCCCATTCGTAACTTAGAAAAGAGAACACTACACAAAACCTCCTATAATTTATAAAGGGTAGTGATTAGACTTTACCTCAGAGACTGAAAGAGAAGGAGTCAAATGTCATGATTAGAAGGGAATTTCTACATTCTATCACACGTGAAGAGGGTCACAAAGGGTAGATGTAGACCCAATCACAACATCCCCAACTCCTTTATAAAAGAAAACACATATAAGAAGAGATTAAATAGAATGTGTGACTATTGTGTTGAAATAGATTTAAGCAAGGTTTCCCATCATGGACATCCAACAATAGTGATATTATACCCATATCAAAAGGAGATGAAATGAAAAAGTTGCTAATCACCATACAGGGTAATTACAGTCTCCAATAGTCATTCAAAACATCAAAGTTTCAGTCAAGGATCCATAGACTAACCATTCCTTCAAGACGAAAGTACAACAATCAGCGAGATAGACTCTCAATCAAATCCTCACAGAGGTGAGAGAAATACATCTTATGAAGGGACAAAGAAGGTTCCATCATGATTTGATTCCAAAGAAGGTGCAACCAAGAATTACATAGCTTAGCTATAGGTACACAAGATATCAACAAAAATATTCCCTCCAATCTTACCCAACAATCAAAGAAATGGGAGATTCCATAAATCCCTTATTCAGAATCGATTTGGTTAGTTCCAGATCAAGAAACGTCATCAATAGTTTTGCATAACATCTTTAAGGATTCACGAAAAACCAAAAATTGGGAAGGGATAAACAAGTTTACCCTATCAGGTTATTTAAGAGGTATACCTAGATCAGGAATGGTATTCTAAATCAACAACATCTAACTCAACAGATTAGTAGACAACATGATCGACCTCTAGAAATCTCACATAGAGCTACGATAGTAATCCAAGTATCGACTCAGAGAAAGCCAACTCTCAACATGCCCTCAAAAAAATAGGACATCATCTATGTAACTTTTAGTTCAGTACTCAAGAACTTAAAGAAGACACAAGTATAAATATAATATCAGAAGAAAGACTTCAAACAAAGGTATCCCTAGTAAGATAGCCTCAAAATCAAAGTGTCCAAGAAATACTTAACACATAGTTTCCTTAAAATAAATTAATTCGAGAAACTCAGTTTTTAACTGAAAAGATAAGAGGAATAATAAAACATTCACTCTTGTTTCCATACAAGGTGAATCCACAAAAATAGAGATTCCAAACACCCAATAACTACTCAGCTCCCATCAAATACCAAATTCAAAGAACTATTAGATTATACTAATAAGTTCAAGAAGAAAACACTTATTTACTATTTTCCATATGAACTCGACTTACCCAACATGAAGAAAAGCATCCATTTACTAGTAGTTACACAAAAGCTACATTACTTTGACAAATCAGAGAAGTAACATATATAAATAATATTCATGTCTTCTACCAACCAAAACGACAACCCAGTTTGATATAAAATCTACAACATAATCCCATAAACCCATCCTAGGAAGACAAGCCGAATCCACACAATTTTAACATTACTCAAATCATAAGTAGTTTCACAACATGATTCAACATAAACCAAACAGGAAAACAAATCAATGAATATGCTTCTAAGCACAGGTTCTTCAATCAGAGAATACATAAAATATTCAAGAAAGGAAACCAAATAACCATCACAGAAATAAAAACCCATTTATCTCACAAGAGCAAAGTTGTTTTAATGAAGACATTTAGAGAAAATAAGAGCATCTTAATGGATAGATCCTATCATGCCTGATAGTGCTTTTGTCGATTCGAAGAAGATTTCCAACCGAGCCTTCACAACTCCTTCTTCTCCAAATGAAATCAACAACCAAAAAATTCCTTCTCAAATGCCTCATATACTTCCATTGGATTGAAAATAGTCCAAGGGAGTTAAAAATAGTAACAAAATGAAAATAGAACTACTAGTTCGAAGAACCAGATAGCTCCATGCAGAGAAAAAATTGGAATGCATGAAAGACCAAACAACTCCCAACAAATCCACTCACATGGTTTCCAAGGTGGTTTTCTCACCAAAAATGATGACCATAAATGTCATTAATTTCCAATCTCCCACCTATATCTCCATGCCACCGCCATCTAAAGTTGGCGAGTCCAAATTCAAAGAGAACATGCATTTCTTAACTTTAGTGATGGTGCCAACTAGGATTCCCTCTAGTTTCCATACCTTTGTCAAGTGACAATCTTGAATTATTTTAAATTCAATCTCAAATAAAATAAATGACTTAGAAAACATTGCCACATCTCATACTTGCCATGTGACTCCCCTTAGGTCCCTTTCCATCCTTGCATTAGTTTAGGATAGATATCATTAGCTTAGGATCCAACCTTAGGTTAGTTTAGAAAGTATTTACCTTAGGTTTATAAACATTTCCTTAGGTAAATTTTCCATCTTAGGATAGACCATACCCCATACCAATTTAGCATTAGGTAATAGGTTAGAAATAAACTTATAGTTACCTTAGGTTATTTCCAAATCCCCCACTTTGTAAACATACAACTTAGGTTAGGATGCAACAAGATTAGTGTAAACATAGACATAAGGTAGGTCTATTTTACCTTAGGTTAGAATCTCATTAGGATAGATCTTAAAGATCTAGGACTTAGGTTATTACCCTCAATAGTCCTGAAGTATACCTCCATCCTCTTTACACCATTTAGCATCCTAGAGAAATTAGCAAGAAGATCCGAGCACACTACTTATAGCAGAATGCAAAGCAAGAACTTCCAATAAGATCAATGAAATTGTATAAATACAAGAGTTCAATCCTTTATTTCCTTTAACCTTTGAATGTCAGTTTACCATACAGATCATGTAAGAAGAATTAAAACATACCTTAGATCAATGAAATTAATCAAGGTTTCGTTATTATAAAGAGATAATTTGCAAATCAAATTACCTATTTACAAATTTTTTTATCTCAACAAAATGGATTCCTTGTAAGCAACAACATTTCAGAAAAATGAATCCAAGAACAAAAATAAATTATCCATGGAAAGCATGATTTCTAACAGTCAAAAGAATACACCTTCTTAGGACAAATCATATGTCAACACTTGCAATGTAAAAGAGGAAAAGTTAACAGTTTGCCATAGGTGTTACATACTTCCCTCCTAAAAGAATCATCATCCCGATGATTAACTTATTTAAACAATTTGCATCAAGGATAATCAATTTATTATCTTTCTTTCCATATGTTCAAAGTAGAACTAGATTTTTTAAATTCCCAAAATCAGCATTTACGTAGCTGTTTATTTTAAACAAAAAAATATCTACCCAAAATTGGTAGATTTATTGTCATAAAAGAATAAAATCATAAATTTTATCAGTCAACAAAATCAATTATGTTCAAATAAATATGGAAAAGTAGTTTTCATATCTTCCAGATTTTCCTAGGTTGTACTTTCCTCATTAAACTGGTCCCATTGGACCTTACATTGACTTATTTCATGATTTCTTAAGTGCAACTGGTGAGTTTCCAACACTCATATAGGCTTAACCATGATTATTCCTAGGTCTTGGACCTGCAAGGAATTCCAATTTAATACATGTGATAAATCTGAAATGTATTTCTTAAGCAAAGAAATATGGAAAACATCATGCATTTGTGACAAAGTAGGAGGTAATGCTAAATGATAAGCTACAGGGTTGATTATTTCAACAATTTCAAAAGGTCCCACATAACGAGGTGATAACTTGACAGCCTTTCCAAAAGTTATAGAACTCTTTTTCGGTTTAACCTGAAGAAAGACCTTCTCACCAAGTTCAAATTTCCTATCAACCCACTTCAAGTCAAGCATAACTATTTTTCCTATCTGTTTCTTCTCAAGAATTCACGACTGATTTTAACTTGTTGTTCCATTTTTGTAAGTATTTCAGGTCAAATTACCTCTCTATCCTCAATGCTTTCCCAACTAACAGGGGTTCTACATTTCCTTCCGTATAATGCTTCGAAAGGTGCCATCTTTAGAGATGTGTGATATGTGTTATTGTAGGCAAACTCAACTAATGGAATATACTCTTCCCATTTATACTACTGATCCATTCAATACATTTGTAACATATCCTCTAAAACTTGATTAACTCTTTCAATTTTTCCATCCGTTTTTGGTGAAACGTAGAACTGAAATTCACTTAGTTCCTAAAGCTCGCATTAAGCATTTTCCAAAATCTTAAAGTCATTCTATGATTTCTATTAGATATGATTAATTCGGGTACTCCATGTAATCTAAAAATCTCATGAAAAAACCTTTTTACTAAAATAGGTGAATCATCCTTAAAATTACCAACAATAAAGTGTGCTACTATTGTTAGTTTATCCACAATAACCAACAATAAAGTGTGCTACTTGTACTTGTACAAAATTCATGCTTATCACTTTCCATTTGTACTGTGGTATGATGTGAGGATACAATAAACTAGCTGGATGCATATGTTCAACTTTAACATGTTGACATTCCAAGCAATGTGTCATAAACTCAATCATGTCCTTTTTCATCCCTTTCCAAAAATATTGTTGTTTTATATCGCTGCAAGCATCTTCGTAATACTAAGGTGTCCAGAAAAAGGTGAATTGTGAAATTCAACTAATAATTTCTTTCTTAAATCATTTTGCAAAGGTATGTATACCTTATTTTCAAATCGTAAGATTCCTTCATTATCAAAGTTAAAACCTTTATATCTCTCATCATTTGGATCTGCATGACAAGTTTTGTTTTTACTTCTTGAAAATAAGAATCGATTTCGTAATACTCTTTACTTCATCCTTGAACTGATTTCTCAATGTTATAAGAATAGAAATGTGCTTCCTACGAATTAGAGCATCAACTATCCTATTTTCCTTTCCTTTAATGTAACTTATGTCAAAATCATATTGAGATAAAAAATCTAACCATCTTCATTGTCTTGCATTCGATTTGGTTGAGTAAAAATATTCTTCAGCCCAAGATGATTAGTTTTTAATTCAAAATATTTACCAAGTAGGTAATGCCTCCAAAATTGAAGTGCATGAACAATGAAGCCAAACTCTAGATCATGTGGAGCATAATTAAGATCATGTAACTTAAATTTTCTACTTTCGTATGCTATGACATGATCATTTTGTAACAAAATACCTCCAAGACCTTCCCGGATCCACCCATTACAACAAAGAAAGACTCCATTAGGGTCAGGTACAACCAAAGCATTTGCTAAAGTTAATTGATCCTTTAAAGTTTTAAATGCAGATTCACATTTATCATTCCACACAAATTTCTTATCCTTTTTCTGCAATGAAGTTATTGGTGCAACAACTTTAGAGAAATCTTTAACAAATTTCCTATAGTAACTAGTAAGACCCATGAAGCTTCTAACTTCATGTACATTCTTTGGTGCAGGCCACTCAGTTATAGCTATAATTTTAGAAGGATCTACAACTATTCCATCTTTCTTATAACATGACCCAAATAGTGCACTTCCGTGTCATAGAAAGAACATTTAGACAACTTACCAAATAATCATCTTTTTCTCAAGATTTCCAAGACTATCTTCAAATTCTCATGGTGTTCTTCCATACTTTTAGAATATATGAGAATGTCATCCAAGAATACAAGCACAAATTTGTCCAAGTATTCTTGAAAAATATTATTTATCAAATTCATAAAAGTTGTCAGAGGTGCATTTGTTAATCCAAAAGGTAAAACTATGCATTCATAATGTCCATATCTTGTTCTGAAAGTTGTATTATGAATTTCTCATCCTTAATTTGTAGCTAATGATATCTAGATCGTAGATATATCTTAGAATATACCAATGCTCCACACATTTACTCAAACAGATAATCAATTCTAGGAAGTGGATATCTATTCTTAATCGTTTCCTTGTTCAACATTCTATAATCAATACACAATCTAAGTGTTCCATATTTCTTTTTCACAAAATTACCAAGTAATCCCAAGGTGAGACACTCATTCTAATAAAACCTTTAGATACAAGTTCTTATAACTAAGCCTTAAGCTCTACCAATTAAATAGTAGTCATCTAATAAGGTGCCTTAGAAATAGGCTTCATTTCAGGTTTGATTTCAATTGTGAAGTCAAATTCCTTTTTGGGTGGAAGACACAGTAACTCTTCGGAAACACATCACTTTGTAGTTTCATAAAGTGGGAAATGTTCTAATAAATCACTTTTTTCTTCGGTAGATTTAGAAATTTTACCGCATACTGTGTACAACCCTTATTTTGGCCTTCTTAAGTTGCATAGTAGATAATTTCCTAATTGAAATTTCATGTTTTACACCCTGAATCTCTATTGTTTTCTATAGGTCATCTAAACAACTAATATGTTTTTCAAAACAGTCCACTTTTTCTTTATGCTCAGCTAGCCAATTAACACCTATGATTACATCATAAGACCCCAAAGGAGAAACATAAAGATCAACTTCGTGGAAAAACTAGGTAGATCAAGGACTACTCCAAAAAGACACATACTAACTGTATGAACAACATTATTCCCATAATGTATAGCCCATGATTTATCCATTTTTCTAGATTTTCTTTTTAATTTTGATACTAATTTACTAGAAATAAAACATTCAGTAGCTCGTGTATCAAAAAGAATAGTTACAGGTATGCCACATAACTTACCCGAAACTTCTATAAGTGTGACGTGCTTTTTAGCTTGTTTGTCACCATCTTTGCAGTGTGTATCTTGTGCTACTTATTACAGTCATATTTTTTCATAGGACATTGATTAGCATAATGATCCTTTCCATAATTGTAAGCAGCCTCCTACGAGTCCCTTTTTAGGCTCAAATTTATTCCCACCCTAAAGTTATCATTACGAACTCCAAAGGACTTATGTATGCTATTATTATTCTTGGCAAAGTTATTACGTACATTAGCAACAAGATTATTTGTTTTTGTTTTCTTATTATTATCGGTGATAACTTATTTTGCATGTCAAACTTCCTCCATGGTCCTTTCTTAGGTGCAAAAGATGATGAAGAGGAGTTTGAAAATTTATTTCTTATTTACTCCTTATGAGCAGAAATTGCCTTTAATTTTTGTTCTGCGTTCATGATTTTTCAACAACCCCATCCATGGTGGTTGGGTGTGAACATCCACCTCTTCCCTATAATGGGATTCAATCCCATGATAAATTTTTGTATCCTGAACTTCTCATTAGTTTAATACTAAGGTACATACTTAAGGAGTTTAGTAAACCACTCCCAATACTCTATTACAGTTAATTTTCCTTGGGCTAAGTTCTGAAATTCAGTCATTTTCTGATCATAGTAAAGTTTTGGCAGCCATCGTTGCCTAAAATAACTTTTAAATCAATCCCAAGTAATATTTGGTTCATCAATGTTTAACTCATCCTTATGACTATTCCACCATGAATATTCTTCATGGGAAAGCTAATATGCTCCTCATATTGCCTTTGTTTCCTCTCGAGAAATTTCTTACTGCAAAGTACTTCTCCATTTTGTTGAGCCAATTCTCAAATCCATCTCCTAATTTTGTGCCATCAAACTTAGGCGGACTTATCCTTTTGATATCATTACTGAGTTCAAATTTGTGAGTCTTGCCTTTTTATTTTCTGGATGATCGGATGTGTTTACATTATTATTATAAACACCCACATTTCCCAAATTTTCGTTGTCCGCATGGGAGGTAGCTGATTGTTATTACCAACATATTCTTCCTCATTTTCCATTACTTTTTTTTCAAGTACAATACGGTCAAATGATCTCTTATGTCCAATAGGGAAGCAAGGATCTCATCGAGTTTTTGGTAGTTACTACTTCTCCACTAGGTGGTGGGTTGTTTGCAACATTTCCTCTTATTCTAACCATTTTCTGTTAACAAGAAAATTTAAGTTTTATCATATTATGGACACTAATAGGTCCAAGAGTTGTAACCTTCAACTCGATACCAAGATGTAACATTCCCATTTTAAGACTTTAGAAACAAGGGATTTTTTTTTACATAATGTTCTCTATTCTAAATAATCATAATTTAGAACACACATTCCATGCCAATCAATCTCATAACAGATAACCATATGTAGCTTTAAATGACTCATTGAGCTACCGATCTCTCATGTTAACTTAAGTATTGAATACTATGTGTATACTATGTATACATGGTTCTCTTACCCTGTTCTAGGTATTGAGTGTTTTGTTTAAGAAATCTATCTGAATATTTGTTACCGTATTCATCTAAAAATGTATTTCTCAAACTAGGTGACATAGGACAATGCAACTAGTAACTTATGATACTTTGGCCAAAGATTTCCAACATACTTGTTCATGTTACTATTCCTAGACGACATACTCATCTAATTGGAATACGTCCTTCACCCCACTCATATGTTATCTAAAATGGTCTTTACTGACTTCTATCAGTCCACTTGTCCAAGGTTTGACCCTAACCCAAGTTATTGATATAATTTGGTATAGGGAACCACTCATGATGACCTAGGGTATATGGGCATACTCATTCGACCTAAGTCAATTGAATGTGCCAAGTTACCCTAAGTCATTGAGAGTCACTTCCTATGCTAAATCATATCCTTAGCCTGATCTAGAGAGAAAATAAGTTCAAGTCCAAGTTTGAGTAGATCTAGATGAACCAATACTGAAGGGTGTTGCAACATGTCAACTACAACATTGTATCCTCGTGAAGACCCAAGTCTTCATGAAGGTACAATTCTACAGTTGGCATGTGCCAACATCCGACAAAACTACTTCATCATGATTTACACACCTCAAGAGGTCATATACACTTAATTACCATTAAATTAAGATTCAAAACACAACAACCTTTCATAACCCTAATCCCAACAATCCTTAAGTTTTCCATCCTTATTAGAGTTGATTAAATAATATGAAACCTCATAACCTATGATTTTTTTATGTTCATTAACTTTTTTCTTAACATGTAATTAATCAAAAACATAAACAACATCTATCATAATATTTAATTAATGTGTCTCAACCATTCAAGGAATGTATAAGAACCTCGAGCGAGTGGTTCAGTATGACATGGACTTCATAGATATGAAGTCTAAATGGTTATCGAACACATATACCATTCGTTTATTTTGTATCCTTTTTGAGAGGAGGATAACCTTCCTCATTATGGTTAAGAATTAGGATTTATTATACCCTTATCCAATTCACACATCCTGATATTTTAACTATACGTTCATAACATCATAATATACCATACATGATTAGGTAAAGAACAACAATACATGCAACTTAGTAAGTTGCATTCAAGTAAGGGAAATTGTACTAATTCCCATTTATCCAACCTATTTAATGACTACGAAATAAGGATCCAATCAGATATGAATGACAACATCAAAGATAGGATTACAAATTTCCTTCATATTATGAACAAGAGAATTGACATAATCAACTTAAGTAACTTCAGTCTTTTCAATTCATCATGATAAATACACATTTTATAAGACTATGCATTACTAACATATTTCATGTCAACAACATCAAGATCATTTAAGAATACAACTTTCCTTCCTTCAATACATCTCAATAATAAATCAGAATTCTCTATAAATGGTCTAGACTTTTAAGCAACCAATACATCATAAAATTTATTGCCTTCCTTTATCACTTATGAAGTCCATTTGTAAAAATTTCTAACATAGGTCAGTTCATTGAATTGAGCATGATAAGTGATGAACATTAAAATGATGTGCTTTCGACTAATTGTTTCATTAAACAAACTATGATTTTATGAAACAGTGAGGTCAAGCAGACAAATAAATCATAAGTAATAACAACCATAAAAGAAGAAAAATTAATCAATTTGAATAACATTCAAGGAAATATCATGATGTAATCAACAATCTACAACATGATATCAGGTAAATAATGTTCCATCCAATACACTTATCCATATCAAATAAAAGTACTTTCTAGTTATTTCCTTCACAATTCATTTGAAATTGAAATACAAAAATTAACTTCACTATTTAACCAAAATAGAGTTACCTTCAGAAATAGGAACCTTCTAACTCAGTTTATAGAATTTCATAAAAAGACACTACAGCCAAGCTCATTCCAACTTCATAAAAGATTTAGGATGAATCATCTAACAATATAAGTAAATAAGAGTTTCACATATCAGATGTGACATCCTAATTCCAAATCCAAGACATAGCCTAAGTTCTCAAGTTAGGCCCAACATTAACATTAGGATAGTATTTACTCAATGCACAACATCCCATATTAATCTACTATCACAATTATTAAGAACCTTTAATACAAGTCAAGAGGATAAGCAAGTAGTAATGAAAACTACCCAAGAGCATTAAAGAAAATAATGCAACTGAACCCATTTAAATCTAAGACAAGATTTACCCAAAAGAAGAAGAATGACTGTGATAAAATATTTTAGAAATTCCTTTACAATTCGGTTAACCCGAATCCCCATTCACAACTCAGAAAAGAGAACACTACACAAAACCTCTTATAATTTCTAAAGGGCAATGATTAGAGTTTACCTCCATGACTAAAAGAGAAGGAGTCAAATGTCATGATAAAAAGTAGATTCCTATGTTCTATCACACATCAAGAGGGTTGAAAAGGGTAGATACTGAGACTCCAATCACAACATCCCCAAATCCATTATAAAGTAAACCATATATAAGAAGAGATTAAATAGAATGTGTGACTGTTGTGTTGAAACAGATTTAAGAAAGGTTTTCCATCATGGACATCCAACGACAGTGATATTATACCCATATCAAAAGGATATGAGATGAAAAAAGTTACTAATCACCATATAGGGGTAATTACTGGTCTCAAAGTCATTCAAAATGTCTTAATTTTAGTTGAGGATCATTAGACTAGCCATTCCTTCAAGACAAAAGTAAAACAATCAGTGAGACAGACTCTCAATCGAATCCTCACAAAGGTGAGAGAAATACATCTTATGAAGGGATAGAGAAGGTTCCATCATGATTCGATTCCAAAGAAGGTGCAACCAAAGAATGACATAGCTTAGCTATAGGTGCACAAGCTATCAACAAAAATATTCCCTCCAATCTTACCCAAAGATCAAAGAAATGGGAGAGTCCAGAAATCCCTTATTTAGAATCAATTTGGTTAGTTCTAGATCAAGAAACATCATCAAAAGTATGAATAACATCTTTAAAGCTTCACGAAAACCAAAAATTGGGAAGGGATCAACAAGTTTACCCTATCAGGTTACCTAAGAGGTTAACCCAGATCAGGAATGGTATTCTGAATCAACAACATCTAACTCAGCAGAGTAGTAGACATCATGATTGACCTCTAGAAAGCTCACATAGAGCTACGAGAGTAACCCAAGTATTGACTCAGAAAAATCGACTCTCAACATGCCCTCAACCAAACAGGACATCATCTATGTAAATTTTAGTTCAGTACTCAAGAAATTAAAGAAGACAATATAAATATAAGATTGTAGTCATTTTTACACCCACCAAAGAACAAGGGATTCCCATGCACATCATCCTTTCACCCAGTGGGTGGTGGGTGTTTAGCCAAGGCACGAGTGGGTGCTAAGTCTCTCTTTTATGTGAGTTAAGTGGGAAACCATCATCTATGTCAAGAACTTAATGAATAAAGGTTGAAATGAGACATACAATCATCATTCGGCTTAAAATGACCTCTAGAAAAATGTATTCATTCCAAATAGAGGGTTCTTACAGGATATGAGATAGAACTATAGTAGAAAGGAAAATACATAAGGATTTACATCTATTCGAAAACATCCATGAACATAATTAAAAAGATATAGATATGAACCAAATCAATTACATTCATACTCATTCATGTTTGTAACCTCATTACATTCAATGGATCCGTTAGACTACCAAATCTTGATTAGATTGAAGTCATACATCACAGCAGGGATCATGTCCTTCATCCACACAAAGAACAATTTATATCCCAGCCCCTCGCTACATTAATCCCTTATATATCCTCTACCCAATCCCATAGAGTTCTTGTTGTATTTTCTGCAGAGCTCTACACTCTATATTCTCCTATATCATATATCAAATTTGCTCTCTTTTTCTTCTACAGGCGCTTGTATTTATAGGCATCCCAGAGTGCCAACTCATCCTTCGTGGCCTCAAATGTGGCACCAAGTGTCTTAATGTGGTACTTCACGAGCATGCTCTTTCAGATCTCGAGCTCTCCACTCCTTGTAATGATGTTCTTCTAGAAGCCTTTATCACTAAGCATATTCCTTTTGTGGGCATCACGTTGTCAGGATGGCACCTTATCCACTCCTCATTCTATTTCAGGTCACACTTTTCTCGTGTCCTACCTGATACACCAAGTATGGCTAAGTCCTGAGACCTTATCTTCTAGCACGCAACACGATCTTTCTAAAACCCTCCTAGAACCTTGCCTTGCACACCTTCTCCTCTTGTGCCCATCTTCAACCTAGGCCTTGCGCGCCCATGCACCTTTGTGTACTTATCCAATATTTTAGGGGCCCAACATCACCCCACACTTCACTTATTCTCCACCCTTGGAAACATCTTTTCAAGAGTAAAGAATTACAATATGTTCAGAAGAATGAAATAATTTGGGAAGAGTAAGAATAAGGGGATGAAGGAATGGGAAAGAATAAAATAATGGAAGGGTAATTATTGCTGCAAAAGGAGTGGGAAGTCCCTTTTTAGGTCAGCCTCCAACTTGTTCCAGGCATCTACTTCATTTTGCACTCTCTAGTAGAGGTCGTCAACTAAGGTGCTCACTTCCTTAAAGCTTAACCCATCTCCCTAGGTATTCATAGTCTCAACTACCCCTTCCAATTGTTTTCCCATGTCCTCAAGTGCATCCATTCTTCTTGTGATTTGTGGGTATAGTTCCTTCAACCAGTTTTTTATTGAACCCCTTAAGGTTTCAATGGCCTTGGATTTCTTTTCAACCTCGTAGAAAGGATTATGTCCCTTTCTACCATATTTCCCTTATTCTTCTCTTGAAAATCCTTCATCTCTACTTCGTGAGTGGCAACCAAGATGCTCACCACTCTATCCCTGTCTGCGTAATTATCGTATGCAACCTTAGCAGATTGGGTAGAAATATTGACATCCGCAAGTACCTTGCTATACTCAGCAATGATTACTACCACTTTCAATTTTTCCTCCCTCACCAAGCGTGCTGCCACTTCTTCTATGGAATCCAGGGCCAACAGTTGTCTCTCCATGGTGAGGATGCATGTCAGATCTTCTAAGCATTCAAGAGTGGATCCATACTTCTATGTGGGTGGTGTTAGGTTTGGATGCTTTAACATAATGACACTTGTGATAGAATCCATATTTTTGTATACTTTATGCACCTTCACCTTCTCATCCCTTAGTTCACGCTTCAGCTATGCACTGATCAACTCTTCTTGTTTCAAGCCCTTAGTCTTCTTAGCCAGCTCCTCTTCCTTCTTTTCTAGCTCTCCCTCTAGAAATTTTACTTTGTCATTTCTTCCAAAGATCTTAGATTCAACCTTGACCACAACCTTCTTGAGTGCATTTCATAACTACTCATCTGAGAGTTATTGGGCATCTACCAAGGGGTTGGCTCCCTTAGAATTCAGAATCATGAGTTCCTCTTGGTATACTTCAAACTTTGGCTTATCAATATGGGACTTAAATGCCCAAGAGAGCATTTTCCTTATCTTGGGGTACATTCCCTCTTTATTAAATGACACCATAGCTAGAATTTTTTATATGGGTATAGTGCTCTGGAAGAACACACGTAGTACCTTCCTTGGGTCAACAACATAGCCCATGACCTATCCTTGTTTTGTATCAAGGCTCTTCCTTCTTGAGTGTGTGGATTTAGGGAATCTCACCATTAGACTGAGACCTCCTCCCATTGACTTGTTCTTTCTCAACGCTTTCCTCCTTATCCTCTTCCATCACTATGTCAGTGTTGTGCTCCAATTCTTGTTCTACCAAGGCCTTGATTATTTTTGTTGCTTCTCTTCGCTTTGCCTCATTTACTTTCTCTGCGTAAGGCTTAAATTTTTATACTCTTACACACCAACATCCTCACTTATTCCCATGAGATGGGTGCCTTCCTCCTCCTGGCTACCCTTGTGCTACATGAAAAGGAACTCATTTTCTTCTTCTCCTCCCTCTTCTTTTGAATCGTGCACACTAAAACAAAGGTGGTTCTTGATCTCCTTCAGGATCATCTTATTCATCTTCATCATAATATTCACCTATGTAGGCCTCCATGCTTTCATTTTCTTCTGAGTCGGCCTCCTCTACTATCCTCTACTTCTTTCTGAGAGGTGACTCTTCCGTAGGGGATTCAACCTTCTCTACTTCCTCTGGTGACTTCTCCTTGGCAAAGGGTTTCTCTAACACCTCTTCTTCTCGGGGTCTTTTCCTTTACAGGGACTTCTTCTTGTGCACATAGGTGTTAGGTTTGGTGCTTGCCACCGGTGCACTTGTTATCTAGGCAATATGCACACTTGGTGATTTTTCTTCTTCTCTCTCCCTTTTCTTGAGCACGTGCTTTCTTCTACCCATGGGATATTCAAGTATCGAGACATCATTCTCCAGGTATTTGCCTTTCTCAAAATTTGGCCTAATGCAGATATATACACACGCTGTATAATTTCTTGTAATTGGTAGAGTCAAGGGTTTCATCATTCTGACTTCATGCACTACGTACTTTTTCATGTACATGTGCTTCTTGAGAGGTAGAAGCAGCCTTCACATATCCCTGTGGTCCTGATCAACTTCACTAAGGTCAACCATTAGTCTCTTTTCTTCTTTGAACCTGTTAACTCCCACTTGGAAGTACTGGGTGGTGAAGGAGAATGGGAGTTTACACCATGGGCTCGTGGTTTCATCCACCAACTTGAATATTCCTATGCAAAAGTGCTGGTACATAGAAAACTCAACTTCTCCCTCTGTAAGCACTAGTAGTTGCTCTGGGATTCTCCACTCTACCCCAAATGCATCCCTTAAGTGCTTATACCACTTGTCTAGGCACGCCTTGTGGGAGGTTGTCATTGTTTCACATGTATATTTTGCAAATATTTTTGCAAGTGAGGGATCTTTAGTCGAGTTCTCCCAAACAAACTTGTCTTCTACATCAGGCACTCATATCTCCGAAAATATAATTGTCAGGAGGATATTTCCAAAGAGTATCTTGTCTCCTTCTGTGTGCTATTGATTATCTCATCTATAATGAAGGCTGATAAATTGTAGATTGTGCCCTATGATATTTTTTTACATACATTCAACTAGGCCTTATTCACCTGTGTCCACCTTTCTTGATCATTTAACTTTGTGATTAGGTGTGTAGCCATTCTCATGATGGGATCTGGGATTTCTGCAATATCAAAATACCTCGACCCCTTCTTGTAATCATATGTATCGATGGTTTCTTTGATGGCATCCTTGTTGCTCAGGTCATCATCTATACTTTCTCCCTCACAGATGAGGCCTATAAACTTCAAAATCAGTTGAGGGGTTATGCACATCTTGCGATCTGCAAAGTAAAATTGGTCCTCATGTATGTGCAACATCAACAACTGATAGAGGTGCTCAGGCTTTTCAAATTAGGTAAACTCATAGAGTTGCAATAACCCTGCCTTCTCCAACTTCACTTTTACCTTATTCTTATAGATGGGAAAACCCTCTGGTGTCCTTTTTTCTTCGAGCATACTAATTCCAACGTTGTTTCCTTCTCTGTTGTGTTTGTGCGATGGTTATAATCACTCACCACCATATTTCTCAAATGGGATTCTAACTCCTTCCCAAGAAAAACTCCATCCGGGTACTACATTTCTGCATACCACTCCTTATTCATGCTTGTGGCGGTTGTTGCTAGCTCTCTGTGCTTACCCTTACCCTTAGGATTCTTGGGTGACATGGTTGGTTTCTTGGGTGCCATTGTCTAGGTCCTTTTATCACTTCAATAGCTTCTTTTACTCTGCTCTTCCATTCCTTCCAACCTTAGATCTCAAACTTGTGATGAAAACCTTTTAAACTCATGCCCTAGTTTTTCAAACCCTAATTGGGATAATCCTTTCACAAGATGATGCCTTCTCACAACTACTCTTATGCCCGTGAAATCCCTTCCTTCTAGTTTGCAAATCCAAACTAGTTACTCACACTCAAAATATTCAAATTTTTCTTCACATGGATTAGTTCTGGAAGCCCTAGTTTACAATGATGCAAAAGCGCTTCTCTCTTCATATTTGTAAAGTAAATAATGAAGTGCCCAACCTTCTATTTATAGTTTTTCCCACTTTTTAACATTAAATGCTTCCTTACCTACAACTGTACTTTAACTCTTAATGCGGTTTTTTCACCAAAGTCTAAATTTAGTGCTTTAACTCACGTGCCCAACCTTTTGCGGACAATTCTCCAACCTTATGTTGTGCAACCAATCTATCTTGACAAGAGACTCTTGTGTGCACATAAATAAGACCGAAGGCACTTCTTGTCATGGTTTTTACCTACCTCATGTTGTGTTTGTAATTTTTCCTCTCTTGTATGTGGATCCCCAATGTAGCCTTACCCTGACACCAACCATCCTTTTTCACCTTTCCTTGCATGTACTTCCTTCATAGGGCCATTCAACCAGGATTTCCAATGCAATCCTTCCTAGTGCTTCACACTTCAAGTTATTCCACCTTACTCTACCCCACACTAAAATGATTCATGGTCCTCTTTGCAGTTACAACCTTAAAAAAATAATGAGATTATCAGTGCCCAAGGTGCAACACAAAACAACAATGAGAAAGGGAAACACAAGAAAATAAAATTCATTAAGGGAAATCCTAAACTAACTAGAAATACTACCTTATTTACAAACACCAAGAAGAATTATTTATAGTAGGGCTTCAGCCTACTCCCATTGAAGTGTCCTAGCAATATCGTCTCATCCAGTGCTTGTAACTAGCACGTGCTCGAATCAAGGATGTACGAGATGGTGTAGGGACCCAACCAATGGACTTTTAACTTCCCAAGATGGCACAAAACTTAGAATCATATAGTAAGACCATATGCCCAACCTCAAACTTCTTGTTCTTAATGTGACGATCATGCCATGCCTTTTATTTTGTTTTTTTGTTCTTTGGCTCCATTTGGCCAATGATCACCTTTCATCCAGTTTCATTAATTTATCAATCCTTTCTTCCAGCACTTTCTCATTAGCCAACCCTCCTATGCATGTTATTCGTAGAGAATGTAACATGAACTCAACTGACAGGAAAGCCTCCGTGTGAGACACCAATTGAAATAGTTTGTCTTTGTTTAGCCTTTTATAAGTTGTCCTATAATCCCATAATACAGTTGATACCTTGTCATCCCAATCTTGTCTTCCAACATCACAAATATTTTTGAGGTATGACTCGGTATTTTGTTAAATGCTTCCATGATTGCATTTTCTTATGGGTGATAAGGTGTAGTTTATTGATGACCCACCATTAACTCTCGCTAACAGATCCTCACGGTCTCATTCAAGAAATGTGTACTCCTATCATTTGGTTAAATGTAAAGGCCATTCATACCTCATGATATTGTTCTCCCAAAAATTCTTACATTGTAGCGGTTATGCAGTCCTTAGTTGGGGCTACTCTCTCGACCTTGTCAAATAGTCCATGCAAGTGATTACATAGCATGATCCAATCCTATATGCTACTTGTGCAATAGGGCTTATAAAGTATTTCCCATTTCTCAAAAGGTTCAAAGCACTAGGGATAGGGCGTAAAGGCATTTCATCTCTCTCGTCTCGCTTCTCTCACAATGCATTGACAATGGTCACATGCTTTATAATACTCCTTGCAATCCTTATACAGAGTTTCCCACCACAATCCTGCCATTAATATTTTACGTACGGTGGTGTCACCTAAATAATGTCCACCTGCACTTTCTCCATGTGCTTCCTCTATGATGGCAAAGCACTCATGCTCTAGTACACACTTGTGAAAAAATTCATCATGCCCTAGTTTTTATAAGTCCCCACTGATCAACATATAGGACATGGCGCATATGGCTAGTTGCTTTTTCTCTAATGTCTTCATCCCTTCCGATGCCATACATGTTATAAGGAACACAACAATATCCTTCAAGTATTATGGAATGCACCACAACCTAAACAACTACGCATCTGGCATGGTATCTTCAATGCTTTGCACATCCTCCCCCAAATCAATCCTAGACAAATGGTTAGGTCCAGAATTAATCTTGCCTAGTTTGACAACTACGGTGAACTTGAACTCTTGGAATAATAGTATCCATGACATATGTGCCCTTGCAGGATGGGTTTGTTCATAAAATATTTTAATGCCACATAGTCGGTGTAAAATATAAAGGAGTTACCAATAGATACTAGTTGAACTTATAAAGCGTGTAGATCATATAAAATGCCTTGCACTTGGTTGTAGTATAATTCTGCTCTCTTTGGTGTCAACTTCTGCTTTCAAAGCATAGGGGGTGATTGATAATTCCCTCACAGGATTTACAAGCACTACCCCAATGGTTGTTCTAGAGGCATCCACATGAACATGGAAGGGCTTATCCCAAGAGGGGAAATGTAATATAGGTGTGGTGACAAGCCTATCCTTTAATGTGTCGAATGCCTTCTATTGTACCTCTCCCCAATGGAAGGAATTTTTTTGCCTGAGAAACTCTTTTAAAGGCGCGCTGATCTTGGTATACCCCTTGATGAAATTCTTATAGTATCCCACGTGTCCAACAAACTTGTGCTTTCTTGCACTTTGACTAGTTGGCTCCCCTAATCCCACAATTATTGCAATTTTGGTAGGATCCACTAGTAAGCCTTCTTTGCATATGATGTGTCCCAACAGGTCATCTCTCGGATTGTCACAATGGTCCTTGACTAGTCCATATACGGTCCAATCATCAAGGCACACTAGGAGAAACTTATTGATGAAGTCTGGGAAGGCCTTACTATAATGTATGAGAACACAACAGGCACATTCTTCAACCCAAAAGGCATGACCATATAGGAAAAAATTCCCCACTCGGTGGTGAAGGTTGTCTTTCTCTGGTCTTCCTTTGCAATCCTCACCTGGTGATAGCCTAAGAACCCATCCATGAAAGAGTAGACTTCATGCCCTGCCACTCCTTCCAAGATTTCTTCAGTGAATGGGGTTGGGAAGGGATCAATGACACACACTACATTCAGATCCCTATAATCAACACATATCCTTATCCTTCTATCCTTTTTTATACTAATCACCATTAGACTTATCCACTCTGACTCCTCCACAACCTCTATGATTCCTGACGCTATCATCTTGTCTATTTCCTCCTTAACCTTCACACATAGATTGGGATTCGTTCGGTATGATCTCTTCTTGACTGGGTGTGCACCTTCCTTCAGTTTTATCCTCATCTTCCCTAGGGAATGGTGGAATCCTTTAAGCTCATGATACCCACATTGGAATAAATCCTCAAACTCACGTAAAAGATCAATGATCTTGGAGACTTCTTTCTTTGACCAATAGTCTCCAATGATAGCCTCTTTAGGATGTTCTTGTGAGCCAATGTTAACCTTCATTTTCTTTAAATGTTCATGGTAGGCATGATTTATTTCATCAGCACTATCCATCACTTCCCATGAGCCTAGAGAATGGTTAACAACCAAATTTTCCATCTCTTCACTATTTATGACATAGAAAATCTTGCCTTTTTCTTTCTTCTCTGTTCATGCATGCTCAAATTTCACCTCATCAGACTCATCTTCACCAAATTTTCCCTCTAAGCATGGCTCTCCTAGAAATTATACAAACCTATCCTCTTCCTTTGCACTGTCCCCATCATAAGGCACTTTTCCTCCTAAAATGCCTTATCCATCAATGGTTTGGTGCTTCGATACTTAAATTCTTGGACAAGATCAGCCGCTAGTTCTTGCCAATCCCATTTTTTGTAGCATGTCTCAGAGTGGATGTACCATGTGCACGCGCAACCCTGCAGTGTAGAATATAGTTTGTGTACCTAGAGGGATAGTGGAAAATCTTATGTGCCTTCCCTCCAGGCTCTCTCACAGGCTTGGATGTGGAAAGAGGTGGGCTCCTTACCATGGTAGTCTTTGATGGTGGTGGGTGTGTTGCTTCTAGAGAACCAAATAGAGAAGGCAATTCTCACTTCGTGCCATTTTGATAAGCTCTCATGGTGTGTCACCCACCATCGTGCTGCAGTGTTGAGAAAGACATAGCTTAGCATCTCTCTTCTTTCATTCTTGTTTCTCCACTGGGCCTCCATTTCCTACAAGAAGGTCTCAGTGTAAGCCCCTCTAGAATACTTAGGTAACTTCCTTCCTCCTAGGTGCCTAAGTGAGTGCGCCTTAGGTGCTCTAGTTACAAGCCCCTTCAGTTGTCACCCAACCAACTCATAAGTTCCATGCACCCAATTGTCACATGCTAGACTAGTGGTGTCACTTACCAACTGAGCATCCTCAAACTGGATAACTCCATCGGTAGGATGGATTATCTCTGGGTCTCAAATAGAATGCACATAAATCTGATCAAGGACCTCTTCTCCTAAGGGTTTTGTGTATGTCACTAACTTCCCATCTGCAAGGGGAATGATAACCCTTTCTTCCTCATTCTAAAATCTAATGTACCCCTTATTGAGTGAAGATCTGCATTATTTTTATAGCACCATGGGTGCCCAAGTAGTGTTGCGTAATTGTCTTCCTTAGCGAGCACCAAGAATTTGAAGTCCCTAGTAAATGTAGCCCCCCGAATGGTGACAAGATGCATCCTTTAAGACAACGATGGGAATTTCCTTCATTTTTTTTCCATATAAAACACATTTGAATAAGGTTTGTAATGAGGCCTTCCCATCTAATTCCATACATCCAAGGTGAGAACATTGACCTCCACACCTGTGTAATTGAGCATATTACTAAGGAGCCATCCATCCATGATTGCATTTAACATGATCTCCCTATCATAGTCAAGGATGTGAGGGGGAAGGTTTGCATGCAAGACCTGCCTCTTGCACTCTTCTCCGGCACATGGTACCTTCTCTCTCAACCATGATCCTAGCAAGGGAATAATATTCTCTTGCCTTAGCATTTTGCACACTTCCTTAACCTCATCCATGTCCTTCTGTGGAGCCTCAAAGCACTTCTCCTATGCTCCTGCTACCTAGACTGCTCCTTAAGACATTGGATTTCTCCCTGCAAGCTCCTTATAATGTCCATAGTTTCTGGTATACCTCCTTCTGATGGGTAGGGTCTGGGTACTTCCCATGCACAACTTCCTCTCTTGAAACTAAGGTTCTTTGCTTTGGTACCTCCGGAGCATGCAACCTTCGCTCAAGTAGTGACCATGACAGGTTCTAATCCTATATCATGTGTCACCATGGCATCCATTGTGTATCTGCCTTCTTAATTCTTACCATTGTAGTTTCCTTTTCTTTCAATTCTTTGTTGATTCATGTTCTCAAACAACTCATGGCACTCCTCATACTTGTGTTTCTTTCGTACCATGAGCACCTTGTGATAATCTACAGGCACTCATGCTTGTAGTTGTCTATAGACCCACGGTAAAAATATGTTCCACATGAGAACTAACTTATTCCTCCTCCTAAATTACCGTGACCACGAAATACTATGAGAAATCCCTTCTACACATGCCTCCATCTCGCGCACTCCTCATAACAGTGATCATCATTCTTAGAACTACTTGTAATGTTGGTCTAGCATACCCCATGATCAATGGCCTCATATATCTTGTCAATAAGCTTATAATCCTTAGTATCATGGGTTGTAGAGGTCCATATATTACACTAGTAGGACACATTCTTCTGAATTACACCCTGTAACAAGGGACATCTACTTACATCATGGTCCCCATGAAAAATTTCATAGTCTACTATTATGGCACATACTGTCCTCTGGGGGAAACTATCCTTGACATGGCCCTCTACTTCAGAATCTGTACACCATATCCTACTGCGAGTCTCATGAGCTAAGTTCATAGATAAATTCTCTAGTTGCTTAGCTATAGTAGTGATTTGAGCCTCCAAAAATATTCTAACACCAGTATCAACACTTCCAATAGCTTTGGTGCATGTAGCGGCTTCTAATGCCTCACATGGGTCTCTGAAATTTTTATGAGATAAATCTCTTCTAAATGGAGTTATCAACCCCTGAAAAAATCATTGAGGATGTTTTGAAGGGTGAATGTCAAACGACAATTTTATTTGGAGAGTCTTAAACCGCACGTCATACTCCTACACACTCTCTATCATTCCCTCTTGAATCTCCTTCACGGTGTTGATGCTCTTGTTTAAACTCAGGATGTGGAATTCTTCAAAGAAGGAATTCTTTAAATTAGTATAATCCACCACCATTTTATGAGTGTCATATTTCCTATACTAGCTATGTGTGTGCCCTTGCAACATCATTACAAACTAACTTGCCTTTTGATATGAATTAATGATCCCCTTTACATGCCATAACAACTCACACTTGTGAACATGATTTGAAGCATCTTCAATACCCAAGTGTAATCTAGAAAATGTAAATACATCTCAAGGAATACTTGAGGAGGTTGTTGGGGCCCTTGTCCTCCTAAGACAGAGCCTTGGTTTCCTATGGTGTTTCCTCCTCTACCAGATCTAGTAGATTCACTAGGTCATGTGCCTCCTGACCCACCAGATCCATCGGATCCACTAGGTCCTATTCCTCTTGATTCACTAGATCCACTAGAACCACTAGGTCCTATTCCTCTTGATCCACCAGACCCACCAGGTCCACTAGGTCATGTAGTGGTCATGTCAAGGGTCCTCAAAGTTCCACTAAACTGCTTATCGACGGTCTATGATAATTCCTCATTAGCAATAGTGTACCCCACACCACTCCCAGATGTGATACCAAAGGCTTGTGAACTTTCTCCTTGTCTGAAAATTCCTCCGAATACTAGAATAGTATGCATAGCCATAGAAGTGGGAAATGAGAAATTATATCTCCTGGGTTTATATCTATCACTTCCACTGATACCAACTAGGTCAGAGATACTCCTCCCTTGATTTGGAAAAGTAAGTGCTAAGGTTTGGTCACTAGGTGGGTTCAGATGCATGCCAATGAATCTTCTCTCCACATCAAACTATCATAGAATTAAGGGGTATCTCTTACACGCTTGCCAAGATGGGGTAGCATAGAATACTTAGGTCCCATGTCCTCCGCGTGAACCTTAACTCCTTCCCAAAATGTCTACCTCCATAGATCCATCACACATGCAACCTCGATTGTCTAGCAATATCCCTTTCACGTGCTTCACTATACTTGAGTCATATCTCTTCCATTTATTTCTTTGTCATAATATCTACCATCTTCTTCCACCCTAGCTTCCTCACCCAACACTCGAATGGTTTAGCTTGACCATTGCAAATGCCTCTAAACTCAAGGTAACCATCAAGATCTTCATTGCTAGAGGAATAACACGTAGAAATGATCCTCTAGGCTCCTGTAAAAACTCAAACTCAGCAACTTTTGGACAAGAATATGTGGAAATAGCAAACTCAAAAGTGTATCTAGTCAACACTCTCTTCCACCTTTGATCAACAACACATCTTCAAGTCGAGATCTACATCCTGTAGCTTCTGATAGTCCTCTTGTGTCCACATGTGCACTCTATAGAACCAACTTGCTCTAGACGCATATGCTAAGAGCCATTCATATAGCTCTACCGGGAAACAATAGAAAAAGTTTCATACCATTCACGGTAGAGATTCTCTTCCACCCACCTCTATGCATCAAACTCGAGCCTAGCTATAGACACCTATAATTATGCCCAAGAAATTTTAAATACTTAAATTGTGCTAATTATCCCCTTTCTTGCAAATCGATGACATATCATCAAAAAAGCTCATTTTCCCTCATATTATCATTAATTAATTACACTAAGCTAATTAATTAAGGCACCTATCCATCTAACAACCTAATTAACAACCTTCCATTAATAAATCACCCCTTCTACCTAGATTAATTAATTAGAATTAATTAATTAGCTTTCCCTTCCATTTAACTAGTAAATCAATATTTAATTGATTTAATCTCCTTATAATATGCTAAATCGTACTAATATTCCTCTAATTAGCTTTTATAATCTTACATCTACCTATTACTTAATCACCTTTGATTAATTAAAACACCCCCAACTCCCATGACTTACTAAGCATAAATTAAACCCTTCTAAAGTAAGGTTAACTTTAATAAAGCAACCTTATCCATTCTAAATCATGTTTTACATCTATCCCACATGTAAAGGGATGAAGGGATTCTTTTATCCATTGGGATATATAAGGATCCCTCCGTCTACCTTTATAACTACACCTAATTCCCTTAAGAAAGAAAAAGAAAGCACATAGTCTTGCACTAAAAGCCATTTTCCATTCTCAAGCCCTTCCATCATCCATCTTGAAGAGCTAAGCCTCACATCCAAGCATCCTTGAAGGATCAAAGAAAGAAATATTTTTATTGCCATTGGACTACATAGGTCTATTTGACTTAATTAGGAAATTTACAAGAATAGAGTTCTTGATTTGCATTATGTTTGATTTCCCTATTTCAAAGTTATGATGCTAGTGTAGGCCTTGTTCATTTCTTCATATTGATGGTAATCTTTCTTGTTTCTAGCTAGGTTAGGGAACTATTTTAGGTGGTAGTTCTTTCTTTCAATCTAACTTAGGAAAACTAGTACTTGTATAATACAATTGTTATATAGGTTGCCAAACGGTGTTTGAGAAAATCACACCTAATTAAAAAGATAAAAGCGAACAACATATTCAAAACATTTGTATTACAAATTTTGGAAAAGGGTACATCCCTATCTCGCTCAATTGGAAAATAACCCCTTTGGCATAATGACTTAATCTAAAATAATGGGGCTGGTACCGGGAACCTAAATTAGTCCACCATTGTGTAACCTCATGGATGAAACAGGAAGCGCCTCACTTACCCACTTGACTAGTTTTCCTTGTGAGTTAGCATTACAAAGTTGTTCGTATCACGACCCTGACAAGAGTACATGATGGATGCATTAGTTCCCACTTTGTACTTGAAGGGGAAAAGCCAAGATACTCCCAAATTAGTCAGTGTGACTTTTTGGGTAAATCGTGCCCACTCTTAGATGGATTTGTAACACCTAGTTGAGAGATCTTATTAAGGAGGCCATTTTGTCTTGAGGCCCACTTTACTAGTCCTTTGTCGCATCTTGTCCATCATGAAGTGATAACTTGTTTGGATTCAAAACCTTGTTTTTCGAACAAGGAAAAGAATCCACTTAAGTTGGATCTAAGTGCCTTTCATCATGGAAATTAGATGACGTTTTACTTAGCTTAGCTTCTTTCTCACCTTCGGATGAGGTGAAGCTCTGCCCAAGTAACGCTTAGTTCATTTCCATATTTTGATCTACACCTTTGTGTTCTTGTTGCCCATTTGGGGCAACAGAAGGCATCTTTTGGGAGTGTTTTCATAGATAATTTTCACCACTTTTTTGTCTGTTTACACTCATCCATGTTTACGACTGAGTTGTTAAATGTCTAAAGTGCATGGATGTGTCCTTATATCTTTGATAGCCAATTGATCTTGATTTCAAGATCATCATCATAGTTCGGATTGATTCATCATTTGATCTCCCTTTGATGTGTTACCTTATTTGCATTGTCTTAACACAATTAAGATACTTATGTCATGTTTTCATAAACGTGATCTAAGTATCTGCATTGTGGTGTTATGATGCATACATTTTAGCACATCCTTAGTATACTTTGAATTATATTTACTTCAAACATTGTCCAAAATCATGAAGAGTTTCGCTTACTTTGTTTGTGTCATTTCGATACCACTTTGACACTAATATCTCACTTCTCCACAAACCTTGATAGATGTGTCCAATTGGTGTGGTTACGTGGCTTACATTTGTAATCCTCACCCTTTAACATTTAGGCCTTGTTGTTTTTGAAATTGTCGTGGTATCCTTTGATTGGGAGTCACATCTACCCTTTGTTAATATTTATGCCTTGTTCATTTTGAGCTTGATGTAAATATTGACATCATGTTGATCATTTTTGCATCGAAATATCACTTTGCACACATATTTGCATAGGGTTTATTTCCTTGTTGATTGGCTTTGTGCTTCACAATTATAGGATTGTTCCTTGTGATTATTCATTCAAAAACTTATTTTCTAGGATGATACCTTTTTATCTCATTGATATTGCCTCATCACGATGTCTATTTTCCTTAGAGCTTCTTGAGAAAATCATGCACACATATCAATATTTACAAAATGTCTATTTGGTTGTCCTTATGCTATGAAAATCGACATGTCACGTCCTTACATTTGAAGGAGTTCCATCACACTATCTAGATCTAGACATTTGTGCTTAAAACAATGCCAAAAATGACTAACTATCGTGTGGTTCCCCATACTTTCAAAAATATGGAACCTAGGTTTAGCAATTCAAATCAAAATATTCCCATTACAACTAAACCTCATTTGGTTCTTCGTGTTAGAGAGCCCATACGGGTAACCCGTTCCCCACCTTCATCTCATAGTCGGTGGTATGGTTTGGACACTTCTAAATCAAATTATTATTCAAGTTCCCCTCACCCTTCTTCTGATTCTAATCCAAACATTTACTCTTCTTCCGAGGAAAACATTTATTCGATTCTTATGATGATTCGGATCCAAACTACTATTCAGATCCAAACTACTATTCGGATTCATTTAATTTGACTCCTAAGTCATATAATGTGACTCCTATGTCATGTTCCTCGCTATCTTTGCAGAACATCTTCATCATACATCTAATGTGACTCCTACGTCGCAGTCCTCCCTTTCTTCGTAGGAACCTTTTTATCAGTCACCTCAATGACGTATTCTTCCTTTGAAGATATGTGTGACTCTAAATCCCTCTAATCAAACATCTAATACAATTCTTGAATCATGGTCCTCTCTTTCTTTACAGGACCCTTGTTATTATTCATCTAATGTGATTCTTGAATCATGGTCCTCCCCTTCTTCATAGGACCTTCTTCATCAATCACCCCCAATAAATCTTCCTTCTTTGAAGATTCATGTGACTCAATGTCCTTCAAGTAAAATGTTTTAATCGACCCATGTGTCACAATATATAGAATTTAGACTTAATCCTACTATTTTACAGATGATATACCATCATATAGGTAGGTCCACACCACCTTCTTCTACTCCTGAGACATCTAGCTACACATCTTCTTCATCCCCCACATCATTTTCTTATATCAATCATCATCAAACATCTTCTAAGTCTTCCACACCAATTGGATCTCTTTCTTCCAATCAACCCTTGGTGGTCGATAAAAACTCATCTTGATTGACCTTTTTAGAATGAAGAAACAATCAGGACATTTATAGGGGCACATGAAGATATTCCTTTAGAAGATTACGAGAAAGGATTCTCTTTAGACTTTGATGCACCTGCATATTATGAGAAAAATGTTGATTCCTTTTATCAAGAAACAGAGGAAGATCCTCAAATCATGCAACTTGATCCTCCTCTTATTCTTCCATCTTCAAATTCTTCATTAAGTGAGGAAACTCCTAGGTCTTACATTAATCCATGGCCTATCTTATCATCACCCAATAACTCTTTGTCTATCATAATTCCTCAATCACAATCTCTTATGGGGTCAACTCCAAGTATCCCTTCATTTTCATCTAGGTGTGGGTCACCTTCTAGTAGCCCTCCTATGCTATTTGTGGGACATTTTCGAGTAGCCGGCTATCTTCTATTCTTGGGGTACATCCAACTAGCCCCTTATCTTCTATGTATGGATCACCCCTGGGTAGTCCATCATCTTCTATTCTTGGGCCACATCCTAGTAGCCCTTTATCTTCTATCTATGGGTCACATCCTAGTAGCCCTTATTTTTCTATTTTTGGGCCACATCCTAGCAGCCCTTCATCTTCTATCTATGGCTCACCTCCTAGTATCCCATCTTCTACAATCATTGGACCGTATCCTTTTCATCAATCAAATCATCCTTCTACTAATGTAGGGCAAGCCCGCCATCATTTCTCTTGTTCCTATCATTAATCATAAACATTCACTTTCTTCTCCTTCTCGAGGTCAGAAAAGTCACAAGTCAGCTTATAAGAAACCCAAACAGGTTCATTATCAAGCTTAGGTCAAAACTTCCAAGAGCTCAAAATCCCCCAACAACTTGAACAATCTCAAAGCTGTAAATCAAGCACAATTCAAGAACGCACATCAACGTAACCATCAAGTATGGCGTAAAGTGCATAAACCTCTAGATAGGGAACTCAAGCTCCCACATACAAAATCCAAGTTTCAGGATAAATCACAGTCCTTTGTTGAGTGTGAAATCACCATGATCATTGAAATTGGGGAAAACATGACTCTTGATAAACATACATGCCTAGTTTCCTTATCAAGGAATTTGCAAACATTATTATTTGATCTTACCACACATAGTGATGTTGTTAGTCCCAACCTCTTAAAACTGTCAAAAATCTAAAAATAAAAACAATTCAAAAATACAAAAAAACATTGAGAAAACACAACAAAAATCAAAGGTACAAAGATCAAACATTGCAATCAAGTGTTGCGTACACATGGATATTTCTTTCTTCCCTTCCTTGTTATTCTTCTGCAAGTCTTCCTACCATTTTCATCCCTTTGGTGATATTTTGGTTAGCTTTTTCACACACATTTTGTGACATTTATCTCTATGGTATCCATTTGACCCTGGTCTTTTATCACCTTGGTAAATTAAAGAACGACTGACCTCTTAGAGATCCTATCACATTCAACATCTAATAAAAATTTTATGAAGAAATTTTGGACATATTTGTTGACACTAGCCAATGTTGTCATCGTAAGCACTTCCACCTCCTTCCATCAAGCCATCAATGGTTCTTAACCCCTTGTTAAACAAGAGATCTGAAATATATTTTCAAAAAGAAAATGAATCAAAATCAATTAAAAATCAAAAGCTAAAAGCTACAAAGCAAAAGCAAATTAATATATTACTCTCTCTTGGGGTATTTCCAATAATCTCTATCGGAGCTATGGATGCTCTGATCGAAGTAGAGAAATATTGTGATTAGAATCAAATACATCTCTATCGGGCGATGGACACTGGTGGTAAAGCAGAGCAATGTACGACTATCCTTTCACCATCCATTCATAAAATCACCTTTCACAATAAATCATTCTTACACATTGGCTAGGGTCTCTTCACTTTTTTCTATTAAATCTTCACTTTAAGAGGTAATAAACTCCATGTGCACACACTGGATCTCTATGAGTAGGTAGGATTAGTATGTTACCAAGTGTCTCATTTTGGATCTTGTTCAAACTCTTACTCTAGTCCATATGTCGTCTAATGATTTGTGCCTTTGGCTGATCACTTCTTCATTGCGAGGCTTCTATTATACATTAATATAATTCACATCATTCTTCTACTTCATTTAGAATATCCATGTGTATAAGATTACTTGTTTTCCATGTTTGTCACCTTTCACAAAAATAATCTTCCACTTCCTTTCTATCATGTGCTTTTAGGCCAACTTATGCTGGGGGCATCCTTGCTTCTTCCTAGCACTTCATTGGTTTATGTTCATCATCATGTTGAACCTATCCATAATGGCCTTGGGTCCCACTTCTACCCGTGAAGAGTTTTCCTTTGAATACTCCCACCTAATTGCTGGGAAATTTTTACATCTTCACCTTTCTCACATGCATGTGGCCTTATGCCCTTGTACATCCCATCTATCACTAGGGGAATCCATGCTTCCTTGTATTTGTGTACATAGTTTCAAAAAAATTTCAAGGAAAAAGCCATCCAAAACATTCAAATATGTTAGAAAAATACTAAAAACATTCAAATATGTTAGAAAAATCACAAAAACATTCAAATATGTTAGAAAAATCAAATCATTCAAATATGTTTCAGAAAACTTCTAAAAATGAAAATCATCCTACAAAATGTAGTTCTTTGGTTCTCACTTGTTCATGCATTTGAATCATGTGATCATCTTGATCTACCTCCATCAACAAAAGTTAGGCTACTTACTTTGTTTGTACTCTGGGGCACAACGAATTACCTGGTACTATTTCGTAGTGCACATTGCTTTTTCATTAGACTGAAGTGTCCTCTATTTTCCTTTGAATGTATCCTTGCTTAGGGCACCATCATTAACCCTTGTCGTTAATTCACACAGGTTGGAATTGAATCTTGATAACTAAAAACATTGCATCTTGTTTCTTTGTTAGTTTATCTTGTTTACTTTATCGTATTGCATTGCATTATGTATATTGCATGGAGTTAGGCATCTTTCACTTTCTCATATTGTATTTTATTTTGTATGTTGCATGAAGTTAGGCATCTTTCACTTTCTTGTATTGCATTGCATTTTTATGTTGCATGGAGTTGGTATTTTCAGCAATGGACAATTTTTCATAGTATGGCTTTTCATGTCATTCTACCTTTGTCGTATGCTTATATTTTTCATAAGGACCAATGACGTAGCTCTTATGGTAATATGATGACATCAAAATTGTTCCAATAAATAGTGGCTAGAGGCTAATCTCTTCTCTCCCCTCCATATTTCTTCTGCATCACTTTCTTCTCACCCCTAATCTTCTGCCTCACCAGGGCATCTTGCCTCTTCCCATTCTTCTATCTATCTCTCACCTTTTCGATTGTCGATCATCTTCTTTCATCACCCTATTGACACTTGAGGAGGAATCTCTCCCTCCTACTAATTTTTCTTCTATCCCTTCAAAATTTTCTTCCTTCTACTATCTTTGAAGTTTCGTCACTTATGTCACCCCAAAGAGGGAAAAATGTAGACAACTATAATTACGCCCAAGAAATTTAAATACTTAAATTGTGCTAATTATACCCTTTCTCACAAATCGACGATATATCATCAAAAGTGTTCATTTTCCTCATATTATCATTAATTAATTACACTAAGCTAATTAATTAAGGTACCTATCCAGCTAACAACCTAATTAACGACCTTCCATTAATAAATCACCCATTCTACCTAGATTAATTAATTATTATTAATTAATTAGCGTTCCCTTCCATTTAACTAGTAAATCAATATTTAATTGATTTAATCCCTTATAATAGCCTAAATCATACTAATATCTCCTCTAATTAGCTTCTATAAGCTTACATCTACCTATTAGTTAATCATCTTTGATTAATTAAAACACCCCCAAACTCCCATGACTTGCTAAGCATAAATTAAACCCTACTAAAGAAAGGTTACCTTTAATAAAGAAACTTTATTCATTCCTAATCATGTTTTACCTTTATCCCACATGCAAAGGGATGAAGTGCTTCCTTTATCCATTGGGATATATAAGGAACCATTCTTCTACCTTTATACATGCACCTAATTCCCTTGAGAAAGCAAAAGAAAGCACATAGTCTTACACTAAAAGAATTTTTCCGTTCTCAAGCCCTTCCATCATCCATCTTGAAGAGCTAAGCCTCACATCCAAGCATCCTTAAAGGATCAAAGAAAGCAATATTGTTGATTTCCATTGGACTACCTAGGTCTATTTCATTTAATTAGAAAATTTAGAAGAATAGAGTTCTTGATTTGCATTATGTTTGATTTCACTATTTCAAAGTTATGATGCTAGTGTAGGCCTTGTTCATTTCTTCATCTTAATGGTACTCTTTCTTGTTTCTAGCCGAGGTTAGGGAACTATTTTAGGTGGTAGTTCTTGCTTTCAATCTAACTTAGGAAAAAGAATACTTGTACACACCAGGATTGAATCTTTAAGAAAACTTGTCCTATGTGCTCTTGAACCAAGATTCAACACTCTCCAGAGTTAGATGTTTTGTCATTACTCAGTATCTAGAACATCATGCATGCCATTTCCCACTACAACTTCAAAAAGAGGTCCTGACAATGGAACCAAGATGTAGTCCTTTTTACACCCACTAAACAACAAGGGAATCCCAGGTGCATCGTCCTTTTACCTAGCGTGTGATGGGCGCTCACCTGAGGCATACACAAGCAACGAGTCTCTATTTTATGTGAGTTAAGTGGGAAACCATCATCTATGTCAGGAACTTAATAAATAAAGGTGGAAATGAGACATACAATCATCATTGGGCTCAAAATGGCCTCCAGACAAATGTATTCATTCCAAATACAGGGTATTTACAGATAATAGATAGAACTACAGCAGAAAGGAAAATACATAAGGATTTACATCTATTTCATAACATCCATGAACAAAAATGAAAAGATATAGATATGAACCAAATCAATTACATTCATACTCATTCATGTTTGTAACCTCATTACATTCAATGGATCCATTACACTACCATAACTTGATCACGTCCTTCATCCATACATCATAGCAGGGATCATGTCCTTCATCCATAAAAAGAAAAAATTATATCCCAACCCCTTAATACATTACTCCCTTATATAGCCTCTACCCAATCCCACAAAGTTCTCGCAATATTTCTGCAAAGCTCCGCTCTCTATATTCTCCTCTATCATATATCTGATCTCTTCTATTTTTCTTACGTGGGTGCTTATATTTATAGGAATCCCAGAGTGCAAAATCATCCTTCCATTGCCTTAGATCTAGTGCCAAGTGTCTAAATGTGGTCCTCCATGGGAGCATGCTCCTTCATATCTAAGCTCTCCACTCCTTGTAATGATGGTATTTTGGAATACTATATCTCTAAGCATATTCCTTTCATGGGCATTATGTTGTCAAGTTGGCACCTTATCCACTCCTCATTCACTTTGTCATCTCACGATTTTCTCGTGTCCTTCCTAATACACCAAATATGGCTAACTCCCCGGACCTTGTCTTCCGTCACTTAACACAACCTTTCTAAAACCCTCCTAGAACCTTGCCTTGTGTGCCTTCTCCTTGTGTGCCCATGTGCCTTTGTGTAGTTAGCCAAAATTTTATGGGCCCAACAAAGATCATAAGAAATACTTCAAACACATGTATCCCAAACAAGATAGCCTCAAAATCAAAGTGTCCAAGAAATAATTAACACATAGTTTCCTTAAAAGAACTTAATTCAAGTAACTTAGTTTTTAACTAAAAAGATAAGAGGAATAATAAAACATTCACTCTTGTTTCCATACAAGGTGAATCCACAAAAACAGAGATTCCAAACACCCAATAACTACTCATCTCCCATCGAATACTGAATTCGAAGAACTGTTAGATTATACAGTAAGTTCAAGAAGAAAACACTTATTTACTATTTTCCATACGAACTCGACTTACCCAACACGAAGCAAAGCATCCATTTACTGGTAGTTACAAAGAAGCTACATTACTTCAAAAAATCAGAGAAGTAACAGATATAAATAATATTCATGTCTTCTACCAACCAAAATGACAACCCAGTTTGATATAAAAGCTACAACAGAATCCCATAAACCCATCTTGGGTAGAAAATCTGAATCCACACAATTCAACATTACTCAAATCAAAAGTATTTTCACAACGTGATTAAACATAAACCAAATAGGAAAATAACTCAATGACTACCTTTCCAAGTAGAGGTTCCTCAATTAGAGAATACATAAAATATTCAAGCAAGGAAACCAAATAACCATCACAGAAATAAAAACCCATTTATCTCACAAGAGTAAAGTTGTTTTAATGAAGACATTTAGAGAAAAGAAGAGCAACTTAATGGATAGAGCCTATCATGCCTGATAGTGCTTTTGTCGATTCGAAGAAGGTTTCCAGCCGAGCCTTCACAACTCCTTCTCCAAACGAAATCAACAACCAAAAATTCCTTCTCAAATGCCTCATATACTTCCATTGGATTGAAAATAGTCCAAGGGAGTTAAAAATAGTAACAAACTAAAAATAGAACTACTATTTTGAAGAACTAGATATCTCCATGTAGAGTAAATATATGAATTCATGAAATACCAAACAATTCCCAACAAATCCACTCACATGGTTTCCAAGGTGGTTTTCTTGTGTTGGGCCCCTAGAATATTGACAAAGTATAAAGGCATGTGGGTGCATGGGATCCCAGTTATAGAATGGTGCACAAGTCATAAGCGTGTAAGAGAAAGGTTTAAGGAAGCAAATAGTGTGCGCGATATGTGAAAGGAGGTTCAGGACTTAGCCAAATTGAGCGCCCAAGGTAGAACATGTGAAAAGTGTGATCGGTTGCGCATAGATAAGATGTCGGCTGTGTGAGTTGGCCAAAGAAAGAGCATGCCCCAGAGGGAATCTTCTATAAGATCATCATGAGATGGAATGGAGAGCTCAGGCCTAAAGGAACATGCTCGCATGGAGGACCACATTCAAAACTTGACGACAGATCGAGATCGAGGGCATGGTAAGGCGAGTTGGCAACCCAGGAAAGTGATAAATACAAGTGCTGCTACATGAAAAATATATATATATATATATATATATGTACATAGATAGAGATATATACGAGAGAGAGAGAGATATCATGGGGATATACATAGGGACTAGTGGGTTAGAGAGTAAGAGAGGCTGCAGAATTCTTTGTGAATGGATATTACGGTTTAGGAAAGGATGTACTTAGCATGGGGTTATTTTTCTTTTCTAATTAGCATAGCTACATACGTCCAATGATGTGCATGATTGTGGTCTACTCTCTGTGACACTCTGTAATGAACCAATGAATATAATGAGGTTACCTATTATAAATAGATATGAATATCCATGGGTTTAATATATATTTCATTCATATGAATTCTCTTTCCTTTCATGCTACGAATGAATGGTTGTATCTTTCTTTATGTTATAGTATATGTTCTAGAATCTGTTAAAGCACTCGGTTTGAAGTGACTGCAAGGATTTGGAGGTCATTCTAAGCCCTATGGTTCTTGTATGTCTCAACTTATTTCCTAAATACTCTTACGATAATCATAGATTATGCTTCCCACTAAACTCACATAAAAGATAGACTCCGCACCCACATGTGCCTCGGGTGAGTGCTCGGCTTCGGCTTCAATTTGGGTGATAGGCCGACGTGCATGGGGTTCTTCCTTTGTGATAGGATTAAAAATGACTACATCTTGTTTTTGTTCTTTGGGACCTCTTTCGAATTTGTAGTGGGATATAACATGCATCATGATCTGTTTAAAGAGTAATGACGGATGGGTTAACATTGGAAAATTTTGAATCGTGGTTCAAGAGCATGTAGGATGGATTTGCTTATAGATTTAGAATTGGACTGAGTTTAATACACGTAGATGGGTAGAAGATAACCTCTACCATGATCTGTATGTAAATTTTTTTTGTTGCTTCCCAGTAGAGTTATATGGATGGCTTTCAGCCTATGCATCTAGATCGGGATGGCATTATAGATCACATGTGTGGATCAAAGAGTACTACCAAAGGTTGCGGGATGAAGATATGACATGGAACCATGTTGTAGATCATTGGTGGAGAGGAGTACTAGCTAGCTACACTCTAGAATATGTCATTAGTATGTATTCTTGCCCGAGAGGTTCTTTGAGTTTGAATTTCTGTGAGAACCTAGAGGAACGTTTCTATATGTTATTCCTCTAGCTATGAAGATATTGATGGTTACCATGAGTTTAGAGGTGCTCCCAATGGTTGGATAAATAGTTCTAAGTGTTGGGTAAGGAATCTAGGGTGGAGGAAGATGGCAGATGATACGATAGAGAAGGAGAGGAAGAAATACAACTCAAGTATAATGAAGCATGTGTAAGGGATATTGGTAGACAACACAAGGCTCTGCTAGTGTGATGGATTTATGGAGACAGACATTGCGGGAAAGAGTTGAGGTTCGTGCGGAGGATGTGGAACCTTAGTAGTCTATGCTACCACATCTTGGCAAGAGTGTAAGGGAGACCCCTTTGGCTTCTTGTGAGAGCCCGTCGCATGGAGAAAGGAGATTTTTGGCATATATCTTAACCCACCCGGTGGATCGAGCCTTGATGCTTGTTTTCCTGAACTAGGAAGAAGTATTGATCTAGTTAAAACTAGTGGAAGAGACAAGTCCACACCTAGGAGGTATAATTTTTCCTTCCCTTCTTCTATGGATGCACATAGTCTAGCATTCGAAGGAGTTTTAGACAAGGGAAAGTGTAAAAGCTTTTGGTCTCACATCGGGGAGTGGCATAGGACAAAGTAGTGGTAGTGGGGCACTATCACAAAGCATCAGTGCACCATTTAGTGGGACCATTAGAACACTTGGCAAAGCTCCTACAAGCCCTATTAGACCCAAAGTGGTTCTAATGGGTCTAGTGGCTCTAGAGGTTCAAGACCTAGTGGACCTAGTGGATCAAAGGCTATGGGAGAAACACCAAATGGAACCAAGGACCAAGTTCGGGACAAGGACCCACCACCACCTCAAGTATTCTTTGAAACATCTTTGCATTTTCTAGATTACATGGACATTAAGGATGCTACGGAACATGTTCACAAGTGTGAACTACTATAGCACGTGAAGGGTATCACAACCCCGAATGAAAGGCTAGTCAATTTGTAACCACATTGTAAGGGCGGGCGCATATACGGTATAGAAAGTATGACCCTGTCAAATGGTGGTGGACTACACTACTTTGAGAATGCATTCTTGGAAGAGTTCCACATTCCTTATTTTGAGTAGAAAAGCATCAGCGCTTTGAAGGAGATTCGATAAGGAATGACGAGAGAGTGTGCGGATTATGATGTGCACTTTAAAACTCTCTTGTCTAATTTTTCATATGATATTCATCCTTCTCAGCATGCACAATGGTTTATTGGAGGATTGATCATCCCTTTTAGAAGGGCCTTGTCTCATACGACTTGTACGAGATCTATGTGAAGCATTAGAAGTTGCCTTGTGCACCGAGGCTATTGGTAGTATTGATACTAGCGTTAGCTCGTTCTTGGAGGCCCAGATTGCTAATATGGCAAAAAAGTAGGAAAAATTGTCTATAAACTCAATCCATGAGACTCGCAGTGGTATATGGTTCATGGATTGTGAAATAGAGGGGCATGTTAAGGATAATTTCCCTAGAGGATGGTATGCACTATGATAGTAGATTGTGAGATTTTTCATGGGGACCATGATGTAAGTAGATGTCCCTTGTTGCAGTGTGCAATCAGGAAGAATGTATCTTGTTATTGTAAAATTTACACCTCCGTAACCCATGATACGAAGGACTGTAGGCTCATTGATTAGATCCATGAGGCCATTGATCATGGGGTATGCCAAACCAGCATTTCAGTGGTTCTAAAAATGATGATCATTGTTATGAGGAGCGCGCAAATGGAGGCACGTGTGGAAGAGGTTATTGAGGAGGATTCCGTGGATGAGGTAACCACAAAGGAAGAAGTGAGTTCCTACACGCAGAACATGTTTTAACTGTGGATCTATAGAACATTACAAGTGTGAGTGACTAGACTTGTTGCAGTGCTCGTGGTGTGGAAAGAAGCATAAGTATGAGGAGTTCCTGGAGTTATTTGAGCATATGAATCATCATCACCGGAAGGACAAAGACACTGTAATGTAATGGTCAACATCAAGAAGCGAGACATACATTGGATTCCTCGAGTAACACGGGATGAAGGTTTGCGGCTGTCTTGGTAACAACAAGGGCAGAAGCCACACACGTGAGGGAGGTACCAAGACAGAAGAACCTAGTTTCAAGAGAAGAGGTCATTCATGGAAAGTATCTAGACCCCGTGCATTAGAAGGAGATATATCAGGACACCATGGATGTTATTTGAAGCTTGTAAGGGGAGATCTAGTGTCTAAAGGATCAATCCATAAAGGAGGAACAAGGAAGGAGAATTGAGGCACAAAAGGATGACTGGATGAGGTCAAGGAGGTGTTTAAAATACGAGGTAGGAGAACATCATTCCTTTGCTAGGATCCTAGTTGAGGGAGAAAGTACCATGCACTAGAGAAGAGCACAAGAGATAGGTCTTGCATGTGAACCTTTCCCCTCACGGAGCCTTGACTATGATAAGGAGATTACATTGAATGTAGTTGTGGATGGATGGATTCTCGGCATTATGATCATTGACATTGGTGCGGAGGTCAATGTCTCGAATTTGGATGCATGGCATCGGATGGGAAGACTGCATTACAACCATATTCACATGTGTTATATATGGTAAACAAGAATAAGGAAATGCCCATTGGTGTCTTGAAGGATGCATCTATTACTATTAAGGGGCCCACATTTATTGGGGACTTTGAAGTCTTGGCACTCGGCCGAGGTAGGCAATTTCCCAACACTACTTGGGCACCCTTGGTGTTACAAGAATAATGCAGACCTTCAGTTCAACAAAGGGTACATCAACTTTGAGAACGAGAAACAAGTAATTATACCCATGGTTGATGGGAGTTTGACACCCTATATTGAACCGTTAGGAGAAGAAGTTCTAGAAAAAATTTATGTGCACTCAATTAGAGACCCTGAGATGGTACACCCTACTAATGGAGTTATCCAGTTTGAAGATGCTCAGTCAGTAAGTGATACCACCATTCTGGCTTATGAAAATTGGGCACATGGAACTTACGAATTAATGGGATGGTAGTTGAGAGGGTCGGTGACCAAGGTAACAAAGGTGCGCACTGTTAGGTGCCTTAGAGGAAAAGAACTACCTAAGTATTTAAAGGTATCCTTCCCGAGATATTTCTACAGGAGGTAGAAGCTTAGTGGAAGAATGAGAAGGAATGGAGGGAGATGTTAAGTTATGTCTTGCTTGGCACAATAGCTCGTTGGTGGGCCACACATCAAGAGAGCCTTTTAGAGTGGTGCAAGGTAAGAATTGCTCTCTCTATCAGATTTTCTAGAAGTAATGTACCCACCATCATCAAGGAGTACCATGGGAAGGAGCCCGCCTCTTTCCATATCCAGGAGTGTGAATGGGTCTAGAGAGAAGGCGCAAAAGATTTTCCACCATCCCTATGGGTGCACAAGTTGTATTCTACACTACAGGGTTGTGCATGTGCATGGTACATTCATTCGGAGACACGCCACCAGACAAGGAATTGGCAAGAACTCACAGCTGACCTTATTCAAACCTTTGAGTATCAAAGTACCAAGCCATCAATTGATAAGGCCTTGTAAGGTATCAAATGCCTTACCATGGGGGATAGTGCCAGAATAGAAGATAGGTTGTTAGAATTACTAGGTGAACTAGGATTGGAGGTGCACTTTGAAGAAATTGAGGAAGTAGAAGAGTTACAGCTTGAGCATGTGTGTTTTGAAAAAGAGAAGGGAAAGTTAGTATATGTGATTGATGGAGAGGAATCAGAAAGCTTATATGTTATCCATTCTATAAGAATGTTTGAGGTAGTGGATAGTGTAGATGCTTACGCATGTGCCTACCATGAGAGTTTAAAGATGAAGAAAGTTAACATTGGTTCGGAAGAGGAACCTAAGGAAGCTATTATTGGGGATTACTAGACAGAGAAGGAAGTATCAAAGATAATTGATTTGTTGCATGAATTTGAGGATTTAGTCTCACATGAGTACCATGAGCTCAAAGGTGTTCACCACTCCTTGGGGGAGATGAAGATAAAAATGAAGGACGGTGCACGCCGGTTAGAAAAAGGCCCTACCAGATGAATCCTAATTTGTGCATGAAGGTTAAGGAGGAGATAGACAAAATGATAGCTTTTGGGATCATTGAGGCAGTGGAGGAATTGGAGTGGATAAGTCCGATGGTAATCAACATCAAGAAGGATGGGTGGATTAGGATTTGTGTGGACTATAGGGAATTGAATGCAGTTTGTGTCATTGATCCATTTTCGACCCCCGTCACTAAAGAAATTCTTGAAGGAGTCGCTGGGTGTGAAATCCATTCCTTCTGAGATGGATTTTAGGATACCACCAAATCTGAATTGCAAAGGAGGACCAGAAGAAGACAACTTTCACCACCAAGTGGGGAAGTTTTGCATATATGGTCATGCCCTTTATATTGAAGAATGCGCCTGCCATTTTTTTGCGCATAGTGGTGCAAGCATTCCAAGATTTCATCCATAAATTTCTCTAGGTCTATTTGCATGATTAGACATTATATGGTTTGGTTAAGGACCATTGTGACAACTTGAGACTAATGTTTGAAAGGTGTAGGTAGTTGAGGATATCCATCAACATTAAGAAGTGTGCATTTCTTACTCCCTTTGGGACTCTTTTGGGGCATATCATATGTAAGGAGGGATTCTTTGGTAAATCCTGGTAAGGTTGCAATTATTGTGGGTTTAAGGGAACCTACTAGCCAAAGCGTAGTGCGTGGATTCCTTGGGAATACGGGCTATTACAGAAAATTCATTAAGGGATATGCCAAGATCACCACACCTTTAGAGGAGCTACGTAGACAAAAAAGTTCCTTCCATGGGGGGAGAGGCGCAACAAATTTCATTTGATACATTAAAAGATAGGCTTATTTCCACACCTATTTTACATTTTCCCTCTTGGGACAAGCCCTTCCATGTCCATGTAGATGCCTCAGGAACCACCATTGGAGTAGTTCTTACACAACCAGGTGAGGGGATTGTTGATCATCCTCTTTGTTTTGTGAACAGGAAGTTAACACCAGCAGAGTAGAGTTATACCACTCCGAGCTTGAGGCATTGTCAATGATATATGTACTCTTCAAGTTTAGACAATATCTGATGGCCACACCCTTTGTATTCTACACCGACCACATGGCATTAAAGTATTTGATGAACAAGCCCATTCTTCAAGGGGGCATATGTCGATGGGTGTTGTTGTTTCAAGAGTTTGAATTCACCATTGTAGTGAAGCCTGGAAAAAACAACTATGGGCCAGGTCATCTATCAAGGATTGATTCAGGAGAGGACACGTAAAGTATTGAGGAAGCAATGCTAGATGCCCAACTATTTAGGTTGCAGTGTGCACCCTCAGATTTGGAGGAGATTGCAGTATTTTTAAATGAAGGTGTGGCCTTTGGATGGAAAGAAGGAGCTGGAAAAGAAGAAACTAGCCATATGTGTCATGGCCTACATGTTGATTAGTGGAGACTTATACAAATTGGGACATAATGAAGTTTTGCATAGGTGTGTATTAGAGCATGAGTGCCTGGCCATCATGGAGGAAGCACATGGAGGAAGTACGGGTGGGAATTATGTAGGTGATGCCACCGCGCAAGATATTAATGCTAGGATTATGGTGGGAAACCTTGTACAAGGATTGTAGAGATTATTGTAAGGCATGTGACCATTATCAACAATTTGGAAAACCATGAAGGAGAGATGAAATACCTTGCGCCCTATCCCTAGTGCGGAACCTTTTGAAAAATGGTGATAGATTTTGTGGGACCTATTGTACAGTGAGTGTGTAGGAGGCCCAGGTCACGTTATGTCATCACTTACACTGCAGATTATCTCACAAGGTGGGTAGAGGCATCCCTAACTAAATATTTCATGGCAGCAAGCAGTGCAAGGTTCTTATGGGAGAAGTTTATCACAAGGTATGGATGTCCATTGAGTTTGACAAGTGATAGGGGTACATGTAACATTCCCAGTTTAAGACTTTAGAAACAAAGGAAATTTTTTAAAATAATGTTCTTTGTTCTAAATTTCATAATTTAGAACACGCATTCTTTATCAACCATTCATATAATAGATAACCATATGCGATTGTAATGACTCGTTGTCTGCTGAGATCTATTCATTTCATGACTCGGTAAACTACTAATCTATTCATGTTTATCATTAATTATTGAATACTTATATGTATACTACATATAATTGGTTTTCCTTCCCTATTCAGGGTTTTGAGTGATCTGTCTAAGGAACCTATCTAAATAATTGTTACCAATATTCATCTGCATCACAAACCTTAGACTAGGTGACATAGGACAATGCAACCAGTAGCTTGTGATACTTTGGGAAAATATTTCTAACATACTATACGTATTACTATTCCAGATTGAGGAGTATACCATCAAGGAATAGTAAAACATATAATATGTTAGAAATATTTGGCCAAAGTATCGTAAGCTACTAATTGTGTTGTCTATGTCACCTAGTCTAAGGTTCGTGATCGTGAGATGAATATTGGTAACAATTATTCGAATAGGTTCCTTAGATAGATCACTCAATACCACGAATAGGAAGGAGAACCAAGTATACGTAGTATATGGATAAGTATTCAATACTTAATGATAAACATGAATAGGTCGGTAGTTTATCGAGTCATGAAATGAATAGATCGGTAACGATGATTCATTACATCAGCATATGGTTATCTATTATATGAATGGTTGATAAAGAATGTGTGTTCTAAATTATGAAATTTAGAACAGAGAACATTATTTTAAAAAAATTCCTTGTTTCTAAAGTCTTAAAATGGGAATGTTACATCTTGGTATCGAGAGTCTGAAGGTGGCAAATCTTGGACCTATTGTGTCCACAATTTGATTAAACTTAAATTTTCTTGTAACAAAAAATGGTGAGAACAAGAGGAAATGTTGCAAATAACCCTCCACCTGAGGAAGGAGTGGTAACTACCCAGAAACTTGATGAGATCCTTGCTACCCTATTGGACACAAGAGATCATTTAGCTATGCTTAAAGAACAAGTAATGGGAAATGAGGAGGAAGACAATGCCAATAAGGGTGTTGATAATAACAACGTTAACATACCTGTTCAACTTGAGAACAAAAAGGCTAGAATAGTAGTAGAACTCACTAATGACATAAAAAGGATAAGTCCACCCAAGTTTGATGGCACCACATTAGGAGATGGAGTTGAGAATTGGCTTAGCGAAATGGAGAAGTACTTTGCAATAAGGAACTTCTTAGAGGAAACCAAGGCTATATGGGGAGAATATCATCTTTCCCATGAAGCATATTCATGGTGGGATAGTCGTAAGGCTGAGTTAAATATTGATGAAACTAACATCACTTGGGATCAATTTAAAAGTTATTTTAGGAAACGATGGCTGCCACAACTCTACTATGATCAGAAAATGACTGAATTTCAGAACTTAGCTCAAGGAAAGCTAACAGTAACTGAGTATTGGGAACGGTTTACAAAACTCCTCAAGTATGTACCTCAGTATCAAACTGATGAGAAGTTCAGGATATGGAAATTCATTATGGGATTGAATCCCATTATTGGGGGAGAAGTTGATGTTCACAGCCCAACCACTATGGAAGGGGTTGTTGAAAAATCCATAAGGTAGGAACAGAAATTAAAGGCTATTTCTACTCATAAAGAGGAAGTAAGGAAGAAATTTCCAAACCCCTCTTCAGCTTCTCTTACACCTAAGAAGGGACCATGGAAGAAGTTTGGAAATTAAAGTAAGTTTTCAGTTGATAATAATAAGAAAAATACGCGAATAAGACTACTGGAAATACACGGAACAATTTTTCCAAGAATAATAACAATGGACAGAAGTCCTATGGAGGTCAAAATAATAACTTTAAGACTGGAAATAACTCTGAGTCTAGAAAGGGACCTATAGGAGGTTGTTATAATTGTGGTAAGGATCATTACGCAAATCAATGTCCTTTGAAGAAGGATGATCATAATCAGCAGCACAAGATACATGCTGCAGTAGCTGACAAGCACGCTAAAAAGTAAGCTACACCTATAGAAGTTCCTGGTAAGTTATTTAGCATACCTGTAACTATTATTTTTGATACAGAGCTACTAAATGTTTTATTTCTAGTAAAATTTCTTTGAAACTTAAAAGAAAAGATGGAAAAATGGATAAATCATGGACTGTACATTATGGTAATAATGTTGTTCATATAGTTAGTATGTGTCTTTTTGGAGCAGTCCTTGAATTACCTAAATTTTCCACAGAGGTTGATCTTTATGTTACACCCTTAGGGTCTTATGATGTAATCATAGGTGTTAATTGGTTAGTAGAACATAAGGCTAAAGTGGACTATTTTGAAAAATGCATTAGTTGTTTAGATGATCTGTAGAAAACAATAGAGATTCAGGGTGTGAAGCGTGAGATTTTTGTTAGAAAATTGTCAACCATGCAACTTAAAAAGGCCAAAAATAAAGGATGTACCTTATATGCAGTAAAATTTTTAGAAACTACAGAGGAAAATAGTGATTTCATGGATTGATATCCGTTGTTATGAGACTTCAGTGATGTATTTCTAGAAGAATTGCCAAGTCTTCCACCTAAAAGGGAATTTGATTTCACGATTGAGATCAAGCTTGGAACTAAACCTATATCTAAGGCACCATATTGAATTACTACTATAGAATTAGTAGAGCTTAAAGCTCAATTACAAGAACTTTTTTCTAAAGGTTTGATTAGACCAAGTGTTTCACCTTAGGGAGCACCGGTAATTGTTGTGAAAAAGAAAAATGGAATGCTTAGATTGTGCATTGATTACATAATGTTAAACAAAGCAACAATCAAGAATAGATATCCACTCCCTAGGATTGATGATTTATTTGATCAGATGCGTGGAGCATCGATATACTCGAAGATAGATATTAGATATAGGTATGATCAATTGTGAATTAAGGATGAGGATATTCATAAAACAACTTTCAGAACAAGGTATGAACATTATGAGTTTACGGTTTTACCTTTTGGATTAACTAATGCACCTGTGGCATTTATGAATTTAATGAATAATATCTTTCAAGAATACTTGGACAAATTTGTGCTCATATTCTTGGATGACATTCTCATATATTCTAAAAGCATTGAAGAGCATCATGAGCACTTGAAGGTAGTTTTGGAAATTATGAGAAAGAGACGGTTGTTTGGTAAATTGTCCAAATGTTCTTTCTATGACACAGAATTCCACTATTTGGGTCATGTAATAAGTAAAGATGGAATTGTTGTAGATCCTTCAAAAATGTATCTATAACTGAATGGCCTACACCAAAGAATGTACATGAAGTTAGAAGCTTCATGGGACTTCGTTGGCTACTATAGGAAATTTGTAAAAGACTTTTCTAAGATAGTTGCACCAATAAATTCCTTACAGAAGAAAGATAAAAAGTTTGTTTGGAGTGACAAATGTGAAATTTCATTTAAAACCTTGAATGAACAATTAACTCTAGCACCTATTCTTCCAGTACTAGACCCTAATGGAGATTTTATGGTGGTAAGCGATGCATTTGGTGAAGGTCAGGAGGTATTTTATTACAAATTGGTCATGTTATTGCATAGGAGAGTAGAAAACTTAAGTTCACATGAGTTGAATTATAGTCCACATGATTTAGAGATTACTACCATTGTTCATGCACTTTAAGTCTGGAGGCATTATCTACTTGGTAAACCATTTGAGTTTGGCCCGATCATCTTGGGCTGAAGTATATTTTCACTCAACCAAATCTGAATGAAAGACAATGAAGATGGTTAGATTTTTGTCTCTATATGATTTTTACATAAGTTATATTAAGGGTAAAGAAAATAGATTGGTTGATGCTCTAAGTTGTAGGAAGCACATTTATGCTCTTATAACACTAAGAACTCAGTTTAAGGATGAAGTAAAAGGTGTTATGGAATTTGATTCTTACTTTCAGCAAGTAAAAGCAGCACTTGCTGCAGATTCTAATGATTTGAGGTATAAGGGTTTTCACTTTGATAAGGAAGGAATCTTACGATTTGAAAACAAAGTTTATGTACCTTTGCTTAGTGGTTTGAGAAAGAAATTGTTAGCTGAATTTCATAATTCACCTTTCTCGGGACACCCTGGCATTACAAAGATGTTTGCTGATATAAAACAACAATATTTCTGGAAAGGAATGAAGAAGGATGTTATTGATTATGTAACACATTGTCTAGAGTGCCAACATGTTAAGGTGGAACATATGCACCCAGCTGGTTTATTGTATCCTCATAGCATACCGTAGTATAAATGGAAAGTAATAAGCATGGATTTTGTACAAGGGTTACCTATGTCAAGAAATAAACATGATGTTATTTTGGTAGTTGTTGATAAACTAACAAAAGTAGCTCATTTTATTGCTGGAAATCTGAAGGATGATTCACTTGTTTTGGCTAAAATATTTGTACATGAAATTTTTAGATTACATGGGGTACCTGAATTAATCATATCTGATAGAGATCCTAGAATGACATCAATATTTTGGCAAACGCTTAATGCAGCTCTAGGAACTAAGTTAAATTTTAGTTTTGCGTACCACCTGGAAACGGATGGACAAACTAAAAGAGTAAATCAAGTTTTAGAAGATATGTTACGGATGTATTATATGGATCAATAGTATAAGTGGGAAGAATATCTTCCATTAGTTGAATTTGCTTACAATAATACATATCATGCTTCTCTTAAGATGGCACCTTTCGAGGCACTTTCTGAGAAGAAAATGCAGAACCCCTGTTAGTTAGGACAACATAGAGGATAGAGAGGTAATTGGACCTAAAATCCTTACGAAAATGGAACAACAAGTTAAGTTGATTCGTGAACACTTGAAAGAAGTAGTAGATAGGCAAAAGAGTTACGCTGAATTGAAGAGGGTTGATAGGAAATTTTAACTTGGTGAGAAAGTCTTTCTTCGGGTTAAACCGAAAAAGAGTTCTATAAATTTTAGCAAGGCTATCAAGTTATCACCCTGTTATGTGGGACTTTTTGAGATAGTTGAAGTAATCAACCCTATAGCTTATTGTTTAGCATTACCTCCTAATTTATCATGAATGCATGATTTTTCCATATTTCTTTGCTTAAGAAATACGTTTCAGATTTATCACATGTGTTAAATTGGAATTCCTTGCTGGTCCAAGACCTAAGAATAATTGTGGTTAAACCCATTCGAGTGTTGGAAACTCACCAGTTGAATTTAAGAAATCAAGAAATAAGTCAATGTAAGGTCCAGTGGGACTAGTTTAACAAATAGAGTGCAACTTGGAATAATCTAGAAGATATGAAAAATGTTTCTCCATATTTATTTCATAAGAATTGATTATGTTGATTGATAAAATTTATTGTTTTATCTTTACATGACATTAAATATGCCAATTTTGGGTGATATTTATTTGATTTGGATAAACAACTATTAATGTTGATTTCTTGAATTATAAGATTCTAATATATTTTGACTTATGGTAAAAGAAGTGAATGAAGTGATTGTCCTGATGTATATGGTTAAAAGGGGGGTAATCATCGGGACGATGATTATTTTAAGGAGGGGAGCATGTAACACCCTTGACAGTTGTTATTTTCCTCCTTTACATTTCAAGTGTTGACATGTGATTTTCCTTATAAAGATATGTTCTTTTGAATTTTGGAGATCATGCTTGATATGGATAAATCATCTTCTATTCTTAAGATCCTTTGACTGAATTGGGATGGCTTCCTTGAATCCATTTTTCATTTCTTGTGGGTGGGTTGCAATCTAGTTAAGAATTGTAAACTTATCTACTAATCTAACTCATCCTTGGATCAATTTCAGTGATCCAAGGAATGTTTTAAAATCTGCTCTGTTGAATGAATGGTAAATCGACATTCCAGAATTAATAGACATATGACTGAACTTTGTTGGTTACAAGTTCTTTGATTGTTGTGCTTGGATATTTTCAGTTCGAATGTGGTAGGAAAATGTTGACACAAACTAACTATAGCCTGTTCATGGCATAGGAAAAGATCCAGGATCCTAAAAAGGACTATCCAATGAAAATCCTAAGCTAGGTAAAAATATTTACTACCTAAACTATGCTACATAACAAAATTCCTATTCTAACCTAAAGCTTCCTATTCTACTTTGATTGGTTGATTGGCATCCTAACCTAAGCTCGGTGCTAAAGGATTTGGAAAGGTTTCTAGGCTATTAAAACTTACCTAGAACCTAATACTATAAGGTTATATTATGATCTAACTTAATTCCTAAAACTATAGTGTTGTGAATTAATCTAACCTATGTGGAAACTACCTAACGCTATGTGTTAAGACCTATTGTGGTAATTTTTGTTTGGGTTATAACCTAAGGTATATATTACAATCTACCTAAGGTCTAACCTAAGCAATATGATCTATCCTAAACTAATGGGTTTGAATGGGGAATTAGGTGGTCACATACATTGTAGGTGACGGTTCCAAGGCATTAAATTTGTTGATAAGGTTTTAATTGCTAAGAGGTACTGCCAGCTTTGATAGGGGTTAGTGAACTTGGCGGAGGCTTAGGTGGAGACTCCACTAAAATGGAATTCCTTGTTAAAATTGATTTGGCAATTGCTAAACATGAAAGGCGGTGGTAAGGGAAGATAGGCGGGAAACTCAGAATTAATGGAATTAATTGTTTTGGTTTTCATGCTCAAACTACCTTGGAAGGCATGCAAATGGGTTGGAATGTGGTTGTTTCACTTTGCATACTTCACAATTTTTCTCTGCATGTGTTCTAGTTTTTGAACCAGCAGATTGAACTACACTTGATGGCTATTTTTGAGGTTTTAAACCTATTTTCAGTTCATGGAATATATAAGAGGCATTGTGGGAAGAGAACATGGTTATTTGATTTTTGTGGAGAAGAGGAGAAGTTTTGAGCTCGGCTGGAGGTTCTTTTTGATTTCACAGAAGTGCTATCAGGCATGATAGGCTCTAAACTTTAAGATCTCTTGCTTTCTTATAAATGTCTCATTAAAACAAGTCTGCTCTTTTGAGATTCTTGGATTTCTTATTTTATCTAGTTAATGGCTTGTTGGGTTTATTAAATCTTGTTATATTGGTTTTTGAATCCTTGGTAAATGGTGTTCTGTTGGGAAACTTACCATATATATAGTTCTTTAAAAAAATAATGCATGCAAATGTTTTTCTGTTCTCGACTTTTTGTTTAGAACTGGAAATGGAAGTGGTCTGTTAAGATAACCATCATTTCTTTTATTATGGTTAAGTGTTTTGGGGAAATTTGAATCCTGTTGGAACTTCAGATGCACTCGTTTGGCATGGACTAGAGCCTGTATATGGGTTTGTTTTTAGCTTGTGTTGAGCTCGTGTTTTGTTGAACCTTTATTTTGAGCTCGTCCTTGAAATGGAACTTTGTTCGGATTTGTGTTTGTTGAGAACTGATTCTTATTGTTCTGAATCGTGTTGGAATCTTGTGTATCTCTAGACTGTTGTCAAATCCCATATAAAGCTCGGTGTTTATATTTTAGTTCCTTGTGATAATTTGAATAGTTACTATCAGTTCATAAAGTACACGGTATTTGGATGTTATTACTCGTTTGGGGCTTAAACTTTGGGTGAAACTTGAGTCCCGTTGAGAGATAATATTGGACTTTGTACCCATGTTTTATATTCTTTTGAGAAATTTGTAACTATTTTGTAGATTAGTAACTACAAAGCACTTGTATTTTGTTACTTGTGTGGAATTTGTACTACTGTGGGAACTCCTAGTTCCGCTTGAGCTAGTAATTGGGCTTTGCATTTGATATGAATCATGTTGGAGTCACTATTGTGCTAAACCAGTGTTGGTATCTTGGGTAACTAGGAACTGTTATTGAAGATGTACGTGGCTCTATACTCATGCCTTACTCTATGGAAATTTGAGCTAGTTAACTGAAGTTCATAATTTCACCACACTCTTATCTTATTATTTGTTTGATTCTGAACTCTCTCTTTGGAAATTCATGTTTCATTGTATAAGGGAAATAGGACTCCTTGTTTTGAATGTGGACTATTTTTGGTTATATGTATCTCTTACTATCTCATACTAAGACACTGCACACCTGAGCTCATGATGAATTTTTGTAATTTGATACTGTACATGAAATTTAGTACTTAGTGCTTGGAAATAAGTGATGAATCGATGTGTAGGTTCTGTTCTAGTATGATGAGTTTTCTTGTTATGGATATAACTTAGGTGGGAAATTGTTGTTCCCCGAACCCGTGAATATTTACGTGGGTAGTCTTGTACCTGTGTGAGAAGCTTATGATTGGTATCATGCTTGGAATTTGTACCGTTGAGCTCTAAGTTGTTAGTATTTTCGACAAGTTTGATTTGGTTTTGGTATTTGATTGGGATTTAACTTCGTAAGAGTTAAAAGCTAAGAACTTGTCTAACTGAACTACTTAGTCAAGGAAATCCAAAAGAGTAGATTAATTATAGTTTGAATATTCTTGGTATTTAAATGGAAACATTTTACAAGGATAATGGGATTTCAGTCGTTAAGATTTGTTGATGCTTCTGATCCTTCTTGGCTTTCTGAACGGTTATTTTTCTATTCCTTCTTGGATTTAAGTGGGCACCTTATGTCCTTATAAAAGAAAGGAATTTGGTTCCTTTAAAAGATTGTGTTTTAAGACTACTAATTGTATTTCATTCTGTGTATGGAACTAAAATCAATATTCATTAAAAGTAAAGAAGTGTAAAGAATATGGCTGTGTGCTTTCTTATTAATATATATATCATCGGTTGAACTTTCTGTTTTGACTCTCCTTGGATGAACTAGAGTAGAGAATAATGCCTGTATGAGTCTACCTTGATTTTTGAATGTTGATTCAGATCTTTAAAAGTTAACTTCTATATGAAGAAGGAGATTTATACTTGCAAGGAGAATGGTAGATTCTCTATTCCTTCTTGGATTAAAATGAGATTTTTGTTCTGATGAATATCCTAATTGTTAAATTTTAAGGTAGTTGTCTTTAGAAAGAAACAGTTAAATCATGTTTGGAACCTATTCTGTTTCTTGGATGTGTTGTGTTTAGGCATGAGTTGTAATGGTTCTTCTTCTTCCTTTGTTTAGGAGATAGATGAGTCATCTTAATATGAACCATGCTCTAAACTTTTCTTTAGCTTGAAGCAAAGATAAATGTTGATTTCTTTTATGACAGATTGGGAACAATGAGATGTTATAAAATGTTGTTTGTCTAAGGATAATTGATGGGATCAATTAGACTCTATTTGTAAGGCTGAAATGGTAGATTATATTCTGTCCTTTTCTTGGAAGTGAAATCAATTGTTTAAAATGTACTTATTTTTGTTACTTTTGATATATTGATTATTTGTTGTAATAATTGTCTCATTAAAGAAGAGTTGTTTTAATGGAACAATTATTGGAATGCACTTCTTTTTAAGGTTTAGTGCTTATCATGCTCAGTTCATTGAACTGACCCATGCTAGAAATTTTTGCAGATGGACTTTGTAAGTGATAAAGAAGGCAAAACTTATGTGATGCATTGGCTGATTTAAGTCTAATTCTTGTGAAGAACTCTAATTCGTTCTTGAGATTGTATTGGAAAAGAAAAGTAGTATTCTTTTATAATTAAGATGGTTGTTATGCAGTATACTTAAATGCATAAGTCTTGTAAATGTAATGGTTATAAAGATAAATTGAAAGTTGTGAGATTACCTGTATTGGTTGTGTAAATTGTTTTGTATTTGTATGAAAGAGATGGGCTCTATCTTGTTGTTAATCTTCATATTATTTATATGTTAGATGGATAAATTTTAATAAGATTAGATCAAGGGATTTAGTTCAATCTCCCTACTTGTGATGCAACTTGTAAAGTTGTAGAATATGATATTCGTTATTTAAACTATATAACATAGTAATACAAAGTAGGATGAACATACATTGAAAAATGTGGTCATTGGGTAGAATAAACCCTAACACCTTACATATAGTGAAAGACTCTTCATCTTTCATAAATGTTCATAAACCTCAAAGGTTTGGTATCATAACTTCAATTTATCAGACTTCATTTCTTATGAAGTCTACTTTATGTTGGATATATTCTAGCGCTAAACATTATAAAAAAAAGGGTTATTATACTTTTACATAAGACATATTATAACCCTGTGCAGTTATGCTTAATTGACAGATTAATTATGTATTCGAACATTAAAAGTGGCAATAAATATAAAAAATTTCTTAATGGGATAAATGAATCAATTTAGAAAAGAACTTAAGGAGTGTTGGATTAGGGTTAGGCAAGTTGCTAAAATCTGTTTTGAATAATTCAAATTAATTAAATTATTAATACATTCCTTGGGGTATGTACATCTCAATGAGGTTGTTTAGCAGGATGTTGGCACATGCCAACTGCAAGGTTGTACCTTCAAGAAGATTAGGATCTTCTTGAGGTTACAAAGATACTGATCAACATATGGCAACACCCTTCGGCATTGATCATCCAGATCTACATAAATTGGACTTGATCTTAGTTTTTCTCTAGCTCAAGTTAGAAACATGTTTTAAGATATGGGGTAGCCCTAAAAAATCGGGATACCTTAGCACACGTGGTTGACTTAGGTTGACCCAAAGCATGCCAACTTACCCTAAGTCTTAGTGAGCATCCCCTTATCATAACACATGTTGTTAACACAAACTAGGGTTAAACCTTGGGCAAGTGGGTGACGTGAGTCGAGAAAGAACATTCTAGATAACAATAGAGTGGGGTAGGGGTACACATTTTCTGAATGAGACCATGAGGATCCTATTATCAGAGTTCATGGTGGCTCATCACAAGACTACACCCTATCACCCACAAGTAAATGGAACCGCGGAAGCATTCAAAAAAATACTGAGTCATACCTTGACCAAAATCTGTGATGTTGGAAGACAAGATTGGGATGAAAAAGTATCGGCAGTGTTATGGGCTTATAGGACTACGTATAAAAGACTAAATAAAGCCACACCTTTTCAATTGGTGTTTAGCATGGAATCCATTTTTCTGGTTGAATTTATTGTACCTTCTCTGTGAATAGTGTGTGCGGGAGGATTAGGTGATGAATAAGCACGGGAAGAAAGGATTGATGAGCTTATGAAACTAGATGAGAGATGATCACTTGCTGGCTCGATGGAGCCAAACAATGGAAAAGGAAAAACAAAAGGCTTGGCATGATCTCCATATTAGAAATAAGAAGTTTGAGGTTGGGTAGATGGTGTTACTATATGATTCCAAGTTTCTGCGCCATCCTGGGAAATTTAAAGTCCATTGGTTGGGTCCCTACACAATCTCGTACATCCTTGATTCAGGTGCGTGCCAGTTACAAGCACTGGATGGGATGAATTTTCTTGGACACTTCAATGGTAGTAGGCTGAAGCCCTACTATAAATAAGTCTTCTTGGTGTTTGTAAATAAGGTAGTTTTGCCAGTTATTTTAGAAGTTTCCTTTATACATTTTCCCTTTCTTGTGTTTCCCTTTCGTGTTGTTGTTTTGGTTTTGCACCTTTGGCACTGGTAACCTCATTGCTATTTTTGGAGAATTTGTGAGTGTGCAGAGGACCACACATCGTTTAAGTGTGGGTGGAGAAAAGTGAAGAAGTGTGTGCTTAAATTACCAAGGAAGTTGTGCTGAAGATCCTTGTTGTGTAGTCCGGTTGAAATAGGTAGATGAAGAGAAAAGATATAATGGTTGGTGCCATGATAAAGCTACTTGTAGATTCCACATACAAAGTAAAAGGAAGTGCAGTTAAAGAAACATGAGGTAGGTGAAACAAAGAATATGGATAGAAGAAGTACCTTCGGGGTAGGGTAAGCGCACGCAAGAGTCTCCTATCAGGTTGGTTTGGTTGCACGCCAGAAGGTTGGAGAAGTTTTCACGTAGGAAGGGGTGTATGAGTGAAGGCACTGAAGATGAAATTTGTTTGAAAAAGTTGCATTAAATGAATAAAGTACAGGGTAGGTAAAGTAGCATTTAATGATCAGAAAAAGGAAAAAAATATAAATAAAGGGTTGGGGAACTCTCATTTTTACTTTGTGAAAATGAAGAGTTAGAGATATAAGAGAGTGTTATAAACTAGGGTTTTTAGATCCGATTGAGTGGAAGATTCGTATGAATAAAACATGAAGAGACAGTTTGAGATTGTGAACCGAGAAGGAATTACATGGGTGTGGAAGGATTTGAAAAGGCGTTGTCTTGTGAAGGGTTTATCCAAGTTAGGGTTCAACAACCTAGGGCATGGGTTTAGAAGAGTTATACCATGGATCTATGATCGAAGGTTGGGAGAAGAAAGACAGAGTAACAAAGAGAGGGTAGGAGTGATAAAAATACCTCGACCATGGCACCCAAGAAAGGAAAGGGCAAAGCTAAGACTAAACAACCGAACTTGAAGTAGACACAATCGAAGAATGGTGTGTAGAGATGCAATACCCAGATGGGGTGATGTTGGGAAAAGAATGGGAATCCTACTTGAGAAGCATACATGTTAGTGACTATAATTAGCACACAAATACCATAGAGAAAGAAATGGCATTGGAATTGGTACATCTCACCAACAAGTGAACACCTGAAGGTTTTCCCATATATGACAATGACGTTAAGGTGAAATTGGCAAGGGTAGGGCTGTTGAAAATCTACGAGTTGCCTTATTTTGGGAAGCTAGATAACTTGTACCAATGTCTCGATTGCACAAGGACTATTTTTACTTTGTTGGGCGCAAGATGCATGTGACTCCCCAGTTGATTTCACAATTTATAGGCCTCATATGTGAGGGAGATAGCCTAGAAGATGACCTTGGTGATAAGGAGGCTATTCAAGAGACCGTCACTAAGTATGCATGCAAGAAAGGGTCACGGTACTATGATATTTTAGACATCAAGGACCCCATTATGAAGATGGCCGTGCATCTGGTGACTAAGCTGAATGGCCAAGAAAGATGGACGCAGGTCAACAAACCTTGGCTACATGTCTATAGGAAGATTACAGAGGGGATGATATACAACTTGTCCACATACATTGCAGAGGAGATTGTTAAGTGCGTGAAGGAAGGGGATAGGATCCTCTTTGGAAATGTCTTGCTCACCATAGTGTTTGCAGAAATTGGAGTGTCGGATGCCTCAGACAAGTTCATGTGGGAGTACCTAGCTGAAGACCCTTCACCCGCGAAGAGGTTTGAGAAGTATGTTTGTGATACAATGATGGCTCCCCACAAAGTGCGGTTTGAAAAGTGGTATACGTGCTTGAGGAATGCATTTGCGGTAGAGTGGAGGATCCCTGAAAAACTCCTAGGAGCCACAGAGGGAGAAGTTGAGTTCAATGTGTACCAAAGACTACTACTTGGGTAAATTCAAGCTTATTGATGAATCATGGAGCCCTTTGTGTAATCTTCTTTTCACATTCACTTCCCAATACTTCCAAGTGGAGTAAACAAATTTAAATAATCAAAGAATCCAACAATGAAACTAGGAAGGTTGGACCGGGAACACAGGAGATGAGAAGAAGCTAAATTACCCTAGTGGTAAGCGCATGTACATAGATAAGTACGTGTCGCACAAGATCTAAATGACTAGGCCGATGATGCTTCCCATCACTGAAGGATCCATGGTGCATGTGTACATGCACATAAGGCCGAAGTTTGAAAAGGGTGCATATTTGGAGAATGAAATCTCCATACCTAAAGACCCCTTGGGAAAGAAGAAGTTAGCATCTAAGAAGAGAGGTAGAGGAGAGGAAGGAGCACCAAGTGTGCCGACTACTCAGACAGTGAGCATGCCATCTACAAGCACCAAGCCAAGCACCTACATACGGAGAAAGAGGTCTCTAGTGAAGGAGAAGATGCTAGAAGTAGAGGCACCCGAGAAACCCACCACCATGGAAGAATCACCAAAGGAAGAAGAGAAGGTTGAATCTCTTGATCAGAAGCCACCTCTCAGGAAGAAGCAAAGGGTGGATGAAGAAGCTAACTCAAAGGCAACCGATAACTTGGAGAAGTACTTGGGAGAAGGAGATGATGAGAGTGAAGGAGATGGCGACAAGGAAGAAAAGCCACGAGAAGGACAAGGAACCACATGTGTTTAGTGTCTACGAATCAGAGGAAGAAAGTAGATAGGAGAAGCAAGAGTTTGTATTTGTGCAGCATAAGGGAACACAAGATGAGGAAGGAATCGAAGACACGAAGGTAGATGAGAAGGATGCTAACGAGTGTAGAGCCATAAGCGTTACTAAAGAGTAGATTACTTGAGATAGCAGAGTGAGAAGCGAGAAAAGATGCTCGAATTCCTTATAGACCAAGAGTTAGAGTGCAGCGCGGACATAGTGCTTAAGGAAGGGAAGGAGGAGAGCATTGAAAAGGAACATGATAGCCTAGGAGGCCCCGCTCTGATAGTTAGCTTCCCCAAAGGTGCGTGCTTGGGCATGAGAACTCTTGATACTGAAGGCCGAGATAGATAATGGGCTATGTAGATGACACGAAGAAGGTGTTATGCACACGGTTCCAAAGCATCGTACCCTACGAAGGTTCCTAGCCATGGGGTCCTTTGAAAAGGATGGTGCATACCCCAGGACCAAGAAGATGCTCTCTTGGGCATTCGAGTCACACATTGACAAGCCAAAATTTGAAGTCTACTAGAAAGTGCTCATCTCATTGCCAGAATCTAAGGGAGAAAACCCCTTGGTAAATCCTCATGAGCTTTCGGATGAGTAAGTATACAATTCTTTGAACAAATTCACGGTCAAGATCGAGGCTAGGTTGTTCGTGAAATGACAGAATCGAGCATTGGAAGTGAAGTTAGGGAAGGAGGAGGAAGAAGCTGGTGGAGATGGCCAAGAGTTTGAAATAGGAGGAATTAATCAGCCCGTAGTTGAGGTGTGAGTTAAGGGGAGAAAAGGTAAAGGTTCAGGAGGTCTACAGAAAGGTGGATTCAATAAAGAGTGCCATCATTTTAAAGCACCCAGACCTAACGCAAATCCCTCAAAGGTACGCATCAACTCTAGAATTCTTATAAGACCTAATGTGCATCCTCACTATGGAGAGGCAACCCTTGGTGCTAGAATCTATGGAAGAAGTGGCCACGCGCTTGAAAGAGGAATACCGGTTGAAGGTAGTAGCAAATTTTTCCGAGTATAGCTAAGTACTCGCAGAGATTAAGGTCACTGCCTAGTCTAAGGAAGTTGCGTATGACACATGTGTGGATAGAGATAAGGTGGTGAGCTCCTTGGTCACCATGCTTGAAGCAAAATTGAAAGAGTTCCAAGAAAAGAACAAAGGGAATAGGGCAGAGAGGGACAAGGTTCTAGCCGAGGTAGAGAAGAAATCAGAGGCAATTGAGGCTTTACAGAGCTCAATTAAGGCCCAGCTGAAGGAAATATACCCCCAAATTACCAGAAGAATATATAAATTCAAAGACCTAGGAAAGGAAATGGAGTAGATTATGGAAACTTTAGGTTCCCGTGGAATTGGCCTAAGATTTGATGAAGTGAGCACCCGGTGGGCGACCTATGTCGAGAAGAAGGCAAATGGGAAGGTCGAAGTGTGGAACAAGCTAGAGGAAGATCTGTGAAAGGACTTTCCCAACATTTTGAATTGATGTTCCCCCCCATTCTTCATTATTTCCCCTATTCTTTCATTCCTTATTCATTTTGTAAAGTATAAGTCTACATCTCGAGTTCCATAAAATAGCTTGTATCTTGGTTAAGTAAAGTGTTTCTGAGGACGGAGAATAGGCATAGTGTGGGGTAATGTTGGGCCCCTGGAATATTGACCAACTATAAATGTGTGTGGGTGTGCGGGATCCCAGTTATAGAATGGTGCGCAAGGCATAAGCATGTAAGTGAAGGGTTTAAGGAAGCAAATAGTGTGCGTGACACGTGAAAGGAGGTTTGGGACTTAGCCAAATTGAGTGCCCAAGGTAGAACACATGAAAAGTGTGATCGGTTGCATGTGGATAAGATGCCATCCTGGCAACAGGTTGGCCCAGGAAAGAGCATGCCCAGATGGAATCTTCTAGAAGATCATCATGAGATGGAATGGAGAGCTCAAGCTTGAAGGAACATGCTTGCATGGAGGACCACATTCGACACTTGGTGACAGATCTGAGGGTGCAGAAAGGTGAGTTGGCAGCCTGGGAAAGTGATAAATACAAGTGCCTACCGCGGGAAAAGATATATAGATATACACAGATAGAGATATATAAACACACACAGAGAGATATATCATGGGGATATACATAGGGAATAGCAGGGTTAGAGAGTAAGAGAGGCTCTACAGAATTGCTGCAAATGGATATTCTGGTTTAGGAAAGGATGTACTAAGAATGGGGTTATTTTTATTTTCTGATTATCTTAGCTACATATGTCCAGTGATACGCATGATGGTGTGGTCTTCTCTCTATGGCACTCAGAATGAACCAATGAATATAATGAGGTTACCTATTATAAATAGATATGAATATCAATGGATTTAATATATATTTCATTCATATGAATTCTCTTTCCTTTCATGATACGAATGAATGGTTGTATCTTTCTTTTTGTTATAATATATGTTCGAAATCTGTTAAAGCACTCGGTTTGAAGTGAGTGCAAGGATCTAGAGGCCATTCGATCCCTAAGGTTCTTGTATGTCTCAACTTATTTCCTAAATACTCTTACACTAATCATAGATGATGCTTCCCACTAAACTCACATAAAAGAGAGACTCGGCACCTGCGTGTGCCTCGTGAGTGGCCTCGGCTTTGTCTAGGTGATAGGTCAGCGCGCATGGGGTTCTTCCTTTTGTGATAGGAATAAAAATGACTACAACTCACCTAAAACGATGACCATAAATTTCATTAATTTACAATCTCCCGCCTATATCTCCACGCCACCTCCATATAAAGTTGGTGAGTCCAAATTCAAAGAGAACATGCATTTATTAACTTTAGTAAAGGTGTCAACTAGGATTCCCTCTAGTTTCCATGTGTCTATCTAACTCACAGTACCAAATTGTTTTAAATACAAGATCAAATCAAATAAATGACTTAGAAAATGTCACCACGTCTCATACATTCCATATGAATCTCCTTAGGTCCCTTCCCATCCTTGTATTAGTTTAGGATAGATATCATTAGCTTAGGATGTAACCTTAGGTTAGTTTAGAAAGTATTTACCTTAGGTTTATAAACATTACCTTAGGTAAATTTGCCATCTTAGGATAGAACATACCCCATACCAATTTAGCATTAGGTAATAGGTTAGAAATAAACTTATAGTTACCTCAGGTTATCTCCCAAATCCCCCACTTTGTAAACATAAATCTTAGGTTAGGATGCAACAAGATTACTGTAAACATAGACATAAGGTAGGTATAGTTTAGCTTAGGTTAGAATCATGTTAGGATAGATAATAAATATCTAGGACTTAGGTTTTTGCCCTCAATAGTCCTGAATTAAACCTCTAACCTCTTTAGGCCATTCAATGTCCTAGAGAAATTAGCAAGAAGATCCGAGCACACTACTTACAGTAGAATGCAAAGCAAGAACTTCCAATAAGATCAATGAAATTGTATAAATATAAAAGTTTAGTTCTTTATTTCCTTCAACCTCTGAATGTTAGTTTACCATACAAATCAGGTAAGAATAATTAAAACATACCTTAGATCAATAGGATTGATCAAGGTTTGGTTATTATAAAGATAGAATTTGCAAACAACATTATTTGTTTACAACTTTCTTTATCTCAACAAAATGGATTCTTTGCAAGCAACAACATTTCAGCAAAATGAATCCAAGAACATAAATAAATTATCCATGACAAGAATGATTTATAATAGTCAAAATAATACACCTTCTTAGGACATATCACATGTCAACACTTGTAATGTAAAAAGGAAAATTTAACAGCTTTTCCATAGGTGTTACAACACGCAAGCAATATCTTGCTTGATTTTGTTGAAGCTTACATTTCCTTTTGCTATCCATCTTAAATTTATGTCCTTCCTAAGCATCAGGGTGATGGGCTGAACCAGTCCCACAAAGTTAGGAATAAAATGCATAACAAAATTGATCTTGCGAGGAAGGACTACAAGGCCTTGTTGTGAGTGGAAGGGAAAGTCCTAGGATGGCTGAAACATTCTTAGGATCAATTGCGATGGCATCCTTTGAAACCACATGGCGTAAGAGCTTTCTTTGTGCCACTAAAAATTACACTTCTTTGGGTTAAGGGATACCCCAAAATTTTCACATCTTTCAAAGACCTTCTCTAGGTGCACCATGTGATCCGCACTTTACTTTGAGAAGATTGTAATATTATCAAGGTAAACCAAGATTAACTCATTGATGTAACTTTTGAAGGCAATGTCCATGACACGATGAAATGTTGTGCCTACGTTTAATAGACCAAAGGGCATCTTCTCGATATGAATATGTTCCTAACTTGGTTGTAAACACCATTTTTAATTGATCCTATTGCTTTACTAAGATCTAATTGAACCCAAAGTATTTGTCCAACATTGAGAATCTTTATGTGCGGCACCACGATCTGTGAATTCCCGATTCATAGAAGGCAAATGAAAATTATCCTTTGGAGATGACTTATTACAATCTTTGAAATCAACAGAGATTCATATTTCATAGTTCTTCTTCTGCAGGAACTATATTTGGGACCCAGTGTAGATTACTTTATTGGAAAAAAATCTTCACATCAATGATTTTGGATAGCTCCTTCCTCATGAGGGCTCTATCTTTGGATTGATTGGTCACTTCTTTTTTGATGGGCTTGATACTAGGATCAAGTTCAATAGAGTGTTAAGAAACACTTAAATCAAAACCTTTGAGGTCTTCATACTTCTATGAGAATATATCACTTGTAATTTTGGTAGAGAGAGATGAAGGCCTACTTTTCATCATGCATGCAAGATTTACTAATTAGAAACTCCTTTCCGTGTGCCATAGTGACTTGGGAGAAGTCTTCTTTAATGACACGCATCTAATTTTCTTCACCCTTAAACTCATCATAATAGCTAAACATATTTTCTAAGGTGAACATCCATTTTGGCAGCTTATTTGACTTCTCTGTTGAATCATTTGGTCACCATAGCTGTCATGCAAGTCAGCTTGCATACTTGATGAGAACTCAACATCATTCTAGATGAACTACATGTTCTATGTGTCACTTTCAAAACCTTTCCGGATGGTGTTGTTATCTTGAATGGATGGTCTAAACACCATCTTAATGTGTTGAGTTTTTTCTTTGACAAAGTCCTCAGCAAAAGAGAATTGTGAACCAAGCGTGACCATTTGATCAAATTCCTTATTCATTTTGCATGACACCACCTTCAGATTTAGAGCATCAAATATCTCTAGGAGGTCCCAAAATATATGTTTATAGGATTTGAGGAACTTATTCTTTGTCATGCACTTTTTGGTGATGTGGTGGATAACCAATTATGTGTCCCCAAAGATTTGCAGTGCCTTAATCTTCTTCTTTTCATCAATAATTAGACTATGTACTAGCACATCATATTCTGCCACATTGTTAGAACATGTAAACTACAAATTTTACAAGAAGAATAATTTTTCATCCTTAGGAGAAATGAGAAAAACTCCATCTCTCGTGTCTTTTCTACTTACGGATCCATTAATGTATAATTTCCATAGACCAGGGTTCTCTTAACTTTGCTTGAGCATGCATGACAACACAAATTCTTCTTCAAGAATATAGTAAGTACCAAGAATAGTTTCATAAGATTCCAAATCTTCAACATATGAGTCAAATTTATGGTGCCTCTCCACCCACTCATCAAACATTAGATCGGGAATAGAAGATGGAAGAGGATACTCTTCATAAACTAAGGTTTGTTATTCTTGGATTAAAAAACTAGCTTGGATAGGGTATGGGACATATGATTCTACATGATAGGAAAATATTAGCTCATCTTTTATGGTAAATTAGTTACCATACCTTGTCTTGAGTAACATATGATACCAATTAGAAGACAAGTAACCACCTACTATAGTGGTTACGTCTCTTGATAAACATAAGGAAAATAAAGGGGGTAGATCAATGATTGACACATATTGATTTATTGTTAGACTTGGAAATGCATGGAGTGTATTAATTTTTACACCCACCAAATAACAAGGGAACTCCATGTGGGCCGGCCTATCACCCAACGGGTCTTTGGGCGCTAATCTAAAGCACACGTGGGTGCTGATTCTCTCCTTTATGTGAGTTTAGTGGGAAACATCATATATGATAGGAATTTAAAGAGAGTGAGTGGAGACGAGACATGCAATCATCATAGAGCTTAGAATAGCTTCTAGACCAATGCAGTCATTCCAAATAGAAAGATACTTTAATAGAATAGGACTGAAATCAAATAGAAAGGAAAATGCATAAGGATTCATACTCATTTCATAAACATACATGAAACAAAACTATGAAGATATGAGGATGGACCAGAATCATTAATGATCATATTCAAATAAGTTGGTAACCTCATTACATCCATTAGATTCATTACAGAACACCACAATATGGCAAACCAAAGTCATACATCATAACTGGATCTACATTCCTGAGCTCTCAAAAAGAAAATTTACAGTCCCAAGCCCATTGATGCATCCTTCTCCTATATTTTATCTACCAAACCTAATACAACTCCTCATGGTGTTTGTGCAGAGCTCCATTCTCTATTATCTCTCTCCATATTCCTTTGTGGCCACTTGTATTTATGCCCCCCTTGAACTACCAAGCCACCTTTCAAAGGCTTCATATCTATTTCCAAGTGTCTAGTTGTGGTCGTCCATGAGAGCAAGCTCCTCTAGGCATGAGCTCTCCACTCCTTGCCATGATGGTCTTCTAGAAACCTCTATTATAGGGCATATTCCTTCCTAGGCTAACCTGTCACCACACTTGCACCTTATCCACTCCACATGTGTAGTCAGATCATGCTTTTCTCGTGTTCTTCCTGATACACAAAAAAAGGCTAAGTCCACGAGACCTTGTTCTATCGACGCATAACATGGTTCCTTCTAAAACCCCCCTAGCACCCTTCCTTGCATGTCTTCTTCTTGCATGTCCACCCTTCGACTTAGGATTTGCACGCCCATGCACCTTTTTGTACTTAGTCAATATTTTAGGGGCTAAACATCACCCCACACTTTACCTTTTCTCCACCCATGGGAAAACTTCTTCAAAGAAAGAATTACAATAGACTTAATGTCTTGGAAAAAGAATAAGGGAATGAAAAATTCAGAAAAATGAAAGAATGGGGAAGTGTTTTCATTACTCCAACAAGATAGGAAATTTTTTTGCAAGTCATCCTCCAACTTGTTCTAGGCATCAACTTCATTTTGTGCTCTGGCGGGAGGTCACCAACTAGGCACTCACCTCCTCAAAACCTAGCCCATTTCCTTGAGTATTCAATGTTTCAACCATTCCATCCATTTCATTTCCCACGTCCTCAAGCACATCCATCATTCTTCTAATGTGGGTATAACTCCTTGAGCCAATTTTTAATTGAACCTCATAAGGTTTCAATAGCTTCTGACTTCTTCTCAACCTCGGCCAGGATCCTCTCCCACTCTGCTCTATTTCCTTTGTTCTTCTCTTGGAATTCCTTGAGATCTACCTCGTGAGTGGCAACTAGAGAACTCGCCACTTTGTCTCTGTGCTGTGTAATTTTCATACGTGTCCTTAGCAGTATGGGTAGAAATTTTCACATTAGGAAGAACCTTGCTATACTTAGAAATGATTGCTACAACCTTCAATTTGTCCTCCTTATCCATATGAGTTGCTACTTCTTCCATGGATTCTTAGGACAAAGGTTTCCTTTCCATGGTGAGGATGCATGTTAAGTCTACAAGGAACTCAATGGAAGATCCATACTTTTGCACGGGCGGTGCTAGGTTTGGATGCTTCAAAACAATGGCATTTGTGATGGATTCTACCTTCTTATATGTTATAATTTGAAGATTCTAATAAATATGGATTTAATCAACTTACATATTACATAATGTTACAATAAATATTACATCATAACATAAGTAAATAAAGAAATAATTATAGGAAATAAATAACACATGTGACACAATATTTATAGTGGAAAACCCCAATAGGGTAAAAACCACTTTGAAAATAAACTTTTACTTTAGAGAACTTATTTTACATCTAGTAAGATCACCTCCTCCTTTGAAACCCTATTTACCAAGGGTAAAACCAAATCACTTGATTTGCACACCTTTGATATATTTCTGACTAAATAAAATGAGGACATAAAGTAATTTTTATATAAGGTGATCGTGTATGTCTCTCAACCCACCTTTTCAACTGAAAATGGTTGACACATACACCTAGGTTTATAATATTTAATATTATAAATATAATCATTTCATGATATTAAATATTTAACTTAAAGTATATACCTAGGTTAGCATATTTAATAATAGAATTATAAATATTTCATATTATTAAATATTAACCTATATAATAGTGATGGAGCCATATAAATTAAGGGTTGGCTAGACCACTTAATCATTATGTTCTGTTGTATATATCTTTCCCCAGGATAGATATAGACAAGCGAAGAATCTAGAAATCGAGAGAAGCTCAAATCCACGACATTTATCACCTTGGCACACAGAAGAGGTGCACAACATGGAGTGTCAGCGGGGCAAACGGTGTGCCCTTGGCACATAGAAGAGGTGCATGACAATGGATTTCGACTAGGGGAAAACGGCAGTGCGCCCTTAGTGCATAGAAGTGACGCATAACAATGAATGTCGATAGGAAAATGGTGCGCCCTTGGCGCACAGAAGTGGTGCACAACAATGAATGTCAACAGGGAAAACGGTGCACCCTTGGTGCACAGAAGTGGCACACAACAATGAATGTCGCAGGCAAATGGTGTGCCCTTGGTGCATGTAAGAGGCGCACATCACGGAGTGTTGATAGGGAAAACGGTGCGCCCTTGGTGCACTGAGAAGAGGCGCATGAAAATGGATGTTGATAGGGAAACTAATGCACCCTTGGCACATGAAAGAGGATGTCAACACACACACGGATGTGCCCTTGGCGCACCTTCAGGAGGCGCAACATTTTGAGCGCTGACAAGAAGCAGACCTTGGCGCATATATTCAGACGGCCATAACTTTTGACTAAGAGCTCGGATTCATGCAAGGTTGGACTTTTCGGAAAGCTTACAAGGTCCTCTGTCCAACTACAACTGGATATATTTAATTGGGTGAGAAAAAATTCTTAAAAATGCAAAATACAGTTCGCCACTTTTGGGTTCAGTTGGGGTTCTCACCTACCATCATTATGAGATGAGTTAAGTGCATTCTGGAGGTGGTTGGGGCAGATTTCGAATTCCTCTCTCTTTTCTCTCTCATTCTTCCTATAAATTATAAGGAGGGGCTTCTTTCTAAAGGTTGGACATTTCTATTTTGCCCCTCCCTTCTTCTCTTTGGCAGGTGAACTTGTGGAGTTAAAACCTCCCATTTGAAACTGTAATGCAACCTTGCCTCTTGGCATTTTGCAGTGTGTTGTATCAATCTTTGGAGAAAATTAATGCATGTCTGTGGATGATTCTCAACCCTCTCTGTATTCATTTGCATTCCCTTGATCTTTCACTGTGAATCTGGTTATCTGTGCATGATCTTGCATTGCATTTTTTTATGGTTTGTGTTTATTGGCAAGACGGGTGTTCTTCATTCCTCGGTGCATCACCTTTGTAGTTTAGGTTTTATTTTATGCATTTTATTACCCTGTCTCCTTGGAAATATTAGATTAGGTTTTGTAAACCCTCTACTTTTTCTACGTGTGCATCCGAAGCAGAGGAATAGGAACCGGCCTTCATCCGAGAGAGCTTTTCCGTTTTGCAATGTCCCACACTTGGGAAAAGCTCCATGTTATGCAATCGTCTTGAGAGACGCAACCCATCATATTGCAGACATTCGGGGGGCTGCAATTTTCCATCAACAATTCCAACATTATATAATTCATGCACCCTTTCCTTTTCTTCCCTTAGTTCATGCTTTAGTTGCATGATAATTAGTTCCTCTTGCTTCAAGTTCTTGATTCTCTTCTATCTCTTTTTCCTCTTTTTTAGATCTTCCTCTAGAAATTTTACCTTGTCATTCCTTTCAAATAACCTAGGTTCTAGTTTAACTAAAACCTTATTCAATGTATTACTGACTTGTTCATCCAAAAGTTGTTGAACGCTCACTAAAGGGTTGTCTCCTTTTGACTCGGGAATCGTCATTAGTTCCCCTTAGCTTACCTCAAACTCTTGCTCATCGATGTGGGACTTAATTTCCCATGAAAGCATTTTCCTTGTCTGAGGGTATGTACCTTCTTCATCAAATGAATTTGTTACAAGAGTTGACTGTTGGGGAGGTGCTTTGGAAGCGCACGTGTAACACCTTGTTTAGATCATCAATGTAGCTCATTCTTTACCCCTAGATCTCCATGTGATTTCCTCTTGTGTGTGTGCCCTTGAAATAGTTACTGATAGTCTAGGGACTCCTGCATTTCTCGATATTTTCCTACACTTTCTTCCCTACCTTCATTCATCATTATATCAATGTCGTGCTCCAATTATTGTTCTATAAAGGCCTCAATGATTTTCATGGATTCTCTTTTCGCCACCTCATTTACTTCATACTTAGTGAGGCTTGGAGTCCTCTGACCCTTTGTGCTAACCTCTTAACTTCCTCCCATGTCCTAGATTCCCTCCTCCTCCTCGCTTCCCTTCCTTTGTACAAAGTGATAGTCATTCATCTCCCCTTCACCTTCTTCTTCCGAATCATGGATGCTAAAAACAAGTGGTTATTGGTCTCCTTCAGGTTCATCTTCTTCATTATCATTCCTCTCACCCCTGTATTTCTCCAAGATCTTTGTTTCCTCTTAATAAGCTTCCTCCATCACCTTTTGTTTCTTCCTGGCGAGGACTCTATTATAGGAGATTCTACTTTCTCTTCTTCCTCCTTGATGATTTCTCCTCTAAAATAACCTTTTCTTGTTTTGTTGCATCATCTCGACTAGGGACCTCCTCCTTCATGTGTAAGTACTTGGTCTAGTGCTTGTTCTTGGGGAGGCCACCTCTTAAGTATCTTGGACACTTGGTGCCTTTTTATTTATCTCTTTCATCTCCTTTTTCTTGGGTGTGGTCTTCCTTCTACCTGTTAAGTCTTCAGGTATAGCTATCTTATTCTCAATATAAGCACCCTTCTCAAAATTGGGCCTTATATGAAGGTATACATGTGTTCTACACCTCCTTACAATAGGTAGAGTTAGGGGTTTCATCATCTGAACTTCATGTGATACGTAATTTTCCATGTACACACGCTTGTTGGGGTATACTAACGACCTGCGCCTCTCCCTGTGGTCTCGATCCATACTTAGAAGGTAAAATTTTAGCTTCTTGGATTCCTTGAACCTGTTTACTCCTACCTAGAAGTATTGAGTAGTGAAGGAAAATGGAATTTTACATCGTGGAATCATGCTTTCATTAACCAACCTAAATCTACCAATACATAAGTGTTGGTACAATGCAAATTTAGCTTCTCCCTCTATGAGCTTTGGCGAGTTATTTTGGGATCCTCCACTCTTCCTTGAACACATTCCTCAAGCACGTATACCATTTCTCAAGATGGGCCTTGTGAACGTTTGTCACGTTATCGCAAGTTTATTTTTCAAATCTCTTTACGGGAAAGAGGTCTTCCTGTGGGTACTCCCACACAAACTTATCTACCGCATCCGGCACTATGATCTCTTAAAAACTTGTTGAAAAGTATCTTTTAACCCTCCGTGCATTCTTGATGATCTCATCCGTAATGTACATGGATAAGTTATAGATGGCACCCTCCGATATCCTTCTACAAACATTAAGCCATGACTTGTTCACTTGCATCCACCTCTCTTGGTCATTAATTTTGGTTACCAGGCACATGGCCATTCTCATCACCAGTCTTGGATATCCACAATATCAAAGTACCTTGACCCCTTCTTGTATGTATATGTGGCAATGGTTTCTTTGATGGCTTATTTTTGCATAGGTCATTCTTTATATCTTCTCCTTCACAGATGAGACTTGTGAATTTTGAAATTAGCTGAGGAGTTATGTGCATCTTTCACCCCATGAAGTGAAAGTGATCTTCGTGTACACGTGACATCAACCACTAATAGAGGTGCTCAGGCTTCCCAAAGTAGGGAAACTCATAGAGTTACAACAATCCCACCTTCTCCAACTTCACTTTTACTTCATCATTATAAATGGGTAACCCTTCTAGTGTCCTCTTGTTTGTCGGGTGCACTAACTCCAGCTCTAGTGCCATTTCTTTTTCAGTCATGTTTGTGTGATGGTTATAATCACTTTTTGTCGGAGTTTCTTTAGTGGGACTCCCACTCCTTTCCAAGAAAAACCCCATATGGGTACTGCATTTCTGCATACCATTCTTCATTGGTACTTGTGGTGGTTTCTTGTTGTTTTCCCTTTCCCTTGCCTTTTCCCTTCTTAGGTGTTATAGCTGGTTTCTTGGGTGCCATTGTGTAGGTTATCTTTACACTTCAACTTCTCTTTCTCTGCTTCTCTACCCTTTCCAAGCTTAGATATCAAACTTGTGAAGAAACTCCTTTTCAACTCATGCCCTAGCTACCAAACCCTCACTAGAATATCCCCTTCACAAGACGATGCTTCTCCACAACTCTCTCTACACCCATGAACTATTTCCCTCCTAGTTTACAGATCCAAACTAGTCACTCACGGTTAAATTTCTCCAATTTTTCTTCACACGGATCAACTCTGGAAACCCTAGTTCACAAAATATCTTCCTTCTTTGTATTCACAATGTAAATAATGAAGTGTCTAACCTTCTATTTATAGTTTTTCCCACTTTTCAACATTAAATGCTACCTTACCTACCACTGTACTTCAACACTTAATGCAGATTTTTAACAAAACCTAACTTTAGCACTTTAACTCACACACCCAATCCTTGCGTGGACAATCCCCCAACCTTCTAGCATGCAACAAATCCATCTTGACAAGATACTCGCTCGCGCTTCACTACTCTCTCCTACCTTGTGTTGCTTTTACACTTCTTCCTCTTTTGTACATGGATCCATAGTGTAGCCTTAACCTAACACCAACCATCCGCTTTCACCATTCCTTTCCTAGGGCCATCTAACTGGGATTTCCAATGCAATCCTTCCTGGTTCTTCACACTTTGCACTTTCCTCCACATTATTCTACCCCACACTAAAATGATGTGCGGTCCTCTACACATTCACAACCTTCAAAAAGTAAAGAGGTTACCGGTGCCCAAGGCACAACAAAAATAACAAAGAAAAAGGAAAACACAAGAAAAGAAAATGCACTAAAGGAAATTCTAAACTAACTGGCAACACTGCCTTATTTACAAACACCAAGAAGACTTGTTTATAGTAGGGCTTCACCTACTTCCATTAAAGTGTCTGAAAACCTCGTCCCATCTAATTATTATAATTGGCACGCGCTCGAATCAAGGATGTATGAGATGTTGTAGGGGCCCAACCAATGGCCTTTTAAGCTCCACGATGGTGTAGAAACTTTGAATTATATAATAAGACCATCTACCCAACCTCAAACTTCTTGTTCTTAATGTGACAATCATGTCATGCCTTTTTGTTTTTCTTTTTCAATCCTCTACCTTTGCCTAGAGAATGATTGTCTCTCATCCAACTATATTGATTTGTCTATTCTTTCCTCCAGACTTGTTCATCATCTAATCCTCCTACACGCTATACATAGAGAAGGTAACATGAATTCAACTGGTAGGATAGCCTCTATGCCAAACACCAATTGGAATGGTGTGGCTTTATTCAACCTCTTGTAGGTTTTCCTATATGCCCAAAGAAAGTATGATACTTTGTCATCCCAATCATGTCTACCAACATCATATATTTTAGTCAACGTGTGACTAAGTATTTTTTCAAATGCCTCTGCGGTTCCATTTTCTTGTGGATGGTAAGGGGTAGTCTTGTGATGAGCCACCATGAATTCGCTAATGAATCCTTAATATTCATCCAAGAAATGTGTACCCCTATCAATAGTTAGATTCAAAGGGCATCCATACCTTGTAATAATGTTTTCCCATAAGAACCTTGCTGTAGTAGCTATTGTATAATACTTAGTGGGTGCTGATTCTACTTACCTTATCAAGTAATCTGTGTAAGTGATTATATACCAGGATCCAGTCCTACGCGTGGCTGGTGTAATAGGGCCTACAAAGTCTATAGCCCACTTTTTGAATGGATCGATCTTTGGGAATAGGGCACAAAGGCATTTCATCTCTTCACCTTGGTTTTCCAATGCACTGACAATGGTCACACGCCTTACAATATTCCTTGCAGTCTTGATATAGGGTCTCCCACCATAATCCAACCATTAATATCTTGTGTGTAGTGGTGTCACTGCATAGTGTCCACTTGCACTACCTCCATGCACTTCTTCTATTATGGCTAGGTGCTCATGTTCTAGCACACACCGATGCAAAATATCATCATGTCCTAGTTTGTATAAATCCCCACTAATCAACATGTAGGGTGTGAAGTGTATAGCAAACATCTTTTTATCCAATGCCTTCATACCTTCTAGTGCTACACTTTTCTTGAGAAATACTACAATATCTTTTAAGTCTAAGGAAAGCACCGCAACCTAAATAATTTTTCATCTGGCATGGTATCCTCAATGCTTTGCGCGTCTTACCCTGAATTGATTCTAGACAAATGATCAAGTCTGGAGTTACTATTTCTTTGTTTGACAACCACTGTGAACTCAAATTCTTGGAACAATAGTACCCACCGATATATGTGCCCTTGTAGAATGGGCTTTTTCACTAAATATTTCAATGCCATATGGTTAGTGTAAAATATAAATGGAGTTGCTAACAAATATTATCTGAACTTGTGAAGTGTGTAGATCATTGACAATGCCTTGCACTTAGTTGTAGTATAATTCTGCTCTGCTGATGTTAACTTCCTGCTTGCAAAGCACAAAGGATGATCAATAATCCCTTCACCAGGATATGCAAGTACTACTCCAATGGTGGTCTCGAGGCATCAACATGAATGTGGAAGGGCTTATCCCAAGAGGGGAATCGTAGTATGGGTGCGGTGACAAGCCTATCCTTTAAAGTTTCAAATTCCTTCTATTGCACCTCTCCCCAATGAAAGGAACTTTTATGCTTAAGTAACTCTTCTAAAGGCATAGTGATCTTGGCATATCCCTTGATGAAATTCCTATAGTACCATATATGCCAAAGAAATATGTGCTTTGTGCTTTGATTAGTATGCTCCCTCAATCCTACAATTACTATAATTTTTGTGTGATCTACTAGTTAGCCTTCCTTACATATGACGTGTCCCAATAATGTTCCAAATGGGGTAGAAAAGACACATTTCTTAATATTGAGGGATATCCTCAACTATTGAAACCTTTCAAACATTAACCTTAAGTTCTCACAATGGTCCCTCACTTTCGCCCATATCTTGTCTAATCAGCAAGGTAGACTAGAAGAAATTTATGGATGAAGTCCTGGAAAGCTTGTACCATAATGCACGAGAACACAACAGGTACATTCTTCAACCCAAAAGGCATGACTATATAGGAAAAAATTCCCCACTCAGTGGTGAAATTCATCTTCCTTTGGTCCTCCTTTGTGATCCTTACCTAGTGATAGCTCGAGAATCCATCTGTGAAAGAGTAGACCTTGTGTCCTACCACTCCTTCTAAGATCTCTTTAGTAAATGGGGTTGGGAAAGGATCAATGATACACACTACATTCAGGTCCCTATAATCAACACAGATCCTTATCCTTTCATCCTTCTTGATGCTAATTACCATTGGAATTATCCACTCTGACTCTTCAACAACTTCAATGATTCCTAATGCTATCATCTTATCTATTTCCTCCTTGACCTTCACGCATAGGTTAGGATTCATTCGGTATGGTCTCTTACAGACCGGGCACTCACCCTCCTTCAACTTAATTCTCATTTCCCCAAGGAATGGTGAACACCTTTTAGTTCATGATACCCATGCAGGAATAAATCCTCAAACTCACGTAAAATATTAATGATCTTAGAGACTTCTTTCTCCAACCAATAGTCTCCAATGATTGCCTCCTTGGGTTCTGATCTGAGCTGATGTTAACCTTCTTTATCTTTAAATCTTCATAATAGGCATGTTACCATTTATCATAACTATCTAACATGTCACACATCCCTATAGAATGGTCAACATCCAAGTTTTCCGCCTCTTCCCCATCAATTATATAAACCATCTTTCCTTTTTCTTTCTCTATACACGCGTGCTCAAACCGTATCTCTTCTATTTCTTCTTCCTCAAAGCACGCATCTAGGCTAGGTTTGCCTAGAAAGTCTAGTAGACTATCTTATTCCATGGCACTATCCCCAATGGTAAGGAACTTGACAACCTGTAATGCCTTATCCACCAAGGGTGTTGTACTCTAATACTCGAATGCTTAGATGATATCGATTGCTTACTCTTGCCAATTTCCTATCGGCGGTGTGTCTTGGCATGAATGTACCATGCATGTGCACAACCTTGTAGGGTGTAATATAACTTGTGAACCCATAATGAAGGTGGTAATGTGCACTTCCCACTAAGGTGTCTCACATACTTGGATATCGAAGGAAGTAGTCTCTTTAACATAGTAGTCATTTATAGCCGTGGGTGTGTTCCTCTTGCAAAACCTTATGGAGAAGGAAATTCTCACCTTGCGCCATTCCAAGAGGTTATCTGATGTTTTTACCACCAACACGTAGAATTTATGAATAGGACATAGCTTAACATCCCTCTTCGTTCATTCTCTTCCTTTCACCTTTGAGCTTCCATCTCCTACAAACCTATTCTCAGGGAAGGATCCTCCTGAATACTTAGGTAGCTTCTCTTCCACCTAGGTGCCCGACCATACGTGCCTTTATCGCCTTTGTCATTAATCCTCTCAAATGTCATCTAATTAACTCATACGTCCCACGCACCCAATTATTTCACGCTATATTGGTGGTTTCACTTAAGCACTAAGCATCTTCAAACTGGATAATTCCTTCTCTAGGATGGATTACCTCTAGATCCCTAATTGAGCACACATATATTCTATCGAAGACATCTTCTCCCAAAGGTTTAGTATAGGTTTTGTTTTTCCATTAGCCGGGGTATGATGACCCATTCCTCCTTATTTTCAAAGATTATGTATCCCTTATTGAACCGAGGATCCGAATTGTTCTTAAAGCACCATGGGCACCCAAGTAATCTTTGGGGAATTGTTTGCCTTGGTGAGTGCTAAGACTTCAAATTCCCAATAAACTTAGCCCCTCGAATGGTGATAATGCATCCTTTAAGACACCGATGGGCATTTCCTTCATTTTGTTTTCCATATACAACACATTCAAAGATGTTTGTAATGCAGGTCTTCCCATCTGATGCCATGCATCCAAGGTGAGAAAATTGACCTCCGTGCCTGTGTCAATGAGGATATTACTAAGGAGCCATCCATCTATGACTACATTTAATGTGATCTCCTTATCATAGTCAAGGATGAGAGGGGAAGGTTTGCATGTAAGACCTACCTCTCATGCTCTTCTTTGATGCGTGGTACCTTCTCTCTCAACCATGCCCCAAACAAGGGAATAATATTCTCTTTCCTTATCATTTTACATACTTCCTTGACCTCATCCAGTTCATTTGTTGGTACCTCAATCCTCATTCTTTGCTCATCCCTCCTGATTTGCTCCTTTAGACACTAGATTTATCATTGTAAACTCGAATGATGTCCATGGTTTCTTGATATACCTCCTTCGATGCGAGAGGGTATGGGTACTCCCCATCTACAACTTATTCCCTTGAAACTAGGTTCGTTTGCCTTGGAATTCCTTTACGTGTGTGTAGCTTCGCTCTGTTATTACCATAACAGCTCCAAACCTACATCACGTGTCACCCATGGCATCCATTGTGTGTCATCCTTCTTAATTCTTACCATTTGGTGCCCTTGTATTTTTGATGCTCGACTCATGTGCTCAAACAACTCAGGGCACTCCTCATACTTGTGCTTCTTCCTGCACCATGAGCACTACAATAAATTTGGGCACTCACGTTTGTAGTGGTCTATAGATCCATAATTAAAATAGGTTCCACATGGGAACTCACTTCTTCCTCTATGGTTACCATGACCATGGAATCCTCTATGAAATCCTCTTACACGCACCTCCATCATGCAATCCTCATAATGGTGATCATCACCCTTAGAACTCACTGTCAATGTTGGTCGGTGCTTATCATGATCAATGGCCTCATGGATCTGGTTAATAAGATGACAATCCTTGGTATCATGGGTCATAGAGGTGTAGATCTTATAGTAACAAGATACATTATTCCTAATTGCATGTTGTAGTAAGGGACATCTACTCACATCATGGTCCCCATGAAAAATATCACAGTCTACTGCGATGGCGCGTACTATCTTTTAGGGGAAACTATCCTTGGCATGCCCCTCTACTTCATAATCTGTACACCACATTCCATTGCAAGACTCATGAACTGAGTTCACAGATAATTTTTCTAGCTGCTTATCCATAGCAATGACTTTAGCTTCCTGAAATGGGCTAACACTAGTGTCAATGCTCCTAATAGCTTCAGCATGTAGGGAAGCTTCCAATGCCTCGTGCGGGTTTGTAAAAGTTTTCTAAGATAAAGCTCTTCTAAATGGGGTTATCAACCCTCCAACAAACCATTGAGCATGTTTTGAAGGGTGAATGTCATATGAAAACTTTGACATGAGAGTCTTAAACCGCATTTCATACTCCCACACACTCTCTACCATTCCTTATTGAATCTCCTTAAGGGCGTTTATGCTCTTCTGTTCAAACTCAGGGATGTGGATTTTTTCTAGGAAGGTGTTGTTCAATGTGGTGTAATCTACCACCATTTTATGGGGGCCATACTTCATATACCGGCTATGCACATGCCCTTGCAACATTGTTACAAACTACTTGGCCTTTCGTTCTAGGGTTGTGATCCCCTTTGCGCGCCATAGCAACTCACACTTGTGAACATGCTCCATAACATATTCAATACACCTATACTTTGGAAAATTTAAAGAAATATAAAAGAATAATTGAGGGGGTGGTTGAGGCCCTTGTCCTCCTGATACAGTCCCTTGACTTCCTCTGATGTTTCCTCCTTCACCGGATCCACTAGATCCACCAAGTCCTATGCCTTTGGATCCACTAGTTCCACCTCCAAATCCACCAGTAGCTAGTAATGGGCCTAAAGTGGTAACACCTAATCTCCCTAATTACTAACTAAAATGTGAACCAATTGTTTGTGATATTGTGCCACTTCCATATGTGTGTCCCGAGCCACTCCCCTATTCGTTACCCAAGCCTTGTGTATTTGATCCTTGTCTAAAAATTCTTCCTAATACTGGAATAGTATGCGTAGCCATGGAAGTAAGAAATGAAAATTTTTATCTCACGGGAATAGATTTGTCTCTTCCACCAGTACCAACTAGGTCAACGATACTCCTCCCTTGATCTAGAAAACCAAGTGCCAGGGTTTAGTCACTAGGTAAGTTTAGATGCGCTGCACCACGAATCTTCTCTCTCGCATGATGAAATCTCATCAGAAGCCGAATGGGTCTCTCTTATGCACTTTCCAAGATGGGGTAGCACATACTGCATAGGTTCCACATCCTTTGCGTGAACCTCAAATCATTCCCCAATGTCTACCTCCATATATCCATCACACTTGTAACCTCACATTGTCTAGGAATATCCATTTCACGTGCTTCAAAATACTTGAGCCGTCTCTCCTCCCTTTCTTTCTTAGTTACAATATATGTCATCTTCCACCACCCTAGCTTCCTTGCCGAGCGATCGAACGGGTTAGTCAACCATCGGAAATGCCTCTAAACTCAATGTAACAATCAAGATATTCATTGTTAGAAAGATAACACGTAGAAATGATCCTCTAAGCTCCCATAGAAACTCAAACTCAACAACATCTAGACAAGAATATGTGGAAATAATGTATTCTAGGTTGTAGCTAGTTAGCACTCCTTTCCACCAATGATGCACAACACAATTCCACATCAGATTTGCATCCTGCAACCTTTAGTGCTCTTCTTAGGTCCACGCATGTGATCTATAATACCAGCTTGATCTAGACACATATGCCAAGAGCCATTCATACAGCTCTACTAGGAAGAAACAAAAAAAAATTCATAAAAATCATAGTAGAGGTTCTCTTCTACCCATCTACATGCATCAAACTCAAGTCTAGTGTTGAATCTCTAAGAAAATTTGTCCTCCATGCTCTTAAACCATGATTCAACACTTTCCAAAGTTAAACACTCTGTCATCACTCATTGCACAGATCATGATGTATGCTATTTCCCACTACAACTTTGAAAAGAGGTCCAGAAATGGAACCAAGATGTAGTCATTTTTACACCCACCAAAGAACAAAGGGAACCCCATGTGTGTTGGCCTATTACCCCGAGAGGATGCTCAATGCTCACCCGAGCCACACGTGGGCACCAAGCCTCTCTTTTATGTGATTTTAGTGGGAAACATCATCTATGATAGGAATTTAAAGAGAGTGAGTGGAGACGAGACATGCAATCATCATAGAGCTTAGAACGGCTTCTAGACCAATGTACTCATTCCAAATAGAAAGATACTTTAACATAATAGGACTGAAATCAAATAGAAAGGAAAATTCATAAGGATTCATACTCATTTCATAAACATACATAAAATATAACTATGAAGATATGAGGATGGGCCAGAATCATTAATGATCATATTCAAATAAGTTGGTAACCTCATTATATCCATTAGATTCATTACAGAACACCACAATATGGCAAACCGAATTCATACATCATAACTGGATCTACATTCTTTAGCTCTCAAAAAGAAAATTTACAGTCCCAAGCCCCTTGATGCATCCTTCTCCTATATTTTATCTACCAAACCTAATATAACTCCTTGTGGCATTTCTGCAGAGCTCCACTCTCTATTGATCTCTCTCCTTATTCCTCTGTGGGCACTTGTATTTATAGGCCCCTTGAACTACCAAACCACCTTTCTAAGGCTTCAGATCCATTGCCAAGTGTCCAGATGTGGTCCTCCATGGGAGAAAGATCCTCTAGGCCTGAGCTCTCCACTTCTTGCCATGATGGTCTTCTAGAAACCTCCATCATAGGGCATATTCCTTCCTAGGCCATCCTGTCACCAGGTTGACACCTTATCCACTTCGCATGCATTTATGGGTCACACTTTTCTCATTTTCTACCCGATACACCAAATACGGCTAAGTCTCGATACCTTGTTACGCCGGTGCATAACACGGTTCCTTCTAAAACCCTCCTAGAACCCTGCGCTTGCGTCTTCTTCTTGCACTTCTATTTCACCATTTTCTTTACGTTTTGAAGTGATGAAACAGAGATAAGGGTAAGGGCCAAGGAGGAATACTGTAAAATTTTTGTTGGTTAATGGTTTTTGTGCGCATTTTGACTTCTTGATCCATAGTTGAATGTGAGAGCTTCCTTTTGGCTAGGAGGAACTACTTGTAATAGAAAACAAGACAAAAAAGGATAGTTAAATGATATATGATTGTGGGTGCCTAGCGTATGCTAGTTTCGAGAAGTGTGATACTTCCTAGATGGTTTTCAATCCACTGTTTAAAACAAATTATTACGAGAAATAAGTAAATTCCTACTATATTTGATATGATTTAAGTATTTCATTCAAGTACAATAATTGGATCCAATCACAACAGGCTAGGCTATAGTTGGATCTGAGAGATGAGGTGTCTATCAAGGTACTAGGATGGGTCAAGGTTTGATTCTAGGTTATTTAGGTCAATTGGTAGGATGATTTTTGGGTTTATTCTTGGTCAAGGTATAAAACATAGAGACCGATGTTGATCGGGTGTGACCGATGCTAGTTTAGGTAGAACCGAACGATGATTATGGATAACCGACATTGCTATGGTTGAGGTAAAAGAAACTCAAATAGATCAAATGGAAGGGGCTGATCTAAGGTCAAATGAGGTTGGGAGAGTGGATGAGAAGGTCTGTGGAGATCTCAAGTACACTCAGAAATGGATATTAGGTTGGAATGGTGATTTGGTGGTGTGGGTAAGGGAAATGGTGGGATTACAAGCTATTAAGCAATGGAGGAATGAACATGCAAAGTATAAACTAATGACAGGAATGAAAAAAGTTAACTATGTTGAAATAGACAATGCTGGTAGAGATGTACTTACTATGATGTAGATTTTTATGGCTAAATGGAGGTGGTTGTTGATTAGAAGAATAGTGTTGGATATCATAACAGTGGTTCCTGGAATGATTCTATGAGTGCAATGCTTCAATATTTGTCCTAGTGATGGCTTTGGATGTTTGGATACATGAAAGGATGTTGGTTTCTCTTACATGTAGCTTTGATCTCCTTTCCTTTCTCTCAGAATGTGCCAACCCAAAAACAAGGTTGTTTAGGTGAATAAATGGTAACCAACAATAGTTCCGGGTTCATCAAGATCGGTTTAGGTCTAGCGCATCGGTTAAGGTGGGATTCCCTAGGTTTACTAAAATTGGTAGATCTCGCCTCTTTTAGCTCAAGTTTGTTCCTTGATCTACATATTTGGAACGGACGTTGCATTTTTATGAGCGGGAAGGTGGTTAGGGATATTTTAGGGATTGATTTTAGGGTTAGACCAAATCTTATCTCATTAAGGCAGGTAAGACTTAGTTATTGTTAGTTATGGAAACATGCCAAGAATAGGTCTAGGGTGAGGTGGCTAGGTGAGGTGTCTAGGTGAGGTGGTGGGGTAGAAATTAGGGTAATTAGATATTAAATATTGTGAGGATATATATTAATTTAATTAATTAAATTAAATTAATGGTGATGTGGGGTGGAAGGGGCCATGGTTAGATGATTATGTTTGAGTTGGTTATTTGACGATGGACCAAGGGGAGTGTGACCCAATTTTGGTGTCTACATTTCCCACCCTTCAACTTAGGCCTTGCGCACCCATGCACCTTTTTGTACTTAGTCAATATTTTAGGGGCCCAACATGGAGGTTTAACTCAAGATTGTTAATGATTCCTAGAGTATTGATAGTTGAACCATCAAGTTGTAAGACTCCTTTTTCAGGGGCCATACTTAATACCTAAGACATCAATAATATTTTTAGGCATGATAAAAGTAATAGCACCTAAGTCAATCATGCGATTATGGGTAATATTTTTCCTATGATCAAAGACATATAGAAGGGTGGGTTTTAACAACTTTACTTACTTTCTACTCCTCTTCTTGGAAGATATTGATAGAAGCATGTAAATTTTACATAGCTTGATCAATGCATGTGAGTTGCACTAGAGCTTCATGCAATAAGTTAGGCTGGGAAGGAATAATGATTGCATCCCACATTGTGATATTTATGTTTTTTTTCTTCATCTCGTCAACAATGTTGAATGGAAGACCCACTAACTTGTGCATTTGAGGTATAATAGTGTCATTTCTTGATTTTTCAAGTGTAGTGGTAAGAGCCTTAGCTAGCGTAGAGGCCTTATCTACCAAATGAAGGATGCACATTGTTTTAGGAGGATCTTTGTGTAGAGCCTCACATTTAGGAACTTTAAAACTCTTACTATTGGATGTCCTAGCTACTTAATTTGTATTTTGAGGGTCTATTTATGTTGTTAGAATTGTGACTTGTGTACTAGATTCGAGCATTCTCTTCTTATATCTTATGTTTCCCACAACTTGGGTATGTGGTCTGCTTGTATCCTCTACATCCCGGTTGATTACACATAATTCCTCAGTGCCAAAGAACAATGATTTTACTCTTGTGGAAATTCTGGTCTTTCTTGGTTGCCTTCTTGGTGGGCTTGTTGAAGGATCACATCTGAAAGCATTCTAGATCATGTAGGCTTGTGTGCACACAAAATTTGCACAATGATATTGACTATGAGGCATATTGTAAGGAAAGAACCTTTTAGATTCATGCATCATGTTGTTTTTGGTAGGACAAGTGCTTGACTTATTTTGGGTGATGGAAAATGTTGTGTAGTAGGAATAACTTGCAAAGGAAAGTGCACATTAGCATGTCATCTATCATTCTCCTGATTTTGTTTGTATCTTTTATTCCCATGTTGATTCTACCAAGGTTGAGTACTTTGTCTTTCCACCTAATTGGAATTTCCTCTCCGTAGGCTTACACTTGTTTCTTTTCCAATGATATGACCTTATTGGACAAGTTTCTAATTAGGGCCTTCAATCCATCCTCTTCTATTTTCTTAATAGGAGAGTAGGATGTAGATGAAACTAGTTACACGTTATGCACTAGAACCAGAGAAACATAAATCGTGTAGTGCAAGAGTTCTAGGTGCCAAATTACTAGCTTTGAATGAGATTATTTTCTTCCTTTATTACAATGTTGTATGTAGCGGTATGGTTCTACCTCCCATGGATTGAATTTATCGGAAATTAATATTTACATGGGTATTTATGAGATAGTAAATTATTGTTTGCTACGGTTATTTTATATTTTTGTAACAAACAATATATTCTATTGTTTGTTTATACCCACAAATTATATAAATGGGTAAGTTGTTGATTGACTTCCTATTTTATAGGAAGTAGTTTATCTAATATTGTGGCTATATAATAGCCTATGAATGTAATTCATTACAAGTTGAATAGAATATCTTTCTGATTATTTTTCTCTATGTTGATTTGATTCTCTTGTTGTGATAATTCGAATCTGAAAAAAATTTAATATTTGGTATGAGAGCAACTTTAATTGCGCATGTGATAAAATTATAGCGGCAATTTTAAGGGGCGGTGCTTCAAAGTTATTTCCCCCATTGATGAAATTCATTTTCTGATTTTCATCTTGGTTTGGACAGATCTATTCAGATGTAGAAAGAAGTTAGAAGGAAAGTTCTCTCAATCACAATGCGCATGGAGGAAAAACTATTACAAGGTAATTTACGAGGCATGTGAGAGGGCCAGGGACTTATATGATTGAACCAAGTGCAAGGTACATGTGCAAGATGATTAGTTGCTTTAGGAAGAATGTGAATTTGAAAAATATTCACAAAAGGTAAGAATGAAAAAAAAGAGGAAAAGGAAAATGGAAAGGGGGGAAGGAGAAGCATGCAAGGGCACATGAGGAAACAATGACCAATTGAATGTGCCAAGGTTAAAATTGAGGTGTGCGCCACTTTTAATGAAGATCACCGAGACATAATATGTAAGTAAGTTGTCCAAATAACTAGAAGAGTTATTTGGATAACAAGTACTAATTGATCACTATACTTGGCCTCTTAGATTCCCTTTTAGTCTCCCTCTTAGCCTTATTGACCTCAACTCCTAGTTTAACACTTCACATTTCACCTTTTCTAGCTTTGGACACTAATGCCCAGCTAGAATGTCGATTGCCCTCATCCCCTCTGGGTTCCCTAGTCCCCTTTATACTTTTCTCACTCCTTTTTGGGTCATTTCTATTTTTGGGTAATCCTTATCTCTTAGGTGTCCACCTTTTAGTGCTCAATTAATAAATTTTAACAAGAGAAGAATGTAAATATAAATTTAGGTGAGAAAATTAAAGGAACAAGCTCTAAGAATATATACTATAACCTAAGGTTGCATCTAACAAGAATTCAAGAGCATATTTGCATTTATATAACACCATTACAAGGGACAAGGGCTTGTTTTTCGCATCACACTTATAGAAGGGAAATTCATTTTATTCCATACATACATCTATTACATATTTTTATATCTACTTACAATCCTTGCTATCAAGTGCAACACACACAAGATCCACCTAGGTCACGACTCCACACACACATAGAACTACATTGGGTATGAGATGTAGTACAACACCGAGACGTAAGATCACTTATTTGATATATGAGGATAGTCTTATCCTTAATTTTGGATCTTTATTTTTATGATTTGATGTTCTTTTGACGGTTTTTTTGGTGATATATTTATTACAGGTTATCAATGACATCGATGATCATATTGCGACCTTAAAGTGACAAATAGCGAGGGTTTTGGATCATCCATCGACCCTTTAAAATTCATCTTTGGACCTCCTACGCAGACCTTGGTGCCTAGGAAGGGATCCTAATACCTGTGCACCCCAAGTACTAGTCTAGGAAAATTGGCCACTGCTCCTCCTGGTTTCTGCACTATTCTAGGTTTGGTTTCAAGTTCCTATACTTACATTCTTAAAGTCTTCCACCTTTGCATACTATTAGGATATTTGTTAAATCAGCTAAGTGTTATAAGTCTTCATTGTATGTAGGGTTTTACTTACTTTTTTATTTTCTTGAGTCATTTCTATACTTTATTGTCATATATACTTGTTTTAGCATACATAATAATTTAATCTAAGTAATTTACGCACTAGTTTATTTTTGGTAAATCACTATGTACATCTAATTCTTTACCTCCTCTTGTATTTTTGAGTTATTATATAATTTATTATTGTTGTAGGTATTAATTTTTTTTCGAATGTGTTTGGTTACTTGAAATTATTTAATTAATAATAATCCCTATATTGAACCGTTACATTATATTTTTTCATCATAATCATAACTCATATTATATATATATATATATATATATATATATAAGGTCAGTAAATATCATGGGATGAAAAATGTTTCATTTTTTCCCTCTCTAAAGAACACTTATTACATTGTGGTAAGCCCTCAAACATATAAATAAATTCTTCCAACCTTCCATAAGTCTCCCATGGTCTAAGTGAGCTTCAAATATAAAGCTTGATGGGTTTTCGAGTACTCAAAACTATTTTGAGACTTGTATTTGATTTTCACTACACAACACCCAAAAACAATAAAACTTTCTTGAGTATATGGACTCATGATTTTCCCCATGAGTGTGGAGTTGAAGCCTTAATTTCATCTTAAAATATGGGTATCATCGTATTAGGTATGATTACATACCTTACATTCCTATAACTATCTAATCAAATATATAAATAGCTCCAATAGGTGATATGGATCTTAGCTATCTCACCATACTAATCCATGCATTCATCGCGGGAGGGATCCATAGATATTTTACATATGAGACAAGTGATTAATGATGAATAAACATACTTAAACCTGAAGAATGAAATTCTTTCTCGAGATACATTTTAGTTAAATAGAATATAGGGATCCCACACCATATCTATATACACAGTGTTTACCCCAAATATATATTTGGCATAGGGGTGGGGAATAATGATTAAATATATGGGTGCACACATCTAGGATAAACACTAGATAGAGAGAGAAGGGTGTGGTAGTTCAAAATGACTATAGACAATACATAACCAACCTCTCTTAGTTATTTCAACTTATCATAGGCACATTAGGTATATAAATTTTATGAATCCTAAGGCTTTTATCAATGGAGTTGTTTTGTGCCCTTTAAGGAGAGGAAGGGGATGAGCATGGGTGTTATATCAATTGGTTCACTATGCTTATCCATATAGAGATAAGGGCCCTACCACTTCTCAAATTGGTACCTTGTTTGGATTTTGGTCAACAATTCACTTTACAGACAAAAAATCAACTATATATTGCTTATTTTCTTCTTACTAGTTAGTGAAATAATTTTTCGTATGGATGATTATGGACTTCCACCAACATTCACAGGGCTACGCCCCTCCTTGTGTATGGGGAGGCTCCTATTATTGAATGTAACTATCCTAATTATATATAACTACTATGGGGTAGCTAAATGGGTGGGGATCACACAAGAACTCTTCACTGAACTTGTGGAAAAGTGCTTGTACAGGATAGAAGGTGTAGACACAAAATCACACACTTTGGGTAATTATCTAGTCTTGACTGCATACTACTATTCATATTATTCCTAAGTAAGAAAATTACTAATCCACCCATGTCTTTGACCACCTTTCTCTGCTTTATGTTCTCACTTTTGTTCTTGTACCCTTACTTGCTCAATCTTCCATTTTATACCTTGGTATTTATCATCCTTGAAACTAATGCCCAACTAGGACATCAGCGCCAGTGCACTCATCCTCTCTAGGTGCCGCTAACCTCAAGTATAATTTTTCAAATATTTTGGATCCCTTCTAGTCATTTGAGCATTTTATATTTTGGTAGTCATCCATTTCAGGGTGAATTATGAAATTGAAGATAGGTAATCATATAACATAAAGTTATGTGATTATAATAAGGAACCAAGCACTAACAATTAGTTAACACCACCTAAGGTTACATCCATAAAGAATTTAAGAGCTGCATTGCATCTACCTAGCACCATCCAAGGGACACAAGGGATGGTTATTCTACATACACTTCATAGGAAGGAAGTTCATTCTATTCCATGTACACATATATTACATGTCTTTACATCTTGCCTACTTTCCCACTATGAATTGTGACATGCAAAACAACCACCTAGGGCATGATTTTTTCACACACACACACAAATACATTAGTTTTGAGATGTAGTGCAATGTTCGGTTGTAAGATCACCATTGTGAGAGTTGAGTATAGTCTGAACCCTCATTCTACATCTTTCCTTTTTAGGATTTGATGTATATTTGAGGGTTTTGTATGTCATTGTTTCATTGCAAGTTTCCAGCAACCTCAATGATCATTGTGTGACCTCATAGATATCAAGATAGAATAACTAATGACCACTCAAAGTAGGTTTAATGAATGTTTATGTAGAAACATGTGCCTAGAAACAAGCCTAGGGTGTCCATAGGTGCCCCTGTTCCCCTCAAGACACCTCGGTACAAGAAGATCATCATCTTACACACTTGTCAAGGGTTTTGTGTGATCCTCATCCCTCTTTGTTCATCCATAAATCACTTCAGCACATTCTAGGAACAAGTTTGAAACAAATAAGTTATCTTACCTCTTCTTAACACTTAGGGTTTCATACTTTCTTTATTATTTTGCTTGGGTAAATTTTTGTACTTAAATGTTTATTCATTTACTTCTACATTAGAAATTAGATTAGGCATATAAATTCACATTTTAGATTAATAGTTTTAGTGAACTCCGACCTCTTCAAACACAATTAAGATATTTTTTTCTTCCATTCTTATGTCTTTCTAATATCCTCTCATCATGAATATTTCTATCCATGATTTCTTACTCCTCTAACCTTAGTTAAGGGCTAAGATCATCACTCTCTTGAGTACTATTTGCGCTCATTTTGACATTCATCCACACTTAGTATGCAACACACTTGAAGATGCATTTTCTTAGCACATTAATTTTTAAGATAATACTACGCTAATATTGGTACTTTTGACAATGACCCTCCTTTATACATCATGATGTGCATCCATAATATTGGTGTCAAATGAATATTAGTCAAGAATGAATCCGAACTTAATTTTTTCTACCTAAACATTCTTAGCGCTTTAGGTTACTTAACTACTAATTAAAGTCCTTCATGCATTTTTCTTCATGCATACGATGGTTCTGTTCATCCATGCATTGACCATATTACTTTACCCATTACTATTGGGCCAAAAACCCTTAATACGTTTTCTTTTTCATGGAATTTCTAGTTTCATATAATTACTTGCTTGGTAGACCATGGCTTCATGTCATGTAAGTTGTACCTTCCACAATACATCGATGTGTCAAATTCTTACATGAAGGGTATTGAATACACCATTCATATTGATCATGAACCATTCAAATATTGTACACATAATCCCACCACTATGATCCCCACTCCACAATCTGTTACTACTAATGAACCGCAACCTATGGATCCTTTGCCTAACTTAGAGGCTACTATTTACATGTTGGATGTTGTTCCATCCACATCATCGCCCCCTCCCGCTACTACAAATGCTATGGTACTTTATTGGGGGCATATCCACACATCCGATTTCGTACCACCATCTTCACTACCACATGTGCATCTACTATTACCACATCCTCCATTTACATGTAAAATTTTCATGAATGATTATTAAAAGGAGGATATTCCATTTCATCCTACTTGTGATGAAACTATATGCACACATGATGGATTTTCTCATCTAGGCTTTACAATTGATGACATGTTTTTCCCAATTCATGAACATCATCTCTACCATGGGTTTGTTTGCATCCTTTGGTGATTATGGTCTTCTATTATTTTATCTCATAGTTTTTCTTGTATGTGCTCCCCACACTTCTCCACTCACACTTGGGAATTCTTGGCTTAATTACATTGGGGCTACAATAGACCCTAATCACACCAATATATAATTTTCCATGTCATTTGGTTGTGTTTTCATTTACAATGAATCATTCCTTAGCTATTCAAAAATATTACTCACGTGTATGCACATGGGTGTCCATTACCTCATTTTATTGATCAAGAATATGCTCAAAGATCTATAATGTATGCCTAAGTGGTTATTTTCTCGATCAACTTGACACTATCACTTATTAAGTTTTATATGCTTCGCCATTTGGTTTTTATCATGACCATGATGACCTCTTCTATGAAATTACTTGATCACATTCATCACCACATACTTGGGGGGAATCACACCTATTTCCCCCTAACATCAAAAATGGTTTTCTTTTCTCATCAATTCACATCTATACTTTCATATATGACATACACATATTCACACACTCTAGTATCGTCATTACACTGATGATGTCTCTTGTGCTATGGTTCACACTTGACTATTGAGGGAATACTATACATATGAACCTCACACACACCACACACTACACCACTATATTAAAAATTACACCTTATATATTATACATTACACACCACATATTTCTCATTCCATGCATTCATCTCTACATAACATCTACTTATTTTTTATTAAAGGTAAATGGTTTTGAAGGGACTATATCCTGAAGTACAACCAAAAAGTCTTAACAAACAAGATAAACAAGATAGAACAAGGTGGTTTTTATATGTGGGGGCTACACCCAATCTAAAATATAAAAATTAAGATAAAACTATAAAATTACTAAGGCAATGGCCAACTTCCTACAAGAATCCCAACTACATGTAGACAACAAAAAAGTAGCTCGACAACAACACCACAATAGCTACATAGAAAACACGAAGACAAAGGCACTAATTTGTATACTTATTATAAACCTTAAGTGAAATATTGAGTGTCTGATCAAGTTTCATTGTTGTTCCAATATTAGGGTCCCAGTTGGATTTTTTGAGCTTCTTAGTGATCCTTCCATTCTTCTAAGTTGAGGTAGGGATTTCACTAATATCACAAATACTATAAATGTGAACCTAAAGAAGATTGATGAATTCTCAATAAACGGCCAATTAGTTGTCATGATTCTCTTTAAGAGTTCGATATAAGTATAAAGAGTGTTTACTTTCTCTATAAGGTTGGAAATGGAATCAAAATCTGAGTTCTTGTTACAAAACTTGAGGAGAAAGTCTACAATGTCTTCAATGGATTTCAAAATTTTGGCTTGTAGATTGAATTTTTCTAACGTAGAGGGGGTAATTTGGTCACATGCACTTACAAGGATGAATTCAGGAGGGATTACTTCAAAAAATAACTCAGTATCCTTTTTGTTTCTTCTAAGAATCCATTTGGGAGGAGGTTCAGTGACAGGGTCACGGAAAAGGGGATTCTTAGTATGGATACGAGGTTGTTGAGGAGGTTGGGAAGCTAATGGGGCATTGGGGTCATTGACCAAAACATCTAGAATGAACTAGTGAATAATAAAAATCACCCCTTGATGGAGTGGCATTACCCTCTTATGGCCTTGGATGTCCAAAACAATTTTTTCTAATGAGTGTAGAATATAGTAAGGTAGATTAATCTTTACTTCATGCCGAAGTGGTTGAATAGAACCAAATGAGTTAATTTGTTGAAGGGTTTCGGGATAGAGGAACATAGGATTCCTTCACGTACAAACTTGTTGAGAAAAACTTACTTCCCTCCATACTTAAATCAGTGATGAAGGAGATGAATTTTCTGAGATGCTAAATTATCTTGCCTTGAACTTGAAATTTATTTCCTTCCAATTTTCAAAAAATTGAAGGGATATGTGAGGGTCGTGTCTCCTAATCATTTAAATAAAATATGTGAAATCCCCAACATTGAGGGTTTCCCATAGTTCCATATTTTCTGCAATTGTGGGTCAAATATAGGCTCAAATTTGAGGGAGATCCTCCCATTATGAACGAAGCTAGTAGCATAGTGAATTGGAGTCTGAGACAGACAGCAGTAGGCCTCCTGATAGTAATTTGATAGCCTAAGTTTTGAGTTACTTTTGTGATGAAACCCAACTCCTTTCTGCAAGCCTTTTTTGTATTAAGGCCTTTGAATAGGTTAGAGGCTTCATTAATAAAGTCTCTAATGGTCTTGCTTGGAGTTTAGATTATAGAAATATTGTTAATGATATTCATAGAATCTCCTTCCACCATGAGGTTGTCCACTTTGAGGGTCCTAGCAATTCGATTCCTCGAGAGAGTTACCAAGGCCTCCAAATAGTCATTGGATTGCTTCCCCATAGGAGCAACATATGCAATGATTACATGACCTTTATTATTTCTGATAAGACCTCCACCACCTACCTCTTTGGGGTTTCCTTTAGAGGCACCATAAAATTTTAGCTTATGCCAACCATCTGTAGGGGAATCCAATGAACAAGAGATCTATCAATGCTAGGAAGGGGAACTAAAACTTGACGAGCATTGATATTCCAAGCCTTTAAGTGCCTCTCCTCATCTTGAGGATATTGATTTTTGGGGGATTCAACTTCTGGATGTTTTTAGATGCCTTTGTAATTTCATTCGAGAATAATTTTTATTCTTTTTTGGTATCTGTAAAGATAAGAGAGTTGTGAGCCTTCCATATTCTCCATATGGTATGAGGGAAGATGAGCCTCCATAATCTACGAAGTAAATAATGTTTGAATGGAGGATGCCACTAAACCTAGACTTGAGTAATGTCCGCCAGAAATACCAAATAACACCAAACCTATTGAAGATGAGATTTTAGAGAGCACTCACAACTGGACAATGTAGAAGGAGATGTTGGATGGTTTCATTTTCTTTTTTATAGTGGTAACATCTACTTGGAATGGTAGACCACATTTGGATAAGATTATTAATTATAAGGATACCTTTATTCGGGGAAAAAGCAAAGGAATTTGTTTATTTTTGAGGTGAGTTCTTTGATTCAGATATTTCTCCAAGAAAATTTGCTAGCAGTTTCATTAGCATATAATTGGTATCCTAATCTCACCGTATAGTTGTCATAAAAAAATGAGCCCACGTAAATTTATCTTGGGCCTAAATTTGACTAATAGGGATATGGCGGAGAATGTTTTTAAGGTCCACTAGGAGGTTATTTTGATCAAGGAGAATAGACTCAAGATCTCTCTAATGCAACCTACATTATGTATTCTAAATATAGTTATTGACTACTTGTCCTAAAGCTGTAGTAAGTCTACTTTTAAGCTAATCCCATTATCCATTGTTAGGTAGATTACTGAAATTAGCTCAACTATCTTCCAAAAATTAATTTTTTCCCAGTACATCAAGGATCTAATTACATCTTGAAGTAAATTTTTTCGATCATTGTTAAAGAAATCCTGAACATTACCTTGATTTAGATATTTGACTTTAATAAGTTCTTTCCAAGGATTTTTTTGTATGCACTCAAAATTGCATGTGCTACATTTTTGAAAAATGGTAACAAAATTCCTTAATGATGATTCATTCAAAAGATGTTCAAGCTCTAAAACCCATTTGTAGTATATATTTGTATCCTAGACATCCCTACTTATCCCTCACATGATTTTTCCTAGCTTCCTACTACATTTTAGAGTAGTTTTGACATTTAGTGTCAAAACCTCGCCCTACATGGGTGGTGGTTTTGTGACCACCACCCTAGGAAGGGCGGCATTCCTTTGCAAATTTTCCAGAGAGTTCACTCTTGTTTCAATGTGGAATTCTCTCACTTAACTTCTATTTTTAAACACATTGTTTGTCCATTTTAGATGATACTAAGGCCCAACTACCTTATGGAAATCTATTCTTACACCTCTATTTGTGATTAATGGTTGTTAATAGTTTGAAATCCCTCTTCACTTTTGTTATGTCCTCCTTTGGATTGTAAATGTCTTCAACCATTTCCCAACTAAATTCCTATAAATACCATGCTTGTGTGCAAGCAAAACTTGGAGAAAATTTGTATTCTTGCTATTGCAAATTTGTTTCCTTTCTTGTTGGAAATTTCCAAATCCAATCTCAGTTCAATTGTGTTTGCACTCTTCTAATTACATTGCTTCCTAGTCTACCAATTCAAGTTGTTGTTGCTCCCACATCCTTCTTCTTCTGTTGTTTCTATATTCCCATCCATTGGAATCATGTGGACACAAATATTGAAAGGATAAACAGGGGAAAATAGTCTTACAACTAGATTTTCCACAATTCTTGCAATATCCAACCGGAGGTGTTGTTTGATTCATTTATGCAATTATCAATTCTGAATTTATCATTTCAAAGTTCATATCAAATATAGTAGATAAATCCTTTCATCGTTTCAATTATCAAGTCATCAGTAGATCAGATCAAATTAGAAAGTTTGTTCTTCAACATTATCGGGGATGTTATGGGGAATAATAACTTCTCGAGGCTATGATTTATTCTCCATTTATGAGGTAAGATTGAAGGTTTAATTTGGAATATTTCAATTAGTTAATTTTTTAGGATTTAGATTAACATAATTTACACAAGCGATTAACTACAAATTGGTTAATTGTTTGGATTAGGTTCATTTATTAGATTAGAATTTTTGTTCTTAAATATCAAAAAAATAGTCCAAAAATATTTGCTCTATTAGATTAATTGTTCATTTTCTTTGTTCATTTATATTCTTGAAAATACAAAAACATAGTTTAGATTTGATTTTTGCTATTAGTTTATTTTAGTTAATTAGATGCAATCACATTTTATATGACTATTACGGGTCCGAAAGAACCTAAATATTTTAGCTTCCAACCGGTAATACCAAAACCAAACCTAGTTCTTCCACTTGCAAACATAGATCAAGGACTTAGGTACAAAATTTTCAAGACAACTAGAGATGTACAAATAATCAACCAAAAATTGGACGCATTAAACATTGAAAACGATAAATAATTTTATCATTGGGTGAATCAACCAAATTACAAACTAGCTTGAGCATCTATATGACCATAAGAGGTCCATAGCAGGACAAAAATTTAAGTTGTGATCCATTGATCCCACAACCAAAAGGACTGAATCGCTCATGGACATTGATATGGGACTCTGTCTTCTTGTCCTCAATACCTGGCCCAATATGCTGAGAAGATATAAAAATCAACGTCTTAAACATTATAACTGATAGGATTATGATTATTGGACCGCCACGATCATAGATTTCCTAACGCGCTTGGGATAAGGCCTTTGATCATTCTTATTACCATAGAGGGACCATGACCAGAAATAATTTATGGTTGTGATCCTATGGTTCCCAATTGAATGGAACTGATAACCAATCAAACTTAAACTCCAAATTCAAGGTGTTAGCCTTTTGAACCTCTCCATTGCCACTGATATAATTAGGAAATTGAACATTATAAACTAAGAAGCTCATCGAGCCTTCTATTTTGACCGAACCTACCAACCACCCATAGAGTTGAATAGAATCACGCCTCTCACTTTTAATTGTTCCATGACCTTTTTGGATGGATTTACGAGGACACATTCAATTTCCAACAAGTTCCAAAACCAATAGACATGATATCTCCATAGCTTGATATTGATTGGATTCTCCGTGTTGTCATCCTTTCTAATTTCTCCATTCAAGCCACCTAGGTTAGAGAGGCTTTCATCACACTTGATGAAAAGATCCCACCATTATAATTTATAGGTATTACATTGCCTTGATAACCTATCTACACACTATCATCCATTACCATATTCACTACCACCTTTCCATTCATATTTTCTACTCCTTCTATCTTGACACGACCTCGGGGAGTCAAGTGCAGTTGAAATTCACGTGTTGATTTTCTTTTTTAAAAATTGGTGAACTTGACATGAAGAGCTAGTCTCTATTCGTGTCCATTTTGTATTTCCATCTTCCTCTTTCCCATTATTATACGGATATTATTATACCCCCCAAATATGTCTGGATACGATGAATACGAATGACCCATTCTAGGTCTTAAAGCGTATAACTATCACATGGGTAGACACCAACAGTCACCCTCCCTTTCCACATGGAAAGATAATTATTCAAGTGCCCATCTTCAAAATCATCCTCCACAAGGGACCAATGTTGGTTCCTCCATACAGAATGAGGAGCTGGACCAAATCAGATAGACACATCCTCCTGGGCACTCAATCTCTAACACCATGACTTTAACTAGGGAGACAAGCTCGTCTCCTTGATTATTTTTAGACAACCCATTAGTATACAATCTAATCAACTCCCACATTTGGAAAAGGAATATTTGGCACATTATACTAGAAGTGAGAAACAATTTCAAAACATAATGAATCAAACTTTTGATAGGCTATAAGGACATAATGATGTCTTTCTTCAAAATAAAAATACTACCCCACCACCAACAAGAAATGTTGCTAATGAGGGGTGGTCTAACAACGAGAAATTCATAGCAAGATATCACATTCCTTAGCAACCTACAAAGGTTCAACAACATGTGCCAAAGAAAAACACAACTCCATCAATAGGTGAAGTCATCTCAACATTGGTGGATAAAGTCAGAGAATTGGAAATTTCCCAAAATACTCAAACATCATATATTAGGAAAGGAAAGATTCCTCCTTATCAAAAAAATATATGCCCAAGAACCTACTACATAGAATCCTCTAATTTACACGAGCACTCTAAGACCCAAGGATTTTCTACGGGATGGTCACCTGGGTATCTCTCCCCCACACCACATACATATACCTATAACGGGAACTAGTTATAAGTGCGTTCTCAAATGTCATGCCATGTAAAAATGCAATGATCCATGTGCCTTCAAATTTGTATCGAAGAAGTCAACCCTCATACATTAACATGTATTCTCAATCACCACAGGGGATATATACACTTACCCAAGCCCATATGTTCAGCCACATGGGATGTGTTATGCCCCAACAAATGTATAGGCTGCACAATTTCAACAACCGATGCAACCTCCACCTCCCTAACAAGGATCTTCAATGGTTGAGACATACACAATGGGGACCTATTATGAATACCTTAAGGAGCCTCTCGACTTCTCCATATAGAATGTCATGATTCTCGTGAACCTTTCTAGATCTTCCAAAATTCAAAATGGTAGAGTAATCCTAATGCACACATTAAAGCCTATGCAACTATGATTTGAGAGTTTCTCTTGTGGATGAAGTTGTCAAAAAATTCCCTAAGACCTTAGAAGTTATCTCTCTTGATTAGTATTATAGGATAATAGAGGATTTGCTCCATTTCTTCAAGAAACTTGTGTCGAGTTTATCAAGGATATTTCTATGAACAACCTTCTAAGGACAAGAATAAGAGAATTCCTTCATATAACACAAGAGCATAATGAATATGTTGCCAAATTCATCAAAAGATGGTGGAAGGTCCTCTAATCATCTGCAAGCACTCCAAACATGGATCGACATGTTAGTACCCAAATTTATTCTCCTTTTCAATTTGAACAAACATCAGAGATATGGCATGAAGCTTGAAGATAGATGGATCATGGTGTATGTCATTTTATAGCCAGAGATATGATCTAATTGGCACTCAGATTTGTGGAGAGATGGATAGCACTCAAATAGGACTTGATCTTGTCCTAACTGTTTTAGGTTGTGCCTTTCAACCAATGTAAGAGAACCTATTTTGTAACCCCTGAAATGGTGAAGGAGATGAAGATATCCCTCAATTTGTACAAATAGTATGAAGAGGCCTTGGGAAATTATTATCAACACTCCAAATCTGAATTTCACAAGTTGTCACTTCCAGATTATGGAGATAGTCTTAATGCAAGACAAGGGTTATTGAAGACATTTTGAAATCTTGATCTGTTCTACATACTTTAGCAAATGGATTTTGATCTTTTGTGGGTATACAGGTCAAAATAGGGGTAAAATAGGGTAGGATTAGTTGTTTTGAATGATTTTTTGGGTGGGAGTTTAGATAAGACAAACCAAGGTCTGCCAGACTCTTTGAGGATTTCAACAAAATATGGAGAAACTTAACAACAGAAAGTATCAAAATGGTTAATCATCCCTTCAACCAGGATATGTGCATCAAATGGAGGCCCAGATCTGCACTTTTCCACACAATCTTTGATCATCTATCACAAAATCTTGAGTTAGAATGAACCAATGAAGCATTTAGAAATCACTATTTAATCATGACCTAAGGTGCACCCAAAGGTTTACAAACAATCTCTGAAGTCAAGGAAGGTAAAGTGATTTTAAATTTGTTTATCTCTTTATCAGATGAAAGCTCTTTTGAATGTGAGATTGCAAATGGCACTAAACTATCACAAGAAATGAGACCATTTATGATCAAGAGAATTTTAAACACAATATTGCAACAACAAACAAGAAACAAAAATTTGAAATACATTCGAAATGTAAACATTCATGATTTTCCCAAAGAAAACAGAATAACTAAAAATGATCAGATTTATCGCAGGGAATGTTTTGAAAAAAAAATCTCAGAGCTTGTTAATGGCTATACATGTGCAACAAACTTAACATGATTTGAAATCTGATACAGAGAGAGTTACTTGAGTTTCTCAAGTGGTCACTCAGAGAATGGGCTTCTTCCAAGATTTTCCCCTGAAATTTTTAGTTTTCCAAGTTTTTAAAACTCTTCCAACCCTTTGCATGAAAAATTCATTCAATATATAGAATTCAATCTCCTTCGAGTCATCTTTCCCAAGAAAATAATATACCAAAGGATCAAATTTGTTACAAAAAAATTTCATGATTCGCAGATAGGGACATTTAACAAAACACATCCAAAAAGTCTCAAAAAGAGATGAATCATTGAAATTTATTCACATCATTATCCATTGTGGAGGCACATTTTTCATCTTCAAAGCATGCAGGCCCCCTTCCTTTCATTATTTCATCCTTATCCCTCCAAAATTTGACTCTGCAACTTTTGGATCTGATATTTCATGTTTTTGGATGGGTTAGGGCAAAAATTCATTTCAAAAACATCTTTGATCTTCAAATTGATCCTCAAAACCGATTGCATTGGTCCTTGCAAGCACAAACAACACAAATTTGTCAAAAATTTGATGAAAATTGATGCAAAAATGCATCTCCAAACTTCCTGGAGCATTCTAGGGAAAAAATGGTGGTAGAGAAAAAAATGATGCACAACTACCATTGATTTGACATTCAACTTTTAATCTACACCCTCCACGTGGAGAAAAACCATTGGAGACGGGATTTGGAGGCACCTTTTTCCACTTTACATTTTTAAAAAGAAATGGCCATGTGGCAAGATTTGATTCGATCCGGGCACAAGTTTTACATTTTTACCCTTTTGACCTTTTTATTCGAGTGGTCTCGCGGAACCATACCATTGGATGCGGACCTACGAGCTTCATTTAAGCTTTTTAACTTTTTAGAAAATATTGGAAAATTTTGATTTTTCCCTACACCTCCGCCTCATGAAAATGGGCCTAACACGTGTCCCAAAGTGGGCCCCATTGGAATCACGAGACCGATTCTACACATTTCCACCTTTTTTGGAAAAAGGAAATTTTTTCCAAATTATCCTCGGACCCACACCTCTGATTCTGTCCTTGGCTCTGAAGCCGCCACGTGTTCCATTCTGATTTGTTGTGGGCCCTAGGCATTTTATTTGCACTTTAACTCTTTTTCCAAAATTCCTTAAGGCACAAAAAGACCTGCTGCTTCTCATCCAATCAAAAGAGGACATATCATCATTTTTGGGAAAAATTTAGAAATTTTCTGCCACTTGAATTCAGGCAGATTAGCACTTGGCAGGCCATGGGGCAATTTGAAACTTTTAGCCAAAGTAGCTAAAAAAGAACAAGTTCTCAAAATGACCCACCACTCCTCCTCCAATCAAAACACGCCACATAAGCAACATTAGAACCAATCAGAGTAAAGCGAGCCATGGGACCAAATTCACCTTTTTGCCAAAAAAGCAAAAAGTGATAAGTTAAAACAATTTTCTCGCCATCCCTTGGCCAATTAGAACAAGCCACGTTACCAATGAATTATGAAGAAGAAATTGACGGGAAAATGATGCCCGTCTAACCGTCAAAACATAGAAAATGACAGGGATGCCTTAGAATTCGGACGTCTTCCATAATGATGACAAATTTCTTGAAATTGAACCAACTGAAACATGTTTTTAAAGCATTTTTTATCATGGAATTGGATTTTCAATGGCATACAAGTGCAAATCGATCAATTTTAAACTTCCACAATTGGGTAAAAAAGGAAAAATGGTAGAGCCCACATATTTTGGAAAAATTAGGGCACAAAACAGGTATAATTCAGATTTCTTTCAAATTTGGGAAAAACAACAAGTTTGTGAGCATTTCAAGGCATTCGACTAGAGGGAAAAGTTACAGACCACCAATTTAAGAGAAAAATGTTTCAGAGCATGTAGAATGAAGGAAAAATTTAGGGCAAAATGGTGCAAGCTCAAAAATGGCACCAACATCGGCTCCTACTTAGGGATGGGCACTCCTAGCGAGTGCCACAAGAAAAAAAGAAGTAGACCAAGTGCCAAAAATAACCATTGGGCAATGGATTCAAAAATGTAGGGTAGAAAAACTAGACCCAATCGACAAAAATGGTTGCCAAGAATAGGGCAAACCATAAATTGATAAAAACAACAAAAACAGAGCCAAAAAATAAAGACTATACACTATAAAAGTGGTGCATACCTCAAATTTGGGGATTAATCCAAGAAATGATTTAGATGCCTGCCATTAATAGGTAGTTCAAGTAATTCCCCATCTAAGTCCTTGAGAAAAAAGGTATTTTCACCAATTCTGATATCAATGGAGTAAGGGCCCATCCACAATGCATCAAATTTACCATGTTTTCCCTTATCTTCATGCCTACTATCCCACAACAAAACCATATCTCCAACATTGAAATCCCTAGGAGTGACCTTCTTATCAAACAACCTCTTCAAATTCTCTCTAAATCTGACATGCCTTTGGTGGGATGCTCTTCTTTCTTCATCCAACTCAACAATCTGATTAATCCTTGCTTCATATGGATTGACCTCTTGATCTTCAAGTTGTTGAACAAAATGAAATGAAGATAATTACATATGTAAGGGTAGAAGAGCTTGAGTTCCATACACCAACTCAAATGGGCTCTTACCAGTAGCTCTTTTGGCAGTGATTCTATCAGCCCAAACTACAAATTTCAGTTGTTCACCCCATTTTATCTTGTTTAACTCCAAGGTTCTCCTAATGATCTTAAAGAAGTTCTTATTACTAGAATCAACTTGTCCATTTCCTTGAGGGTTATAGTTTGAAGCATAATTCAGATTGGTTACATAATCCTTGCACATTACCATAAAGGGTTTATCTTTGAAACACATGGCATTATCAGCAACAATCTTGACTGGCACACCAAATCTATGTATGATATGATTAAAAAAGAAGTCCATAACACCTTGGTGTGTTTTTTTCCTTGGTGGAGATTTATTCTACCCACTTGGTGAAGTAACTGTGGCTCCAAGGATCCACTTATGTCCAAAGCACTAGAAGGGTCTAAAATATCACCAATGAAATCTATTCCACATTATTTGAAATGAGATTCAATTGATACAAGCTGCAAAGGAAGGGAGCCTAAAGATTTCATTCTTCCAGAGAAATGCTGACAACTTTCACATTTTCTAGCCAACAGGGTTGCATCTTTGAAAAGAGTAGGCCACCAATAACCGGCTCTCAAAATTTTGTGTGTTGTAACCCTTCCAAAAAAGTTTCCTCCACAATCTCCCCATGGAAATCAACAACTATTTTGGGAGCTTCATCTTCAGTTATACATTTCAAGAGGACACCTTCAGGGTTCTTCCAAGCCAACCCAAAGTTAATGATGATGTATTTTTAAGAAGCCATCTTGAGGGCTCTTTTCTAATTTTTATTTAAATGATCAAGGTAGCATAGGTATCTGAGGTAAAATATTACATCCTTGTACCACTCAAAACTTACCAACTTCTCAAGAACATCTGCCCTTTCTTCCTCTACTTCATTCACTTCCACATTCTTTAAGTTGCTATCACCATGAGCTTAGCAAGGCCCAAACCTCTCATGAAATTTGTGGTTTGGATATCCATGTCATATTCCTCTAGTTTTTCACCCATCTACATATTTTTCTTGAGATCTCCATCTATGATAAGATGTATTTTACCATGGTTTGGGAACATAAGCAACAACTTTTGAACTTAAGATATAAGGCCTAAAAACCTTAGTTTCTTTCACCAAGGAAAATGCTTGTTTTTCCATGATTGTGTATTTTAACTCGGTAGCTTATAAAGCCTTGTTAAAGAAGGCAATAGGCATCTTAGCCCCATCTTCATCCTTCTACAGAAAAATAGATGCAATGGTATTTTAGGAAGAAAAGGAGAAGATTTGGAAAGGCTTCTTGTAATTTGAGCTACCAAGACAGTGCATGTTTCAATGCTTTTTTGATTCCTTCAAAATCCTGAATAATAGTCTCCTCCCATTTGATAACTTGGTATTTATTTAACATGCATTTAATAGGAAGAGTTAATTTAGAAAAATTAGACACAAATCGTCTAATGAAATTGATCTTCCCAAAGAAGGATTGGATGCCCTTCTTTGTTCTTGGAATTGGAACCTTGCTGATTGCTTCTACCCTCTCAGGGTCAATCATGACATAAGCCTTTGAAACAATATGACCAAGCATCTTTTCCTTTTATACATCTGATCAAAGAGATTCAATGGCACTTATTTGGATTCAAAGAGATTCCAAATTCTCTACATCTAATCAACATTCTTTCCAAGTGCTACAAGTGATCTCTTCTGCTCCTTGAAAACATAGTCACATCATCCTAATAAACTGCAATGAAGTCATCTATGTAACTAGCAAAAGCAACATCCATTTCTCTTTGGCAGGTAGCTCCAACATTCATGAAACCAAAAGGCATTCTTACATAGACATATGTTCCCTAAGGAGTGGTAAAGGTAGTTTTAAATCTTTCTGACTCCTTGAAAACAACTTGATTGTAGCCAAAGAAACCATCCAAGGTGGATAAAAATTCAGATCCAGTCACTAACTACAGCATGTTTTCCATCTTTGGAAAAGGATAATTGTCTTTCAATGAAGCTCTATTTATATTTCTGAAGTATACACAAAGTCGATATATCCATTTTTCTTCTCGACCGACACAAGGTTTACAACCCAAGATGAATACCTTGTGGTCTGAATTATCCCTCCATCCTCGATTTCTTCAATTCATCTTGCATCTTCATTGAGAGGAGTGGATTAATTGGCCTTTTATTTTTTCTAAAGGGCTTTGCATTTGTTTTAAGATAAATCTCATGTTGAAACAAGTGCTTTCAGCTCGAATAAGACCAAGCTAGACAGTCATGATATTTCTTCAATAGTTGAACATAGGATTATTTTACATCTTTTTTTAGATTGTTGCCCAACCAAAATTTTCTTGGTTTATCATTAGTGCCCAAGTTATGCTCTTCCACATCCCTTGAGGTAGATATGTTTCTATTGATGATGCAATCAATATTGTAAAAATTTGACTCAAGTGCAACAAGACCTCTAGGAATGGTGTTAGTTTTCAATTGGATGATATCATTTCCAAAAACATCTCTCTTCCTTCAGTCACACACACCATTGGTTCCCAATAAATATTCTGATCTATAAACTCACCTTGATTTTGTAAGAACCTTTGCACTTGAGCATCATCATTAAACACTTTCCAATGCTTGATGTTGTCAAGGATAGCTGACCTAGTTAACACTTCAATATTGTATTCATAATAAGGTGAAATGGCGTAACTTCCAAATCTTGACCCCAACACTGCCAAATTGTCAACAACAACATTGAAACTTCTATCATGATGCACAATGTTGAAGGAATCAAACATCTCAATTAGATCCCAAACTACATGTTTGTACTATTTCATCCGCTGAATTTTTTGTAGCATATAGTTTTCTTATTTGTTTGACAACTAGCTCTGAATCTCCTTTTGCAATGATGTCCTTGACACCATACTTCCATGTAATTCTCATACCCAACAACAAGGCTTCATATTCAGCAATGTTGTTAGTACATTCAAAATTAAGCTTGAAGGTACAAATAAACTCTTCCAAGCTAGGAGAAATCAGAATTATACCAGCACCATTTCCAAATTTTTAGCAAGGTCTAAGGGGAACCTACGTATTCAAGGAAATTTTACTTATCCATCTTGTTTTCTTTACCATCAGCAAACCCAACAAAGTTATCAGCATCTACATCAACAAACAACACCTCATAGGAAGCATTATTGAGATCTTCAATAAGGTGTAACATCTTCTTTTATCCATAGATCTTGACAAGGCTGCCTTTAATGGTAATAGTGAAAAAGACATGTCCATTTGAGCAGTCCCACCAACACTTGCAGCCCACTTTCGTGACAAAAGCATACCCCATTTGGCAGGCCAATCAATAATCACAACATCAAGTTTCAAATTATTACTGGATAGGCTGCAAGTTGTACCACCAAACCCTTCACACAACCAACTTGTAACATCCTCATTTTAGTACATTAGAACAAGAATTTTTATTTATTTTTTGATTAGTGTTTTATAGTTCTAAATACATAATTCGAACTCGTGGATCATAACAATCATTCTTATAACAGATAACCATATGCAGCTATAATGACTCGGTGTACCACCGATCTATTCATTCCATGACTTGGTGAACTACCGATCTATTCATGTGTATCATAGAGTTGGCGTTTTCATCTGAACACTTCACTCTTGTGGTTCTCTTCCCTAATCCAGGATTTTAGAATGCTCTATCCAAGGAACCTATCTGAATAATTGTTACCATTATTCATCGGCATCACGTCCCTTAGACTAGGTGACATAGGACAATGCAATCAGCCGCTTGCGATACTTTGGCCAAAGATTTGAAACATACTAATCATGTCTTATATTCCTTGATGGCATACTCGTCAATCTAGAATACGTCCTTCACCCCATTCGATGTTATATAGATCATCTTATACTGACTTCTGTCAGTCCCCTTGTCCCTAGTTTTCACTCCGGAATGGGTTAATATCATACACATGTTATAAGGATGCCCTTGGAGACTAGGGTAAGCTGACATACAGGATCAACCACTATTAACCCCGTGTGTCAAGGTACCCTGAGTCCCAAAGGGCTGCCTCATAACCTGTCTATGGTCCTAACCAGTCCCAAAGGAAAATCTAGATCAAGTTTCGGGTGTAAATCTTAACGATCAATGCAAAAGGGTGTTGCCATACGTCACCTGCATTGTTGTATCCTCGAGAAGATCCTAATCTTCTCGAAGGTACAACCCTACAGTTGACATGTGTCAACATCCTACAATACTGCCTCGATAAGATTTACATAACTTCAAGAAGTTACTTAAGTTGAGTTCAATTAGAATTACAGGACCTCCTAACTGGGTAGCCTTTTTCCCAACCCAGGGTTCCACACCTTTGAGTTGCCTTACGTAATTAAGTTCAATTTCACAGAGAGAAGTTTAATAAGATTTGAGACCTCGTCAAGGTGTCCATCGGTTCCTAATAATCCTTGATTCCTCATAAAAGGACAACAGCCCTATGTTCTCTCATAAGGAAGCTAACTAAACCCGTAAGGGTTTATATCAACTCCGAAGACTAAAATATATCAGACTTATTGCTATTAAGACATGGTGATTTAAAACCATCAATTACATTGCCTTGACTTAGATCATTGTTAGGGAGTAATAGAATACTCTTCCTATTTTAGCTACATATCAGGGCATAGTTTAACCTCAACTTCCCTAAAAATGCAGTGGTCTAATTTCCAATTTAGCCTTATTCATAATATATAAGAATTACTAGTCAAACATGAAGTATTCAGTCACATAATTTTTACAAGGCTTACTTAGGGAATCCATCTAGACCCCATGGCTTTTAATAATAAGAATGTACTCTCATTCAGTCAGACATAAGAAGTTCAATTCAACAAATAAAAATGCAGCCACGTAAGTAACAATTCCTCATTTCATTTATTTCCAAGCCATACAATTACAACTTATGCACTTCGGCATATTTTAATACAATAATCATCAGCAAAAGAGTAACTTTCTTCCTATAGTACAATTAGAGAGATCATGTTGGAATTCATCATAAAAATCAGATTAAACAATTTGTGCATCATATCAGATCTGCGTGCCTTTACCACTTACGATGACCATCTGCAAAAATTGCTAGCACGGGTCAGTTCAGTGAACTGAGCATGATAAGCACTAATTCTTAAAACAATTGCATTCCACCAAATGTTTCCATTAAACAACCTGTTTAAATGAAATCATTACATCAAATCCATAAACATGAATCACGCCAATTATCTTTCTACCATTCTAATATGACTTTATAACATAACTCATATTATAGCCACCATTTCAACTCAAATATTTTCAGATGGTTCATCTTATATTAGAGAATAAGAAGAAACAAAATGAATCATAAATATCTAGCCATCCGAAAACCAAGAGCAGTATCAATCCTAATGTAATTACTCTTTTCAAGGAATGAAATCTTATCAAGACATGTAACCAACAGATTTGCATATAAACAATTCAAGCAAAAACAGATTACTGCCTCAAGAAAGTTCAACTAACGGATATCCTCTAAACTTTTTGTATCAATTCATAAGCATTGATAAGTATTCAAACTTTTACTACCATACTACTTTTATACTAGAAGATAATAACTGAATTTCTCGATCAGGGTAATAATAACGCTAAAGAGAAGGAAAGGAGACTTCTGTTAAGATTCAGCACTTGCCACTCTTTCCTCCTAAATTTAACAGTCTATTCATCTTAAACCCATACTGTAGGGTTCTTATAGAGATTCAAAAGAAGGGAGCATTCATAATTTCTAGAAAGGGAGAGAATACCTTCTTATTCCAAAAATCCTATATCAACTTATACTTTACAACTAAGAGGGAGAAACAGAGGAAATCAGACCTCCATTTCAAACAAGTTCAGGACTGCACCAACTTTCCAGGAGTAATGCATATATAAAAATCTTAAATTCAATCAGGGAAAAAGAGAAGGTAAGAAAATCAACACCTAAGTTTACCATTAGCTCCAATCAGGTAGAACTATTTAAAAGGTTGCCCTTAGATCCCTAGGGTCTTGCAATTGCACATTAAACAAAAGCCACGATTGTTACAAACAATATACATATACGTTCAAATACCAGTCCACAATCCTGATCCAAATAAACAGTCTACACTTCACCCAGGACTCAAATCATTTTAGACTAAGAGTTAGGGTAACTGTTATCATTACTTACCAATAGATTAAACTAATTATTTCTAGCCATTACACTAGATAGTTTGTTGTTACGTTCAAAGATACCAAAACAAATAGCACTTCCAGTGTTAATAGATGAATTCGAATGATAGATTTCAAGGTCACTTCAGGTAACATCAAACACAGTCCATTCCCTTCCAAATATAAAACCTAATTTCCATTCATGCAGATCTAGGATCACCCACAAATTTTTAGGGGACAGAGTTCATCAAAGTAAGTTTTCTCTCGGTCACAACTGTGTTCCAATTATCCAAGTAAAATCGTAAAGAAAACAACAGCTACACCAAATATTTCATTACTTACAGAACCTATAATCATAGAAACATCCAGACCCTTTTCAAACAAAGGTACAGGCTTAGTATTCAAACATATTTCCTACTCATGCGACTGAACCAGTCGAGCTTTATAGAAGGAACTAACAGTTTCACCACAATCCAACTTTATATTCACCTGAAGCTATCAAGTAATAGTAGAGCTCATACAACTAAGCAACAATCAAATAAACCAACCAAATTTGACACAACAGTTCATTCCGTGGTATTCTTCAAACACGAAATCATCAAGCACGACATCTATCATGGTACCAGTTTGGAAACTCAATACCTCAGTCAGACAAAGAGACATAAAACACGTCTACAGAAGTCGATACCCATATAGTATTCACAGCAAGGCGAGAAGATAAAAGAAGTAGATTCATCAGGGTCTACGTAAAATCAGGGATTCCTAAATCAACAAGAAAAGAAGAAAACCAATACATTGCTACCAGCCAAGCCAACTGTACAAAATCATCTGAACAGAGTTGTTCTAATGAAAGCATTTAAAAGAAAGCAAGATTTTTAAAATTTAGGGCTGTCATGCCCGATAGTGTCGCTTAAAATTTTGAAGAATACCTCGAATGTGCTCGCACCTTCTCTTCTTCTTCCACGAAAGATTAAACAACAATATATTGTTACCTCCATGCCTTATATATTTTCCCCAATAGAGAAGTAAGCTAGAAACTCTCAAGGTTTCCATGCAACGAAGAGTAGACTACTGGTTTGAAGAACCAGTGCTCAAGCAGAGTGAAAAATGGAATGCATGGAAAATAAAACAACCAAACAAAATTCCACTTGCATGCCTTCCCAAGAAATCTGCACTCGGGAACCAAAGCTCATTAATTGCATTTACTTCCATTCTCCCACCTATTTTCCATTTCCACCGACTGCCAAAGTTGGTGATCACCACAAGAAAACAAACAAACATTCCCATCCTTGGAGATACTGCCACGTCAGGTTATATTAGCAATTTTTATCCTCCACCAAACCTGACAACATTCCAAGTCCTTCAACCTTATCCCCCTCTTAAATGCCATGGAAACCACCACCCATGACTCGCGACCCTTCTTAGGTCCCCCTCCCTTCTTAGCATTAGTTAAGATAGGTTAGTGAATTAGGTTAAATCATAGGATAAGACATTAGTCTCATTTCCATAGTGCTAGGTGTAGTTAACCCTTGAGTATTAAGCTCATAGTTTAGGGCTAGGTTAGATTAGCAATTCTTTTAACCATTAGGTTATAGTTTAGGTTAAGACTATTAACCTTAACGAATCTAGTCTAGGTCCCCAAAATAGGACCAATCAGTGTTAGAGTCCATACTGGATAAAACATTCCTGTAAAGGATTCCATTAGGCATCAATAAATTAAGCTTAAGATATAAAACATAAACATCTTACCTGGCTTAAGGTCCAGGCCTTTCCTGATGTTACAATATCTGGAACCAAATTCCATTTATCATGATCAGCCTGAGTTAACCTCCGGGTTTGATCATTCAAAGCTCAGTCATACTTTGAAAGTTTCGTAAAGTCAATAAAATTTGTTCATCCTGAATAAACTTAAAACATTCCTTGGATCAATGCAACTGATCCAAGGCTGAGTCATAAAGGTGGATAAATCCACAATTCATCTAGAAATCAGGTTGAACTTAAGTGCAAGAATGAAAGAAATGAAAGTGTCCAATCATATTCGTTCAATCAAAGATCTTCAAGAGTAGAGAGGATACAATCCATATCAAGCATGACTTCCCAAAACCAAAGGAACATGTCCTTATACAGAAGAAATCATTTATCAATACTTGAATGCTTTGGAGAAAGTAATAACAGTTCAGTGGTGTTACACAACTATTGACACGTCTCTTGAGTCCATGGTAGTACACTTTCCATAGGTTGTTGTCACTTTGATATCCAACTCATTCACGACTTCTAGAGGCATGACATTGCATGATGCACCTGGAATCAAACATACAATTGTGAATTAATCTATCTTTTATGATCAAAGTTGTAAACAAAGGATCAACATTCAATTGGGAATCAACCAAGGATGTCCCCAAGTATACCTCAAGTGTTTCTCCAATATCCTCTAATGTTGGTGATGTTTCAAGGTCTATAATGATTTGAGGAGAAGTTTCAACAACGTTTGAGATGGATCATGGTGTGTGTCATTTTGTAGCCGAGGATATGATCTAACCGGCACTCAGTATTTGTGGAGAGATGGATAGCACTCAAATAGGACTTGATCTTGTCTGAATTTTTTAGGTTGTGCCTTTCAAGCAAGGTAAGAGAACCTATTTTGTAACCCTCAAATGGTGAAGGAGATGAAGATATCCCTCAATTTGTACAAATAGTATGAAGGGGCCTTGGTAAAATATGATCAACACTCCAAATTTTACTTTCACAAGTTGTAACTTCCAGATTATGGAGATACTTTCAATTGCAAGACAAGGGTTATCAAGACATTTTGAAATCCTGATCTGTTATGCATACTTTAGTAAATGGATTTTGACCTTCTGTGGGTATACAGGTCAAAACAGGGTAAACCAGGGTAGGATTAGTTGTTTTGAATGATTTTTTGGGTGGGAGTTTAGATAAGACAAACCAAGGTCCACCGTGACTCTTTGAGGAATCAACAAAATATAGAGAAACTTAATATTAGAAAGTATCAAAATGGTTAATCATCCCTTCAACCAGGATATATGCATCAAATGGAGGCCTAGATCTATACTTTTCCAAACAATATTTGATCATCTATCACAAAATCTTGAGATAGAATGAAACAATGAAGCATTTAGCAATCACTATTTAATCATGACCTAAGGTGCACCCAAAGGTTTACAAACAATCTTTGAAGTCAAGGAAGGTAAAGTGATTTTAAATTTGTTTATCTCTTTATCAGATGAAAGCTCTTCTGAATGTGAGATTGCAAATGCCACTAAATTATCACATGAAATGAGACCATGTATGATCAAGAGAGGTTTTAAACACAACACTACAACAGGAAACAAGAAACACAAATTTTAAATGCATTTTGAAATGTAAGCATTCAGATTTTTCCCAAAGACAACACAGAATAACTCAAAAATGATAAGATTTATCAATAGGGGAATGTTTTGAAAAAAACAATCTCAGAGCTTGTTAATGGCTATACATGTGCAACCAACTTAACATGATTTGAAATCTGATACAGAGAGATTTACTTGAGTTTCTAAGTGGTCACTCGGAGAATGGGCTTCTTCCAAGATTTTCCCCATAAATTTTTAGTTTTCCGGATTTTTAAACTCTTCCAACCTTTTGCATGAAAAATTCATGCAATATATAGCATTAAATCTCCTTCAAGCCTTCTTTCCCAAGAAAATAATATGCCAAAGGATCAAATTTGTTACAAAAATTCCTCATGATTCGCAGACAGGGACGTTTAATAGAACACGTCCAAAAAGTTTCCAGTTGTCTCAAAAAGAGATGAATTATTGCAAAATTTACATTATTATCCATTATGGAGGCACATTTTTCTTCTTCAAAGCATACAAGCCCCCTTCCTTTCATTATTTCATCCTCATCCCTTCAAAATTTGACTCTACAACTTTTTGATCGATATTTCACATTTTTGGATGGGTTAGGAAAATATTCATTTCAAGAACATCTTTGATCTAAAAATGATCCTCAAAACCACCGCATTGGTCCTCATAGAACAAACGACATGAATTTGTAAAAATTTGATGAAAATTGATGACAAAATGTATCTCCAAACTTCTTGGAGTGTTCTAGAGAAAAAATGGAGATGGGAAACTATCGTTGATTAGAGAAAATCGATGCACAACTACCGTTGATTTGACATTCAACTTTTAATCTACGCCCTCCACGTGGAGAAAAACCATTGGAGATGGGATTTGGAGGCACCTTTTTCCACTTTACATTTTAAAAAGAAATGGCCATGTGGCGAGATTTGATTTGGCACGGGCACGAGTTTCACATTTTTACCCTTTTGACATTTTTAGTCTGAGTAGGCACATGGCACCATTCTATTGGATGCAAACCTAGGAGCTTCATTTTACCTTTTTAACTTTTCAAAAAAATGGAATTTTTTTATATTTTTCCCCGCACCTCGATGCATGAAAATGGGCCTAACACATGTCCCAAAGTGGGCCCCATTGGAATCATGGACCGATTCTACACATTTCCACCTTTTTTGGAAAAAGGAAAATTTTCCAAATTATCCCCATGGACCCGCACCTCCATTTTGTCCCTGGCTCTGAAGCCACCACGTGTTCCATTCTGATTCATTGTGGGCCCTAGGCATTTTCTTTGCATTTTAACTCTTTTTCCAAAATTCCTTAAGGAAAAAAAGACCGGTTGCTTCTCATCCAATCAAAAGAAGACATCATCATTTTCGGGAAAAATTTAGAAATTTTCTCCACCACTTGAATTCAGGCAGATTAGCACTTGGCGGGGCCACAGGGGTAATTTGAAACTTTTAGCCAAAGTAGCTAAAAAAACAAGTTCTCAAAATGACCCGATGCTCCTCTTCCAATCAAAACATGTCACGTAAGCAACATTAGAACCAATCAGAGTAAAGCAGAGCCATGGGACCAAATTTTCCCTTTTGTTAAAAAAGAAAAAAGTGATAAGTTAAAACAATTTTCTGCCGTCTCTCAGCCAATTAGAACAAGCCATGTTTCCGATGAATGCTGAAGAAGAAATTGATGGGCAAATGATGCCTGTCTGACTGTAAAAACACAGAAAATGCTAGGGATGTCTTAGAGTTCAATTTTTTCACTAAGGATGACAAATTTCTCAAAATTGAACCAACTGAAACATGTTTTCAAAGAATTTTTATCATGGAGTTTGATTTTTAATGGCATACAAGTGAAAATCAATCAATTTTATATTTCCACGATTGGGCAAAAAGGAAAAATGTTAAAGCCCATAGATTTTGGAAAAATTAGGGCACAAAACAAGGCACACATACATATTTCATGCAAATTGAGGAAAAACAACAAATTTGTGAGCATTTTAAGGCATTCAACTAGAGGGAAAATTTGTAGACCACCAATTTGAGAGAAAAATGTTTCAAAGCATGTAGAATGAAGGAAAAATTTAGAGCAAAATGGTGCGAGCTCAAACAATGGAACCAACAAGACAGAGCTCTATGATCTATTCCTTCACTCCCTTAATAGGGAAACAAAGGAAGAAGTTCAAATGTTCCCACTAAGGAGCTATAAAGAAGTATTTGAGGGTTCTCTCCAAATTGATCAGCTAGCTATACAAGTGGTTACAAGACTTATGGATCAAACAAGAGGTTATTCACTCCCAACCAGGGTATGTCTACTTACATTGACAACACGAACAACAATAAGGGACCAAAGGTCCTAAAAAATAATCATGAGGTTACAATTGACAGTGTTACCGATCGGTGAAGAAACCAAATGTTGTTAGCACCCCAATGAAAAAACTACTAACAACGTAAATGCTAATAAAAAAGAAATAAATTATTTTCACCTATGATCAACGATGTGGATGTCAACCGTCCTCAATAGAAATAACAACAAAAAAATTCAACAAGTGTAGGCCCAAGGCCCTAGTCAATACCTGTGGGTACCCAAACCAAGTTCAAAATTAGGGGCAATGGGCTCCAAACTTCAATTATAACAATCAACAGTTGAATAACAATCAAAACTTTGGACCACAATAGAATACAAACTAGAGACCTCGGGATTACGACCTTGACTTATATTGTGGTTTTCATAGAGTCCGAGGGCACGATGCCGAACTTTCCAAGATTGTAATAAGTTTTTACAATGTCTACCTAAAGACCAAAGACAACTTTTCATTGACATATTTTTGGAAAATCCCACTTGTGCCTAATCAAAATGCTAGCATGGGACCAGTGTCCCCTCAAAATATTCCACTTAGGATCTTCAACGATCCTCTCCCAAATTGACCCAATAATGGTAAGCTAGACCCCAATGGATCAAACAAGGGTATTATGGTGGGAACCAACAACCAAGAAGCTTCAACTTCATCAAATGCATCAGTTATACTCTTGTTGCATGTGTGTCGCCAGACTAAGATCGTGGATCTTGTAGAACTAGATCTTGCTAAAAATATATTGTGACATTATTAATAAATTATAATATTATTAATAATGAGTTAATACAACTCATATTAATATTATAGTTAATAGTTGTGTGTGAGTGAAGTTATTGAATAAACAACTCACGTAGCTATTTTGGTGTGTGAGATAATAAAGGGATGTGAGAGATATCCTAGGGATAGGTTTGAGAAATTCATGGAGAGAGATATGAGGGATTGAAGATGAAGTTTTACTCCACCATTATAAGAGATCAAAAATTATAAAATGTAACCTCTATCATTATAATTGACATCCTAAATGAATTTTAGTTTCTTTATTATTATTATTCGATGTCGTTATATTATTGTGTAGTTTTTATCAGTGGTATCAGAGTTAGTCTGATTGAATTCATTAATGGAGTCCTGAATCTACATGAAAATGATCAAATTTATAATTGAGTGAAGCATTGGACATTCCTATTTAGAGAACCCACTTGGAAATTTCAAGATTCAATTTTATTACTTCATACTACACAAAGCTCCATTCATATGTGCAGTCTGTATATTGTATGCAACGGATGTTGTCTTAGATTGATTCCATTCCACTTGGATTTCCAGGCTTGATTTTTATCTCACCTCCTGACTCACTCATATATTTATCCATTCCGTTTATATCACTCCTAAATTGAATGGATCACATGGCATCTCAAAGTCGACATTGAACCTATGTTTTTTTCATGCGTGGCACTATGAAAAGATCACGTATTGTGCATATACATCCTATAGTTTGCATACATTGATATTTAAAGGTTGAGTGATATGTGACAAACCAATTGGTTGGAGATTTTTTTCTAAGGAGCAATCATATTAGAATCTTGCATCATTGACTTCCGTTTGTGCACGTGAAAGATTCACCGTTGTGTAAGCTCTGAGTATAATTCTATCATCTGCAAGATGAAGTAGATCAAATTTACTAGAAGCTATTCAACTGGTTTTTATGTGTCCAATACATGTTTGGGTGCAGACTATACATACAATCCTGTCAAAGAATATGTTGAGTTGTAGTATATTATTGTCTATAGTGACTTCAATTGTTGATTCGACTCCATGCACAAACTAATGTCTTCAAACACTAGTTATCCACTTGCTATCTTGAGATCAGGTCATGTGTTTTTTAATGTGTCAAAATTTGATAAAATATGAGTCTAAAATCTGTTAGTGTAAAGTTTTTTTGTAAGTTGATTTGTTCCATCAAGTGAACTCCCTTTGATTCATAGGAAATTTTATTCAAAAGTCCGTAGTCCTGTATTGTAAAAGTCACTTGTCATTTTATTTTCAATGTGTCCAAATTCATTTAACTTGGTCAATTTTATTAAGTGTTAATTACTTTTTATTATTGTTTTATGGTTGAGTCATATAGTATGTTCTATAGGTGAGTCTTTTAAGAAAGTATATTAAGTCATAGTCAAAGCCAAATGTGGTCAAAAATAAATTATCATTTAGGCCTAGGCTCTCATCAAAATTACGAGTCAATGTAAGCTTAAAATTATATTTAAAGTTGTCTTGTGTTATGTTTTTTTATTGTCAAATTTTTTAGTTAAAGTTACAAGTCGACAAAATATTCTCAAGATTCATTGTGAGTCTTATTAGAGTCAAAAGTTTGAAAGAAAAAACTTGCCTCACGAAAACATTTTTGGTGTTACCCAAATTCCATTTTTTAGGAGACTAAGATGAATAATATTGCAGTTCTAATGATACTTTAGATGACTTCAAAGAAGGAAAATATGTTTGGCTTCGGGGGCTTCTCCCTCGACCCTTCCCTATACCATGACAGGGAACACACCTAGGCACTGTCCTAGAACCCCTGCAAGGATGCTACCCATTTCCCCCGCTTAAGGGCCGCCACCCCTGCACCTCTCGCTTTGGAATTTCGAACCAAAGAAAATATTTGTGGGGAAGATGCATCGACAAAAGGTGGTGTAAATTTGAGCTCCATGGTCCAATCTATTGAGTAAGTAGAAAAAATAATGGAGGAATTAGGTAATGAAGGCTGGAGGTCAATCAGTGACCTCTCGTTAGTCACCAATGATGGGGCCACATGAATTTGTGGTGGTAGTATGTGTGTATGTGTGTTTTATTATAGAGTTGCATTTTTTTGTTTACACTATGATTTCAGAGTTCTGTTTGAATAAGTGAAATGTTCACATTAAGGGGGGGAACTGGAACATGGTCTCAATGTTCAATTTTCCCTTTATTTAGTTTGTATTCAATAAGAAGTGGTTCCTACATATTCCCTCAAGGAAAGACATAATGGATAGATGAAAGCATAAAGGAAAAGCAACAACATGATATTTGGGTTGTTGGTTATCCTATAAAACCATCCTTTGTTGAGTTTGTTGGTTTTCCTGTAAAACTATCCTTGTTGAGGTTTTTGGTTTTATTGTAAAACCATCCTTTGTTTCAGCTGTTGGTTGTCCTACAAAACCATCGAGTTCATGAGAATGTATAGGAAGCAATCAGTAGAAGGAAGTGTGATTGTTGTTTCTATAATGTCAACATTAGGGGAGTGTATATTGGGAATTAATAATGTTAACAATAGGGGAGTGAATGTTACAAATATATTGTGACATTATTAATAAATTGTAATATTATTAATAATGAGTTAATACAACTCATATTAATAATATAGTTAATAGTTGTGTGTGAGTGAAGTTGTTGAATAAACAACTCACGTAGTTATTTTGGTGTGTGAGATAATAAAGGGATGTGAGAGATATCCTAGGGATAAGTTTGAGAGATTCATGGAGAGAGATATGAGGGATTGAAGATGAAGTTTGACTCCACCATTATAGGAGATCAAACATTATAAAATGTAACCTCTATCATTGTAATTGGCATCCCGAATGAATTTTAGTTTATTTATTATTATTATTCGGTGGTGTTATATTATTGTGTAGTTTTTATCATATACTAATTCTTAAATAAATGTAACCTATCCCGATCTACCCGACTATATTAGGTTAAATTCATGAAACACTCGGCAAACCGGTGGGAGCTTATGACTTGATCAATGAGAGAACCAAAACCTTTTCTCACATTTCCTTCTTGGATCTGTTAAAGAATTCCCTTACTCATAGAGCCACTTTATTATAAGCACTAGGTATTGGGCATTTGATTAATGTCACCACTCCTCTAGAAGTGCAGATAAATCATATAGAATTTGATCTTTATCTTCCGGGGTAGCCTAAAAGAGATGTGGATTTCATATTCGACATCGTAAGATGACCATGGATGCTGAAATAGCTCGTAGAGGTGATCCAACCTTGTTTTTACAAGTTTGGATCTAAAATAACTATGTAAAGTATGTGATGATTGATGATGGGGTAATGGTCAACATAGTTCCCTTCTCTTTCCATCAAAAGTTAGGTTCTGGAGAAACCAAAATTTCTGCTCAACACAAAACATGTTGAGAGGCTACGAGAACCTCAAAGCAATGTAAATTATAACTATAGTGTTGTCATTCACCCTTGGAACTAGGAAGGTTATAACCAAATTTTATATTTAGATCAGGAAACCAACTATAATATGATCCTTGACCGTCCTTGGATTCATCGCATGAAGGTAATTCCCTCCACTTTGTTTTAGGAAGTAAGATTCTTACATTTAGGAAAGGTCTTCATGGTGCAGGGTGACCCAAAACCCTTGGACATACATCTAGCTAATCGAAGAAGAATCCAAGGGTTCATTCGGGTTTAAGATTCCTATAAAAAAGTTAAAAATCATAAAATCTCAACTCCGAGAAGAAAAGTTCATTCCTAAATCAAACTTGAAACTACATGTTTAATTCAAGGAGTTCCTACTATGAAGGAAAAACAACAATTGTTGAGACAATGTCAAGAGGAATGACAAGAAAGATAGCCGAGTTGTTGGAGAATGACATGCCCTGGGGTGGGCTCTTTACCTTACGATAAAGTATGCATGGGAGAGGTCTCGAGAAATAAAGAAGGATGATGCCAAAGATGATCCAATCTGAGTCTTCCCAAGTAATCTGTTGGATTTTAAATTATGACGGAGTGAAGTTCCACTTTGGCACTCGGGCATACATGATTCATACCTCTCCCGAGGTCAAGGTCATGCCTTTCACCTTTAAGTTGAACTTTGAGTGTATGAATAATGGTGTAGAATACGAGGCTCTCCTTCTTGGTCTCATTATAGCCAAAAGGATGGGTGCTCATAACATTAGGGTGCTAGGGGATTCACAACTAGTCACAAATCAAGTATCTGAAGTATATCAGACTAGGGTTGAACACCTACAACTCTATAAGACCAATGTCTTGGAATTAAGTAAGGATTTTGATTTCATTTTAATTGAAGTTATACCTCAAGAAAAAAATATTTTAGCTGATTCCATTACAACCTCTACATCTCACTTCACTCCAAGAAAAGAGTTAGAAGATACAAGCTTTACGGTTTCAATTCGTGCCGAGCCTTTGGTTTGCAAGATGCCAACAACTTCAATTCGGCACATGTAGAAGCTGAGAATGAGCCCATCACCCTAGACTACACTAAAAATGATGAAGCAATCCTAGGGTATCTAAATGCCTACATGGATTTACATCCCGCTCACCATAAGATTGGATTTTCTCTCATTCCTCACTCTTCCTCCTACTTTGGAGATCCCACAATGGAACCTTCCTCCATGGAGGGTCTTGAGGTATTAAATTAAAAAAATTGGGGAACTAAAGCTACTTAGCTCTGCCTAAATTTTAAGAGGGTAACATGTCTTTAATCGATGGAACAATTAATATAAACATTAGAATGGAGGAGGAATTTTTTTTTTGAAGTTTGGATCTTGTCTAACTCTGAAGGAAATAGAGATACAAATGCAAATTATCAAGGAACATTCAAAGATTTTGTGTTTAACTACAAGGAAATTATAGGAATTTATCCTCATATTGCAGTTCATAATCTCATCACTAAACTAGATGCTAAGCCTATTAAGCAGAAGTCAAGGCCCATGAAGCCCAAGGTGGCTCTCATGGTAAAAGAAGAAGTGATGAAAATCCTATAGGTGGGGTTCATCAAACTAGTTGAATACTCACAGTGGGTATCCAACATCGTCCCCATTCTCAAGAAGAATGGAAAGATCTCGTATTTGCATTGAATTTTGGGATATTAACAAAGTGTGTCCCAAGGATGATTTCCCACTACCATCCATCAATGTTATTGTCAATGCAACAATTGGATATGAGTTGTTGTCCCTTATGGATGGGTTTTCTAGATACAACCAAATCAAAATATCTAAGGAAGATCAGACCAAAACTACATTTATCACTCCTTGGGGAACTTACTATTACACAGTCATGTCATTCAGACTTAAAAATGTAGGAGCAACTTACCAATGGGCCATGAATTACATATTCCATGATCTTATTCATAATATTGTGGAATCCTACATTGATGATCTCCGGCTAAGGAAAAAGTGCTGCGATCACCTGAAGTGCTTCATGTCATCCTCTCCTGTTCAATCAAATATGGTGTCACTCTAAATCCAGAAAAATGTGTGTTCGGTGTGATGGGAGGAAAATTACTGGGGTACATTATCTCCTCATGAGGGATTGATGTAGATCCAGCCAAAATCGAGCAGTATTGGAAATGATTCCTTTGTTAGAGGAATTTAGAATTTTGTCGTTTCTTAGAAATCTTGGTGTAATCTGAAGGTTCATCCTGATTTGACCTTTGTTATTCACCCAATAAACAATTTTTTGAAAAATGATTACTACAGTAATTAGACGGAAGAGTGCAATGAGGCATTTGAGTTAGTCAAATGATTCTTACTGTCCCCTCCCACACTCATGCCTCCTAAGTCAGATCACCCCTTAATCTTATATTCATGAGCTACGGATGTCTCATTGGCTTGCATGCTAGCTCAAGAGGATGATGATAAATGAGAGCATGTGGTCTACTTTATTAGTCAAACACTGCTCGACTATGAGACATGATATACTTAGGTAGAGAAAGAGTGCCTTGTCATAGTTTTTGCAACAAAGTGGTTAAGACACTACATGCTTAATCAAGAAACAAGAGTCATTGTCAAGACAAATCATTTACAAACATTTCTCACACAAGGGTCCTTATCTAAGAAAGTTAGACATTTTATAACTCTAATGGGTGAGTTTAAGCTAATGTTTGTTAATCAGAAGTCCATCAAAGGAAAAATCATTGTAGACTGGTTGGCTGGCAACCCATTAGATGGAGGTGATCTAGTTAATTTGGACTTCCCTGATGAATGTGTATATTACACTCAAATCAAACCCCTATTTCTACATGTGTTGGGAACCCAAAATATTGGCTAAGTACAAAAGGCACGTAGGCATGCAAGTCCTAGTTGAAGAAGGGTGCATAAGGAAAAGGCACGTAGGATAGGGTTTAAGGAAGGGTTTAAGAAAAATTGTGGCGTGCACATGGACAGAGCTAAAGTTTCAGGACTTAGCCGTATTTGGTGTATCGGGAAGGACATGAGAAAAACATGACCCAAAATCGAATGAGGAGTGGCTAAGGTGTTAGCTTGGCAATGTAATGCCCATGAAAGGAATATGCTTAGCGATAGAGGATTCTAGAAGACCATCATTACAAGGAGTGGAGAGATTGGCTCGAAGGAGCATGCTCCCATAGAGGACCACATTCGACAATTAGCACCATATCGAGGCCACATAAGGATGAGTTGGCACTTTGGGATGCCTATAAATACAATCACCTATAGAAGAAAAGGGGTAGATTGGGTATATGATAGAGGAGAATAAAGAGAGTGGAGATCTATAGAAATCTGCAAGAACTCTTTGGGATTCGGTAGAGGTTATATAAGGGAGTAATGTATTAAGGGAATAGGATATAAATTTTTCTTTATATGGATGAAGGACATGATCCCTATTGTGATGTCTAACTTTGGTCCGATTAGGATGTGGTAGTATAATGGATCCATTGAATGTAATTGATTCAGTTATATATATATATTTTTATTTCTATTCATGGATGTTATGGAATAGATGTAAATCCTTATGTATTTTCCTTTCTGCTATAGTTCTATCGTTATTCTGTAAGTACCCTCTATTTGGAATGAATACATTTTTCTAGAGGCTGTTCTGAGCCCTATGATGATTGTATGTCTCATTTCCACCTTTATTCATTAAGTTCCTAACATAGATGATGGTTTCCCACTTAACTCACATAAAAAGAGATTCAACGTCCATGCATGCCACATGTGAGTTCCCAACACCCGCTAGGTGATAAGCCGACACGCATGGGATTCCCTTGTTCTTTGGTGGGTGTAAAAATGACTACATATTGGTTCTGTTGCTAGGACCTATTTTCAAAGTTGTAGTGGGAAATGGCATGCATCATGGTCTAGATAATGAGTAATGACAAAATGTCTAACTCTGGAGAGTGTTGAATCTTGGTTCAGGAGCACAGAGGATGAGTTTTCTTAGAGATTCAATATTGGGCCTGAGTTTGATGCACAGAGGTGGGTGGAAGAGAATCTCTACCATGAACTGTATGAAACTTTTTTCTGTTATTTCTGGTAGAGTTGTATGAATGGCTCTCAACATATGCATCTAGAGCAAGTTGGTTCTATAGAGCATGTGTGTGGACACAAGAGGACTATCAGAAGCTGCAAGATGTAGATCTAACCTGGACACATGTTGTTGATCAGTGGTGGAAGAGAGTGTTGGCCAACTACACTCTAGAGTATGCTATTTCCACATATTATTGTTCAAAAGTTTCTAAGTTTGAGTTTTTATAGGAGCACAGAGGATTATTTGTATGTGTTATTCCTCTAGCAATGAAGATCTTGATTGTTACCTTGAGATTAGAGGCATTTCTGATGGCCGGATAAACCGATCTGAGTGCTGGGAGAGGAAGCTAGGGTGGAGGAAGATGGAAGATATTACGATGGAGAAAGAAAGGGAGGAGAGATGAATCAAGTATAATGAAGTGTGTGAAAGGTATATTACTAGACAATGCAAGGTTACAAGTGTGATGGAACTATAGAGGTAGACATTGTGGGAAGGAGTTGAGGTACATGCAAAAGATGTGGGACCGAGCGGTCTATGCTACCCCATCTTGGAAAGCACATAAGAGAGACCCCTTCAACTTCTAATGAGAGTTCGTTGTGTGGAGAACAAATATTCATTAGCATGCATCTGAACCCACCTAGTGACCGAACCCTGGTGCTTGGTTTTCCAGATCAAGGAAGGAGTATCACTGACACGGTTGGTATCGTAGAAGTGATAGATCTATAGCTAGGAGATATAATTTCTCATTTCCCACTTCTATGTCTACGCATACTATTCCAAAGTATTCGGAGGAATTTTTGGATAAGGAGAAAGTATACAAGCCTACTGTCTTGCATTTGGGAGTGACGCATTATACACTAGAGGTAGTGGGAAAATATCATATACATCGTCAACACATAGTTCAATGGAACTTTGGGGACCCTTGACACGACCACTAGAACAAGGGCCCCAACCAACTCCTCAAGTATTCTTTGATATGTTTTTACATTTTCCATATTACGGGGGTATTGAGGATGCTACAGACATGTTCACTAGTGTGAGCTGCTATGACACACAAAGGGGATCACAACGAAAAAGAAAAAGGGTCGGTTTGCAATGACATTGCAAGGGCACACGTATAGCTGGCATAACAAATATGACCTTCATCAAACATTGGTGGATTATAATTATTTAAAGAATGACTTCTTGGTAGAATTCTACATCCTTGAGTTTGAATAGAAGAGCATCAATGCCCTGAAGGAGATTCAATAGGGAATGTTAGAGAGTGTGTGAGAGTGTGACGACAGTTTAAGATTCTCTGTCAAAATTTTCATATGACATTCACCCTTCACAACATGCTCAATGGTTTGTTGGGGGTTTATAACTCCATTTATAAGAGATTTATCTCATTAAACTTTCACATACCTATGTAAGGCATTAGAATCCACTGCGTGAATCAAGTGTTGGAAATGTTGATACTTGGTGCTACATTCCTAGAGGCTCAAATCACTACTATGGCTAAGTAGCTGGAGAAGTTGTCTGCAAACTCATCCCATAACACTCATAGTGGAATATGGTGTCTGATTGTCAAGTAGAGGGCATGTCAAGGATAGTTTCCCCAAAGAATAGTACATGTCATAGCGATGAAGAGATGTGAAATTTGTCATGGGGACCATGATGTGAGTAGATGTCCCCTACTGTAATGCACAATTAAGAAGAATGTGTCTTGCTTCTGTAAAATCTACACCTCTACAACCCATGATACTAAGGAATGCAAATTGATTGACCAAATCCATGAGGCCATTGATCATGGTGTGTACCAGACTAGCATTGCTAGTAGTTCTAAGGAGGATGACCGCTATTATGAAGGATGTACGAGAAGGAGGAGTGCGTGGAAGGAGATTTCATGGAGGATTCCATGGTTGTGGTAACCACGAAGGAGGAAGAAGTGAGTTCCCACATGGAATCTATTTTAATTGTGGGTCTACATAACACTACAAGTGTGAGTCCTAGACTTATTGCAGTGCCCATGGTACGGGAAGAAACACAAGTATGAGGAGTGCCCTAAGTTGTTTGAGCACATGAATCAGCAACACTAGAAAGACAAGGGTGCTGCAATGGTAAGCATTAGGAAGGCATAAACACAATGGATGCCATGGGTGACATGTGATGTAGGTTTGAAGTTTGTTCTGGTAACAAAAATAGAAGAGGCTGCACGTGCAAAGGAAATACCAAGGAAAAAGAACCTAGTTTCAAGGGAAGAAGTGGTACATGGGAAGTACCTGGACCTTACCCATTAGAAGGAGGTATACCAGGAAACTATAGATGTTATAAGGATCTTGCAGGGAGAAATCTAGTGTCTTAAGGAGTAGTCTAGGTAGCAGGAGCATAGGAGAAGTGTTGAGGCTCCATAGAAGGACATGGATGAGGTTAAGGAAGTGTGTAAGATGCTAAGGTAGGAGAATATTATTCCCCTTTTAATAACATGGTTAAGAGAGAAGGTACCACATGCTAGAGAAGAGCGTGAAAGGTAGGTTTTGCATGCAAACCTTCCCCTCACATCCTTGACTATGATAGGGAGATCACATTAAATGCGTTTGTGGATGGATGGCTCCTTAGTAATATCCTCATTGACACAAGTGCAAAGGTCAATTTTCTCACATTGGATGCATGGCATCAAATGGGAAGGCCTACATTATAGCCATCTTCAAATGTGTTGTATATGGAAAAAAATGAAGGCAATTCCCATCAGTGTCTTAAAGGATGCAACTATCACCATTCAGGGGGATAAGTTTACTAGGGACTTTGAAGTCTTGGCGCTCACCGAGGAAGAAAATTTCCTAGCACTACTTGGGTGCCCATGGTGCTATAAAAATAATGTGGATCTTCGGTTCAATAAGGGGTACATCAGATTTGAGAATGAGGAAGAAAGGGTTATCATTCCCTTGCAGATGGGAAGTCAGCACCATACATAGAGCCCTTAGGAGAAGAGGTCCTTGATTAGATTTATGTGCATTTTATTTGAGACCTAGAGATAATCCATCCTACCAATGGAGTTATCTAGTTTGAGGATGCTCAATTGGTAAGGGAATCCACTAGTATAGCATGTGAAAATTGGGTGCATGGAAATTATGAGTTAGTTGGGTGACAACTGAAGGGGCTTGTAACTGAGCACCTAAGGCGCACTCTCTTAGGTGCCTAGGAGGAAGGAAGTTGCCTAAGTATTCTGGAGGGGCTTACACTAAGATGTTCTTGTAGGAAATGGAGGCCCAGTGGAGAAGTGATAATGAATGAAGGGGGATGCTAAGTTACATCCTACTTGAAACTTCTATGTGCTAGTGGGAAACACATCACAATAATCTCTTAGAATGGTGTAAAGTGAGAATTACCTTATTTATTCAGTTCTCTAAAAGCAACACGCCCTCCACTATCAAAGACTACCATGGTAAGCATCCCGCATCTTTCCACATCCAAGCATGTGAGAGAGCCTCAAGGGAAGGTGCGGAAGCTTTACCACCATCCCTTTGGGTACACAAATTATAGTCTACATAACAAGGTTATACGCACACATGGTACATCCACTCTGAGACACGCTGTCAAACATGGAATTAGTAAGAACTAGCGGCTGATCTCATTCAAGCATTTGAGTACCAAAGCACCAAACCATCGGTGGATAAGGCATTGCAGGAGGTCAAGCACCTTATGATGGGGGATAGTACAAAGGTAGAGGATAGGCTTGTAGAATTTCTAGGAGATCCATGCTTGGAGGGAAAATTTGGTGAAGATGAGTTTAATGAGGTGCAGTTTGAGTAGGCGTGCGTAGAGAAAGAAAAAGGCAACATCGTCTATGTCATAAACAGTGAAGAGATGGAAAATTTGGAGGTTAATCATTCTCTAGGATTACATGAAGTGATGGATAGTACTAATGAAATAATGCGTGCCTAACATGAACCCATGAAGACTAATAAGGTTAATATTGGGTCAGAGGAGGAACCCAAGGAAGCTATCATTGGAGATTACTTATTAGAGAAGGAAGTCTCTAAGATCATTGATCGTTTACTTGAGTTTGAGGATTTATTCCCACATGGGTATCATGAGCTTAAAGGCATCCACCATTCCTTGGGGGATATGAGGATAAAGTTGAAGGAAGGTACATACCTAATCATGAAGATACCATACCGGATGATCCCTAATCTATGTGTGAAGGTCAAGGAGGAAATAGAAAATATGCTAGCGTCAGGAATCATAGAGGTTTTGGAGGAGTCGGAGTGGAAAATTCCAATGGTGATTAGTATAAAAAAGGATGGAAGGATAAGGATATGTGTTCATTTTATGGATTTTAATGTAGCATGTGTCATTAATCCCTCCACACCCTGTTCACTAAAGAAATCTTGGAAGGAGTGGCAAGGCACAAAGTCTACTCTTTTACAAATGGGTTCTCAGGCTATCACTAGGTGAGCATTGCAAAGGAAGACTAGAGAAATAAAACCTTTGCCACCGAGTAGGGAAGTTTTTTCTATATGGTCATGCCTTTTGGGTTAAAGAATGTGCTTGTTGTGTTGTCATGCATTGTAGTGTAGGCCTTCTAGGAATTCATCCATAAATTCCTTCAAGTGTAACTTGATGATTAGACCATGTATGGACTAGTCAAGGACCATTGTGACAATCTAATATTGATGTATGAAAGGTGTCGAAGTTGAGGATATCCCTTAGCATCAAGAAGTGTGTATTTGCTACCCCGTTAGGGACCCTATTAGGAAACATCATATGTAAAGAATATTTACTGGTGGATCCTACCAAAATTACAGTAATTGTGGGATTAGGGGAGCCAACTAGTCAAATCAAAGTGCACGGGTTTCTTGGACACGTGGCCTACTATCAAAATTTCATCAAGGGGTATGCCAAGATCACCGCACCTTTAAAAGAGTTTGTCACACATAAAAATTCCTTCCATTGGGGAGAGGCACAACAAAAGGCATTTGACACTTTAAAGGATCAACTTATCACCGCACCCATCCTATGTTTCCCTTCTTGGGATAAGCCTTTCCATGTTCATGTGGATGCCTCAAGGACCGCCATTGGAGCAATACTTACACAACCTGGTGAGGGGATTGTTCATCACCCTTTGTGATTTGCAAGCAAGAAGTTGACACTAGTAGATCAGAATTATAGTACAACTAAGCGTGAGGAATTGTCAACGATCTACGCGCTTCATAAATTCAAATAATATCTCTGGAAACTCCCTTTATCTTCTACATTGACCACATGGAATTAAAATATTTGGTGAACATGCCCATTATACAAGGGTGCATATGTTAGTGGGTACTATTGTTCCAAGAATTTGAGTTCACGGTGGTTTTAAAACCAGGAAAAAGTAATTCCGGACCTGATTATTTATCTATGATTTATTCAGGGGAGGATGCGTAAAGCATTAAAGACACCATGTCAGATGCACAACTATTTAGGTTGTGGCACATGCCCTTGGATTTGGAGGACATTGTAGTATTTCTCAAAATGGGTGTGGCACCAGTCGGGATGAAGGCCTTGGAGAAGAAGAAGTTGGCCATACATGCCACGCCCTACATGTTAATTAGTGGAGATTTATACAAAATGGGTCATGATGAGGTTCTACATTGTTGCATGCTAGAACATGAGTGCATTGCAATTATGGAAGAGGCACATGGTGGGATTACAGTGAGGACACTATGTGGGAAATGCAACTACGCAAAATATTCTACTCGTAGGGCTTTGGTGGGATACCATTTATCAAGATTACATTGAGTTTTGCAAGGTTTGTGACCATTTCCAATGCCTTGGAAAACCTAGAAAAAGGGATGAAATTCCCTTGCGACCAATAGCTAGTGTGGAACCATTTGATAAGTGGGATATCAACATTTTCAGACCAATCTCGCTAGTAGCGTGAAGGACTGGTTCATGGTATATCCTCACTTGCATTGATTAATGTACAAGGTGGGCAGAGGAAACACCTACAAAGGATTGTACAGTGGCTACCGCTACTATATTTTTTTGGGAAAACATAATCAGCAGGTATGGATGCCCATTGATTTTAACAAGTGATAGAGGTACGCACTTCCTTAATGAAATGGTCAAGATTCTATTATCAGAATTCATGGTGGCCCATCACAAAACTACTCCCTATCACCCTCAAGAAAATGGAACTGCTAAGGCATTTAATAAAATACTTAGCCACACATTGACTAAGATTTGTGATGTCGGAAGACAAGATTGGGATGACAAGGTATCGACATATTATGGGCTTATAGGACAACTTATAAAAGGTTGAACAAAGCCACACTATTTTAATTGGTGTTTGGTGCGGAGGCTATCTTACTAGTTGAATTCATGTTACCTTCTCTGCATATAGTGCATGTAGGAGGATTAGATGATGAGCAAGCGCTAGAAGAAATAATTGACAAGTTAATGCAATTGGATGAAAGATGATCACTCACCAAGTGGAGCCAAACAGAGAAAAAGTAAAACAAAAGGCATGGCATGATTGTCACATTAAGAACAAGAAGTTTGAGGTTGGGCAGATGGTCTTACTATATGATTCAAAGTTTTGCGCCATCCTGGAAAGTTAAAATTCCATTGGTTGGGTCCCTACATCATCTCGTACATCCTTGATTTAGGTGCATGCGATTCTAAGCACTAGATGGGATAAGATTGTCAGGACACTTCAATGGGAGTAAGATGAAGCCCTACTATAAATAAGGTAGTGTTGCTAGTTAGTTTAGGATTTCCTTAAATGCATTTTATTTTCTTGTGTTTCTAGGTTTCTCATTGTTATTTTGTGTTGTGCCTTGGGCATTGGTAATCTCATTACTTTTTGAAGGTTGTAAGCGCATAGAGGACTGCACATAATTTTAGTGTGGGGTGCAGTAAGGTGGAATAAATTGAAGTATGAAGCACCGGGAAGGATTGCATTCGAAATCTGGTTGAATGGACTGTGAAGGAATTACATATAAGAAAAGGTGAAAAAGGATGGTTTGTGTTAGGATAAGGCTATATTGGGGATCCACGTATAAGAGAGGAAAAGGTTCAAACACAACACGAGGTAGGAGAGAGAAAAAATCATGACAAAAGAAGTTCCTTCAGCAATATTTATGCGTGCACAAGAGTCTCCTTTTAAGACGGATTGGTTGTGTGCCAGAAGGTTGGAGAATTATCTGCGTAAAGTTGGGCGCGTGAGTTAAAGTGCTAAAGTTAGAATTTGGTGAAAAAGCCACATTAAGTGTTAAATTATGGTGGTAGGTAAGGTATCATTTAATGTTAAAAAGTGGGAAAAACTATAAATAGAAGGTTAAGAACTTCATTATTTACTTTGTGAATACGAAGAAGGAAGAGCTTTTGCGGACTAAGGTTTCTAGAGTTGATTTGTGTGAAGAAAAATTGGATAAATTTAACCGTGAGTGACTAGTTTGGATCTACAAACTAGGAGGGAAGTAATTCACGGGCATGGGGAGAGTTGTGGAGAAGCATCATCTTGTGAAAATATATTCCAGTTGGGGTTTGGTAGCTAGGGCATAGGGTGGAAAAGAGTATTCTTCGCAGGTTCGAGATCTAAACTTGGAAAGGGTAGAAGAGCAGAGCTAGGAAGAAAATTGGAAGTGAATACCTACACAATGGCACCTAAGAAACCAGCAGTAGCACCTAAGAAGGGCAAGGGAAAGGGAAAACAACAAGAGACTACCGCAAGTACCAATGAGGAATGGTATGTAGAAATGTAGTACCCGGATGGAGTTTTTCTTGGGAAGGAGTGGGAATCCCATTTGAGAAAGATGGTGGTGAGTGATTATAACCATCACACAAACACAAAAGAGAAGGAAATGGCATTAGAGTTAGTGTGCCTTGAAAAAAATGAGACCAGAGGGTTTTCCCATCTATAGCGATGAGGTAAAAGTGAAGTTGAATAAGGGGGGTTTTTACAACTCTATTAGTTGCCCCTCTTTGTGAAAATCCTAAGTACCTCTATCGGTGGCTGATTTTGCACGTGCATGAGGACCATTTTCAATTTTGGGGGCATAAGATGTGCATAACCCCTTAACCAATTTTTAAATTCATAGGTCTTATCTATGAAGGAAAAGATATAAAGGATGACTGTGTGACAAGGAAGAAATTAAGGAGACAGTGGCTACCTATGTGTACAAGAGGGGGTCAACATACTTTGATATCGGGGATATCCAAGACCCAATAATGAGAATGGCTATGCACCTAGTAAAAAAACTCAAATCACAAGAAGAATGGATGCACTTGAGGACATGGGAAAACAATTGGAAGGGGTAGTTGAGACTATGAATACCCAAGGAGATGGGTTAAGCTTTAAGGAAGTGAGCACCTTAGTCGGTGACCTCTGCCAAAGAGTGTAGAATGAAGTAGATGCCTGGAACAAGCTAGAGGCTGACCTAAAGAGGGACTTCCCACTCCTTTTGCAGAAATAATTACCCTTCCATTCTTTTATTCTTTCCCATTCCTTCATCCCCTTATTCTTACTCTTCCCAAATTCTTTTATTCTTCTGGAACATACTGTAATTCTTTATTCATTGGAGAAGTTTTCCCGTGGATGGAGAATAGGCATAGTGTGGGGTGATGTTGGGACCCCAAAATATTGGCTAAGTACAAAAAGGCATGTAGGCGTGCAAGGCCTAGTTGAAGAAGGGCACGTAAGGAAAAGGCACACAGGATAGGGTTTAAGGAAGGGTTTAAGAAAACCCATGGTGCGTGCATGGATAGAGTTAAAGTTTTAGGACTTAGCCATATTTGGCATATCGGGTAGGACACGAGAAAAGCGTGACCCAATAGCAAATGAGGAGTGGATAAGGTGCCATCCTAGCAACGTGATGCCCACAAAAGGAATATGCTTAGCGATAGAGGATTCCAGAAGACCATCATTACAAGGAGTGGAGAGCTCGGATCTGAAGGAGCATGCTCCCATGGAGGACCACATTCAAACACTTGGTGCTAGATCTGAGGCCGTAAAAGGATGAGTTGGCACTCTAGGATGCCTATAAATACAAGCTCCCACAAAAGAAAGGGGGTAGATCGGATATATAATAGAGGAGAATATAGAGAGTGGAGCTCTGCAAAAATATTGTAAGAACTCTATGGGATTAGGTAGAGGCTATATAAGGGAGTAATGTATTAAGGGGCTGGGATAAAAAAATTTCTTTGTATTGATGAAGGACATGATCCTTGCTGTGATGTATGAATTCGGTCTAATCAAGTTGTGGTAGTCTAATGGATCCATTGAATGTAATGAGGTTACAAACATGAATGAGTATGAATGTAATTGATTCAGTTCATATCTATATATTTTCATTTCTGTTCATGGATGTTATGGAATAGATGTAAATCCTTATGTATTTTCCTTTCTACTATAGTTCTATTTTTATCTGTAAGTACCCTCTATTTGGAATGAATACATTTGTCTAGAGGCCATTCTGAGCCCTATGATGATTGTATGTCTCATTTCCACCTTTATTCATTAAGTTCCTGACATAGATGATGGTTTCCCACTTAACTCACATAAAAGAGAGACTCGATGCCCGCATGTGCCTCGGGTGAGCACCCAACGCCCACTAGGTGATAGTTTGGCATGCATGGGATTACCTTGTTCTTTGGTGTGTGTAAAAAGGACTACATCTGCACATGGTACACTGACATTATTTATTTCATAGTGGATCATTCATGCCCTGAAGGGGAAACATCGTAATAGATAATACGGCTACACATCATAGTTGTTAAGTATGTGTTGTTGTAACAAGTGCTCTGTCATACATCCTTTGATGGAATGTTGCTACTATGTTTTGATAAAGAAAAATTTGAGAATATTTTTATGAATCTCATAGTGGAGTATGTAGAGGTCACTTTGGATGCCATACCACCGCTTGGAAAATACATCAGATTGGCTACTTTTGAACCACGTTAGAACATGATGCGTTAGAGTTTTCCCGTAAATTCCATAAATCTCAAGAGTTCTCCCATTAGATCCACATTAGAATAGGCTCAGTAACCAATTACAACATCATGGCCCTTTTCCACATGAGTCCTAGATTTGATAGGTAATTTCTCTCCCTCATCTACAATTGGCCATAACTTCATAATCACAGCCACATAATACTTTACTAAGTGGGTAGAGGCCATGCCTCTTACCACCGTTCTGGATGTGTAATCGTTAAGTTCAATCAACCAAATCATTTGTAGGTATGGGGTCCCACAATTCATTATCTCTGATAATGTAACTTCTTTTAAAAATAAAGAAGTACATGAATTGTGTGAAAAGTTAAAAATAAATCATCATACAACTTCTTTCTATTATCCTCAGACTAATGGATAGGATGATGCTACAAATAAGATGTTAAATTCCATTCTCATTAAGACTGTCAAGGAGAATAAATGAGATTGACATTTAAAGCTCTTTCCATCCTTGCGGGCCTATCGAACATCGATAAGAATGCCAATGGGGGCAACCCCCTTTTCTTTGGTATTTGGTGAGAATCATTTTTACAAATTGAAGTCAAAATAACTAGTCTATGTATCTCACTACAAGTAATTCTTAGAGAAGAATGCTATCGAGAGATGCAACTCTCTCAATTAGAAATCCTTGATGAAGCTAGGCTCAATGTTGAAAAGTGGCATAGCATTTACACTGGTTGAATGGCTCAGCAATACAACAAGAAAGTCTATGAGCATGAGATATATGAGGGAGATCTAGTATTAAGACTCGAAAATTGAATAAACAAGAAGACTAGCGAGGGAAGGAAATTTAGGCCCAAGTGGTTGGGTCCATATCGAGTAATAGAAGACTACAAGAATGGGGCATATCACCTATGTACACTAGAGGGTGAGGAATTTGGTGAATCCATCAACTCTCTTCACCTAAAGAGATACTACGCATGATCTATCAACATTTCCATATGTATATTACTGCATCCACATTGCATTTTCATTTTCCAACCCATTTTGTAAAATTTGTAATCAAGGGACTTATTCTTATAACAATTCCTAAAAACTTATAAAAATATTGGAAAAACATTCAAATCATATCTCTTCAAATTTTCATAATATCATCAATTGTTTTGAATCATTTCATCAATTCAAGCAAGATAAGACAAAGCTTTGACAGTAACCATACCAAGGCCTGCATACTTGGTTCTACTCATAGTTTCTTCTAGATTAGGTGTCTTTTCCTATAGTTTGTTCTAGAAGCTTCATGGTGTCACATCTATCCCATATACACCTCTTTGGAAATAAGAACATTCTAAACATTTTACCTAGATATATGTGTCAAATGAAAATCAACAGAAAATTATTATTTACACACTTCTTTTGCCCCACCAACCTTCGGTGTTGAGCCCATGTCTCTTACTAGTGGTGTGAGGTTGGGAAAGGAGAGAAGTGCCCTTACTCGCCTATGCCTTTTCCTTGGTGATGAGCCCATGCTTCCTACCGGTAGCATGGGGAAAGGTGTAGGGGGTATTTATAAAAAAATTAGAAAGTTAAAATCAATTCATTCAATAAAGGAAGCTGTAAAATCATAAAACCAAAGAAAAGTGAGTTAGATGTTCAAATTCCAAGAGATTTTAAAACCTTAAACCATATTTTTTCAACCAAGTTTCCATCTACGAGATCTAAGTCTAGATAAACTAGAAAGCAATTCACATTTTAAACTATGTAGAAAACTTGAGTAGAATGAGGTCGTAGGTTCTCAATTTGGTTTTTCCAAATCCTTTTCTTTCTCTCACCATTACCATTCAAAAAAATTATATAAATTACGTCCCTTACGGATCTCGGTATTAAGTCTTCGGATCTTACTAGTTCCATGGGGCTAGGAGTGGGGTAAGTTCATTCTATTATCATATCATGTTTTCATCATGTTTTGCCAAAACAATAAGAAGTATCAAAAATTTCTTAAAGAAACTAAAGTTTAGCATTACATTGTACTTGCATCATCATATATTAGCATTGCAAAAACAACAAAAAGAAAATCATTCTATTAGCATTCATCATCCATTGCATACATTCTAAAGAGTTTCAAAAATGAAAAATTCTAAACATATACAATACACATCTAAAGTGAACCAAGAAGAAGTCAACTCGGATAAATAGAATTACCAAACTAAAAATAAGAATATATATATATATATATATATATATATAATATAATTATAGTATTCATAATAAATTGAGCTATACAATGCCATCACGCGCTAGGCATGGTAAAAATTCTCACAATGAGACTAAAATATAAAAAAAAATCGTATAAATGCTTTTAAAAATGGAAACTAAGAAATAAAAGTCCTAATGGCCTATCAATACCTATAGGATCCTTGAAATGGTACATAGCTGCGTAAAGGACTCCTACTACAACTATGAAATCAAGAATGCATCTTTGAATGGTGGGAGTGCTCATGATGGCAGCCATTGGTTGTGGTCTCACTATGAGAATGGCTCGGCCTCATCAATCTCTAGGTTGTCTCATATGTGGTAACCTAAGTATAGAGAGAAGTCATGATCTACGTTGCCCTATGGATAGGTGAAAACACATCGTGTGTCTACCAGATGATAATGGTTTTCACTTGTCCTCCATAATCTCACTTGTGTCTTCCTGAAGGGATCAATAAGGTGTCCACACACACTCAATGAATAAGATCTTGCCATCCCATTGTAGTTGCTATAAAAAAATAGAAACGATGCATTAAAAATATAGAATGATAAAAATACTAACTAATATTTCCATCTAACAAAGTCAAGAGAAGAGTATTAACATATTTTAATATCCCTCGTATCTATGTGGGGTTAAATGGTATAGCGGGAGTTCCTGTGGTAGGTATCTGTGTGTGCCTCCTCTCCTTACGAGGCTACGTGTTGTCCCATGAGGCTATGCATTATCCCATGACAAACTCCTCATCTCCTCCCTTGTCTCAAGGGAGTAGATCCTCTGAGACTATTTTCTCCTTCTCCATGACCAACTCCTCCCAATCCACTCTCATATATCATGGGTGTCATGCCACACAAGGTCACTCTCCTCCTCCTCCATATGAACTACCTTGCCAGTCTCACCAACCAATCCCTCATCATCGGATCCATCATCAATCTCCTCATCACCTGAATCCTCTCTAATCTCATCTCCAATCTCCTCCTTAGAATCAGAGTCGACATCTATGGGCTAATCATCCTCCTTGTTATGGGTGGGTGCAACATCAATTTTGAGTAAAGGTGCACGAGCAACACTAGCTACCCGTTGGGCAAGAATGAATTACCTAATTGCAATAGGCACTCCTGGAATCACCACTGTCTAACCCGGATCTCCGTGAGGGCCCTTTTGGGCCTCCTAGACACTCCTATATATGGGTGCCACTAGGGGAAGCATATCAATGTATGGAAGACCAAACTATTGAGGAACTTGGCCAAATGGGTGAGTCTCAACCTTCCCCATTTTATCAACTAACTAGCAAGTATATGTGCAAGCCACCACTATGGTCTTGTCCTTTCCTATAATCCTACCATTTCCTGGTATGGAGTTTCCACCATGTCTATTGTGGTTAAGGAAGCCACCTGGATAATGTGATTCTTGGAGAACCAACATCATCATCCATCTAGTGGCCCTAATGTCCCCTAGGTCTCTGATCGACACTCTCATCCCATAGGGGATGATCCGCTCATACACCCATCTCATAACCAATGTAGGGTGGCTCAAAGATTGTCCATATAGCCTAACAATCTAGTATAAATCATGATAAGTGTTTCCAAGGATATCTACCACCTAGGCGTAGATATGACCATATGACTCAATATGTGTAATAATCAGAGCCCAATAGTATAACAATATATCACCTCCCTTGTCCCTGATCAACTACGAAGAAAAATACATGGATAGTGGGGATGGGAGCAGTGGTAATAGATCAGATCTTCATACCCTTCTTCAAACCAACTAACACCATGACATCACCCATATAAGTAGCCCAAAGATTCATCATGGCTCTAGATCTTGTTGTCTCAAGAGTCAGCCTCCTCCCAAGTATCAAAACTCCAAGTATCTGATACACATCCTCCAATGTAATCATCCACTCAACCCTAGCACTTGGAAACCGGAAGGTATTCCGATCTACGTCCCAATAAGAAAATAAGTTGCATAGTATGTGACTGGCAGGAGTGACATGGGGCACCCATGCAATCCTCCATATGCCCGCTCTCTGTAGAGTTTCCATCTCATCCTAAGTCAACTGATCTAAAATCTCTGGGAGCTAGTCACACTCCCTCTTGTGACTCCAATGGATGTACTCTTCCTTCTTCTGCATCCACTAAAACATAGAAAAAGAGCAAGTTAGTGGCACATTTCAAGAGACAAGCTCATCAAAAACATGACAAAATAACAAAACAACAACAAAATTTAACATGAGTTTAAAGTGTTTTGTTTAAAACCAGCACCCTGCATGCGGGGTGGTGGTTTTGTGACCGCCACCCTAACAAGGTGGTGGTTCCATAACTTCCACCCTACTAAGGGTGGAGGTCTGAACCAATTCTTTGTGCGAGATACATGGCCCTATAAAGCTCTTAAAAATGCTAAAATTGAGCATTATTCGTGAAATAAAAGAATGTCCTATGGGCACCCCCTAGAGACTCATTTAAAAAAAGAAATCCTAAAAATAACCCCTCCTAGGAAAATATTTTGACATTTTTTATATTTTAGGTTTGAAAACAAACAAGTTAGAACAACTAACCTTAGACCACGTGGGTCAATCACCTAGTCGTGGAGGGATGATCACTATCTTGTAATGAACGTTTTGACATTCTCATAAAAAAAGCATCACCATGGGCCCAGGACCTCAAAAATTTCCAATCAAATGAGTACAAACGAATAGTGAAATAGGTTATATATATATTTGTTGTTATTAAATTTATTTTTAGTGTATGTGTTTGCAGCATGGGATCACCTGGCAGAGGTAAGTTCTTATCCCCACACAAATGGTAAGTCTTCTTGTTGTTTTGATATTTAATCTATCTCGCACTTGATTTTTCTTTTCATTTTTAGGTAGTGGCAGTTTAGATGATGACATTTCAAAATAGAGGCATGTAAGGTATATCTTCTAACTCCCGTTTTGGGAACGCCATACTTGGACTTTATGTGTTTTATGCCTTTTTCATGGCTAAGATGCTTCTCTATGTGGGAAATATGTACGTACCCAAAATTGCATGTGCTACATTGTCACAAAATCGGTTACAAAAGTCCCCAATGATAATTCATTTAATTTCGGAAGATGTTCAAGCTCTAAAACCCATTCGTAGTATATATTTGTAGCCTAGACATCCCTACTTAGCCCTCACATGTTTTTTCCTAGCTTGCCACTACATTTTAGAGTAGTTTTGACCTTTAGTGTCAAAAATGTTTCCCTACTTGGCCAATGATTTTATGGCGCCACCTAGTCGAGAGAGGTGGTTTGTGAACTGCCACCCAGGCGGGCGGTGCTCCTTTAATTGTCACCCTACATAGGGTGGCGGTCATGAGAATTTTTTTGAGAGAGTTCACTTGTGTTTTTACGTGGAATTATCTCACTTAAATTCTATTTTTATACGTGTGGGTTGTCCATTTTAGATGATTTCATGGCCCAAATTCCTTGTGGTAATCTATTCTTGCACTTATATTTGTGTGATGGTTTTTAATAGTTTGAACTCCTCTTCACTTTTGTTATGTCCTTCTTTTGTTGTCAAATGGTTTCAACTATTACATAGCTAAATTCCTATAAATACCATGCTTGTGTGCAACCAAATCTTGGAGAAAATTTGTATTCTCGCTATTGCAATTTTTTTGCATTTCTTGCTTGAAATTGCCAATGCGAATCTCAATTCAATTGTTCTTACACTCTTCAACTTGCATTTCTTCTCAATCTATTAATTCAAGTTGTTTTTTCTCCCACATATTTATTCTTCTACTATTTATGCACTCCTATCCATTGGACTCACATGGACATAAAGATTGAAAGGATAAACTAAGGGGATAATACTCTTACAACCAGATTTTCCATAGTTCTTACAATATCCAAGTTGGAGGTGTTGTTTGATTCATTCATGCAATTATCAATTCTGAATTTATCATTTCAAAGTTCATATCAAATACAATAGATAAATCCTTTCATCATTTCAATTATCAAGTCATCAGTAGATCAGATCAAATTAGAAATTTTGTTCTTCAACATTACTAGGGAAGTTGTAGGGAATAATAGCTTCTCTGAGGTTGTGATTTATTCTTTGTTTCTGAGGTAAGATTGAAGGTTTTATTTAGAAGATTTAAATTAGTTAATTGTTTATTATTTATTTAACACCATTTCCACAAGCAATTAGCTACACCTGGTTAATTTATTGTATATGGTTCATTTATTAGATTATAATTTTTGTTTTTATTTATAAGAAAAATAGTCCAAAAATATTTCCTCTGTTAGATTAATTATTCATTTATATTTTGGAAAATAAAAAACATAGTTTAGATTTTATTTTATTTATTATTTTATTTTATTTAATTAGATGCAATCATATTTCATATGATTCTTATAGGTCCCAAAGAACGTGAATATTTTAACATCGAATCAACCAATAACTAGACGCATTAAACATTGAAGACAATAAAGCATATGAGAATTGGTTGAATCAACCCAATTATAGACTACCTTGAGCATCTATATGACTATCAAATTTCCATAACAAGATAAAAATTTCATTTGTGATGCATTGGTCCCACAACCTAATGAACTTGAAATTCTCACGGATATTGACAGAATCATCTTCTTGTCCTCAAGACCACGACTAGATATGCTGAGAAGATAAAAAAATAAACTTGCTAAACATTACAGCCAATCGGGTTTACGATTATTAGACCACCCCTGAGCATAGAATGCCTAACCGACCTTAAGGTTATGCCCTTAATCATTCTTATGACCATAGAGGGACCATGACCAAAAATAATTTATGTATGTGACCCTATGGTTCCACGACCAAATAGAATCGAGAATCAATTAGACGTAGACACTAGATTGAGAGCATTAGTCTTTTAAACCTCTCCATTACTTCCCAATATCATTAGGTAATTGAATTTTCTAAATGAAGAAGGTCATCGAAGCCTCCTATTTTTACCAAACCCACAAACCACCCATAGATCTGAATAGAATCATGCCTCTCACATTTAATTGTTCCATGAACTTGTTTAGATATATTTACGATGCCCCATTAAGTTTCCAATGAGTTCCATAATCAATAGATAGGATATCTCTAGAGCTTGATATTGACTGGAGTCTCCATGTTTCCATCCTTTCCAATTTCTCCATTCAAGTCACCTAGGTTAGAGAGGATTTCAACGTGCCTAACGAGAAGATCCCGCCATTACAAGTTCTGGTGTTGCATTTCCTTGACAACCTATTTTCACACTATCATCCATTACCATATTCGCTTCCACCTTATCATTCATATTTTCTACACCAGCTACCTTGGCACGACCTTGGGGAGTCGAGTATGGTTGAAATTCAAGTGTGTATTTTATTTCGTACATTTCCTCCTTGATTAGTCTCCATTCCAATTTAGAAACAAGTGAAGTATTCCTAATTCTTATTTTTTTCTATCCCAATACCTCCTAATTTCTTCCTATTGTAGGCTTTATCCCATGTAATCAAATTTATTCTATTTTTCTCTTTTATTCCCATCGAATGAAATTTGTTTTGAATTCTCTCTATTTTATCAACAATATTTTTTGGAATGAATAAGAGAGACATGATATAAAATGGAAGGTTTTGAAGCGTTCTTTTGATGAGTAGGCATTTCCTGGTACCGAGAGAGGTTAGTTCCCTTCCATCCGAAACCTTTCTTTAAAATCAATCAAAAAAATAAATCCAAACACTCATGTGAACCTTATTAGTACCAATGTATGTGGTAGGAAAAGAATTAATTTCACAACTAAGGATTTATGCTATTATTATTTTCCTCACCATCAGTAGTGTTAAATAAGTAGAGAGAGCTTTTATCAATATTATTTTGTTGTCCTAAATCCTCTTCATAGAGATGAAGGATATGGTTCATAGTTTTGGCTTCAAGAATGGAAGAAAGAAGAAGAAGAATAGTGTCATTAGCAAACTACTGATGTGAGACCATAATATCCAAATACGTGGACTTAAATCCATTTAAAAATTCTAGGGTAAAAACTCTTGTTATGATAACATCTACTTTACACATTCATGATATATATTTTTGGACATATTATACAACCAACACACTCGCAAAAATTCACACTTACAATACGATATTCTTATGCCTATCTATCAATACAACCACAACATCATAACAACACATCCATTTTTTCTTACTACATTTTCAATGCTTTCACAACATACCGCTCTTCCATCACCTAATGAATATTTTTACATGCAATCAACATATACAACTTACACACTCTACATATCCATAACACATCTTTCTCAACACAAAAATTACACACGTAATGTGCCTACAATAAATTTCTATTAACCAATAGCAACATATTAATGATATCCTTCTCTAATTCACACAACACATTACACAAAATGTATTGTACACATTCGACATTATCTTACAACAAGTATTTGTGACATAGTTCACACATTATGCATCTTACCCATTTATCTCTACATGTTGCACTTACTTACCTATAACACACTTTATTTCTGCAATTCATACTCTATTGTTTAATTTTTCAATCTAAAAATAACCTCACCACACTCACTCCTTCAATCAATCACATGCCTATAATCGACACTTTGCTATTTCACGATCACATCTTTTTCATATGCACATTTCGGACCATTTCCTAATGATGCACTCTCTTTTACAATTCATTCTTGACTTCTAAGGTGGTATCAATAAATAAACCTCATCTCATACATACACATCCACTTAGGAGGAGTTTTACTACTATCATTCACTTTTTATTCCAATCCATCTCATTCACAACATACTGCATATCTTGGTTGTATTTAGTCTTTCTTACATTTACTTGTACATGTACACTTTATTACACATGCTAGATAGATATCTTGTATGTCATTATCTTTATCATTCACACATGCACATTTATTTTCCTTTATATTTGTAATCACAAATAATACATATCTATCACATGCAACATGGATGCTTGGCGCAAAACCTATTACTAATCCCACAATGGATCCTGGGAGCATCCACTTTCGTACACTACATGTGCTATTGTTTCATTTTTATATCACATTTATATGTCAAATTACACACATTTTGACATATTGTTTATCTTTCTAACATGCTAATGGGTGCTTCATGTGCAAATTTTAATATGTAGGTATATTTACATCCATTTAATGGGTATCTATGTATGAGATTTTTACAGGATTTTCCCTTTGTCTTGTGTGCCCACTTTCTCGATTTTGGCATAGTTGACCTTCATTATCTTGCAACATCATGAGTGATGTCCTATGTTTGAAACCTTTTTTTGGTCTACATTTCCTTCTTGCATCATGTCTTCTTATGTCTTATCTTACACATTATCTCGCACTTGTCTTCTACATGCATTTTTGAATTTGCTTGTACTAATACTTGTCTATCAGCCACTTTGTTTGTGTGTGCCTTGGTTTCTACCAAGCACATTACCTTACCCCTACAAGGCATAATTTCATAATAGTGGTAATTCCTCTTTTGGGCCACACACTCCTTCAAAGCAACATCACATGCACCCTAAATGAGGGTGGGCATTATTTGGGTGAATCACTCACCTAATACAATAGTCTATAGTCATTACAAAACCTAGTATTTAGATTCAAGAATAATAATCAGACTTGGGTCCTTAGCACAACATAACCACTAAAACCCTTCCTAGATGCCTCGTAACCAAGTGACAAGATTACGCAACATTTGGTAGTTCAAAAAATTCTACAAAAATCCACGCAACGGTATTTACAGGCACACAGTTCTTAGCATTTTGGCATGCATGTACTACACACTTTCACATTGGATCAATTTTTTTGAATTTTACACACCATCTTAGTGGTGTTCTACATTTTGGGAACTATTTAAAAGTTAGAGGATAACACCACACTTTTATCCCTATACTTCTTCCATATCATTGGAGTGAGATCACCCCAAAACTCACAGTCAAAACAATTGGCGTGAGATTTCCCAAAAACTTGGTTTGCTACAACATCTACAAGATTCTTTCTACATTCTTTCTTTATCGGGATCGGTGCACATGATACTTTTTAACATTTTCAGCATTTTACATACTTCTTTACTTTCTTTTTACACATATACATGCATATTTGACTACTTGTTTTTCTTCTCTTTTGGAGGTCCGTATGTATGGAAGCAGTAGTCAAAATCATTAAACATACTTCACAATATCAAGAACATCAACATTGACATCAACGACATGCATAATTATGACATCTAAGCACGTGTTTTCACCCTAGGGTCATTTTCATCATCACTTTTTACAAGATAAGCATATAAATTTTAAGTTATGTGACCAAATTAAAGGACCAATCATTAATCATCTATATTATCACCTAAGGTTTCATCTCATAATAATTCAAGAGAATATTTGCATTCATCTACAACCATTATAAAGGACAAGGGCTAGTTTTCTACATCACACGCATAGGAGGGAAGCTCATTTTATTCCATGTAAACATCTATTACATATTTTTACATATATCTACCCTACTCTTTATCAAGTTTAACATGCACAAGAACCACCTAGGAACAATTCCACACATATGCACATAAAACTACATGATATCTTCAATCTATGAATCCATCACATTATTCTAGGTCTACCACTTAGAAAGTTCCTTTACCTCGATATGCATCACCTCCATGTTCTATTTTACATAGGGTTTCATCACCTCCACATTCTGTTTCATATACAAGTCTATCACCTCCACGCTCCGCTTCACATAGGCATCCACCACCTCCACCGTATACTCATTGGTAGCATGCATATAGGATTCATTCACCTACACAACATCTATCTTGTATGCCACCACTCTTAGAGAATGATTCCATGCCTTTATTTACATAACCATCCAATGGAGGACCCTTATCTTTTACCTTCATCGTATATCTCATTCATTATCTCACATTTGGGGGCACATAACCATATAGCTTTCTCCCCCTTCTATCATTGAAATGCATCTTATTCCCATTATTTCATATCTAATCTCTCACATACAACATACATATCTTGATACATTAGTATCATCACTACCCTATGACGCACTCTTGTGCTAGGTTCACACTTGATTGTTGAGGGAATATTATACACATGAACCTCACACACTACACATTTCACATCTACAACATATTCTTCTTCCTACACATCATACATATTGTGCACTTCCTACATCCTCTCCTTGCATCTATTACACATCATACACACTTTGTGCTTTCTACACCTACATAATATACACACTTTACTACTATAAATTTTACATTTTTTACATTATCCACATCTTTGAAATTATCTCCTTCTTCTACTATGCATCATATGTACTTTGCACTTCCCACACTTATAAAACCTATACATTTTACACTACACATTATACATCTTCACACTTGGCCCACTTCACATGCATATTCCTCGTGTTGCACCCTACTATAATAGATCTACATATTTCTATCATATTCTAATCATGCATCATGTTATTCTATTCTCGCACTCTATACATCATGATCAAATACTTACAGAGCACACTACTCGATGGAACACTCTAGTCTCAAGGTTCATACTCAACTGCTGAGGGTCTAAACCAAAATCATGCCTCACCATTTCTACATCTCGTACTACATCTTCATAATCACTCTTCCTCTCATATTATTCACACATTATATGATCTATAATTTATGCTACATCATCATGTTTGGTCTTCCTAATCAATGTATTCTAGTGTTTCATTCACCTCTCTATTTACAATCTGCAGACAATGCTTCATCATCCATCTATTCTATGCGACACACTTTTTGGTCACATTAACACATCATTCAAACCATTTCACAATGATGCACTCTTGTTATACAAATCATTCTTGATTCTTCGAGGGGTCTTATATAAATGAATTTGAGGATTCTAATAAATATGGATTTAATCAACTTACATCTTACATAATGTTCTAATAAATATTTCAATATAGATTACATCATAACATAAGTAAATAAAGAAATACTTACATGAAATAAATAACACGGGTGACACAAAGATTTATAGTGGAAAACCCCAATAGGGTAAAAACTACTTTGAAAATAATGTTTTACTTGAGAACTTATTTTACATCCACTAAGATCACCTCCTCCTTTGAAACCCTATTTACTAAGGGTAAAACCAAATCACTTGATTTGCACACCTTTGATATATTTCCGAATATATCAAATGAAGACCTAAAGTCCTTTTTATATAAGGTGATTGGGTATGTATAACAACCCACCTTTTCAACCTAAAATGGTTGACACATATACCTAGGTTTATAATATTTAATATTAGAAATATAATCATTTCATGATATTAAATATTTAACCTAAAGTATATACCTAGGTTAACATATTTAATAATATAAATATAAATATTTCAAATTATTAAATATTAACCTATATATTAGTGATGGATCCATATACATTAAGGGATGGCCAGACCACTTAATCATTATGTTCCAACAAGATATATATCTTGTATTTAATTATATTTATCATACACATAGTTTGATTTCTTTCTAGTGATGATCAAAACATTATATACATTGATTGGTGCATCATGGATGCTTGTTGTTGTACCTCATACTAGTCCCGAGTGGCTTTTGGGGGCATCCACATTCATACACATTTAAAGTGTTATTATTTCATTACTATACATAACACACTACTATATCATATTATACATTCTTTGACATACTTTATATCTTTCTAACATGCTAACATGTGCTTCATGTGTAACGTTTTCCTCGCAGGACCTATTTTCCACCATGGTTATCTAATGTTTTCTTACTCTTGGTTGTCATTATTTGATGGAATTTCCTTATGATTTTTGTCATGTGCACATTTTATGATTTCATCCATTGTGGCCTTGATTATATTCGACATTGTGAGTTATGTCCCATGTTTCCAATCTGGTTTTCCCGATCTACGTTCTCCTCTTTCTTTGTAAGTTACAATTTTTCTATATACATGCTTTTTTACACTAACACTTTTCTTCTAGCCATTGTTTGTGTATTCCTTGGTCTTTACCAATCAAAATATCTCCTACATACTAGTATCACTTCAACATGGAGTCCTCTCTTTAGGCCGCATCCCCCTTGCAATGATGCTTGCACCCTAAAAGAGGGGGTATCTATTGGGTGAATTAGTCACCTCGTATAGTAGTTACTGACCATAGTTCGAAATCTACAATCAAAGTTCAAGTATAGTATAACATAGATTCATCACATTTTCTAGACTCAAACATGTAGTAGAATAAAACTCGGGTCCTTACTTCAACATAAACACTAGCGCTTAGAATCAGACTTGGGTGCCTAGGCACTTCTTCCCCTTCTTGGGAGCCTAATTCCGTGGGGTAGATACACATATTTTTGTAGTTCGGTATAGTTTTTAAGTATTGTCACAAAGTGGCTTTTCACACGGAAGGAATCCTTTAACACTTGGAAATTGCATTTGATCACACTTATTCATAATGGATCAAACTTCTATACAACATCTACAGTGGTGTTTTTCCTTTGGTAAGAAATCAACGGTTGGAGAATAAAACTAGACCTTTCTCCCTATAATACTTCATGTCATGTGAGATCACCCGAAAAAAACCACTCTTCTCAACATCTTCAGGATCCTTTTTATCTCTTTTTCTCATCACGGATTAGGTGCACATGTTCTTTTTTCTACTTTTCAGCATTTTACACACTCTTTACATACATTTTAGAAATCAATAAACATATTTGACTACTTGTTTGTTCTTATGTTTTGTAGGTTCGTCCTTATGGGAAGCGATAGTCAACATCAACACACAACCATCATGCTCCAAGAACATCATCAACAATAGGTACAACATCAAATCTACACATGGGTTTTCACCTTAGGGTCATCATCCTAACTTTTCTTTTACTTCCTCTTCTTTAGCATCCACGCTTCACACTTTTTATCACTCCACACTTTTCTTGTCTCGCACACTCTTTTACATCAATCTACATGGTTATCAGGTATGCATCTCTATCTACTTTATGTTACCAAGATTTCACTCACCAACATAAAGTGGGGAAAATGTAGACACTAAATCATGCACTTTGGGTACATTACTAGGTCCTAATCACATACTACTATTCATATGCTTCTTACGAGAGAAAATTACTAATTGATCATTATACTTGGCCTCTTAAGTTCCCTTCTAGTCTCCCTCTTAACCTTATGGACCTCACTGCCCAGTCTAACCCTTCACATTTCACCTTTTCTTGCTCTCAACACCATTGCCTAGGTAGAACATCAAAGACCTTGTCTCCTCTCTGGGTACCCTAGTCCTCTTTATAATTTTCTAACACCTTTTTGAGTTCTTTCTATTTTTTGGGAATCCCTATCTCTTAGGGGTCATTCTTTTAGTGATCAATTATGAAATTTTAACAATAGAAGCATATAAATATAAAGTTTTTAAACCAAATTAAAGGACAAAGCTCTAATCATTTATACTATAACCTAAGGTTACATCTCACAAGAATTAAAGAACATATTTGCATCCATATAACATGATTACAAGGGATAGGGGTTAGTTTTCTACATCACACGCATAGGAGGTAATTTCATTTTATTCCATTCACACATCTATTACATATTTTTACATCTATCTACTATGCTCACTATCAAGTGTGACACACACAAGATCTAGCTAGGTCACAATTACACACACATGTACATAGAACTACATTGGTTATGAGATGTAGTACAACACTTAGTCATAATATCACTTGTTTGTGAGATGAGGAAAATATGACCCCTCATTTTACGTCTTTCCTTTTAATGATTTTATTTTCTTTTAAGGGTTTTATAGGTAATATCTTTATCACAAAGTTATCGGTGACATCAGCAATCATAGTGCAACCTTATAGTGACAAACAAAGTGAGGTTTTGGATCATCCAACGACCCGTAAAATTCATCTTTGGACGCCCTGTGTAGACCCTAGCACCTAGGAAGAAATCTTAGACCGAGGAACCCTAGTGCCAATCCAAGTGCCATGGTCCCTTCTCCTATTGGTTTCTGAATTTTCTCGGTTCAGTTTCGAGGTCCTATTATTTTGTTCTTCAATTCTTCCACCTTTTCATACTATCGGGATATTTTTGGAATCAGCTAAGTGTTCTAACTCTTAATTATATGTAGGGTTTTACTTTGTTTATTTTCTTGAGTTATTTATGTACTTTATTGTCATATATACTTATTGTAACATACATAAAAATTTAATCTAAGTAATCTACGATTCTAGACACTAGTTTATTTTTGGTAAATCACTATGTACATATAATTCTTTATCTCCTCTTGTATTTTTGAGTTCTTATGTCATTGTTGCAAGTATTAATATGTAACTTTTAATATGTGTGGTTACTTGTAATTATTTAATTTATAATAATCCCCTAAATCAAACCCTAACATTATATTTTTTTCACATCATAGCTCATATATATAAGGTTGTAAATAACATGTTTCATATTTTTTTCTCTTTTGCAGCACTTATTGCATTGTGGTAAGCCCTAAAACCTATAAATAAATTCTTCCAACCTTCCAAAATTCTCCCACGGTCTAAGAGAGCTTCACATATATAGATCGATGGGTTTTGAGTACTCAAAACTATGTTGAGACTTGTATTTCATGTTTACTATAATTAAGTCCTCGAATTTTATAGACTTATCTTGTGGCCATATATTCTCTTTTATCAGTCATCAACCATCCTTTGAAGTTTGGTAGTTTTTTTCATCTTTATCTCTTGGACAACTTAATTATTGATACTAGGAAAGATGGTCCAAATGTTATAGTCAATAATATTTATGATCATAGTCATTTTTGGAGTGATATCCATTATTTAAATTTAAATGGATGATTGGTAGATTATCTCTTTTATATTAAGATTCATCATTTTTGGGGTCCAATCCTGTAATTTCTTATCAATTCTCCCAAAATTGAAACCAATATCAAATGGTCTACATTTCATGTCCATTATTATATAATCACCTTTGTTTTGAGGACATGTCTCAAATGTAGCATTAGGACCTCCAAATTCATTAAAACCTTCATGGTAAACCACCTTATATAAATAATGATCCCCATATGCCCCAAGATGCATTAGCAATACAATTCAATAAAAGGCTTTTTTCTCAAATATTATAGAAATAAACTCATGGTATTAAAAATATAGAGCAATTGAATTGCCTAGTATAGATGTTAGATATATGATTTCCTTGTTTCATCAATAACCTCATGTTCGAGGTATCCATTGGATAACCATACTCATAAGTAAATAAGATATTCAAATTGATAAGTAGTATAGTGAGCACATATTCATATTTTGTTTTATAGGTTTTGATTTCCATTGTAAAACATATATAAAATTATATCCTCATGCCACATAATTATCTTAACATTTGCAAATCCTTTTTAAAAAATAGTAATCAAAAAGTTGAACCCAAAAAAAATCTCTCAGCTGGAAATGAAATTTTTAATGTAGTGAATCGAGGAAATCCTTGTTTGAATGTTGGAAGAAAGAGCGATGGAATCCCTACCGCAGATTTTATGGAATCTATAAAGCCTCACAAGCTATTGCAAGAAGAGCACGTGCCGACCTGTAAGGACAATAAAGTGGAGCCAGTGGTTAAATCCATGTGGGAAGAAAATTTGTTAGCTAAGGGCCTTCTGGCTCTTTAAATTTTGGACTCTCTCTTGGAGTAGCCAAGGAAAATATGGAAGGATATTTATTCGCCAAATGTTTGGGATCTCGACCCAACATTGATTTTTTCCGCAGTTGGGCCAAGAGAAGATGGGCACAAAATGGATCTATTGAGGTAACTACATATGCGAATGGTTTTTTCTTAATTTCTCTTCCTAGTAAAGACCATGTCTTAAGAATTCTATCTGGAGGGCCTTTGTTCATTGGTAAGTCCCATGTGGTTTTGCAACAATGAGAACAAGCCTTAACCCGTTTGCAAAAACCATCTCTAAATATCCAATCTGGGTGAATCTCCCTGGCTGACCTCTTGAGTTTTGGGAACTTGAGGTCCTGATCCGTATAGCCAAAAGTCTAGGAACCTTGTTAGCAATTGATCTTGTTACTAAATATAGAACCAAGATTACTCATGTGATGTTTTACGTTAATATGAAAGAAGAAGCTGTGTTGGAAGAAACTATCACTTTTATCTCAAAGTTTTGGGATTGGGTGCAAAGATTTGAGTATGCTCTTTCCCTTTTGTTTGTTACAAATGAAAATATTTAGGGCATGATCCTCAAAATTTCCCAACATAGAAGAAGAAGCAAGAAACATGTCCAAGATTTCATTCTACAGCTCCTAATAAAGATAACACATAATGGATGAACCTTCAGGAAAGACCTTGGAAGGGATCAAGAAGTTCCAAAGGAGACTATAGTTATAGAAACACAAGTTGTGGCTAAGGTGAAGCTGAAGCTGAAGAGGAGGATCCAAAGAACAAGGTTGAATGGGGTAAAGTATAAAATGAAAAGATGTGTGAAGAGGAATTTTCCCCAAATATAAAATAGAAGGAAGCTGATTATTTATCTAGTTCAGAAGGGAACTATGCGTTGAAAGTGGCTCAAGGTGTTTCCCTAGAAGATCTATCCTTGATTGGAAAAATATCTTCTAGTCAAAGAGGAGGAAGGCATCTCGAATTCAAGTTCTTTTGACCTCTTGATGAGAGATATTATTCTATACTCTATTTATCTAGTATCCACCCCTATTACTCCCACAATAGGGTCCAATCTTATTACTAAAATTAATTTTAGAGATGATGTGGGTAAATATTTAACTCCTAAATGGATAAAATCTAACAAGGAGAAGAGGGAGACCTTGGTAAAGAAAGGCATGGATAAAGGGATACAAAAGCCTCTTAGGTTTCCTCAATCAGAGAATAATTGATCTTACTCTCTTAGAATATTAGAGGTTTGAATAACCCCAATAATCCAATAATATTGAAGGATTTTAGGAATAAATACAAACATGATATCTTGATTATACAAGAAATAAATATGAGTACAGAAAGATTCAAAGAAGTGGGAAAGATGGTCTTGAAAGATTACTTTTGGGCTGAGGTAAGCTCTGAAGGGGCTTCAGGAGGCATTATTACCCTTTGGAATCCCCTCTTGGTTAAAGGATTGGTGTTCCTGTCATTTTCCAACCACCTAACCATGGGTTATATTGATTTAACTTCAAACAAGTCCTGGATTGTTTCTAATATCTATGCCCCCAACTTTATGGTTGGTAGAAGGAATATTTGGAGAGAAATTTCTAAGGGGATGTCCTTATTTAAATATGGTGATTGGATTGTTGGAGGAGACTTCAAAACCCCTCTTTCCTTGGGGGAAAAAGGGTGGAGCCATTTCCTATATGGAAAGCATGGATGAGTTAGCTAATTGTTTAGTACATAATGATCTTGTGGACCTCGAGCTTGGAGGGTCCAAATTTACTTGGGCTAGTAAAAGAAATGGATAGGACCTTATAGAGATCAGATTGGAAATATTTTTGGTGAGTCATTATTGCATGATTAATCAACTCTACTCTCTTTCCACCTTGCCCAACATTGGATCGACCACAATTCAATCATTCTTAAGATGGATATGCCTATTCATAAAAACTCTAGACCTTTGATTTGAAAAATGTGGCTCCAACATCCTGACATCCTCTTGAGAATTTAGGAGTTATGGGGGATCATGGTACATGGGGTACTGATGTACAAATTAATTTTAAAGTTGAAGCATGTTAAAAAAATCTGAAAACTTGGAGTAAGGAAATTTTTGGGAACATTTTTCAGTCTAATAGCATAATAGAGGAAGACTTAAGGACTATTGAGGAATTAATGGAGGAATATTGGCTCAACCAAGCACTTAAAAGTCAAGATAAGGCTCTCCTAATTGAAGACCATGATATCTTGGTCAAGGAGGAAGTCTACTGGAAGCAAAAATATATAGTTAAATAGCTAAAGGAGGGTGACAAAAATACTAATTTCTTTTGCTTCTATTGCACCTCCAAGACAAATCATCTCAAGATCAATGATGGTACTCTTATAGAAGATGAAAAATAAATCAATGAAGTTATTGTCAAATATTTAAAGGATCTCTTTCTCCCTGGGCTGATCCAAATAGAACATCTTGGGAGAAGGCCCTCGGACTCTTCCAGAATGTCATTTCACATCAAGAAAATAGAGATATCTTGGGAGAATTCCCTGAGGAGGAAGAAATTAGATATGCCATTTTTGACATAGAACTAGATAAATCTCCTTGACCAGATGGGTTACCGGATTTCATTTTCCAATAGTTATGGGAAGTAGTCAAGAATGAGGTCATTGAGATGATCCATACGTTCTTCAGTAATGGTCGATTCTCAAATAGATCAACAACACTTTCCCAATATTTATTACCAAGATGATAGCGGCCAAGGATGTGAAATATTTTAGAACCATCATTCTATGCAACACCAACTATAAATTGATTACAAAAATTATCACTTTTAGGATCAGGAAAGTGTTGGCCAATTTTATCTCTCCTATTCAAGGGGATATTTTTCCTTGGAGACAAATTATTAATAACATTGTGATCATCCAATAATCCATTCAATATATCAAAATTTCAATAATATCCACCATTTTTTCAATATGGATATGCACAATGCTTATGATAGAGTTTCATGGGCCCTTCTCCGTGTAATTTTGACCAAGTTGGGGTTTGATGTCTTCTTCATCAACATGGTTATGGTCTACATTTCTTCAGACAATTTCTTAGTTATGATCAATGGTAAACTGGAAGGATTATTTTAATATGGTAGAGGTCTCATACAAGGAGATCCCCTCCCCCTTCCTTTATACGATTTTGGTGTAAACTCAAAGCATACTCTATAATTAGGTAGTTTCCTTAACCTATTATAAGGTCTCAAAATTTCTAATGGCCTTAAGCCTACCTACCTCAGCCAATTTGTGGATGACAGCTTCTTGATGGGGAATGTATCTATACATGAAGCCTATATCTTCAAAGAGGTTCTGAATGAGTATGACGAGGTCTCTAGCCAACTGGTCAACTTCCTCAAAAGTGTTATTTTCTTCATAAATGTGGAAGAGCATTTCCAAGAGATATCTTGCTTGCCCACATTTTTGGCCATAAGATAAAGAATTTTCCAGACTCCTATTTGGGAATTCCCCTCATTCACAAAAAAAAAATCATTCCATCTGGAACACTCTACTCGAGAGAGTTTCCAATAAGTTTTCTTCTTGGAAGGGGATTCTCCTATCTCAAGCTTGAAAAATTTAACTCCTACAAAGATTTCTTCAAGGTGTTCTAATCTATTTCATGTCCCTCTTTTGGCTTCGGGTAAGATTTTGTAAGCTCTTTAAAAATTTAAGAAAAGGTTCCTATTGGATGGGGATGAGGAGAAGTTCAAATTTCATCTTGTGGCCTGGGAAAAAGTGACCAAGCCTAAGGATTGTGGGGGCTAGGATTAAATAATATGAGACTCATGAATGAATCTCTTGTGGCTAAAGCTAGTTGGAGAGTGATAAAGGAAGAGTTCTTATGGATTCATATCATCAAAAGGAATTATTTAAGGAATACCTTTGGAAGAATAGAGACTTTGTTTTTATAGGACAATATCCCTAAGGGATCCTTTTTTTGGAATTATGTTCTCTCTTCTAGGGAGATCCTCAGTAGGGGTATTAAATGGAACATTGGGAAAGGTGGTATAATTCACTTTTTAAAGGACTATTGGAGATCCGATAAACCTCTAGTGGAGGAAGATCCGGGAGAAGCTGTGACATAGTTCTTTGAAGATAATGGTAAAGTTTGGGTTAGGGACTATTGGAGCTTCTCCAACAATATTGTTCTTTTGGAGAAGGTGCTTCCCCCTCCTAAATTCATTGGGGACACTCAGTTTTTTGATGACCTCAACTTGAAGTTAAAGAATATTTATATTCCTCTCTTCTAACAAAATGAGGACTCTATTATTTTGAAGGAAGAGGATTATGGAAATTTATCTGTTAAATTTTCTTACCTCCTTAACTTCAAGAATTCTAGCCAAAAAGATTACTAGAGTAAACTTTGGGTAAAATACCTTCTACCTAAAGTTAACATTTTCCTATGGTTGGCTACTCACAACAAAATTGTCATTGTGGAAAACTTCAAGAAACGTGGCATGCTCCTCCCTAACAAGTGTGTTTTTTTTTTAAAAGAGGAAGAAAGTGTCAACCACCTCCTCATCTCATGCCCCTTTTCTCAAGTGGTGTTGTCCAAGGTGTTGGAGCTTTTCAAGGTTCAATGGGTATGTCCTAATTCCATTGAGGAATGTTGGTTACAATGGGATTTCCCTTTTAGGTATCCCTTTCTTATGGCTACTGGAAAATGGCCCTACACCACTTCTTCTAGAGCTTATGGAAGGAAATAAATGCCCTCATCTTTAGAAATAAAAAGTCCAATATTAGAAAGGTCGGTGCTAGTTTGACTTCCTCAATTAAAGAGAACTCCAAACTCATTAAAGTAAAGACTAAAAAGGTTGTTTCTAGTAGAGAAGAGGAATTAATCAAATAGTTCACCTTTACTCCACCTCAAGTTTGTTTCATGTCCACTAAAATTAAGTGGTCCAAACCTGAAAGGGGATTCTAAAGGCAACCACGGCTTGGCTAGTGGAGGAGGCATAATCAAGGATCATAATTGGGAATGGATCTTAGCCTATGCTATTCCTTTGGGGAATCACGAGCAAAAATGTGTCCAAAGCTCGTGCTATTCTCTGGGGCATTAGTCTTGCAAAGGATAAAGGAATTAAACATATTGTTATTGAGGGGGACTCTCTTCTCATTTTAAATGCAATCAACAAGACTAGTCACAATAATTGGGTCCTGGGAAATATTATTAATGATCTTAAATAAAATCTTAAGTACTTTGATTCCCATATCATTGCTCATATCCCTCACATCAGAAATTCTTGTGCGAGACATTAGAGAATGAGGGAGTTAAAAACAAGGATTAAAAAGTGTGTTAAAAAGGTGAGGTCATACCTGTGCATATTAATGATATTATTAATCATGAAAAGTTGTAAGAACTTCACCTTAAGCAATGTGAGGAAGAATAATGGGTTCATTTTCCAATATTGCAAAAGCGGGTCTGGTTTAAGCTATTCTTGGAAATAAAAGTCTAATTTAAAAAATTGCAGACCTCAAAGTGTTGTGCATTGTCTGGCTGCCATGGGTGGTGATAGAACCAGAGTCGAGTCGTCCAGCCATGGGCATATTGTGGAGGATAAGTCTATGTGGCACCTTTTTAGAATTGGGGGTTTCAAGAAATTTATCACCAGACTCTAAGGGAATGATTCCTCACTTACTATGGAGTTCGAATGGTGTGGGAGGAAGGTAAAGTGGTGATCCGTGGCATGGAAATTTATACATCGGAGGAATCTATCACCGGTCTTACCTTGGCATGGACATGGAAGGTCTGAAAATCTTCAAGGATAGGAATCACATAGAGTACGAAATCAATAATTTATTTATGGGAAATTAAATTGTCCATTACTTCACCAATGTTATCGCTTGTTCCTGTATTCCTATGGTGTGGAGATAGGTATTCTTTCACATCATGAAGTATCTGACTCTGGAGGGTAAATATCATAAGATATATACCCACCACTTGTCATTTCTAAACATGTTTAGACAAAGAAATTTCTCATTATTACCTTCTATCATTTTATCTCTCTAAACACCTTGATGAGGGATTTCCAATGGAGTAAGGTGGAGTATCCCATCCGTGAGAGCCTCATTCTTCTCCTATTTTGTAATGGGAATCGGCCCAGATAAACAAATGATCCTAATTGAAGATGAGGAGGATATTACCCTAGCCGAGTGTCTCATTCAATATGAGGAAAGGAAATATGGGTTTTAAGTAGATGGTTGAGGACAAGAATGTGGAAGGGATGGAAAATAAGGAAGCTATTCCATCGAAGGGGAAGGATAAATTTACCATGAAAGGAGAGAATGGTACTAATATGTGGAAGAACAAAGTCTAGTACTTGGAGATGGTTGTCCAAGTCTTGGAAGAGAATAACTCGATGGTGAGAAAGGGAATGATTGACAATATTGAAACCACCAAGAAAATATGCTTGTCCTAAAAGAACATCCGAGAGGATATTAAGCGGTTGGATTCTATAATTCAAGATTTGGGTGCCCGTCTAGATACTATGGAAAAGAGAATCGGAAAAGGATGGGGATCGGTTCTAATGAAGAGGAAGAGGAGGAGTCTAAGGAGGAGGAAGAGTTTGAGGAGGAAACTCGAGGAGGATGTCAAGGAACCCTCGCAAAAGAAGATGAATTCAGATTATATTATGAAAGAAGATATTAGGAGGTAAAACCCTCCAAAAAAAGTAAATCTAACTAATGGAATGTCTTCCGAACTATTGGCGGACTTTTGGGGAAATTTATCAATTTTTTTCTTGTTTAATGGCTTAGTTATCTTCTTCTCATTCTTTCTTGGACCCCCTTCTCTATTTTGGAATTAAGTTTGTTTAACTCTAGGGTTGTATTCCTTTTTTTCCATCTTTGTTTCTATCATGATGTAGTCTTTTTGTACTCGGTATGTGGGAGCCTCGTCCCTACTTTTCACCCTATCTAAAAAAATATCTCAAATTTATAGACTATGAAAACATCAAAATTCTCAAGTGATAGCATATTTGCATATATTAATTTTAATAACCCATGATGATTTTCAAGGTGATCGACATTATAAAAACTTACGGATATCATAACTCTTAAACCTCAAACTTACTTATAAAAATTAAATACTCTCTACCAATATAATATATAACATGAATATTGCTTACCATTTTGGGGGTAAATTGCGTGCCAAAGAACTTAACATTACTATTGAATAATATTTATAAATGACCCAAAATAAATTATAAATTTATATAAAATTTAACAAAAGAGGTAATTATTTTTATTAAATAATGTAAACCCAACTAATATATTATGATTAAGTCATGACCTCTTCTCACGAGAGAATGTTTGAGGTTTTGGTGTAAATAAAATATTTTTTTAATAGAATCTCTTTCAAATATACATTTAAATATAAAATTTATAGTTTAAAATATAAAATGAAACACCTACCAAATTCTTCTTATTTACTTTTAGTATTAATATCCATTAACATAATAATTAATAATTATTGAATAAACTACCAAATTATCTTCCAAAATTCATTTTAAAAACTAAAAATCAAATATAGAATAATTAATATCGATTAATAAATATAAATTTAAAAATAAAAATGGGAAAAAAATAAAATATCAAACTCTACCTTTTCATTTTGAAAAACACAATAATAAGTACATGTTTTTAGTTATCTAGAAGACATTAGGAAGTATGAACCATCCACGAACAAAAATAGTGGAGGGTGAAACTAATTTTGCGAAAGCAATACAACCATTTTTAAGAAGAAATATTTCGCTAAGCGGCTCTAATTTAAACACCAAATAATTTAACACTTTTCACCGCAACGTTGGGTTCTCCAATCTTATGAGAGGGGAATAATTTTAGCTACCCCTGAATCCTTACAATTTGAAGGTATTACACCAAAAGATGTGGGAGAATTGCAGCAATGCAATTAAGTAGCTCGGATTATTGTTGTAAAAATGCAATGATGTGGACTGTCATTAGCAAACAACACAAGGCTCATCTAGGTGGCATAAATGGGTGCTCCCGCTATCTTCCTCCTTTTGAACAAATGGTGGCGGTCATATAGAGATTCTTTAGTGGTGTTTAAATGATGAAAGGAAATGATATCCCCACTTGGAGTGTTCGAGTCCTCCACATATTTTCTCCATCCCGAGTTAGCACATAGTTCTTGTTGCTCTTTATAAATAAGTATCGAACTCTTGTTCCTCATGGTTATCAACATCCAAAAATACCAGTAGTGTTTCATTATTATTTTCATTCATGTGGAGATTTCTCTTTGTATGATGCTTTGGAATAACCAATATCTTATGTTTCCCCACATCTCTGGGAGTCACCTCTTTGTTAAACATATGCTCTACTTCTTCACAAACCTCACCTATGTTTTTCCTTTACATTTTCCCTTGAATCCAGGACATAAATCTATTCAAATGTTCTTGGTAGCTATGCTCTCTACGATAAGTGTACCACATGCTCCTTATTATACCACTCTTGAAACCTTTCATCAAGCTCGCACTTTTTCGGTGGTGAGAAATTATTTTGGAGCATGACCCTTGTAGCCAAGAAAAGCCTTTTCATGGGCCAGTGTAGTTACTTCTTGGCTAATAAACGTGCCCAATAATACCCTTCTATGCCTCACATAAATATGGACTCTCCATTTCTTTTTATGCTAATGAACAACACATTTCAATCCTACTACACTCTTTATGGATTTTGAACAAGCATTTGAATCTCAACTTGAATTTGTTTCTTCCATTATTCATACCAAAGAGAATACCTTAGAAAAATGAGTTCTGAATTTCAAGATTAAGAGAGGAAAAAGAAGCATAAGAAATGAAAAAAATTCAAACAAATATCACCAAAAACATACATAAAATTAAGAGAAATTAACATGTTTTATAGGAGGTTAAAGTCACCATTAACATATGCTTACATATGCACATAATTAACATGTTTTTCTAATCTATCTTAGGGATTGACAACACATGAAATGTAAGTGCAGGTTTTACGAATGTGAGAACACAATCCCATTGCTTTGTATTTTTAAGTATTAAAATGGAAACCTACTATTTCTAGTGTAGAGATATATGTCTCACAAAGATAGCTAGATTTTGATGTGTTTAATTTTGTTTTTTTAATTTTTATTAAGGACATCAAAATATAAATGCATGAAAATATATTCAAAACATTAGCCATTATATGGCTCTTAAATTTAAAATTATTAAAAAAATAATAAATTAAATATTATACATAAATAAAGTAAAAATCTATTTAGATTATTATATATAAATATGTTAGGATGGGTTTTATGGAAGGGGAAAATTCCAATTTTTAGTATAAGTAATCCCATGATAATGTTTTGAGCTTGCTTTATAATAATACAAAAATCTTCGCCATAAAATTGGGATTGTTGTATTTTTTAGAGGAGAGATTGTGTCCATGTTGAAAAGGAGGACTAGACTATTCGACAACCCACTTAGAAAAATTGAGTAGGGTTTTCACCAAGTGGAATCATGTTTATGGTGGGATTCTATAAAAGTAAATTCATTACTAAATTTATTTATAAATTCTTAAAAATTAAAAGCAACTAATTAAAATTGTGTTTCATGGCACAATTTGTGTACACATTGCTCACTCCATCGAACCCCTACCTTAATATCTTTGACAAAATAGAAACACTTTTTGGTTTTATTTTTAAATTTTTTTTTTTAATATTTCATATAGATATAGATATTACAGAAAGTGTTACTTTGTTACACATTGAGACTATGAATTAAGTTAAAATTAAAATATTACACTTAAAATTTTTCTTCTACATGGCTACAAGTCTACGCTAGTGGGAACTTGGATCTTCTCCTACAAAAATAGAGCTAGATGTGTTAACTAATTCTTTCACTCTCGGTGTTGGCTACTAAAAATTGTAAGTAACACAAATTTCTTTTTCATATATCCCTTTCTAGATTTTTTATTTCTTTTACATTAATAAATTCCTTATCTAGTCCCTCCTAAATTATAATATAATAAATTCCAATGTACATTGTTGTTATAGATGTAATCAATGATTTTATAGTCGAACCTTGCTATATATCATAATTTCACACAGAAAACTCTATTTCAAAACAAAATTTCAAAAGAATACATAACCCAAATACGACATAGAAAATCTTATAATAAATCTAGTAAAATAAATGAATACATTACAAACATTACTCAATTATCTTAATTACTTTCACATCCCAAAACTATGCATTTATTATTTTGAGACATTCTCATAATTGGGTGATTGTGACTAAATTTAACACAATATATATTGTGGCATGCTTGAAATTAATTATTAAAAATTGATTAATCAATAAATGTTTATGTTTATCAGAATACATATATTATTATTTTTATTCTAAATTACTAATTTTCAATTGATTTGTTATATCGAACATTTAATGCATTGGGTATTGGTCATTTGCATTATGAAATTTTGATATGTGTGCACCCTCATTACGAGGAGCATAACATTAATTGAACAATTAGGAGAGAAGTATGTTATCTTATATGATAATAATTATGTTTGTAATTACATTTTGGTAATAATGTAACTTGATTGAGATCGCACTCAATTTGAAAACTTAATCTAGACAATTTGATAATAATTATGCTTGCAATTACGTTTTGGTAATAATTTAGTTCAATCAAATTCATACTCAATTTGAGAAAGTAATTTAAAATAAATTCAATATGTTTTATAATTTGATAAAATAAGGTAAAAACTCACTCAATGTGTTATATTATTATATAACTAGCATTACCTTCATGAATGGCTCTTAAAGGTCATAATGCCAACTCACTTTCCATGAGAATATATAAGCATTGCCTAAGAAAATACCATTAAATTATACATGGGGTGACTCATTTTTATATAAAGTACTTAAATACATTCCCTATAACATATAGGTGATAAATATCGCTTAACATGGAGAATTGTAATTTTTAAGTTTATTTGGGAAATTTAGCATGGTGCAACCCATTTTTTTACTTAGACTTGATCCAAGATACCCACCACTTATAATAAGGAGAAAGTCTCCTAGATAGATAAACTTGATTGATGAGATTAAGTTAGAAAGGAAGGTTGCAAATTTATACTAAGAAAAGCATTGGAAAAATTAGAAGTCAACCTCTAATTCTTGACTTGGAGTTATTTTTTGAAGAAGAAATAATTAATTTCAAGAGACTCGGGAGATCTAAAAAAATTTGCAGGAAAAAAATGGAGAGGAATGGATATAGATAAAAACACGCTTTTTCCGGGTATAGGTACACCATATTTAGTTGGATGATAATGAACAGGGATCATTCCAAAAGTAAGGTAGAGAGAGGAAGTAGTATAAAAAAAGGTTCATACATAACAATTTTGATTGAGGCATTGGATCATGGAGAATATAGAGCAAGCCCGATCAAAGATGGGGTGAAAACTAGAAGGTGAAATTCCAAATTTATAAAGGAAGGTGAAGAGGCTACGTAGACACTAATTAATAATACACCGAATAAGATCCAATATTTTATAAAGAAAGGTGAAGAGGCTACGTAGACACCAATGAAGAATATTTTCATATTACCATAGGAATAAAAATAAGTTCTTTTCTTATTTATGAAAAATAACTTTTAAAATGGAAAACTAAAAGGTCACTTAAGTGAATAAGATGAAATAGAAAAAAATTTTATTCCCAATGAAAAAATAGAATGTAGAGAGAGAATAAGAAAGAAGTGATAAATCCAAAGATGATATAGGACAAAGTTCTTTTTTTCCTTCATTATTGAGATGAATGTTACAACTGAGTAGAATCTTCCTCAACCAATTATTTTATCACGGCATGTATTATTTTGACCTGAGAAATGATGTTTCAACTCTTATCTAGAATGATCACCTTTGGTCGTTATTGGGAAAATCTCTTTCAAATATCCATCCCTATGAGCAATGGTAGGTTACAAAAATCAACTCTTTGTCATAAACATGATATTTTATCACTCATATGCTAGAAAAATCATATTGCAATCATCATGAAGAATGAACTAACACCATGCATGTCTCAAATGAGGTAACCATGGTCTCTCTTAGATTTGATGGTATCAAACTCATTCATGAAGATCCTAAGTGGAAACATGTAAATCCTAAAAATGGAAACACTTCCTATTTGTGAGATTCCACCATGAAAAAATAGAATGGGGAATGTATTCTTGGAGAATATGAGCACATTACATCTTTCCTCTTAAATAAATGGTGGCATGGAAATCTAGAATACACTAGCAACATGGTTCATATCATAGAATCCTTCAAGTGATTCAATTAGATGAACTTCATTCTCAACAATCCTCTTGTGTACCTTGACTCAAATTGTAAAATGCATTTTCCTTCTTATCCAGATGTATTCAATGGTCTTTAATGATAATTTCATGTTGTGAAATGTTTTTGATAATTACAGATGAATGACTCATCCAAATCACTTGAGAATAATTTTTTTGAAATATATTATCCATAGGAAGTGATGATCCAATTTTTAGACAATTCTCTCATCTAGATCAACCGGAAAGTGAACAATTTAGTGAAGCCAAAATAATATTGAGAGAAAAATCAGTCCTCCACATCTATAAAAATAATACACCTTATCATGTAAGAAATGAATCAAATTAAATTATTTTTTATGAGAAACATTTACTCCAAATTTTAAAAAAATTGGCTCTTTGATTCACTGGGAAAATGCAAATACATTTAAAGAGGGAAGAATACTAAGAGAAAATTCAATCCTTAATATCTTCAAAAATACTCCACCTCATTATGAAATAAATGTATTAAATGAAATCTTATTTTATGAGGAAAATTTTCCCCAATTCTAGGTAATTTGGATTTACAAGCAATCGGGAAAATGCAAAACAATTTTCAGATGTTCTAGGAAAAATGGAGTTCTTGGCTGGAAAAGTATTTCTCAAATAAAAGATAAATCATCCCATGATATCCCCCAAGAGATAGATCATCTGAATGGAATTTTCAAATGGAAATCTTTGTCAAAGTTTCGAGGTTTTTCAATGGTGGGATCATCGACAATGAGAAAAGACTATTTTGGAAACTATTGTCAAAAATAACCCCCGGCTATTTATGCAACATGTAGTTTCATCTTGTCTTTGGCATGGTGTTTTTAGGTTGGACATGCTACTAGTGTTTTCCTTGGTGTAGTTATATGGTTGCTGTTTTTTTATGCTCCATGTGTGCTCTCCTCGCTTCTTTCCCTTTCCTTTTTTTCTTCTATGAATGTTTCATGCATTCCCTTTCCTCCCTTTTTCCATTTTAAAGTCTTCCTCCTTGCACGTACTTTCTTCTTATTTCCTAAATTCTCAGTCTCTCACATGTTCCAATGGGATTTACTTACATCTTTGCAATCCTTCTATTTTCCCCTTACACGTATGTCTTTTCCTCCCGATTCTTGCACGTTATTGGACCTTTATTTCACACATTATTCCCTTTGTGAATTTACTTTTATGCCTTTCCTCATGCAATATTCCTTATGCATTTTCCCTTTTATTCTTGGAATTTTTTTCACACATGTCATTTCCTCCAAATTTTTGTGCCAACTGTATGTAGTCATTTTTATGCCATTTCAAAGAACAAGGATATCCCATACGCATTGGCCTATCACCCAATGGGCATTGGGTGCTCACTTGAGGCATACACGGGTGCCGAGCCCGTCCTTTATATGAGTTGTGTGAGAATGTATTAGTTACAACAAAACTTAATTGAAGAGACTAGAAACAAACCATACATTCATCTTAGACCTCAGAACGGGCTTCTAGACCAATGTATTTATTCATATAAGAAAAGCATTACAAAAGATAAATCTAAATCATAACAGAATGGAAATGCATAGGGTTTTACACCCACTCATATGAAATATATATCAAACTGATCCATAAATATATAAGTAAAAATAGAACCACATATTCATATTAAGTATGTTTGATAACCACATTACATTTACTAAGGTAATCACAGATCCATATAATAGTGCAGACCAATGTCATGCATCAGAACTGCACTTAAGCCCCTTCATAGTATAAAAAAATATTTAGACCCATCCCCTTGATACAACATACTCCTATAGATCCTCTAAACCCAACCCATAGATCTCTCACAATATTCCCGCATAGCTTTGCCTCTTTCCATTCTCCATATCAACATATGTGTATATATGTATATTATTTTCTTCTACCGGGCTCATATATATAGCTTTTTAGCAAGCACGCCATTCCTTTCTAAAGTTGTAGAATGGTTTCCATGTGTCAAAGTGGTCCTCCATGTGCACATGCTCCTTCGTATGCGAGTGCTCCATCCTTCACCATGATGACCTTATAGAATCTTCTATTGCAAGGTATATTTATTTCTTGGGCTCCAAGTTACCAGGATGGCACCTTAACTACTCCACATGTACAAACAAAGTCATGATTTTCTCATGTTCTTCCCAATATGCAAAATATGGTTAAGTACAAAAACCTTTTCTCTTCCTTGCATGTGTGCACCAATGGTTCTATTAAACCCTTCTAAAACCCTATCCTGCGTGCTTTTTCCTTGCACACCCTTCTTTAAATAGGCCTTACATTTCGACGGGCCTTATTTTACTTAATCAATATTTTAGGGGCCTAACATCACCCTAAAATATGTTTGTTCTCCGCCCTCAGGACATATTCTCAATGAATAAAGAATGGCTATCCTTGAATATTTTGGAGAAAGAATAAAGGAATGAAGAATTTTGGAAAGAATGAAATAGTGGGGAAACTATGATTACTTCTGCAAGAGGAGAGGGAAATATTTCTTCAAGTTTACCTATAACTTATTCCAGGTATCGACCTCGTTTTGTGCCTATTGACAGAGGTTTTAGGCTAGGGTGCTCACCTCTTCAAATCTTAGCCATTCTCCTTGGGTATTCAATGTTTCCATGATCCCCTCTAATTTTTTTCCCAAATCATCAAGCACATCCATCCTTTGAGTGATCTGGGAATACAACTCCTTCAGCCAGTTTTTTATTGAGCCCCACAAGGTCTCAATAGCCTATGATTTCTTCTCAACCTCTAGCTAGAATCCTATCACGTTCCACTCTATTCCCCTTATTCTTCTCTTGGAACTCCTTGAGCTCCGATTCATGAGTGGTGACAAGAATTCTCACCACTCTATCTCTATCATTGTAGTTGTCATAGGAAGCCTCAAAACTTAAGCGGTGACTTTCACATCAGCAAATACTTTCTTGTACCGAACAAGAATTGTCACAACCTTCATCATGTCCTCCTTATCTTTGTGCGTTAATGCCTCCTCTATAGATTCCAAGGCCAGTGGTCACCTTTCCATTGTGAGGATGTGGGTCAAGTCCTCTAGGAACTCTAGGGTGGATCCATACTTCTATGTTGGTGGTGTCAGATCTAGATGCTTCAAGACAATGACATCTGTGATCATCTCTACTTTCTTGTAAACCTTGCATACCCTTTCCTTCTCTTCTTTTAACTCACACCTTAGTTGAGCACTGATTAGTTCCTCCCACTTTAAGTCCTTGGTTCTTTCCTTAAGCTCTTCTTCCTTTTTCTCTAGTTTTGCCTCTAGAAACTTCACCCTGTCATTCCTCCCAAAGAGTTTGGCTTCTACTTCAACTAAACCTTTTTCAAGTGCATTAAATATTTTTCTTCTTCGATAGCGCGAGTGTTTATAAAGGGTTGCCTCCTTTTGACTCTATTACCTTCATTATTTCCCCTTAGATTACTTAAAATTCTAGCTCGTCGATGTGGGACTCAAATTCCTAAGAAAGCATTTTCCTCATCCGAGGGTATGCACCTTCCTCGTCAAATGATGTACTATCCAAGAGTTTCTCCTTCAAGATGGTGCCTTAGAAACATGCTCGCAACACTTTGTTCACATCATCAATGTAGCCCATCCTCTTTTCCTTCATCACCATGTACACGTTACGTTCCATCTCTTTCTCTATTAGGTCCTTAATGATTTTTGTTAATTCTTTCTCCACAACCTTTTATACTTGTTCCTTTATGAGGCTTGGGGCCCTCTATTATTTTGTAGCTTCTTCACTTACCCCATTGTCCTAAGAATCCTCCTCTTGTTTCTCATTCTTCCTCTTGACGAAGATGTATTCATTTTATTCTTCCTCTCCTTCCTTCTCTAAGTCATGTACTTTGAATATGGGAGGGCCTTGAACTGCCTCAAGTTTATCATCATCATAATCATTTCTTTTCCTCCGTAGGCCTCTAAGATCTCGTACCCTCTGAGTCATCCTCCTTTGTCACCTTCTACTTCTTCCTGAAAGGAGATTCTACTTCCTCTTCCTCCTCCTCTTATGAATTCTCCGAGTGATGGATTCTTTGTGCTCCAACACTTCTTCCTCCTCCTCCTCTTATGACTTCTTCCTCCAAGCGTAAATAATAGGCTTAGCACTTGTCTCTTTCATGCTTATCACTTGTGTAGCCTAAACAGTTGGTGCTTTTTGCACCTCTTATCTTTCCCTCTTCTTTGGCATTGGATTCTTTCTTCCTGTGGGGTCTTTAGGGATAGATATATCATTTTCCATGTAAGAACCTTTTTTAAACTTCAACCTTATGCGAAGGTGTATCCTTAATATAGCCCTTCCAAAGTGATTGACAATGTTACAGGATTAATCATTTATATCTCGTAGAGACATATCTCTCCATGTATGCATGCTTCTTGGGGTAAAATAACTTATTACGTAGCTCTCTGTCATCTTAATCCACCTCACTAAGGTCAAAACTTAGTCTCTTGGCCTATTTGAACATGTTCACCACTGCTTGTAAATATTTCACGATGAAGGAGAAGAGGATCTTGCACCAGGGGCTCATTGTTTCATCTATCAACCTAAATCTACCAATTTAGAAGTGTTGATACACTTTAAATTCTACCTCTCCTTTTACGAGCACGAGTAACTACTTTAGAATCCTCTATTCCACCCCAACCGTTTCTCTCACATGCTTTTACTACTTCTCTAAGTGCACTTTGTGAGTGGTTGTCAAGGTCTCACAAGTATATTTCATGAACCTCTTCACGGGCAAGGGATCCTCTTCTAGGTATTCCTAAACAAACCTTTCCAGCCCATCAGGCACTCCGATCTCTGAGAAAAAAATTGTGAGGAGTCAATTTCCAAATAATATCTTCTCACCTTCTTACACGCTGCTAATGATTTAATCCATGATGAAAGTGAAAAAGTCATATATGGTCCCCTTAGATATTTTTGGCATACATTTAGCCATGCCTTGTTCACTTGAGTCCATCTTTCTTGATCATTGAGCTTGGTTACCAAGCACATGGCCATCCTCATCACGAGGTCTAGAATCTCTTTGATGTCAAAGTACTATGATCCTTTCTTATAGTCATATGTGGGTACTAATTCCTTGATGGCCTCCTTGTCACTTAGGTCATCATCAATGTTATCCCCTTCATAGATAAGGCATATGAACTTGGAAATCAACTGGGGAGTTATGCGCATCTTGCACCCCATGAAATAAAAATGGTCTTCAAGAACGAACGACATTATCCACTGATAGAGGTGCTCAAGTTTTTTGAAGTAGGGTAGTTCTTAAAGTTGAAGTAACCCTTTCTTCTCAAATTTAACTTTTACTTCGTCATTGTAAATGGGCATGCCCTCTAGTTTTCTCTTATTTTTTAGGTGAACCAAATTCAAGGCCATTTCTTTCTTTTTCATGCTCTTGGATGATTATAGTCACTCACAATAACCGTCTCTGTAAATAAGACTCCCATTCTTTTCCTAGCAATACCCCATCTAGGTATTGAATGTGCACGTAACATTCTTCATGTGTGCTTGTGATGGCAGCCGTTTACTTCCCCTTTCTCTTACCCTTCTATTTTTTAGGTGAGATAGTTGCTTTATTTGGGGCCATTCTTCTTGTTAGGTTACAATTCAAATGTCTTCTCCTTGCTCTGCTCTACCACTTTATCCAATCCTAAGACTTAATCTTGTGAAGAAACCCTCCTAACACCGTGCCCTAGCCGCCAAACCCTAACTGGAACAATTCTTCCACAAGATGGCACTTCTCAACAACTTCCTCCATTCCAATGTACTCCTTTCCTACTGGTTTATGGATCTACTCTAGTCACATCCTCTTAGATTTCTTAAATATTTCTTCTCACAAATTCCTTTGGGATTCCCTAGTTTGTGAGAGCTCTTTTCACTTCATAAACGCAAGGTAAAATAATGAAGTGCCTGACTTATTATTTATACATTATCCTTCTTTCTAGCATTAAATGTTATTTCATCTACCACCGTACTTAACACTAAATACAGATTTTTTCTCCAAGACGACCTTATGCACCTTCACTTACGCACCTAATCTTGCATGAAAAATCCTACAACCTTTTGGCATGAAAATAATCCATCACGATGAAGACTCTTATGCGTGTGTCAACAATCTTGAAGGAACTTTTCCTGTCCACCCGATTTTTACTCTCACCTACCTCATGTTGTTCCTGCATTTTTTCCTCCTTTGTACATGTTTTCTCTAAAATATTATCCTAATACCAACCTTTTTCATCCACCTCTTCTTTCATGCACTTCCTTCATCCTTGCGTGCTTTGTATCCATCAACCGGGCCATTCACCACAACTTCTACTTCCATTAAGATTGTATTACGGGCCTATACTTCACATCAATCCACCCCACACTACAAAAATGTGTGGTTGCCTACACATATACAACCATCAAAAATTAATTTGGTTACTGGTGCCCAAGGTAGAAAACAAACAACATAATAAACAATGAGAAAGGGAAACATATGAAAGGAAATTACATAAATGGAAACACAAGAAGAATTATTTATAGTAGGGCTTCAACCTAATTCCATTGAAATGTCCTAACAATCTCATTCCATCCATCACTCTCAACTAGCATGATCCTAAATCTAGGATGTCCGAGATGATATAGGGCCTAAACCAGTGGACTTTCAACTTTTCGGGATGGTGCAAAAACCGGAATCATATAACAATACCATATGCCCAACCTCAAATTGTTTTTTTATGTGGTGATCATGCCATGCCTTTTTTATCCTTTTCATCACTTTTGAATCCACATAGCCAATGATCATTTGTCATCTAATTTCATCAATTTGTCAATCCTTTCCTCCAGCCGTTTGTTCATCGGCCAATCCTCCTACATATGTTATATACAGAGAAGGTAACATGAATTCAATGGGTAGGAAAACCTCCGTGCCAAACACCAATTGGAATGGTGTGGCTTTATTCAACCTCTTGTAGGTTTTCCTATACACCCATAGAATCTGTTGATACTTTGTCATCCCAATCTTGTCTACCAACGTCACAAATTTTGGTCAGGGTATGACTCAATATTTTATTAAATGCCTCGGTAGTTCCATTTTCTTGTGGATGGTAAGGGGTAGTCTTATGATGAGCCACCATGAACTCTGCTAATAGAATCCTGATGGTCTCATTTAGGAAATGTGTACCCCTATCACTAGTTAATCTCAACAGCATCCATACCTTATAATAATATTTTCCCATAGAAATGTGGATGTTGTAACATGTACAATCCTTGGTAGGCACTACTTCTTCCCATCTTATCAAATAGTTTGTGTAAGTTATTATATAGCATGATCTTATCCTACATGTAGCTACCAAAATGGGGCCTAAAAATATATGACCCACTTTTCAAATGGCTTTGTATTTGGAATAGGGAACAAAGGCATTTCATCTCTCCACCCTAGTTTGTTAAGGCACCGACAATGATCACATGCCTTGTAGTACTCTTTACAATCTTGATATAAGGTCTCCCACCATAATCTAGGTTGCAATATCTTGCATGTAGTTGTGTCCCCTACATAATGGCCACCGCACTTCCTCCATGCAACTCCTCAATAATAGCCGTGGCTCATGTTCTAGCACACACTTGCGTAAAACTTCATCATGTCCTAGCTTGTACAAATCACCACTAACTAAAGCATGTAGGGTATGGTGCGTATGGCTAACTACTTCATATATAATGGTTTCATCCCTTATGGTGCCACACCCATTTTGAGAAACACTGCAATATCCTCTAAGTTTGAGGGTGCACACCATAACCTAAACAATTACGCATCTGGCATGGTATCCTCAATGCTTTGCGCATCCTCTCCTGAGTCGATTCTAGATAAGTGATCGGGTCCAGAATTACTCTTTTGTGGCATGACAACCACTATGAACTCAAATTCTTGGAATAGCAGGACCCATTGACATATGTGCCCTTGTAGAATGGGCTTGTTTACCAAGTATTTTAATGCCATATGGTCCGTGTAGAATACAAATGGTGTTTCCAGTAGATATTTCCTGAACTTGTGTAATACGTAGATCATAGATTGTTCTTCGCATTCAAAAGTAGTGGTGTAACTTTATTCAACTAATGTAAACTTTTTACTTGCAAAACACAAGGGATGGCCAATAATTCCTTCACCAGTTGTGCAAGATCTGCTCGACGGATGTACAAGAGGCATCCACATGAACATGGAAAGGCTTATCCTAAACGGGAAACAGAGTATGGATGTGCTAACAAACAAACCTGTCAATTCCCTCTTCTAAACCTCTCCCTAATGAAAGGAACTCTTGTGTCTAAGAAATTCCTCCAAGGGTGTGGTGATCTGCGCATATCCCTTGATGAAATTCCTATAGTAACATGTATGCCCAAGGAACCCATGCATGATGCTTTGGTTAGTAGGCTCCCCTAAACCCACAATGACTACAAACTTGGCGGGATCTACTAGTAAGCATTCCTTGCATATGGTATGTCTCAATAAGGTTCTAAATGGGGTAGAAAAGACACTTATATATGTTGAGGGATATTATCAACTTTCTAAACCTTTCAAACATTAGTCTTAAGTTATCACAATGGTTTTGACTAGACCATAAACAGTCTAATCATCCAAACAGACCTAAAGAAATTTATGGATGAAGTCCGAAAGGATTTTATTATAATACGTGAGAACACAACATGCACATTATTCAATCCAAAAGGCATGACTATATTGTTTCACCATTTTCTTTACGTTTTTGAATGATGAAAACAATAGGGTTATGGGCTAGGAGGAATACCTATTAAATAGGTTGGTTAGTGGTTGTTGCACACGTTCTGACTTCTTGATCCAATGCCGATTGTGAGAGATTCATTTTGGCTTGGAGGAATTACCTGAAATAGAAAACAAGACCACAAAAGAATAGTTAAATAATAAATGACAGTGGAATACCTAATATATGCTATATCCGGGAAGTGTGATACTCCCTAGATGGTTGTTAATACACTGTTTAAAACAAATTAATGTGAGAAATAAGAAAAATCCTACTATAGTTGATATGATTTAGGTATCTCATTAAATCACAATAAGAAAATCTAATATAATGGGCTAGGCTATAGTTAGATCTGAAGGGTTAGTAAGTGTCAATCAAAGTACTAAGACTGGTTAGGGTTTGATTCTGGGCTATTTAGGTCAATTGGTAGGAGGTTGTTTGGCTCGATCTTGAGCGAGTACAAAAATAGAGACCGACGCGATCTAGTATGACTGATGATGGTTTAATGATAATTGTCGATGGTTCTTGTAGGTTTTCAATAACTCACTAGTTCATGATTTAGGGATTTGTCTGAGACTGACCCAGAGATGGTGAGGAGTGGGTGTAGGTCTGGAGAGGTGTTAGAAATACTCAGAGATGTCCAATAGTTAGGTATGGGTGATTATATGGTGTGGGTGAAGGAATGATCAAAATGTATGGAGATAAATGGTGAGGAAGTGAGAGTTCAAGTAGAAGCTAATAACGGAGGTAACAAAGCCTACTAGAATGAAAATAGAAGAATGATAGTTAACAAGATACTTATTGTGATGTAGGTTTATCGAATGGATAGAGGTTATGGTTGATCAATGGAATGGTGTTTGGTGCCATAAAGCGGTGCTTTCCGAAATGCTACCATGGGTGTAATTCTCCTAGATCTATTTGGATGATGGTTTTGGATGCCTGGATGCACAAAAAGATGTTGGCTCTACTTGCATGCAGCTCTTATCTTGTTCTTCTCTGGTCTTGAATGTGGTAACCTCTCAAACATGGTTGCTAAGGTGAATAAATGGCAACCGACGACAAAGTGTCATATTTACGGTGTCGGTTTAGGTCTAACTCGACATCAAGTTAAGGTGGGATTACCTAGGTTTACTAAAATGGGTAGATCTTTCTAATTTTTTGGGACAAGTTGGTTTGTTCTCACAGATTAGAACAAAATATTCCCTTCTAATGAGTGGGAATGTGGTTAGATAAATCTTAGGCACTTATATTAGGGTTAGACCAAATCTTAGCTCATTAAGGTAAGTAAGAATTAGTTATTGTTAGTTACGGAAACATACAAAGAATAGGTCCGGGGTGAGGTGGTGGATGAGGTGGAAATTAGGTCAATTAAGGTAATAAAATAATGAATATTGTGAGGATGGGTATTTAATTTAATTAAATTAATTAAATTAATAATTAATGTCGAGTAAAAGGGGGCCATCGTTAGGTTCCCATTTTTAAGTTGGTTATTCGATCAGGGGCTAATGGGAATGTAACTAAATTTAGGTGTCTACATTTACTACTTTTTGTCACATAGCTTGTATTGGTAAGTGATGATGACAAAAATAAGAAGTGGGTGCCCCATGTGTGGGAGAAGGTGATCCCCCTCAAACCAGGAACTAGTGAGGTGGAAGACGGAAGTGGTGAGTGGTTTGATAAAAGGTGGATGTGGTGAAAAGGAGCACATATGTGGGTGATTGTGTGAAAGGGTAGATTTCAAAAACAAGCAAAAAGGTAAATAGGCCATAGTCAAAGTTAGTGGCATTCAAATGAACACACATGTTTTAAATTGGAACACAAACTTGGGTTGAAGATCTTGCAAATCGTATATCGTCCATGTTCGATAGGTTTATTCGAACAAGGTTGAAGTGATTCCAATATCCAAGGCATAGGATATGGTGTGGAAACACAATGTAGGTTGGGCACAGGAATGTTTAGGTATGTTCCAAGACACCAAAGGTTAGGTTAGGATAAACAACACACCGATAAGAAATGTAATGTGATTAAGTCAACCACCATGGGTAACAATGTCATAAGGTATAGTGATCACATGAGTTCCCAGGTCACTAACAATGTTTTAGGTCCAAGTAGCTAGGTCACGACATGGGTAGGGATGAGGTATAGGTAAAATAACAAGTCCCTAAATGTAATTAAGGATAAGGATATGTAATGTAGGCTTAGAGGTACGTTGTGATAAGGGTGGGTAAGGTAAAACATTGGCAAGGAAGGGTGAATTTTGGTTAGAAATGGGGAAAGGGTATTGATAATAAGATGACAGTAACCAATGTCCGTCATGCTTAACCGATGACGGTCTAGGTAAATCGATCATGGTTTGTTAGGGCACAAGACAGGATGTCGGCTTAGGTACAACTAATCAAAATTTGTTAGGGCACAAGACAGATGTCGGTTTAGGTACATGGGACCATGACTAAATGACTAAATGAGCTATGCTTTGTCATGAGAGAAGTACATGGGACCATACTAAGATGAGGTGGAGAGATCCATGTGGGGAGAGGAGTCAGGTGGATGGGCCCATGAGATCAGGAAGAGTGAGTGGATTGGTGGAGAGGTTGGAGGTAGAAGTGTTACATGGAGGAGGCAGGAGAAGGGTTGGGTGGACCAACAACACAACAGCCGGATGTGCCACCATGGAGGAGACACCAAGATGAGGTAAGAGCTAAGATTGTCTATGTATTGTTGTTAAATGTAGAAGGGAATATGGGTCAGGGGGTGTGGGTAGGGTAGAGAATTTTAAATTTGGTGGTTAAAAGGGGTGAGAGGAGGGGTGGGAAAAGGCATAATTAGGTTAAATAGGGTTAGGGAGGGATTTAGGGAAGTTTGGGTAGGTGTCTAGGAGAAATGAGAGAGAAATTGGGAAAAAATCAGGGTTTCAGGTTTAGGCACAAGAAAATGGGCGATTCGACGTTAGTCGAGGTATGGCCGACGTCAGTCTGTATATACCGACATTGGTTAGGATTGAATAACCGATGCGCTTTAGCATGGGATGGTGTTAGAAAAGAGCGATCGGTGCCGCTTAGTGATTTTAGGGTCTAGGTTTGTTAGGGTTGGAGATTTAGGTCAAATATTTTTCGGTTCATGGTGTTTAGGTTGAAGGGTTATAGGTTCAAGGTGTTTAGGGTTTGGGGTTTAGGTTGAAGGGTTTTAGGTTCAGGGTGTTTAGGGTTTGGGGTTATGTTTTGAGGGGTTAGGTGGGGGTTTGGGGTTTAGGATTTAGGTTAGAGGGTTGAGGTTTATAGGGGTGAGGTGGGGGTGGAGGAAATATTGGTTAAAGGAAAGTTGAATAATGTTTGTAATGTGGTGAATGCTAGGCTAGAGAGTAACTACATATGAGGGATCGTGTAACTCATTTATTGTTGTTGGTATGATCGAGTGTCATCACCGATGAGTGGAGGCACATGAAAGACGTTGGCTTGATAGGTGTGAGACATTACTAGCATACAGTATGGGAGCCTAGCCTTATGGTTGCACTCATCGATAGATGGGATACAATGACCAACACATTCCATTTTCTGAGGGTGAGGTAAAAGTCACCCTAGAGGATGTCTATCATATCCTTAGGCCACCAATAGCGGGACAACAGGTGTATTCTATCTCCTCAGAGGCCTCTCGAGGAGTTGATGCTAACAAGTTTTGGCAAGGGTATGGTAGAGATGAGGTTTCATAGCATCATTCGAGCTATGGTGAGATGTATATAACCCATCCGGGAGATGAGGCTAGTAGTATTGATTATGGAGGCAGTATGTTGCTTCACACTACCAGATGTAGAGGGTGGGAGATTCCCATAGGCATTGATGGGGTCCTCCATGACATGATGGAGGAGAGGACCCGATTTTCTTGGGCACTAACATACTTGGTGCAATTTTACAGGATTTATGGGCATATAGGAGATTTTTTTGCGGTTCAGCCTATGTTGCATGTTTCTTCTCCACTACTGGGCATATAAGCACATTGTATGTGTGAGGCCACTAGGTATGCCCTGGGATGATGTATTCAAGCTAGGTTTTGTTTGAGTGGGTTACAAGCATTGGGTGTTGGTTACTGGAGCATGCAAAGTCGTCGAGCTACACACGATGTATTCTATTATAGACATTTGCTAAAGGGGTTTTCTGGCATGGAAATTATTTGGAGGCCCTATGTGGGTTTTCCATCATATGGGTGGATGGCTGCGGATTTAGATGAGATATAGCTAGTTCAATGGATAGAGAGGCGTCATGCGGGAGAGCATGATCTAATACTCATAGATAGGGTAAGACAAAATTTTGGGCTAGTATAGGATGTACCACCTCACTTCCCATAGTACAAGAGGGATGAAGACAAGAGACTGATGTCCCCTCCATGACCTACCATGCTGACAAGGTAGGAGAAGGCACCAGTGGATCGACACATTGATGATGTCAGGTGCACTAACAAATAGAGATTGTGGAGGGCAGCTCGGTGTGAGTAGCGCCACTTAGACCAAAACAATTAGGCGTGGCCACCCTCACGATCCGAGAGGGACATGTTAGAGGGACGGTGGCCACCTTATAGGGCCAAGTTATAGGTTTATAGGGATAATCGACGGGGTCAAAAGAAGAGGTGACCACGTTATAGGACTAGGTGGTGGCCCTTTAGGCCAAGGTTACAACATTATAGGGCGGGTACCCACTCGGGGTGGGGTTGGAGGTGGGGAGTAGGTGGCCAACCTACGGGTATAGGTGATAAGGTTGTGGGGTCGGTTTACCACTACACAGGCACATATTATGGCCTTCTAGTCCTAGATACCTATGTAAGCATTGGCACCACACACGTTAGTAGGACAAGCTTAGGCACGTGGTCCCATGGTATAGGTATAGGTATAGGGTCAAAGACCCTTATTGATAGGGAAGAGTACATAGGTTGCGGTGATACCCATAGCACCTCCTCGGGCAGTTCATGTAGTGAGATTAAGGGATGCCCTAGGTGAGGCAAGGTATTATTAGGATCATTTGGTAGCAACATGGATAGATTTCCCTTCATATGTGGAGTACCAGAGCATAGTAGGCCTCGAGTGAGAGGACCCGATCCCACACTCACAGTGTGGAGAGAACAAGGGGCCGTCCAAGCCTAGAGGCCTGAGAAAGGTGAGGTCACTAGTGTACAAAGGCTAGATATAGGTGAGGGTCCATTGATCGCTATATATGAGACCCACAAAGCAGGTGGTGAGGTGGGTGTGGGGCACCACACAAGAGTGGAAGAGGATTCGGGAGAGACCAACATAGATATCTAAGGGACATAGGGATATTGCCATTTCGATAGTATAGGGATTATCTATGATATGGACCGGCCTACATGTCGATGATTTTTTGTATATGATACTAGCCTACATGTCGATGATGTTTTGTATATGATACTAGCCTGTGCACCGATGATCTTGAGACATTTGTATTGGAGACATTATATATTAGAGATATTTGAGTAGACAAGTAGAGATGTTGATGATTTATATATATGATGATGATGATGTTTATGTCATGATGTGTATATGTACTTTCGATGATGATGTTATACATGTGATGGGAACTAGGTAAGTTAGGCATGATAGAGTCAAGTCATAGGCATGGATCGAGTCAAGTTAGTTTAGGCATGTTGGAGTCAAGTTTTGGTTTGGATTTAAGTTCCACGTTATTGGTAACAAAGGAAATAAATGATGATGGATATGCATGTTATGTTTGAAATTCTGAATATTTGTGAATTGTGAAAATTGGTGAACATTATGATGATGTGTGGAAAAATGGTTGATAGTGATGTTTGTTAATTGGTGTTTGTTTGGTTTAATTTCTAGTTATTGACATAGAAAGGAAACTAACTAGGGTAGAATGTGAATAGGAATGGAAAAGGAGGAATGGGTCAGGGTAGAGAGTTACCAAGCTAACCTCCAAGGGCCCCATGCCCTCAGAGTTCTACCTAGATAGTCCCGATAAAAAGAGACCTCAGGCCAATGTAGTTCTCCCATAACCTAGGGAAGATTATGATGAAATAGAAGAATGGGTTGGAAATGGTTAGGCTTGGTTGAGTTTAGGTCACATGCATGGTTGAGTTTAGGTCACAAGCATGGTTGAGTTGTTTTTAAATATAAGTGTCAATGATCTGGTCCTATATGAGATAAGAAATAAGAAACGAGGAAAGCGAATGGTAAGAGGTGGTTAAAATAAAATCTGCTTAATTGATAAGAACCCTAATGGGTCAACCAAACCTAAGAGGTGCTCATGAACAAAATACCCTAAAGGCATTACATAATGGACCATTCTAAAGGTGAATAAAATCACATTATCATGAAATGTCACGTTTGTGGCTAGTCCCTTGAGTAAAGAGGAAATTAAAAAAATAGGAAAGGATTTGAGAATGGGCAATCGAGCATAACTTAGTGTATGACAATGTGTCTTTTAGAACAAGAGACCCAGGATCAAGAATAGGAAATTCCATGACAAAAATTTCATCCTTTGCTTCATTTTTTTGTTTATAATAGATTGATCGATGTGGGAATTCTATATGGGATGAGTATATTATCTCCATGAGGTATTCGTGAAGCTGATTGATGCAAGAAGCTTCTAGATATTTATTACATTTTTGTAATGACTTTATATAGTTGTCCTTCAAGGGAGCAGTATATTTATAGTGGTGGAATTAGAGTGAAGATATGTCCTTTTTTAGGGAGTCATCTTTTGCTGGAAGTTTGACTCAAGGAGTTGTATCCCATTTTGTTTTTGGATGTTTAAGTCATGTAAAACACTATAGAGGAAGATAAGGTTCTTTTTTAGAAGACAACACCATAGCATGCAAAGAATAACTATGAAAGAGGTGGTTTTGAGTGATGAATGACCGTGGGATTCCATCTTGAAGAAGATGAAAATTATCCATGAGAATCATGTTATGAGTAGAGCCATGGTACTCATATTGAAGAAAAGGATAAAATGGTGACAGGTAATCACATGATTATTGTTTAGTCATGGATCCTCAATATGGGTAATATGGAAGGTGAATAGCACTCAAGGGATGAGTGATCAATTGATAAAAAGTGATATAGGAATTGATATTAACAATAAAATGGTCGAAGATGCAAGGCATTTAGGGGATCATGTTTGGGTTTACCTTTGAGTGAAGACAAATGATAAACACCTGATCCATAGGCATGGGTAACGATATTGGGTCCAAGCTAATTAGGAGAAAAATTTCCCCATTTACTTTTCTCTTCTTTAGCTACAAGTTTCTTTTCTTTCAGGACGAGGTCACCAACCTGGAAGGTTCGTTCGTGAACTAGTTTTTCATATGCACGTTTGATACGCTTTTGGTAAATTTGGAGATGGTCAAGGGCATTGAGATGATTTTCATCTAATAACTCAAGTTGTACCAAATGATCTTGGAAAAATTCATCATTTTTAAGCGTGTCTTGTAGTGAGATGCAGAGAGATGGAATTTGGACTTCGAGAGGTAAGATAGCCTTAGTACCATAGACCAGAGAAAAGGGTGTGGTAGCCATCAAAGTGTGAATACTAGTATGATAAGCCCACAAGGAAAAAGGGATGTGCGTATGCCAATCTTTCCCAGTATCATTGACTACCTTCATAAGAATTTTTTTCAAGGTTTTATTGGTTGATTTGGCTTGACCATTGGTTTACGGGTAATAAGGTGATGAGAAACTAAGTTAGATGCCAAAAGCATCACATAGTTTGTGTAGGGTTTTGTTTTTGAATTGTTTTCTGTTATCAGTGATAAGGTGGTGAGGAACACCAAAATGAAAAATGATGTGATGGTTGATGAATTCACATATCTTCTTGGATTTTGTAGAAATGAGGGGAATGGATTCTACCCATTTAGTGTAATATTCGGTAGTTGTTATGATCCATTGGTGGTGTTGTTAAGAATGGGGGTTGATCTCACAAAAATATTGAAACCACATTGAGAGAAAGGCCAAAGTTATTGTGCAACCTATAAGGAATGAATAGGTGAGTGGTGGAGATTAACATGTTGCTAGCATTTCACGCAACATTTGACATAATAAAACATAAATCCACGATTTAGGGTTGGCCAATAATAGCCAAGGAAAATAATGCATTTTGTGATAGCTAAACCACTAAAGTGACCTCTAAAAATCTCATCATGGACTTCCTTAATGTTGTAGGAAATTTCAAAACTCGTAAGTCATCATAAGAGAATGACATCGAATTTTCACTTGTAAAGAAGACCACCCATCATGACATAACGTGAGACACATTTAAGAAAGGCACATTGTCCATTATGAGTGAGATATGTGAGTAAAATGGAAAGAGAAAGATACTATACATATTTCTTATACCAAAAGTCACGTGGGTCGTGGGAAATGCTTCCGACGGAGTAGACCCTACGAGGTAAAAAAGAGGGTGATTGTATCCTTTGTATGGTGAAAAATATTTTATATTCAAAAGAGGAAAATTAGGTATCTATAAACCTATTAGTAGAATGTGGGGTAACTTGAAGTGTATAATGGTCAAGGGTGGTCAAGAGTATGTCTACATGCTACTTATACTTTTGAAGGATCTCATTACGACACTAGTATATACCATTCACTTGGCTTATGATCAACCGAGAATCACCAAAGATATTGATTGTCTTAACATCTAAGGCATAAGAATCCTGGAGACCTAATACGGGTGCTTTGAATTCTACAATATTCTTTTTACAATCAAAATCAAGTTTTAAATACAAAGGCATAGGTTCACCTTCAAGAGGAATGAGGATAACACCAACCCCACCCCCACACTGACACTTGGAGCCATCGAAGAAGAGTGTCATTTGGTAAGTGGGTTGGTCCAGGGAAAGGGTAGCTATATACTCATCCGGGATGTCAAAATTAGATGGTTGATCCCCAAAAATAGTTGTTGGCAGTTAGTTAGTAATATCATTTCCTTAATGGACTTTTGATGAATGAATTCAAGGTCAAGGTCGGCCAAAAGCATAAGCCAACAGCATCACATTGATGTTTATAGGGTTTGGCATACATATAGTGTAATGGGTCAAGTATTAGTAATGAAGAAGCTTATTTGGTTGAGTAGGTAATGGTGGATTTTTGTGGTGACAAAAAACTAAGGCTAGGTAGAGTTTTTTGGCATGGGTATATCTAGTTTCGTAGTCATGTAAGGGTACAACTTATGTAATAAACCACTTGCTCTCGTTTTGGTTGTCGCGATGAGAAAGCATGACACCTAAAGAATCATAAAAGAGTTGGTCATCTTTAGGAGGAATGAGTACGGTGGTTAAATAAGGTATTTTTTAAGGCCTCAAATGCTTTATCGTATTCATCATCCCATTTTAATGAAACATATTTCTTGAGAAGATGATGAAATGGTTGAGAATGGTCGTAATGTTACGAGATAAAATGATGAATGGATTGTGTAACGTCCCCATTTTAGTACATTAGAACAAGTAAATTTTTTTTTTTGATAAATGCTTTCTAGTTCTAAATACATAATTTAGAACTCACAAATCAAAACAACCATTCTTATAACAGATAACCATATGCAGCTGTAATGACTCGGAGTACCTCCGATCTATTCATTCCATGACTCGGTAATCTACCGATCTATTCATGAGTATCAAAGAGTTGGCATTTTTATTTTAACACATCACTCTTGCGGTTCTCTTCCCTAATCCGAGATTCAGAATGCTCTGTCCAAGGAACCTATCTCGAATAATTGTTACCATTATTCATCAAAGCATCTCGGCCCTTAGACTAGGTGACATAGGACAACCAATCAGCAGCTTGTGATACTTTGGCCAAAGATTTGAAACATATGCTTATGTCTCGTATTCCTTGACGGAATACTCGTCATTCCGGAATACATCCTTCACCCCATTCCTATGTTATGTAGAATGTCTTATACCGACTTACATCGGTCTCTCTCGCCCAAGTTATTCACTCAGGAACGGATTAGTAATATGACAACGTTATAGGGATGCTCCCGAGGACTAGGGATACACTGACATACTGGGTCAACCCTAGTTAACCTAGTGTGTCAAGATACCTCGAGTCTCCTGGGGCAGCCTTATAACATGACCACATTCCTAATCAGTCCTAGAGTAAAACTTGTTCGAGTTTAAGGTGTAAATCTTAACGATCAATGCAAAGGGTGTCGCCATAAGTCACCTGTATTGTTGTATCTTTGAGAAGATCCTAATCTTCTCGAAGGTACAACCCTACAGTTGACTTGTGCCATCAACCTTCAAATCCGCCTCGAAAAGATCTACTTATTTATAAGTGTTACATACGTTGAGTTAAAGTTATACTTTAAGACGCTCCTTTTAGGGTAGTCTTTTCCCAACCCCTGGGTTCCTCACCTTAGAATTACCTTTCTCAATAAAACCCATTACACAAAGAGAAGTTATTAAGAATCATGGTCTCATCAAGGAGTTCATCGAAAAACAGTAATCTAAATCAACGAAACTGGGCAATAGCCCTAAATCTTCACATAAGGTTGCTAACCATACCCTTTTAGGTTTATATCAGTTCTCATAACTGAAATATATCTTACTTATTAGAATTGAGATATAGTGGTTAAAAATCCAATTAAACGTTGTCTTGACTTAGATCAAGACTAGGAAGTAATAATTTATTCATCCCGTTTAGCTTCCTGTTGAGGTTTATTTTAACCTTAGCTTCTCGAGAGACAGTGATCTAATTTCCAATTTAGCTTTAGATAGAACATAACAGATCTACTAAACATTCACAAGTATTCAGTCACATAATCTTTTCAAAGCTTACTTAGAGAATCCCAAATGTCTCCAAGGTATACAATAATAACAATGCTCTTTAAAATCATTCGAACCGAAGAAGTTCAATCCATCAAGATACGAATGCAAACACATAAGTAACAAATACCTCATTTCATTCATTTCTAAGCTAATCAAATACATTTTATGCATTCAGCATATTGGATACAATACTCAACAGCAAAAGAACATCTTTCTTCAAGTAGTACATTTAGAGAATCAAATTGGAATTCATCATAAAACCAAATTAAATGATCTGAACATCATATCAGATCTGCGTGTCTTTACCACTTATGGAAATCATCTGTAAAAATTATCAACACGGGTTAGTTCGGTGAACTGAGCATGATAAGCACTAATTGTTAAAACAATTGCAATCCACCAATTGTTCTCATTAAACAACCTGTTTAAATGAAATCATTTATTTAAATTCCAAACATAAATCAGGCTATTCATCTTATATGTTAGAGACTAAGAACAAATGAATACAACCAATCTAAAGACAGCAAAACTCCTACAAAATTGTTTCTATCAATTTCTCAAGGCAGTTAAAACATTCAACAAGCTCACTATCTTAATTCTTTTATCATCATAACACATTTCAATGTTATTGACAAGTATACCTATTTAAACAGCAGCTCATATTTTATACCAGTCTCTCCATATAATACCTCAATTTATTCTTGTTATGCCCTTACCGTAGAGATCACAAAAGGATGCAAGAAGAAAGCACACAAGTTTTCCTATCTAGGAGAGAGAGGATTTTCCTATTCCACTTACTATATACATCAACATATAAATTACAGTCAAGAAGAAAGAACAAAGTCCATCAGAATCCTAAATCAATAACATTCTGGACTGTACCGACTCCTTTAGTTTAATACATATATATTTACGCTGCGACTAAACAATCATGATTACCAGAAGAACTATAGTTCCATCTAAATCCAAATATAAAAGTCACCTGTAGCTACTAAGCGATTTAAGAGCTTTCACGCCAAGCAACAGAAAATAATCCAACCATGAAAGACTCAACAAATCTTTTCTCTATCATTTATCAACATGAGAATACCCAATGCCATCGCCTGACATGGTACAACTAAGAGCTCTTTGTTTCAGTCAAACTTGAGACAAGATAACATTAAAACAAATAACGTTTCCATATGCAAATATAGTGACATTCACGCAGAGTCGAAACACAATATGCACAGCTTCATTCAACTAATCAAATCCCTACGATTATACAGCAAGGGTGTAAATTAGAAGCCATTTTCAAGAAGAATAATCACAACCAGGTCTTCACAGGAGCCAAATTCCATACCAATAAATTTCCTCAAAGTTTCATCTGAAGTCGAGTTACTACAAAATATAACAGGGTATCAACAAAGTCGAGTTGATAAAGAAACCCCATCCCTTAATTCCTCAGAATCGAACTGAACATAACACAACAATATTAAGAAAGATTCAAAATGATATGCATGCTCAGCGAGGGCTCAAATTGAGAAATGAGCCAACATGCAAAGCATATCATGGACTCAGCAGTGCAAATCCAACTAATACTTATAACCAAGGTTTCAATTGAAGTTGAATTCATATGACAACAATTCAAGAATCCTAAAAGTTCTCACAACAAAACTTCTATAGAAGTTAAAACATAAATTACCTTTCAATGACTCCATCGAAGTCAATAACATTTAGTATTCTTAACAAAACAACAACATTCATAACCAAGCTTAGATAGAAGTTTGAAATACTAGATACATTTCAAGGACTCTCACTGAGTCAATACCAACCGTATTCACAACTGAGCTTACACAGAAGTAGAAACACCAGTTACATTTCAAGGACTTCAACAGACTCAGAATCAATGAGTATCCACAACAAGCTTCCGCAGAAGTCATAACATACCACCCATTTCAAGGATTCCAACAAAATTCACAATAAAACTTCTTACCGAAGTCGAAACATTAATTACGTTTCAAGGACTCAAAAGGAGTCGAACCCATATAGTATTCTCAATTAAACTTCTACAGAAGTCAAAAATACTATCTATTCAAGGATTCCAACAATATCAATAACATATAGTATTCACGACTAAACTTCTACAGAAGCCAAAACATACTATCATTTCAAGAATTCCAACAGTATCAGTTTCAACAAGTGTAAATAGCAAGGCTTCGACTGAAGTCGATATCAAACAAGAAAACATTTCATGGACTCCAACAGAGTCTGTTTCATACATTATCCTTGCAAGCATTTCTTGGAATCTACCAAAATGCAAAACACAGCATGATAATTCAACAACACGAAACCAAATGTACACCCAACAAGGAATCAACTGAATAGTCGAGCCAGCATGAAAACACAGCAAGATACTTCATACATTGCTACCATAAAAACCAACTGAACCAAAAATCATCTGAACAGAGTTGTTCTAATGAAATCATTTGAAGGAAAGCAAGATTTTTAAAAGTTAGGGCCTAACATGCCTGGTAATGTTGCTTAAAAATCCGAAGAAGACCTCTGAATGTGCTCGAGCCTTCTTCTCCTCTTCCACGATAGATTCAACAACAATAATTTGTTACTATCATGTCTTATAAACTTTCCCCGACAGAGAAAAGAGCTAGATAATCTCATAGTTGCCATGCAACACATAGTAGACTGGTTCGAAGAACCAGTGATCAAACAGAGAGAAAAATGGAGCGAATGGAAAACCAAAATACCAACAAATTTTCCATTTGCATGCCTTCCCAAGCAATCCGTGCTCGGGAACCGAAGTTCATCAATGACATTAACTCCAAAATTCCCGCCTAACCTCCATTGCCACCGACCACCATAGTTGGCGATGGAAAAAAGAAAACCAAAGACCATTTCCAGATTTGGCGACTCTGCCACGTCGGTCTCGATGGCCGTTTGAAATCTCTCGCTAAATCCCTTGTCCTTCATGCTTATCCCCTTCATTTAATGCCATAGAAACTACCGCCCATGGCTCGCACCCCTTCATATGTCCCCCTTCATTCATGGTCATTAGTTAGGTTAGAAACATAGGTTAGATCTTAAGGTGATACTTAGTCTAACTTCCTTAGTGCTAGGTCGCTAACCTTAGAAACATTTAGCTTATAGTTTTAGGGTTAGGTTAGATTAGCACTAATCCAACCCATAGGTTATAGTTTAGGTTTAGGTTATTAACCTTAATAAATCCAGTCTAGGTATAACAAATAGAATCGTTCAGTATAAGAACCAACAGATATACATTCCTGAAATGGATTCAATCCAGCATTGATAATAAGCTAGCAGTATATATACCAGAATTTATTACCTGGCTCAAGGTCTAGACCTTCCTGATATTACGATATCGGGAACCAATTCATTTAACAAGATCAGCCTGAGTTAACTCCTGAATTTCTCATTCAACACATTCAGACCTAGCAACCTTCGTAAGGTCTATAATTTTTGTTCATCTAGAATAAACTTAAAACATCTCTTGGATCAATGCAACTGATCCAAGGCTGAGTCATAAAGATGGGTAAATCCACAATTCACCCCGAAATTAGATTAAACTCAGGTGCTAAAAATGAAAGAAATAAAAGAGTCCAAGCATATCCTGACTCAGTCAAAGATCTTCAAGAGCAAAGAAGATACAATCCATATCAAGCATGACTTCACAATCAAAGGAACACATCCTTTTATAGAAGAAATCATATATCAACACTTGAATGCTCAGGAGGAAGTAACAATAGTACAGGTGTTACAGATTGCATATTACCTTGTAGGATTTGAAGTTAATGGAGATTAGTGGGTGGAGGCATTTCCATAATAGCCTTTACTTTAGCAGGATTGACTTCTATGCCACGCAAAGAAATGATGAAACCTAGAAGTTTTTCAAAAAGTACCGCAAAGCTACAATTCTTTGGTTGAATATGAACACAATAATTGATGAGGTGGTCAAAGATGACTTTAAGGATGGGTAGGTGTTCAGTTCAATGTTTGGATTTGACAAGTAGATCATCTACCTAATCGTCTAATATGTGATGCATGATTTCATGGAATATTTAGGTCATGGTGGGTTGGTATAGATGGAATTTTTAAAGCCAAAAGGCATGGCTCGATAGCGAGAAAGACCCCAAGGGTGTGAAGGAAGTCTTGTGTTGATCTTCTCGAGCTAGTAATATTTGATTATAACCCAAGAAACCATCCATGAGCAATATCATTTCATGGTCAGCAGTGAGATCAACTATTTGTTAAATGCCTAGTAGGGAAATTTATCTTTAGGACAGAGACTAGGTTGAGGTCATAGAAGTCCATGTAGATGTGGAGTTCCCTAGTCACCTTTGTGATAGGAACGTTGTTAGAGATCCATCAAGCATAATCAATGGGTAAAATGAAGGAAACCAAGAGCGAGGCATTGAAGTTCTTCTTTGAATAGAAGAGTAATGCAAGGATGCATTTTCCATAGCTTTTGTTTGATGGGTTTGGCATCAAAAATTTTACAATATTGTGGACCACAATTTTTGGGTTGATAACAAGCATATTGGCATAGGACCAGGTAAAATTGTTGATGTGAAAAATAATAAACTAATGATATTAGGTCTCATACTCATTGTTCATTAAATGTCAACCCAGGGGCATAAGATTTTCAAAGGGCCTACAAAATATATGCTATAGTACTTTGGAGTGAGGTCTTTGTAGGCTAGAATTATCAAAGAGTATAAAATAATGCTTATGCAACTTTGAAAGTAAACTATGTATGTTTCTAATCAGTATATCTAAAACTCAACACACTATGAACTCATTAGCTTTTAGAAATGAAATGAATAGCTGATAATCAACCTACACAACATAAATAGTAAATGGAGGAATAGGATCTTCCTTGTAATTCCTTCCGAGGGGGCCCTTCCTCGTGCAGAAGTGAGTTCTGATCCTACCCTAGAAACTCACAGAACTGCTCAAGAAGATAAATGATTCATCTATTAAGCTGTAGTGATTAAAGATTTCTACAAAGAAAGAGATTACAATGAACTTAAGAGCACAAACTCACATTATTATATTTTGTCTTCACACATTAACAATTCTTATTCTCTTCTACAACTATCACTTCATTGCTTAATCTATTACTCCATATCTATTACATTTCTATCTAAATATATATATAGACAGATCACTAACTCATTCTATACTAGGAATATGATCAAAAACCACTCAAACAGATTATAGTTGTTATGTTTCATATTTTTTGAGTGGAGATAGCTAATTCTATCTTATTTACATGATAAGAACTGATTACAAAACTACTTTAAAAGTAACCATAACATTACATATGATGTGTTAGGATAATGGTACTTTTTTTTTTCTTATATTTTGGTGTGAGATGGATAAGTTCTCTTTGGCTATGGGCAGGCTGGAGGTGCATCTTGCTCTATTGCTATAGGTAGTTACGGAATATGCTACGGGTAGGTATGGAGCTTGCTATGGGTAAGATAAATCACCCAAAAATTCTCAAACTTGTCCAAACAATGATTCCACTTGGTTAACTCATTTTCCAACTTCATATTCTCAGATCCATATACTTCATGATGCCTCATTATTGTTGGATGTCATGATTCTCTTTTATCATTTCCCACCGGTGGTTATAGGATACTGTAGGAGCACAACCATAGTGCTACGGGCTAGGGCCTACTACGTCAAAAGCTTATGGAATCTGGTAATTTGTTCATGGAGACATCAGAAACATCAGTTTTCACAAAAGACAAGATTCACCAAAGTAGATAAGTATATTAGATCTTAATGAACATATCATACTAAATATATGCAAAATCATAAATTTATCTCATATCAACCATCAAGAGGAGATCGAAGTGTCAAAAATGTATATGTAAGAGGATTCAAAAAGGATTTAGATGGGGCCAAAACATGCCAATATGTGGCCTCATCACACCCCCAAACTTAGCTTCTTTCTCATCCCTGAGCAAGCTAGCTCATCTTGAGGGCACAATATTTTATGTAGTCATAGGGGTCCTGATTACCTACCTGGCCATATCCATAGAGACCTCCTCTTATCCCAATTTCATGCCATAAGGCTGCTTCTTTTTCATTATCCAAAGGTACTATTTCCCTCCAATCTAGAATGGGATACCAGAAGATGGGAGGATGAAACCTCAATCCTAACCATCCTTCCTTTTTCATTCTTACCAGTTCTATGTAATCATGAACCCTTTTTAAGGCCTGCTTAAAATTTACAAGTGAGTTTGGCTCTTTATTTCTCAATATAGTGGGCAACTCATCCCATCTTGATTTGCAAGATACATAAGTTGTTTGACCTTCTTTTTCCAGGAATATCAAATATCGGTTCTGGACAACTATCCGCCTTTGCCTAACCCATGTAGCCAATCTATCCTCTGATACAAACTTTTCCCATTCTTCTACAATGTCCTCAGGGTAACAACTTTCTCCCCTTATCATTAAGCGGATTGTTTTTCCATTTCTAGATACTCATATGCCTCTTCTTTTCTTCTCTTCTCATTTTTCAAGTGGGATGTGAAGGCATCTAGAAGTATGTCACCCTGTACATGTTAGGATTCCAATTTACATTAGAAGGATAAAAAAATTATGGATATAAAACTCACTCATTGTTCCTAAGTGTCAAGATAATATTATCTATATATGTTAAAGAATGTTTTGGGGTCATCCACAACATAGGGAAGGTTATTGTATACTTTCTCATATCGAAATGCAACCATTTCTCATACGAGATATAGAGCATATACTCGTGGTGGAGGTCTCGCATTCAAAAATCCTATTAGAAATATCATACATATTTTTACTTTCATCTTGAAGTCCCTTTACTTGGCCCCTATTTTTCCACCTTCTCCAACAATGTGTCATGTTTCTTCCTTGCTTCAACATGCCCTTTAAATATTTGTACTAGCCTTTGAAAAACATTATAATATTTAAGAAATTTTTCTTCTAAGAATGTATATAGGTCATCCTTAGGGCCAACTGAATAGGTATTTTTAGAAGTGAGGTCAAAGTGTATTACCTCAGGTTCTGTTGTAGGCTACTTTTGTGCTCTATATGGGATCATTTGGAGTAAGGAATCATCCTTTCCTCCCTTGTATTTACCTTCATATTTTGGTTCAGGTTTAGGTTCTTCTACAAGTTCTTCTTCTTTTTCTTCTTCCATGGGAGTCTTTTCCAAAGCTTCTGCTACTCCTATCAAGGCATCCAATCCTCTTGTTCCCTCCATGTTTCTTATAATGCTTCTCAAAATGTTGATTTCCTTCACTGCTTGCTCCAGAGTTTGGAATTCAGGTTCTTGTTTCCCTTCACTTTTCTCCTCTTCAATTTCTGCCTGTTGTGGTATCTCAGGAGGTATTTGTTCTTGCTTCTTCTCTTCTTTTGAACTATCCATCTCTCTTACTATCTCAAAACCTTCTTTTTTGATAAATAATTCTTCCTTCTTCTTTTGAGGTACTTCTTCATTGATTTCTATGGTCTCTATTTGTGTTGTTATTTTCCTCCTTATCCTATGAGATCTTCTTACAGCTGTTATTTTTCTCTTTTGTTCTTTCTTGGGGGTAACTTCCTCTACTACCTTTTCTTTTCCTTTTTCCTTAGGTGCTGAGGTAGTCTTAGTTTCTTCAGGTGCCTCCTCTACTATAGGTGTAGGGGGTTTTTCTTCATTTTCCTACATGTTATGTTCCCTAGTAGGTGATGTTTCCTCTACACCTTTCATCTTCTTGGAGACAGAGCCCCTTGATTCTATAGACAGAGAGGCATGAGGGATGCTTTTCTTACTCCCTTCCTCTTCTGTGGTTTCCTTTTCTGAGGAAATGATGAGCCTCCTTCATCTTCTACCTGTAGCAGTAGAGATCCTAGTATTTCTTACTATGGGTATACTAGACTCCTTTTCTCTCTCCTTAGGGACCCTTATGATATGCTTTCTTTCTGACCTCCTTTCTTATTGTCAGGTGTTTCTTAGGGGTTTCTTCTTTTTCCACTCTTTATTCAATTTTTTATTGACTCTTCTCTTCTTTAAGTGCTACAGGTTGTTGTTTTGGATTCCCTATTACTTGGTTTAAATTAATCCTAGGTTGGATGTTTTGGAGGCCTTACTTGGTGATTAGCTAGATCAGACAGTGATGAGACAAGGCGTTCTTCACCCCTTTCTAATATTCTTTTACCATTTTCTTTAGGCTATTCAGCAAGTGGTTTGGGACATTTATTACTATTCCATGCCTCAAGTGATTTAAGTATTCAAATTACATTGTAGGCTTAAATTTTTATATCCATAAATTGCTATTCATCACCAAGTACATTCATCACCAAGTGGTGAGTGAGTTTGGGACCTTCCTTCACATGTGAAGTACTTGGTGATGAATGTAACAATTTCTCTCTAGGCCTCAGGTAGGCTTCTTGTCTCAATGCCCCCTTTTGTCGATTGTATTACTCCCCTTGGAAGAATTGTTTTCTGATTTGCTGTGCATTGGGTTTCTCCTCACAATTTTCTCCATTTTGATGGAGTCCTTTCACTTTCCCGATCAAGTCTTATGTTATTGGAAATGATATGCTAGCTACCGTAGCTTGTTGTCCATCGAATGTTCTTGCAAATTTCTCTACTCTCTCATTCGAGTATTTGGTTATCAGTTGGAAGTAATTTTTCCATCCATCCTATTCAAATATATCCCAAGTAATGAGGGTTATTTCTCAAGGGTGTGACATCGGTGGGCTCTCTGTGAACAATTGTTCCTCCCATAGCTTCTGAAGACAAGTTTTTTTCTCTCTGCATTGATTTTTACCCTTTTTGTTTTTCTTAATCACATCTTAGGGGAAATCTTTAATTGTCCCCTATAATCGAGGTGTGCATCATCATTCCATAGGTCATTGTGTTGCGGCTAATTAAATCTACCTATAGCGAGATCCAATCCTGCTTCCTCCCCTAGACAGATGTCACTCATCCCAAGTGAAAAAATGTTTCACACGTGCCATTTTTCCTTCAAATTATTGCTGAAGGGATTTATTAATGTCCCCTCATGATGGTGATTGAAAAAATAGTAAATGATTAAGGTGTATATTTAATTTTAACATGTCTTTTCAAGAAATAGATACTTACTACTTGTAGATGTTACCTTCTTACCTTAGTGCCACATATTTTTCCTTCATGTGACACCTTTTTATGGGAATATGCTTTGTCCAAGGGTTGGGCATGCAAAACTTTTTCCAATGAGTTATTTGTTTGCGAGGATCATCGAAAAATGATTGCTCTTCTAGAATTTGTTTATGCAATTTTTATGCTTAGGTAGATTTGACATGAGGTTCCTCTTGGACTCACCGGAGGTCCTTGTTTATATTTGTGCATCTGCAACATGTGAAAACCTATAAAAATATACCTCCTTGCATAATGTTTGTGATTTTAGAAACTTACATTCCTTCTTCTTTTGTTGTATGATGCATGCAAGTTCTTGAGTGGATTTATGCATCTCTTTTCTTGACTACCCATAGCACTACTTTGTTGTAGCACTCTAAAATTGTGCCCGTAGTGACCATGAGGTAGCCCAGAAAGATCGAATAGGTAGCCTGATTTAACCAAGGGGTTTCCCATAGCAAGCAAGGAATGTTTGCATGAAGGGAAAGAGTACCTATAACATGAATTCTACTTTGTGTAATTGTTTTTGATTCAGATTTTGCCTTACCTCCTTCTGAATAGTCCTATGGCTGACCAAAAATCTACCCGTATCATTTTTAGAAAGTGCCTATAGCAACTGTTTGAGGAGCCCGCAACAACTAGAAGGTTGCCTATAGCAACTGGAAGTGGAAAAAGCAATGTGTTAAGAAGGTTTGGATAAGGTGTTTTTCTTTCCATCCTTCTTAAAAAATACACATTTTTCTTCTCCTTCTTTTGTGTTTTTTTTTCAGTTTTTTCCCTGGAATGGCGGTAGTGGTTTTCCATTCAAGCCCTTTTTATAGTTCCGAGCAGCCAAAAACTTGTTTTCTACCAGAATCTAGCAAAGAACACCAAAAAGGGTTTTCATTGTTTTTTTCTTTTTCTCTATTTTTTTATCCTACTACTACATGTAGCGAGAATGTTTATTATGTCCCTATTAAGGTCCATATAAAACATTTCAATCTTCTTCCCATGGGAAGTAGAGATCATCCTCCCTTCCTTCCTCAACAATCTCCTTTTCCTTTTAACTTGGTGGGTCTATATGAGGGTTTATCTGCATGGATTGTTGCACTTGTGAAAATTGCTCCTTTGATAAGGGTTTCTTGTATACTTTGAGTCTGTGACCGTTAACCAGGAGTTTGAATCTTACTAGATCAATTGTTCATAGTTGGACTACACCATTATCATAGACATGTTCAATCTCATATGGCCCAAGCCATCTTGTTTGTAATTTTCCTTTGTGGTCTTTGTATTTTGAATCAAACAGTAGGGCCCAATCTCCATGTGTGAACTGCCTAGGCTTGATGTATCTGTCATGCCATCCTATTTGTTGTTGTTGTATCAATTATGTGTTCTAAAGTGCTTGTTGTCTGTACTCATCCAAAGCATTGAGCTGCATCAATCTTTTCTTGTGTGCTTCGGAAATATCAATTCCCATCTCTACTGTAGTCCTCAGAGTTTTGTGTTCAAATTCTATTGGTAGCATTGGTTTCTTCCCATACACCAGCTCATATGGTGTGAAGCCAGTAGTTGTTTTCCATGTGATTTTGTATGCCCATATAGCCTCGTGGAGTCTGGACTCCTAATCCTTTCTTGATAGATTAACTATTTTGGTCAGGATATTTTCTAATTCTCTATTCATGACTTCAACCTAGCCATTGGAATGTGGATGGTATGGTGTGGAATTCTTGTGTCTTATCATATATTCTTCCACTAGGTCAGTAATGAGATCAACAATCAACTATGGCCCTTGATATGTAACTATTTCCATTGGTACACTGTATGTTGTGAATATCTCTTTATATAAGAAGGTTGCTACTTTCTCATCTCGAGCATGTGTCAATATTTTACTTCAGCCTATTTGGTGACATACTCTATACAAACAAGGATATACTCTTTTTCTTTTGATTTGGGGTCTATCGGACAAAAAAGTCCAGCCCCCATTTGTCAAAAGGTTCCGATTCTGATTGAGGCTGTAATGGCATCTCATCGACCTTGTAGGCCCCTATACGTTGGAATTTATCATAGTGAGTTGTATATCTATTTGCATCTTTATGCAACGTAGGCAGTAGTATCCTGTAGTCAGGATTTTGACTATTATTCTTTTGGCTGCAAAGTGTCCTCCACATGGCTCGTCATGGCATGCTTTGAGAATGTCAACTACTTCATCTTCTCGTAGACATCTTTGTATTACACAATCATGTCCAGTATAGAAGAGAAAACCATAAATCCAAGAGTACTTACCACTTTTCCGTATCAAGGCATGCTTCTCTTTTGAGGAAAAGTGATGTGGCAGTTGTCTCGAAAATGAGGTAGTTTGCTATATCAGCAAACCAGGGTGTAGAGATAGCAAGGGTGAAGAGGTGATCATCAGAAATGAGTCATCCACTATGCCATCCTCTTGATTGCTTTGTAATATTGAAAGGAAGTTTGCTATAACATTGTCCTTCCTGGTTTATCTAGTATGGTAATGTCAATTTTTTGCAACAAGATAATCCATCTTACCACTCTTCTGAATACCGATGGTTTATTCATGAGGTACACGATGGCAACATGATCTATGTGTATGAAAGTTTGATATCTTGTGATGTAATTGTTAGTGAAAATATATAGCACCGCTAGATGTTTTCTCGATTTCTAGTTTGATAATGGGCATCCAGTGTGATTGCACAACATGGAATTTTTTCCCCAAGTGTGGGACTTGCAGAAAATGGGAAAAAACTCTCCAGATTAAAGGTTGGTTCCTATTCCTCTATTCAGGTGCATGCATTCATTTTGTAGAGGATCTATCCTAAGTCCTACTCTAAATCTTTCCAAGGGACCAAGGTGAAGAAAAGTTGTAAAAATAATGAAATATAAGCTAATGGAGGTGATGCACTCGAGGAATGATGAACTCCCACTCTTGTTAAACAAAGACCATAAAAATAATACAACTCACATGCACAAGTAACTAGATTTGTAATGAAAAGATTAGAATGAATGCAATGGAAGTAAGAAAGGGGCTGGAAATCACCCACAAGCTTATTTTATTGCTCCACAGAGTTGATACAAAGCATTACAATGGCCAAAAGGCTAAAATTTTGCATTTACAGATTTATGGAAGGTTTGAAAACTCCACAAACTCACTGCAGAATAGAGAGAAAGGGAGATACAAAGAAAAAACGTCCAACCATTACAAAGAATGAATCTTGTTCATTTATAACTGAAGCAAAAGAGAGAAAATAGAAGGAACAAGCAAATCTGATCCTTGGATTCAACCACCCGCCATTAATCTCTGTCAAATCGGCCTACAAACCATTAAATTGATTTTTCCTTTTTTGCTTGTATGTTGGAGAAGCAAAAATGGAAAATGGAATAAAAATGATGTCTTCGAAGCAATCTGATCTTGCATTCAAGGCGTGAGAAGACATTCTAGGGTTTTCCCCATCAAATCAAGTTGATTCTCCATCCTTGGTGTGCTGGAGAAGAAAACCATGGAGGCTCAAGCAAAAAAAAATGACTTATTTGAAGCAATATGGTTCGCATTTATGGCCTAAAAGACGTTTTAACATTTTTCTCCATCAAAACCTACAAAAATATTTTTTTATTCCTCCAATGCATAGAGGGGCTTGAGACCTTTCCAAAAAGTCTAATTTTGTTGAAATCTGATCTCTGGATCAAAAGATATGCCCATCTGAAGATTTAGGGCAAAAACTCGGGCACAAATTTCGAGGCACAAAATCGGATTTCAAAAATGGGCTCACGGGGTCAAAATTTGCATTTTGCACTTTTGGAAAATTTTCCAAAAAAACCGCACACCTCCGCTACCCCGGGACACATGGCATCTTCTCGTTCGTCGGAGGGCCGTAGGCCTATCCTTTTCTTCAAAATTTTCATTAGGAAAATTTTCCCAAATCTCCCCATGCTTTCCCTTTCCATCGCTATCTAGACACGTGGCACTCCCTCATTAGTCGTTGGGATGCACCTCCAATTCTTCCCTTTGCACATTTTTTATATTTTTTGGTGAATTTCTCCAAACACTTCGCCCCTTAACTTCTCCATTGTTGGACACGTGGTGGCTCCTCATCGCTCGGTTGGCCTTCGGGCATAAGTTTCATTTTGGGCATTATAACCGAAAGGGAAACATTTCCCAATTCTCCATGTGCTTCCGCCAACCACTTTCCTTCTCCTCCGCGGCCCACGGGAAAATTTTTGTCTTTGTGCCTCGCTAACCGCTTTTGCAAATTTTTTGAAGTTCACCCCCACCAGCCCGACCTCCTCTACCACGTGGTGTGTTCCTATTTACCATGGACTTGTCAAGGGAAAATTTTCCCAAAAAACTCTGCCAAGCCATAAATTTCAAAATATTTGGAGTTAGGATGAAAATTTTACCTTTCTAGAAAGGTGAGAAGATTCTCTATCTGATGGAATCATACCCAAAAAAATTTGAGTCCCTGAAGCATGCAAAAATTCCATTTTAAGTACCAACAAGGAAAATGGAGGAGGAGTTAGCCAAAAATAAGCATGGGCTTATTTTGGATAACAATTCTTGTGACTGAGAGGGGTCATCACGTCTTTGGATGAAATGACCAGCTACCTAAAGCAATCCATTGGGAATGGAGTCATGAACTTAACTACTGTTACTCTCAATTCATTAGAAAATCTCTAGGATAAAGATGTGAGAGTATAAAAATCATTTTGGCCTGGAACATGATCTGTAAAAGATGCATCCTTGGGGCAACAAAACATGTGCCAAAACACTTAGGGAAAATTAAACCTAAGCTATAACAAAACAATGTGCAGAAGCACTTGGAGGAATGAAAATCTAAGCTAATATGTACAAGGTGAGAATTTTCCCTTAGTAGCAATGATTTAGATGGATTCCATTAACTGGAATCTATAGTTCCTCACCATCCAATGTAGACAATTGGAAGGCATTGTTGTTTTAGCATTTTGTGACCATGTAGGGGCCACTGCAAATGGCATCAATATTTGAATGCCTTCCTAGCTTTGCTCAGTCTGCATCCCATTTCAACACTAAATCTCCAACTTGGAAAGTTCTAGCCTTAGCTTTCTTATCAAAGCTTCTCTTGATCATTGCTTGATCCTTTTCCATTGTTTGGGCTGCATGCTCTCTGGTTTCTTGGAGTTCCATCAACACTTTGCATATCTAACCTCCATGGGCTCAAATTATAACAATTCCAATTGCTTCATGAGTTCCAATGTTGGCAACTCAAGTGACATAGGCAAGACTTCCTCTTTCCCATAAACAAGCCTGAATGGAGAGTTACCTGTGGATCTTTTGGGAGTTATCCTATCAGCCCATAGAGCTGATTTGAGCTTAGTGTGCCAAGTCCTCTGATTTTCATCAAGATTCCTCTTGATGATCCTTAATAGATTCTTGTTTGTGCACTTAGCTTGGCCATTACCTTGAGGGTAATAATTTGATGAAGTGCTCAAATAGATCCCATTTATAATAGCCCATTCGGTGACCTTTGATCCTATGAATGCCAATGCATTATCTAATATTATAGTGGCAGGTATACCAAATATGGTTATTATCCCCTCATAGAAGTCTAGAATGCTAGATCCATTTGCCTCTTTGAGTGCCACCACCTCATCCATTTGGAGAAGTAGTCTATAGCTGTTAGACTCCATTTTTGCCCTTTGTATGAGTTTGAATTAATGAATCCAATGAATTCCAAACCCCATTGCATGAATGGCTGGTCAACTGAGATTAGGTATAATGGAAGTGTTGTTAACCTCTCTTTTCCTGTGAAGAATGCATAACTCCTGCATCTCTTGATCCATGCATAACAATCATTAAATACTTTGGGCCAGTAATAACCATCCTTCATGATCTTGAGAGATTTCACTCTTGGAGAAAAGTGACCCCCATCTGTTCCATTATGGAACTCTTCTAACATTTTCTCAATCTGATTTGTCCCAATGCACCTCAACAACACCCCATTGATATCCTTTTTGAACAAGACACCATCAACAAGTGCATACGGAATAACTTGTAATATGAAGGTCTTCTCTTGGCTCTGTTCATCTACAGAGGGAATAGGCCCATTTTTAAGAAGTGCATTATGTCTTGGGTCCAAAGCAAGGAGTGAGCACACCATCATTTTCCTCTTGAACATCTCTTTCCTCTTGGCTGTCCTGCAGCACCAAAATAGTGTTCTTCTCTTTCCTTTCTTCAATTGGTTGACTCAAGGCCAATTGCTCACACAATCCCTTTTGTCAGACCAGTTTGGTGACTTTGATCTCAATGTCATACTCCATGACATGAGTAATCCACCCTGCACATTTTTCATTTAGATATTTGTTGAGGAGGAACTCTTTAACTCCCAAATGAGAAACCAACAGTTGGACCTTGTTGTTTGAAACTAGATACTCAAATTTCCTCAAGCTCATAATAACTGTAAGAACATGCTTCTTAATGAGGGAATACCTTACTTCATAGTCCTCTAAGCTTTGGCTAAAGAAGGCAATTGGCTGCTTTGAGTTTTCTTCATTTTGATGTACTAAAATTGCATAAATTGTATCACCACCTCCAAATGTATAAAGGATGAAGCCTTTGGATAAATCTGGGTTGATGAGAGTTGGAGCCCGTGAGATAGCTTCTTTGATTTCCTCAAAAATTTCCTTAACTTCAGCTATCCATTTGAAATCCGGACTTTTCTTCAACATCATAGTTATTGGCTTGACAAGGGCTATAAAGTCTAGAACAAACCTTTGAAAAAATTGATTCATCCCAAGAAACTTTGAAGAAACTTGTTATGACTTAGTAATGGAAGTGATTTTATTACTTCAACCCTTTCGGATCAATTGCTAACCCTTCTTTAGAAACAATGTGGTTTAGGATCTTGCCTTCATGAGCTAGGAATATGCAGTTTTTGGATTCAAGGATATCGCAAATCTTCTACATATTTGAAACACTTGTCTCAAATGAAAGAGATGGTCGATACTTTTTTAGAAAATATAATAATATCATCTAGGTATATCAGCACTATCTTGTTGATCAATCCCTTGAATGCCATATCCATTGCCCTTTGGAAAGTAGCTCTAGCGTTAGATAACCCAAATGGAATTTTTCTATATGCATAGGTTCCCCATTTGGTGGTGAAGGCTATTTTGAACTGATCATATTCCTTTACGGTGATCTGATTATACCCTAAATAACCATCTAGCAATGAAAACCTTTCGAGCCAAAGCAACAACTTACAAAATCTACTCCATAGAAGGAAGTGGGTAGTGATCCTTGAGGGATGATCTGTTCAAATCTCTAAAGTCTACACACAACCTGATTTCCCCACTCTTCTTTCTAACTGGAACCAATTTTGCAACCTAGCTTGAATGCTTGATGGGGAATATGATACTTTCTTCTATTAACTTATTCAATTCCTTCTTCATGAGAGGCTCAATGTGTGGATTGACTAGTCTTTGTTTTTTCCTGATGGGCCTAGCACTTAGATCTAGTTCAATTGTGTGTTGAGCTAGCTTGGGATTGAAACCTCTCAAGTCTTCATATCTCCAATCAAATACAACTAGGAAATCTTGACAAATTTGCATAAATTCATACCTTTCTTTCTCGGTTGCCACTTTACCAATTTGAAGTGACTTACCTTCTCCAACTATGATTGTTTCGAATCTTCTCCCTTGACTTGGATGTTTTCTTTCTCCTTCCTAAATTGATCATTGGGACTAAAGATAGACTCTAAAGTCATGAATCCTTTTGTAGTTTGTTGGTCCTCATCTATACCACTTGATCACCATCTTTGCTGTCCCAATTTTTCCTGATTTTTGGTGAGAACTCAGCTTCCTCTTACAAGAAATTGATGATTTTGGTCACTCTCAAACACTTGCCAACTTGTATTATTTTCTAGCATTGATGGCCTCACAATCACATGGATGTTTGGCTGCATTTTATCTCTTTTTATACTTTCCACAACATAAAAAGTTTCCCAACTGCTACAAATCCTATCATCAGCTTCGTTCTCTTTCCTAGGGATGGAGTTGATGCCAAAACCCTCAAAATCCTCGATGAGATCCCACACCCTATTCCTATAAATTTTGAGAAATTCATTCTTGGCAACATGTTGTCCTCTAATTTTATTAACAATCAGCTCACTATCACCAAAGACTTGTAAGTTTTTGATGTCTCTCTTTCTTGACCAATGCAATCCATGTATCAAAGCTTCATATTCAGTAGTGTTGTTGGAACATGAAAACTGAAATCTAAAAGATAAATAATACTTAATTCCTTGAGGTGAAACAAGCATTGCTCCTCCTCCTGCACCTTGTATACTTCTTGATCCATCAAAGAATGACTACCATACCCCATTTTCATCTCTATGGTCTATCTTGGTGATGCTAGGCAGAGGCTGATTTTCTTCATGCATGTAATAGACTCCAAGTTTAGATTCTTCCATTTCCTTATAGGGATCAAAATCATGTACCTTTCTAGCACATTCATCAAGAGTTAAATCTTGGATGCTTCTAACTTTGGTATCAACTTCTTGTGTGTTTAGATATTCCTCTTGATTAAATGCTGAATAGTTGGCATTGATTGGGCTTGGAGTATGAGGCTCTATGTGAAAGTTTGCAATAGGTCCAGACCTGATTGTGGCCTTGGCTCTATACCTGGTCCTAAAAAAATGTGTGACCAATCAATCAATAGATAAGTAGCCTCTAATTTTAGCTTTGAAATCCCTTGACAAACATATGGCAAAAAGTGGTGGCAAATCTATCACCGACACATCTTGCAAAATAGTGACATTGGGGCATGCATGAAAAGTAAGGCTCAAATCCTTAATTACCCCAACCTGTGGCTACTTTTGTCCCATCTAATTGCACCAACCCTTTAGATATGAATTCATATTGAGGCCCATTGATCAGCTATTTGCTTAGGCATCACATAACTACTTGTCCCAGAATCAATCATGTAATTATGTACTAGTTTATCCCCAATGATAAATGAAACATAAAATGGAGGGGGCTTCAAAAATTTACCTTGTTGTGCTCTAAGATTTATTTTAGGCTGAGTAGCACTTATGAGTAGCTTCTCTTGCATGTGAGCTTGCTGGTTTGAAGTTGACCAATTCTTCATGGCAGCTTGTAATAGATCCCTTTGGCTTGGGATAGATAGTGACTCCCACATAGATATGTTAACATTGGTCTTCTTCATTTGTTTAATGATGCTAAATGGGGTTGAGAAATTCTATTGCTACCCTTTAGTCTTCACATATTTTTCTTGTACATGGGCTACAAAAACTGGCATTTGAGATGGTCTATAAGGTGGCTTAGGCTGTCCTTGCACATTTGGAGCTGTATTTTGCTTTGCAACCACCTTATGGAGTGATGGAAGGTTGTGAATTGCTTGGATCTAATTACATCCCCTCACCAATATTCCTTTTCTTTGACCGTGTGTTAGCTGCTACACTCGAGAAGTTGTTTGATTCATACAACAAAAATCATCAACCTACCAATTCACAAGTGTAGTTTCATCCGGAGTTATATTTTGTCAAGATGTTCCTTGTTGTTGGTTTGTTTCTTGACTCACTACACCTTTTATACCAGTTATTGTCACCATCAAAGCTTGGTTCAAAGCACCATTGAAGCACATAGATTGGTTGTGAGGTTCACTACATGAGAAACACCAATCATATTCTTGGGATATATTATTTTGTATTGGCATTAAGGCTCTAGAGGTAGATGAAGCATTGGGGTTATAAGGCTGAAATGGTCTATTGGTAGAAGGCCTTACTTGATTTTGATTTACAGCTAGGTTGGGTGGACTATTAGGTTGATATGGTTGTCTATTAGGCTGGGTTTGAGGCTGATAAGAAGGCCTAAAAATTTGGGCTTGCTTCTCTTGAGTGTAACCAACTCATTGCCTAAATTTTGTAATTGTTTCATAACTTCTTGAAACTCATTTGAGACACTAGAGGATGAAGTAGAAGTTTCATTTGAACTCTAATTTCTAAGAGTGGGAATAGGATCTAAAGTAGGTGATTGACTAGTGCTTGGGTTTTCTAAGTCTGGATATAAGGGCATATGAGGCCTAGGTGCAAGTTTACCAGCTTGGATCAAACAATTCTCAGCCCTAATGGCGATGTTGTAAGCTACAGGTAGAGTTACACCTCCCATGGATTGGATCAACATAGAAATGTCAAAATTTAAAGCTTTGAGAAAGTATAAGAAAGCACCTTGAGCTATTGGCCTCACTACCAATGGGATTCTAACCCATGTTCTTTGAAATATGAAATTGAAGTTTGTTAGCTTCTCATTGGGAGCTCTCTGGATAGTTTTCAGTTGCTCCAATAGAGAAAATTTGTCTCCTTTCTCTCAAATTGGTTATGGAGGGCTGTACACAACTGGTTCCATTTTGGATAGAGCACTGCATCAAGGCTCCTAAACTATTGGAATGCTTTACCTTTGAATGAAGATGCCAACAATTTTACAGCAATTTCCATCTCAACAATCTCATGGATTCCACAAAAATTAGCAATCTTTGACATGATCACTAGGAGTGGTCTAATTTTCTTGATAAAGTATGGGATATTCTTCAATGCTGATTGGAACTAGATTTTGTACATTGAGAGTAAGTGGGTTCTACCACTAAAGTTGAAATAAGGATTGGGTTGTGCCATTATGATTAGCCAGAGAACCCTTGTTGATTGGATGAAAGGTCTACCAGGTGGAGTTGATAGAGTTCTATTTGGTGGAGATGGAGACCTTTAAATCCTTATTCCCCTTTCTGTTCTTTTTGGGGATAATTGCAGATATTTAGAAAATCCCTCTTCTTTGGCTATTGACCTTGTTTGGATTCTTCTCATGAATATTCAAGCTTGGACTGTTGAAACCAGTTGATTCTATCCTTTTGGAGTGGCCATATGTGAAAATCAGGGCTCTTTCAAGCAATTAAACTTACAACAATTGCACATCAACTTTGTTGTAATGAAGATGAATACCTCTAAGGTCCCACCGAGTGTGCCAAAATTGTTAGTGCAAATCTGTTGGTTGGATATTTTTTCATGCCAAAATATGAGGTTTAACCATAGTACATGGGATTAAATCCCTCCTCAAAGACAGGTGAGGCTGCCTATTTATTACTAATCTAAAACACAACAAAAATAATATGTACAATATTCACACTAATCTAACCATTGGGGTTGGGATAGAATCCAAAAATCCATATCCACAATAGATGGAGATATTGTTGTTTTCAAATTAAAATGGATCGGAAAGGGAATTACTATTATGGAAAAACACAATGGAAAGGAAATGAGAGGAACATATTTTCTTTCGAGTAAACACAGAGCACAAAATAATCATACGATCTTTAGATAACAAATGTAACATTTGAAATGATTAGAATGATCAAGATGCTAAACAAATAATAGCTTAAGATTATGAACATAAGAACAATATCTTAAGAAAGATACATCTCACAACACAAATTTTACAAAATAGCATCAGCTTCTATTCCTCAAATGATTAAAAGAAAACACAAAGTATTTCTTCTTCACAATAGATCTCAATATTCTAAAAATCTCAACCCTTTGGAATGCATAAGCATCCCTTATTTATAATAAAAGGAGTTGAGAGAAAATAGGATAAATCCTAGAAAATAGTCTTTTTAATGAGAGTCCTACTTTTCTTGACTCTCATGCAGGAGACCAAGTCAAAATTTGCTTCCTATGTGATGAAACAAAAATGAAAAAGACATGTCGATTTCAGGATTGAAATGACATACAACATTGTGCTTATTTTGAATCATCACCTTTTTCTTCCTCCAACAAAGCCTACTTGTCCCAAAATTCTTGGAATTTTTAGATTATACCCTACATCTCATTTTCATCAAGCGCGATGGAATGATCACTCAGAACTTCACATGTTTCCAAAGTATCACTAGCATTGTCAGGAAGCTTTTTCAGTCTCTTTTTGAGTTTCCTTAGGGTCTCCAAAGAATGTTCAATTTTCACAAACCTATCAATGATTTCCAGGATAAATCCATAATTTGGTTCATGCTGAATTGATTCTTGGATCTGTTTGTAAAGATCATCAATAGCCAGGATACCAAAAATTCACTCAACACCTTAGCATAGATCTTGACTAGATCTTCTTCTAAGTCATTCTTTCCATTGACAAATTGATCTCTTGATTCCCTCAATTTTCTGCAAGCTTCATTGAGAATATTTATTCGAATCTAATGGATTTGGTTAGTTCAAAATGTTTATCCCCATGTGGAATGATGCCTTCTTCAACCAAGATGTGGGATGGAACTGTTTCGAGTGTTTCGAGAGCTTCAAAATTTAACTCTAGGTTTCGATCTCTACTAAAAATTCATCATCCATTTTCTCTCCATCCTTCTTTATATCCTCTAAGGATTTGTAGACTTCACAAGTTGTCCTCGATGACTTATTTTCCTTGCAGTAATAGCCTTAAGATCCATTCATCAACCGTCCTCCCCTTCTCATTAATCCTCTCGATCATGGGTACCAATGAGAAATCGAACCGATAGAACAGAGGATGATGGTGTTGAATCAAGAGGCTTTGAGAGTTTGAGTAGCACTTCGTCATCGATGTAATTTCTCTTTTAACTCATCTCTATTTGCCTTAGTTTCCTTTAGCTTCACGGCATAACACATTCATGACATCTTGTGTATCTTGTTGTGATCCCTCCATTGTTACTTTCCCTAGTGCCACCCTTGTGATTTGATAATACTGTGACCATTATATCATCCACGGGAGTAGAAATATCTACAAATTTATGCCCCTGTGGCATCCACTAAAATGCTTGAAACTATTTTTGGTTTCTTGGCCGACTTGGTAGGAGTGACCTTGAGGGAGCTAAAATCAAAGGCTCAGTAATGGAACTACCACCTTCCTCTTCCTCAGAGTCTGATCCACTAACCATTGAGGCGTATTGGAGGAAGTTTCTCCCATTATAGGTGTTATGGTCACATCTTCAGGTTGAGGAAGGTTAGCTTGTGGAGTGGTGACCCTTTGCGAGTGTAGCGTCGTGGTAATGGATTCAAGAAATGAAGGTGTAGTCGGAGGAGGCATGTCCTTGGTTAACTAGGGTCTAGTGGGGAGAGGTGAGAGGCTAGAGAAGATAGTAGCCATGGATAAGGAACTTGGTGACAAAATATGAGGCAAGGAAGCTTGAATGGGAGGAGGCAAGGATTCTGAAATTAGAGCACGAGAGGTAAGAGAAATACTTACCTCTAATGACCTATCAACCGAAGGAGGAATGGAAGGTTGAATAATCTCTTCTCTTTAAGGAAGATTCCCTTGTTCTCAGTTGTGGAGGTGAATATAGAACCTCAACTATTTGTGGGAGAGTGGCCCTTTGGTGTAGTTACTTGATATTCTCCCTTTCTAAAAACTTAACCTTCATTTGCCTTTCGGAAGGGTTCTTATCCTTTTCCTTTTTTTTCCCTTGGAGGGTCCCACTTCAAAAGTCACTAGCTTTGCAAAACTCCCTTCTTTATAACTCATTCCCAAGAAATGAGCCACGCCTTAAGTACGGGAAAGAATTTGAGTAGCTCCTTCTGTTATAGAAGCTTTCTTAGCAATGGACCAATCAATGGCAAGGAATACATATTGATCTTCATTTAACCTATCATACGAGGCATAAAGGAAACTCTCGTTATCCTTAGTGCCTTTTGGGATGTCGATAAATCCAAGCATCTAGATTTCTTCAATTGTCGACCTACTATTGTCCCTTCTTAGGATGGAAACCTCATCCCAAAGATCAACCCAAATATCTTCAATGTTGGGAACATGTAGATACAAAGTCCATATGATTTAAGGACTCCTCGAAATCAAATCCATCTATGTGCTTCATGTGATTCTTCAACTTGTCCTGAATCTCGGTCACCACATTCTTAGCTTTGACCATGATCGAGCATGTGTATCTTCTGACGGAAATAGGTAAGGATACGTTAGCCTTATGTTTTCTTTGTTGGAATTTGTTGAAATCCAACAATTGTCTTACCAAATCCATTAGGATCAGCTTATCACCTGGGAATCTGGGCAATCAGAAAGGATCACCGTGTACATGACCACCCAAAGGTATGTGAACTTCTTAAACTTTAAGAAGATACATCCCCATTTTGATACTTCAGCCCATGCTTCGTTAGAGACTCTTCTTTTCCTTAGATGAGGGTTCATCCTGCAGATGTTTTCATAAAAGAAAGCATCGTTCACTCTTCTGAATTGATCCTTGAAACCCTTCATTTTCAGCTGAGGGAAGTACCGATATATGTGTTTTATTACCCTATCTCCTTTTGCATCCAACCTTGGATAATTTCTCATGCTGGCAGCTGTATAGGTGACATATGATGACATATAGAATTTGCCACTAGTCAAGACTATCTTCATCTGGGAATTAATCACATCACTTATAGGGCTGCTCCAATCGATCCCTTGTTCACTCTTCTTCATAAAGAATAGGATTTGATACATCCATTCTTGGAAGTCTCTTGACTTAGGGAGTCCAAATACTCGACTCAACAAGGTGATGATGTCACTAATTTCAAGGATGAAATCACTCCTGGGGACAAACTTGGGAAACCTTGAGATAGTTGGTTTGGCCTTGATCAAGAAATGTTTATTCACATGCCGAATGCGAGTCCTCTTGATATTTTTCCTAGGATTTTGTGTTGACTTAAGATCTATGTCGACATATTACATCGAAAGTTTGGTCATTTTAAGACTTCATCAAAGTAACCCCATCCAACTTCACTATGAGTTCTCCTTCTTGATTTTTTGCACGAGAGTCCAAGTCATAATTGGAAGCACAGGCCAAAATGAACTTGGGGCATTGAGCAGACATTGGGAATCTTTCTGCAAGAGGGAGGCCACTTTGTTGGTTATTGAATTCATCTAGGGACTCGAGAATAATCCTTGGTTCTGTTCCAAAAGTCTTCCATATCAATATTACCAAGATCTCGTATCTCGGATGTCGTAATTACAATCTATGTAGGAGGGAGATTCCCTTTCTCGGTACTTATATTTCATCTTCCCTAACCTATCTGACTTATCCTTAGATGGTCCAGAATTTGACATGAGAAATACTGAAGAAAGAATGCTTAGACAACTCTTGTTTGAGCAATCAGACTTAAAAGCTTGTTGAGAAACCTCACAGACCCGCCACACTATCCAAATTTTAGAACTTGCAAAGCACCTAATGAAACCTGACACACTAGAATGTATGTCGGAAATAAGGTCTTGTTAGATACTTCAAAAAACCCAAAAGATCGCAAAGAGTGTCCGAACTTAGTAGATGTCGAAATTTGGTAAAACTCGATGCACTTTGGCGGAAGTAGGAAGATGTTGATCACTTTGCAAGACCTGACACAAAGTGAAGATCAGAGGATGTAGAACAATTAAAGAAACCCGATACACTGCAAAGTGTATGTCGGAGGTTGATATATGTCCAAAGACTAGATAAAACTCGATACAGGGCCGAAATTGGAGATTGTTGAGCACTCAATGAATCCTGACAAATGGAGGAAGCAAGGAGATGTTGAACACCCTACAAAACCCGAAAATAAAGGAATCAGGTTTTTGAGGTGTCAGGACATGCAAAATTCCTGCCATTTCACCAGTTAGGAATTTAATATTTTTTCAATAATCAACAGGGTATATTCCATGGGGTAAAATAAAGAAACACCCTAGGGGTGAATTCCACACAAGAAATTTCAATGGAATACAACATAAAATGAAGAAAACAATCTAAAACCCTAAACCTAGAGGGAAAATAGGAAAGGACAGAGAACATCAAAATAATATCTCAAATACAAATCCAAAATACCTAAAATCGGCAAGAAAAGTAAAATACCTTCAAGTAATTTCAAAAATTATCAAAAATGGAACATGAAATTGATCAAGAAGCTTGATCAAAGTTTAGAGGTCACAGCACAAGTATGAAAAATCCATAAAAAGAAAAGTACAACAGTAAAAATGACGTGTAAATTTGGGCTATTTATAAAACCCTAGCATTTATGACACTTCACCTGACACGTGTGCCAACTACCCAACAACTCGGAGTTAATTCCATGTCATCATGCTTGGAGTGCCCAAAAACCCGATTCAAAGGATTAGCTATCAAATTAGGTTTCAGGTTTTGGAAGTCAAGTGACATGAAGCATGAGATGATTAGATGTTCTAAGGTCCCGAAAACCCGATAGAAAGGATTATATCAGGTTTTAGGTTTTGGAAGTCAAGCGACATGAAGCATGTTTTTTTAATCATGTTCTAATGTTCATGAGTTCGAAAACTGATTGAGAATGACTTGTTTTGGGTTTTGGGTTTCAGGAAACAATTTGCATGTAGCATTTAAAAATATGTTATCATGTTGTTGAAACCAAAAAACCTGAAAATCTCCTCAAAAGGGCCTTTTAGGAGATTTTTTCCAAAAAAATTCTATGGTTATCTTAATTTTAGCTAGAATCATTAAAATGAGATAACAAAATCTACAACACCCCCGGATGTTTTCTCGATTTCTAGTTTGATAATGGGCATCCAGTGTGATTGCACAACATGGAATTTTTTCCCAAGTGTGGGACTTATAGAAAATGGGAAAAACTCTCTAGATTAAAGGCTGGTTCCTATTCCTTTGTTCATGTGCATACATTCATTTTATAGAGGATCTATTCTAATTCCTACTCTAAATCTTTCCAAGGGACCAAGGTGAAGAAAATTTGCAAAAATAATGAAATCTAAGCTAATGGAGGTGATGCACCGAGGAATGATGAACTCCCACTCTACTATTAAACACAAACCATAAAAATAATACAACTCACATGCACAAGTAACCATATTTGTAATGAAAATATCAGAATGAATGCAATGGAAGTAAGAAAGGGGCTGGAAATCACCCACAAGCTTATTTTATTACTCCACAGAGTTGATACAAAGCATTACAATGGCCAAAAGGCATAAATTTTGCATTTACAGATTTATGGAAAGGTTTGAAAACTCCACAAACTCATTGCAGAATAGAGAGAAAGGGAGATATAGAGAAAAATGTCCAACCATTACAAAGAATGAATCATGTTCATTTATAACCTGAAGAAAAAGAGAGAAAACAGAAGGAACAAGAAAATATGATCCTTGGATTCAACCACCCACCATTAATCTCTTTCAAATCGGCCTGCAAACCATTAAATTGATCTTTCCTTTTTACCTGCGTGTTGGAGAAGAAAAAAGGAAAAATGGAATAAAAATGATGTCTTCGAAGCAATCTGATCTTGCATTCAAGGCATGAGAAGACATTCTAGGGTTTTCCCCCATCAAATTGAGCTGATTCTCCATCCTTGGCGTGCTAGAGAAGAAAACCATGGAGGCTTGAGCAAAAAAATGACTTATTTGAAGCAACTGGTTCGCATTTATGGCCTGAAAGACATTTTAACATTTTTCTCCATCAAAACCTACAAAAATAAATATTTTATTCCTACAATGTATAGAGGGGCTTGAGACCTTTCCAAAAAGTCTGATTTTGATGAAATCTGATCTCTGGATCAAAAGATATGCCCATATGAAGATTTAGAGAAAAATTAGGGCAAAAACTCAGACACAAAATTCGAGGCACAAAATTGGATTTTAAAAACGGGTCAACGGGTAAAAATTTTCATTTTACATTTTTGGAAAATTTTCCAAAAAAACCACACACCTCCACCTCCCTCGGGACATGTGGCATATTCTAGTTCATCGGCAGGCCGCGGGCCCTCCCTCATTAGTCGATGGGAATGTGCCTCCAATTCTTCCCTTTGCATGATTTTTGGTTTTTTGGTGAATTTCTCCAAATAATCTTGCCCCCTAACTCCTCTACCACTGGAAACGTGGCGGCTCCTCATTGCTCGGTGGGCCTTCGTGTCTAAGTTTCATTTTGGGCATTTTAACCAAAGGGAAACATTTCCCAATTCTCCCCGCGCCTCCTCCAATCGCTTTCCTTCTCCTCCGCAGCCCGCGAGAAAAATTTTTCTTTTCACCCCCGCCAACCACTTTGGAAATTTTTTGAACTTCGTCCCCACCAGATAACCTCCTCTACCACGTGACACATTCCTATTTGCTACAGATCTCGTCAAGGAAAAAAATTTTCCAAAAACTCCGCCGAGCCATAACTATCAAAATATTTGGAGTTAGGAGGAAAATTTTACCTTTATGGAAAGGTGAGAAGATTCTCTATATGATGGAATCATACCAAAAAAATTTGAGTCCCTAAAGCATGCAAAAATTCCATTTTAAGTACCTACAAGGAAAATGGAGGAGGAGTTAGCCAAAAAATAAGCATGGGCTTATTTTGTATAACAGTAATGTTTGAACTAGTTTATTGCATATACAACTGACAAGAATTCTTTCTCCATCACCATGTAGTTCAGATCTGCTGCTTGCATATTTTTACTTACAAAGTAAATAGCATAGTTGAGATGTCCTTCTTTCTGTCATAGTATTGCACCTAGGGTAGTATCAAAGGCATCTATATGTATGTGAAAAGGTAATGCCCAGTCTCATCCACATAATATGGGGGTTGATATGAGTAACTGCTTTAGTAGATTTAATGCTTCATTATAGGTGGGAGTCCATACAAACTCAACATATTTATTTAATAAGGTGAACAATGGGGCTACCATTTTTCTGAAATTGTTGATGAACCTCCGATAGTAAGCAGTATGACCTAAGAAGTTGTGCACATCTTTTTGTTTTTGCGGTACTGGCAGGTCCTTGATGATAACAATCTTGGTTGGGTCCACTCTAATCCCCTTTTTAGAGACATGGTGTCCTAGCACTATCCCTTCCTCCATGAGCATGAAACATTTCTTATGACTTAGGGATAGATGATTTTCTTAACAGCGTATTAATAATTTTTCTAAGTTATTCAGACATACCTCAAATGTGTCTCCATAGACGGTGAAGTCATCCATATATATCTCTACATAGTCATGTGAGAGATCTGAAAATATGCTAAGGACTACCCACTGAAATGTGGCAGGTGCATTGCATAATCCAAATGGTAGGACAGCATATGCGAATGTTCCCCATGGGCATGTGAATGTGGTCTTTTCTTGATCCTCAGGAGCAATGTGGATTTGATTGTATCCACTGAAACCATCTAAGAATGCAAATTATTTATTCCCTACAAGTGTATCGGAACTTGATCAATAAATGGGAGTGAGAAATGGTCCTTCCTTGTAGCTTCATTCAATTCTCGTAGTCTATACATATACACCACTCACCTCTTTTCTTAGGTAAAATTAATAATGAGAAACCCAATGGTTGTCGGAGATTGGATACATGAATCTTACATCTAAGAGTTTTTGTATTTCATCCCCGACTATTTCTTTCACTGTTGGGTTCATCTCGCCTTTGTGGTTAGCATATGGGTTTTCATTCCTCTTTGATGTAAATGTGTTGTGTACACTTTTCTAGGATGATGCTTTGCATGTCTTCATTAAACCATGCATAGGCTCCTTTGTTTGTATGTAATATGGCTATCAATTTTCTTTCTTCTTCCACACTTAATTTGTTATTTATGTACAAAGTGTCTTACGGCATTATTTCTATGGCTTTTGTGGCTTCGTCATTTCTCTATGATGTTGATTCATCGTATGTGGTTGCGATTGTGTGGCAAGTGGTGATGGAAGATCCTTTGATCACTTTTAGCTAGATTTTATTTTGATCATAGATTAGAAAAAGGACAATGAATACAAGGAAATTCTTCAGGAGTGGATTGTTCTACCTAATATTTGTTTTGTAGTATGTTGGAGATGATGGTATCCTCTTCTAGATCTGCCAGTGTGCATACATGATCTATCTTTAAAGAAGGGTAGAGTGGCACCTCTTCTTCTTCTTCAATACAAATAGGCTAGTCCTTGTCTTGTGATACCTGTGCCGGTGGGTACAAAACTAGTTTCTTGGTGATGTTCCCATTTGAAATTTGTATGTTGCTAGATCTACAACTGATTAATGCATCTACAGTGGCCAACCATGGCCTTTCCAAGATCAGAGGATATCCTCAAAGTTTTTTTTTTGGCTGCAATACAATAAAATCTGTAGGGTACTCCCATGAATCTACTGATATGACTAGATATTCTATGATTCCTTCTGGTCGTACTATGGATCTGTCTACCATTTACAACATTGTAGATGTGGGATGAATATGTTGTAGGTCTAATTTATGCATTATTTCCATTGTTATGACATTGATGGCAGCTCCCATATCGATCAAGGTATTATGGACTTATTGTCCATTGATCTGAATAGTGACAACTGGACAGCTTGGGTCTACATATTTTTGTGGTAGCGTTCTTCCCAACATGATTTCTGCCAATTTTCCAATGACATGGACTGTATTAGGATCCTTCTTCTTCCTTCCAGGTTTTCGAAGGCACAAATATCTGACTGCCTTGGAATAAATGGGGACATATTTAATGGCCTGAAACAAAGGGATCTTTACACAAACATTCTTCATCTACCCTAGGATATCAAACTCAGGTTCAGTAGGAATGTGTTGAAGGTTCAGACATTCTGGGAAGGGTGGTGATATTGTTTTTGCATTCTCTTTATTGGCTGGTTTAGGATCCTCCTATGGTTGTGGTGTAGACTGTGGAATGGATATTGTGGGGTTTTTCATTATGGGTGGACTTGGAGGTGGTAGATTTCTTCCTGAACGCAGGTGGACTTCATTGATGTCCATTGTATAAGTGGGGTACTATGTTATTTCAGCAGTACATGTTGGTTGAGCCAACTTATTGGTAGGATTTGGCACAAGTTGAGTAGGTATTTGAGCCGGTCTTATTGGTTGTGTGTTTGAAATTATTGTAGGATGTTGTTGTTGTGGGAACCCACCTTGCTGATTTCCCCAAGGTTGCTTCCCTCTCCATGGTTGTTGCCATGGGTTTGCAAGATTTTGTGGACCTTGGGTTGGTTGGTTTTTCCATTGATTGTGTGGGGGCTGCCATGGTTGATTTTTCTAGGGTGGAGTGGGATACTGCTGCCATTGATTGGGATTATATGGTTATTGCATAGGCCAATGTGGGTTGGGAGGGGTTGGGGGCATCTAGGGATTACTCCAGTTGGGCATGTTATTTGCATTTTGATTGAAAAATGATGATTGTGAAAATGGTGAATTCGATCCCATACCTGGATAGTTTGTCCTTGGCTACCAAGGTTTCCTTTGTGCCACGTAGAATGATTGGTCTTCATTTCCTCCTATGGCATGTAGTGCTATGGAATCTTGGTTCTTCAGATGTAATGCTTGTTACCTTCATCCTTATAACTTGACACTTGTAATCAGCTTGCTTCTTCCGACAATCTGGGTAGTAGACCGTAAGGGCTTGGTCCATTGCTTGTTTTCTCTATCTGGTGTGCAGCGTATCTAGCTATATGGCCTTGTGGCTGATTATATCCATCTTCATTTCCCATAGTGATTATTTACATCAGCTTTAGAGATCCCATTGGTTGATGCTAATAGCATCTTGTTATTCTGAAGTTTACCCAAATTTGATCTTGAATAATTCTTCCCGGTTGTTGCATCTCCTTGAAGGTTAGCTGAGATACATCTCCTCCACTCATGAGGTCTAAGGCTTCCAAAAATTCATCTCGGGTACCTTTCGAAATACTAGCTTGAGCGTGTCTGGGATGAGATTAGTTTTCTTATGCTTCTGCAGAGTGAAGGTGAACCTCTCTGTGTAGTCTTCCAAAGATTCATCCTCATCTTGAGTCATGCGGAATATGTCATTTCTTCTAAAGTTTCTGCCTTTTCCATATTCCTGATATTTGGCCAGAAAATTTTTCTTCATCTCATCCCAACTACTAACTGTGTTTCCCCTAGTCCCATGAACCATCTTAGTGTTGCATCCTTCAGGGTGGCTGGAAAGAGCTTGAGCTTTTGTTCATCCATTCGGTGAGTCGTAGCTTCAAAGATAACACATCATACTTAAATAGGAATGTATCGGATCCTCATTGAACGTCCCACCCTTAGGTATGGGATGGCCGAGGGTGGAATATTCTTCGTAGGAGTATGTTCGAGTGGTTTATATAATTGGGAATTCTAAAGTGGAGGCATCATGTCCTCTACCTTCAAATTCATTTCCTGATGCTCGATCCATGGTGTATTTCCTTGTTATACGGATCCCAAGAGATTTCAGAATAATGTCCTCAAATTCTTGATCAACCTCCCCCTCGATACGATAATTTATAGATACTTGAGGTGTTGCATGGTGGGTGGCATTAGTTGTAATAGAACTTTTTGAATTGAGTAGGTATTCCAGTGTTCTTTCTCCTCGTGGAGTATGGGATTCGTTTAAATCCTCCTCTTGTCTTTCTTTCACTAGCACGACCAATGCCTTCTTTGATTCTTGTTCTTATTCTTGAATATGTTTCAGATCCTCTACAACTCTTCTTCTTTTTGTGGAAGTATACTCCTTGTCTTGGGAGATAAGTAGGTCCTCTGCTGTAGCAATTTTTTTTGCTTTGGAAAAAAATCTTCCAAACGAGTCTGGTTCTCTATGCATAAATTTTCCAGCTCTCTCTTCATTTTTCCTGTATATTTTCCTTTTTTTCCTTTTTTCTATTTTTTTTTAAATATATGAGGAGGTTGGTTCTTAATGCTATTTGTAGAAATTTAGAAATGCGGTAATGAAAAATTTAACCTAGAAAGTAGGAATTCTAGCTTCTATAAAGATTTTGAAATATAACGGGAAGGAAAGTTGATTTAAAAAGTAGGATGGTTATTCTATAAAGCATGAATGGTTATTCTAGAAAGTTGGAAATGAAAGAATGAATTGACTTAAAGCAGGAAATTGAATCACTTCTATGGTATTGTCTAGACACCTTCCCTAGTAACGGTGCCAAAATGATGTGCAGAATAATCAACCAATGATATTAGGTTTCATACTCTGTTGTTCATTAAATGTTATCCCAGGGTCGTAAGAGTTTCAAAGGGCCTACAAAATATTTGCTACAGTACTTTGGAGTGAGGTATTTGTAGGCTAGAATCATCAAAGAGTATAAAGTAATGCTTGTGCAAATTGGAAAGTAAACTATGGATGTTGTTGATATGTAGATCTAAAACTCAACACACTATACACTCATTAGCTTTTAGAAATGAAATTAATAACTGATAATCAATCCACACAACATAAATAGGAAATGGAGGAATAGGATCTTCCCTACAATTCCTTCCAAGGGGCCCTTTCTTGTGCAGAAGTGAGTTTCGATCCTACCCTAGAAACTCACAAAACTGTTCAAGAAGATAAACGATTCGTCTATTAAGTTGTATTAATTAAAGATTGCTACAGCAAAGAGATTTCAATGAACTTAAGAGCACAAACTCACATTAATATATTATGTCTTCACACATTCACAATTATGCTTCTCTCATACGGCTATCACTTCATTCCTTAATCTATTACTCCATATCTATTACATATATATATATAGACAAATCACTAACTTATTCTATACTAGGAATATGATAAAAAACCACTCAAGCATATTATAGTTGTAATGTTTCATATTTGTTAAGTGGAGATGGATAATTCCTATCTTATTTACATGATAAGAACTAATTACAAAACTACTTAACAAAGTAACCATAACATTACATATGATGTGTTAGGATAGATAGTAGTTTTTGTCTTATATTTCGGTGTGAGATGGATAAGTTCTCTTTGGCTATGGAAAGGTAGAGGTGCATCTTTGCTATGTTGCTACAGGTAGTTATGGAAGATGCTACGGGTTGGTTTGGAGCTTGCTACGGGTAAGATAAATCACCCAAAGACTTCTCAGAATTGTCCAAACAATGCTACTACTTGGTTAACTCTTGTTCCAACTTCATATACTCAACTCCATATACTTCATGATGCCTCATTGTTGTTGGATGTCATGATTTTATTTTATCATTGTCCAGCTAGTGGCTACAAAGGCTAGGGCCTACTAATTCAAAAGCTTATGACATATTGTATTTTTGTTCATGGAGACATTAGAAACATCATTTTACACAAAAGACAAGATTCACCAAATTAGATAAGTATATTAGATCTTAATGAACATATAAAACTAAATATATGTAAAATCATAACTTTATCTCATATAAACCATCAAGAGGAGATCAAAGTCTTAAAAATGTATGGGTAAGAGGCTTTAAAAGGATTTATATGGGACCAAAACATTCCAATATGTGGCATCATTAAGCGTTGTTATGGTCCCGAAGGAAAGAGATGAAGGCTTCTGTTGAGTAGCGTCTAAGGATTGGTGATATTTAGAATTTGTGGGTCTTCCGAGTGTTAATGTTGATTTTGAGGGTTGATTCATTCAACATAGTTTGCATCTTAGAGGGTAATGACCGATGAATATAAGAGTCCTCCGCACCAAGGTAGGTGAGGATGGACTCATCGTCGTCTGAAATTGAATGACATTAATAGAAGGCATATCATCATCGATCATGTCAAGATACGGGAATGGGAGAGAAGAGGGAGCCTCACCATCATGTTGATAGGTCAGTGGTTCTAGGGAAATGGTGTTTATGAATAAAAAGTTAGGAGGAATATAATCGGGATCTATGGACTCCATGGGTGAAGATGGTAATGTGGGTGAATGAGATGGGAAGATTTCTTGTCATAGATAAGGTCAACGTGAACCTTCTTGGAGGGTGGAGCATCAAAACCAATGCCACTATGGTCATTGTTTTTGTGAGAGGTACAAGAAATGATAGTATGATGGCCTTGTTCATAAAAGATGAAGCAAAATCATTTCCATGTGCACCGGTTGCTTAACTATGAGTGAAGCGGTAGTTATTGAAGGAGTGTAGGTCAGATGAAAATGGTTGAGCTTGGGATGGAGGTTCAAGTTTATAGGTGGAAATATAAATTCCCCCATATGTTAGATTAGTGCAAAGGTGGGGAGGGCCATAAGGAAAAACATCACTGATTTGGATATTATAGATGGGGTGTTGACGAAATTCCCATACTCTTGTGGGGTGAGGAAGGTGTCGATATAGTATAGGTAATATTCCCCTAGAGTGAGGTGTTGAAAAACACCTTCTAAGGGATCAATAGTTGGTATGTGGGTAGCGGGGATAGATGGCTTGTTATATGATGGGGAAATAGATGCATCAATGGTAGAGGCTATAACTACGGTGGGGATATAAAGCTTAGATGCATCGAGAGGTAATGGCGTTTTAGTGGATAGGCTTCCTCGGGCGAAGGTGAAGTAGAGATAGTGGAAGATTCCTTAACGGTATAAGCACATCATTGGGCTGATAAACATGTTACAGGTCTTGAAAGGTGATGGGTTGGAAGGGATGGTGTAATTATGTCCCTTGTGTTCAAATTTGAGGCAGTGATGTAAAGTCAAAGGGACATAACCCATGACACGGATCCGGGGTCGTTCGAGTAGCAAGTTATAGTGGAACTCCCATTCTAAGACATAGAAAAGTTTTGGAACAAAGTGTGGGGACCCACACGGACATGGAAAATAATGGTACCTGTGGTAGAGGTCATGGCATCATTGAAGGAGCTTAGCATAAGCGGGTTACCATGCATGCAATCGCGGAGATATCCACATTTGGTCGTATACATGGGAGGAGATGATGTTAATGCTAGCACCACCATCAATCATAATGTGTTGTATTCATATATTATCAATAAAGATAGAGTTATGAAAAGTTGAGGGTGGCCACTTTGCGAGTAGGTGGAGGTGTAGAGGAAGGTGATGATCTAGTGAGAGAGGCTACATGGTGAGGGGTAATGATGGAGGATATGGGTGTGGGATAATTTGGTAAGACTTCAATAGATTTAAGGACCTCCATGAGGGCTTGATGATGTGACTCGAGATTTAGACAAGGTCATATAAAGACATTTTTAGGGGGATTGGTGTATTTGTTTTATCATTGTGAGATGTGTGACCCCATCGGAAATAAGATATACAGGACCTTGAATGGTGACTTTGGCTATGGGTGTGGATGGTATGTTGGGTAGAGGGTTGGTTGATGGTCCAGTTTCCTTTTCCTTGCCCTTGTCTTTCTGAGCATGGGTGGCAATGTTGATCATGTTAATCTAAGGGGAGGTGGATGAAGAGGGTGTATCATGGAAGGTATAGTGGCATGAGGGACAACACCCTAGTGGGGGATACAATCCTTGTGAAATGAGTAGGGAATATTATCATCTTGGTGGTGGTTTGTCTAACTCTATGATACAAACCATGTTAATCTCGAATCTCGGGGGTGGATTAAAGAGTTTTGGGGGTGGATATTTTGGTAATTGAGTAGGTAATGGGAGAATATATGTGGAAATTGGTGAAGGTGAAATGGGGTCCTCATCAAGAAGATCATCGTCGTCAAAATTTTCTTTAGGAGGACACAATTGGACAAGAGCGGTTTTTAAATCCTTATAGTTCTCTACATCGTGTCTGGCACATGATGGTATGTGTAAATTTTGGTTTTTTCAAACCCCTCAAGTTTGGGTTTGAGTGGGTCGTAAGCTCTAAGAGATGGTAATGTGATGAAAAGAGTTTCAAGGAGATTGGTTAAGATTTTGGCGTCACGATCCTGCTAGTGGATCACAATGGGAGGTGAATGTGGGTTTGGATGTAGGTATAGCTAATTGTGTGGGAAGAGGCTTTACAGGAGTGGGAGTGGGTTGGTTTATTATTTTGGTATGTGAAGTGGTCTTCGGTCTTGGTTGCATCTGTTTGGTTATGAGCATGGTAGAAGAGCCACCGGTGGAAGGTCTGGTTGGTTTAACTACCTTATTGGAGGGTAGAGGATTTTTAGCTTTAAGTTTCATATTTTGTGGCAATGATGACATGAGTTTATGAGATGTGGAGGGAAAATCCAATGGTGGAAGAGGATGGGTTACCCAAAGCATTAATCAAGATGATGTGGAGGTGGGTGGTGTAGCTTCGGCGGGAGGCATGAGTGAAAGAGAACAATGTGTCATGGGTAGTGAAGAAGTTATGGACAGTAGTGGAGGTATGGGTGGTAAGAAGGTTATGGGTGAGTGTGGAAGTTGTGTGGGTCGCTTGGGTATATTAGAAGCTCGTGATGAGGAAATGGGTTCTTTGGGTTCTTGGTTTACCGGTGGATGAGGGTTGTTTGGCCGCAGGGGTAAATGGGTGAGGTCCTAGGATGGACGGAAGGGGTGAAGGTGATAATGGAATGGTAGGAGAGGTTGGTGTATGAGGCCTAGGAGATTGGATCTTATTTTTAGGGGATGGGTTAAGTTTAGCGTTAGTTTCGAAAGATGTGGCTAAATCTTATTTTATGGGTGGGTGAGTAACGCTAGCTATCGGTATGACCCCCAAGGTAGAGATAGGTTTATGTAAGGGATATGATATAGGCAAGGGTAGGTGTTTGGGTGTAGATGTATGTTGGGTTATGGGAAAAGGTGTGAGTTTGGAAATAGGTGGTGATGTGGAAGGTGTTGCAGTAGTTGTGGTTATATTTGGTTATGTTTCTCAAAAACTTTTGGATAGATAGTGGAGGTATCGGCGAGGGACAATCGCATTTGTGTTGAAATAGGAACTAGAAGGTGTCTCCAAAGTAAGGCTCTATTGAAATAGTCCAGCAATCAGCCAAGCATGAAAATGGTATTGTAGTAGGTGGGGATGATGTGGATTGAGTTACAATGCCCATAAAATATGTTTGAGACATAGGGAAATGGCTAGCCTCAGACTCAGTGGGTAAGAGAGATGAAAGAAGATCGGTAGGATATTGAAGGTCCAATGGCGAATGGTCATCCAAAGGAAATGGTATTTCTACATGATCCTCTACGAGTAGAGGAGAGGATGGGCGACAAGGTTGAATCTCCTTGTGATGGTGTAGGAGGTGGACATGCATCTCCTATGCATAGGAGAGGTGCCACCGACAACGCCGCTCGAAATTTGAGGGGTCAAAGGTGGCATGTTAGTTATAGGATCTTACATGGGTGATGGACAAAATGAAGGGGGTTCCCTGTGGGTGGAGGAATAGATGAAATTGGTTCTTGTGTAGGTAGTGAATCTTGGGATAAGATTTCATCTATGAAAGTAACATGAGGCAATTAGGAAGCAACCGGTATGTCATTGAAAATAGCATGGACCTCATGGACATCGTTATCATTGTTTTAAGTGTCACCATCTTGATTGGAATATGGGGAATGATTAGGGAATGATTAGGGAATGAATTCTTAAAGATGTGTAGGTTTTGGTTAGTGGGTGCATTCAGGCTATCAAAGACTAGATCTCCTTTATCTAACATTTCTTGGATGATATTCTTGAAGGTGATGCAGTTATTATCACTATGACCTTTGACGTGATGATAGTTGTAAAATTCATGTTCCTTATACCATGCGGGCATGGGTTGATTAGGTCAAAAATAGTATGCGGTTTTATTGGTGGAAGGGTAATAGCACCAACCTTAACCAACTTTACCAAAATAGAAGAGTAAGATTCTCCTATCAAAGTGTACTTTTGTTGTTCTTTTCTAAACTAGAAATCTTGGATGGGAGAGAGATTAGGAGGTTTGGCTGGGTTTGATTGATGAGGGGAACCAACCTTAAGAACTACGGCATTGGCGGATACTTTGGGTTTTGAAAATTTGTTTTGGGGTTTCAAAGATGAATAATCATCATTTGATTTAAACACAATGTTCTTGTTACAAAGTTGAATTTTCTTCTCTTCAATAGCATGAATTTCAAATCTTCGTGCCATGGTCAATGCCTCATCAAAATTGTGAAAGGTCTACACTGTAGAGTTGGTGAGATGTTTCTTGCACAAGCCTGAGTAAAAAAATCTTTGAGTTCAGTTTAAGGTAATTGAAATGTGATCTAGTTAATTAGGCTACACCGGTGAGTGACAAAATCAGTGATAGACTCATCGTAAATGCTTGTAGTGTGGAATAAATATCAGTCACGGTAACCTTCTTAACAATGTTGGTGGAGAAGTGATATAAAAAGGCTTGAGCTACTTGTTGAAAAAAGTAGATGGAGTGTCTTAGTATCCCACTATACTAGTCCAAGGTAGTAGGTCTGTCGGGGACATCGGGAAGGTTTGTAGGAGTAAAACATCATCATGGGAGATTAGGTAACACCCATGTTTGAAAGACCAAAAATGATGCTGCGGGTCTTCTTTACTATTGAAAGCAGGTTGAATTTTGGCATTTCCTAATGTATAGGGTATTGATGAATGGGGATAGATAGATGAATGAGCTCAATAGAAATTTTTTCATAGGTGAGAGAATTATGTGAGCCCAAAACAAATGATTCTAGTTTTTACATCCTTTCCATCATTAATTTGATGAGCTCATTAGTAGGTTGTGATGGAAGAGCACCTCCTATGGCATAAAGGGGGTTGGTATTAAACTTGTGACGTAGGGGCATTCCATTATATGGTGATGCCAAATAGGGAGGTTGAGAATAAGGGACCTGACATAGTGGACATGTATCTAGAATGGGTGATAAATGAGATAGGGGTTGTTTATACTATGTTTATGTAAGTGGGATGGTCGTAGTGACTCTAGTGGCGATTGGGTGTAGTTTTTGTGGGATGGAGAGGACAAGATTATAGATTGGAGTAGGGTCATTGACATCGCGAGTGGTTGTGATGCAATGGGTATTTGTGAGAAAATGGGCATGAATGAGGTTATGGTCTAGGTGATCGGCGAGGAGACAAGAGATCTGCAGGTGCAACTAATACTGCATACATAGTGGTCATAGTGGGTATGGGTCCTAGGTGTGAAACCACCGGGAGTGAATCAAGTGAAGGTAATGCCAAATTATTAGAGGATCTGAAGCGGGAATAAGGTTAGGAGAGATAGATACATGTATGTCATATATCAACTTCCCTAAAGAGTCTAAGGTGGAAGAATGAGAAAGGTATAATTGTAAGGCCATGGGATTTTGGTCAAGGAGTCCGCAAATTCCTTGTCACCTATGGAATTGGTGGTAGGTAGGGTTGGATCAATGGGTTACATGATGAGGGTGGTGAAATACTAGGTGGGAGTAGTTGACAACTTACATGAAATGTAAGGGCGTTAGCTTGATTGCGAGTCAACACCATGTGAATGAGTATATATCAGGTGATTTTGTATCCTGCAGATGACACAGGGGGTAGTAAAAATGAAGAAAACATGTGTCTATAGGTAGATTTGGGTAATATATCAGTTGATGTTCAAATATAGGGTAACCGACACCGATTAAGGTTGCACTGTTACCGGTTAAGGGCTAACCGAGGTCGATTCTTATGAGAAAGGAACAATTTTATCAAATGAGGAAAAGAATGGTGATGGTCATATGAACAAGTTGAATGATGACTATTTATCAAAGAAGAGAGAGTATAGAGACTCACAGGAACTTTGAGAACAAATAAAATAAAATAAGGGTTCTTCAAGGTAATTTAACCTAAAAGAATATAAAAGCGATGCCGCTTAAGAAAAAAATGATGTAGGTCGGGGGTAACCGATGTCGGTAATTATGAAAATTAGAAAGATGTAGAAAAATGGATTGTTATGAATTTTAGAGAGATAAATAATCAACCTATAGGTCTTTAGATGATGCAATGAAGTCTTGAAACACTCGGAAGAGGTTAGAACACTCCAACTATGATTGTGGAGTGTGTAAGGAATTAAAATGGAAAAAATGGAGAAGCGTATCCTCAAACCTCAAATTCATGTCAATCAAACACTAAAAACACATACCTAACAAGTGAATTTTAATGCATTAAGCTTATGTTATTTATAAGATTGAGTCATGAAATTTAGAATATATTTTTTTGTGAGGAAGGTTTTCTATGAAGGACATCTAAAAGGAGAGGTTTTAGGTATGTTATGGCGGGGCTGGCCATCCTCCGAGATAATGACTCGACAAAGGTAACAATCTGGGGAGTACTTGCCTATTAGATCATGTCATCACCGACAAGGGTTCTCATGTAAGATGTTGTTTAAGAAAGATGTGTATATTTCAATTTTGGGTAGTTTGGTAGGATAGAGAGAGAGAGAGAGAATATGCTTTCTATGATTCTTTGTGTCAACCATCATTGGGCATAACTTCCAACATATAGGTTTCCCTCATTTTAATGTGAGTTAAAATGCAACAAATCATAATGTAAAGCAACCAATTTTAAGCCAAAATTAAAAGATTATGTTGGATCAAGCAAATGATGAACAAGAGAGGGTATGCTCTTTCACTAACCGCTAATAAGAAAGAAAGAAGAATTATTCCTTTTAAATGCACCAAGAGAAATGTTTCTTTTAGAGAAATTATAAAGAAGAGAGGATTACTAGGGAAGAAAATTACTACGTAAACCTTTTAAAGGGAAACAAACACATAAATGTTTTCCTAGAAATGAAGAAAATTCAATAAAACCCTTGATGGGTCCCACCAGGCATGCCAAAATGTTTCACCATTTTCTTTACATTTTTTAGTGACGAAACAACTAGGATTATGGGCTAGAAGGAATACTTGTTAAATAGGTTGGTTGATGGTTGTTGCACGTGTTTTGAATTCTTGACCCAATGTTGATTGTGAGAGCTTCCTTTTGGCTGGGAGGAACTACCTAAAATAGAAAACAAGACCACAAAAGAATAGTTAAATAATATATGACAGTGGACTGCCTAGCGTGTGTTAGATCTGGGAAGTGTGATACTCCCTAGATGGTTGTCAATCCACTATTTAAAACAAATTAATGTGAGAAATAAGAAAAATCCTACTGTAGTTGATATGATTTAGGTATCTCATTCAATCACAATAAATAAATCTAATATAATGTGCTAGGCTATAGTCAAATGCGAAGGAATGGTAGGTGTCAATCCAAGTCTGGGACTAGTCAAGATCTGATTCTAGGTTGTTTAGGTCAATTTGTAGGAGGTTGTTTGGCTCTGTTCTTGGGCAAAGTACAAAATACGAGAGAGACCGGCATCGATCAGTATGACCGATGATGATTTAGTGATAACTGACGAGGGTTATTGCGGGTTTTAAGTAACTCACTAGTTCATAATTTAGGGATTTGTCTGAGATTGACTTGGAGATGGTGAGGATTGGTGTAGGTCTAGAGAGGAATTAGAAATACTCTAAGATGTCCAATAGTTAGGTACGGATGATTATATGGTGTGGGTGAGAGTTCAAGTAGAAACTAATAAAAGACAAAAAGACTACTGGAATGAAAATAGAAGAATGCGGTTAAATAAATACTTACTATGATGCGGGGTTTGACTAGATGGAGGTGATGGGTGATCATAGGAATGGTGTTTGGTGTTGTGGAAGTGCTTTCCGGAATGTTACTATGGGTGCAATGCTCCTAGATCTATTTTGATGATGGTTCTGGATGAATGGATGCATGAAAAGATGTTGGTTTTGCTTGCATGCAGCTCTGATCTCATTCTCCTCTGGTCTTGAATGTGGAAACCTCTCAAAAAAGGTTGTTAAGGTGAATAAATGGTAACCGACGATAGTTTTGTCTTGACCAATGTCGGTTTAGGTCTGACCGGCATCGGTTAAGGTGGGATTCCCTAGGTTTACTAAAATGGGAAGATCTTTCTAATTTCTTAGGCCAAGTTGGTTTGTTGTCGTGGATCGAATGGAAGATTCCCTTCTAATGAGCAGGAATGTGGTTAGAGATATCTTAGGCTTGATTTTTGGGTTAGACCTAATCTTAGCTCATTAAGGCAAGTAAGACTTAGCTATTGTTAGTTATGGAAATATGCCAAGAATAGGTCTAGGGTGAGGTGGTTTGGACGAGGTGTCTATGTGAGGTGAAAATTAGGTCAATTAAGGTAATAAAATAATGGATTATTTTAGGATGGGTATTTAATTAAATTAAAATAATTAAATTAATTATTAATGTGGGTTGAAAGCGGGCCATGGTTAGGTTCCCATGTTTAAGTTGGTTATCAATCGGGGCTAAGGGGAATGTAACTAAATTTAGGTGCTTACACGTTGTTATCCAATTTTGCACACATGGCAAGATTGGACAATGGGGTCCTATCACGTTCAAAATGAAATAATAATCGCAGGAACCCACCTTCGGTTATTATCGAGATGCAATAATTAAAAATAATTCTTAAATTGCATATGAGAGATCACCTAGTATCAAAAGGCACCCAGTTGATCTCAACTCAGTAAAGAGTTCGGGGTCGAGTTGATAGAGAACCCGGTGTCAAATTGATAGTCATCTTAGTAGAGACTCTCAGTTGTAAGAGCTCAATGAGGTCTTGTTAATGCAAAATATAGCTCGTTGAAAATTGACGAATGAAGGGAACTCTATAAGGATCTCGGTAGAGATCGATGCAGGTGGAAGTTAAGGCCGAGTCAGGGAGAGTCAAAGTTTGAGCTATCAATAAAGCCTCAATGAATTGGAAAGGTTCAAGCCACAGGTGGAAGCGAAGGTAGAAATATGGAATTTGACTCATCTTAGCGAATTGTTCATTTTGGAGATCATGTGGTGAGCTTATTTTAGGACACATTCTGTAGAGCTAGGGTGGTTCAAATGCAAGCCAAGGCATCAAGAGTGCCATAAAATGAATGGAGATCATTACGTAAATAGAGATACGTGATGGAGCCCTATCAATGAGACTCATCAAGCATGGTGGATAATTTAAGGCAACTCGTTTCGTGTGGATGCATTAAAGATGGTTTCTAGGATACAATTCCAGGATCAGCGATTAATGCAAAACTGGGAGGCCTACTCGAAATAATTTTACAATGGTAAGCTCACAGAGGTAGCAAGAATCTTTGGGCAGTGGTATTAGTGAATACAGTATATATATTTTCGCTGACGTTGTTCAGACCTTCCTCGGCCGAGCATTTGGTGCACGCATAGTTGACATGTTGCAGTATAGCAGAAGTTCTTTTGAGCACTTCCAACAAGCAGGTCGTCCAACTATGTTTTTATCTATTCAGCATCGAATGCATCCTCGAATTCAGGATTTTCCTTCAAGATATTTTTATGAAAATCGATTAAGTGACAGTGAGAGTGTTACCGGGAGACTTGATGAAATTTATTACAAAGATTCTCTATCGAGACCTTACTTGTTTTACGATGCAACTCATGGAAGTGAATCTCATAGAGGTGGAACTGTTTCATATCAGAATATTCATGAGGCACAATTTGCTTTGCAATTATATGAGCATCTTCAATGAGTCACTAGGTTGGCAAGCATAAAGGTTTATGTTGAAATTATCACACCTTACAAGCTACAGCTGAAATGTTTGCACCGAGAGTTTGATGTTGTCCTCAAATTTGATGAAGGAAAAGGTTTATATATCAATATGGTAGATGCCTTTCAGGGCCAGGAGCATGATATAATCATTATGTCTTGTGTCTAAGCTACAAATCATGGGGTTGGTTTTATAGCTGATGTTTGCCACATGAATGTGACATTAACACGAGCTCACAGAGCACTTTGGGTTATGGGAAACACAGCTGCATTGAAGCAATCTAGTGATTGAGTTCAGTCGAGGGTAGATCTGCTCGATGCGTAGAGCTTGGTAAAACTCATGAGAAGCTCACCGATTCAGAGGAAATGGAGCCCGGTAAGGATAAACAAGGCTTGGTGGGAGTTATTCAGTGATGAAAACACTCGGGGCTCGTAGAGACGAGTCGCAAGCTTCATGCGAGGGGGGACGTGGAAAATAAGGTGAGCATTGCCAAGGAAATGACGTGATGTCAAGCCAAAGAAGAAATCATGGGCATGGGAGAAGTTTGAGTCTACTTGCCAAAAATGGGAGAAATCGATCAAAGCGCAAGCGTGGAAATATTACGATGGCGTAGTCAAGCCGTTAATCCCGCTACCGAGGTATGAACGTGGAAAATAAGGCAAACACCACCAAGCGTGGAAATATTGGTTTGGAAAACCATGATCAAACCTCTGCGTAGGGGAGAAATTGGATCAGATTGCCAAGTGGAAAAATTACAATGGCTATCCAACATGAGACTTCCGCACGGGCCATGTAAACAGAATTTCATGCAGCTTGAACAAGATCCGAGTCTTTGTGTGGGTCCCAGGAGGATTAATAAGACAGTTGTGAATTAGAGTGGGTCATGGAGAAAACAACGCGACGTGATACCGATTTCAGTGGAGGCTACAGGCCGCTCGTCTCATTATGCAGATATTTGTCAAATGATATCGAGTAACATGGCGAGTGGGGGTCAGTGCTTGCAGTTCGAATGCGTGGGAAAAGGAGAACATTTCAGAATCTAGCCTGAAGAATCACTCGGTTCACCACTGTGAGGAAAGAAAGTGGCTTCGTATCTCAACCAACCAAGGCGATGCATTAATGGCTCGGTCGTGGCTCATGTGTGGAGTGTTTGACAGGAAAGCAATGCTGAAAACTCATCCAAGCATTCGGTGGTCGTGAGAAACTCCCACGCACAGGCAGCAGGCATGTTGCAGTACAGTAGAAGCCTTTTGAACGCTTCCAGCAAGCAGGTTGTCCAACTGTGGCTTATCCTTATTCTGAACTCGGATCTATGGCAGCTGCAGGAAACAAATATTCACTGCCGTGTATACGATGGATTGGAGTCACGCTGTTCGAGGCTTCATAAAATTTCCTTGAATCAGGAGATGTTGGTTTATTATGGTGCAGAATGAAATGATTCATATTGCTCAGCATTTCTTCTCCTGAAACGAATTGAATGTGAAGGTCAACTCTGAAATACCTGGTTGGCCATTTTGTATGCTACATCCTTGTTACTTGTAAATGGTCTCTTTGAGAAAGTCTAAGGGCAATAAGCAATTTATACCCTTCTATTATGTACGTCCAATCGATAATAAAAGTGTTCTTTTACCGAGTTCGAGAGAAGCTTGTTTTAACAATGGACGATTATACTTTGTAATTTCAAGCTGATTTTATCTAGCTTATTTCTATCAAACTTTGATCCACGACTAATGAAGAATTCATATGGTTGTTACTGTACATTTTTCCAAGGTCCTTTTGGTTGCCCGATTGTCAATGTATTTTTTTGAAGGGCTTATTTTATGTGTTGCAAATTGTAACATAAAGGATCTTTTAGTTTCTGGAAAAATGAGTATATGGTGTAGCTCACAGCTACCTATGCCATACTAAGATCCCAATAGTGGCATAATTGTTGATTGGAGCCGAGATTGCGAGTGCACTACCAAAATACCAAAGGGCTCTTTGGTCAAAAAAATCAGTCTTAAGGGTGTCTATCGACATGTTGTGGGCATGAGCACGGGTCATCATCATGGCAGCATTAGGTCTTTATTGGTAATGGCATTTTCTCATCATTTGGAAGGTACAATTGTGCTTATTATGGCCAAACTAAACCATTCTTACTGCAAGTGTTATATAATAAGGAAGAACCATGAGCATTGTGGTAAAACCATTCTTTTCAAAAATGTTGGGTTAAGCTCGACATTCAAGTGAGTTTGAGCCCGGGAAAGGTAAGATCGTTTGCTGGATGAAGAGCTCGGTGACTTCGTAGGGAGCTCATGGTGATGTTTCATGAAGTTTGAATGTGGAATGCATAAATGGCCTCGAGTTAACAGAGGAAAATGATAAGAATCGATTTTGATAGCTTGCCATTTAAAGGACTCAATGCAAAAGAGCCCGATTACCAAGGCAAGGAAAGAGTTAGTGCGGGGTCAAAAATCGAGTGCAACACCGAGTTAGAGGATTCGAAGCTCACCGAGTTGAGATTGTGCAGACTCTATCCACATGGACCCCCCTCCTCTTCAAGTCAAACGGGTCAACAGGGGGTCTCGACATTATGTTAATTAAATTAATATTTTTATTTAAATATTTTAATAATAATATTTATTATTATTATTTAAATATTTTATTTAAATATTCTTTTAATTAATTGAGAAGACTAGGTCATCAGGCAATTAATGACCCATGATGGAACCTTCTCAAGTGGTTCAACTAACTGTAATAAATACATCATGGGCCTTCAATTTAGGAATGTAATTATGACCTTTCCTCTTCTTTCTCACATATTCTTCTATAAATGTAAGTTGGAAGCTCATTTCAAAGGGTTCCAACAGTTCAGACAAGTTGGACAGTTAGATATCTTAGGCAAGTGTATACTTTTCAAGAATCCTCTCTCTTCTGCAAGTTGTTCTTGTGTGTTGAGAGAACTTTCAAGCCTCCTCTTCAAGACTGTAATGACAACTATTGACTTTTCATAATGTATGATGCATTGTGCATGTTATTGAAGCAATAAAAGTGTGTGTTTTGTGACTAATCTCAGTCCTTTCATCCTTACGTGCTTCTTTGTGCCTTTCTCGTACTTGCAGGTACTTTGTGCAAGTTTAAGTTTCTATTACGAGGTTCTTGGAGTTGTGCTTATCGAGTGGTGAAGTATTGCATGTAGTTGAGTTGTGGTGTCTGTTCACCCTTCTTGAGTTCATCCTTCTTCACTTGGAAACTGGTATATTTCTCGGTCTGATAAAGTTTAACAAAGGGAACACATGTCTCTTAGTTTGTGGTATCATATACCCTCTCTAAGTTGCAGTGAGAGGTGAAGTTGACTGTGGTGCACACCCTCTTCAAATTAACCATTCCTAAGTCGAAGACACCCTTTATTTGGTGCATCACAATCCCTAGTATAGTTTCATTTCTGTAAATCTCTTTCCCTAAAACCCCATGAAAATGTTAGCGTAGGATTAGATAATCATTTTTGTTACACTAGGAGTAGTACAACACTTAGTTTAGGAAGAGGAAGCCGGCCTTCTCCGGAGGTTCACCTCGAGCCCAAGTCCCATAGCTTGAGAGGTGATCCCATGTGTCCCAATCACACCGAACGTCCTATTCACATCCTGGCCATTCGGAGGGTGCAGTGATTTGGCGACAACACATGTATTGGAAAAACTTCCCCATTCAGTGGTGAAAGTTATCTTTCTCTAGTCTTCCTTTGCAATCCTCACCTGGTGGTACCCTGAGAACCCATCTGTGAAAGAGAACCCATCCGTGAAGGGATCAATGACACATACTACATCACAGTGGAGTGTAGTCAACACAAATCTTGATCCTCCCTTCTTTTTTGATGTTGATGACCATTGGGCTTATCCATTATGACTCTTCAATAACCTTAATGATACCTGATGCTATCATTTTTTCTATCTCCTCCTTGACCCATACACACAAATTGGCATTTATCGCGGTATGGCCTCTTTCGGATCGGTGCACACCTTCCTTCAATTTTATCCTCATCTCCCCTAAGGAATGGTGGATTCCTTTAAGTTCATGATACCCACATGGGAAAAAATATTGGAACTCACATAATAGATCAATGATCTTTGAGACCTCCTTCTCCAACCAATAGTCTCCAATGATAGCTTCCTTAGGTTCTACTTCTAACCCAATGTTAACCTTATTCATTTTTAGGGGCTCATGGTAAGCACACATCCTTTCATCAAGTCTTTGTCTATAACATCACGCATACCTATATAGTGGTTAACATCTAGAATTTCCATCTCCTCACCATCTATGACATAAACCATCTTCCCCTTTTCCTTTTCTATGCATGCGCGCTCAAGTTATACCTCCTCAAATTCATCCTCATCAAAGTGTGCCTCTAAACTAGGCTCACTACCAAATCTAAGTAGCTTTGTCTTCTCCCATGCCACTATCCCCCATCGTAAGGCACTTGATCACTTGCAATGCCTTATCCACTAATGGCTTTGTGCTTCGATATTCAAAATCTTAGATGAGATCAGTTGTTATATCCTACTAATTTCTCATCGATGACTTTCACGAGTGGATATACCACGTGCACGCATAACCTTGTAGTGTGGAATAAAAATTATGCACCCACAAAGTTGGTGGTAAGCCCTTTGCACCTCCTCCCAGTACCTCTCACAAGCTTGGATGTGGAATGAGGTGGGCTCCTTGCCATGATATTCTTGGATGACATTGGGTGCATTGCTTCTAGATAATCTGAAAGAGAAGGTAATCCTCACTTTGCACCATTCTAAAGACTCTCGCGGTGTGTATCCCACCACCTTGTTGTAGTCCAGAGAAGGATATAGTTCAACACCCCCTTCTTTTATCCTCACTCCTCACCCGATCTTTCATGTCCCATAAGAAAATTTCAAGGTATGCTCCTCCAGAGTAACTTGGAAACTTCTTTCCTCCTAGGCACTTGAGTGAGTGTGCCTTGGTCACTCTTAATACAGACCCCCTTAGTTGTCACCCAATTAATTCATAGGTCCCTGTGTGCCTAATTTTCACATGCCATGCTTGTTGTATCACTCATAGACTAAGCATCCTCATATTGGATAACTCCTTTTGTAGGTTGAATTATCTTAGGGTCTCTAATGGAGTGCACATAAATTATATCAAGGACTTCTCCCAAAGGCTCAGTGTAAAGCATTGACTTCCCATCCATCAAAGGGATAATGAACCATTCTTCCTTGTTCTTAAAATTGATATATCCTTTGTTGAACCTCAGGTCCACATTGTTCTTATAACACCATGGGTGCTCAAGAAATGCTGGAAATTTTTTTTTGCCTTGGCGAGCGCCAAGACTTCAAGTCTCTGTAAACTTGGCCCCCAATAAACTTTAAATTCACTGCATCCTTCAATACTTTAATGGGAATTTCCTTTATTTTTTTCATAAACAACTCATTCAAAGATGACTGTAATGTGGGCCTTCCCATTCGATGTTAGGCATAAAAATTAAGAACATTGACCACTACTACCATTTCAATCAATATTTTTCTCGGTATCAACCATCTACAACTATATTAAGTGTGATTTCTTTGTCGAGTAAAGGCTATGGGAGGGAGGTTTACATGCAACACCTTCCTTTCGTACTCTACTTTGATGCATGGCATCTTTTTCTATAGCCATTATGTTAGCAAGGGAATAATATTCTCTTGACTTAGCATTTTACACACTTCCTTGACCTCATCCGGGTCCTTCAGAGCCTCAACATTACTCCTTTTCTCTTGCTTCCTAGACTACTCTTTTAGACACTAGATTTCTCCCTGCAAACTCTAAATGAAATCCATTGTCTCTTTATACACTTCCTTATGGTGGGTAGGGTATGGATACTTCTGTACACCACTTATTCTCTTGAGACTAGTGTAAAAATAAAATTAGGTCACACTCCCCTTTGGTCCCTTGACAAATAAACACCCTCCATCACATTAACCTAGTCATGGCCCCCTTCACTCCACTAATATTAATTTAATTAAATAAATTAATTATCCTCATATATTTACTATTTAAATATCTTAATTAGGGATAATGTCCACATACATCTCACCTAGACACCTCATCAAGCCAACTCACCCTAAGACCTATTCTTAGTAAGTTGCCATAACTAACTAAGACTTACCCAAACCCTAAAAATCAATGCCTACATTCCCTCTAACCACATTCCCACATGCTTACAAGAAGCTTCAGTCTAATCCACAGGTGAGTGACAAAAGATCACCAGAAAATCAAGGGGATCTACCTAGTTTAGTAAACCTAGTAAATTCTACCTTCACCGATCCGGTTAAGACGGAATTGCCTTAGTCACCTTTTAATCCCCAAAAAAACCTTATTTTCGAGGTTAGAAAACATTGGCACATTCCTGAGAGATATCACATCTTCTGAGAATGAATTTCAGTGAGAACACGCATGTAAGGAAGGAGATCAAGAATTTTCTCTTACACAGCCATCCAATACTCACCCCAACAAGGATTTTCTCAACTAAGCAAAAGGAATGCACATGCAGCCCATGCAGAAGCTTTCCTATGATTGGTGATCCTCTGCAGCCTTCAACCTCTTACCAGCACCTTCATTCCTCACTCGTAGGCATCTAGAACTAGGTTCCAAGTAAGTAGAACATTGTACTCCTTTGGTTCATTGGTTTCATCATTATATTGTCATCCTTTGTTTCCTTAGCCACCCATTGACCTCCATTCATACTCACCCCTCCACATACCCATTAAAACTTCACCAAATCCCACCCAATCCACCTAATACCTCATTCTAGCCAATCAGGTCCTTTGTGCAATCACAAGGGAGACTCAAAACTCATTCTGTGGCATTCCCAGTTTTCCACAGTAACCGGCACTAGTTACACCCAACCGTCATCGGTCACCCTTAACTGGCATCGGTCTCTGTATTCACCAATACAGCCCAGAACAGTGACCTATCCACCTATTCCCACATTACCTTTGTTCATCTGTGATCTACCTGAGACCTCTGTCAAACTTGCAGAGACCCAGAACTAGTTACTTGACCTTTAGATCTTATTTTAACTTAGCCTATTAGATTAGATATTTCTTATTGTATTTTGGATGAGATACCCAAATCATTTTAATTACAATAGGGTTTACTTTATTATCTGCATTAAATTGTTTTAAATAGTGGAGGATGTGTATTCTAGGAAGTATCACACTTCCTAGATCTAGCACACGCTAGGTAGTTCACTGCACATATTGTTTAACTCTTTTTGGTGGTCTTTCTTTTCATTACAGGTAGTTCCTCCTAGCCAAAAGGAAGCTCTCACGATCAGCTGTGGATTCAAAAGTTATACGCGTGTAACAACCAACCAACCAACATTTAAATAGGTATTCCTCCTACACCCATTACCCTATCTGTTTCATCAATATTTCAAAGAAATGTCTAAGAATCAAGGTGAAACATTTTGGCACACCCGGTGGGACCCATCTGGGGTTCTTTGCATTTTATTCATTCCTAGGAAAATTTATGCGTTTTTTTTCCTTCTGAAAAGCATACACATTAATTTTCTTCCTTGGTAACCCTCTTTTCTTTCTATTTTCTCTAAAAGAAACCCTTCTTTTGGTGTACTTAAAAAGAATCATTTCTTCTTTTTTCTCGCATTTTAGTGAAAGAGCATCCCTCTTTCTATTCATCCATTTGTGTCATCAAACTTCATATTTCAATTTGGGCTTAAAATAAGTGCATTGCATTCTGATTTATCACATTAGCTCACATTAATTGAGGGCAACCTATACACTTGAATTCATTCCCAACTAATTATTGAAAAACAAATCATGAAAGCACATCTCTCTCTATGAGTCTTGCCATATTGCACAAATTCACAACATCTTTCCTGGGAATGCCTATTAATGATCACACTTTGATCGACGATTAGTAGGTACTCCCCATCTCGCTACTCTATTGAGTCACACTTCATAGTGAAGCCCGCCCCCATAATAACATACCTAAAACCTCACCTTTTTGATCTCCTTCTTTATAGGAAGCCATCCTCACACAAAAATTGGTACCTAGTCCAATTTTTACCACTGTTTCACCTGTGCTCCTACTATTTTTCTATGTCATTTATAGAGAAGCGGCCTAACTCGATCGCACTAGTTCACATGGTATTGACCGAAGATAAGAAAGTGCACTCGTATTCCACACAAGTTGTCAACCACTCCCACCTAGTCCTTCACCACCTTCCATTTTATCACCCGTCATGGATCCTATCCAACCTATCACTATCACTACCAGAGATGAGGAGTTCACACGACTCCTTGACCAAAACCCTGCCACCTTGTAATTTTATCTTTTCCACTCATCTACCCAAGATGCCTCGGGTTAGTTAATATATGGCATGCCTGTATCTATCCCCTAACTCTCATTACCACTCTTGATCGAGTCCCAATCGGCTCTGCATTTCCTACATCTACCTTACCCCCCCGATCGGTTCATAGCTAGGTCCTATACCCGCTTTGATTGCCATGTCTGCTACCTCCATTACACCCACCACATCTACCATACCTTCAACAACCACCCAAAACGCAACCTCATCCGCCCCTAATGTCTCGCATATACCCGTAGCTACATTATTACCTCTGGTGTTGGTTAGCCCTACCCCTTTTCGTAACGTGGTCCTTTCCATTCCACAATCATTAGCCCTCATTGTCACTAATGTTACAATGACCCTTCCACCCTCGTATATTTACTATCGGTAGCCTCCGTTTCATTTATTATTCACTCGGGTATGCACCCTTATTTCACTACCTTCTTCTCAATAAGCCTACATGGCAATGCCATATACTAGAGTGCCACCCCCATTATATGCCCAAAACCAACCCTATCATGCTACAGGAGGCACCCAATCATCACAACCTACAAACAACCTAATGAAAATGATGTTGGAAAAGATGTAGACATTAGAGGCATCGTTTTCGGCTCCTTGCAATACTCTCACCCATGACGAGATTTACAAAGAGCCCATCCACCCATCCATTCCTATTCATCCATACCCCATACATTGGGAGATGCATAAATTCAACCGCTTCAATAGTAAGGAAGACCATGCAACAACATTTACATTTACGGTCGTTCAAATATGGGTGCTACCTAATCACGCATGATAATTATTTTCTCTTGAGAACTTTTCCAATGTCTCCGACTAGACCTACGTTATATTGGTATGGTGGGTTACCTAGACACTCTATATTTTCATTTAATTAGGTATCCCAAGCCTTCTTGGATCATTTCTCCATCAATATCATCAAGAAGGTTACCATGACTGACCTATCACTGATTTTTTCACTCACCGGTGTATCACGATTAGTCGAAACTTACCTTCTAACTACCACAAACAAAACTCATCGAGCTCTTCACGCGGGCTTGTGCCAAAAATATCTCATTGACCCTATAGGTCCAAAATTTCCAAACCTTTGATGAAGCATTCACCATGGCACAAAAGCTAGAGATTCGGGCCATTGAAGAGAAGAAAATCCATGTACACAATAAGAATTTGACATTTAAGTTGAATGATGTACCTCTTCTTCTTCCAAACCATAACATAATTATTCAAAGGCTAAGGGCACCACTAAGGTAGTGGTACTCAAAGCCAGCCCAGCTCATCCATCAAATCAGGCTACCCCCTCATCTAATCTCTCACCTGTCTAGACTTTTCAATTCAGATGAGAACAATGAAATACACCCCAATCAGGGAACCTTACTCTTCTATCTTAGAAAATCTTATCAAAGCTAGTGCCATCACCCTTCCACCCATAAAACCACACACTGGTTTTGACCCTTCTCACCCCATTCCCACATGGTATAAAGAACATGACTTTTGTAACTATCATCAAGTAAAGGGTCATAGTGATGGTAATTACATCACTTTCAAAAACATTGTCCAAGAAATGCTTGAGAAAGGTGAGTTAACCATGGATAATCCTAATGCACCTACTAACCAAAACCTACACATCTTTAAGAGACCATTTCCTAATCATACCCCTTCGTCTGATCAAACCGGTGAGGCCTCAACTCATGATACCCATACCCGTGAGGTCCACGCTATTTTTAGTGATGCACTTATTGCTTGTTACCCCATATTCCATCCATAAAGGAGATTCTAGCCCAAAATCCTCCTTCCACATTGGAACCAACCTCTATTGTTCCTTCACCCCGAGGAACACCTTTCACCTCCTTCCTCACCTATGGAGGAGTCTTCCACTAACATCAAGACCATTTAACCTTTGGCTTCTCCACTTAGAGAACTCGATACCCACAGTACTTCTTCAGTTCACAGAGGATACTTGTTTTCCTCCTCCACCCACAGAGGAGCTCCCATCATCTCCTCCACCTATAGAGGAGCACCTATCATCTCCTCCACCTATCATAGACCCAGTTGAGATACCTTTGCCTCTTGGTGAGCATTCTCCATCAGCTACCCAAGATCCTATAGACCTACTTTCAGCTCTCTTACCCACGGAAGCTGAAGCTAGCCAATTCCCCATCTCTAAGACACATTTTACGGGAATAGCCATTAGGTCCTCATCAACTCCACCTATAGACATGTTGTTCTCACATTTGGTCGATCACTTAGATTATGTGGATAGGGCCTTACTTTGGGGGTGCCTTTTGCTTCTTGTCTCAATGCAGATGCAGATGTCACTTGCTGATACCTCCACTATCTACCCAAAAATATTTTGACCAATTGAAATGAACACAACCACCTCTATCACAACTTCTTCCATGAAACCCATCATAGCTCAACATACACCCTTACCCATAACCCAAACTACATCTAAACCCAAACCCACACCTACAAGCATCTTCCTCGACTAAACCTATTACCACTTTAGGGGTCACCCCAACCACCAGCCTTACTCATCCACCTATCAAATTGGATTTAGCTACATCTTCCAAATTCAACACCACACCTACTCCATCACCCAAACAAAAGAACCAAATCCATAGAACTCATACTCTGGCTACGCCAATCACACCTGCACTAGTCCCGTCCATCTTAGGACCTCAGCTTCCCAAAGACGGTTAAGAAAATTCCACCAATCAAAAACCTAAAAACAATAGCCCACTTCTTCCTCATAAACCTCTAACCTACCCAAGCACCCGACATGACTTACACCTACACCTACAGCATCTTTACCACCCATACCCCCAATACTCTCCGTAACTTCTTCACTACCCACTACACTTTAGTCTTTGTCTCTCACACCCCCTGCTCGACCTACATCATCTACCTTCACAGACCTCCGTTATCCCCATGGGTAACTCACCTTCTTCCCCATGTGCTTTTCCGTATAGATCTTATAGACCCATATCACCTTTACCCAAGAAGGTGCAACACAAAAACAAAATCTATAACCCTCCAATAAGGTAGTCAAAGCAACCATACACCCTCCTACCCATTCATCTACCATACCCCTACCCAAACAAACATGACCAACACCCAAGACTACTCTAGCACCCAAAACCATGGCTCAACCCACTCCCCCTCCTACAAGGACCATTCCTCAACAATCAGTCATACCTACACCCAAACCCACTTTCACCTCTCATTGTGACCCACTAGCGGGGTCCTATGCCAAAATTTTAACCAACCTCCTTGAGACTTCTGTTATCACATTGCCTCCACTTAGAACTTACGACCCCCTCAAACCCAAGCCAAAAGTGTTTGATGACACTAAATTTTTGTGTTTCTGCCATTGTGTGCTTGAGGCACAATGTGGAGAACTACAAGGCCTTAAAAACCATCCTTATCCAGTTGTGTCCTCCGGAAACCAACTTTGACAATGATGACCTTCTTGATGAGGACCCTACCTCATTGTGTAAAGTTTGAACATGAAGGAAACACCTATAACATTCCAACTGATCCATCACGTTTTAAAACATGCAACATGCTTTACCGACCTAATGACATTCTTATACCCATTAAGGTATCTACCTCCACAACCACTACCACTTCACCTACACTTCGCTTACCATTACGTCGCCCTCTCCAATGCACATACCTCGTCCACTCCTACCATTACCACAACCTCCATGGATAACCCATCGGTCTCTCAATCATTAATTCCACCTCCACATCAACCTTCAACACATCATTTATTCCCGCTACCCACATACCAACCACCGATCCCTTGGAAGGTGTTTTTCAATGCCTCACTGGGAATACCTCCTATATAGTGTCAACACATTCCTTACTCCACAAGAGTATGGAATTCTTCATAACACCCTCACTATGATCACCACATAGAAGAATGCCTCCTTTATGGTCCTCATCTTTGTACCAGTCTCACCTATGGGAGACTTGATACTACCACGTATGCACCTGAACCACCATCACAAACCCATCTATTTTCCGCTGACGACTTCCAGTCTCTTACCAATCACCATTTTTCCCACACCTTCCTGCACCGATGTGCATGGAGGGGTTTTTGTTTTGGATTTTACGAGTAAGTCTGTCATACCATTATTCCATGTACCACCCACAAACATAATGACCATAGTGGTATCATTTTTCCTATACCACCTACTAAACAAGCCCACATTGAACTCATCAAGGACAACATCCCTTCTCCACCCTCTTCACCCACTCCACCTTCATCACCACCTTTTCCAACAAAGTTGATGGATCGTGAATCTATTCCTCCTAACTTTTTTTTTTTTCATAAACACAATTTAATTGGGGCCTTTGAATTATCAACGTGAGGGTGAGGATCCTTCCTCTCTTCCCTTCCTGTATCCTAAAATGATCAATGGCGATACACCTTTAATTAACGTCATCTAATGTCAGCCGATGAATCCATTCTCACCTACCATAGTGCGAAGATTCATCTATTCATCGATTGTTACCCTATGAGATGTAAATCATGTTGAATGAATTCAATATCAAGATCAACATTCATACTCAGGACAACCTACACATCCTAAAGATCAGTCAATCTTTAGATGCTACTGAGCAGGAAGCCATCACTTCTTTTCTCAAATATCATAACCATGATTTTTTTTGGTCTTATGCAGACATGCCTAGTATTGACCCCACCATAGTAGTCGACAATATTGTAACCATTCCTGATGCTAAACCCATCAAACAAAAGCTGAGGAAAATGCACCCTCACATTTCCCTTCTCATCAAAGAAGAACTTCAGTGCCTTCTTTCTATTTCCTTCATATTACCCATTGATTATCCTCATTGGATTTCTAACATTTTCCCTGTCACTAAGGTGATAGGGAGACTCCGTATTTGCATGGATTTCCATGACCTCAACCTAGCCTGCCCAAAAGATGACTTCCCCTTACCTAGTATTGACCAACTGGTCGACCTTACCGCTGGTCACGAGATGCTATCACTCATGGATGGCTTCTCGAGGTTATAACCAAATCTTTCTTACCCCGGAGGATCAACATAAAATGCATTCATCACCCCTGGGGGACCTTCTACTATCGGGTCATACCTTTTGGCCTAAAAATGTTGGTGCCACATATCAATGGGCTATGACTTACATCTTCCATAATATCATGCATCATATATTAGAAGATTACGTGGATAATATCTTGCAAATATAAACACCACTCCAAACACATTTCCATCCTCAAAACCATTTTTGACTCTCTCATTAAATATTACTTTCACCTTCATCCCGAGAAATGCATTTCCACGGTCCTCTCGGGAAAAATCTTGGGCTTTATCATTTACCTATGTGGTATAGAATTTGATCCTGCTAAAGTCAATGCCATTCTCGATACTCCTCCACCCACTAACCTTAGACAACTTTGTATCCCGTAAGGTAAGTTGTAGTCTATTCACCATTTCATTTCATAATTATCGATCGGTGCAGCTACCATTTCATCATTTTCTCAAGAAGGATGTTTCCTTTAAATGGGATGATGACTACCACAAAGCTTTTGAGGCCCTAAAATAATACCTCCTTCAACCACCCGTACTCATTCCACCTAAAAATGATCAACCTTTCTACATATACATCTTAGCTTCGATCACTCCTCGGGAGCCATGCTCACACATCACGATGAAAAACACAGGAGTAGGTGGTTTATTACATAAGTCGTACTATTTTGGATTACGAAACCCGATACACTCATCCCAAAAACTTTTCTTAGCCTTATTTTTCATTTCCACCAAACTCCGCCATTACCTACTCAACCAAAAACCTATGTTGTGACCAACACCGACCCCTTACACTTCATGTATGCCAAACCTTACCAAAATCAACATGCCGCATTTGGATTATACATTTATCTAACCTTGACCTCAAATTCATTCATCAAAATTCCATCAAGGGCCAAGCCATTGCCGATAAATTGGCCGACGCACCTATTTCGTGGATTGACCCTCTAATTTTGACTTTCCGGATGAGTCAATTACTACCCTTTCACTAGACAAACCCCCTACCAAATGACACTCTTCTCCGATGTTCAAAGTGTCGGCGTGGGGTGGGGATGGTATTATCCTCATTCTAATTTATGGTGATCCCATGCCTTTGTATTTCAAACTCAATTTTAAATGCACAAACAATATCACCAAATATGAAGCACTCGTATTAGGTCTCCAAGCTGCCTATGCCCTAGATGTCAAATCAATCAACATCTTTGGTGATTCTCAATTGGTCATAAACCAAGTCAATGGTGTATACCAATGTTGTAACGAGATACTTCAAAAGTATAAAAATCATGTAAACATACTTTTGACCATCTTTGACCATTACGCCCTTCAAACCATCCCACATTTAACCAACAAATTTGGAGATAGCATGGCCTACTTAGCTTCCCAAATACCCACTTTGCCCACCAATTCTAAAATATTTTTCACCATACAACAACTCCAATCACCTTCTTATCTACCTCACGAATTTTACTCTATTATAACAACTACCCCCGACCCGAGAGACCTATGGTATAAGAAATACCCCGACTATATTTCTCTCTCCATATTACCCCCTAATCTCACCCATAATGGACAACGGGCCTTCCTTAAAAATTTCTCTCATTATGTCATCATGAGGGCCTCCTCTATAAACACGGCTTTGATGGTATTCTCTTACGATGCCTCACAATTTTGAAATTCCTTATACCATTAAATAAGTTCATGATGGCATATGTGGAGGTCACTTCGGTGGCCTTCTTTGTTGCTTAAGTGTATCCTTCGCCTAGGTCACATTAGCCGACCCTTAACCTTGATAGTTGCAACTATGTCAAATTCAACATGCCAACCTTCATCACACACCTGTCACACCTTACGGGTGACATGTGACCTTTGGCCCTTCTCTTAATGGGGTTTGGATCTTGTCGGAGAAATCAATCCCCATTCTTCCCAATGAAATTAGTGGATCATCATTGCTTTACCAAATACTATACAAAATGGGTTGAAGCCCTACCACTCATATCCATGATAGCTGAGAAAAGATGTGAGTTCATCAATCATCACATCATTTTTCACTTTTGTGTTCCTCATTACCTCATCACCGACAATGGAAAACAATTCAAAAACAAAAATTTCTAAAAATTTGTGATGCCTTCGTTATTCAAGCTCGTTTCTCATCACCTTATTATCCACAAACCAATGGCCAAGATGAATCAACTAATAAAACCTTAAACAAAATCCTCATGAAAGTGGTTAACGATACTAGGAAGGATTGGCATATGCACATTCTTTTTCCCTATGGGCATACCACACTAGTATTCACACTTCCACTGCCATGCAACACCATTTTCTTTGGTCTATGGTATAGAGGCTATTCTACCTCTCAAAGTCCAAATTCCCTCACTCTACATTTCTCTCCATGACATGCTTAATGATGATGACTTTTGTTAGGACCATTTAGCACAACTTGAGTTATTAGATGAATGTCATCTTAATTCTCTTGATCACTTTCAAGTTTACCAAAAGCTTATTAAATGTGCCTACAAAAATGTATCCATGAACGAACCTTCTAAGTTGGTGACCTTGTTCTAAAAGAAAATCAACATGCACCCAAAGTAGAAAAAAGTAAACCAAGAAAATTTGCTCCTAATTGGCTTGGACCATACATCGTGACTCATACTCATGGATCAGGTGCTTGTCTTTTATCTTCACTTGATGGTAAACTCAAACCTGAACCCCTTAACACCTTGCATCTTTGACCATTCTATTGTTGAATTTTAGTCCTACCTCACCTTTTCCTTATTTCCATGCTTGTCTCTTGAGCGCTATCCACTTCATACACCTCACCAATGATTAAACAAGAATCATGTGAGTACCCATTACATGTTATCTTCTCTTGAATGTGTGTACCATGACACTGCACATAGCATGATTTTCATGGATACTTTTCATGTACCTTTAGATGAGATCCCATGGTCATTTCACCCTACTTTCTGAACAAGAATCCTATTCTTCACCTTGGTCTTGTCCATGAATTCAAATCCCTAAATGGAACCCAACTCCTTAAGTAAAACTTCTATCAAAAAGATGACTCTCTCAAAAGGACATCTTCCTCTCCGCAATCACTACTATAAATAGACTACTCCCTTGAAGGATAACTATGTAAAGTGTTTCAAAAAGAGAGAGATAATTTGAAGCTTCCGCATCGATTAGCTTCACAAAGACATCAAGGAGTTAAATTCATCATCCGATGTAGACTTCCCACATTTATAAGTCTATCTCTAATATAAGTCAAAATAGAGAACTTTTTAGTCATGGACTTGCCCATTGTGACCTCGGATATCTTACCCAAAGAGCATGCCACCTCATACCATATAAAAAATTAACCACCTTTCACCTTTCTCACTATTCCCACTCCCATTTTCTACTACCTCAAGGGACCTCTTGGAAACTAAGACATTTAGTGATCATGTGACTACTTTTAATCTTAGAACAATCAATCATGCAATGTCTTTAGGGCCTTATGTTCATCACCTCCTCCAAGGTATAACCTTCTCGGTATGATCCTAACCAATTAAGTGGATTTATTTCCCCCTCTTATCTTTTGACCATCTTTATTTACGTTTTGATTACCTTATACAGGATTTGGTCCTCGACACTTACCTTTGGGGTATTCTTCTTCTTTTACCACAATCAACATCACCTAAATCACTTTACCTCTAACCCACCCACACCTAACAGACCTCAACCCACAAAATGCCTAAAACCTACTAACTCATTCTCATACCTCATCATATTCTTCCCAATGACATCAATCAAATCACACACACCGATCATGTGGACCCGCCTCTCACCAACCAATCACCCACTGTTCACACCACCAACTCAATGCTCCATTCTGTCTGGCCACTTTTTCCTCTTTTCTCTCTCTTTTGTCATTTTCTCAATTTGTTAAATGACAAATGAATAATAAAAAACATGGATTTTTTGTTTTTATAACAAACCCGACCTAACCGATGTCGGTTTTACCCTCACTGGCATCAGTCGCATGCCCTACCTTACCATGGTTGGTTTCACTCTACCGACGTCAGTTACCCTTAACCAACATTGGTCACCCTATCTAGCACAAAACCCAACATTTTACCCTATTACCCCGCCTATCCCTCCCTTTTTTCCACACCTACCCTTTACCCTAACCATTTACCTCACCTAACCTTTACCATGACTACTTACTCCACCTTCCTGACCTTATCATTTACTACCTACCTTTTTCCTCCTTTGGGGACTCCTTATTTTACCCCTCCCTCGGCCTTACCCGTGTCGTGAACTAGATTTTTTTCTCCTAGACCATCGCTAGTGACCTTTGACCTCACATGTTCACTATACCTTATGGCACTATTACCTGTGTTTTTGACCTAATGACTTTACCTAGCCTATTTCTATGACAATTTATCCTAAACCTACCTTTCGTGTGCAGAAACATACATAAATTTTTTCTCGCACCTAACCTACATTGTGTTTCTTGAACATATCATATACCTTAGATACGAGAATCATTTCGACCTTGTTTGGATAAACCTATCGACCTTAGACAATGTAGAGTTTGATTATTCTTCAACCTAGTAGTGTCTGTAGTTTATACATGTGTGTGCCTTTGTGATTACTACCTTTGACCCCTGACCCATTACCTAGATTTCTTGAGTATACCTTTAACCCTTTTGTCCCCCATTCTCCACCTTCACTTTTCTCACATTTACTTTTTATCAAACCACTCACCGATTCTACCTCCTACCTCTTCAATTTATGGTTTGAGGGGATCACCTTCACCCACATATGGGGCAACCAAATCTTATTTTTTTATCGTCACTTACCAATAAGAGCTACCCAATAAAAAGAAACAAAATGTAGAAACTAAAATTAGGTCACACTCCCCTTTAGTCCCTCGACAAATAAACACCCTCCATCACATTAACCTAACCATGGCCCACTACACTCCACTAATATTAATTTAATTAATTTAATTTAATCAATTCATTATCCTCACCATATTTATTATTTAAATATATTAATTATGGATAATGTCCACATACATCTCACCTAGACACCTCATCAAGCCAACTCACCCTAAGACCTATTTTTAGTAAGCTTCCATAACTAACTAAGACTTACCCAAACCCTAAAAATCAATGCCTACATTCCCTCTAACCACATTCCCATGTGCTTACAATAAGCTTATAGTCTAATCTACGGGTGAGCGACACGAGATCCCAAAAAATCAAGGGGATCTTCCTAGTTTAGTAAACCTAGGAAATCTCACCTTGACCGATGCCGGTTACCCCTAACCATTGCCGGTTAAGCCGGAACTACCATCGGTCACCTTTTAATCCCTAAAACAACCTTATTTTTGAGGTTGGAAAACATTGGCACATTCCTGAGAGATATCGCATCTTCTGAGAATGAATTTCAGCAAGAACATGCATGCAAGGAAGGAGATCAAGCATTTTCTCTTACATAGCCATCTAGTACTCACCCCAACAAGGATTTTCTCCAACCAAGCAAAAAGGAATGCACATGTAGCCAATGTAGAAGCTTTCCTATGATTTTTTATCCTTTACAGCCTTCAACCTCTTACTAGCACCTTCATTCCTCACTTGCATGTGTCCAGAACTAGGTTCCAAGTAGAACGTTGTACTCCTTTGGTTCATTGGTTTCATCATTATATTGTCATCCTTTTTTTCCTTAGCCACCCATTGACCTCCATTCATACTCACCCCTCCACATACCCATTAAAACTTCACCAAATCCCACCTAATCCACCTAATACCTCGTTCCATCCAATCAAGTCATTTGTGTAATCACAAGGAGATCCAAAACTCAATCTATGACATTCCTAGTTTTCCACAAGAATCAAGCACTGTTACACCCAACCGTCGTCGGTCACCCTTAATCGGCATTACTCTTTGCATTCACCAATACAACCTAGATTAGTACCTATCCACCTATTCCCACATTACCTTTGTTCATCTGTGATCTACCTAAGACCTCTGTCGGACCTACAGAGATCCGTAACCAATTACTTGACCTTCAGATCTTATTTTAACTTAGAGTGTTATATTAGATCTTTCTTATTGCATTTTGGAAGAGATACCCAAATCATTTTAATTACAATAGGGTTTACTTTATTATCCACATTAAAAAAATTTTAAACAGTGGACTAACAACCATCTAGGAAGTATCACACTTCCCAGATCTAGCACACACTAGGCAGTTCACTGCACATATTGTTTAACTCTTTTTGGTGGTCTTGATTTTCATTACAGGTAGTTCCTCCTAGCCAAAAGGAAGATCTCACGATCAACTGTGGATTCAGAAGTTATACATGCGTAGCAACCAACCAACCAACATTTAAACAAGTATTCCTCTTACGCCTGTTACCCTATCTGTTTCATCAATATTTCAAAGAAACGTCTAAGAATCATGTGAAACAACTAGAGTAATTTACCTTGGTACCTCTTTGGCATGCATGACCTCTTCTTGTGTTGTCACAAAAATAGTTTCTAACCACGAATTACGTGCCACTCTAGGCATCCATTATCTGTCATCCTTCTTTATACTCACCACCCTAGCACATTTGTCTTTTCTGGTATTGTTGGCTCATGTGCTAAAACAACTCATGGCACTCCTCATAATTATTTTTCTTTCCACACCATGAGCACTACAAGAAATTTGGACACCCGTGCTGTAATGTTCTATAGATCCATAGTTATAGCATGATCTTCATGGGAATTTAGCTCCCTCCTCCTTTGCGGTTACCGTAACCACATGATCCTCTATGAAAACCTCTCGCACATGGCCCTCCATCCATGCATCCTTCATAACGGTGATCATCTTCCTTGGAACTACTGGAAAATTTGGTCTTGCGCATACCATGATCAATGGTGTCATGGATTTGGTTAATAATCCTACAATCCTTAGTATCATGGGTTGTAGAGGTGCAAATCTTATAGTAGAAAGACACATTATTCTATATTTCCCAATGTAACAAGCGACATATACTTACATCATGGTCCTTGTGACAAATTTCACAATCTCTTTTGTTATGGCACGTATCTTGAATTTTGGGGTAACTATCCTTGGTATGCCCTCTACTTCACAATCCATTCACAAAAGACCAAGTATGAGTTTCATGTGCTAAGTATTCAGATTTCTCTAAGCTTGGCCATGATGAGTGATTTAAGCCTCACAAAGAGACTCACACTGTATCAATGCTCCCAATTGCCTTAACATGTAAAGCATCCTTTAAAGCCTCGCTTGGGTCAATGAATGTCTTATGTGATAATGCCCTCCTAAATGGAGTGATTAAGCCTCCAAAAAACCATTGAGCATGTTGTGAACAGTGAATGTCATATGATAGTTTTGACAAGAGATTTTTAAACCATGCATCATACTCCTACACACTTTCTGTCATTCCCCTCTTGAATCTCTTTCAAAGAGTTGATGCTCTTATGCTCAAACTCTAGTATATGGAAATCTAATAGGAAGGTATTCTTTAATGCGGTGTACTCTACAACCATCGAGAGGGGTCGTAATTCCTATACCAGCTATGTTTTCCCCCTTGTAACATTGTTGCAAACTAACTTGCCTTCCACTCGGGGTAGTGATCCCCTTCACATGTCATAGTAATTAAAACTTGTGCACATGTTTCACAAAATCCTCTATACCTTGGTAATCGAAAAGTGTAAAGACATATTAAAGAACACATGAGGAGGTGGTTGACACGCCAATCCTCCTAATCCAAATCCTTGGTTCCCTCCGATGTTTTAAATGGTGTTCCTTCCACTAGATTTATTAGATCTACCAGGTCATGTGCCTTTAGATCTACATGTTCCACCTCTAGATCCTCCTATAACTGGTAATGGGCCTGAAGTGGTCACATCTAGTGTCCCTAATGTCTGACTAAACTACGTGCCAATGGTCTACGAGATTGCTCCACTGCTAGAATTGTATCTCACACCACTCCTAGATGTCTTGCCCAAACCTTGTGCACTTGTAATTTGCCCAAAAATTCCTTTAAACACTAGAATGGTATGTGCATCCATGGATGTTCCAAACAAAAAATTATATCTCCTAGGTGTTGATTAGTTTCTCCCACTGATACCAACTAGGTTATCAGTACTTCTCCCTTGATTTGGAAAACCAAGCACCGGTTTGATCACCGGGTGGGTTGACAAGGCCAATGGCTCTTCTTTCTCCATGCGACGAACTATCATAAGAAGATGAAAGGGCCTCTCTCTCACACTTTCTAAGATGGGGTAGTAAAGATTTCTAAGGCTCCATGTCCTTTGTGTGAACTTCAACACCCTCTCGTAATGTCTGCCTCCATAGATCCATCACACTTGCAACATTGTGTTGTCTAGTCATCTCCCTTTCATGAGCTTCACTATACTTGAGTCATCTCTCCTCCCTTTCCTTTTTAGCCGTAATGTCAGCCATCTTCCTCCACCCTAGCTTCCTCTCCCAGTGCTCTGAGTAGCTTAGCCATCCATTGAAAATGCTTCTAAACTAAAAGTAACGACCAAGATCTTCATAGCTAGAGGAATATCACTCAAAAATGATCCTCTATGCTCCCTTAAAAGCTTGAAGTCAACAACTTCTAGGTAATAATACGTCAAAATTGGTGCATTCTAAAGTGTAACTAGCTAGCACTCCCTTCCACCAGTGATCAATAACATGTGTCCAAGTCAAATATGTATCCCTGCACCTCTAATATTCATCTTGGGTCCACACATGTGTTCTATAGTACCAGATTGATCTAGATGTGTATGATGAAAGCCATTCATATAGATCTATTGGGAAATAGAAAAATAATGTCTCATATAGCTCATGGTATAGGTTATCTTATTCCCATCCATGCACATTGAACTCGGGTCTAGTACTGAATCTTTGAGCCAACTCATCCTCCGTTCTCTTGAACCATGTTTCAACACTTTCTAAAGTCGGTGCTCTTTCATTACACATCAAAAAGACAAATATGCATTCCATTTCTCACAACTTCAAAAAGAGGTCCCAAAAATAGAACCAAGATGTAGTCATTTTTATTCCCTTTCAAAAACAAGGAAATCCCATGCGCGCTAGCCTATCACCCGGCGGGCATTGGGTGCTCACCTGAGGCATGCATGGGCATCAAGCCCATCCTTTATGTGAGTTGTGTGAGAATGCATTAGTTACGATAGAAAATTAAGTGAAGAGATTGGAAATGAACCACACATTCATCTTAGAGTTCAGAATGGGCTTCTAGACCAATGTATTTATTCATATAAGAAAAGCATTATAGAACATATATCTGAATCATAACAGAAAGGAAATGCATAGGGGCTTACACCCACTCATCTAAAATATATATCAAACTGATCTATACATATATAAGTAAAAATTGGAAACACATATATTCATATTAAGTATGTTTGATAACCACATTACATTTATTGAGGTAATCACATATCCATATAATAGTGTAGACCAGTTTCATGCATCGAGATCTAGACTTAATCCCCTTCATAGTATAAAGAAAAATATTCAAACCCATTCCATTGATACAACATACTCCTACAGATCCTCTAAAATCAATCCATAGAGCTCTCACAATATTCCTACATAGCTTCACCTCTTTCCATTCTCCCTATATGCACATGTGTATATATCTATATTCTTTTCTTCTATTGTGTGCTTGTATATATATAGCCTCAAAGCAAACATGGTTATTCCTTTCTCAAGTTGTAGAATGGTTTTCATGTGTCCAAGTGGTCCTCCATGGGAGCATGCTCCTTCAGATGTGAGCTCTCCATCCTTTGCCATGATGACCTTCTGGAATCCTCTATTACAAGGTATATTCCTTTTGGGGCTCCAAGTTACCAGCCTAGCACCTTATCCACACCGCATCCACGGTAGGGTCATGATTTCCTCATGTTCGCCTGATATACCAAATATGGCTAAGTCCCAAAACCTTTACTTTTCCTTGTGCGTGCATGCCACCGGGTTCTACTAAACACTTCTAAAACCTTGTCCTACGCACTTTCACCTTGTGTGCCCATGTGCCTTCTTGTACTTAGCCAATATTTTAGGGGCCCAAACATCACCCCACACTACACATGTTCTTTTCCCTTAGGAACATATTATTAATGAATAAATAATAACTAAATGAAGAATTTGGGGAAGAATGAAATAATGGGGAAACTATGATTACTTCGTGAGAGGAGAGGTAAATCTTTCTTCAAGTCTACCTCCAACTTATTCCGTGTATCGACCTCGTTCTATTTCTCGGTGAGAGAGGTTGCCGACTAGGGCTCTCACCTCTTCAAAGGTTTGTCCTTATCCTTGGGTATTCATCATTTCCATGATTCCCTCCATTTTTTTTCCCAAATCCTTGAGCGCGTCCATCCTTTGAGTGATCTAGGGATACAACTCCTTCAGCTGGTTTTTGATTGAGCCCCACAAGGTCTCAATAGCCTCTGATTTCTTCTTAACCTCAGATAGAATATTATCACATTCCACTCTATTCCCCTTGTTCTTCTCTTGGAACTCCTTGAGATTTGCTTCATGATTAGTGACTAGAATGCTCACCACTATATATCTATAAAGTGCAATTATCATAGCAGCCTCATTGACACAGGCGGTGGCTTTCACATCGCCGAGGAATTTCTTGATCTTGAGCAATAATTGTTATCACCAAATCACAGCACCCTTCTATGGTTTATACAAGCACATATATTTGAACTCACGGTGTGATTGGATAACATGGGTACTATCTCCAAGTTGTGGGACTTGCTACTTGAGATAGACCTCCAGAGAAAGTTGGTTCTTGCTCCTAAACTACCTGCCACAATCTACTCTAATGCAGGGGAAACTAACTATTCTAATCTAAATTTCCAAGAGACCAGGGAGAGAGAATGCATGAAATGAAAGCCTACACTAAAGCGGTGATACACCAGAAAAGGAGGGTGTGAGAGTAGTCTCCAAATGCGTGAAATATAGAAGCAAAGTGCACACTAGAAGAGGTGATGACAGTTCTCCATAATCTAGCAAAACACATTCACAAAAATATTTCAAACATACACAATGATAATGGATCCCTGCATGAACATAATAATAGACACAATATTCTTGTAAAGAAGAGGTTGAAGGGGCAAGAAGAATGCAAGAAAACACAGCAGGGGAAGATACATCCACAAACTTATATTTTATTGCTTCCTGATATGCACAGTTCAATCGAGTTACAAGGTAAGGGCCTGGATCACCATGCAAGGAGTCCACAACAAGTGCCTACAACACATTGGCTTCACAAAGAAATTTTGGTAGAGCTTTGCTACAAAAACTACCTTTTTACAATGAGCCCAACACTCCAATTTATAGAAAAATGAGAAGAGAAAGAGAAGGGAAAATGGAAATCCTGAAATCTGTCCTTCAACCACTTGTAAGAGGAATTAAATGGAGTAAAATGATTATATATTACTTGAAAAAGTCTCCCCATACTGTCCCAAGTGCTGCAACAGAGAAAGAATGATGACCATGCCTCTTAATTGCACTCCCAACCACCAAATAAAACATTGTTATGAACCCGGCCACGTTTTGTGAAAAATCCCCACCAATATCTCATCAAATCTGGAATTTATTGATTTCTGTATGTTGGGCTTAGAGCCACAATTCCAACGGTACCAATTTTGTGTGATTTCGTTGAGAAATGCAAAAGTTATGGCCTTTTGAGTGCGGGCAATTGTTTTGGGTCTGGCAAGCGTTTTCTGTCATTTGACGGGAATGAGCATTAATTGACTGGAGCCGAATATGTTTCTTTTATTTAAATATATCTACCCTCATTAAAAATAAGAAATCTAGTTTTTTTGGCGTAGAGGACATCGTGCTCATTCCAAAAAGTCTAATTTTGTGAAAATCGGAGCTCGGAGTCAAAAGTTATGGCCGTTTGAAGTTTCACGGGTCAAACGTTGACTTTTCTTCTTTGCCTTCGGCCGTTTCAGATTTTTGCGTCCCTCGTGTACCAATTGTCCCATAGAATTCCTGGGAAACATTCTCCTGCATCGGCTGATTCGGGCTTCCTTGTCCCTCTTGCGGCTTTTTCACCTTTTCGCGTCTCACGCGTCCCTCGCGTATTTTTGTCCTTTTGCCCCTGGACAAATATCTCCGAATCGCCAAAATGGATCTGTCTTTTGGAAAATCGCCAATTCATGATTCTTTGTCGCTACTTGCAGCTTTTTCACCTTTTCATGTCTCACGCGCCCTCGCATACTTTTGTCCCTTCGTCCCAAATCACATAAACAAAAGACTTAGATGATTTTTCTTGCTTTGCCATTTCGGCTTTTCACGCCCTTCACGCCCCGACGCCCCAATCTGCCCCGCAAACCGCCCGGGAAAAAAATTTCCAACTTAGCTGATTTTCTTTGTTTTTTGACCCTAAGCTTGGTACGACGAACCTCAAGATTTAACCCGAATCGGTACGATCCGCACCCTTCGGACCGAAATGCTTCAAAATAGTCCTGCAACCTTATTTTTGCATTTTTTCCATTTTTTCTAACTCATTGGGATTTCTTCTTGGATGGGAGAGTTAGAAAAAAGCCAAGGGGACCCCAAAAACATGATTTTGGGCCTTGAACCAATCTACTTGCTCAGAACTAAAGAATTTATGCATGTTATCAAAATTACCTTTAGGGGTGAATTTTGGATAACAATAATTGCCACAACTTTCATCATTTCCTCCTTATCTTTACATTTTGATTCCTCCTTTGTAGATTCCAAGGCCAATGATCATATTTCCATTATGAGAACATCGGTCAAGTCCTCTAGGAACTCCGGGATGGATCCATACTTCGCGCTAGTGGTGCCTGGATCTAGATGCTTCAAGACAATGGCATCTATGATAATCTCTACTTTCTTGTAAACCTCATGTATCCTTGCCTTATCTTCTTTTAACTCACACCTTAGTTGAGCACCGATTAGTTCCCCTACTTTGAGTCCTTGTTTCTTTCCTCGAGCTCTTCTTCCTTATTCTCTAGTTACGCCTCTAGAACTTTACCCTTTCATTCCTCCCGAAGATCCTAGCTTCTACTTCAATGGAAACGTTGTTCAGCACATTGCATATTTGTCCATCTAATAGCCACTAAGAATTTACAAAGGGTTACCTCCTTTTGACTCCGGTATCTTCATTATTTCCCATTGGCTTACTTCAAATTTCATCTCATCGATGTGGGACTAAAATTCCCAAGAAAGCATTTTCCTCATCCAAGGGTAAGCACCTTTCTCATCAAATTATGCCATAGACAAGAGTTTCTCCATTGGTATGGTGCCTGGAAGTGCATGCACAACACTTTGTTCAAATCATCAATGTATCCCATCCTCTAAACTTGTGATACTTATGTTCTCTTTCTCCACGTGCACGTGACCTTAGGAAATCTTACAACAAAACTGGGATCTCCTCCCATGTTGCCATATTCCTTTTCTACACTCTCCACCTTTGCTTCCTTCATTACCATGTCTCGTGCTTCATTCCATCTCTTTCTCTACTAGGTCCTCAATGATTTTTGCTACTTCTTTCTCCATGGCCTCGTCTACCTGTTCCTTTGTGAGGCTTGGGGTCCTCTACTATTTTGTAGCTTCTTGACTTACCCATTTTTCTTGAGCATCCTCCTCTTCCTTGTCATTCTTCATCTTCACAAATATGTACTCATTTTATTATTCCTCTCCTTCCTCCTTCGAGTCATGTACTTCAAATACGGGAGGGCCTTGAACTGCCTCAAGTTCATCATCATCATCATCATCTCTTTTTCCTCTATAGGCCTCCAAGATCTTTGTACCCTCCGAGTCATCCTCCTTTTTCACCTTCTACTTCTTCCTGATAGGAGATTCTACTTCCTCTTCCTCCTCCTCTAGTGACTTCTCCTAAGTGATGGGTTCTTTGTGCTCTAGTGCTTCTTCTTCTAGGGTTTTCACTTTCACCAGGACTTATTTCTTCACACGTAAGTAATAACCTTAGCTCTTGTCTCCGGTGCACTTACCGCTTGTGTAGCCGAAAAATTGGTTCCTTATGCACCTCTTCTCTTTCCCTCTTCTTTAGCATAGGCTTATTTCTTCTTATAGGGTCTTTGAGGATGGATACATCATTTTCCAAGTAAGTTCCTTTTTCAAACTTTGGCCTTATGTGAAGGTATATCCTTGTTGTAGCCCTTCTAGTAATTGGTAATGTTACATGCTTCATCATATGTATCTCGTGGGAGACATACCTCTCCCTATATGCACACTTCTTGGGGTAGACTAACATCCTATGTAGCTCTCTCGTGGTCTTAATCCACCTCAATAAGGTCAAACCTTAGTCTCTTGGCATATTTGAACTGTTTCACCCCGCTTGAAAATATTGCATAGTGAAGGAGAAGGGAGCTTGCAAAAGGGGCTCATTGTTTCATCTGTCAACCTAAATCTGCTAATGAAGAAGTATTGATACACTATAAATTCTTTCTCTCCTTTTACAAGCATGGGTAATTGCTTTGGAATCCTCCGTTCTTCCCCAATCATGTCTCTCATGTGCTTGTACCACTTCTCTAAGTGCACCTTGTGAGTGGTAGCCGAGGTCTCGAAGTATATTTCACAAACCTCTTCATGAGCGAGGGATCCTCAACTAGGTATTCCCAAACAAACCTTTCCATTCCATCGAGAACTTTGATCTCTAATAAAACAATTATGAGGAGGACATTTCCAAATAGTATCTTCTCACCTTCTTGTATGCTGCTAATGATTTCATCCATGATGAAAGTGGACAAGTTATAGATGGTCCCCTTAGATATTTTATGGCATACATTTAGCCATGCCTTCTTCACTTGAGTCCATATTTTTTTATCATTGAGATTGGTTACCAAGCATGCAGCCATCCTCATCATGGGGTCTAGAATCTCTGTGATGTCAAAGTACTGTGATCATTTCTTGTAGTCATACTTGGCTATTGTTTCCTTGATTTCATCCTTGTCACTTAGTTCATCATTAATGTTATCCCCTCACGAGATAAGGCCCTGTGAACTTGGATATAAACTAGGGATTTATGCACATTTTTTTCCCGTGAAATAAACATGGTCTTCATGAACACACACCATTAGTAACCTGGATTTTCAAATTTACCTTTTACTTCTTCGTTGTATATGGGCATGCCCTCCAGTTTCCTCTTATTTGTTGGGAAAACCAACTCCAAGGCCATTTATTTCTCTATCGTGCTAGTGTGATGATTATAGTCACTCATGGTCATTTTCCTCAAATGAGACTCCCATTATTTTTCTTGCAATACTCCATTTGGGTATTGTTGTGGCAAATCAGCAACACCCTTGGATGTTGATCAGATTTCTAGTTTGATCATACTAGCATCTAGTTTGATTGCACAACATTGAATCCTCTTCCCAAGTGTGGGACTTGTCAAATGGAAGAGAAATCTCCAGTTGAGAGGTTGGTTCCTTAAACTCCTCTGATCAGATATGTTATTTACACAATTGCAGAGGTTTGAATCCTAATCCTACTCTAAATTCCAAGGAGACAGAGATAGAAAGTGCAAAAATTGAAACTAAACTAATAGGTGATACACCAAAGGAGTGGTGAACACTTCTTATTCATGAAAATTGACACAATTTCATAAAATGCAACATGAAACATCATACACAAGCTGATAAGATGTAATTAGAGGTCTAAAATGAAGCAAGACAATACAAACAAAGGACTGAAAATTGATCACAGAGTCTGTCATTTGCACTATCAAAATCCTTGCATTTGCAACATCAAAGAGGTAGAAACCTGTTACAATCATGAAGAAGGTCTGATACTTGCAAAAATCACTTGTTGAAGGTGAAAGAAGAAGCTTGCTATCCAAAAAAATGTTCAACCTCAAAAAATGAGCCAAATCTGGCTTTTACAATGCATGGGTCGAGCCCAGGAGAGAGAAAATGTGTAAAAAATGTGGAAGCCATTCCCCATTGAATGAAGATGCATTAAAATAGCATGGGCATCCTTACAAACCCATGCCCTGACATTTTTGGCCATGCTGAAGAAGAATGCAACCCATTTTGCATTAAAACTGGTTGTTGAAACGTCATTTCTGGCCATTACCACATGCCAGAGTTTTTCTTGATTTTCTCCCTCCAAACTCAACGAAAATGCAAAATCAACCCTGGAATCATGTAGATAATTTCACCAGCTTTCCATTGATATAAAAAATGTGAAAATCTGAACTCTGGATCGAAAGATATGGCGATTTGAAAATTTAGGGCAAAAACAGGCCAAAATCGGATCGGCGGGCAAAAGTTTGAATTTTTACCCGTTTGGTCTTTGGAAAATTTTTCAAATTTTCCCCACGCTTCACCACTCCAGGTGCCACATGGCAGCTTCCTATTGGCCATGGGCCTCCTAAGGGAAAATTTCCCACAAAAACTCCGCCGAGCCATAACTTAAAAAATATGAGGAGTTAGGAGGAAAACTTTACCTTTCTGGAAAGCTGAGAGAGAGCTCTATCCAATGGTGCCATTTTTAGAAAGATTTGAGTGCCTAAAAATAAAAAATTGAGACTGAGGCACAAGAGAGGTAAGAACACAAGGAGTTAGCCACAAAAATGAGCAGGGGCACATTTTGGATAACAATTTTGGCGACTCAGAGGGGTCATCTGCCTACTAGATGAAGATACCAGTTGCCTGAAGCAGCCCATTGGGCATGGAGTCATAAAATTTTCTGTTCGGAACCCCAACTGACTTAGAATGTTGCAAGGAGGAAGATGGAATATCACCTGATGGAAGCAAGGACTACAAAACATCTCCAGGGACAGCAAGCCTGTGCCAAAGCACTTAGGGAAAGCAAAACAACCTACAACAAAACAATGTGCACAAGCACTTGGAGGAATGAAAACCTAAGCTAATATTTACAAGGTGGAGAATTTCCCTTTAGTAGCAATGCTTTAGATAGATTCCATTGATTGGAATCTGTAGTTCTTCGCCATCCAATGAAGACAATTGGAAGGCATTGTTGTCCTTACACTTTGTGACCATGTATGGTTCACTCCAAATGGCATAAAATTTTGAATGCCTTCCCAATTTTGCTCTATCTGCATCCCATTTTAACACTAGATCTCCAACTTGGAAATATCTACTCTTGGCCTTCCTATCAAAGGTCTTCTTGATCAAAGCTTGATCCTTCTCCATTGCTTGGGATGCCTGATCTCTGATCTCTTGGAGCTCCATCAACTCTGCATATCTCACCTCCATGGGCCCAAAATCTAGCAACTCTAACTGCTTCATGAGTTCCAATGTTGGCAACTCAAGTGACATGGGCAAGATTGCCTCTCTTCCATAAACAAGCCTGAATGGAGAGTTACCTATGGATCTCTTGGGAGTTATCCTATCAGCCCATAAGGCTGATTTTAGTTTGGTATGCCAAGACCTATGATTCTCATCAAGAGTCCTAATGATCCTCAACAAGTTATTGTTTGTAGATTCAACTCGGCCATTACCCCGAGGGTAGTAGATTGATGAAGTACTTAGGTAGATCTCGTTCTTGACCCACTCGGTCATCTTGGATCCAATGAATGCTAATGCATTATCTAAGATTATTGTAGCAGGTATGCCAAATATGGTTACTATCCCCTCATAGAAGTCTAAGATGCTAGACTCATTTGCTTCCTTGAGTGCTCTTTGCTTGAGTCCACTTGGTGAAGTCGTCTGTGGCTATCAAAATCCACTTATGCCCTTGGCTTGAATTGGAATTAATGACTCCAATGAAGTCCAATCCCCATTGCATGAATGACTGGTCAACTAAAATTGGATGCAATGGAAGGGAAGAAAGCCTCTCTTTACCTGTGAAGAATGCACAATTCTTGCACCATTTGATCCACGCAAAGCAATCACTAAAAATCTTAGGCCAATAATAACCAGCCTTCATGATTTTTAGAGCTGTCACTCTTGGTGCAAAATTACCACCAGCTGGTCCACCATGGAACTCTTCCAACACCCTATGAATTTGATTTGTGCTAATGCATCTCAGCAGCACTCCATTCACATCTTTCTTGAACAAAACACCGTCTACTATGGCATATGGGACAGCCTGCAATCTGAAGTGTCTTCTTTGGGTTTTTTTCATCTCTGGAGGGCATAGGCCTGTGCTTAGGAAGTTCATTATACCTTGGGTCCAGCAAGGAGTGGGGATAGCATTATCCTCTTCTTGAGTGCTACCTTGCACATGGTTTTCTTGAACTTTCAAAATAGCCTCTTCTTTATTACATAGTCCTTTTGCTTGCCTGTAAGCGGCTGCTCACACAATCCTTTTCCTCTTACTAGCTTGGTGACCTTGATCTCAATGTCATACTCCATGACATGAGTGATCCAACCTGCCCTTTTCTCATTCAAATCCTTGTTGAGGAGGAAGTCCTTTACTCCCGCATGAGAGACCAACAACTGAACCTTGTTGTTTGAGACTAGATGCTTGAATTTCTTCAAGCTTCTGATTACTACAAGTACATGCTTCTCAATAAAAGAATATCTCACCTCATAGTCATCTAGGCTTTGGCTGAAGAAAGCAATTGGCTGCTCATCATTGTCCTTGTTCTGCTGTACCAAAATGGTAGAAATGGTATCATTACCCCCAAATGCATAGAGGATGAAATCCTTGGAGAAGTCCGGGTTGATGAGAGTTGGTGCTTGAGAGATGGCTTCTTTGATTGCTTTAAAACTTTCCTTGCCTTTTGTTGTCCATTTGAAAGCCATCATTTTCTTCAACATCTTGGTGATAGGTTTGACAAGGGCTGCAAAATTTGGGACAAACCTCTGAACAAAATTTATTCTCCCAAAGAAACTCTGAAGTGCCTTCTTGTGGCTTGGCAATGGTAGTGCTCTTATGGCTTCAACTCTCTCTAGATCAATTGCTAATCCTTCTTTGGAGACAATATGGCCAAGGATCTTTCTTTCATGTGCTAGGAAGATACACTTCTTAGGATTCAAAGACACTCCAAATCTCCCGCACCTTTGGAAGACTTGTCTCAAATGAGAGAGGTGGTCTCGCATTCTTTGAAAAAACAAGTGATATCATCAAGATATATCAGCACCATGTTGTTAATCAAACCTTTCAACGCCATGTCCATTTCTCTTTGGAAGGTGGCTCCAAGTGTTGGACAGCCCAAATGGCATTTTCCTATATGCATAAGTTCCCCATTTGGTTGTGAAGGCTGTCTTGAACTGATATTCTTCCTTCACCATAATCTGATTGTACCCTGAGTAGCCATCAAGCAATGAAAACCTTTCGGAGCTAGCAACAACTTGTAAAATCTGCTCCATAGAAGGAAGTGGGTAATGGTCCTTGAGAGATGCTCTATTCAAATCTCTGAAATCAACACACAATCTGATCTCTCCACTCTTCTTTCTGACTGGAACTAAGTTGGCAACCCAACTAGAATGCTTGATTGGGAATATGATTCTTGACTCAATCAACTTGTTCAATTCCTTCCTCATGAGAGGTTCCATGTGTGGATTGACTGGCCTTTGTTTCTACCTGATGGGCTTAGTATTTGGATCCAACTCAATGGTGTGCTGAGCTAACTTGGGATTGAAACCTTTCAAATCTTCGTAGCTCTAAGAAAACACATCAGGGAACTCTTGACACAGCTGTATGAACTCATACCTTTCTTGTTCAGTTGTCATCTTTCCAATTTGCAATGGTTTGTTCTCTTCCACCAAGATGGATACTGAATCTTCTCTCTTGACCTAAATGTTTTCTTTCTCTTTCCTAAACTGATCATTGGGATTGAAAATGGACTCCAAAGTGATAAGTCCCTTGGGTAGCTTGTTAGTTCTCAGCTGTACCACTTGGTCACCATACTGCTGTTCCAATTTTTCCTTATTTTTAGCTGAGAACTCAGCTTCTTCTTGTAAGAAATGGATGATTTGTTGGTCATTCTCAAACACTTGCCAACTTACATTGTTATCCGACACTGAAGGCCTCACAATCACATGGATGTTTGGCTATACCTTGTCCTTTTGAATGCTTTCCACAATATCAAAGGCTGCCCCAACTGCTGCAATCCTGTCAGCAGCTTGGTTTTCTTTTCTAGGAATGGATTTTATGCTAAAGCCCTCAAAATATTCAATGAGGTCCCACACCCTGTTCTTGTAGCACTTGAGAAGATTATTCTTGACAGCATGCTGCCCCTTAACTTGGTTTACAATCAATTCACTGTCACCAAAGACTTGCAAGTTCTTTATTCCTCTCTTTATTGCCCAATGCATCCCTTGCACCAAGGCTTCATATTCAACAGTGTTATTGGAGCATGAAAACTAAAATCTAAAAGCTAAATAGTACTTTACTCCTTGAGGTGAAATAAGCATAGCTCCACCTCATGCACCTTATCTACTCCTTGATCCATCAAAAAAAAGCTGCCATACCTCATTGTCATCCTTGTGGTTTGGCTTGGTGATGCTAGGAATGGGCTGATCTTCTTGATGTTTTCAATAGACCCTAGATCAGATTCTTCTACTTCTTGATAAGGATCAAAAGCATGCACCTTGTTTGCCCATTCATCAAGAGTTAGATCCAGGATGCTTCCAACCTTGGTGTCACTTCATCGATTGCTTGGGTGATCTTCTTGATCAAATTCCAAATAGTTGGCATTGATCGACTTGGAGTGTAGGGCTCAATGTGGAAGTTTGAAATAGGTTTAGACCTAATTGTAGCTTTGGTTCCATACCTCATTCTCGACAGCGTGTGTGAATAATCAGCAGACAAATATCCTCCAATCTTGGTGTGAAATCTCTTGACAAACATAGGACAAAGAGTGGTGGAAGGTCTATAATCGATACATCTTGTAAAACAACAACATTTGGACATGCATGCAAGGTAAGACTCAAGTTTCTAATCACCCCAATCTGTTGTTACCTCTTTGTCATCCAACTACACTACCCCTTTGGATATGGTTTCATATTGAATTCCTAGCTGATCAGCTATTTGCTTGGGCATCACTGAGCTACTTACCCCATAATCAATCATGCAATTGTACACCAATTGGTTTCCAATGATTAATGAGACATAAAAAGGAGGGGGCTTCAACATTTTACCTTGCTGTCCTCCATGATTCCCTTCAGGTTGGGCAGCATTTGTGAGCACCTTCTCTTACATTTGGACTTGCTGATTCGAAATTGATCGAGTCCTTCATGGTAGTTTGTAGCAAATCTCTCTCTCCGGGATATATATGGATTCTCACATTGACATATTTACATTTGTCTTCTTCATCTGATCAATGATACTAAATGGTGATGAAGGATCTCTTTGCTGTCCCTTGGTTTACATATTCATCCCTTGCATGTGGGCAGCAACAACTGGTATTTAAGTTGGTCTAGGAGTTGTTCTTGGCTGCCCTTGTGCATTTACAATTGGATTTTGTTTTCCAACCATTTGTGGAGCCATAAAAGGTTGTGGATTGGTTGGAGCTAATGGATTTTTTTCACCCAAATTCCTTCTTTTTGACCTTGTGTTGGCTGCAACACCTTGAGAGACTATTTGATTTATGCCACAAATATCCTCTGCCTGCTAGTTCACAAGTGTGGTGTCATTTGGAGCTGATTGCTCTTTGGAATGTTTCTTGTTGTTGGTTGTTTCCTTAATCGCCCTCACCTCCACAATAGTAGTTGTCACCATTAATTCTTGATTCAGGCACCTTTGTTGAAGCACATAGATTGGTTGTGAGGTTTATTGCATGGAAAACACCAATCATACTCCTGAGCAACGTTGTTTTGTGTTGGCACCAATGCCTTAGAGGTAGATATAGCATTTGGATTATAGGGCTGAAATGGTCATTGGGGGAGGCCTTGCTTGATTTAGATTTACAGCTGGATTGGGTGGTCTATGAGGTTGATATGGCGTCTGTTAGGTGAGCTTGAGGTGGAAGGAAGGTCTAAAGCTTTGGGCTTGTTGCCTCTTGAGAGTAACTAGCTCATTACCTAAATTTTGAAATTGCTTCATGACTTCTTGAAGCTCATTTGGGGTACTTGGAGATGAAGTAGAAGCTTCATTTAAACTCTAATTTCTAGGAGTGGGAGAAGGAGCCAAATTAGGTGCTTGATTAGTGTTTGGGCTCTCTAAACTTGGAAACAATGGCATGGAAGGTCTAGGGGCTAGTTTGCCAGCTTGGATCAAACAATTTTCAGCCCTAATGGCAATGCTATAAGCCATAGGGATAGTTATGCCTCCCATGGACTGAATCAACATAGAAATATCAAAATTTAGAGCTTTGAGATAGTAAAGAAAAGCACCTTCTGTTGTTGGCCTGACTGCCACTGGAATTCTCTCCCAAGTCCTTTGAAATCTGAAATTAAAAATCAGACCACCGCTCATTAGGAGCTCTTTTGATAGTTGTCAGCTACTCCAAAAGGGACAAGTTGTCTCCCTTTTCCCCAAACTACTCATGGAGGGCTATACATAGCTGATTCCAATTTTGAATAGAACCTGAGGCAAGACTCCTGAACCATTGCAAAGCTTTCCCTTTGAATGAAGATGCCAGCAGTTTGACAGAACTTGTATCTCATTCATCTCATGGATTGTACAAATGTTAGCAATATTAATAACATGATCACCAGGTGAGGTCTGATTTTCTCCAGTGAAGTATGGAATGTTCTTCAATGCTGCAACTGGGATTAGATTTTGTGCATTGAGAGCAAGTGGGCTGCTGCCAGTGAAATTGACATAGGGGTTGTTTTGTGCCATTCTAATTGGTCTTAGAACCCTTGTTGATTGAATGAAAGGCCTACTAGGTGGAGGAGTTGAGAGAGTTCTGTTTGGTGGAGATGGAGACCTTTGGATTCTCCTCCCACTTTGCCTTATTCTTGGAGATAACTACAGATATTCAAACAACACCTCTTCCTCTCCAACTCTTGACCTTGTGTTGATTCTTCTCATGATTTTTCAGTCTCCGCACCTGCCAAAACTAGCTAATTCTTCCCCTGGAGTCGCGGATGTGTAATTTATAGCTCTTTTAAGCAAGAAAATTGCAGTAGATGCACATCAACTTTGCTGCAATGAAAATGAGACCTCTAAGGTCCCACTGGGTATGCCAAAACTATTGTGGCAAATCAAAGACACCCACGGATGTTGATCAGATTTCTAGTTTGATACTCAAGACATCCAGTGTGATTGCACAACATTGAATCCTCTTCCCAAGTGTGGGACTTGTCAAATGGAAGAGAAATCTCCAGTTGAGAGGCTGGTTCCTCAAACTCCTTTGATTAGATCTGTTTTTTACATAATTGCAGAGGTTTGAATCCTAATCCTACTCTAAATTCCAAGGAGACAGAGATAGAAAGTGTAAAAATTGAAACTAAACTAATAGGTGATACACCAAAGGAGTGGTGAACACTTCTTGTTCATAAAAATTGACACAATTTCATAAAATGTAACATGAAACATCATACACAGGCTGATAAGATGTAATTAGAGGTCTGAAATGAAGCAAGACAATACAAACAAAGGACTGAAAATTGATCACAGAGTCTGCACTGTCATTTTTCACTGTCAAAATCCTTGCATTTGCAACATCAAAGAGGTAGAAACCTGTTACAATCATGAATAAGGTCTGATACTTGCAAAAATCACTTGTTGAAGGTGAAAGAAGAAGCTTGCTATCCAAAAAAAATGTTCAACCTCAAAAAATGAGCCAAATCTGGCTTTTACAATGCATGGGTCAAGCCCAGGAGAGAGAAAACATGTAAAAAACATGAAATCCATTCCCCATTAAATGAAGATGCATTAAAATAGCATGGTCATCCTTACAGACCCATGCTTTGACATTTTTGGCCATGCTGAAGAGAATGCGACCCATTTTGCATTAAAACTAGTTGTTCAAACGTCATTTCTCGCCATTACCACGTGCTAGAGGTGTTTCTTGATTTTCTCTCTCAAAAATCAACCAAAATTCAAAATTTACCCGGAATCATGTAGATAATTTCACCATCTTTCCATTGATATAAAGAACATGAAAATCGAGCTCTAGATCGAAAGATATGGCGATTTGAAAATTTAGGGCAAAAACAGGCCAAAATCGGATCGGCGGGCAAAAGTTTGAATTTTTACCCGTTTGGTCTTTGGAAATTTTTTCAAATTTTCCCACGCTCTGCCACTCCAGGTGCCATGTGGTGGCTTCCTATTGGCCATGGGCCTCCTAAGGGAAAATTTCCCACAAAACTCCAGTTGAGCCATAACTTGAAAAATATGAGGAGTTAGGAGGAAAACTTTACCTTTTTGGAAAGCTGAGAGAGAGCTCTATCCAATGGTGCCATTTTTAGAAATATTTGAGTGCCTAAAAATAAAAAATGGAGACTAAGGCACAAGAGAGGTAAGAACACAAGGAGTTAGCCACAAAAATGAGCAGGGGCACATTTTGGATAACAAGTATTGCATCTTTATGTACCATTCTTCATTTTTGCTTGCAAAGAAAGTCATTTGTATCCTCTTGCTCTTTCACTTCTAATTTTTAGGTGAGATGGTTGATTTCTTTAGTGCCATTCTTCTTATTAGGTTACACTTCAAAAATATTCTTTTTCTCTTCTCTACCACTTTATCCAATCCCAAGCCTCAATCTTGTGAAGAAACCCTCCTAACACTATATCCTAGCCACCAAACCCTAATCGGCACAATTATTCCATTAGATGGCACTTCTCAACAACTTCCTTCATGCCCATGTACTCCTTTCCTACTAGTTTGTGGATCTACTCTAGTCACGTCCACTTAGATTTTTAAATTTTTCTTCGTACAAATCAATTTTGGATGCCATAGTTTGTAAGATCTCTTATCATTTCATAAACCCAAGGTAAAATAATGAAGTGCCCAAATTCTTATTTATACCTTTTCCTTCTTTCTATAAATAAATGTTATTTTACCTACCACCATACTTAACACTAAATGTGGCTTTTCCCCCTAAGCTAGCCTTATGCACCTTCACTTGCATGCCTAATATTGTGTGAAACATCCTACAACATTCTAGTGCACAAACAATCCATCCCCGATGACAGAAGAATCTTATGCAAGTGTCAACAGTTCCAAAGGAACTTCTTCTCTCCACCTGATTTTTTCTCTCACCTACCTCATGTTGTTCATGCACTTTTTCCTCCTTTGTATGTGGTTTCTCTAAAATCTTATCCTAAAACCAACCTTTCTCATCCACCTCTTCTTCCATGCACTTCCTTCATCCTTGTGCGCTTTGTATCCATAAATCGTGACATTCACCACAACTTCTACTTCAGTTCAATTTGTATTATGGGCCTATACTTCACATCAATCCACCCCACACTAAAATAGATGTGTGGCCATCTACACCTATACAACCATCAAAAAGTAATTTGTTACCGACGCTCAAGGTGGAAAGCAAACAATAGAACAAGTGATGAGAAAGGGAAACAAAAGAAAGGAAATTATATAAAAGGAAATTCTAAATTAACTGGCAATACTACCTTATTAAATACACCAAGAAAACTTATTTATAGTAGGGCTTCAGCCTAATTCCATTGAAATGGCTTGGAAATCTCGTTCCATCCAACACTCTCAACTGGCATGATCCTGAATCCAGGATGTCTAAGATGATATAGGGCCCCAACCTATGGAATTTAAACTTTTTGGGATGGCACAAAAATTTGGAATCATATAACAATACCATATTCCCAAACTCAAATTTTTTTATGTGGTGATCATGTCATTCCTTTGTGTATCATTTTGAATTATTTCCTCCAAAGTGCTTTGCTCATCAATTGGCCGGTCCTCCTACGTGCGCTATACGCAAAGAAGGTAACATGAATTAAATGGGTAGGATAACCTCCATGCCAAACACCAATTAGAATGGTGTGGATTTCTTCAACATCTTGTAGGTTTTCCTATATGCCCATAGAATGCTGATATTTTTTCATCCCAATCTTATTTACCAACATCACAAATTTTGGGTGGTATGACTATATTTTCTTAAATGCCTCGGTGAGTTCCATTTTATTGTGGATGGTAAGGGGTAGTCTTATGATGATCCACCATGAAATATGCTAACATAATCCCGATGGTATAATTTAGGAAATGCGTACCCTATCACTAGTTAAACTCAACAGAATCCATACCTTGTAATAATATTTTCCCATAGAAACGTGGTTCTTTTGTAGCCATTGTAAATTCCTTGGTAGGCATTGCTTCGCCCATCTTGTCAAATAATTTTGCAAGTGATTACATAGCCGATCTGTACTATGTGTGGCTAGAAAAATGGGGCCTACAAAATCTATGGCCCACTTTTTAAATGGATTTCTACTCGAATAGAGTTCAAAGGCATTACATCCTCTCGCCTGGTTTTCCAAGGTGTTGATAATGATGAAATTCCTTATAGTGCTCTTTGTAATCTTGATATAGGGTCTCCCACCATAATCCAAACTTGTAATATCTTATGCATAGTGTTGTGCCCAATAAAATATCCACCTGCACTTCCTCCATTTGCATCCTCCATAATAGTCGTGCGCTCATGTTCTAAAGACACACCACCGGCATAACACTTCATCACATCCTAGCTTGTATAAATCATCATTACCCAACATGTAGGGTATGATGCATATGGCTAAATATTCCCTCTCTAATGCTTTCATCCCTTCTAGAGTGACACCCTTTTTTAGAAATACCTCAATATCCTCTAAGTCCGAGGCGTGTGCCACAACGTAAACTATCGCGCGTATGGCATGGTATCCTCAATGTTTTTCATGACCTCTCCCGAGTCGATTCTATATAAGTGATCAGATCCATAATTACTCTTTCCTTTCTTGACAATCACTATGAACTTTAATTATTCTAATAGCAGGACCCATCGATGTATGTGGCCTTGTAGAACGGGCTTGTTTGCTAAGTATTTTAATACCATGTGGTCTGTGTGTAGAATACAAATGGTGTATGCATTTTTAAATAATGCTGACACTTTTTTGTTTTTTAGGTTTGGTAATTTCAAAACCTAAAATGCATACATGTTCCTAGTGTTATGAATTTTACAAGGGGAAGGGGGCATATTTAATGAGATAAATGTTAAGTATAAGAAATAAAAGTTTAAATAAACAATAAATTTATTATAGTAAATATAAGAAATTAGGGTCACTCTGCACCTGATGGAACTGGTCCTATAGCTCTAACAATTATAATCTAGAAGATAATTTTTCAAAATCTAATATAGTCAGTACTTACTCATTTTCAGGATTTTAACAAGGACCTAAAGCTTTCAGGGCATGTATATTAGAGTTGGTATTTGTTTTGGGAAAACATATAGTTTTTTGTAGGTTTTTGACCTTTTGGATTGGTTGTTAACATTTATAGGAGTTTTGGATGTGTAAAAATTAAATTTTACAAACTACACAACACCCAAAGATAATGACACTTGCTTGAGTATATGGACTCATGATTTTCCCCATGAGTGTGGAGTTGAAGCCTTAATTTCATCTTGGAAGAAGGGTAGCATCATATTAGGGATGAGTACATACTTTACATGCCGGAACTATCTAATCAACTATATAAATAGGTCCAATAGGTGATACAAATCTTAGCCATCTCACCACACTAATCCATGCATTCATCTTAGGAGGAAGCCATAAATATTTTCCATATGAGACAAGGGATTGATGATGAATAAACATACTCAAACCCAAAAAATGACACTCTTTCTCGAGAGATATTTTAGGTAAATAGAATATAGGGATCCCACACCATATCTATATACATGGGTGTTTACCCCATATCTATATTGAGGATAGGGGTGGGGAATAATGAGTAAATATAGGGGGTGCATACATCTAGGATAAACGCTAGATAGAGAGTAAAGGGTGTGGTAGTTCCAAATGACTATATAAAATAAATAACCACCCTCCCTTAGTTATTTCAACTTATCATAGGTACATTAGGGATATCAAGTTGATGAATCCTAAAATATTTTATCAATGGAGTTGTTTTTTTCCATACAAGGAACGAAAGATGATCAACATGAGTGTTATATCAATTGGTTCACTACGCTTATCCATATAGAGATAGGGGCCCTACCACTACTCAAATTATTACCAATTTTGAAATTTGGTCCACAAATCACTTTATAGACCAAAAATCAACTCTATGCTGCTTATCTTCTTTGTACTTGATGGTGAAATAAGTTATATGCAAAATTATGTGCTTCCACCAACATTCACGAGCTATGCCCCTCCTTCGTGTGTATGGGAGGCTCCCATTATTGAATGTAACTATCCTAATTCTATATAACTATTGTGGGGGACAAATGGGTTGGGGATCACATAGGAACACTTCACTAAACTTTTGGAAAATTTCTTATACATGATACAAAGTGTAGACACAAAATCACACACTTTTTCTAATTATATAGTCCCGATTGCATACTCTGTTCATATGATTTTTAAGTAATAAAATTACTAATCAACCCATGTATTTGGCCATGTTTCTCTACTTTCTATTGTCACTTTTGTTCTTACACCCTTACTTTCTCATTCTTGATTTTTATACCTTGGAATTTATCATCTTGGACACCAGCTCCTAACCAAGATGTCAATGTCAGTGTTATTGTCCCCTCTGGGTGCCCATGACCTCAATATACTTTGTTCACATCTTTTAGGTCCTTTGTAGTCATTTGAGCATCTTATCTTTTTGGTAGTATGTCTTTTCAGATTAGTTATGAAATTCAAGAAAGGGAATCATATAATATAAATTTATGAGATCATAATAGGGAACCAAGCACTAATCATTAACTATCACCACCTAAGGTGACATCCACGTAGCACCATCCAAGGGACATAGTGGTTGGTTATTCTATATACACTTCATAGGAGGAAATTTCATTCTATTTCATGCACACATCTATTACATTTCATTACCTCTAGCTTACTTGCTCACTATGAAGTGTAACACACACAAGAGCCACCTAGGGTAGAATTTCAGACACACACACACACACACATAAAACTACATTGGCTCTCGAGATGTAGTGCAATTCTCATTTGTAAGTTCATCATTTTGATATTTAAGGATAGTATTACCACTCATTAGACATCTTTCTTTTTTAGGATTTGATGTCTATTTGAGGGTTTTCTAGATCATTGTTTGATTGCAAATTTCCATCAACCTCGGTGATCATTGTGTGACCTCATAGCCATCAAGAGAGAATAACTAGAGACCACTCAAACTAGGGTTTATGAACATTTCTACAGACACATGCACCTATAAATAGGTCTAGGATGCCCATGGGTGCCCCTGTTCCTCTCTAGGGGCCCTAGTCCACGAATATTGTCATATCACACATTTTTATGGGGTTATGTGTGATGTTCATCTAGTCAAACACTTCGACACAATCTAAGAAAGAGTGAAAAATAACTAATTCATCTTACCTGTTCTTTGCACTTAGTGTTTCATAATTTCTTACTTAGCTAGCTCGAGTAAATTTCTATAATTAATTGTTTATTAATTTACTTCTACATTATAAATTAGATTAGGCATACAAATTCCAATTTCAGCTTAATAATTTTGGTGAACTCCGACCTCTTTGAACACGGTTAGGATCTTTTTGTTGTCCATTCTTACATATTTCTAATATCCTCTCATATGAATATTTATATTCATGATTTCTTACTCCTCTATCTTGAGTTAAGGGCTAAGATCATCAGTATCTTGACTACTATTCGTTTTCCTTTTGACATTCACCTAGACTTAGTCTATAACACAGTTGTAGATGTGTTTTCTCAACACATTATATTTCAAGCTAATCATACTACTGATCTTACTTCTTTTGATAATGATATTCCTTTATACATCATGATGTGCATATATACAAACAAGTATTAGTCAATAATGAATCCAAACTAAATTTTTGCACCCTAACCTTCCTTAAGGATTTAGGTTTCTCAACTGCTAATATAAGTCCTTCATCTATTTCTCTTCACACATACGATGGTTCTGTTTCATCCATGCATCGGCCATATTACTTTACCCATTACTTGTTGGTCTAGAAACCCTTAATACAATTTTATTTGTCATGGAATTTCTAGGTTTGTATAATTACTTTCTCGGTAGACCATGGCTTCATGTCATCCAAGTTTTACCTTTCATAAAGCACATCGATGTGTCAAATTATTACACGAGAGTATTGAATACACAATTCCTATTGATCGTGAACCATTCAAATATTGGACATATGATCCCACCATTATGATCCCCACTCCAAAATGTATTACTACCGATGAACTACACCCTATGGATCCTCCTCCTAAATTAAAGGCTAATATTTGCATGTTATATGTTGTTTCATCCACGTCATTGCCCTTTACCACTACTTTAAATGTTATGGTACTTTATCAGGGGCCTATACACACTTCCGATTTCATTCCACCTACTTCACTACCGCATGTGCATCTACCATTACCACGTCATCCCTTTACACATAAATTTTTCATGAATGATTATTGTTGGGAGCATATTCAATTTGATCCTACTTGTGATGACAATATATGCACACCTGATGGCTTTTCTTGTGTAGGCTTTATAGTTGATGACATTTTTCCCCAACTCATGCTCATCATCTCTACCATGGGTTTGTTTCTATGACTGTTAATTATGGTCTTTGATTCTTTTATCTCACATTTTTTCTTGTACGTGCTCCTCACACTTCTCCACTCATGCTTGGACAATCTTGGCTTGATTACATATATGCGGTGCAATAGACCATGATCACATCGATATATCATTTCCCATGTCGTTTGGTTGTGTTTGCATTTGCAATGACTCATTCCTTGTCCATTCACCAAATATTACTTGGCGTATGAGGAATACACTATGGACATGTATAATTTACACCTCAATGGCTATTTTCCCAATCAACCTAATACTATCACTTATTAACTTTGTGTGTTTCAAAATTCAGTTTTGATCATGAACATGACAAAATCTTAGATGAAATTAATTAATCACACTCGTCACTACACACTAGATGGAAATCACACCTATTTCCCCCATAATATCACCAAGGGTTTTATTTAATCATCATTTCACATTGATAATTTCACATACGACATACGCATCTTGACATACTCTAGTATCATCATTACACGATGATGCACTCTCGTTCTATGGTTTACACTTGACTATTGAGAGAATACTATACACATGAACCTCACACACACTACATACTTTCTTACATACTATAGCTACATATTATACATTGCACACCACATGTTTCTCATTGCACACTTTCATATCTACATAAAATCTACTTTACAAATTCACGATATAGCATTTTTTCACATACTATACAACCAACACACTCATTAAAAATCACACTTACAATACACTCTTCTCATGCCTATCTATCAATACAACCTCAACAACATAACAACACATCCTATTTTTCTTACTACATGGTCAATGCTTTCAAAACATACCCCTCTTCCATCACCTAATACATATTTTTTACATGCAATCAACACATACAACTTACAAATTTTACATATCCTTAGAACATATTTCTTAACACGCAATATTGTACACCCAATGTGCCTATAATCAATTTATATTCACCAATAATGAAATATTCATGACATTCTTCTCTAATGTGCACATAACACATTACACAACATGCATTGTACACATCCAACATCAGCTTACCACATGTATCTACCACACACTATACACATTATGCATCTTACCCATTTATCTCTACATGCTACACTCACTGCCCTATAATGCACTCTAGTTGGACAATTCATACTCTACTCTTTTGTTGAGGGTTTCAATGTAAAATAAACCTCACCACACTCACTCATTCAAATAATCACACGCTATATCAGAAATTTGTTCTTTCATGATCACATATTTTTCAAATGCAAATTTCATACCATTTCCGGATGATACACTCTTGTTTAAATTTTATTCTTGACTACCGAGGAGGAAAAATAAATTAACATCATCTCATACATACACATCCACTCGGAGGGAATGTTGCTCCAATTATTCACTATGCATTCCATTTCATCCGATCCACAAAGATACTATATATCTTGGTCATATTTAGTCTTTCTTACATTTACTTGTAAATGTACACTTTATTACACATGTTAGATATCTTGTAATTCAATATCTTTTATCATACACAAATTTGTGTTCACTTTCCTTCTAGTTGTAATCAAAAATCATACATATTTATCAAATGCATCATGGATGTTTGGCGCAGATTACCTATTACCAATTCCATTATGGCTCCTAGAGGCATCCACTTCCATACACTACATGTGTCATTGTTTCATTTTTAAAGCACATTTATATATTAAACTAAACACATTTTAACTTACTCTTTATATTTATAACATGATAATGGGTTCTTCATGTGCAACATTTAATATGGAGGTATATTTGCATCCATTTAATGGGTATCTTTGTATGATATTTTTGTAGGATTCTCTCTATGTCTTCTGTGCACACTTTTCGATTTTGGCTTAGTTGACCTTCATTGTCTTCCAACATTCTTTCATTTTTATAGCACATTTATATGTCAAATTACACACATTTTTACATATTGTTTGTATTTCTAACATGTTAATGGGTGCTTCATGTGAAATTTTTTTATGCAGGTCTATTTGCATCCATGGTTGTTTATTACATTATTTTTCATTGTCTTCTCTTTGTATGAAATTGTTTACGGGATTTTCCTTTGTCTTATGTGAACATTTTCTACTTTTAACTTAGTCAGCATTGATTGTCTTGCAACATCATGAGGGATTTCCCATGTTTGAGATCTAATTTTTGTGGTCTACATTGTCTTCTTGCATCTCATATTTTTACATCTTGTCTTCTTGTATATTATCTTACACATTGACTACACTTGTCTTGTACATGCATGTTTTTCTTTTTTTGTACTAACACTTGGTTACTAGCCACTTTATTTGTGTGTGCCTTGGTTTCTACCAAACACATTCCCTTCCCCTATAGGGCATAGTTTCAAAATATTATTCGTTCCTCTTTTGGGCCACATACTCCTTCAGCGATATCACATGCACCCCAAATGAGGGGTGGCATCATTTGGGTGAATCATTAACCCCATACAACAGCTTCTACTGATCATTACAAAGTGCAACATAATATCAATACAACATAGTATTCAATTTGGAGGGCTTAGAATAAGACTTGGGTCCATAGCACATCATAGCTACCAGAGCCCTTATTGGACACCTATAACCAGGGGGAATATACAGAGTATTTGGTATTTCAACAGAGTCTACAAAACTCCACATATTGGTATTTACAGGGAACACAGTCCTTATCATTTTGGCATGTATGTACTACACACTTTCACGTTGGATCGAATTGTTTGAATTTTACACACCATATATAGTGGTGTTCTACATTGTGGGAAGTAGTTAAAGGTTGGAGGATAACACTGGAATTTTCTCCCTACACTTCTTCCATATCATTTGTGTGAGATCGCCCAAAAAATCACAATTGGCATGAGATCACCTATAAAACATGGTCTTCTAAAACATCTAAAGATTCCTTTCTACACTCTTTCCTCATCACAGATCAGGTGCACATGTTCCTTTTTCACATTTTCAGCATTTTACATACTTCTTTACTTAATTTTTACACACATATATTTGTATTTGACTACTCTCTTGTCTTCTCTTTTATAGGTCCGTATGTATGGGAAACAATAGTGTAGACACTCAAATTCTCGTATCCATACCCCGATCACCCATGTGTGCATCTTTATTTAATCCATCCCCTCATTTAATTAAATTTCCACTTTAATATCTGTCACCTTTAATTTAGATTAATTAATTAAGCTTCAATTAATTAATTAATTAATTAATCAATTATCCCACATCCTTTGCTTCCTTTCCCTAATGAACTTTCTATTTCCTATCCCTCCACTTTTTCTAACCTATCTCTATTTACAACTCACCTACACCTCATCCTAAAACACCATCATCCCACCTAATGCTTTACAACATTCAATTTTATCCTTAAAAATATAAAATCACACCAAAAGCAGAGAAATCCTCTCATTGGGAAACTTACCACATAATCGGCGGTGACCATTTTTTAGTCATCATAGACCCTATAAAGAAGAATGCTTTCTTTCCATTCATCAACGGATACATCCACATACCCCAGCCTTTCTTGCAACTCGTGAGCTAATCCTTATGCCTAGACATCTCTTCAACCATCAAATACCTCTTGGATCTCCTTCTAGTTTGTTTTTGTTGGTCGTAGACATTCATTTGTGTGGTCATCATTTTTTAGTATCAATTTATGTTGTTATTATCATATTATCACTACATTGTTTACACCAAACCTTTTGCATGTCTGGGAATGGTCAGGACTCCATTATCATCCTATCCTATAAGTTTTTTTTCTTGTAGATTCTCTGATCTAGCTTGTTTTCCTTGTCCTTGTCTAGCGCTTCCTATATCACCATACCTAGGTCACTATCAACCTAGTATTCTATCCTCATCCTTTTTGTCTTAGATTCCTTTCGATTGCATGTTACAACCCTTGTATTGTTTCCAAGCCCCGAAAATCCATCCTACTTATCTCGAACCTATGTGGTTTTCAGCCCAAATCAACCATGATCCTTGTTACCTTGTATTCATTTCATTTCCTTTCATTTCCTTTCATCATACCTCATTTTAGGTTGTATCCAATGTCTACATGCCTCAGTTATGTTTGTGACATTTAGAGCATCCAGATCTACACTTGTAGTTGTTGTTCCACCCTTTTACCTTAGGTTATTGCCAACTCCGCTCTACACAATATGGGTCACCACCGACCCATACTAGGTTCATTTAATTTGGAATTCATTTGAATAAAATCAATGTTAAATCAAACATAATTACTCTTAATCTATAAATGCTTATGTTTCTATGTATTTTAAGTTTATCTTTACTTTGTATCAATTTTGTTGAACAACAGGGGTTGACATCCACCAAGAAAGTTAAACACTTCTTGGTTCATACTTTTAAGGAAACCCCACCCAAACCATCTAATTAATCTTGTTTCAATGGGTCTTATTTACAAGTTTCATCTAATTTAGAGTAGTGGAATCTATCATCATCTTGCAACCATATCACATCACTTTTGTGGTCCAACATTTCGAGTTTTCTAGTTTCTTGATATTAGTACATTAATCCTAATTAAGAATGAGAAACTTGGTAAACATTCCTAGAACACACGGTGGGACCACCCTTTAGGTGATCTCTTGCATTTATTGATTTTTATTTACTTTTTTGTTTTCACTAACAATGCAGTGCGAGGATCCCCTTTATTGTTTTCGTGTATGGTTCATGACCTAGATCATTCATCGCTCAAGAGTGCAGACAAAATAGGAAAAGTGTTATCTAGGTATTCTTTACTTTTTCTCTATTTTCTCCTTTTGCATCATAATTTTTGTTCTTGTTTATGTCCTCATTGAATATCACACTTTGTTTTGGGCTTAAAAAAAATTCTTTTTGCATCCTTCTTGATTTAGTTTAAGTAGGGGCTTAACTTACTGCATACCACATCTTATCACACACAACCTAAACCACACAAATCAAATTAACACATAAAAACATCCCCTTACCTAGTTTTCTGATTGGGATTTCATCACCCAACAGAAACCACCTCGAATTTCCCAACCACAACAAACCTAAAACCAAACATATTTTTCCTTCTCCTAGGTCCTTTGTTAACCATCCCTTCTTCTTTTCACACTTTCTTAAATAAATTAAGAACATAAAAATAATTGTTTTCTTGATTTTCTTGGGTAAAAATTTTTTCATGCTCGTAATTACTCATTTATTAGCCAAAGAAATTGAACAAAATCTAGTTTCCAACATTTCCTAATTTCAACAATTATTCACCATAGTAGTTACCTCATCTATGCCCTTAATTAATTCTTTCATGAGCACTCAACTCTTCATCGATGTCTCGACCCATAGACCCTTAATCATACTACAACTTTAGGTGAGAATACTCCATTCTTATATCATTAATCTATCTCATCTAGGCTAGCTACCCCACCATTTGTTTGATCGAGTCTTTATACCTCCTAAGGTCCTCTCGGCTATACCATGTTCCAGAGCTCATGGATGCCAAACCATGGTATTCCAAGATTATATCCTTAGGATATCAACTCATATTCCCTTAGATGGTCTGCCACTCCAGCAACTTTATCCTTATCAAACCAATCCCCAAACTACCTAGTTTGTAGTAAATCATTATTCTACACCCCATCTTACTTCCTCTTCTACCAATCCCCATCTCATTAAACCACCTAGATAGTCACACCTATTCCCCATAATCTCCCACCAATCAACACAAAAATCAACACTACTCTTCCCCTCACCTCTTCAGTCACTATTTCCACTAGTGTCCCTAGCCAATATGCCCAAACATCATATCCCATATCCAGGCAGTATGATCTTCTCACATCTAACATATAAGTCAATACTTCTCAACCCCCTTTCACGGGTGCTTTACATTATTCAGTATCTAACCCTTTTCAACAAAATTTCAACCCATTCATACCCACATTCCCACTCACTACTTTTAACAATGGCCTTCCCAATCCCAACAATCGTATAATGTTTCCATCTCACAAACAAAAATACCAACAACCACCCTTTCAATCACAGCCCATGATTTACACTCACCCCCAACCAATGCCTCAAACACCCACACATCTGCAAGTTCATCAACAAACTCATCCAACCACTTCTTACATGAAACCTTCACCTCTCATCCCCCAAAAAACTATTTTAAATGACCCTATGCAGACTCTTGTAAACAAGTTATCCAATCTCGAAGCCACTACTCTAGGATCCAAAGTTTTATTATCCTACTGATCGGATCTCGCAACAAGCCTCTTCACCCATCTCAGTAACGGTTAAATTGTATCTCGTACACTGGGAATTACAAAAATTCACCAAGTTTAATAGTAAAAATATCCACAACAACACCTTCATGCATTTAGGCATGCATGTTATCTTTTTTTAATGCTTCAAACTTTCCCTCGTATCCTTGATGGTCCCGCAGACTAGACCGGTACATAATAAGTATCCCTCAATATTCTATATTCTTCTTCTCCCAACTAGTGCAATTATTTTTAGAACACTTTTCAATTGACATTGTGTGCAAGATAATTATCAATGATCTATAAACCATCCGCTAGTTTGAGGATGAGTCCATTACTGAAATTTTTCAAGCAATGCCACAACATTATAAACTAGTTATCCTTCCCTCTCCCAGAAACTAACCTCATCGAGCTCTTCTCACGTTCATGTGTGAAGCATATATATATTTTTTTACAAATCCATTTTTTTCAAACCATTGATGAGACCTTTATCATGGCTCACAAACTTGAAACACATACCCTTGAGAAGGTTCATTTAAAATTAAAATCAAACAAGCCTAAACATGAGTTTACCAAACCTTCCAGGAAAAATGACAAATCAAAAATGGTGGCCAATGTTGTTGTCATTAAATCATCTCATGCACCTACATCCAGTACATAGACTCAACAACGATCCCTTTGAATAAATTCTAACTACACTCCACTTTGGGAGTCACATAGTATAATATTTGACAAGTTAATGATAGTGAATCTTATCACACTCCCTTCTATCCAACCAGTTGATGAGTCTAGACCAAATCCCATGTTGTATTATGAATTACATTACTGTAAATACCATCAAGTCAAAGGACACAAAATAGAGAGATGTCAAAATTTCAAGGACTTGGTCCAAAGACTCATTGATCAAGGTGATCTTTAAGTGGAAAATTCAAATGCTTCACCCAATCAACCACTTGACATCTTTAAACAACCTTTCCCAAATCATATGCCAACGAGCCAAGCCACCACTTCTACTACAACCCAAACACCCAACACTCACACTATAAACACCTTGAACACTACTGATCAGGACCCTATCCCATCCACAACCTCCTCTCCTTCACCATCGATCACATCCATCCCTTTTGATATCCTTCCTACATCTATTGTACCTACATTTATCTCAACATCCACTCCCACATCTACAACTACTAGAACCCCATTTGTAAATATATCATTTATGCCCCTAGAAACATTCATGAAGCAACCATTCCAACCTATTTCCACATCCAACATTGGTCCTTCATCAAATTCCTTACCTATCATATCCACCTCATCATCTACTTCATCCATTCCAGTAGGCTTGACCACCTCACCTATATCCATTTCACCCTTTCCTTTCATACCATCCTTAGAACCTACACTAGTCCCTCCCTCCTCCCATTCTCTTACCCACATAAACTGTTATGATCATGACTGCACCACCTTCTTCCTTCACAATAATTCCATCATTTGAGGAATTTTTAAGAACACTTCAGATGGAAATGACTTCAAGTGTTCCTTCCATATCATCAACACTATCTGATCAATCTCCACCTTTTATAGATCACCTCAGACAAGTTTTTCTTCCTGCACCCGAACCAACCATAACATTACCATCTAATCCCCAATTAAGGTTATTGTTTCTCCTCCAAAGGATGCATCTTCACATACAAAATCTATAATCCCTCCTAGGGTTAAACCATCCAATCTAAAATCATCTATTTTAGGACCACAAACATTTCAACCCAACAATCCAAAACTACTTAACACTAAAACACCAATCAACACCAAAAGTGAATTCAAGCCACCAAAACATCAACATACTCAAATTTTACCCCAAACATCCAAGATATCTCATAAGGAATCTTATAGCACTTTAGTTAGATCATATACTGAAATATTCCAACACTTACTACAAACCTCTACAATCATGCTTCCACCTATCAAGGCCTTTGACCCAAAAGGAAAAAAATCCTTTATGGTTCAATTCCAACCTTATGTGTGCCTTTCATCATACACTTGGGTAGGATACTAAACATTGTAAAGAACTACAAGCCATTATCCATAACCTCATTGAAGAGGAAAGACTTCTTCTTGGACTAATTCAATCCCTTCCTTCCATATCCAATCCCACATTTTCCATCTTGCCTTGAGGAGATGACTCTTCTAGCGGTGTTTCCACTTTGATTATTAATTTTGTGTGGGTGACCACTCGATCTAGCTCATGTGATCCAAAATTGACCTCTCGAAAAAAATCCAAGACTTTCATTGTTATTCCTCCTCCTAAGGAGTTAACCACATCATCAAAACAAAATTTTCCATTTTAGAAGTCCCCGAGCCTATTAAACAAAGTATCATTAGACATCTTCATCAGACTCCAGTCAAGATGTCACTTTTTGAGCTCATCCAAAGCTCACCAATTCCTAGACATGCTCTTACTAAAGCCTTAAATCACAATTCAACATCCACTGATGAGGCTCAACCCTTCACATCACTCGTAGGAGCACTTACGGCTTCTACTACTACCATCTCATTCGATGATGCCAAGATTCCAGACATCCCATCAGAAGAGAACATTTTTCATCTCTTTATTATAGTTAGGATCAATGATACATTCATTTAGCGATCCATGATTAATAGTGGGGTGAGCATTAATATCATTCCGTCACATACTTTTGATCAACTCAAGATCCCAAAGGAATCTATCTCCAAGATGCCTATGGTTCTCCTTGTTTTCAACGATGCCATCACTCCCGCATTTAGAATGGTTGTTCTTCCCATCTGTGTTGGTGAGAAAATCATCCATGAGGTCTTTTATATCATTGAGGGAGAGTTTTAATACAATGTTCTCCTTGGACAACCATGGATCCATGTCATGCATTGCATCCCCTCTACACTCCATCGTTCCCTTAAATACGATCATGAGGGAAATATTCTCACACTCCTTAGAGATGTTCCTCCCTTCCAAGGGTACAACATGACCTATATACAAAATGATGTACTCCTTCCTGAGAACAATCCATATACACTTTCTACCATCTCATTCATTCCCTCATCTAAGCTCCCTAGATAACGTAATGGAAAAACTTACGATGGGGAAGTATTGTCTCCTCACACTCAACACTTTTCCCACTCCTCATTGTATCGGTAGACATTATAAAGTGGCTACATACCATCTAGACATCGGGATCTTGTTCCCTTTGGTCCACCTCATCTTTGCACCAATCTTATTTATGGTGGTTTTGATACCCCATATTCCCATATCAATGATATCCTGCATGTCAAACTTTACATTGATGGATTTGGATTTCTCAACAAACCATATTTTTCCTATGCCTATTTCTATCATTGTGAATGGAATGGATTCATCCTAGGCCATTATGAGCATGTCCCACGTGGCCTTATTCCCGATCAATGTTGTAAACTTCACGAAAATCTTGGGTTAGGATACAAGGAGAAATCCTATGATCCCATTCCACCATATGAGATACTCATGGACACACTTCTTCCATATCCTTTTTCTTTTCTAAATTTCAAAGATGTGGACATACCTTCTCTACCTTCTCCATCTTTTCCAACCCTTAAAGACATGGAAATGATTTTTATACCTTCCCCATATCTTCGACTCTCAAAGACATGAAAATTACTTTCTATCGACTCTTGAAGCCATGGAAATGGATGACAAAATTTCCATTTATTTTGATATTTTTTAGCCTCCAAAGCAAAACCTTGGGACCGGTCACTTATTAGTGTGAAAATCAGACAAGGTCCCTTCCCCTTTTCCATCTGGACATGATAGAAGAAGACTCTCCTAGCATTAATGTCCTTCATTTTGCTGATGATGATGACATTCTTTCCCACATGGGGGTAGAAGATAATTATATTCAAAATACTTTTCCATATGACACACCTACCCTTCTCAATGAAGTTGTAATCGATCTCAATATCAGAACTCCTCAAGATCCTCACATTCTCAAAGTGGGTCAATCTCTTGATCCACGTTAACTATAATCTCATTCCTTTATGATCATAGCCAAAAATTTGCATTGTTATATTCAAACTTTCCGTGTCTTGACCCATATATCGTCCACAATATCGTCACCTATCCCAATGCTAAACTAGTGAAGTAGAAGCTTCGCCACATGCATCCTCATGTTTCCCTCCTTATTAAAGAAGAGTTACAACACCTTCTTTTAGAAAATTTCATTATTCCCAATGACTAACCTTAATGGGTTTATAACATTGTTCCCGTCTCCAAATCGTCAAGAAATCTTTGTATATGTACCAATTTTTGAGATCTCAATCTCACTTTCCCCAAGGATGACTTCCCTCTTCCAAATATCAATCAACTTATGGATCTTACCATAGGTCATGAGATGATTTCTCTCATGGATGGTTTCTCTAGTTACAATAAAATTCTCATCACACAGAAGATCAACACAAAACCTCCTTCATTACTCCTTGGGGGACATTTTTCTATCGTGTCATGCCTTTCGGTTTAAATAATGTCAACGCTACTTATCAATGGGCCATGACTTATATCTTTCATGATCTCATCCACAAAACTATAGAAGACTATGTTGATGATATTCTAGGAAAATATAAACATCAACGCGACCATCTTTTTGTTCTCGAAATCCTTTTCGAGTGCCTTATTCATTTTTGTCTTCATCTCAATCCAGCCAAGTGTGTATTTGGAGTCTTAATGGGTAAACTCCTTGGATTTATCATTTCTATTAGGTACATTGAATTTGAGTCTGAAATAATTAAGGAAATTATAGAAATCCCTCCTCCGCCAATCTTAAGGAACTTCATAGCCTTTAAGCCTACCTTCAATATGTCCACTTTTTCATCTCATAACTCTCTAATCATTGCCATAATTTTCATCACCTCCTTTGGAAGGACATAAAATTGAATTGGGATCACGATTTCCAGAAGGATTTTGATGATCTTAAACAATATCTCCTATCTCCATCGGTGTTTACACCTCCACGTGAGGGGAGCCATTTTATTTGTACATTTCTTCCACTAATCATGCTCTAGGAGCCATGCTAGCACATCGTGATAACCAAGGTCATGAGAAGGTTGTTTATTACATCAGTCACACCCTTCATGACTATGAAACTCACTACATTGAAGTTGAAGAATGTGGTGTGCTCTCTTCTTTGTTACATCTAAGATATGACATTATTTTCTCAATCATAATAATTATGTCGAATTTTAGATTTTATCTTCTCAAGACATTGCATTCTAAACCTTATCATAGCAATCACGTTACTTGATGGCTCATGCTCATGAAGGATTTTGACCTCAAGTTTATTTCTCAAAAATCCATTAAGGGACAATTTATTGCCAATCAATTAGTAGAAGCCCCTCTTCCTAGTATGTAACTTCCTCATGAGCATTTTCGGATGAATCCATTAACCATTTTCATCACGAATATAACCCTCTCAAATTCATTCTCTTCTTTGATGGCTCTAAGAGTCAAGAAGGTGGAGAGGCAAGGGCATTGTTCTTATTCCTCCTTGGGGAAATCCTATTCTCCTCACATATAAACTCATTTTTAGTGTACGAACAATATGGTGGAGTATGAAGCCCTTATCTTGGGTCTTGAAACATCCATCTTTGTAGGTGTTCAAATTATTTATATTTATGGGGATTCTGAGCTTATAATAAAATAATTCATAGGAAAGTATCAATGTAAAAACTATACCCTTCAAAAATATCGCGACATTATTCATCTTCTTCTTAAATCCTTTTATTCTTATACCATTCAAGATGTTCCACGATCGACCAATTGTTTCCTTCATATGATGGCATCCCTCATGGATCTCATCCCATGGATCTCATCCCATGGATAACATGAGAGTCTAAGCTTATTATCATCATTACTCATTGTAATCAACCTTTCTATGAATTACCCCGGGTTAATCATATTAAATATTGTTTATCAAAAGTTTGGTATTATCAAATCTCGATTATTTATCCCAATCCATTATTCCTTTATATCTATCCAAAAAAAGTTAAGAGGTATTTTCTTTAGCACGCTAACCACTATGTGATCCTTGGTGGAATTCTTTATAAACACATATTTCACGGGATTCTTCTCGATGTCTTATATCCCATGAGGCCTCCTAAGACATCCAAGAAGTCCACGATGGTATTTTCTTTGGATAGTTTAGTGGCTTAGCTATCATTAAACATGTTCTCTACCTCATCTAGTACTGGCCTTCCCTCAATCATGATTGTTGTGAGTATGTTAAGAAATGTGAAAAATTTCTGTAGCATTCCAATCTTATTTGTATTCTCGAGTCAAAATTTTCAGTTGTCACAGGGACCTTGGGCCCTTGTCATAATGGGGTCTTGATCTTATCGGCCTAATCAATCCTCATTCTTCACAACAAAATTATTTTATCATCACTACAACTGAATATTTCACTAAATGGGTGGAATAAATCCCACTCACCTCAAATAAATCCTTCCTAATTATTAATTTAATTTATCAACATATTATCTTCGCTTCGGTGTTCCCAAATACTTGTCATGGATAATGGAAAGTCCTTTAAAAATAAATATCTCAAGAAAATTTGTAACACATTCAACATTCAACTCATCTTCTCTTCTCCATATTATCCTCAAGCTAACAACCAAGCCAAAGCTACTAATAAAACCCTTCAAAACATTCTTGCCAAAACTATTGATCAAGTAGGTTGTAATTGGCATCTCCATCTTCCTTTTTCCCTTTGGGCCTATCACACTAGTATTCGTACCTCCATGGGAGCTATGTATTTTCTCTTGTTTATGATTTTGAAGGCATCCCTCCTCTTGAATTTCAAATTCCCTCTTTGTGTGTGTCTCTTCGCAACTTCATCTCTGATGAAGACTATCAAAAAGATCGTCTAACAAGATCAAGTTGTTAGATTAGTTTTGCATTCTCGCTCTTGTATACCTTTATGTTTATCAAGAGTGCATTAAACATGCTTATAAAAAACACCTTAAGGAATGTGGCTTTAATGTCAATTTTCTTTGTTGGTACCCAAATTTTTTCTCCTTCTCGGTATGAGCAGCATTAAAGATATGGCATGAAGCTTGAAGACGGATGGATCATGGTGTGTGTCATTTTTTAGCTAGGGATATGAACTAACTGACACTTAGATTTGTGGAGAGAAGGATAGCACTCAAATAGGACTTGATCTTGTCCTAACTATTTTAGGTTGTGCCTTTCAACCAAGGTAAAACAACCTATTTTATAACCCTTGAATGGTGAAGGAGATGAAGATATCCCTCAATTTGTGTAGATAGTATGAAAAGGGCCTTGGGAAAATATGATCAACACTCCAAATATAACTTTCACAAGTTGTCACTTCAATATTATGGATATAATTTCAATGTAAGGCAAGGGTTACTGAAGCCATTTTGAAATCATGATCTGTTCTTCATACTTTAGCAAATGTATTTTGATCTTCTGTGGATATATAGGTCAAAAAAGGGGTAAAATAGGGTAGGATTAGTTGTTTTGAATGATTTTTGGGTGGGAGTTTAGATAAGACAAACCAAGGTCTGCCAGACTCTTTGAGGATTTCAGCAAAATATGGAGAAACTTAATAGCAAAAAGTATCAAAATGGTTAATCATCCCTTTAACTAGGATAAGTGCATTAAATGGAGGCCTAGATCCGCACTTTTCCACACAATCTTTGATCATCTATCAAAAATATTGAGTTAGAATGAACTAATGAATCATTTAGCAATCACTTATTCAATAATGACCTAAGGTGCACCTAAAGGTTTACAAACAATCTCTAAAATTATGTAACATATTGATCATGGCAGTTACTACAATGATTTTCCCTTTTGATATTGAAAATGTCGACATGTGATTTGTCTTAAGAAGGTGTATTCCTTCAACGTTGAAAATCATGTTTGCAATGAGTAAGTATTGTTGTTCTGAATTCATGCTTATTGTGGTTCTGTTTAATGGGAAATGATATCATTTTACTTTGCAATTCGCAAGTTGTGAACCAACATAATTGTTTTCATATTACACACACACACACACACACACACACACACACACACACACACACACACACACACACACACACACACACACACACACACACACACACACACACACACATTAATAGAACACCTTGAATCAATTCCATTGATCCAAGGTATACTTCAGATTTTTCTTTATTGCCATCTTATTGATTGACTTTCTAAAAGAAATGTATTTCAGAACCAAGTTGGGTTTTTTTGTAAATTGTAAAGAACCTAGTTTCAGGTATTCTTGCTCGGCATCATGTTGCCAATGGTAAGATTTGATCTCCTAAATACATAAACTATAATGTGGGATATCATGAGAAGGTAAAAGATTTGTTATAAGGATATTGAGGTGAATATTTTAGCCTTGGATGGAATGTCCTGTGCTACATTGGCTTTAACCTAAGGTGGTAAGACCCACTCGGGACCTATTATTGAATTATTATGGTTTTTTCTCTAACTTATGTTGTAATGACCTAACCTACTTGGAATTTAATCTAAAAGGTTGTAACTTAACCTAGGATAAATTCTAAGACCTAAGGGCTAAGGTGGAAACCTAACTATTAATAAGGGGACCTAAACTATTACTAATCCTAAGGGGGACCTATGGGATTATGTGGCAAGTGGGAGGATAGTGGCAATGGTTTCTAGACTATTAATGTGGAATAAATTATAGTCCTTGCATTCTTTTAAATTTCCAAGTTGGTGGAAGCATGGGAAGTTAGTGGATGTTTAACTAACATTATTGCTAAATTTAAAATACATGCAAAAATCTAAAATGGAAATTTTCCAAGTTTGAATTGGTGGTGGCGTGAGGAAAGAGGGGGAAATTACATTCAATGCAATTAATGGTGTTGGTTTCGGTGAAGAAACCCACCTAGGAAAGAGGAGAAGCGGGTTTTGTGGGAATTATTATTCATTTGGTTTTCTGGTTTTTGCTCTACGTTTGGTTACCCTTTTGAGCCTAAAAATTTATTTTCAACCCATTGTAATCTTGATCTCGTTCAAGTGTTCTCTAATATTTTGGAAATAAAAAGGAAGTTGGGAAATCTAGTTGTTGAAGTTGTTGCAGAGAAGAAATCCTTGAAAATATTTGGTTGTTATCTTCTGCAAGTTAACAAGAAATCTTACTAGGCATGTTAGGCTCTTCCTGTTAAACAATTATGCTCTTTATTAAACATCTTCATTAAAATAACTCTGCTCTTAGAATTGAGTGGTTTTGTGGAAATGTTCTAGTGTGTTTCTGGTTATGATCTTCTGTTTGAATTTGTTGTTTGGAAAAGTTGCAATATGGGTAATTTCTGGATGCCTGCATGTAAAATCAATGTTCTTAGTAGGAACTATAAATGTATGTGAATTCATCACTGCTGTTACGATTTTAATGAAATGGGTGCTTGGATTGTTGTCTCCTTATGGGTTTGAAATTGTTGAAAGTAACAGTGATATATTTACTCTTTTTCCTGAGTTGTATATGCTCGAAAGCTATGGATTTCGTGGAATGATAAAGTGGGACTTTGTTTGAAATTGTCTTCCTTGCTAGAAATGTGGTTTAAATACGACTTGGTTACTTGAAGCCTTGCGACTACCATGTTGTCATTCATATTTCATGGTTTGGAAGAGATATGTTACTTCTTTTACTTCTGGGTACCCATAATGATTGTTTAAAAAAAAATTATTTTCTTATTTGAACCTGAGATTAACTCGGTTTGCTTGTTTGAAGGATTGTGTCAGAATATACAGTTTCTTCTCCCTTTTGAACTCGATTATGAGTATAGGTATTGTGAATGAAAACTCCTTTGTAATTTTTATTGTATTTGAACCAGGATGAATTCTTTCCCTTTGCGATTAAATAATTTATTTTATTCCTGTGGAATTTGGATCAAATTTTACCTGGTTGTAATCTTTTAATCGTTTTAATATTTAGGATGAACTTGCTTGTTATAGCGTAAATGACCATTAATGTAAGGATGGAACTGGAAGGTCAGTAGTTTCTTGATAAATTGGGTTAGCTATAATTAAATTCATTGAAAACTTCTGCCAAGGTAGCTAGAAGCTACTGAGGTTGTCCCTGTTTCGGGTTGAGGGAAGTATACTATTTTTAACCGATTTATATGTTACAGTTTTTATATTTTGGTAAAATATTGGTATGAAGTATTGAGAATCATTTCTCATTTTGACTATCGACCCTTCCGAGTTGTGGGTTTCGTTACTATTAATTTTGTGCAAAAAAAAGGGAAAAGTTGGTTGTTACCTCTCTCTGACTAGTTACATTATTATCCCTCCTTGCATGAAATCAACCAGTTCGGTCGTGCTAACCGTAGAATATTGTAAAATAGATTATAGGAATAAATACTTCTTCCTTCTCTTTTAAATTTCTATTAAGGAGATATTGAATCGATGTGCGATTACCTTTGGGTGTATGTGTAGACACCTATAATTAAGCCCAAACAATTTAAATAATTAAATTGTACTAATTATCTCCTTTCCCATAAATTGACGACATATTGTCAATAGCGCTCATCTTCTCTTCCATTTTCATCAATTCATTACATTACGTTAATTAATTAAGTCACCTATCCAACACATACCCTAATTAATGACCCTTCGTTAATCAACACCTTCTATCTAGTCTAATTAATTATTATTAATTAATTATCCTCCCTTCTCATTAAATCAATAAATCACTATTTAATTGGTTTAAATCCCTTCTAATAGTCCAAATCAAACTAATATCCATCTAAAAGCTTATAAATTCTTACACATGTATTAATTAAACATCTTGATTAATTAATACACCCCCTTTATCCACATGAGCCACTTGAGGACAAACTAAACCCTCCTAAAGTTAACTCAACCCCATCTAAACCCCCTTATCCATAACTAACTCTACATCTCCATTTATCCCACATTCATGAGGATATGTGGAATCCTTTATCCTTTGGGCTATATAAAGCGCCCTCCTCCTACCTTTACACTTACACCTAAATCTCTCAAGAGACAAAAGAAAGCACATAGTTTCATACTAATAGCCTTTTTTCATTCTTGAGCCCTCCATCCTCCATTCTTAAAGAGCTAAACCTCACACCCAAACATTCATTAAAGAATCAAAGCAAGAAATATAATTTGATTTCCATTTGGACTATTTAGGTCCATTTTAAATGTTTAATTAGGAAATTAAGGGGAATAGAGTTCATGAATTTACATTGTGTTTTGATTATATTCAAAGTTATTAATGTTAAGGGTAGGACTTGCTCATTTCTTCATCATGATGGTGTAATTTCTCATTTTTAGCTAGGTTAGGAAGCTATTTTTAGGTGGTAGTTTCCTTGCTCTAAATTTGGTTAAATTTGTAGAAACACTTGCACACATTTGGCTACCCTTGACCTTGTATACTCTTCCCTCATTGAATGGGACCAACAACGTCACGTACCACTAGATTTATTCAAGAATGATGAGACTATTGCAAATTTATTAGGAATAAGTGATATAACTCCCATTGGAGATCACAAGAAGGGTTTCTTTATCAACTTAGACACTGCGCCTACTTGGCGAGGAGGCTGAATTTTGTGGTCAGCAAAATTTAAAGAAAAACAATGGAAAAGTTCTAAAGAAAAGCCTCGGCAAAATCGAAGTCCAAGTCACACAGTGAAAACCTCTTTGAGGTCTGGCTGACAAACAAATAATAAAATCAAAGGATAAACAAAGTGACCATGCCAAGGATGAAAATCTCATGGAGACATCCTTAGATGAAGATCTCAACCTACATCATGATCCTACGTGTATGGAGGACTTATAAAAATTGCTAGTCGAAGAAACCATTGATTTCAATATTGGTACAGAAGAAGATCCCAAGATAGTGAAATTAGGAGCATCACTCTCGGCTAGAGAACAATAGACATTCACTATGCTGCTGCGAGAATTTATTGATGTGTTTGCATTGTCTTACAAAGACATGTCTGGCTTAGATCTGACTTTGGTCATGCACAACCTAGTCATGCATGCAAATGCTAAGCCTATCAAATAGAAACTCCAAAAGATGCACCCAAGAGTGGCCCTGTTCATTAAAGAAGAGTTGGAAAGGTTGCTTGCATCAAGATTCATCAGGCTTATTGATTATTCTGAATGGATATCAAACATTGTTCTTGTCCAGAAGAAACCTATCGGTATCCAAATCTACACTGATTTTAGGGAAATCAATAAAGCTTTCCCTAAAGATGATTTTCCGTTGCCCAACATTGATATGATTTTTGACTCAACAGTAGGGTACGAGATGCTATCACTCATGGATGGCTTTTTGGGATATAATCAAATTAATATTGCTGATGAAGACCAACACAAAACAACTTTTACAATTCCTTGGGGCACCTTTTGCTATCAGGTGATGCCATTTGGCCTTAAGAATGTAGAAGCTACCTACCTACGGGCCATGACAGTGATTTTTCATGATATGATTCATGATATCATGGAGGACTAAATAGATGACATCCTGGGAAAGTCCAAAACAAGAAAGGATCATCCTATTATTTTACGGCGTATCTTTGAACGCATGCGTGAATACAAAGTTAGGATGAATCCAAAGAAGTGTGTCTTTGGTGTACTATAAGGGAAACTATTGGGCTTCATTGTGTCAAGATGAGGTATTGAGGTAGACCCTGCTAAAGTGTCTGCTATCACTGAAATGCCTCCACCTGAGAATATCAAGCAACTACACAACTTACAAGGGGAAAATTAAAGCCATTCACCACTTCATCTCCTAGCTTGTAGATAAATGTCACTCATTCACCCATTTTTAAAAAAAGGATGGCACTTTCATCTGGGGACCCAAGCAACAACAATGCTTTGCTTTTCTAAAACAATACTTGGCTAATCCACTGTCCTCATGCCTCCCTATCCCTGGAGAACCACTTTTACTCTATATTTCTGCTACACAATTTGCTATTAGTGCGCTGCTCACCCAATACTACCTTGGTCATAAAGAGAAAGTAGTGTACTATCTGAGTCACACCCTCATCACCTATGAACTCAATTATCCTCAAATTGAAAAGGCTTTCCTAGCCGTTGTTTTTACCTTTCAAAACTTCGCCATTACCTATTGAATACTAAGACCAAGCTCATATCCAAGGTTGATCCTCTCAAGTATTTGTTGTCCAAACCCACCATCACAAGTAGAATGGATAATTGGATCGTTCTACTCAATGAGTTTGACATAGAATTTGTCCATCAAAAATCGGTTAAAGGACAAGTACTTGCAGACCAGCTAGCGGAAGGACCTTTGCAAAGCATGGAACCTTTGAGTTTGGATCTGCCAAATGCCTCCTTACTCTACATTGAATAATCTTTCGTATGGCAGATACATTTTGATGGATCCTTTACGTTTCATGGTTCATGTGCGTGGAGTGGTCGTTATTACTCCTTCTGGTGATCCTATACCATAGTCTTTTTTCCTGGGCTTCCCTTGCATAAAAACCATTGTAGAATACGAGGCACTCATTGCAGGGATGAAGCTAGCTATCAAGTGGAATGTTCATCATGTCAAGGTTGTAGGTGATTTGTAGTTAATCATCAAACATGTTAATGATGAATATAAGGTTAAGGATGACAAGCTCATACCTTACAAAAAGTTAGTGGAAATTCTAAAGGAGTATTTTGTGTGCATCACCTTTGAGAAAATCCCAAGAGCACATAATAGATCGGTAGATGCCACGGCAACGGTAGGGTCTATGCTTTGTATTCTGCCATAGAACAATGGTATGCCATTCTTCGTAAAAAATCTATGCTAGCCCATGTATGACATGCCAAAATATTACCTGCCTTGTGAGCTTGTTAGTCCCCATTCCCCATGCAGTACGAACCCATCTTCAACTATCTTAAGGACATCACTTTCCATCCCGATATCTCCCCTCCTAAAAAGTAAATCCCTGATTCACTATATTACCTGTTACACCCTTTTAGGAGGTACACTTTATCATTGTGGCTATGATGGGAACATATTACGTTGTCTAGATGTGACGGAGTTAATCGAGCAATCAAACAAATGCATGAAGGAGTATGTGGAGCACATACAAACGGAATGGTTTTAGATAAGAAACTGTTGAGATTAGGTTACTATTGGCCTATCATGGAAACTAATTGTTGTAATTATGTTAGAAAATGTGTGCTTTGCCAAAAGTATGGAAGTTTCATCCATGCTCCATCACACCATTGCAACCAATCACTACCCCATGACCATTCTCCAAGTGGGTACTTGATCTAATAGGAAAACTTACTCCTACCTCATCTGATGGTCATACACATATCATCACAACTATGGAATATTTTACAAAATGGGTGGAGGGTATCCCTTTAACCTATGTTACAGGAACATAAATTTCTAAATTTATCATGAATCACATCATTTGTCGATATGGTATTCCCGCAACCATTGTTACCGATAATGGGAAGTCATTTAAGAACAAAACTATGAAAGGTCTTTGCCAATGGTTCCAAATCAGGTTAAAATGGTCCACGCCATATTACCCTCAGGGTAATGGACAAGATGAGGAAACAAACAAGACTTTAGTAAGGATAATGGAAAAGATGGTCAGTAAAACAGGTCGAAATTGGCACCTACAAATCCATCCAGCCCTTTGGGCTTACCAAACATCCATTCGCACTCCTATGGGTGCGACACCATATTCCCTAGTGTTCGGGACAGAATCTATCATCCCTTTAGAGATCGAACTTCCATCCCTAAGAATTTCTCTTTGGGACTATCTAGATAAGGATGAGGATTATCGAGTGGCAAGACTGGCTAAGTTAGAGCTACTAGATGAGAGGTGCATTCACACTCTTAATCACCTAAAAGTGTATCAACACAGAGTCTCTAGAAACTACAACAAGAGAATCATCCCTCGTCAGTTTGAGGTTGGTGATTTAGTCATGAAGGAGAACCAGTTCAACACCAGAGCAGAGCGAGAAAAGAAAGGGAAGTTTAAACCACATTGGTTGGGACCCTATGTCATAGTCACCAAGTATGGCACAGGGGCATACAAACTAGCTCACCCCAATGGTGATGAGCTCCAGGATCCCATGAACACCATGCATCTTAAGCATTCTATGCTTAAACATGGCTCAAGGAAGTTAAAAATTATTATATAAAAAAAAAATAGAAAAAGAAAAAGAGAAAACAGGTCGTCCACTAGTGAAAACCATGCAATTGTGGCACTTTGGATAGGTCCTTGGGTGAAAACTCATTTCGGCGCCTCGGGAGGGTTCATTGTTCACAAGCATCCTACATCAGGAGGGTAGTGTTCTTTGGCCTAGACTTGGTTCTGCCTTCAAGATTTCCTATGCACCCCATCCTGTCAAGCCTTGATCCAGCTTTTCCTTCTTCTATTCATCTGTGAGGGGTATGGTCTTTCGCTATTTCCCATCTTACGTTGGGGGAAATTCAATGACTTCACCTTCTTGTTCATAAACATGTGGCTTCTACCCTTGTATATTCCCCATCTAACGCTAGGGCATCCACACTTTCTTGGTTACCTGCACATAGCTCTAGAAAACCATTAGAAAACACAAAAACAATAGAAAATTGTTTCACAAAAAAACTAAACAATAGAAAATTGTTTCACAAAACACAAAAACAATAGAAAATTGTTTCACAAAAACCTAAACAATAGAAAATTGTTTCCTAAAAACAAATCTTACAAAAAAATAGTTACTTGCATTGTCTTGCTCCTTGCTTTGCTTGTTGCTTGTATAATTGTTTTGTATTCTTGCTTTTGGGTTATTTGTTGCTTGGGCATACTTTGTTAGGATTCATATTTTCTTGCTTAGATTATATTTATTCTTGCTTTTGTTTATTGCGGTATGTTTTTGCATGCTAGTGAATCTTGGGAAATCATGATGTAATGTGTTAATTCATTATGTTCTTTCTTAAGCATTTGATTGTGTTTGTTACATGTTAATAAAGCATGGTGAATCATGGTGTATTGCATTAATTCTTGGTGTTCTTTGTTAGCATTTGGTTGTGTTTATTGCATGTGCTCTATTTTTTTATCATTCACATCACATTACCATCATTATCATCACATCTAACATCATCTATACATCATATATAAAAAAATGCTAAGTTTTACATCATGCATGTATGCTAAGCTAATCATCACATATTGTATCATCAATGGGGAAAGAGGGGTTGTACATGATAAAAAATCTATCCCCCCCGCACCAATATCATCATATCATCCCATCCATATACATCTACAATAACACATGAGAAATGCATTTGATATCATCTACGGATCTATCATCTAACATCCACAACACATGTATACATCAAACATCAAAATCAGATACATACAAAGTACAAAATCAGATAACGCATCCATAAGTGTTGAATCAAAACACACAAACATGCAATGAGAATCAATGTATGCCCACTTGTGTCACAACGCATCCATAAGTGCTGAATCAAACAAACACAACATGCAATGAGAATCAACATAGAGTAATTTCTGAAAAGGGGTATTTCACATCATAGAATTATGCCCACTCATGTCACATGCATCAAAATACAAAAACAATAAAATACATCATCTCATAACCATGTGTATCTGAGCCAAAACAAAGTAATCCTCATATATATATATATATATATATATATACATGTGTGTCAAATATACATCTATATCAAAAATGGATACAAATCAGTGCTCTATATCAAAAATACCTTCAGCTGAGGCATACAAAGATGATACATCAAAAATGTCTATACACATACATACAATGTCCAGATAGGTACTCAATACAATACATCATCAATACACAATGCCATCAAAAAGGGGCATGTATCTCGAAAGAAATCAGCCTTCATAAGAGGCATACATATAAAAGAATTTGTACAAAAAAAATGTGGCTCTCAACCACAACTCTCACCCTCATCGAGGCTCCCTAGATCTATCCTCTAGACAACGGAACACTACGAGGCTAGGAGGAATCTAGTCTAGTCGGCCGCTCTAGTAAAGGTTGTGTAAGCGATTTGGTAGAATGGTCGAGAAATCCATGATCGAGAGCTTGATGCACTCGACCTAATAGTTGTCGCAGTCTACTTCACTCACTGCTCCGGTGGAACCACTCTATAATAGAAATTCTGTAAAGAGGGCCTCACCACCAAGCCTAGTGGCATCGTGTATCAGGTCCGCATCTCCGGAGGTGAGCGCTGCCTGAAGGGCAGTATCTCGCTTGCCTGTCACTTGGCCCAAGTCTGCCTCGGCCTATCTAGAGGCAACAACCTCTTGATCTCTCTCTGTAGTCATCACCTGTAGCTCGGCGTGGGCCTGGTCCCTCTATGCTAATAGTGCTTGTGATCGTGCATACACATGGTCTCTTTGTGCAATGACCATGTGCACTGTGACTAGGACTGATGAAGAAGGCTCAATATCTGAGCCCCTATGCTGCTGTCTCTTGGATATGGCTCCACCATGCTACTTTGTCATCTCTTGGGCCAGCCTGGGCCCAATCCTAATCCCACTCTGAAAGTAAGGTAACAATATGAGCTTGGGCCTCATCTCTCTCTGCTACTATAGTCACACACCAGCCTCGAGCCTCATCTCTCTCTGCTCTAGTTGTGTCTCTCTTGGCTATGGCCTGTTGTACCTACACCTGTATTATGCCTATATGTGCCACTGGCTAAGAGGCTATGTGTGCCTTAGGAACTAGTCCCTAAGGTGCTCTAGATGACTGTCCCTGCTCAAAGACCCCGCCTCCAGGGGTGGTTACATGGCTACCTATATTGGGCCCTATGGCCTCGGTCCCTGTGCCTATGGGGCACCCTGTCCATCATGTGGGATGCCATCAAAGGGATCCTCTGGATCTAGCCCCTGTGCCACTGCCCTCACCCTGCGCTCTACACCATGCCATATCTCTATAGGTGGGTGAATTCCTGCCGCCCAAGCCTCCTCTAGAATGGTGAGCCATTGGGGTAATATTGTAGCATACCAAGCTGCATAATCAACTATGGTCTTAGGGTCTCTCACCTGTCGTAATGGGTCCCATACCTGTGGGACCACTTGTGTGAAACTCACCCTACCTCAAGCCACCAATATATGAGGCCCCATGGTCTACCTCTCTAAGTCCCTACGTGCATGCCAGATATCTGGTTGGGGGACCCCCTGTACTCTGCCAAGCTACCACTGGCACCTATCTACATGATACAACTCCATGATATAGCTGCAAATTCCAATAAGAAAGTCCTCCACCAAGCACATGCTGAGATTTTGGCATCCTCTGGCCACTGGAAATGCCTATATGGCTGCCAGATGACATCTATCTCAACCATCTCATCAAACTCCCGCCTATATCTGAATAGGCTACCAAGATGGCCATGTACATCTCCACCAGCTACTACCCAGGCCATGTATGATGGCTCCTCAGGATCTCGAACATAGAAAGGGCCCACGGGGAATCCAATCGCAATATGATCCCATGACCATATCTGTAATAATGAGGCTGGCCCCATGGTCTTCGGCTGTGGTATGTAATCAAGTGTAAATCCCAGTATAAATGGGCCAGTATACACTTCCCCCAGCAATATCTCTCGCCACTATAAATGTCATGAACCAATGGTAGTAGTCCTCTCGGAAATGAGTGAGTAGGAACCCACTGATAAGAGCCATAATGTAGAGAGGTCCCCGATGCAATGTGGGGTCGGAGATGCACTCATGTAATGCTATAGTCATCTGTCGTGTGGGATATCGTCAACACCAAATAGGGCACTACAAGCTGCTCTAATCAGCCCTGCATCCGAACTATACTCGATCAAAGTGCCCATCATTGGCACGTGAAGGATCCACCAAACGTCCTCAATGGTCACCATCATCTCTCCTATGGGTAGTCTAAAACACTGACTCTCGCTATGCCATCACTCAGCTAGCGCAGTCAAAAGGTGTGATCTAGTACAATAGAGGGCATCCGAGCCACGGGGCCTAGCCCTACCACCTCAAGTAGTATCGCCATAGCTCACTAATTGCTTTGGCACATACCGCCCTCTAGCTCGAAACTCGGGTATGCCACTCCTGCGTCTGCAAAACTAGTAGTCGTCTCTATAAAATAACATGCCACTCATTAGTTCCTAGCATTTCTTCTAAAAATCTATCTCATCTTTTAGGGTTAACCCAAAAATCCTAAAAATTCTTCTAAGTGTCATGTTTTTAACACTTTCCTATCTTTTTCTCGCCTATCTAGAGCACCTGTATGCCCTTTCTGGCATGTGCGCCACATTTCTTACACTGCACTTATGCATGTGTGTCTTATGGTACGTGCGCCCTCTTTTGAGCACCCACACACCCTTTTTGGCATGTGTGCAACACATTGGGTTCCTGCACATGCACGCGTATGCCCCTATGTGTGCTTGCCCTATTAGTGTTTGCATCATGCTTTTCATGTGTGTGCCCTGTTTCCCATGTATGCATGTGTGCGCATATGTGCTTGTGTGTGTGTGTGTGCATGGGTGTGTGTGATCTATGTCAATGCATGTGTGCATCTACGTCTTGGTGCATGCACCTCAAAAAGACACTGTGCCCCCAAAAGGTGCTGCGCCCCTATCGACACTCGCGCTTGCATGTAGGTGTGCCTACGCATTTTTCTATAGCTAAAATCTACAATTAATGCATTAATGACAAAAATTAATGAGCAAGGTTTTGATACTCACAAAGGGGCCGTCATCTGCATGCCGTTGGTACCCCGGACTACATCTACGTGCCTCAAATGGTCTCGTGTGATCACCATGGTTCTCCTTAGTGTCAGAGCCTCACAGTAAAATTTCTAAACTGCTCAGTTAAAATGAATTGGTCACGATGTTTTTACCCCCTAGTGGGGTATATTAACCTATTTTTCATCGTTAGGAGGGTTGGGAGGCCCATTTAATCGTCGTTTTCTCCTCTGTTCACTGTGGAATAATTATTTTTATTAAATAATTATTTTTCTCTTATTTTTCACCGTATTGGGGCATTGTTTCTTTGTCTAATACCCATTTCTTCTCCCTCAGACAATTTTATTGCTCCCTAGTGATTTTTATTCTTCTCCACACTCTCATAGATAATTATTTGTCAAATAATAATAATTTTTTTTTTCTTAATTTTCCACTAAACAAGGACATTATTTTTCTTTTTGTTTCTCATTTCTTCCACCTAGGCACTTTCTATTCCCCTAGGCCCCCTTCACTTTCTTCTTCTTCTATTTTCTTCCACTTTGGTCACCACGATTTGAAAAGTAAAAACAAAAAAAATAATATATATATCAAAATCCACAAAACAAGGCAAAATTTCTCAAAAAAATTCCTAGAAAGTAAAAACCCTACAAAAATAGTAACTTTCTTATTATGGCTAAAACTTGTGTCTTGTGCATGGTATTTTCTCCATATCCTATTGGTTTGTCTCACATATTTCTGATTAATATGACTCGCGGATCACCAGATTCACAACCATTCACTGACTAGCTCGTTTCTTCATCTCTCTAGGGCATTTTTGTTGCCTAATGTTGTTTCGATTCTTTGCGCACAAACACTTTTCATGGACGCCATGTCTATTGTCATTTCCCCTTGGATGTATCCTTGCTAGGGGCATAATTTTTAACCCTTTTCATCAATCACAAACTTTTGGATCTCTTGACGATAACACAACATTTGTACAAGCTGTCTTGACCATTGTTCGGTTAGATATGTGCATTTGTACTTCTTTTCCTTATTAAACGAGCTTGTTTCCTTCTCATATTGCATTGCATTATTGTATGTTGCATGGAGTTAGTATTTTTAGCAATGGAAAATTATTCATAGTATGGATTTTTATGTCATTATACCTTTGTCGTATGCTTATATTTTTCATAAGGACCGATGATGTAGTTCCTATGGCAATATGATGACATCAAAATTGTTCCAATAAACAACAACTAGAGGCTAAACTCTTCTCCCCCTTCTCCTTATTTCTTCTACATCACTTCCCTTTCACCCCTAATTTTCTCTCTCACTAGGGCATCCTACCTCTTCCCCATTCTTCTTCCTATCTCTCACCTTTTTCGATCGTCGATCGACTTCTTTCATCACCCCATCGACACTCGAGGGGGCATCTCTCCCTCCCACTAATTTTTCTTCTATCCCTTCAAAATTTTCTTTCGTCTACTATCTTTGAAGTGGCGTCACTTACGCCACCCCAAAGAGGGGCAAATGTAGACACGTATAATTAAGCCCAAACAATTTAAATACTTAAATTGTGCTAATTATCTCCTTTCCCACAAATTGATGACATATTGTCAATAGCGCCCATCTTATCTTCCATTGTCATTAATTTATTACATTACGTTAATTAATTAAGTCACCTATCCAACACATACCCTAATTAATGACCCTTCGTTAATCAACACCTTCTATCTAGTCTAATTAATTATTATTAATTAATTAGCCTCCCTTCTCATTAAATCAATAAATCACTATTTAATTGGTTTAAATCCCTTCTAATGGTCCAAATCACACTAATATCCATCTAAAATCTTATAAAAGCTTGCACATGTATTAATTAAACATCTTGATTAATTAATACACCCCCTTTATCCACATGAGCCACTTGAGGACAAACTAAACCCTCCTAAAGTTAACTCAACCCCATCTAAACCCCCCTTATCCATAACTAACTCTACATCTCCATTTATCCCACATTCATGAGGATGTGTTGAATCCTTTATCCTTTGGGCTATATAAAGAGCCCTCCTCCTACCTTTACACTTACACCTAAATCTCTCAAGAGACAAAAGAAAGCACATAGTTTCATACTAATAGCCTTTTGTCATTCTTGAGCCCTCTATCCTCCATTCTTGAAGAGATAAGCCTCACACCCAAGCATCCATTAAAGGATCAAAGCAAGCAATATAGTTTGATTGCCATTTGGACTATTTAGGTCCATTTTAAATGTTTAATTAGGCAACTAAGGGGAATAGAGTTCATGAATTTACATTGTGTTTTGATTATATTCAAAGTTATTAATGTTAAGGGTAGGACTTGCTCATTTCTTCATCATGATGGTGTAATTTCTCATTTTTAGCTAGGGTAGGAATCTATTTTTAGGTGGTAGTTTCCTTGCTCTAAATTTGGTTAAATTTGTAGAAAAACTTGTACACAGTATGCAAATGTGATTTGCATTTTATGTTCACTCCGAGTGGGGTAAAATACTATACTATGTTGTTGAATTCTGAAAGGTGACAAAAAGTCACCTTCTTAGTGTTTGATCATTGTCTTTCTCTTTCATTGAACTTGGTGAAGTGAGTGCTTATTAGATGGGAAAGAATTTTTGTTTGAGTAGAAGTTATTCCATCATAAAGCTTCCATTTACTAAGATTAAATGAAATTGATCTTGTTTTGTATGATTGGTAAATCGTTACTTCTCTCAATTACCTCTTTTTTGAGAATTTTTAAAGTTAACATATATACTTATTTTCTTTTTGAACATTCGATTAAATCTGGAATGAACTCTACACATTATAGTATGGAACAACTAAGAATTTAGGGATGTGATGTTGCTTGTCTGTTGTAAATTCACTGAAGAGATTTCTAATTAGGAATGTTGTTTGATCATGATGTTTATTTATTATGATGAGGTTGTTTAATCCGTTCTTCTTTCAGTGGTGTTTTATTCTTATGAGTTATCTATCTAAATTGCTTGAACATTTCATAAAAGTAGGGTTCTTTCATTGAGACAGTTAGTCAAGAGCACATCATTTTAATGTTAAGTGATTAACATGCTCGATTCGAATCGACCGACCCGTGCTAGCAATTTTGCGAGATGAACTCCGTAAGTGTTAAAGAAGACGTGCTCTTTTATGACGCTTGTCTCATTTAATTAGAGGTTGGACCTTATATGAGACATTGTTATTCCTTTCGAGATGTAATTGAAAAATAAAAGTTGTATTCTATTGAGTTATCATTGTTGTTTGAATAAGTGAAGTTTGAATACTAGACTTTTACAATATATATATACATATATTACTTTGAGGAATGAGAAAAGTAATGGTGTGCTATTTTAATTATTGTATCATTATTGAATTGTTGAATGAAAAATTGTGAACTTATTCTTATTCTATGAAATTGTACCTATATAAACGATGTCTGTTAGATTTAAAAAGTATATAATGAAAAGAAGGAATTGACACTCTTCTCTTCTCTTAAATACAACCTATAAGGTTGAATGTACAAATAGTTAATATGTAGGTAAATATAGATTATCAATTAACTTGATAAAAGAGTAACATACATATGAACTCATGTGTAATTAATCATTGAAAATGGATCTTAACTAATGGATGATGAGGAAAGAAAAATTAGTTCTGGAATAAGAATCCATTCATACCCTTTGGGGTGTCATATCCAAAGGATACTCGGAAAGAGGAAATCATATCTCCTCTTAATAAACCTTAAATTAAGGTAAGATAATTGAAAATAAATGGATTCCTATGTATCAGAAATAGACCTCATTCAAATGAGGTCTAATATAAAGGAAACCTGAATTTAGATTTAGTTGCGAATGAACTTGATTAAGCTTAGTAAGTTAATCTTACTATGTTAAGCTGATTTGGATTGTACATGTGAGACTTTAAATAACGAATGAAGAAATGATATAGAATCCTTCGGAAGGGAGGAGACTATATATTAAGCTTCATGAAAATTTAAGTCATTCATAGCTAAGAACCGTATTGAGCGAAGAAGTTAGAGGATCGGAAAAGTTGCTAAAACTTATTCTTAAATCATAACGATAAGAAAGTGATCAACGTCTTAGCTGGATATGTATCACTAGATGGGAGAATTCCAAAGGATGTTGGTACACGCCAACTGTAATAAGGTGTCATCATGAAGGTCAAGTCTTCATGACGACACAATGTTACAGCTGACATGTTGCAACACCCTTCTCAATTGGATCACCTAGGTTTACATAAGCTCGAACTTGGCCTCAGTTTTACTTTAGACCAAGTTAGGAACATTTCCTTGTATATGGAGTGACTCTCGATGACTAAAGGTAACTAGACACACACAAACAAGTAGGGTCAATGAGGTATGTCTATGTACCCTTAGTCATGACAAGTGCTTCCTTATACCTTTTCATGTTGGTGACTTGGATTAAGGTTCAACTCCGGACAAGAGGAGTGAAAGGAGTCGAAAAACCATTATAGATAACGAGATGAAGTGGGGTAAAGGATGTATTCCATTGACAAGTATTACTGTCTAGGAATATAATCATGCTACACATGTGAAAATATTTGGCCAAAGTATCGCAATTTGTTGGTTACATTGTCCTAGATCACCTAATTTAAGAAGTAGGATTTGGATGAATATCGATAATGAGATATTCGAGATAGGCCTCTTAAATAGAACACTTCAATACCCAAAAGGGTAAAGAGAGCCAGGTATACTTTTTTACATTACATTTAACTAACATGAAGTATCGGTAGAAGCTAAGTCATGAAATGAGAGATTGATGAAACTCTGAGCCATGAAATGGGAGATTGGTAATTCATCGAGTCATTACAGCTACATATGGTTATCTGTTATGAGATGCATAAATGGGAATGTCATATCTTGGTATCAAAGCTGATGGTTGCAACACTTGGACCTAATGTGTTCATAATCTGATAAAATTTATATTTTCTTGTTAAATAGAAAATGGTTAGAACAAGAGGGAATGTTGTAAACAACCCGCTACCGGGTGGAGAAGTAGCTACCACCCAAAAACTTGATGAGATCCTTGCTACCCTCCACGGACACAAGGGATCGTTTGACCGTATTAGAACAACAAGAAATGGGCAATGAGGAGGAGGAAGAAGATGCTGAAAATGATGATCGCCTTCTGCGGACAAAACCAATGGAAGGAATCGGGCGTTGATAATAGTAATGTGAATGTGCCTAATCAACATGAAAATAAAAGGGAAAGATTAGCAGAAGAACTCACCAATGATATAAAAAGAATAATCCCTCATAATTTTGATGGAACTACGTTAGGAGACGGGGCTGATAACTGGCTTAGTGAAATGGAGAAGTACTTTGCTATAAGAAACTTCTCTGAAGAAATGAAAACAATATGGGGAGCTTATTATCTTTCCCATGAGCCATATTCATGGTGGGATAGCCAAAAGAATGAGTTGGATATTGTTAAATCAGAAATAACCTGGGATCAATTTAAAGGTTATTTTAGGCAACGGTGGATACCTCAACTTTATTATGATCAGAAAATGACTGAATTTCAGAACTTATACAAGGAAAGTCAACTATGAAGGAGTAATAGGAAGGGTTTACTAAACTCCTTAAGTATGTGCCTCGATGTCGATGGTGAGAAGTTCAGGATACAAAAATTTATTATGGGATTGAATCCCATCATAGGTGGTGAGGTAGATGTTCACGGTCTAACCACTATGGAAGGGGTTGTTGAAAAGGCCATAAGGCAAGAACATAAATTAAAAGCAATCTCTGCTCATAGAGAAGAAATTAGATAGAAGGCTCGAACTCGTCTTTGTCTCTTGCACCAAAAAAGGGACCACGGAAGAGGTTTGGCATGAAAAATAAATTTACCACCGATAATAATAAGAAAACAAAAATAATCAAACACATGTCGCTAGTATGTGGAATAGATTTGTCTAGAACAATAACAATGGACGAAGTCCTATGGAAACCAGAATGATAACTTCATGGCTGGAAATAATTGTGAACCTAGGAAGGGGCCTATTGGAGGCTGTTTTAACTATAGTAAATATCATTACATGATTGACTATCCCTTGAAGAAGGATGACCCCAATCAGCAAAGCACAAAATACACATTGTAGTAGGTGACAAACAAAGCAAAAAGCAAGCCACGCCCATAGAAGTTCTGGGTAAGTTATTCGGTATACTTGTGACTATAATTTTTGATACTGGAGCTACTGAATGTTTTATTTCTACTAAGTTAGCTTCAAAATTAAAAAGAAGAGCTCAGAAAATGGAAAAATCATGGACTGTGCATTACGGAAATAATGATGTTCATACGATTAGTATGTGTCTTTTTGGGGTAGTCCTTCACTTGCCTAGTTTTTCCACAGAAGTTGATCTTTATGTTGCTCCTTTGGGATCTTATGATATAATCATAGGTGTTAATTGGTTAGCTAAACACAAAGCAAAGGTTGACTATTATGAAAAACAAATTAGTTGCTTAGATGACCTGCAGAAAATAGTAGTCATTTAGGGTGTAAAACATGAGATTTCAGTTAGAAGGTTGTCAACAATGCAACTTAAAAGGGCTAAAAATAGAGGTTGCACTTTATATGCCGTAAAAATGTCAGAAACTACTGAAGAAAGTAGTGAATTTATGGAAAAATACCCCTTGTTACAAAATTTTAGAGATGTATTCCTAGAAGAATTTCCAGGTCTTCCACCTAAACAGGAGTTTGACTCCTCAATCGAGATCAAACCAGGAACCGAGCCTATATCTAAGGCACCTTATAGAATGACTACCATAGAACTGGTAGAGCTAAAGGCTCAATTACATGAAATTTTGTCAAAAGTTTTGATAAGGCCGAGTGTTTCACCTTGGGGAGCACTGATAATATTTGTAAAAAAGAAGGATGGCACACTTAGATTGTGCATTGATTACAGAATGTTGAGCAAGGTAGCTGTTAAGAATTAATATCCACTTCCTAGAATTGATGATCTATTTGACCATATGCGTGGAGCCTTGGTGTATTCTAAAATAGATCTTCGATCTAGTTATCATCAGTTGAGAATAAAGGATGAAGACATTCATAAAACGGCTTTTAGAACAAGATATGGGCATTATGAGTTCACCGTTTTACCATTTGGGTTGACTAATGCACCTGCCACCTTTATGAACTTGATGAACAATATTTTTCAAGAATACTTGGACAAGTTTGTGCTAGTATTCTTGGATGATATTCTCATATATTCAAAGAGCATTGAAGAACACCATGAACATCTGAAGATAGTTTTGGAAATCTTTGGAAAGAGGAAGTTGTATGGTAAGTTGTCAAAATGCTCCTTCTATGACACAGAAGTGCACTATTTGGGTCATGTTATAAGAAAGGAAGGAATAGTTGTAGATCCTTCAAAGATCGTAGCTATAACTGAGTGGCCTGCACCTAAGAATGTCCATGAAGTCAAGAGCTTCATGAGACTTGCGAGTTATTCTGAGAAAGTTTGTTAAAGACTTTTCTAAGGTTCTACATCAATAACTTCATTACAAAAGAAAGACAATAAATTTGTTTGGAATGATAAATGTGAATCTACCTTTAAGATTCTAAAGGGACGCAGTTAACAACAACACCTATATTAACTATACCTAATCCCAATGGGAACTTTACTGTTGTAATCAGATGCATCTGGGGAAGGCCTCGGAGGAATTTTGTTATAGGATGGCCATGTCATAGCATATGAAAGTAGAAAACTCAAGTTACATGAATGGAATTATGATCCCCATGACCTAGAGCTTGCTACCATTGTTCATGCACTTCAAACTTGGAGGCATTACCTTCTCGATAGGCCATTTGAAGTAAAAACTAACCATATTGGGTTGAAGTATATTTTTACTTAACCAAACTGAATGCAAGATAATGAAGATGGTTAGAATTTATATCTCAGTATGATTTTGATATAAGTTATATTAAGGTCAAGGAAAATAGAGCAGCGGATGATCTAAGTCGTAGGAAGCACATTTATGCTCTCATAACATTGAGAACTCATTTTAAGGATGAGGTGAAAAGCATCATGGAATCCGATTCCCATTTTCAGCAAGTAAAGGTAGCACTTGTTACAGATCCAAATGACGTGAGATATAAAGTTTTTCACTTTGAAAATGAAGGAATCTTATGGTTTTAAAAAAAGGTATATATGCCCTTGGCAAATGACTTAAGAAATAAATTGTTAACTAAATTTCATAATTTACCTTTTCGGGAATCTGGGCATTACAAAAATGCTTGGCGATATAAAACAACAATATTTCTGGAAATGGATGAAAACGACGTGTAACATCCTCAATTTAATACATTAGAACAAGAAAAAAATTGATTAGTGTTTTCTAGTTCTAAATACATAATTTAGAACTCACACATCATAACAATAATTCTTATAACAGATAACCATATGCAGCTGTAATGACTCGGTGTACCGTCGATCTATTCATTCCATGACTCGGTGAACTACCGATCTATTCATGTGTATCATAGAGTTGACATTTTCATCTAAACACTTCACTCTTGTGGTTCTCTTCCCTAATCCAGGATTTCTGAGTGCTCTATCTAAGGAACCTATCTGAATAATTGTTACTATTATCCATTAGCATCACGTCCCTTAGACTAGGTGACATAGGACATCCCAATCGGTGAGCTTGCGATACTTTGGCCAAAGATTTGAAACATATCTTGCTCATGTCTCATATTCCTTGACGACATACTCGTCAATCTGGAATGCGTCCTTCACCCCACTCTGATGTTATATAGAACGTCTTATACCGACTTGATCGGTCTCCCTATCCCAAGTTTTCACTCAAGAGCGGGTTAATATCATAACACACGTTATAAGGATGCTCTTGAAGACTAAGGGTAAGGCATGGCATCTTTGGGTCAACCCACCGTTAACCTGTGTGTCAAGGTACCACTGAGTCTAAAGGGCTGCCTCATAACATGTCTATGGTCCTAACCAGTCCCAAAGGAAAATCTTGTTCGAGTTTCAGGTGTAAATCTTAACGATCAATGCAGAAGGGTGTTGCCAAATGTCACCTGCATTGTTGTATCCTTGAGAAGATCCTAATCTTCTTGAAGGTACAACCCTGCAGTTGACATGTGTCAACATCCTATGATACAGCCTCGGAAAGATGTACTTACCCCCAAGAATTCAATTAAGTTGAGTTAAACTTGGATTACAGGCCCTCCTAACTGGGTAGCCTTTCCCCAACCCTGGGTCCCACACTTTTGAGTTACTTAAGCAATTAGGTTCAGTTTCACGGAGAAAGGTTTTTAATAAGATTGAGATCTCGTCAAGGTGCCAATCGGTTCCTAATAACCTTATTTCCTCATAATAGGGCAATAGCCCTAAGTTCTCCCATAAGGAAGATAACTAAACCGTAAGGGTTCATATCAACCCCGAAGACTGAAATATATCAGACTTATTGCTATAAGACATGATTATTTAAAGCCATCAATTACATTGCTTTGACTTAGATCATTGTTAGGGAGTAATAGAATACTCTTCCTGTTTTAGCTACATATCAGGGCATAGTTTAACCTCAACTTCCCTAAAAATACGTGGTCTAATTTCCAATTTAGCCTTATTCATAATATATAAGAATTACTAGTCAAACATGAAGTATTCAGTCACATAATTTTTACAAGGCTTACTTAGGGAATCCATCTAGATCCCATGGCATATAATAATAAGAATGCACTCTCATTCATTCAGACGTGAGAAGATCAATTCAACAAATAAGAACACAGCCATGTAGGTAACATTTCTCCATTTCATTTAATCTCAACCTATACAATTACAACTTATGCACTACGGCATATTTTAATACAATAAACATCAACAAAAGAGTAACTTTCTTCTTATAGTACAATTAGAGAGATCCTGTCGTAATTCATCATAAAAACTAGATTAAGCAATCTGGGCATCATATCAGATCTACATGCCTTTACCACTTACGATGACCATCTGCAAAATTTTCTAGCACGGGTCAGTTCAGTGAACTGAGCATGATAAGCACTAATTCTTAAAACAATTGCATTCCACCAATTGTTTCCATTAAACTTTTGTTTAAATGAAATCATTTCATCAAATCCATAAACATGAATCACACTAATTATCTTTCTACCATTCTAATATGACTTTATAACATAACTCATATTATAGCTACCATTTCAACTTAAATCTTTTCGGATGCTTCATCTTATATTAGAGAATAAGAAGAAACAACATGAATCTTAAATGCATAGCCATCCGAAAACCAAGAGTAGTATCAATCCTAATATAATTACTCTATTCAAGGAATGAAATCTTATCAAGGCATGTAACCAATAGATTTGCATATAAACAATTCAAGCAAAAATAGATTATAGCCTCAAGCAAGTTCAACTGATGGATTTCCTCTATACTTTTTGTATCATTTCATAAACATTGATAAGTATACAAAATTTTACTACAATACTACTTTTATACAAGTAGATAATAACTGAATTACTCAAACAGGGTAATAATATCGCTAAAGATAAGGAAAGGAGACTTCTGTTAAGATTCAGCACTTACCACTCTCTCCACCTAACTTTAACAGTCTATTCATCTCATGCCCATGCTGAAGAGTTCTTATAGAAAATTCTAAAGAAGGGAACACTCATAACTTAAAGAGAGAGAGAGAGAGAGAGAGTACCTTTGTACTTCAAAACTTATAAATACTATCTTCCTTTACCTAGACTAAGGAGCAGAGAAATTCTGATCATTATCCTACCTGAAATCAGGTCTGTACAACTTCCATGAAGTAATATACATATACTCTAATCCTATCAGGAGAAAGGAGGAAAGTAAAGCAATACGTACGTTTAGACTCAGGCTCAGATCAAATAGAATCACCTTCAGATTTGCCAATAGATCATTGCGATCTACAACTATACATTTAACGAATGCCAACAATGTCTCCTTTACATAAAATGTAAAAAAATGATCTAATCTCAGACCACCATTCTGTTCAAAAGCAATAGTCTACATTTCTTCCTTTCTCGTACCATTTGGTCTAAGAGTTAGGATAATCTTCCATTATCTATTTATTATTAGTAGATCAAACTACATTATTTCTACCATTGCATAGATAAGTCGTTAAATCATTTCAAGGTATTAAACTAGAAATGCATGTACAGAGTCAATAATAGGATTCCAAATGTAGATTCATCAAGCCTCAAAATCCAAACTACCTATACCATAGTAATTATCCATGCTTTAACTATACGGAATAAATAAATCAATCTGTGGTGTATGGATCATTTCAACCCAAATCCCTACTACAGACAGGAAAAGCATTTGTTGAACTTAAATAAACTTAACGACGTTGAAGTCGTTGTTTTACTTATATAAAATAATTCCCGACATTGTAAAATGCGGCGTTACAATAGAGTTCACAGTCATTTCAGGGTATACACAGCCATAACTCAACCACACTTATTACCTAACTCTTACTATGGCGGGTCCTGGATTAACCTGCGAAATTTCCAGGAGATACAGAGATTATCCAAATAGATTTTCTCTTCTTTTGTTCATGTAAAATTTACAAAAACAATAGTTTAATCAAACACTTTTATACTCACAAAACTCTGTATACTTAGGAAAATTCATACTTCTTTAAAATAAAGAAACAGACTTAGAATTCAACCTTATTTCCAACTCATGCGACTAAACTAGTCGAACTTTACAGAATGAACAAACATTTTCCCCATAAATCCATCTATTTACTTTCCTGAAGATGTCCAGTAATAGTTAGGGTTCATACGGCTAAGCAACAATCATATAAACCAACCATATTTGAAACAACAGTTTATTACAGTAGTGCCTCCAAACACGAAATCATCAAGCACAAAGTCTATCATGGTGCCAATTGTAATTTCAATACCTCAGCGGACAAGAAAACATAAAACATTTCCAACAGAACTCGAAAACCATATTATGTTTACAACATGGAGAGAAGATAAAAGAAGCAGATTTCATCAGGGTCTACGTAAAACTAGGGATTCCCAAATCAACAAGAAGGAAAACCAATGCATTGCTACCAGCCAGGCTGACTGTACCAAAAGAAAAATCATCTGAACATAGTTGTTTTAATGAAAGCATTTAAAGGAAAGCAAGATTTTTTAAAAGTTAGGGCCTATCATGCCCACGATAGTGTCATTAAAATTCGAAGAAGGCCTACGAATGTGCTCATACCTTCTCTTCTTCTTCCATGAAAGATTAAACAACAAAATATTATTACGTCCATGCCTTATATATTTCCCTCGATAAATAAGTAAGCTAGAAACTCTCAAAGTTTCCATGCAACACGTGAGTAGACGGCTGGTTCGAAGAACTAGTGCGTCTGAGAGCGAAAAATGGAATGCATGGAAAACAAATCAACTAAACAAAATTCCACTTGCATGTTTTCCCAAGCAATTCGTGCTCGAGGACCAAGGCTCATTAATTCCATTTACTTCCATTCTCCCACCTATTTTCCATTGCCACCGATTTGCCAAAGTTGGTGATAGCCACAAAAATAAACAAACATTCCCATCCTTAGAATCGCCACGTAAGACTATATTGGCGGTTTTATCCTCCGCCAAACTTGTTGCATTCCATGTCCTTCAACCTTATCCCCTCTTAAATTCCATGGAAACCACTACCCATGACTCACAACCCTCCTTAGGTCCCCCTTCATAGCATTAGTTAAGATAGGTTAGGGACTTAGGTTAGATCCTAGGGTATGACATTAGTCACCCCCTCCATTGAGATAGGTTTTGTAGACACCTATAATTACGCCCAAGCAATTTAAGTACTTAAATTGTGATAATTATCCCCTTTCGCAAATCAATGACATATCATCAAAGGCACTCATTTTCCCTCATATCATCATTAATTAATTACACTAAGCTAATTAATTAAGTTGCCTATCCAACAAATACCTAATTAACAACCTTACATTAATAAATCACCCCTTCTACCTAGACTAATTAATTATTATTAATTACTTATCTTTCCCTTCCATTTAACCAATAAATCAATATTTAATTGATTTAATCCCCTTATAATAGCCTAAATCGTACTAATATTCCTCTAATTAGCACATAAGCTTACATCTACCTATTAATTAATCACCTTTGATTAAATAAAATCCCCCCCAACTCCCATGACTTGTTAAACATGTATTAAACCCTTCTAAAGTAAGGTTACCTTTAATAAAACAACCTTATCCATTCCTAATCATGTTTTACCTTTATCCCACATTCATGAGAATGTGTTGAATCCTTTATCCTTTGGGCTATATAAAGAGCCCTCCACCTACCTTTTTACTTACACCTAAACTTTCTAAGAGAGCAAATGCAAAGCATATAGCAAAGAGACTAAGAGCTTGCACCTTTCCCTTTTGAGAGTTCATCATCTTGAAGAGTTAAGCCTCTTTCTTAAAGTGCTTGGGTCATATGGGAGGTGTCAAAAGGGTCTTGTAGCCCAACTTTGATTAGCCCCCATTCCTAGGTTCTTGGAGCATTAAGGACAACTATTTTGATAGCCATGGAGCTTACTTAGGTCCATTCATTTATTTGTTGTTAGAGAATAAAGGAGTTTAGATATTTAGCATTGTTAGTTTCAAAGTTTGTATTGAGGAATGCTAGCATCTAACCCTTGTTTAATTCTTATCATGATGGTGTTTATGCTTTGTTTTAGCTAAATTGTAGAACTATTTTAGGTGGCATTTCTTGCTTCATTTGATTTAGCATCAAGAAAAGTATACATGCACACATTTGGCACGCCTGGTGGGACTTACTCCATTGTCCTTTGCACTTAATTTCAAGTTTTTGTAGTTAAGTTTTATTTTTGGTTACTAACCCTCTTTTACACATGTTGATCTAACTTGTTTTTTTTAACATGTTTTGTTGAGTTTGCATGTGTTGGGTCTTCCTTGTAGGTATGAAGGAGGTGAAGTGCTGTCAAAATTTGAATTGAGGGGAAAATTTCAAGATTTCTCCATGTTTTCATTTTTAGAGCTTACTTTTTCAATATTCTACATGCTAGTTTTGTCAATTTCTTGAAGATTTTAAATTCTTGAGCATGTAGGTTAGTGTTTGATAGTGTTGAGTCTTCTATTTACATATTAATGTGGTGGGTTTCTATCAAAATTTAATCTTGGTGAGAAAATTTCAAGATTTCATCATGTTTTCATTTTTAGAGCTTACTTTTTCATCATTTTACATGCTAGTTTTGTCAATTTCTTGAAAATTTTCAATTCTTGAGCATATAGGTTAGTGTTTGATAGTGCTGAGTCTTATATTTACATATTAATGTGGTGGGTTGCTGTCAAAATTTAATGTTGGTGAGAAAATTTCAATATTTCATCATGTTTTCATTTTTAGAGCTTACTTTTTCATCATTTTACATGCTAGTTTTGTCAATTTCTTGAAAATTTTCAATTCTTGAGCATATAGGTTAGTGTTTGATAGTGCTGAGTCTTATATTTACATATTAATGTGGTGGGTTGCTGTCAAAATTTAATGTTGGTGAGAAAATTTCAAGATTTCATCATGTTTTCATTTTTAGAGCTTACTTTTTCATCATTCTACATGCTAGTTTTGTCAATTTTTTGAAAATCTTATATTCTTGAGCATGTATGTTAATGTTTGATAGCATTGAGTCTTCTATTCATATATTAATGTGATGGGTTGTTGTCAAAATTGAATCTTGGTTGGAAAAATTTTCCCATTTTGCATATTAAGGGACGTTTTTTTGACATTTTTTAAGTGCATGTCAAGTGCATACCCATGAGCATAAGAGCATATGCGTAACCCATCTTCCGAAGGCCATAAATTTTGCTCCCGACCTCGAAATGACTCCATTTTTTTGTGTTGGAAAGGTATTGAAGTTAACTATGCAATGAAAACATAAATTTGAGATTTAAACTTATAGAAGTTGTAGGTTTTTCTGTTATTTTAAAACTAGTCATTTTCTAACATGTCTAATGTTTTGATGAATGTTGTATTTCCATGCTTACTCGATTTAGATCAAAGAATGTGTATGCTCTTCTCTTGCACCTTTTGGTGCTCTTGAGAATAGAAAACAACTTTGATCTATATCTTTTTAACATTGGGATTAAACTTGGAAATTTAATTATTCATTTTGCTTAAGGGAATGAACCTTTTACAAAGTATTTTTTAACGGTCCTTTGATTTGAAGTTTTCCATTTCTATATAGTTGGGATAAAGTTTGTGTATGCTCTTATCTTGCACCTTAGGGTGATCTTGAGAATCAAAAGCAACTTTAGTCTTCATTTTATAACATTTGGTAAATTGGAAACTTCATCTTTCACTTTTGGTTTAAAGGGAATGAACATTTATCAAGAATTTTGTATGGTTCATTGATCGAAAAGATTTTATTTACTTTTTAGTTGGATTATTTGTTGTGTATGCTCTTCTCTTGCATCCTTGGATGATCTTGAGAATCAAAAGCAACTCTTAATCCTCTTTTAAATAATGTGATTTTCTTGGAGAACTACTAACACTTGAGTGCAGGACCTAAAAACGCTTGTCAAAGAAAGGAGGAATCAAAACAAAATAAAAAACTACTAATACAGTTGTTATACAGGTTGCCAAAAGGTGTTCAAGAAAACCACACCTAATTAAATAAGATAAAAAGAACAACATATTCAAAACACTGTATTGCAGGTTTCGGAAAAGGGTACATCCCTCTCCACTCAACTGGAACATAACCCCTTTGGCATAACGCCTTAAGCTACAACAATGGGGGTGGTTCAGGAACCCCAAAGTAGTCCACGCAAGAGGGAACCTTGTGGACGAAACGGGAAGTGCTCCGCACTACCTACTTGACTAGTGATTCCTTTGTGAGATAGAGTTACAGGTTGTCCGTTGTGGCGACCCCAGTGATAGTACACGTAGACGCACTAGTTGCCTACTATTCTTGAAGGGGGTAAAGTAAAGCCGAGATACTCCCAAACTAGTCAGTGCGACTTTTTGGGTAAATCACGCTCGCTCGTGGAAACTTTGTAACACCTAGGGCGAGAGAACCACCTAGGAGAATATACTTTGGCCAGGAGCCCACTTTGACCACTTTAAAATAGTGTTGAGTTGTGAACCTTCTTTTTGAGAAACGTGTGACGTATTACTTTTGCCTAGTTTTTACTTGTCTTAGGGCGAGGCGAAACTCTGCCGAAGTAAGACTAGCATTTTTTGTCATTTTTCTTGATTTATTTCCTTCATATTCTTTTGACACTTTGTTGATCAAAAGAGGTGTGATTACCTTTGTGTTGCCATTCGACTATTTCTCTCACTTTTATGTCCATTTATGCCCATCCATGTTTGTGGCTGGGTTAGTTAAACGTCTAAAGTGAGTGGAGGTGTTTTCACGTCATTTGGTAGCCATTGTGATCTTGATACCCATGTCAAGATCGTCATTGTAGTTAGGCATGGTTCATCTGCGGACTTCCATAGAGGAGTTAGTTTGTTTGTCTCGTATCATTACAATTTCAATATTTACGTCTTGTTTCTTGTAAACTCGACATAAATACCTATATTGTACGGTTACGCTGCACACATTCTTAACTATTCCTAGCTATACTTTGAGCTTTTTTGTTCAGTTTTATTATTACCTCAATTTCAAAAGGTGTTAGGAACTACCATTTGTGCGTGTTATATCAATAACACCTCGATATCAATACTCCACTTTCTTGCAAAGTGGGTTAACATATCTTGGTGATATTGTTGTGTCATTCGCAAATCATAATTGGCACTTTTTGAGATATAGGTCTTAATCAGACTTGAGCTTGCTCATCGTATATCTTGATTGGGAGATTGCATTTAACTTCATGTATTTACTTACGTCTTGTTCATTCCTTTGAACTTGGCATAAGTGGAGACATCTTGTTAATCATCTGATATCACAAATTACTTTGAAACGTAGTCTAGGAAGTATTTCATTTGATTAGGTTTTGGTACCAAACAATTGTTTCATTGTTGAATTTATCACTCTATCACATTGGTATTCTCACACTGTTAATTTACTCTTGACACGTACATCTTGTGTTTCACTTAGAGGTAGACATTGAATTTTGAACAAATCTATAACTTACCTTAGTGAAATTTATCACGAAAACATGGCTCCCAAGATGCGTCTAGGGTTAAAAAAACAAACATATGAGGAACAACAGGCCCAAGCTTGGGAAACCTCTAACAGACAAGGGTCAAACCCATTTATCAGACACGATCTAGGACCACTATTTTCTGCAGAAAAGGAAATAGAAGAGATGGTCGATCATAGTGGAAATGAATTAGAATCACCACACGCAGACTTTGATTTTGACCCCACTCTACTAGATGAGTTTCTCCTTAGAAACAAAGATAGAGTTTTGGCACGGGTCATGGAATTAGGGGCCAAATTTCCCATTGAGAAGGAACCAATACTACAAACAAATGACACTACTAAGGAGGAACACCCCCTTATCAATATGGAAGATATTTTAACAGGTGGACATGCTTCCACTTCTTACGCAGAAAATGATAAAGTGGTAGGGCATAGAATACCCCTCATCAAAGTGCCACGAAGAAACAAGATAGAACATGAGACAGGGGAAGAACCTCCACAATACGAAGAGGAGGAACCTTTAGAAGAAGAAGACACAAACCAAGTCACAATCCAACAACTCAGTAACCTAAGCCAACAACTAGCTTTGCTTACTTTCTAGGTATAGAAAGACACAAACAAGAACGTTCAAAAGTCAAAGCCTAAGTTTAGGATCCACGAACTCCATCGAGAAAACCAAGGAGAAGAAGACATAGGGTATCATCATGTACACATCCCTGCTTCTCCCACTAAAGAACAATTGCTCGCACAAGAATTACAATCTATGAAAGCAACGCTTGCGAGCATATAAGAAAGCAATATAGGGAGTATTAGGAAATACCAATACGAAGAACTATGCCCCTATCCTTTTGACAAGACAATGACCCTTCAACCCTTTCCAAAGAAATTTGATATGCCAAAGTTCGACAAATACAAAGGAAAGGGAGACCCAAGGGATCATGTTAAAGATTTCTACATGGCATGTCAAGAGGTGTCTTATAGTGATAATTACCTCATCAGACTTTTTCCTAAGAGTCTCGGAGGTCAAGCATTAGAATGGTTTACGCGCTTGCCACGAGGATCAATTTTCACCTGGCCAGAATTGGCGGAAAGATTCGTGCGTCATTTCTCATATAACATAGAGAGTGACGTCACCATGGCAGACTTGTGCAGCACAAAACAACGCCCAAATGAGACCTTCGCCAACTTCCTCCAATGATGGAGAGGGATAGCTAGTCGCTTCCCTTGCGCTTTCCCTGAGAAGCAGCTAGTCAGTATTTTCGTCCCTAATCTCAACCCAGATATAGCTTTCCACCTCCAAATGCATTGTGTCCACACCTTTGAGGAGGTTATCGAGAAAGGGATTCAAATAGAAAAGGCTCTCATTGCCAAAGGCACCCTCAAAACCCAATCTAAAGACAACTAAAGTGTCAAACCTTTAAAAAGCCAAAGATCTTTAACAAAAAAAAACGTGGTGGGAGACGGAATCACTAATTCCAAACGTGTTCAAACGGTCCAAACCAGTCAACCTTTTAAACTAACCAAGGGCCCAATTCAACCACCACCAAAGCGACAAACATTCACCTCCCTCAATGAACCATTGTCTGTCATACTAAAACAGTTGGATGCGGCCCACATGATGACCTATCCTACAACGCAACCATTTGATGACAACACTCCTAAACCTTCATGGTATAAGGAGCATGAATACTGTGAAATGCATCGCGTTAAAGGTCATAAAATAGACAAATGTTTGTGACTTCGCCACTATATTCAAGACCTCATTGACAACGGGGAGATAGAGGTGGATAACCCTAGCCACATGCAAACACCTAACGAGAAAATGGGGATTTATAAGGAACCATTCCCCAAGCATGATAAGTCGGAAAAGGCAAAACCAGATCGGGGAGAGTCATCCCAAACCTATAAAGCCATGAATTACTTGTATACCAAGAGAGATAACAATCATTACGATTCACTTATCGGATGTATTCACTCCCCTACTGACCGTGTCAATACCATCCAGATCAAGGGAAAGGACTGCATTGTGGTAACAAGGCGTGCCGCCTCGTGATTCCAGAACCCTCTCTGTTGACCCCGCAAACTGGTAAATATAACCTTTTAGAACAACTTGAGAAGACACCTGCTAAGATCTCGATCTTAGATCTTCTCAAGATATCCAATGTGCATAAGGACATTTTGTATCAAACTCTTCAGGGGTCGGGAGTGCCTTTAGAAGTCGATCCTGCATACCTTCAAGCCGCGGTGGAAAATATTGCACCCATTGAGCATCTCACTTTCAACCATAGGGAGGTCCCTACCGAGAATCCTACACATAATCTTCCCTTATACATTGAGGTAGTTGTTACCCGCAGGAAAATCAAACGGGTGCTTGTGGATAACGGATCTGGATTGAACATCTGCACGCTTAAATTAGTCAAATAATTGGGACATACGGAAGAAGATCTTGAGTCCCATACCATCACTATCACCGCATACGACAACGCGGAAAGAGAGTCAGCAGGCACCATTACATTGCCAATGGAGGTGGGCCCCACTTACCATCAGACAAAGTTTCACGTCTTAGACTTGGAACTTCCATATAATATGCTTCTAGGCCGACCATGGATCCATGCCATGCAAGCAGTGCCATCAACATTTCATCAATGCATCAAGCTGAAGCATGAGGGACATACAGTAACAATACCAGGAGACTCAGAGCCCTTTGCTCATTGTAGAGCTCTTAATAGCTTTGCACAAAAGGGTACATACGCATGTTCCTCCACAGATATAGCTGTCCCTCTTCATTCTAAAGCCATGGAATCTCGAGTAGATTCAAATTCTCTTCATTCTTGCACTCATGGGGCATCTACTTCAACATCTCCATTTAATTCATGGGAGATGAAAATTCTTGAATATGGCTATGGGGAGTATAATGTACAACAAGCGCTCTTGGTTTCTGACCTCTCCTTGTTGCCCAAGACTAGAGGTTGACCCAACTACCGCTTCAAGAGACCTAGAGAGGAACACACTATTGGGTCGTTCCTACCTGGAGGCTTGTTAGCTAAGGAAAAATTACTTGATCCACCTACTACTTGGGTCCCTGAGGACACTTAGCCATCTTGTTATCAAACCCCAGAATATGAAAAATCTAGCAGAATGATGTACTCCATGGGCTACAAAGGCCTAGGATGTGGGAGGAATGAACAAGGACAAAGAGAACCAGTCCCTCTTCCACATTTCAAAACAGAAAGATATGGCATTGGGATTCACCCTTATGGAGCACACCCCAACGATCAAGATGCGACTTGTTCTGAGCATGAGGATAGCTCCGATTATCTAGACAGTGATACAGATTCCTATTGTAGCCAATATGAGGATCTGGCCTCCACGAACCTTTTCATGAATAATGCTGTCCTAACCATCACCCCCAATGAACCAACCCTTGACCTTGTATACCCCTCCCTTGTTGAATGGGACCAACAACGTCACGTGCCACTAGATTTATTCGAGAATGACGAGGCTATTGCAGAGTTCATGGGCATAAGGGATACAATTCCCATTGGAGATCACAAGAAGGGTTTCTTTATCGACTTAGACACCTGCGCCTACTTCGGCAAGGAGGCTGAACTTCGTGGTCAGCAAAATTTAAAGAAAAGTGAGGGCAAGAGTTCTAAAGAAAAGCCTTGGAAAAAATCAAAGTCCAAGTCACACAGTGAAAACCTCTTTGAGGCACTGGCTGACAAACAAATAAGAAAATCAAAGGACAAACAAAGTGACCACACCAAGGATGAAAATCTCGTAGAGACATCCTTGGATGAAGATCTTAACCTACCTCCCAATCCCACGCGTATGGAGGATTTATCAAAATTGTTAGATGAAGAAACCATTGATGTCAATATTGGTACTGAAGAAGATCCCAAGATAGTAAAATTGGGAGCATCACTCTCAGCCAGAGAACAAAAGACATTCACTATGCTACTGCGAGAGTTTATTGACGTGTTCACATGGTCTTACAAAGACATGCCCGGCTTAGATCCAACTTTGGTCGTGCATAACTTGGTTGTGCACGCAGATGCTAACCCTATCAAACGAAGCTTCAAAGTTACACCCAAGAGTGGCCTTGTTAGTTAAAGAAGTGTTGGAAAGGTTGCTTGCAGTAGGATTCATCAGGCCAATTGATTATTCTGAATGGATATTGAACATTGTTCCTGTCTAGAAGAAACCTATTGGTATCGAATTTGCACTGATTTTAGGGACATCAATAAAGCTTGCCCTAAAGATGACTTTCGTTGCCCAACATTGACATGATTATTGACTCAACCGCAGGGTATGAAATGCTATCACTTATGGATGGCTTTTCGAGGTTATAATCAAATTAAGATCGCTGAGGAAGACCAACACAAAATAGCTTTCACAACTCCTTGGGGCACCTTCTGTTATCAGGTGATGCCATTCAGCCTTAAGAATGCGGGAGCAACTTATCAGTGGGCCATGACAGTAATATTTCACGATATGATTCATGACATCATGGAAGACTATGTAGACGACATCTTGGGAAAGTCCAAAACAAGAGAGGAACATCCTATCATTTTGCGGCGTATCTTTGAATGCCTACATGAATACAAAGTCAGGCTAAATCCAAAGAAGTGTGTCTTTGGTGTGCTATCTGGGAAACTATTAGGCTTCATCGTGTCAAGACGAGGTATTGAGGTAGACCCTACTAAAGTATCTGCCATCACAGAAATGCCTCCACCTGAGAATATCAAGCAACTGCGTAGCTTACAAGGGAAAATTCAAGCCATTCACCGCTTTATCTCCCAGCTTGCAGATAAATGTCACTCATTCACTCATTTGCTTAAGAAGGACATCACTTTCATTTGGGGACTTGAGCAACAACAAGCCTTTGCTTTGCTTAAACAGTACCTAGCTAATCCACCTGTCCTCATGCCTCCCACTCCAGGAGAACCACTTTTGCTCTATATTTCGCTACGCAATATGCTATTGGTGCACTGCTCGCCCAATATGACCTTAGCCATAAAGAGAAAGCAGTGTACTATCTGAGTCGCACCCTCATCGCCTATGAATGTAATTATCCTCAGATTGAGAAGGCTTGCTTGGCTATTGTTTTTACCTTTCAGAAACTTCACCATTACCTGCTAAATACTAAGACCAAGCTCATATCCAAGGTCGACCCACTCAAGTATTTGTTGTCCAAACCCGCCCTCACAGGTAGAATGGCTAATTGGATCATTCTACTCAGTGAGTTTGATATAGAATTTGTCCATCAAAAATCAATTAAAGGACAAGTACTTGCTGACCAGCTAGCGGAAGCACCTTTGCAAAGCACAGAACCTTTGAGTCTGGATCTACCAGATGCATCTTTGCTCTACATTGAAGAATCCATCGTATATGGCGAGATACATTTTGATGGATCTTTTACATTTCATGGTTCAGTGCGGGAGTGGTCCTTATTACTCCTTGGGTGATCTATACCACAAAGCTTTCACCGCCGGCCTTCCCTTACGAACAACATTGGAATATGAAGCACTCATTGCGAGGATGAAGCTAGCCATCAAGTGGAATATTCAACATGTGAAGGTTGTAGGTGATTCACAGCTAATCATCAAACAGGTTAATGATGAGTATAAAGTTAAGGATGACAAGCTCATACCTTATAAGAAGTTGGTGGAAACTCTGAAGGAGTATTTTGTGCGCATTATCTTTGAGAAAATCCCAAGAGTGAAGAATAGATCGGCAGATGCTATGGCAACGGTGGGATCTATGCTTCGTATTCCGCCAGGGAACAATGATATGCCATTCTTCATAGAAAATATACGCCAGCCCGCGTATGATATGCAGAATCTTGCTTGGCTTGTGAGGTTGTTGGTCCCCATTCACCATGGTATGAACCCATTTTCACCTATCTTAAGGACAGTACATTCCCTCCCGAAATCTCCCACTCTGAAAAGCAGAGCCTAATTCGCCAGATATCCCGTTACACACCTCGTTAGGAGGCACATTTTATCGTCATGGCTACGATGGGAATTTGTTACATTATCTGGATGTGCGAGTCAATCCGAGGCAATTAAAGAAGTACACGAAGGAGTATGCAGAGCACATACAAACGGAATGGTCTTGGCTAAGAGAGCTGTTAAGAGTAGGTTACTATTGGCCCACCATGGAAACTGATTGTTGTAATTATGTTAGAAAATGTGTGCTATGCCAAAAGTATGGAAATTTCATCCATGTTCCATCGCAACCATTGCAACCAATCACTACCCCGTGGCCATTCTCCAAGTGGGGACTTGATCTAATAGGGAAGCTTACTCCTACCTCATCTGATGGTCATACACATATCATCACAACTACAGAATACTTTACAAAATGGGTGGAGGCTATCCCTTTAACCTATGTCACAGGAGCATAGATTTCTAAATTCATCATGAATCACATTATTTGTCGATATGGTATCCCTGCAGCCATTGTCACAGATAATGGGAAGTCATTTAAGAAAAAAACTGTGAAAGGTCTTTGCCAACGGTTCCAAATCAGATTGAAATGGTCCACGCCATATTACCCTCAGGGTAATGGACAAGCTGAGGCAACAAACAAGACTTTGGTAAGGATAATGGAGAAGATGGTTAGCAAAACCGGTCAGTGGCGCACCTACAAATCCACCAGCGCTGCGGGCCTACCGAACATCAATTCGCACTCCTACGGGTGCGACACCATATTCCCTCGTGTTCGGGGACAGAATCTATCATCCCTTTAGAGATTGAACTCCCATCCCTGCGAATTTCTCTTTGGGACTATTTGGATAAGGATGAAGATTACCAAGTGGCAAGATTGGCTGAGTTAGAGCTCCTGGATGAGAGGCGCATTCGCGCTCTTAATCACCTAAAAGTATATCAACACAGAATCTCCCACAACTACAACAAGATAATCATCCCTCACCGGTTTGAGGTGGGTGATTTAGTTATGAAGGAGAACCAGTTCAACACCAGAGCAGAGTGAGAAAAGAAAGGGAAGTTCGAACCACACTGGTTAGGACCCTATGTCATAGTTGCCAAGTATGGCACAGGGGCATACAAGTTAGCTCACCCCAATGGTGATGAGCTCCGGGAGCCCATGAATGCCATGCATCTTAAGAGGTTTTATGCCTAAACATGGCACAAGAAAGTCATAAAAATCACAAAAAAATATAAAAACATCAAAAAAATCAAAAAAAACAAAAAAAGAAAAAGAGAAAACAGGTCGTCCACTAGTGAAAACCATGCAATTGTGGCACTTTGGACAAGTCCTTGGGTGAAAACTAGTTTCCGGCACCTTGGGAGGATTCGTTGTTCACAAGCATTCTGTATTAGAAGGGTAGTTGTCTTTGTCCTGGACCTGGTTCTACCTTCGAGTTTCCTTGTGCACACCATCTAGTCCAGCCTTGATCCGGCTTTGCCTTCTTCTATTCATCTGTAAGGGACGTGGTCTTTCGTTATTTCCCATCTTATGCTAGGGGCAACTCAATGACTTCACCTTCTTGTTCATAAGCGCGTGGCTTCTGCCCTTGTATATTCCCCACCTAACGCTGGGGGCATCCATGCTTTCTTGGTTACCTGCACATAGCTTTGGAAAACTGTTAAAAACACAAAAACAATAGAAAATTGTTTCACAAAACATAAAAACAATAGAAAATTGTTTCACCAAACACAAAAACAATAGAAAATTGTTTCAGACAACACAAAAACAATAGAACATTGTTTCGAGAAAAACACAAAAACAATAGAAAATTGTTAAAAACACAAAAACAATAGAACATTGTTTCGAGAAAAACACAAAAACAATAGAACATTGTTTCGAGAAAACAACAAAAACAATATATATATATATATATATATATATATATATATATATATATATCAAAAAATCTAAAAACAAGGCAAAATTTTTCAAAAAATTCCTAAAAAGTAAAACACCCTACAAAATGGTAACTTGCTTCTTTACAAATTGAAACTTGTGTCTTGCGCATGGTATTTTCTCCATATCCTGTTGGTTTGTCTCACATCTTCCCGATTAATACGACTCGCGGATCACTGGATTCACAACCATTCACAAAAGCTAGCTGCTTGCTTCATCTATACTCTGGGGCACTTTTGGTTGCCTGGTGCTGTTTCGTTGCGCACAAATGCTTTTCATGGACCCCATGTCCATTTTCATTTCCCCTTGCATGTATCCTTGCTTGGGGCATCATTTTTAACCCTTGTCGTCAATCACGAACTTGTGGATCTCTTCAGCACTGATAACAAAACATTTGTACAACTGTCTTGACCGTTGTTGGGTTAGATATGTGTGTTCGTACTTGTTTTCCCTGTTATATGAGCTTGTTTCCTTCTCGTATTGCATTGCATTATTGTATGTTGCATGGAGTTGGTACTTTCAGCAATGGACAATTGTTCGTAGTATGGCTTTTCATGTCATTCTACCTTTGTCATATGCTTATATTTTTCATAAGGACCGATGATGTAGTTCCTATGGCAATATGATGACATCAAATTTGTTCCAAACAAATAAGCGGCTAGAGGTTAAGCTCTTCTCTCCCCTCATCCATATTTCTTCTACACCACTTCCCTTTCACCCCTAATTCTCCCTCTCCTCGGGGCATCCTGCCTCGTCCCCATTCTTCTGCCTACTTCTCACCTTTTTCGATCGTCGATCGAGTTCTTCTATCACCCCATCGACACTCGAGGGGGCATCTCTCCCTCCTACTAATTTTTCTTCCATCTCTTCAAAATCTCTTTTGTCTACTATCTTTGAAGTGGCATCACTTATGCCACCCCAAAGAGGGGCAAATGTAGACACCTATAATTACACCCAAGTAATTTAAATACTTAAATTGTGCTAATTATCCCCTTTCTCGCAAATCAATGACATATCATCAAAGGAACTCATTTTCCCTCATATCATCATTAATTAATTACACTAAGCTAATTAATTAAGTTACCTATCCAACAAATACCCTAATTAACGACCTTCCGTTAATAAATCACCCCTTCTACCTAGACTAATTAATTATTATTAATTAATTAGCTTTCCCTTCCATTTAACCAATAAATCAATATTTAATTGATTTAATCCCCTTATAATAGCCTAAATCGTACTAATATTCCTCTAATTAGCTTCTATAAGCTTACATCTACCTATTAATTAATCACCTTTGATTAATTAAAATCCCCCAACTCCCATGACTTGTTAAACATGTATTAAACCCTTCTAAAGTAAGGTTACCTTTAATAAAGCAACCTTATCCATTCCTGATCATGTTTTACCTTTGTCCCACATTCATGAGAATGTGTTGAATCCTTTATCCTTTGGGCTATATAAAGAGCCCTCCACCTACCTTTTTACTTACACCTAAACTTTCTAAGAGAACAAATGCAAAGCATATAGCAAAGAGACTAAGAGCTTGCACCTTGCCCTTTTGAGAGTTCATCATCTTGAAGAGTTAAGCCTCTTTCTTAAAGTGCTTGGGTCATATGGGAGGTTTCAAAAGGGTCTTGTAGCCCAACTTTGATTAGCCCCCATTCCTAGGTTCTTGGAGCATTAAGGACAACTATTTTGATAGCCATGGAGCTTACTTAGGTCCATTCATTTATTTGTTTTTAGAGAATAGAGGAGTTTAGATATTTAGCATTGTTAGTTTCAAAGTTTGTATTGATGAATGCTAGCATCTAACCCTTGTTTAATTCTTATCATGATGGTGTTTATGCTTTGTTTTAGCTAAATTGTAGAACTATTTTAGGTGGTAGTTCTTGCTTCATTTGATTTAGCATTAAGCAAAGTATACATGCACACGAGTTTAGTTAACCCTTAGGAGCATTCAACTCATAGTTTTAGGACTAACCTGATAACATTAGGTTATAGTTTAGGTTAAACTATCAACATTACTAATTCCAGTCTAAGTCCCCAAAATAGGTCTAATCAAAGTGTTAGAGTCCAAACAAGTATAAAACATTCTTGTATCATATTTTGTTTGGCATTAATAATTTAAGCTTTAGATATAAAACATAAACATCTTACCTGGCCTAAGGTCCAGGTCTCTCTTGATGTTACGATATCTGGAACCAAATTCCATTTACCATGATCAGCCTGAGTTAACCTCCGGGATTGATCATTCAAAGCTCAATCAGACCTTGTAACTTTCGTAAGGTCAATAAAATCTGTGCATCCTAAACAAACTTAAAACATTCCTTGGATCAATGTAACTGATCCAAGGCTGAGTCATAAAGGTGGATAAATCCACATTCATCTAGAAATCAAATTGAACTCAAGTGCGAAGAATGAAAGAAACAAAAGAGTCCAAGCATATTGGCTCAGTCAAAGATCTTTAAGAGAAAAAAGGATATGATCCATATCAAGCATGACTTCCCAAAAACCAAAGGAACATGTCCTTATATGGAAGAAATCATATATCAACACTTGAATGCTCAGGAGAAAGTAACAACAGTTTAGGGTGTTGCATGCTTCTCTCCTAAAAGATTCATCGTCCGATGATTACATCCTTTGATTTACCTTCAGGTCAATCAATTCATTGGTTCACAAAACAAATTACTATTTCCAACTTGAATAATTCTAGAAATCAATATCATGATACAATTTATTCAACCTGAATAATGTTTGCCCCAAAGCTGGCTTACATAAAGACATGAAAAAGATAAATTCATAATAATTATATTTTTTTAGTCAACAGATTCCATTCTATTCAAAAAGAAAGGGAAAAGCAATTTTCATCTCTTCCAGATTTTCCCAAGTTGCACTTTTTTCGTTAAACTAGTCCTACTAGACCTTACATTGTTTTATTTCACGATTTCTCAAATGCAGTTGGTGAGTTTCCAGCACTCATGTGGGTTTAACCACGATTATTCCTGGGTCTTGGACCTACAAGGAATTCCAATTTAAAACATGTGACAAGTCTGAAATGTATTTATTAAGAAAAGAAATATGGAAAACATCATGCATACGAGATAAAGCGGTGGTAATGTTAATCGATAAGCTACATGATTGATTACTTCGACAATTTCGAAAGGTCCCACATAACGAGGTGATAACTTGGCAGCCTTGCCAAAAGTTATAGAACTCTTTCTGGGTTTAACACGAAGAAAAACCTTTTCACAAAGTTCAAACTTTTGGTCAACCCGCTTTAGGTCAGCATAGCTCTTTTACCTATTTGCTGCTTCTTTCAATCATTCACGAATCATTTTAACTTGTTGTTCCATTTCAGTAAGGATTTCTGGTCCAATTACCACTCTATCCTCAATACTATCCCAACTAACAGGGGTTCTGCACTTTCTTCCATAAAGTGCCTCAAAAGGTGCCATTTTAAGAGAAGAGTGATATGTGTTGTTGTATGTAAATTCAAATAATGGGAGATACTCTTCCCACTTATATTGTTGGTCCATGCAATACATTCGTAACATATCTTCCAACACCTGATTTACTCTCTCAGTTTTTCCATCCGTTTCTGGATGATATGTAGAACTGAAGTTTAGTTTAGTTCTAAGAGCTGCATTAAACGTTTGCCAAAATCTTGATGTCATTCTAGGATCCCTGTTAGATATAATCAATTCTGATACTCCATGTAACCTAAAAATTTCGTGCACAAATCTTTTAGCTAACATAGGAGAATCATCCTTTAGATTTCCAGTGATGAAATGAGCTACCTTTGTTAGTTTGTCTACAACTACCAAGATAACATCATGTTTATTTCTCGACATAGGAAGCTCTTGTACAAAGTCCATGCTTATTACTTGCCATTTATACTATGGTATGCTATGGGGATATAATAAACAAGCAAGGTGCATGTGTTACGCCTTAACTGTTGACATTCCGCATAATGAGTTACAACATTAATAACATCCTTTTTCATTCCTTTCCAGAAGTATTGTTGTTTTAGATCAGCAAGCATTTTAGTAATACCGGGTGTCCAGAAAAGGGTGAATTATGAAATTCAACTAACAATTTCTTTCTCAAATCATTTAGCAAAGGTACGTATACTCTATTTTCATAATGTAATATTCCTTCATTATCAAAATGAAAACCTTTATACCTTTCATCTTTTGGTTCTACAAGTGTTGCTTTTACTTGCTGAAAGTATATATCAGATTCTGAGGCACTTTTCACCTCATCTTTAAACTGAGTTCTTAATGTTATAAGAGTAGAAATGTGCTTCCTATGACTTAGAGCATCTGCTACTCTATTCTCTTTTCCTTTGATGTAACTAATATCAAAATCATATTGAGATAAAAACTCTAACCACCTTCATTGTCTTGCATTTAGATTAGGCTGAGTGAAAATATATTTCATCCCTAAATGATCAGTTTTCAACTCAAAAGGTTTCCCAAGTAAATAGTGTCTCCAAACTTGAAGCGCATGAACAATTGCAGCAAGCTCTAAATCATGAGGGGCATAATTCAGCTCATGTAACTTAAGTTTTCTACTTTCATATGCTATGACATGATCATTTTGTAACAAAACACCTCCAAGGCCTTCCCCAGAAGCATCCGTTACAACGGTAAAGTCCCCATTAGGGTCCGGTACAGCTAAAATAGGTGCTGAAGTCAACTGACTTTTCAAACTTTTAAAATCAGATTCACACTTTTCATCCCAAATAAATTTCTTATCCTTCTTCTGTAATGAAGTTATCGGTGCAGCCACTTTAGAAAAATCTTTAACAAATTTTCTATAATAACCAGCAAGGCCCATGAAGCTTCTTACTTCATGTACATTCTTTGGTGTAGGCCACTCGGTTATTGCCACTATTTTTGAAGGATCTACTGCAATTCCTTCTTTACTAATGACATGACCCAAATAGTGAACTTCAGTATCAAAGAAAGAACATTTGGATAACTTACCGTATAACTTTCTTTTTCTCAAAATTTCCAAAACTATCTTCAAATGCTCATTGTGCTCCTCAACACTTTTAGAATATATGAGAATATTGTCTAAGAATACAAGCACAAACTTGTCCAAATATTCTTGAAAGATATTATTCATTAAGTTCATAAAAGCTGCGGGTGCATTAGTTAATCCAAAGGGTAGAACTGTGAATTCATAATGTTCGTACCTTGTTCAGAAATTTGTTTTATGAATATCTTCTTCTTTAATTCTTAATTGATGATACCCAGATCGAAGATCTATCTTGGAATAAACTGATGCTCCACACATCTGATCAAATAGATCATCAATTCTTGGAAGTGGGTGTCTATTCTTGATTTTTTCTTTGTTTAACATCCGATAATTAATACACAGTCTAAGTGTTCCATCTTTCTTTTCAAAAATATTATCGGTGCTCCCAAGGTGAAACACTTGGTCTAATCAAACCCTTAGATAAAATTTCTTGCAATTATGCCTTAATCTCAACTAATTCTGTAGTAGTCATCCGATAAGGTGCTTTAGAACTAGGTTCCGTCCCTGGTTTGATTTCAATGGTGAAGTAAAATTCCCTTTTGGGTGGTAAACCTGGTAATTCCTCCGGAAATACATCATTGAAAATTTGCAACAGTGGGTATCGTTTCATGGAATCACCGTCTTCTTCTGCAGATTTAGATATCTTTACTGCAAATAAGGTACATCCTTTTCTTTTAGCCTTTTTAATTTACATAGAAATCAAAACCATATTATGTTTACAACATGGAGAGAAGATAAAAGAAGAATATTTCATCGTGGTCTACGTAAAACCAGGATTCCCAAATCAACAAGAAGGAAAACCAATGCATTGCTACTAGCCGAGTGCCGATTGTATGAAAAGAAAAATCATCTGAACAGAGTTGTTCTAATGAAAGCATTTAAAGGAAAGAAAGATTTTTTAAAAGTTAGGGCCTATCATGCCTGATAGTGTCGCTAAAATTCAAAGAAGACCTCTGAATGTGCTCGCACCTTCTCTTCTTCTTCCACGAAAGATTAAACAACAAAATATTGTTACCTCCATGCCTTATATATTTCCCCCGACAGAGAAGTAAGCTAGAAACTCTCAAAGTTTCCATGCAACACAGAGTAGACGGCTGGTTCGAAGAACCAGTGCTCATACAGAGTGAAAAATGGAATGCATGGAAAACAAAACAACTAAACAAAATTCCACTTGCATGCCTTCCCAAGAAATCCACGCTCAAGGACCAAGGCTCATTAATTGCATTTACTTCCATTCTCCCACCTATTTTCCATTGCCACCGACTGCCAAAGTTGGTGATAGCCACAACACAATAAACAAACATTCCCATCCTTAGAGATACTGCCACGTAAGACTATATTGGTAGTTTTTATCCTCCACCAAACCTGACTGCATTCCATGTCCTTCAACCTTATCCCCCTCTTAAATGCCATGGAAACTTAGGTAAGGGACTTAGGTCCCCCTTCATAGCATTAGGTCCCCCTTCATAGCATTAGTTAAGATAGGTTAGGGACTTAGGTTAGATCCTAGGGTATGACATTAGTCACTCCCTCCATTGAGATAGGTTTAGTTAACCCTTAGGAGCATTAACCTCATAGTTTTAGGACTAACTTGATAACATTAGGTTATAGTTTAGGTTAAACTATCAACATTACTGATTCCAATCTAGGTCCCCAAAATAGGTCTAATCAGTGTTAGAGTCCAAATAGGATAAAACATTCCTGTATCGGATTCCATTTGGCATTAATAATTTAAGCTTTAGATATAAAACATAAACATCTTACCTGGCCTAAGGTCCAGGTCTCTCCTGATGTTACGATATCTAGAACCAAATTCCATTTACCATGATTAGCCTGAGTTAACCTCCGGGATTGATCATTCAAAGCTCAATCAGACCTTGTAACTTTCGTAAGGTCAATAAAACCTGTGCATATTGAACAAACTTAAAAAATTCCTTGGATCAATGTAACTAATCCAAGGCTTAGTCATAAAGGTGGATAAATCCACATTCATCCAGAAATCAAATTGAACTCAAGTGCAAAGAACGAAAGAAACAAAAGAGTCTAAGCATATTCCACTCGAGTACCAAAGATCTTTAAGAGAAAAAAGTATATGATCCATATCAAGCATGACTTCCCAAAAACAAAAGGAACATGTCCTTATACGAAAGAAATCATATATCAACACTTGAATGCTCGGAGAAAGTAACAATAGTTCACGGTGTTACATGGCGTAATAGAATTCATGACACATTGCTTAGAATGTCAATGTGTCAAAGCAAAACATATGCATCCATCCATTTTACTATACCCTCACAACATTCTATAGTATAAATGGCAAGTGATAACTATGGACTTTGTTCAAGGATTGCCTATGTCAAAGAATAAACATGATGTCATCTTAGTAGTTGTTGATAAACTAACAAAAGTAGCACACTTTATAGCTGGTAATCTAAAGGATGATTCACCTGTGTTGGAGAGAAGATTTGTGCATGATATTTTTAGATTACATGGAGTACCCAAATTGATCATATCAGATAGAGATCCAAGAATGACATCAATATTTTGGAAAATACTTAATGTTGCTTTGGGAACTAAGTTGAATTTCAGTTCTGTGTATCATCTAGAAACAGATGGACAGACTGAAAGAGTTAATCAAGTTTTAGAGGACATGTTAAGAATGTATTGCATGGACCAATAGTATAAATGGGAGGAGTACCTTCCATTGGTTGAGTTTTCTTATAATAACACGTATCATGCCTCTCTGAAAATGGCACCTTTCGAAGCCTTATACGGAAGGAAATGTAGGACCCCTGTTAGTTGGGACAACATTGAGGAGAAAGAGATAATTGGGCTAGAAATCCTTATAGAAATGGAACAACAGTTAAAATGATTCGTGAACACTTGAAGGAGGTTACCGATAGGCAAAAAAGTTATGCACAGTTAAAACGGGTTGATAGGAAATATGAACTTGGTGAAAAGGTCTTTTTCAAAGTTAAGCTGAAAAATATTTCTATAAATTTTAGAAAGGCTACCAAGTTGTCACCTTGTTATGTGGGACCCTTAAAAATTATTGAAATAATCAAACCTATAGCTTATCGTTCAGCTTTACCTTCTGCTTTATCATGAATGCATGATGTTTTCCATATTTATTTGCTTAAGAAATACGTATTAGATTTATCACATGTGCTAAATTAGAATTCCTTGCAGTGTCCGAGACCCGGGAATAATCATGGTTAAGCCCATTTGAGTGCTAGGAACTCACCAGTTACACTTAAGAAATCATGAAGTGAAATAATGTAAGGTTCAAAGTGGGACCATTTTAGCAAAGAAAGTGTAACTTGGGAAGATCTCGAAGAAATGAGATATGCTTTTCCATACTTGTTTGATCAAAATTAATTCTGAAAGTTGATAGAATCTAAAAAAATTTATCCATATTTTGATGATGAATCTTCCAAACATGGGCAGTTACTGAACCATTGGATAGATATTTAAAATACTATTTTGAAAATTTGAACTTTCAAATTTAGTTATGAATAAAACTAAGAATGGAAGGACGATAACTAAATTTTGTCCTAAATCTTAATGATTTGACTAATTTAATCATTAGGATGATGATTCTATTAAGGAGGAAGGTATGTAATGTCTTGATCATGGTAGTTACTACGATGAATTTCCCTTTTGATATTACAAATGTTGACATGTGATTTGTCTTAGGAAGGCGTATTCCTTCGATGTTGAAAATCATGTTTGCAATGAGTAAGTATTGTTGTTCTAAATTCATGCTTACTGTGGTTCTGTTTAATGGGAAATGATATCATTTTACTTTGCAATTCGCAAGTTGTGAACCAGCAGAATTGTTTTCATACTTGATATATATATATATATATATATATATATATATATACGTTAACAGAACACCTTGAATCAATTCCATTGATCCAAGGTATACTTCAGTTTTTCTTTATTTCCATCTTGTTGATTGACTTTATAAAAGAAATGTATTTTGGAACCAAGTTGGGTTTCGTTGTAAATTGTAAAGAACTTGGTTTCAGGCATTCTTTCTCGGCATCATGCTACCAACGATAAGATTTGATCTCTTGAATACATAAACTATAACGCGGGATATCGTGAGAAGGTAAAATATTTGTTATAAGGATATTGAGGTGAATATTTTAGCCTTGGATGGAATGTCTTGTGCTACGTTGGCTTTAACCTAAGGTGGAAAGACCCACTCGAGACCTATTATTGAATTATTATGGTTTGTTCTCTAACTTATGTTGTAACGACCTAACCTACTTGGACTTTAATCTAAAAGGTTGTAACTTAACCTAGGATAAATTCTAAGACCTAAGGGCTAAGGTGGAAACCTAACTATTAATAAGGGGACCTAAACTATTACTAATCCTAAGGGGGACCTATGGGATTATGTGGAAAGTGGGAGGATAGTGGTGATGGTTTCTAGACTATTAATGTGGAATAAATTACAGTCCTTGCATTCTTTTAAATTGCCAAGTTGGCGGAAGCATGGGAAGTTAGTGGATGTTTAACTAACATTGTTGCTAAATTTAAAATACATGACAAAAATCTAAAATGGAAATTCACCAAGTTTGAATTGGTGGTGGTGTGAGGAAAGAGGGGGAAATTTCATTCAATGCAATTAATGGTGTTGGTTTCGGTGAAGAAACCCACCTAGGAAAGAGGAGAAGCGGGTTTTGTGGGAATTATTATTCATTTGGTTTTCTGGTTTTTGCTCTATGTTTGGTTTCCCTTTTGAGCCTGAAATTTTATTTTTAACCCATTGTAATCTTGAGTGCCTTCGAGCGTTTTTTGATCTTGTGGAAATAAAAAGGCAGTTGGGAAATCTGGTACTTGAATTTGTTGCAGAGAAGAAATCCTTGAAAATATTAAATTGTTATCTTTTGCTAGTTAACAAGAAATATTACCAGACATGTTAGGTTCTTCCTCTTAAATAGTTATGCTCTTTATTAAACGTCTTCATTAAAAGAAATCTGCTCTTAGAATTGAGTGGTTTTGTGGAAATGTTCTGGTGTGTTCTCGTTATGATCTTCTGTTTGAATTTGTTGTTTGGAAAAGTTGCAATATGGGTAATTTCTAGATGCCTACATGTAAAATCGATGTTCTTACTAGGAACTGTAAATGTATGTGAGTTTGTCACTGCTGTTACGATTTTAATGAAATGGGTGCTTGGATTGTTGTCTCCTTGTGGGTTTGAAATTGTTGAAAGTAACAGTGATATATTTACTCTTTTTCCTGAGTTGTATATGCTTAAAAGCTATGGATTTTGTGGAATGATAAAGCGGGACTTTGTTTGAAATTGTCTTCCTTGCTAGAAATGTGGTTTAAATATGACTTGGTTACTTGAAGCCTTGTGACTACCATGTTTTCATTTGTATTTCATGGTTTGGAAGAGATATGTTACTTCTTTTACTTCTGGGTACCCATAATGATTGTTTAAAAAATAAATTATTTTCTTATTTGAACCTGAGATTAACTTGGTTTGCTTGTTTGAAGGATTGTGTCAGAATATACAGTTTCTTCTCCCTTTTGAACTTGATGATGAGTATAGGTATTGTGAATGACAACTCCTTTGTAATTTTTATTGTATTTGAACTAGGATGAATTCTTTCCCTTTGTGATTAAATGATTTCTTTTATTCCTGTGGAATTGGGATCAAGTTTTACCTGGTTGTAATCTTTTAATCGTTTTAATCTTTAGGATGAACTTGCTTGTTATAGCGTAAATGGCCATTAATGTAAGGATGGAACTGGAAGGTTAGTAGTTGCTTGATAAATTGGGTTAGTTGTAATTAAATTCATTGAAAACTTCGCCAAGGTAGCTAGAAGCTACTGAGGCTGTCCCTATTTTGGGTTGAGGGAAGTATATTGTTTTTAACCGATTTATATGTTACAATTTTTATATTTCTAGTAAAATATTGGTATGAAGTATTGAGAATCCTTTCTCATTTTGACTATCGACCCTTCCGAGTTGTGGGTTTCATTACTGTTTTTTTTGTAAAAAAAGGAAAATTTGGTTGTTACCTCTCTCTGATTGGTTACGTTATTATCCCTCCTTGCATGAAATCGACCAGTTCGGTCGTGCTAACCATAGAAGATTGTAAAATAGATAATAGGAAGAAATACTTCTTCCTTCTCCTCTTTTAAATTTCTATTAAGGAGATATTGAATCGATGTGTGATTGCCTTTGGGTGTATGTAAATGTGATTTGCATTTTATGTTCACTCCGAGCGGGGTAAAATACTATACTATGTTGTTGAATTCCGAAAGGTGACAAAAGTCACCTTCTTGGTGTCTAATCGTTGTCTTTCTCTTTCATTGAACTTGGTCGAAGTTGAGTGCTTATTAGATGGGAAAGAATTTTTTTAGTAGAAGTTATTCCATCATAAAGCTTCCATTTACTAAGATTAAATGAAATTGATCTTGTTTTGTATGATTGGTAAATCATTACTTCTCTCAATTACCTCTCTTTTGGGAATTGTTAAAGTTAACATATATACTTATTTCCTTTTGAACATTCAATTAAATCTGGAATGAACTCTACACATTATAGTATGGAACAACTAAGAATTCAAGGATGCGATGTTGCTTGTCTATTGTAAATTCACTGAAGAGATTTCTAATTAGGAATGTTGTTTGATCATGATGTTTATTTATTATGATGAGGTCGTTTAATCCATTCTTCTTTCAATGGTGTTTTATTCTTATGAGTTATCTATTTGAATTGCTTGAACATTTCATAGAAGCAGGGTTCTTTTATTGAGATAGTTAGTTAAGAGAACATCATTTTAATGTTAAGTGATTAACATTCTCGCCTTAAACCGACTCGTGCTAGAAATTTTTGTAGATGGACTCTGTAAGTGTTAAAGAAGACAAGATCTTTTATGATGCTTCTCTCATTTAATTAGAGGCTGGACCTTATATGAGACATTGTTATTCCTTTCAGATGTAATTGAAAAAGAAAAGTTGTATTCTGTTGAGTTATCATTGTTGTTTGAATAAGTGAAGTTTGAATACTGGACTTGTACAATATATATATATACATATATTACTTTGAGGAATGAGAAAAGGAATGGTGTGTTATTTTAATTATTGTATCATTATTGAATTGTTGAATGAAAAATTGTGAACTTATTCTTATTCTTTGAAATTGTACCTATATAAACGATGGCTGTTAGATTTAAAAAGGATATAATGAAAAGGAGGGAATTGACACTCTTCTCTTCTCTTAAATACAACCTATAAGTTGGAATGTACAAATGGTTAATACGTAGGTCAATATAGATTATCAATTAACTTGATAAAAGAGTAACATACATATGAACTCATGTGTAATTAATCATTGAAAATGGATCTTAACTAATGGATGATGAGGAAAGAACAATTAGTTCTAGAATAAGAATCCATTCATACCCTTTGGGGTGTCGTATCCAAAGGATACTTGGAAAGAGGAAATCATATCTCCTCTTAATAAACCTTAAATTAAGGTAAGATACGTGAAAAGAAATGGATTCTTGTGTATTAGAAATAAATCTTATTCAAATGAGGTCTACTATAAAATTGATTCAAGATTATAAATGAACTTGATTAAGCTTAGTAAGTTAATCTTACTATGTTAAGCTGATTTGGACTGTACATCTGAGACTTTAAATAATGAACCAAGAAACGATATACAATCCTTCGGAAGGGAGGAGTGATTATATATTAAGCTTCATGACAATTTAAGTCATTCATAGCTAGCAACTATAATGAACGAAGAGGTTAGAGGATCAACAAGGTTGCTGAAACTTATTCTTAAATCATAATGATAAGAAAGTGATCAACCTCTTAGCTGGATATGTATCCCTAGATGGGAGGATTCCGCAGGATGTTGGTACACGCCAACTGCAATAAGGTGTCATCATGAAGGCCGGGTCTTCATGACGACACAATGTTGCAGCTGACATGTTGCAACACCCTTCTAAATCAGATCATCTAGGTTTACATAAGCTTGAACTTGGCCTCAGTTTTACTTTGGACCAAGTTAGGAACATGTCCTTGTATATGGAGTGACTCGCGATGACTAAAGGTAACTAGACACACACAAATGACTAGGGTCAAGAGGTATGTTTGTGTACCCTTAGTCATCATGAGTGCTTCCCTATACCTTTTCATATTGCTGACTTGGATTAAGGTTCAACTCTGGACAAGAGGACTGACAAGAGTCAGAAAAGACCATTCTAGATAATAGATGAAGTGGGGTGAAGGACGTATTCCATTGACGAGTATGTCATCTAGGAATATAATCATGCTACGCATGTGAAAATATTTGGCCAAAGTATCGCAAGTTGGTTGTGTTGTCCTGGATCACCTAGTTTAAGAAGTAGGATTTCAGATGAATATCGGTAACAGATATTCAGATAGGCCTCTTAAATAGAACACTTCAATACCCGAAAGGGTAATAGAACCAAGTATACTTAGTATACATTAATTTGAACTAACATGAAGGATCAAAGGTAAGAAGCGAGTCATGAAATGAGAGATCGATGAAACTCGAGCCATGAAATGGGAGATCGGTAATTCATCGAGTCATTACAGCTGCATATGGTTATCTATTATGAGATTGAATGGCATAGAATGTGTGTTCCATATTATGAATATGCAAACAGAGAACATTGGTCTGAAAGTAATGTGTGTTTTAAATAATAATCATTTAAAATAGAGAACGTTATTTAAAACTTGGAACGTGTGTTCTAAATTATGATAATTTAGAGTAGGAACGTTATGTAAAAAAAATTCCCTTGTTCTAGAGTCATAAATGGGAATGTTACAAATCAAGGAAGGTAAAGTGATTTTAAATTTTTTTATCTCTTTATCAAATGAAAGCTCTTCTAAATGTGAGATTGCAAATTCCACTATAATATCACAAGAAATGAGACCATTTATGATCAAGAGAGATTTTAAACATAAGATCGCAACGGGAAAAAGAAACACAAATTTGAAATGCATTCGAAATGTAAGCATTCACAGATTTTCCCAAAGACAAACAGTAATAACTCAAAAATGATTAGATTTATCAAAGAGGGGAATGTTTTGAAAATAATCTCGTGAGCTTGTTAATGGCTATAAATATGAAACCAACTTAACATGATTTGAAATCTGATACAAAGAGAGTTATATGAGTTTCTCAAGTGGTCACTCGAAGAATGGGCTTATTCCCAAATTTTCCCGTGATATTTTTATTTTTCCAAGCTTCTTTTAAACTCTTCCAACCCTTCGCATGAAAAATTCATGCAATATATAACTTTCAAGATCCTTCAAGCCTTCTTTCCCAATAAAATAATATGCCAAAGGATCAAATTTGTTACAAAATTTCCTCATGATTCATGACATGGATGTTTAATGTAACATGTCCAAAAAGTTTCTAGTTGTCTCAAAAAGACATGAATCATTGAAAAATTTGCATTGTTATCTATTGTGGAGGCACATTTTTCATCTTCAAACCATGCAGACCCCTTCCCTTCATTATTTCATCCATTTCCCTCGAAAATTTGACTTTGGAACTTCTAGATTTGATATTTTATATTTATGCTCAAGCCCGAACAAAATTTCATTTCAAAAGTACCTCAAATCTACAAATTGAATTTTCTAATTCATTCCATTGATCCTTGATGGAAAAATGACATGAATTTGCCAAAAAAATGGTGAAAATTGATGCAAAAATCATATCTCCAAGCTTCTTGGAGCTTAAATGGTGACCAAACCGAAAAATACACGCTATCAAGTTGATCTTCCTTTATCCTTTCATCTGAGCCCTCCATGTGTCACAATGTGATTGGAAATGGGCTTGGGATCACTTTTTGACATTTTAACAGTTTTGGAAAAATGTAAAAATTTGACATTTTTCTCCACCCCATGAAACTAGCTCGACACGTGTCCCAAATTGGGCCCCATTGGAATCCTGGACCGATTCTACACATTTCCACCTTTTTTGGAAATTTGCAAAATTTCTCGATTTCCTCCGCCACTCCATTGTTGAGATTTGGGCTTAACACATGGCACAGTATGACTAGATATAGAGTCATGGCTCAATTTTACACATTTTTCCTCTTTTTGGAAAAAGGAACATTTTCTATTTTTTCCTCTCGCGGATTCATCCTCCCGTAGGACGTGTCCACACCGATTGGTCATGTGGGCAACGCTCTTTTTATATTTTAACAACATTTTCCATAAAGGAAAATTTTCACCATTTCCTCTGCACTCCCGCACCTCTACCTTTCCTTACCACATGTCACCTTCTGATTGACCGAGGTCCTGCGCTCTCATTTCATACTTTAACTCCTTTTCACCAAAGGAAATTTTTCCACTGTGCCTCCAGCAGCCTCCGCCTCTCGATACAAACATGACACGTGCCCACTCGTGATTTTTTCGGAGTTTCAGATTGTTTTGTGACTTTAATATTTCAACCAAATAAAGTCAAAAACTTTCAAAACAACCCGAACACCCGCAATTCCATCCTTGGCTCAAGATGCCACGTGATCCATTATGATTCGTTCATGCAGGCCCTAGGCATTTTATTTACACTTTAACTCTTTTTCCAAAATTCCTTGAGGCACAAAAAGACCCGTTGCTTCTCATCCAATGAAAAGAGGACACGTCAACAACATTTGAACCGATCAAAATAAAGTGGAGCCATGGGACCAAATTCATCCTTTTTCCAAAAAAGTAAAAAGCAATAAGTTAAAATAATTTTCCACCACCCCATAGCCAATTATAACAAGCCACATTGCCGATGCATGTCAAGAAGAAATGGCGGGCAAATGACACCCGCCTAACCATCAAAACACATAAAATGCTAGGGATTCCCAAGAATTTTTTTTTTTGCTAAGGATAAAAATTTCTCAAAATTAAACCAACTCAAACATGTTTTCAAATCATTTTTATCATGGAATTGGATTTTTAATGGCATACAAGTGCATATCGATCAATTTTAAATTTCCAAGATCGTGCAAAAAGGAAAATGGTATAGCCTTTGTAGATTTTGGAAAAGTTAGGGCACAAAACAGGCACACATATAAATTTCTTTCAAATTGGGGCAAAACAACAAGTTTGTGAGAATTTCGAAGCATCTAAGCAAGAGGGGAAAACTTGCAGACAACTAATTTGAGAGAAAAACATTTCAGAGAGCACAATAAATGAAGGAAAATTAGGGCAAAACTCTGCAAGCTCAAAAATGGCACCAACATCAGCTCCTTCTTGGGGATGAGCACTCCAAAGAAGTGCCACAAGAAAAAACAAGTAGACCAAGTGCTAAAAAGAACCATTGGGCAATAGAGTCAAAAATGCAGGGTAGAAAAATTAGACCAAATCGATAAAAATGGTCACAAGAACAGGGCAAACCACAAACCAATAAAAATAGCAAAAATAGAGCCAAAAACATAGACTATACACTATACAAGTGGTTTATACCTCAAATTTGTGGATTAATCCAAGAAATGCTTCAAATTCCTTCCATTAACAGCATTTCAAGCAATTCCCCATCTAAATCCTTGATAAAAAGGTATTTTCACCAATTCTAATATCAATGGAGTAAGGGCCCATCCGTAATGCATCAAATTTACCATGTTTGATCTTATCTTCATGCCTACTATCCCACAAAAAACCAGATCTCCAACATTGAAGGCCCTAGGAGTGACCTTCTTGTCAAAAACCACTTCAAATTTCTCTCTAAATCTGACATGCCTTTAGTGGGATGCTCTTCTTTCTTCATCCAACTCAACAATCTGATTAATCATTGCTTCATATGGACTGACCTCTTGATCTTCAAGTTGTTGAATAAACTAAAATGAAGATAATTACATATTTAAGGGGAGCATTGCTTGAGTTCTATACACCAACTCAAATGGGCTCTTACCAGTAGCTCTTTTGCGCAAGTGATTCTATTAGCCCAAAGTGTAAATTTCAGTTTTTCACCTCATTTTCTCTTGTTCAACTCCAAGGTTCTCCTAATGATCTTCAAAAATTTCTTATTGCTGGACTCAGCTTGTCCATTCCCTTAAGGGTTATAGTTTGAAGCATAAGTCAGATTGGTTCCATACTCCTTACACATTGCCATCAAGGGCTTAGCTCTGAAACACATGGCATTATCAACAACAATATTTACTGGCACACCAAATTTGCATATGATATGATTCAACAAGAATTCCATAACAACTTGGTGTGTTACTTTATTGGTGGGGATTGCTTCTACCCACTTGGTGAAGTAATTTGTGGCTATAAGGATCCACTTATGTCCAGCACTAAAAGGGTCTGAAATCTCACCAATGAAGTCTATTCCCCATTGTTTGAAAGGAGATTCAATTGATATAGGCTACAAAGGAAGGGATCCTGAAGCTTTCATTCTTCCAGAGAAACCTTGACGACTTTCCCATTTTCTAAACAACATGGTTACATCTTTGAAGAGAGTAGGACACCAATAACCAGCTCTCAAAATTTTGTGTGTTGTAACCCTTCCAACAAAGTGTCCTCCACAAACTCCCCCATGGAAATCAACAACTATTTTGGGAGCTTCATCTTTAGTTACACATTTCAAGAGGACACCTTCAGGGTTCTTCCAAGCCAACCCAAATTCAGTGATGATGTATTTTTTAGAAGCCAACTTGAGGGCTCTTTTCTAATTTTTATTCAAATGATCAGGGAAGCATAGGTGTCTGAGGTAAAAGATTACATCCTTGTACCACTCAGAACTTACCAAATTCTCAAGAACATCTGCCCTTTCTTCCTCTACTTCATTCACTTCCACAATCTGCAAGTTGCTCTTAGCCATGAGCTTAGCAAGACCCAAACCTCTCACCAACTTTGTGGTTTGGATATCCATGTATCCATGTCATATTCCTATAGTTTTTTCACCCATCTACATATTTTTCTTGAGATCTCCATCTCTGATAAGATGTATTTTACCATGGTGTGGGGAACATAAGAAAAAAATTTAAACTTAAGATATAAGGCCTAAAAACATTTGTTACTTTCACCAAGGAAAATGCTTGATTTTCCATGATTGTGTACTTTAACTCAAAGAAGCTTGTAAATCCTTGCTAAAGAAGGCAATAGGCCTCTTAGCCCCATCTTCATCATTTTGCAGAAAAATAGATGCAATGGTATTTTAAAAAGCAAAGGAGAAGATTTGGAAAGGGTTCTTGTAATTCAGAGCTGCCAAGACAAGAGCATGGTTTAATGCTTCTTTGATTCCTTCAAACCCCGAATAAAGAGCCTCCTCCTATTTGATAACTTGGTCTTTCTTTAACATGTGTGTAATAGGAAGAGTCAATTCAAAAAATTAGACACAAACCTTCTAATGAAATTGATCTTCCCAAAGAAGGATTGGATGCCCTTCTTTGTTCTTGGAATTGGAACCTTGTTGATTACTTCTACCCTCTCGTGGTGAATCATGACACCAGCCTTTGAAACAATATGACCAAACATATTAGCCTTTTGCACTCCAAAATGGAACTTCTTTGGATTGAGAAAATTCCAAATTCTCTACATCCGATCAACATTATTTCCAAGTGCTGCAAGTGATCTTTTCTCTGCTCGCTTGAAAAAACATAGTCACATCATCTTGATAAACTGCAATGAAATCATTTATGTAACCAAAAAAGTAATATCCATTGCTCTTTGGAAGGTAGCTCCAACATTCATGAGACCAAAAGGCATTCTTACATAGACATATGTTCCCAAGGAGTGGTAAAGGTAGTTTTAAATCTTTCTGACTCCTTAATAATAACTTGATTGTAGCCAGAGAAACCATCCAAGGTGGACAATAATTCAGATCTAGTCACTAACTATAGCATGTTTTCCATGTTTGGCAAAGGATAATTGTCTTTCAATGAAGCTCTATTTAGATTTCTGAAGTGTACACAAAGTATTATATCTCCATTTTTCTTTTTGATTGGCATAAGGTTTGCAACCCAAGATGAATACCTTGTGGGCTGAATGATCCCTCCCTCCTTTAGTTTCTTCAATTCATCTTGCATATTCATGGAGAGGAGTGGATTAATTTCCTATAATTTTTCTCGAATGGCTTGGAATTTGTTTCAAGAGGAATCTCATGTTGAAACAAGTCCTCTCTGTATGCTTTCATCTCTGAATAAGACCAAGCAAGACAGTCTTGATATTTCTTTAATAGTTGAACATAGGACTATTTTTCTTCTTTGTTTAGATTGTTTCCCAACCAAAATTTTCTTGGTTTATCACTAGTGCCAAAGTTATGCTCTTCCACATCCATTGAGGTAGACATGTTTCTATTGATGATGCAATCAACATTTTCAAAATTTGACTCAAGTAAAACAAGACATATAGGAATGGTGTTAGTTTTAAATTGGATGATATCCTTTCTAAATAAAGTCTCTCTTCCTTCAGTTACACATACCATTGGTTCCCAATCAATATTCTGATTTCCAAAATTAATTTGATTTTGTAAGAACCTTTGCACTTGAGCATCATCATTAAACACTTGCCAATGCTTGATGTTGTCTGGGACAACTGCCTATTTAAGACTTCAATATTGTACTCACAATAAGGTGAAATGATGAAATTTCCAAATCTTGACCCCAACACTCGCCAACTTGTTAGCATCAAGCATTGAAAACTTCTGTCATCATGCACAATGTTAAAGGAATCATTCATCTCAATTAGATCCCAAACTCGCATGTTTATACTATTTCATCCACTCGAATTTTTTAGCACATAGTTTTCTTATTTGTTTGACAACTAGCTTTGAATCTCCTTTTGCAATGATTTCCTTGACACCATACTTCCATGTAATTCTCAGACCCAACAACAAGGCTTCATACTCAACAATGTTGTTAGGACATTCAAAATTAAGCTTGAAGGAAAAAACAAACTCTTCCAAGCTAGGAGAAATCAGAATTATACTAGCACCATTTCCAAATTTGGAGCAAGCTCCATCAAATAGCAAGGTCCAAGGAGAACCTACTTGTTCAAGGAACTTTGACTGATCCATCTTGTGTTCTTTTCCATCAGGAAACCCAACAAAGTTATCAACATCAACATCAGCAAACAACACCTCATAAGAAGCATTGTTGGGATCTTCAATAAGGTGTAACATCTTCTTTTCTCCATAGATCTTGACAAGGATGCCTTCAATGGGAATAGTGGAAAAATACATGTCCATTTGAATAGTCCCACCAACACTTGCAGCCCACTTTCTTGACAAAAGCATACCCCATTTGGCAGGGTCAATCAACAATCACAACATCAAGTTTCAAATTCTTACCCGGATAGGCTGCAAGTTGTACCACCAAACCCTTCACACAACCAACTACTGGAACTTCTCTTGAGTCCATGGAAGTAAACTTTCCATAGGCTATTTTCACTTTGATATCCAACTCATTCATGACTTCTAGAGGCATGACATTGCATGATGCACCGGAATCAAACATACAATTATGAAGTAGTCTATCCTTTATGATCAAAGTTGTAAAGAATGGATCAACATTCAATTGGGAATCAACCAAGGATGTCCCCAAGTATACCTCAGGTGTTTCTCCAAGATCCTCTAATGTTGGTGGTGTTTCAAGGTCTGTAATGATTTGAGGAGGAGTTTCAACAATGTTTACATTTTTGGGGTACTCTTCTCCTCTTTCAATCCCAAGTACTCAAATGTTCTCTTCTTGTGCTCAGGAATCCTAAGAAACTCAATGATTGGAACACTCACTTTGATTTGGCTCAATACCTAGGCTATGTCATAGGGAACATTCTTTGGCAAAAGGTAGCATTGGAAGGGAGACAAGTAGATTCATTAGATGGCATGGGATTCTTAGCAGCTTGGGCATGAGGAGGACTGTAATTTTTGCTTGGGACAATAGAGCTTTTGGCAGGTGTTTCTCTTCTAGGAGATTCTTTGGGAATACTTGTAAGAAAGGGTGTTTTAGGTTTGGCTTGAGGCCCAACTCCCTTAACAACCTTTCTCCTAGTGTTATACTCTTTCTCTTGAGCCACAACAACATTCATTAACAATTGTCTATCTTCCTCCGAAGGGATACCACCATCATACTTCTTAATCATCAAAGCTCTTAAGTATTCAAATTCATTGTTAGGAATCTCAAAATCTTGCACTACATCTACCTCAAGAGTATGAGAGGGAAGAAGGACTTGTACCCATTTGATGCAATCCCAAAAGGTTGCAACTATCCTTGCACTTATTACCTTAGTTGATGTTGCTCCTTCTTGTGAGCTTGAAGAACAACCCACCATGCAGATATCATCATTAGTACCATCATCATTATTAGCTTCACCATCTTTTGGTCCACTTCACATGGAGGATGGGGTAGAAAACACCTATCACACCAATCAATATCAACAACTTCCTCAACAACAGCAACCCTAGTAGTTAGGGATCAGGTAACACTCTTCCTTCACGTGCTTGAGGATGTCTATTTGCAAACCCCATGGGTCCTTTCCCTCTATCATCAGATCTCTAATCACCCCTAGGATGATTGGAAAATATGTCATGGTTTTGTGCTTTTTGCTAACCTTGTGAAGTCTTCCCAATTCCATTCTTTACCTAGGCTAACTTTTATGAGATTTCTTTGACAACCCCTGCCAATGTTTTCAAAACCTCCTCCAAATCAACACCCTTACTAGCTTGAGATTTTTTATGTTTTATCAACTTTACACCATCTCTCTTGAGAGGTTTCCCAATTGCTTTGATATTATTTTCAATCTGCAGTGCCATGGTAAAGGCCTACCTTAAATTGGTAGGGTTTTTGTCTCTTAAGTAGTAGGTTGCTTTCTTATCAAATGCATCTACATATTTGATTAAACAAGATTGATCACAAGGCCTCAGATTAATAGGAAATCTTCTCAATGTCTTGTTAAATCTTGTATTAAAGTCATGCACTGATTCATTGGGGTTCTTCTTGATATTCTCAAATTTAGACAAGAGAAATCTAGGATCAGTCTTGTCACCATATTGCAATTTGAATGCATTCTACATTTCAGTCCAAGAGTCAATAGAATTATCAGGCAGAGCCTTGTACCAATCCCTTGCATCCTCTTCTAAAGTGTGGACAAACAATTTAATGTACACATCCTCAAATCCAATTTCAAAATCCTCCATCATATTAATAAAGAGTTTCAAATGATAATTACCTATTATGGAATTACACCCTTATAACTTTGGTAATCTACTTCTAACATCCTGAGGCACAACATTAGGATAACCAGCCATTCCCCTAAAATTTATTGGGCCAAAGGTATTGACCAAAAATGGAGGCCTAGGTGGAGGCTAAGCCATGTTGTCTGGTGGAGGTGATCTTGGGGGTGACATAAGTTGATGAGGAGTGTGAGGTATTTGGGGCTCAAGAATGTGGTTCACAAGATTGGTATTCTCTAGGTATTGATTTTCTTGGAAAGTTTTAATAGAATTGAAAACACACAGTGCAGATATCAAGAAGGAACTCACTAGGTATAAAGAAGGACCTTCACTAGTTGAAGTAAACAAGTTTATGAGAAGATTGCTTGAATCAGAATCATTGGAAGAAGAGTGATAATCCTCTATTAAAGGATGATCTCTCTCACCAATGGATATTCATTTGCTTGATGTCTAACCTTCAAAAACCTTCCAAACTTTTCTCTCCTCTAAAGCTGTCTTTCAAAATTCTTGAAATAACTTTCTACTTGGGTCTCTCCTGAAGAGAGATCTTCTTCCTTCCAGGTTTGCAGAGATTAGCAACACCAAAAAAAATGACAGAAAGCTAAGACACTGGTATTTATAAAGATCAAAACAACATGGAATCATCACTAAGGACTTTCACCCTAGTTGTGCAAATGCACTAAAATACTCATCAAATACCTATCAACACTGAAAATCTTGCCAAATTTTATAGATCCAACCTTCCTTTTCTTGAATCTATCAACCAAAAATGCAAATGAAGTGTAACTGAAACTGATAAAATTGTAGAAAGAGTTTTAAACCTTTGCATACACCTTGTAAATCTGAGTATAGAATGATGCTTTAACAATATATTTGTAGATAGAACTTACAAGAGACATTACTAGGGTTTGAAATGCATTAAAATATTTCAAATATGTATGCACATGGATCAGATTGAACTAAGAATCTCCCCAGCAGTGGCACCACTAGAGTTGACGATCTCAAAAGAATATGAACTAGAAGAAGATTAACAAATTGGTTTGGATATTGAATTCTTCATCCCCGGTAATGGCACCACTGGTGTTGGTACCCAAATTTTTCTCCTTTTCAGTCTGAGAAGCATCAAAGATATGGCATGAATCTTGAAGACATATGGATCATGGTGTGTGTATTTTTGTATCCGGGGATATGATCTAACTAACACTCAGATTTGTGGAGAGATGGATAGCACTCAAATAGACTTGATCTTGTCCTAACTATTTTAGGTTGTGCCTTTCAACCAAGGTAAGAGAACCTATTTTGTAACCCTCAAATGGTGAAGGAGATGAAGATATCCCTCAATTTGTGAATATTATGAAAAGGGCCTTGGGAAAATATGATCAACACTCCAACTCTGACTTTCACAAGTTGTCACTTCTAGATTATGGAGATAATTTCAATGCAAGGCAAGGGTTACTGAAGACATTTTGAAATCCTAATCTATTTTGCATACTTTAGCAAATGGATTTTGATCTTCTGTGGGTATACAGGTCAAAATAGGGGTAAAATAGGGTAGGATTAGTTGTTTTGAATGATTTTTGGGTGGGAGTTTAGATAAGACAAACCAAGGTCTGCCAGACTCTTTGAGGATTTTAGAAAATATGGAGAAACTTAACAAAAAAAGTATCAAAATGGTTAATCATCCCTTCAACCAGGATATGTGCATTAAATGGAGGCCCAAATCTGCACTTTTCCACACAATATTTGATCATCTATCACAAAATATTGAGTTAGAATGAACCAATGAAGCATTTAACAATCACTATTTAATCATGACCTAAGGTGCACCCAAAGGTTTACAAACAATCTCTGAAATCAAGGAAGGTAAAGTGATTTTAAATTTGTTTATCTCTTTATCAGATGAAAGCTATTCTGAATGTGAGATTGCAAATGCCACTAAAATATCACAAGAAATGAGACCATGTATGATCAAGAGAGATTTTAAACACAAGACTATAATAGGAAACAAGAAACAAAAATTTGAAATGCATTTTGAAATGTAAGCATTCACATATTTTTCCCAAAGACAACACAAAATAACTCAAAAATGATCAGATTTATCAGTAGGGGAATGTTTAAAAATAATCTCAGAGCTTGTTAATGGATATACATATGCAACCAACTTAACATGATTTGAAATCTGATACAGAGAGAGTTATATGAGTTTCTCAAGTGGTCACTCAGAGAATGGGATTCTTCCCATATTTTCCCGTGAAATTTTTAGTTTTCTAGGCTTTTTTAAACTCTTCCAACCCTTTGCATGAAAAATTCATGCAATATATAGCTTTTAATCTCCTTCAAGCCTTCTTTCCCAAGAAAATAATATGCCAAAGGATCAAATTTGTTACAAAAATTCCTCATGATTCGCAGATAGGGATGTTTAACAGAACACGTCCAAAAAGTTGCCAGTTGTCTCAAAAAGAGATGAATCATTGCAAAATTCACATCATTATCCATTGTGGAGGCACATTTTTCATCTTCAAAGCATGTAGACCCCCTTCCTTTCATTATTTCATCCATTTCCCTCCAAAATTTGACTATGCAACTTTTGGATTTGATATTTCGTTTTCGCCGAGCCCGAACAAATTTTCATTTCAAAAGTACCTCGATCTACAAATTGAATTTTCAAATTAATTCCATTGATCCTTGAAGGGCAAAAAACATGAATTTTCCAAAAATTTGGTGAAAATTGATGCAAAAATCACATCTCCAAGCTTCCTGGAGTTCAAATGGCGGCCAAACTGAAAAATCCACAGTTACCGTTGATCTTCCTTTATCCTTTAATCTGAGCCTCCACGTGTCACAATGTGATTGGAAATGGACTTGGGATCACTTTTTGACATTTTAACACTTTTGGAAAAATTTAAAAATTTGACATTTTTCTCCACCCCTCCACCCCATGAAAATGGGCCTGACACATGTCCCAAAGTGGGCCCCATTGGAATCGCAGACCGATTCTACACATTTCCACCTTTTTGGAAAACAAAATTTCTGAATTTCCTCCGCCACTCCACCATTTAGATTTGGGCCTGACACGTGGCACAATATGACTGGATACAAAGTCATGGCTCAATTTTAAACATTTTGCCTCTTTTTGGAAAAAGGAAAATTTTCTATTTTTTCCTCCGCAGCTCCGCCCTCCCGCAGGACACATGTCCTCACCTAATTGGCTGAGGGGTAAGAACTCTTATTTATGTTTTAGCAACATTTTCCATAAAGGAAAATTTTCACCATTTCCTCCACACTCTTGCACCTCCCCCTTTACCTACCATGTGTCACCTTCTGATTGGTCGAGTGCATGCACTCTCATTTCATACTTTAACTCCTTTTCACCAAAGGAAAATTTTCCACCATGCCTCTCCAGCTCCACCCCGATGCAAATGTGACATGTGCCCACCTGTGATTCACTGTAGAGTTCTAGATTATTTTGTGACTTTAATATTTTAACCAAATAAAGTAAAAAAACTTCAAAAGAACCCGACCACCCGTAATTCCATCCTTGGCTCTAAAGCTGCCACGTGTTCCATTTTGATTCATTGCATGCCCTAGGCATTTTCTTTGCACTTTAAATCTTTTTCCAAAATTCCTTAAGGCACAAAAAGACCTCACTGCTTCTCATCCAATTAAAAGAGGACACATCAGCAACATTAGAACCAATTAGAGTAAAGCGGAGCCATGGAACCAAATTCACCCTTTTACCAAAAAAGCAAAAAGTGATAAGTTAAAACAATTTTCCATTTTCCCATGGCCAATTAGAAAAAGCCACGTTGCCGATGAATGCTGAAGAAGAAATTGTAGGAAAATGACGCCCGTCTGACCGTCAAAAAACATAAAATGCTAGGGATGCCCTAGAATTTGAATTTTTCACTAAGGACGACAAATTTCTTGAAATTGAACCAATTGAAACATGTTTTCAAAGCATTTTTTCATGGAATTGGATTTTCAATGGCATACAAGTGCAATCAATCAATTTTAAATTTCCATGATCGGGCAAAAAGGAAAAAAATAGAGAGCTCGAGATTTTGGAAAAATTAGGGCACACATGTAGATTTCTTTCAAATTGAGGCAAAACAACAAGTTTGTGAGCATTTCAAAGCATCCAAGAAAAAGGGGAAAATTTGTAGACCACTAATTTGAGATAAAAACATTTCAAAGCATGCACAACGAAGGAAAATTAGGGTAAAAGTCTTGTGCTCAAAAATGGCACCATCAGTCTCTACTCTAGAAAGGATCCAATGTTGAAAATTTTCCCCTAACTGGATTAGACCATACATTATTACACACAAGTGGGAATTGGTAGCCTATCATTTGGCCTTCCTTGATGTTAAACTAGAAGTGGAACCTTTTAATAAACTACACTCATGACCAATCTATTGTTCACACATTTACCAATGTACCCTTAGTCATATCTTGAGATCATTCCTCCATCTTAGCCTCTTCAATTTATCATTGTGATGATTTGGAATTATGTTGTTTTCCATCACTTCCTAGATGTGACCTTAAATATGGGCACCACTACTCTTCCCATATCATATTCCTTATGGATAGGTTTTCCTTTTGGTGAGAACTCTTTGATTGTCACATTTATCACCTCATTATTCACCTATTAGAACCATGAAAAGGATCTAGGGGGCCTCTTGTACATTATTGATCCCCTATAACTAACTTACTTAGCTAGTCCCAGCTCTCCCCCATGTGAAATTTGAAAAAAAAACATCGTGGATGCTCTTATTATTGGTGTGTCAAAATATGGCACTTAGCAAAATACATACAGAAGGTTCGTGTGGAAGAACAAAGTGTGTTCAAAAGCACAGGGGGATCGGTAAGGAATCACGGCTTTGAGGACAGAGGTAGATTTATGACTTATCCATTTTCACGATGAGGATCTATTTTTGGAGGATGGCATGCGAAACACACAAACCGGTTAGAAACTTGTGTGACACACATTGGCTATTTTTGGAAGATTGGATACAAAGTGCTTTGGACAAGTCTAGGCGAAGAATATATTTACTACTGATAGTTAACTAGAGAAGTCTATTGTTAGCACACTTCCATGTGTGGCTATTATTGTAATAGTGCATGACTAATAATAGCATGCAACCTATTTTGGGAATAGATAAGTGGTGAAGGGAAAGTCCCCACCCTTATAAATATGTAATGAACTACATGGTATAAGTGTGTGTGAGAATAGTATGTAAGGACTAGATTACTGTGAGATTATACTATCATATCTCAGACGCGCATGAGCATATGATTCCAAAGATTATAATAAGCTTCTATATATTACTACATTTAACATAATGGAGGTTATTGAATGAATCAAAGTGTTAATCATGGTTATAGTTTATTACTTCCTAAGTGATCTCACTATGTTTATCATGTGATTCATGAGTCTTTAAGATTTAGATTTGAACATGCACTATAGAATAATATATTACTCATGGATATGAAAGCTTTAAGTCTTCATCATGCTAAAAACCTACAACAAAACCCTATAAAGGGGCCTAGTACCTTTGCACACTTCGGGTGAGCACTCGGTTTAGGTTGAGTGATGTGCCAGTGCGCCGGGATTTTAGTAGTGAATTTTAGGCTACATCATTGGTTTCATTTCCGGGACCTCTTTTTCAATTGTTTTCAGGTTGGTTTGCAATGAATATATATTGGTTAACCCTAGTAAGTTTTAAGGAGTGGATACATGATCTATAAGAGGAATAAACATGGAGGTTTAGCATTGGATCTAAGTTCGATGCATGTGCATGGGTGGAGTAGAATCGTATGATTGTTTGTATGAGAGCTTCTTCACTATCTTTTCGATAGAACTATATGAGAGGCTAGTTTCTTATACATCTAAACGAAATTGGAGGTATCACACACTTGTCTAGAAACAGGGAAGAATTTCAGCCCTTTATGATGCTGATCCGATTTGGAATTATGTTGTGGATACGTGGTTATGTGGTGTTCTAAAAAACTATATCTTGGAGTACTCAATTTCAACTTATTTGTTCCCTAAAAGAGGTTATTGAATTCCAATTTTTACAATATTTCGGGAACTTACCTATAAGGCATTCCATTCGCGATCAAAATTCTGATGGTAACCCGAACTCAAAGAGAAAACTAATGGATAACTAAACCCCACCACACACAAAGGGAGTAGGCTTAGTAAAAGATAGTAGACCTAGCGGTAGAGAGTTAGAGAGAGGAAAGGCTACTTAAATATAATGAGGCATGCAACAGGAGGTAGAGAAATAGTGGGAGGCTTTAGAGAAAATGGCGTCGTGGAGAAAGATAGTTTGGGAAGTAGTTAAATTTCACGCAGTAAGACATGGAACTTGAGCATTAAGAAATCTCCCATTTGGGAAGCATGACAGGAACCCTTGTTGGCCTTGCAAAGAAGTGTTCCAAGAGAGTCAACCTCAATTTGTGGGTGCACATCTGAATCCACTTGGTAACCTTTCCTTCGCTTGGTTTTCTAGCATCTAGTACAAAATATAGTTAACAAGCTAATTTAAGTAGTGGGAAAGTAGAATCAAGTCTTATAAGAGGCACAACGATGGCAGCAAAAATGGCTTCATTTTTATATGGGAGTACCATTTTGGGTGTATCATCCACACAGAATTCAAGTGCATAGATTTTTAGACTATCTTCTAGGAGTAGTAACACTTCACTGATCATTGCGATGTAGCTCAAGATTATGGTTGGGACACAAGGAAATACATCTTCTGGTTTTACCCCAGCTATAGGTTAAGGATTAGGAGGTATAGGTGGCTCTAGCTCTAGTGGATCTAGTGGTTCTTTAGGTAGAGGAAACACAAGAGGGTTTATATTAGGTGGGTAAGGTCCGCACCAACCCCAGAATATTTAAATGTAAATGTCTCTTCACCTCCCAGAGAATAAGGGCATACAAGATGTTGTTGAACATGTAACCATGTGTGAAATATTGTGGCACATAAAAGTAATCACGCCTTCTTCGAGCGTAGGGAAATTCAATTCGCTACTATGTTGCAAGAGTGCACACACATTTGGTATAGAAAGTTTGACCACCGATCAAAGTTGCGTAGACTATGGAGCTTTACAAGATTCTTTCCTTAAAGAGTTTCACATCCCGATTTCGAGTAGAATAGAATAATTATGTTCGAGGATATTAATAAAGACACTACCGAGAGTATCGTAGAGTATGATTCCCATTTCAAAACTATGTTATCTAAGTTGCCTTATTATATTTATGTAAACCAAAGCATACACAATAGTTTGTTGGAGGTTTGATTACACCTTTTAGGAGGGCGCTATCACATAAAACATGCATTGATCTATGTGAAGCACTTGAATTATCCTTACATGTTGAGGTAGTTGGAAGTATAGAAGCTAGGGTGAGCCCATTTTTAGAAGCATGGACAGCAGCTATGGAAAAGTAGTTAAAGAAACTATCGAAAATTTAGCAAATGAGACGTGCACAGGGATTTGGTGCATAGATTGTGAAGTAGAAGGTCACACAAAGGATATTTTTCCCCATAGATCAGTGAAATTGTTGTTTTTTTATTGTGAGATATTCCATCTAAACCATGATGCTAGTAAAGTGCCCATCATTTTAATGTGTAAAAAGGAAGAACATTTAAAGCCACTCTAAAATCTGTAGGTCCACGAATACCGACATAAGACTCTCACTGATTGGTTAGATCCAGGACGCTATATATATTGGTGTATGATAGATAAGAGTTTTAGAAAACTCTAAAAGTAAGAACAAACATCAGGATCGAGATCACAATCAAGCATTCTACGAGTGGAATGAAGGGTGTTTTGAAGACGGTCATGGCAAAGAGGTCGAGAATACTATGGTGGATTTGGAGGAAGAGGCCATGGTGGTGTAAGAATCAAGTTCCCTCATGGAATGTGTTACACATGTAGATCTCTTGACCACTACAGCATGAATTTCCTCAAAATATTACATATTCTTTCGTGTTAAGAATCATAGTTATGAGGAGTTCCTGGACTTGTATGAGCATATTAACAAGCAACATAAACAGGAAAACAAAGGCACATGGATGGTTAGGATACAACGCGCTACTTAAAATCATTGCATGTCTAAGTTGGAAGCAAAATTTGAGGCATTACAGGTAAAGATCATGACACACGTCATAGCAATGTGCATAAAAGAAGAATTTCATCAAAGGCCTAACATCACTAAGGAGGAGGTTTTACATGCATAGTACCAAGATCCCGCCCATCGAAGGAAGTTTTCCAGAAACCAAGGAGGTACTCAGGAATCTCCAAGGTCAAATACAGTATTTAAAGGAGCAATCGTGGAAGATAGAGTAAAATAAAGCATTAGAGACAGTCTAAGCTGATATAGATGACTTGAGAGAAGTGTGCAAATTGTTGTGCTAGGAGAATATCATTCCACTATTTGGGAATTGGTTAAAGGGAAACACTCTACGTGCAAGTATTGAGATTAGATGACAGATCCTACATGTAAATCTTCCCCTCATATCCTAGATTATGATAAGGAAATAACTTTGAATGTTTTTGGGGATGGGTGGCTATTGATTCATATATTGATTGATACTAGTGTAGAAGCCAATTTTATTACCTTAGATGCATGGGAACAAATGGGGAAACCCCCATTACAACCATCCTCTAATGTATTGTTTATGACTAATCAGACTAAGGCCACTCCCATCGGAGTTTTGAAAAATGCATCCATTACCATACAAGGATCCAAGTTCACTGGATATTTTGAGGTTTTAGGATTGGCAGAGTTAGATAGCTTCCAAGATCTATTGGGGAATTCTTGGTGCTATGTAAATTATGATGATCTTCAGTTCAAAAAGGGTTATATCATCTTTGAAAATAAGGATGAAAGAGTTATTATCCCTCTAACAGATGGAAAATATGTGCCCTATGTTGAGAACTTAAGTGAAGAAGACATCAATAGGATTTATGTATGTGTCATCTAGGATCCAGAGGTGCTTGAGCCATGCAAAGAAGTAATCCTTCAGTGGGAGGATGCATAGTATATTAGTGATACTACACGTGTTGCTTGTGATAATTGGGATCATAGCACTTATGAGTTGGTTGGGCACACAATAAAGAGAATATTTCCTAAGGGAAACAAACCGTGTTATATCAAGAGAATAGGTAACAACTTGGTACCTTGTTACACTGGAGAAGGAGACCCTATGGTGTTCCTGTGCACCATGGAAGAATAGTTGATAGACCAGCTTGAAATATGTAATATGCTAGCACATACACTATACGGGACAACAGCGTGCTAGTGGGTGGTCCACAAGGATAATATTGTAGGATGGAATGAAATTAGGATTGCTCTTGTCACTAATTTTTATAGGAGCAATGCACCTACTCAAATATATACTTATCATGGTAATCAACCTATTCAGCACCACGTTTAGAAGTGTGAGAGACTATCGATAGAGGGATGGGAAGATTTACCACCTTTTCTATGGGTGCACAAGTTTTATTCCACTTTACATGGTTGCGCATGTGTTTGGTATGTATATGCAAAAGTCCACAGAGAGACTGGAATTTGACAGGATTTAATTGTAGGAATGGCCTTGATGTTTGACTTCTTCTCTACCAAGCCTCCATTGGAAGAAGCATTAAGAGTCATAAAGCACTTAACTATGGGAGATAGTGCCACGACTGAATAAATCCTTCAAGAGTTATTGGATGAAGGGAACTCAGGAGTGCATCTTGTTGAAGAAATAGAGGTTGATGCCACACTACTTCAGCGCACATGCCTTGAGAAATAAAAAGGAAAAATGGTCTACTTAGTAGATGACAAAGAAATAGAAAATATGGATATAAACCATTCAACATGTAGGTGTGAGGTTTTGGAAAGTGCAAATAAGACCACACACACCTATCATGAACCTACGAAGATAAAGAAAGTGAATATTAGATCAAATGTTGAGCCTAAGGAGGCCATAATTAGAGATTATTGGTCGACTCGAAATGGAAAAAATTATAGAGTTGCTACAAGATTATCGGGACTTATTACCTCGAGTGTACCATGAGCTTAAAGGAGTGCATGAATCATTAGGGGAGATGAGGATAAAGCTTAAAGAGGGTGCACGCCAGTTAGAAAGAGATTCTATAGGATGAACCCCAACTTGTGTGAAAAGGTCAAAGAAGAGATTGACAAAATGTTGAAGTCTAGGATCATCAAGCCCCTTGATGAGTCAAAATGGGATAGTCCAATGGTGATAAATATCAAGAAGGATGATCGATTAGGATCCGTGTGGACTACATGGAGCTGAATGATGCCTATCGATCGCCCTTTCCTACGCCATTCACTCGACCCTTGACAGTTGTCATTTTCCTCCTTTGCATTCAAGTGTTGACATGTGATTTTCCTTATAAGGATATGTTCTTCTAATTATTGGAAATCATGCTTGATATGGATAAGTCTTTTCTACTCTTAAGATCCTTTGACTGAATTGGAATGGCTTCCCTGAATCCATTTTTCACTTTTGGTAGGTGATTTGCAATTTGGTTTAAGATTTGTAAACTTATCTATTTATTTGACTCATCCTTGGATCAATTTCAGTGATCCAAGGAATGTTTTAAATCTGCTCTATTGAACGAATGGTAAAATTGACATTCCATGAGTTAAGATACACATTGGACTGAACTTTGTTGTTGCAAGTTCTTTGATTTTTGTGTGAACGTACTTCCATTCAGTGGGTTGTTTTGTTGGGTCTTTGGAGATCGACCATGACAGGTCATTGCTAACGAAAATGGGAATGCAACCTATTCACAACATAAGAGAGATCCAAGATCCTATATAGGACTAACCTACGGGATCCTAAGCTAGGTAAAAAAATATTTCTACCTAAGCTATGTCACTTGATAGAATTTTGATTCTAACCTAAAGCTCCTTATTCTATTGTGATTAGTTGATTTGCGACCTAACCTAAGCTCAGTGCTAATGGAATTAGAAAGGTTACTAGGTATTAAATTAACCTAGATCTTAATACTACAAGGTATTATTGTAACCTAACCTAGTGTTTTAAACTATGGCACTTTGAATTATTTACCTATGAGGGTTTATCTAAACCTAATTGCTAAGGCCTAAGGTGGGGTTAGTTGTTAGTGTTATATCCTAAGGTATACATTTTAATTCTACCTAAAATCTAACCGAAGCAATCTAATCTATCCTAAACGAATGGATATGAATGGGGATTTAAGTAGTCACATACACTTAGCGACAGTTCCTAAGGCATTTATGTTATTGATAAGGTTGGTAAATGCATATGGACTACCAGTTTTGGTAGGTGTTAGATGACTTGGCAGAAGCTTAGGTGGCAGTATCACTAAAATGGAAATACATGTTAATCTAGACTTGGCATTCACCGTGACTTTGCAGGCAAAGTGGCAAGGAGGATTAGGCAGATATTTGGAATTAATGGAATTAATTGCTTTTGGTTTACGAGCCCAAACTATCTTGTTAGGCATGCCAGTAGATTTTTGTTGGGTTATTTCACTTTGCATGTTTTCCAATTTTCACTCTGCATGCACTCTGGTTTTTCGAACCAGCATGTTGAACTACACTTCATGGCTATTTTTGAGGTTTTGAATCTATTTTCATTTCATGGAATTTATAAGAGGCATTATGGAAGAGGTATCTGGTTGTTTGACCTTTCGTGGAGAAGAGGAGAAGAAGTGAGCTCGGCTGGAGGTCTTCTTTGATTTGACAGAGACACTATCAGCACGATAGGCTCTAACTGTTAAAATCTCTTTCTTTCCTCTAAGTGTTTTCATTAAAGCAACTCTGATCTGTTGAGTTTTGTGCATTACATGCTCTATTTGGTTAATTGATTTATGAGTTTAGTAAATCTCACATTCTCGGGGTTTCAAATCCATGGAATATGTGATTCGTTAAAAATCATGTTGTATTGTGTTTGCAAAAAGAAATATGCATGCGAGAACAAAGTTGGTAACTTTGTTTAACTTTTCGGTTGTTGGAAATTGTTTGTTTGGTTTTGACTACATTTGTTGCCAATAAATTACTAGCTGAGTTTTTAAGGAACTTTGAGTTCCGCCTATGTTTGTTGAGATTAGTGTTTTATGAACTCAAAGTGATTGTGATCTCAAGCTGGTAAAGAACTCCAGTTCTTATGAATACTTGTATGCAAGTTCAAGATTTCTGTTGGAAACTTGTTTTGTTAGGAGAGAACTGTTGTTGGAGATTCTTGGTTCTATGGTGCTTGTGTTTTATTTCATAGATAAATGGGACTGTGGATAAAACCGTATATGGCTTGGTTCTTGTATTTTATCTTGCAAAAACTTAGACTGTTGTTGAAACCCGCATATAACTTAGAGCCTGTGTTTTATTATCTTGGATAAATTAGACTGTTGATTGAAGTCCGCATATGGCATGGTGCTTGTGATTTATTGTTCTTATGACCATATAAATTGTTAATGAAGGTTCATTATGAACACGGCTTTCATGTTTTTTTGTTTGTTTGGTCTGAGCTCTGTTAAGGTTCTTACATTTCGTTGAGTTGGGAAACAGGGTTTGATAAGATGTTAACAGAAAATGGAAGCTCTATTCTTATTTTTAAATGTTTATAAGTAATTACATTATTTTCGGCATAGCATTATGATGCTGGTGTATATACGAACTCATGTGAGATTCTATGATGTAAAGTTGTACAATGAAATTATTACTAAGATTTACAATGAAATTATTACTTATTGTGGAAATGGTAACCTGAACGAGAATTTGGTTCTATTCTGGTATTCTTTTGTAGTTTTTCTTGTTTTAAAAAGGTAAACTAAAAAGGGAATAAGTTGTTTCCCAAACTTGTTTATATTCTCTTGAATGATCCTAAACCTTGAAGGAGCTTATGATTTCTTGTGTTCGAAATTACATATTGAGTCTTGAACTAGTTGTATTTCAAACATATTCATTCGGGTCTTGACTTTAAAACTAGAAACATGGTTTAGAGGGTTGTTGGGTAAACTCTTCATGATCTTGACTGAAATTATCTTGTTGGTTTATCATTCTTATTGGAATCCCAATATGTTACCTCTTATAGTAATATGTTGAAATATAGGACTGTACTCTTGGGAAGAATTTGAGTGCTAGTACCTACTCAGATTTCACACCTCTTGTTGGGTCTAATAAATGAATGTTAAGTCTTGAAAGATAAATTGCGATTCAAAATTGATTGCGGGTTGTGTTTGAACTTCACTATTTTATTATCCCAAGTTTAAAAAGGGAAAATTAAGGGTAAGGATTGATGGAACTTCACTGTTTGATGGTAAAGGGTTCTAAGAAAGAAAAATTGTAGCATGTTTTCTTATTACCTTGAGGCTGTTCTTGTTCGCTCCTTTGGGAACCTTTGCATGAACTTAGACTGTATGTATAAGAAAAGGTAAACTGATAATTAAGTTGAAAGAAATGATTATAGATTGGGATCATATTCTGTTAGGACTCCTTTCCTAATGCAGTTGGGTTAAGTTCATTAGTTCGAACCTTCTGTTAATTATTCTTATTGGAAAAAGAGAATCAATACTTAATTAGTCTTCTTATACTTTTCATTTGACTGGAATGAAGTAGAAAGAGATTGATGATTGGTTAGTACAAAGGAATTACAAACTTGTTGTTTGACTGTTAATCCATCATTCCTTCTTGGATTTATTTTATGTGAATATGTTCTGATGAATACCGTAAAATGTTGAATGTTAAAGTAGATGTCCTTTAAAGGAAATAGTTTAAGTCATGTTATGCACCTATTTCGCTTTGCATATGTTATGTACTTTAGCATAATGGAAATGGTTTCTCTTCTTCTTTACTTGAAAAATTAGATGAAACATCCTAGAGAGAATATGTTGTAAACACTTCCTATATCTTATAATAAAGATAAGTGTTGTGTTACATTTTGGTAGGATTGGAAACAATGAGATGTTATGATCTGTTGTTTGGTAAAGATAATTGATAGGATCAATTATACTTTAATTTGTAAGATAGATATTATAGATTATATTTTGTTCTTCTTTTTGTGAATTCTGGTTCATTAATGCTCTTCTCTTTATTGTTATTACTTATGCTTAGAGTATGAAATACTAATTGTTCATTAAAGCGGGGTTGTTTTTATTGGAATGATTAATGGAATGCACTTCATTTTTAGGCTTGGTGCTTATCATTCTCAATTCATTGAATTGACTTGTGCTAGCAATTTTTATAGCTGGACTTCGTAAGTGATAAAAGAAGGAAAAACTTATATGATGCATTGGCTGATCTAAGTTTGATTCTTATGAAGAATTCTAATTTGTTCTTAAGTTGTATTGAAAAAGAAAAGTTATTCTCTTTTTATTGAAGGTTGTTGTCATGCAGTATGCCTAAAATGCATAAGTTGTAAATGTATAAGTTTTGAAAATGAATTGAAGGATGAGAATTTACTTGCATGGGTTGTGTAAATTATCTTGTACCTTTGTAAAAGAAATGGAATCCTATCCTATTGATATTCTTCATGTTATTTATATGTTTAAATGAGTATTCTTGGATAAGTAGGAAAAAGGGAATTAGAGTAATTTCCCTAAATGTGATGCAACTAAATAAGTTGCAGAATTTCAATGTTCTTATCTAAAAAATTCATATTATTAAGGTAACGTGTAATGAACTTACAATGAAAACTATAGAATTTGTAAAGGACATAAAGGGTGTGTTAAACCCTAGAACTTAACCATGAAGAGGAAGACTCTTCCTCTCTTATGAAAAAGTAACAAAAAGGAAGATATGATTATAATCATTAGACTTCATTTAATAAAGTCAATTAAGTTACAACCTAGGTGGTTGTTACACTTCCTTGAATGGTTAAGTCACATTAAATGGAACTTATGAGGTTGCTGTCCTTTCTTCTTGGTAGATGCTTGTTAAGCCAAAATTAATGAACATCGAAAGCAATCTTAAGTTAAGGAAGTTCTTCAAGGATTAATGCAACCTGATTTGGAAAATAAATTAGGGAGAGTTGGATTAGGGTTTGGGTAGGGTTGTTGAAATCTACTTTTAAGTATCTAAATTAATTAAAAATTAATAATCTCCTAGGGGTATGTACATCTTGACGAGGTTGTTCTGTAGGATGCTAGCACATGCCAACTATAGGGTTGTACCTTTGAGAAGATTGGGATCTTCTCGAGGATACAACATTGTAGTGACATGTGGAAACACCCTTCTACATTGATCGTCTAGATCTACACACTTATGGACTTGAACTTAGTTTTCTCTAGGACTGGGTAGTAGCATAGTTACGATATGAAGTAGCCCTCTAGGACTCAGGATACCTTAGCACATGGGGTTGACTTAGGTTGACCCAATATGCCAATATATCCTAAGTCTTTGTGAGACCCTTCCTATCATAACCTACATTGTTAACCAGAACTAGGGTTAAACCTTGGGTAAGAGGACTGACAGAAGTCAGTAAAGGACATTCTAAATAACAATAGAGTGGGGGTGAAGGACGTATTCCATATTGATGAGTATGCCATCAAGGAATAAGTAATATGAATAGTATGTTAGAAATATTCGGCCAAAGTATCACAAGTCGTTGATTGCGTTGTCCTATGTTGCCTAGTCTAAGGATCGTGATGCGAGATGAATATTGGTAACAACTATCTAGTTATGATCCTTAGACAAATCACTCAATACCCGAACATGGGTAAGAGAACCAAGTATACATAGTATACGAGAAAATTACTCAATACTTAGTGTTAAACATGAATAGATCGGTAGTTCACCGAGTCATGAAATGAATAGATCGAGAGGCTTACCGAGTCATCATAGAATGTATATGGTTATCTGTTATAAGAATTGTAACACACTATACTATTGTTACTTCCTCCCGAGCATTCAAGTGTTGACATATTATTTCTTCGTAAAAGGATGTGTTCCTTTGATTGTGAAGTCATGCTTGATATGGATTGTATCTTCTTTGCTCTTGAAGATCTTTGACTGAGTCAGGATATGCTTGGACTCTTTTATTTCTTTCATTTTTAGCACCTGAGTTTAATCTGATTTCGGGGTGAATTGTGGATTTACCCATCTTTATGACTCAGCCTTGGATCAGTTGCATTGATCCAAGAGATGTTTTAAGTTTATTCTGGATGAACAAAAATTATAGACCTTACGAAGGTTGCAAGGTCTGAATGTGTTGAATGAGCAATTCAGGAGTTAACTCAGGCTGATCTTGTTAAATGAATTGGTTCCCAATATCGTAATATCGGGAAGGTCTAGACGTTGATCCGTAATAAATTCAGGTATATATCCGCTAGCTTATTATCAATGCCGATTGAATCCATTTCGGGAATGTATATCTGTTGGTTCTTATACTGAATGATTCTATTTGTTAGACCTAGATCTGGATTTATTAAGGTTAATAACCTAAACCTAAACTATAACCTATGGGTCGGATTAGTGCTAATCTAACCTAGCCCTAAACTACAAGCTACATGTTTCTAAGGTTATTGACCTAGCAATAAGGAAGTTAGACTAAGTATCACCCGAAGATCTAACCTATGTTTCTAACCTAACTAATGACCATGGATGAAGGGGGACCTATGAAGGGGTGCGAGCCATGGGCGGTAGTTTCTATGGAATTAAATGAAGGGGATAAGCATGAAGGACAAGGGATTTAGTGGAGATTTCAAATGCCCATCGAGACCGACATGGCAGAGTCGCCAAATCTGGAAATGGTCTTTGGTTTGTTTTTGTCCATCGCCAACTATGGAGGTCGGTGGCAATGGAGGTTAGGCAGGAATGTTGGAGTTAATGTCATTGATGAACTTTGGTTCCCGAGCTCAGATTGCTTGGGAAGGCATGCAAATGGAAAATTTGTTGGTATTTTGGTTTTCAATTCGCTCCATTTTCTCTCTGTTTGATCATTGGTTCTTCGAACCAGTCTACTATGAGTTGCATGGAAACTATGAGATTATCTAGCTCTTTTCTCTATCGGGGAAAGTTTATAAGACATGATAGTAACAAATTATTGTTGTTGAATCTATCGTGGAAGAGGAGAAGAAGGCTCGAGCACATTCAGAGGTCTTCTTCGGATTTTTAAGCAATATTACCAGGCATGTTAGGCCCTAAATTTTAAAAATATTGCTTTCCTTCAAAGGATTTCATTAAAACAACTCTGTTCAGATGATTTTTGGTTCAGTTGGTTTTTATGGTAGCAATGTATGAAGTATCTTGTTGTGTTTTCATGCTGGCTCGACTATTCAGTTGATTCCTTTCTGGGTGTACATTTGGTTTCATGTTGTTGAATTATCAAGCTGTGTTTTACATTTTGGGACATTTCAAAGAAATGCTTGCAAGGATAATGTATGAAACAGACTCTGTTGGAGTCCATGAAACGTTTTCTTGTTTGATATCGACTTCAGTCGAAGCCTTGCTGTTTACATTTGTTGAAACTGATACTGTTGGAATTATTTGTGTTTCAACTCTGCGTGAATGTCACTATATTTGCATATGGAAACGTTATTTGTTTTAATTTTATCTTGTCTCAAGTTTGAATCTGAAACAAAGAGCTCTTAGTCATTGTACCATGTCGTCGTGATGGCGTTGGGTATTCTCATGTTGATAAATGATAGAGAAAAGATTTGTTGAGTCTTTCATGGTTGGATTATTTTCTGTTGCTTGGCGCGAAAGCTCTTGAATCACTTAGTAGCTACAGGTGACTTTTATATTTGGATTTAGATGGAACTGTAGTTCTTCTGGTAATCACGACTGTTTAGTCGCAGGCGTAAATATATATGTATTAAACTAAAGGAGTCGGTACAGTCCAGAATGTTATTGATTTAGGATTCTGATGGACTCTGTTCTTTCTTCTTGACTGTAATTTATATGTTGATGTATATAGTAAGTGGAATAGGAAAATCCTCTCTCTCCTAGACAGGAAAACTTGTGTGCTTTCTTCTTGCATCCTTTTGCGATCTCTACGGTAAGGGCATAACAAGAATAAACTGAGGTATTATATGGAGAGATTGGTATAAAATATGAGCTCTGTTTAAATAGGTATACTTGTCAATAACATTGAAATGTGTTATGATGATAAAAGAATTAAGACAAAGTGAGCTTGTTGAATGTTTTAACTGCCTTGAGAAATTGATAGAAACAATTTTGTAGGAGTTTTGCTATCTTTAGATTGGTTGTATTCATTTGTTCTTAGTCTCTAACATATAAGATGAATAGCCTGATTTATGTTTGGAATTTGAATAAATGATTTCATTTAAACAGGTTGTTTAATGAGAAGAATTGGTGGATTGCAATTGTTTTAAGAATTAGTGCTTATCATGCTCAGTTCACCGAACTGACCCGTGTTGACAATTTTTGCAGATGGTTACCGTAAGTGGTAAAGACACGTAGATTTGATATGATGTTCAGATCGTTTAATTTGGTTTTATGATGAATTCCAATTTGATTCTCTAAATGTACTACTTGAAGAAAGATGTTCTTTTGCTGTTGCGTATTGTATCCAATATGTTGAATGCATAAAATGTATTTGATTAGGTTAGAAATGAATGAAATGAGGTATTTGTTACTTATGTGTTTGCATTCGTATCTTGATGGATTGAACTTCTTTGGTTCGAATGATTTTAAAGAGCATTGTTATTATTGTATACCTTGGAGACATTTTGGATTCTCTAAGTAAGCTTTGAAAAGATTATGTGACTGAATACTTGTGAATGTTTAGTAGATCTGTTATGTTTTATCTAAAGCTAAATTGGAAATTAGATCACTGTCTCTCGAGAAGCTAAGGTTAAAATAAACCTCAACAGGAAGCTAAACGGGCTGAATAAATTATTACTTCCTAGTCTTGATCTAAGTCAAGACAACATTTAATTGGATTTTTAACCACTATATCTCAATTCTAATAAGTAAGATATATTTCAGTTATGAGAACTGATATAAACCTAAAAGGGTATGGTTAGCAACCTTATGTGAAGATTTAGGGCTATTGCCCAGTTTCATTGATTTAGATTACTGTTTTTCGATGAACTCCTTGATGAGACCATGATTCTTAATAACTTCTCTTTGCATAATGGGTTTTATTGAGAAAGGTAATTCTAAGGTGAGGAACCGGGTGTTTGGAAAAGAATACCCTAAAAGGAGCGTCTTAAAGCATAACTTTAACTCAATGTATGTAACACTTATAAATAAGTAGATCTTTTCGAGGTGGATTTGAAGGTTGATGGCACAAGTCAACTGCAGGGTTGTACCTTCGAGAAGATTAGGATCTTCTCAAAGATACAACAATACAGGTGACTTATGGTGACACCCTTTGCATTGATCATTAAGATTTACACCTTAAACTTGAACAAGTTTTACTCTGGGACTAATTAGGAACGTGGTCATGTTATAAGGCTGCCCCAGGAGACTCGGGGTATCTTGACACACTGGGTTAACTAGGGTTGACCCAGTATGTCAGCGTATCCCTAGTCCTCGGGAGCATCCCTATAACGTTGTCATATTACTAATCCGTTCCTGAGTGAATAACTTAGGGCAGAGAGAGATGAAGTCAGTATAAGACATTCTACATAACATAGGAATGGGGTGAAGGACATATTCCAGAATGACGAGTATGCCGTCAAGGAATACGAGACATAAGCAATATGTTTCAAATCTTTGGCCAAAGTATCGCAAGCACTGATCATTGCGTTGTCCTATGTCACCTAGTCTAAGGGACGAGATGCCGATGAATAATGGTAACAATTATTCGAGATAGGTTCCTTGGATGAGCATTCTGAATCCCAGATTAGGGAAGAGAACCGCAAGAGTGATGTGTTAAAATAAAAACACCAACTCTTTGATACTCATGAATAGATCGGTAGATTACCGAGTCATGGAATGAATAGATTGGAGGTACTCCAAGTCATTACAACTACATATGGTTATCGTTTATAAGAATGGTTGTTTTGATTTGTGAGTTCTAAATTATGTATTTAGAACTAGAAAGAATTTATCAAAAATAAAAAATTTACTTATTCTAATGTACTAAAATGGGGATGTTACATCTTCGTATCAGAGCTAAAGGTTGCAGCTCTTGGACCTATTATGTCCATAATCTGATAAAAACCTGAATTTTCTTGTAACAGAAAATGGTTAGAACAAGGGGGAATGTTGCAAATAATGCTCCACCAGAAGGAGGGGTAGCAACAACCCAAAAGCTTGATGAGATCCTTGCTGCCCTATTGGACACAAGAGATCATTTGGCTGTACTTGAACAGCAAGTAATGGGAAATGAGGAGGAAGATGAAGCTGGTAATAACAATTAGCAACCTCCTGAGGACAACCCCAATATGGGTGTTGATAATAATGTTGGAAATGCACCTGTCCAACCAGAAAATAAAAAGGCCAGGTTGGTAGCAGAACTCACTAATGATATAAAAAGGATAAGCCCACCTAAATATGATGGCACCACATTAGGAGATGGAGCTGAGAACTGGCTCAGTAAAATGGAGAAGCACTTTGCAATAAGAAAATTTTCGGAGGAAACCAAAGCTATTTGGGGAGCCTATCAGCTTTCCCATGAAGCATCTTCGTGGTGGGATAGCCATAAAGTGAGCTAAATATTAATGAGACCAATATTACTTGGGATCAATTTAAGGGCTATTTTAGGCAATGTTGGCTGCCACAACTTTTCTATGATCGAGAAAATGATAGAATTCTAGAACTTAGCTCAAGGAAGCTAACGGTAACCGAATCTTTGGGAGCGATTTACAAAACTCCTCAAATATGTACCGCATGATATCAAACCGATGAGAAGTTCGAATACGGAAATTCATCATGGGATTGAATCTGTGATAGGGGAGAAGTCAATGTTCACGGTCAACCACTATGGAAGGAGTTGTTGAAAAGGCCATACGACAAGAACAGAAATTAAAGGCTATTTCTGCTCATAAAGAGGAAGTGTGGAAGAAGATTGCAAACCCTTCTTCAACTTCACTTGCACCCAAAAAGGGACCATGGAAAAAGTTTGGAAATAGAAGTAAGTTTCAGGGGATAATAGTAAGAAAGCAGTAGCAAATAAGCTGCTGAAATGCAAGGGATAATTTTGCCAAAAATTATAACAATGGGCAGAAGCCCTATGGAGGACAACGTGATAATTACAAGGCTAGAGGTAATTTTGAGACTAAAAAGGGACCTGTAGGAGGCTGCTACAATTGTGGCGAAGACCACTACGCAAATCAGTGCCCTTTGAAGAAGGATGATCATGTAATCGGCAACATAATATACATGCTTTGCGATGAGCGAGACAAGCAAGTGAAAAGCGGTGACACCTATAGAAGTTAGGGTAAGTTATTTGACATACTGTCACTATTCTTTTTGATACAGAGCTACTAAATGTTTTATTTCTAGTAAAATTTCTTCTAAACTTAAGAGAAAAGCTGGAAAAATGGATAAATCTTGGACTGTACAGTATGGTAATAATTCTGTTCATACAGTGAGTATGTGTCTTTTTGGGGCAGTCCTTGACTTACCTAACTTTTCCATGGAAGTTGACCTCTATGTTACACTTTTGGGATCGTATGACATTGTCATCGGTGTCAATTGGTTAGCTGACCATAAAGCAAAAGTAGACTGCTATGAAAAGAATATAAAATGTTTAGATGATTGGCTGGAAACAGTAGAGATTCAAGGGTGAAAGCGGGAAATTTTAGTTAGAAAAGCTGTCGCCTATGCAGTTTAAAAAGGATAAAAACAAAGGATGCACCCTTTATGCAGTAAAGATATCTAAATTTTCAAAAGAAGATGGTGACTCCATGAAACAATTTCCTCTGCTACAAAGTTTCAAAGATGTTTTTCCGGAGGAATTACCAGGGTTACCACCCAAGAGGGAATTTGACTTCACCATCGAAATCAAACCAGGAACGGAACCTATTTCCAAAGCACCTTATCGGATGAATACTACGAGTTAGTCAAGCTTAAGGCTCAATTGCAAGAACTTTTGTCTAAAGGTTTGATTAGACCAAGTGTTTCACCTTGGGGAGCACCAGTAATATTTGTGAAAAAGAAGGATGGAACACTTAGGTTGTGTATTGATTATCGGATGTTAAACAAAGCAACAATCAAGAATAGATACCCACTTCCAAGGATCGATGATCTATTTGATCAGATGCGTGGGGCAGTGGTTTATTCTAAGATAGATCTTCGATCTGGTTATCATCAATTAAGGATTAGAGAAGAAGATATTCATAAAATAGCTTTCCGAACAAGGTACGGACATTATGAATTCACGGTTCTACCCTTTGGATTAACTAATGCACCCGTAGCTTTTATGAACTTAATGAATAATATCTTTCAAGAATATTTGGACAAGTTTGTACTTGTATTCTTGGACGATATTCTCATTTATTCTAAAAGTGTTGAAGAGCACAATGAGCATTTGAAGATAGTTTTGGGAATTTTGAGAAAAATAAAGTTGTATGGTAAGTTATCCAAATGTTCTTTCTTTGATTCAGAAGTTCACTATTTGGGTCATGTCATTAGTAAAGAAGGAATTGTTGTAGATCCTTCAAAAATAGTGGCAATAACTGAGTGGCCTGCACCAAAGAATGTGCATGAAGTAAGAAGCTTCATGGGTCTTGCTGGTTATTATAGAAAATTTGTTAAGGATTTTTCTAAAGTGGTTACACAAATAACTTCATTGCTTTGAAGAAGGATAAGAAATTTATTTGGAATGATAAGTGTGAAACTGCTTTCAAAAGTCTGAAAAGTCAGTTGACTTCCGCACCTATTTTAGCTGTACCTGACCCTAATGGGAGCTTTATAGTTGTAACGGATGCTTCTGGGGAAGGCCTTGGAGGTGTTTTGTTACAAAATGATCAAGTAATAGCATATGAAAGTAGAAAACTTAAGTTACATGAGCTGAATTATGCTCCTCATGATTTGGAGCTTGTTGCCATTGTTCATGCACTTCAAGTCTGGAGACACTATTTACTTGGGAAACCTTTTGAGTTGAAAACTGATCACTTAGGACTGAAATATATTTTCACTCAGCCTAATCTAAATGCCGATAGAGAAGGTGGTTAGAATTTTTATCTCAATATGATTTTGATATTAGCTACATCAAAGGGAAAGAGAATAGGGTAGTAGATTCTCTAAGTCGTAGGAAGCACATTTCTGCTCTTATAACATTAAGAACTCAGTTTAAGGATGAGGTAAAAAGTGCCTGAGAATCTTATATATACTTTCAGCAAGTAAAAGTAGCGCTTGCTTGCAGAACCTAATGATGAAAGGTATAAAGGTTTTCATTTTGATAATGAAGGAATATTACGTTATGAAAACAGGGTATACGTACTATCTTTGAGCGATTTGAGAAAGAAGTTGTTAGTTGAATTTCATAATTCACCTTTCTCTGGACACCGGGTATCACAAAAATGCTTGCTGATCGAAACAACAATACTTTTGAAAAGGTATGAAAAAGGATGTTATTGATTTTGTGACTCATTGTCTGGAATGTCAGCGGGTTAAGGTGGAACACATGCACCCTGCTAGACTATTATATCCCCATAGCATACCGCAGTACAAATGGCAAGTAATAAGCATGGACTTTGTACAAGGGTTACCTATGTCCAGGAATAAACATGATGTTATCCTGGTAGTTGTAGATAAACTAACTAAGGTAGCTCATTTCATCACTGGAAATCTAAAGGATGATTCACCAGTGTTGGCCAAAAGATTCGTGCATGAAATTTTCAGGTTACATGGTGTACCAGAATTGATTATATCTGACAGGGATCCTAGAATGATGTCAAGATTTTGGCAAACGCTTAATACAACTCTTGGAACGAAACTAAACTTCAGTTCTACATATCATCCGGAAATGGATGGACAAACAGAGAGAGTAAATCAAGTGTTGGAAGATATGTTGTGAATGTATTGCATGGATCAACAGTATAAATGGGAAGAGTATCTTCCACTAGTTGAATTCACATACAACAACACTTATCACTCATCTCTTAAAATGGCACCTTTTGAAGCACTTTATGGAAGGAAGTGCAGAACCCCTATTAGTTGGGATAGTATAGAGGATAGAGTGGTAATTGGACCAGAGATCCTCACTGAAATGGAACAGCAAGTAAAGTTGATTCGTAAATGATTAAAGGAAGCAACAGATAGGAAAAAGAGCTATTGACCTTAAGTGGGTTGATCGAAGGTTTGAGCTTGGTGAGAAGGTTTTTCTTCATGTTAAACCTAGAAAGAGTTCTATAACTTTTGGCAAGGCTGCCAAGTTGTCACCTCGTTATGTGGGACCTTTCGAAATTGTCGAGATAATCAATCCTGTAGCTTACCGATTAGCATTACCACCTGCTTTATCTCGCATGCATGATGTTTTCCATATTTCTTTGCTTAAGAAATACGTTTCAGATTTGTCACATGTTTTAAATTGGAATTCCTTGTAGGTCCAAGACCCAGGAATAATCGTGGTTAAACCCACACGAGTGCTGGAAACTCGCCAATTGCATTTGAGAAATCGTGAAATATAGCAATGTAAGGTCCAGTGGGACCAGTTTAATGAAGAAAGTGCAACTTGGGAAAATCTGGAAGAGATGAAAATTGCTTTTCCTTTTCTTTTTCAACAGAATGAAATCTATTGACAAAACATTTTTTTATGAACTTATCTTTTTCATGTCTATATGAAAGCCAGATTGAGGCAAACATTATTCAGTTTGAATAAAATGTATCGTGACATTGATTTCTGGAACTATTCAAGTTGGAAATAGTCTTATTGTATTGTGAACTAATAAATTGGTTGACCTGAAGGTAAATCAAATATGTAATCATCGGGATGATGAATCTTTTAAAAGGAAGCATGTAACACCCTATACTATTGTTACTTCCTCCCGAGCATTTAAGTGTTGATATATGATTTCTTACGTAAAAGGGTGTGTTCCTTTGATTGTGAAGTCATGCTTGACATGGATTGTATCTTCTTTGCTCTTTAAGATCTTTGAATGAGTCAGGATATGCTTTGACTCTTTTATTTCATTCATTTTTAGCACCTAAGTTTAATCTGATTTCGGGGTGAATTGTGGATTTACCCATCTTTATGACTCAGCCTTGGATCAGTTGCATTAATCCAAGAGATGTTTTAAGTTTATTCTGGATGAACAAAAATTATAGACCTTACGAAGGTTGCTAGGTCTGAATGTGTTGAATGAGCAATTCAGGAGTTAACTCAGGCTGATCTTGTTAAATGAATTGGTTCCCGATATCGTAATATCAGGAAGGTCTAGACCTTGAGCCAAGTAATAAATTCGCATATATATCTTTTGCTAGCTTATTATCAATCTTTGGATTGAATCCATTTCGGGAATGTATATCTGTTGGTTCTTATACTGAACGATTCTATTTGTTAGACCTAGACTGGATTTATTAAGGTTAATAACCTAAACCTAAACTATAACCTATGGGTTGGATTAGTGCTAATCTAACCTAGCCCTAAACTATAAGCTAAATGTTTCTAAGGTTAGCGACCTAGCACTAAGGAAGTTAGACTAAGTATCACCTTAAGATCTAACCTATGTTTCTAACCTAACTAATGACCATGGATGAAGGGGGACCTATGAAGGGGTGCGAGCCATGGGTGGTAGTTTCTATGGCATTAAATGAAGGGGATAAGCATGAAGGACAAGGGATTTAGTGGAGATTTCAAACGGCCATCGAGACCGACGTGGCAGAGTCGCCAAATCTGGAAATGGTCTTTGGTTTGTTTTTGTCCATCGCCAACTATGGCGGTCGGTGGCAATGGAGGTTAGGCGGGAATGTTGGAGTTAATGTCATTGAGGAACTTCGGCTCCCGAGCTCAGATTTCTTGGGAAGGCATGCAAATGTAAATTTTTTTGGTATTTTGGTTTTTAATTCACTCTGTTTTCTCTCTGTTTGATCACTGGTTCTTTGAACCAGTCTACTATGTGTTGCATGGCAACTATGAGATTATCTAGCTCTTTTCTTTGTCGGGGAAAGTTTATAAGACATGATAGTAACAAATTATTGTTGTTGAATCTATCGTGGAAAAGAAGAAGAAGGCTCGAGCACATTCAGAGGTCTTCTTCGGATTTTTAAGCAACATTACCAGGCATGTTAGGCCCTAACTTTTAAAAATCTTGCTTTCCTTCAAATGATTTCATTAGAACAACTCTGTTCAGATGATTTTTGGTTCAGTTGGTTTTTATGGTAGCAATGTATGAAGTATCTTGCTATGTTTTCATGCTGGCTCGACTATTCAGTTGATTCCTTGCTGGGTGTACATTTGGTTTCGTGTTGTTGAATTATCATGCTGTGTTTTGCATTTTGGTAGATTCTGAAGAAATGCTTGCAAGGATAATGTATGAAACAGACTCTGTTGGAGTCCATGAAATGTTTTCTTGTTTGATATTGACTTCAGTCGAAGCCTTGTTGTTTACACTTGTTGAAACTGATACTGTTGGAATTCTTGAAATGATAGTATGTTTTGGCATCTTGTAGAAGTTTAGTATTGAATACTATATGTTATTGATATTGTTGGAATCCTTGAATAGATAGTATTTTCTACTTCTGTAGAAGTTTAATTGAGAATACTATATGGGTTCGACTCCTTTTGAGTCCTTGAAACGTAATTAATGTTTCGACTTCGGTAAGAAGTTTTATTGTGAATTTTGTTGGAATCCTTGAAATGGGTGGCATGCTATGACTTGCGAAGCTTGTTGTGGATACTCATTGATTCCGAGTCTATTGAAGTCCTTGAAATGTAAGCGGTGTTTCTTACGTGTAAGCTCAGTTGTGAATACGGTTGGTATTGACTCAGTGAGAGTCCTTGAAATGTATCTAGTATTTCAAACTTTTGTCTAAGCTTGGTTATGAATGCTGTTGTTTTGTTAAGAATACTAAATGTTATTGACTTCGATGGAGTCATTGAAAGGTAATTTATGTTTTAACTTCTGTAGAAGTTTTGTTGTGAGTACTTTTAGGATTCTTGAATTGTTGTCATATGAATTCAACTTCAATTGAAACCTTGGTTATAAGTATTGGTTGGATTTGGCACTGTTGGAGTCCATGATATGCTGCGTGTTGGCTCGTTTCTCGATTTGAGCCCTCGCTGAGCATGCATATCGTTTTGACTCTTTCTTAATATTGTTGTGTTATGTTCAGTTCGATTCTGAGGAATTAAGGGATGGGGTTTCTTTATCAACTCGACTTTGTTGATACCCTGTTATATTTTGTAGTAACTCGAATTCAGATGAAACTTTGAGGAAGTTTATTGGTATGGAATTCGGCTCCTGTGAAGACTTGGTTGTGATTATTCTTCTTGAAAATGACTTCTAATTTACACCCTTACTGTATAATCATAGGGATTTGATTAGTTGAATGAAGTTGTGCATATTGTGTTTCGACTCTATGTGAATGTCACTATATTTACATATGGAAACGTTATTTGTTTTAATGTTATCTTGTCTCAAGTTTGACTGAAACAAAGAGCTCTTAGCTGTACCATGTCAGGCGATGGCGTTGGGTATTCTCATGTTGATAAATGATAGAGAAAATATTTGTTGAGTCTTTCATGGTTGGATTATTTTCTGTTGCTTGGCATGAAAGCTCTTGAATCGCTTACTAGCTACAGGTGACTTTTATATTTGGATTTAGATGGAACTGTAGTTCTTCTAGTAATCACGACTGTTTAGTCGCAGGCATAAATATATATGTATTAAACTAAAGGAGTCGGTACAGTCCAGAATGTTATTGATTTAGGATTCTGATGGACTCTGTTCTTTCTTCTTGACTGTAATTTATATGTTGATGTATATAGTAAGTGGAATAGGAAAATCCTCTCTCTCCTAGATAGGAAAACTTGTGTGCTTTCTTCTTGCATCCTTTTGCGATCTCTACGGTAAGGGCATAACAAGAATAAACTGAGGTATTATATGGAGAGACTGGTATAAAATATGAGCTGTTGTTTAAATAGGTATACTTGTCAATAACATTGAAATGTGTTATGATGATAAAAGAATTAAGACAGTGAGCTTGTTGAATGTTTTAACTGCCTTGAGAAATTGATAGAAACAATTTTGTAGGAGTTTTGCTGTCTTTAGATTGGTTGTATTCATTTGTTCTTAGTCTCTAACATATAAGATGAATAGCCTGATTTATGTTTGGAATTTGAATAAATGATTTCATTTAAACAGGTTGTTTAATGAGAACAATTGGTGGATTGCAATTGTTTTAAGAATTAGTGCTTATCATGCTCAGTTCACCGAACTGACCCGTGTTGACAATTTTTGCAGATGGTTGCTGTGAGTGGTAAAGACACGTAGATCGATATGATGTTGGATCGTTTAATTTGGTTTTATGATGAATTCCAATTTGATTCTCTAAATGTACTACTTGAAGAAAGATGTTCTTTTGTTGTTGAGTATTGTATCCAATATGTTGAATGCATAAAATGTATTTGATTAGCTTAGAAATGAATGAAATGAGGTATTTGTTACTTATGTGTTTGCATTCGTATCTTGATGGATTGAACTTCTTTGGTTCGAATGATTTTAAAGAGCATTGTTATTATTGTATACCTTGGAGACATTTTGGATTCTCTAAGTAAGCTTTGAAAAGATTATGTATTTGAATACTTGTGAATGTTTAGTAGATCTGTTATGTTCTATCTAAAGCTAAATTGGAAATTAGATCATTGTCTCTCGAGAAGCTAAGGTTAAAATAAACCTCAACAGGAAGCTAAACGGGCTGAATAAATTATTACTTCCTAGTCTTGATCTAAGTCAAGACAACGTTTAATTGGATTTTTAACCACTATATCTCAATTCTAATAAGTAAGATATATTTCAGTTATGAGAACTGATATAAACCTAAAAGGGTATGGTTAGCAACCTTATGTGAAGATTTAGGGCTATTGCCCAGTTTCGTTGATTTAGATTACTGTTTTTCGATGAACTCCTTGATGAGACCACGATTCTTAATAACTTCTCTTTGCGTAATGGGTTTTATTGAGAAAGGTAATTCTAAGGTGAGGAACCCAGGGGTTGGGAAAAGACTACCCTAAAAGGAGCGTCTTAAAGTATAACTTTAACTCAACGTATGTAACACTTATAAATAAGTAGATCTTTTCGAGGCGGATTTGAAGGTTGATGGCACAAGTCAACTGCAGGGTTGTACCTTCGAGAAGATTAGGATCTTCTCGAAGATACAACAATACAGGTGACTTATGGCGACACCCTTTGCATTGATCGTTAAGATTTACACCTTAAACTCGAACAAGTTTTACTCTGGGACTGATTAGGAACGTGGTCATGTTATAAGGCTGCCCCAGGAGACTCGGGGTATCTTGACACACTGGGTTAACTAGGGTTGACCTAGTATGTCAGCGTATCCCTAGTCCTTGGGAGCATCCCTATAACGTTGTCATATTACTAATCCGTTCCTGAGTGAATAACTTAGAGGAGGAGGGACCGATGTGGGTTAGTATAAGACATTCTACATAACATAGGAATGGGGTGAAGGACGTATTCTAGAATGACGAGTATGCCGTCAAGGAATATGAGACATAAGCAGTATGTTTCAAATCTTTGGCCAAAGTATCGCAAGCTGCTGATTGCGTTGTCCTATGTCACCTAGTCTAAGGGACGAGATGCCGATGAATAATGGTAACAATTATTCAGATAGGTTCCTTGGACAGAGCATTCTGAATCCCAGATTAGGGAAGAGAACTGCAAGAGTGATGTGTTAAAATAAAAACGCCAACTCTTTGATACTCATGAATAGATCGGAGGTACTCCGAGTCATTACAGCTGCATATGGTTATCTGTTATGAGAATGGTTGTTTTGATTTGTGAGTTCTAAATTATGTATTTAGAACTAGAAAGAATTTATCAAAAAAAAAAAAAAATTACTTGTTCTAATGTACTAAAATGGGGACGTTACAAGAATGGTTGTTATGGAATGTGTGTTCTAGATTATGTATTTAGAGCAGAGAACATTACTCAAAAAAATAAAATTTCCTTTTTTCTAAAGTCTTAAAATAGGAATGTTATAGATCCCTTTTCTATGCCATTCATCGAGGAAATACCAGAAGGTGTTGTAGGGAATGAAATATATTCATTTACAAATGGGTTCTCTGGGTATCATTAGGTTAGGATCTCCCAGGTGGATTAGGAAAGATTAATTTTACTATTGAATGGGGCAGCTTCACCTATATTGTGATGCCTTTTGGTCGACAAACACACCTATTGTATTTTCACACATGGTTATTTAGGTGTTTAAAGAATTTATTTACAACTTCTTACAGGTTTATTTAGATGTTTGGATAGTGTATGGAAAGGTCAAAGATCATTGGGAATTTCTATGCTTAATGTTTGAAAGATGTAGAGAGTTGAGTATCTCTTTGAACATCAAGAAGTGCATATTTTCTACACCATTTAGAGTACTGTTAGGACACATAATCTACAAGGAAGGTTTGTTGGTTAATCCAACTAAGGTTGCAATCATTATAGGCCTAAAATAGCCTACCAATCAAAGTGAGGTGCACAAATTTTTGGTCATAAAAGATATTATAGGAATTTTATTAAAGGATATGTCAAGGTTAGCACACCTTTGGAAGAGTTCTTGAAAGGTAAATTTACGTTCTATTGGGAGAAGCTCAGTAGTAGCGCGCATTTGAGATATTGAAGGAGAAACTTACTACCACACCTATTCTACATTTTCCTTCATGAGACCAACCATTTCATGTACATGTGTACACCTCGAGCACGACCATTAGCGTGGTGCTTGGCTCAACCAAGAGAAGGTATAATTGATCATTGTATCTGTTTTTCTAGTAGAAATTTGACTCCTGCCAAACAGAATTACGCAGCTACAGAGCGCGAAGCTTTGTCAATGATCTATGCGCTACATAAATTAAGGAAGTACCTACTAGCTAAACCATTTGTATTTTATACAGATCACATGGCATTGAAGTATTTGGTAAATAAGCCTATTTTATAGGGGCACATATGCAGATGGGTACTCTTATTTCAAGAATTTGATTTCACAATTGTGGTAAAACTAGGGAAAAGTAATTCTGGACCAGACCATTTATCCATAATACAATCAAGAGAAGAAGCACAAGCCATTGAAGATACCATGCCTAATGCATAATTATATAGGTTACAACGTGCACCATCAGAATTAGAGGACATTGTTGTCTTTCTACAAATAGGCATGGTGCTAGAAAGAATGAAATCCTTGGAGAAGAAAGAATTTTTTATACACGTTACACCCTATATGTTAATTAGCAATGACATGTACAAGTTAGGTCGGGATGAAGTATTGTGTCATTGCATAATGCAACATGAGAACACATATATCATGGAGTAAGATCATGGTGGTATTGCAGGTGGCCACTATGCAGGTGATGCCAATGCACCCAAGATTCTACTTGCTGGATTATGGTGGGAGACCTTGTATAAAGATTGTAAGGATTATTACAAGGATTTTGATCATTGTCAACATCTTGGAAAACCAATTCAATGAGATGAAATGCCTCTAAGACCTATTAATAGTGCATAACCATTTGAGAAATGGGCTATAGATTTTATGGGTCTTATTTCACCAGCCACGCGTAGGACTGGATCACGCTATATCATAACTTGCACAGATTATCTAACAAGGTGGGTAGAAGCAACACCTACAAAGGATTATATAGCGGCTATAATAGCAAGGTTTCTTTGGTAAATTATTGTTACAAGGTATGGATGTCCTTTGATTTTGACTAGTGATAGGGGCACATATTTTCTAAATGACACAATCAGAATTTTATTGGATGAATTCATGATTGCACACCACAAGACTACAACATATCATCCTTAGGAAAATGGGATTGTAAAGGCTTTCAACAAAATTTTGAGCTAGACATTGACAAAAATCTATGATGTTGAAAGAAAGGATTGGGATCTTAAAGTATCTGCATTACTTTGGGCATATTGAAAAACATATAAAAGGTTGAACAAAGCAACACCATTTCAGTTAGCATTTGGCATATAAGTAGTTCTTCCTATGGAATGCATGTTACCATCTTTTTGTATTACATGTGCTAGAGGTCTAGCTGATGAGAAAGCATTACAAGAATGCATGAAAAGTTAATTAAGTTGGATGAGTGATGAGAAATAACACGTTGGAGTCAAAAACAAGAAAAGGCTAGGCAAAAGCATGGCATGATAGGTACATCAAGGATAAAAAGTTCACAATTGGATAGATGGTGCTCCTTTATGATTCTAAGTTTTGGGATATCCAGGAAAACTCAAAGTACATTGGTTGGGGCCGTATGTTATCACTCACATACTTGAAATTGGAGCTTTCCAATTAGAGACAATTGATGGCACATGGTTACTCGATTACTTCAAAAGTAATAGGTTGAAGACCTACTATAAATAAGTCTTCTTTGTGTTTGTAATAAGGCAATGTTTACATTTAGTTATGTTCCCAATTCTACATTTCCTTAATGTATTTCTTTCTTCATCGCTATGTGTTGTCCTCTCAAAATTTCCCCTCCTTTGAAAGTTTAAAAAGTTGAAATTTTGATTTGGAACCTTTTTCTGATGTTTTGGTAAAGGGAGAAGTTGAAAAGTTTGGTAAATTCTACATTTTTGAGTCATTTGTGTGATTTACATGTCCATCGGACATTTTTGTCCCAACTGTCCCAAGTGCGCCTGGGCTCTCTGTTCACCGATCAGCCATTTTCTCGAAATCTGTTAAACTTGTGGGCCCATTAGAAATTTTTGTTCCAACTATCCCAATTTTTCCTAGGCTCTCTGTTCCCCATTTGCCTGATGTGGTCGCATCACATCCTCCACACAATTTTTCCCCTCATGTCCCTAAAACATTTGTGTAGTTTGTTCCCCGTATCGGCTGAATCATGCTTTCGCATCCCGCATGTCCCAAATGTACCAAAGGCCATCTGGGCTAATTTTTCCCACTCTTTCTAATGCTTGCTTTTGAGTTGGTGGGTATGAATTTAATGCAAATTTATAGCCCTCTCTCTCCTAAACGGCTATTTAATAGACTGCCCCTCTACGCATTTATAGTCCTCATTTTCCCCTTGCAATTTCATCATGGATTCAAGCTGTACATTTTATTTTCCAAATACTATTAACATGAAGATTAAATTCCAAGGTCAGGAGTAGGTTTCTCCACTCGAGTCTTCCGTTCGATATCGGGGACAGTGAAGTTCGTCACCTAGACTTTGGTGATTTTTGGACCAGGTTGACAGACCGAACCCCTCTCCAATGGCACAAATGATTAATGATAGCGGCTTGGCATTTGCTGCTAGTTTTCCTATCTCAGTGCAATGTGCAGACATGGTACTCACTGCAGGGCTCACTTCAACCCCGGTTCGTGTGAATTAACAAATGTACATGGGGAGCTCATCACCAAGCTTGATGCGCCACCATTACCACTTGCCCTAAGAATCCTGGAGATGGATAATTCCGTGGTAATCTCCCAAAATCAAGCACAAGCTCTTTTTGATCAGGAAAGTGAGAAATACAAAGCTAGAATTGCAAAGTCTTGGCTGAAGAACCCTAAAAAAGGGGCATCCCGACTATCCAAAGCCCTATTTAGGTCTGATTTTAATGAGGAGCTCTTAGAATTCATAATCTGTTAGCTCAAGTTATGGGCTTTCCTTCCACTAACGAGTTCCACTTTTGGATGTGCCCACTTATCAACATAGTGTGTGAAGGCACCCAAAACATCAACTGGGTAGAAATCATCTGTATGAATTTGACAGAGCAGTTGTCCCATGTACAACAAACAAAAAAGTTCTACATGACTTCCTACCTGATGTATACCCTAGCAGCATCTAGGCAGTGGTTTGGCTTTACATACATTGATGCTCAAAAGGGTGATCCTATATATGCTTACTACCCTCAGTTCACCCTGGACACTAGCAACCATAATTTCAAGAGGGTAAATGATGCCTTCACCATGTATATTATAAGGCTTCTAGAAAGTGAAACCACAAGGAGGTTGTCAGATGAAGCCATGAGCCTGATTGCAAAGTATGGAGCCTACTTCATTCAGTTTAGAAAGTTCTCTTACATCAGGATAGCAAGTTATGAGAGCAATCCTCTTAAGTTCCCCATGTTTTGTAATGATAAGATGGCCCTGATTGAAGTATGCAGAAATTGGACAAATTACATAAAACTTGTAGGGATAAGAAGATCATTGGGTTGCACTTTCCCATATCTTTGGGAAACTATACATGCAAAACCACTCTGGATGCTCAGAACATTGAGAGGGCCCTTGCTCCCATCACTATCCATTTCTTCAGGCCTAGAACCTGCTTCGACTTGAAGAAATTCATTGAGTTGAACATCAGAATCAACTATCATCATAGGGCAGACACTGAAGATTATTGGGCTGACTACATAGATGATTTTGAGGCCAGAAGGAGGCATTATGGCAGGCTTCCTCGTAGTTAGTTCAAGAGCTTAACTTGTATCAAATTCCTGAAGGACTCCAGGATGACAACACAGACTGTTGTCATATGAGTATGAAACTGTAATCAAGCACACTCCTATAGAGGATCTGGACTGGTTTAAGAGAGAGAAAGATGATTTGGCTGAAATCCTCACCCTATCCTAGTCAGGACCAAAGTCTGGATTGATAGAAAGGCTTGTGAGCTAAGGAAGAATGTAGGAGAATCCTCTTCCAAAGACACCTCGACCCCAAGGAAGGAGGAACAAACACCTAGTTTGGAGGTACCTGTATAGACTCCTCCTGCCTCATCAAGTAAAGGTCCCTGCATCCTCCACTCGGTCTATCAAAAGAAGGTGAAGGAGGTCAAAAAGGAGCCCGTTGAAGAAGACCCTCTGCCAAAGCATTCAGAGCTGCCTTCTGGGCCAGAGAACATCATTGTTCTCAGTGAGAGTGAAGATAATGAAATGCCAAATCCTACAGACGCTTCTGAAACCACAATGGATAAGGAGTAGGAGATTCATAGCACTGAGCCTCCAAGCAATGTGGATTCTTCTATCCAAGATGCCTCATCTGCTCCACTCACATCCTTATTAGAGGCCACAACAAAAAACTCTCTGTGCCATGAGTTCTCTCACTCTTGGTTCTCTTGCTACTCCCTCTTCCTCTTCTTCCACTTTTGCATGGGTACAACCATTTGTTGATAGTAGGAAGAGGAAGTCTTCTTCTCGAGATCTTAGGGCCCAATTTTGATGCTATGGTGGCCTTGTTGGGTACTACTCCTTCTGCTCTTGCCAAGAAACCTAGAAAAACCTCAATGATAGTAATAGATTCCTAAGGTCAGCAATTTCTTGAGATATCCAAACCCAAGGTTGATAAGCCAGAGAAGGATTTGCAGGCCTCTGATTTGGAACTCTCAAGGATCTCTATGGGAGAATCTACCCCTGAAGGTGAGATACACAACCTTCAAGAAACAGTCACCAGGGTCATTGGAAGGGTAGAGAAGGGGCAACAAACTATAGAGCAGCTGGAGGAGTAGGCTCAAGTACTTTCTAGTTTCATCAAGTCGCTGCTATCTAAAGATAAGGTTCTAGACCCTACCCCACTGACTGCACTCCCACCACCTGTGATTCTCAGCCAAGATGAAGTCCAGAGCATCAAGGATATACATAGGTACTCCATCTATGGGAGGGCTATGGAGGCCATGGTGGATGACATGCTTGTTGCAGGGTTGAATTTCATTGGTGAAGCCTTCAAGCTCAATGAGAAGGTAAATAATTTACAATGAAGCTCTCCTCCACAATTGGAAACATGGATAAGGAGCTCAAACTTTGGAGCAGCTGCATAGTAGACCTTCACCTAATGGGGCAGACTGATGAAAATATTTTGGTGGTAAGTAAGGTCTTTGATGATGTGAAGGATAATTTGTCACAGTCATGGGTATTCAACATAGAATGGAAAATCAGAGTGCTGGAGGAGGCTTTGGGAGAACTAAGGAATAGCTGGTAGAAGGAGAAGCTTTCAAAACTCTGGTGATATCTACTTTTAAGGATATCCATTGTCACCTCCATGATGAGACCTCAGGTGTACCTTTCTCCCTACAGGAAATCAAATCTCAATTCAAAGCTTTTGTCAAAGGAAATTTGTTCAAAGAGGACTCCATCACCAAGGAGAAGATCAAGGAAATATGCTCCCTCCATCTGCCATTGAGGAAGCAAATAAAGAGTACCATACACACACTGAGTTTGACAAGGAGATGGAGAAATGTTTGGGGTCTTAGACCCAGGCTACTGCTAACACATCGGTTCCATGTGGTAGGGACATAGCAGAGGCTTTGAAGAGGTTTAGACAATGGATCCTCAAATCAGTGGGCCCATCCCAATCATGATCGCTTGTCTTCTTGACTTCTCTCTTTCTTCTTCTTCTAAATTTGGACTTATTGTAAATTAGTTGGGGTTTTGCATTAAGCATCCCTTTAACTAAAACACTTTAGTTTAAAGAAGTAGTTACCAAGTGTAACTAATTTGTAAAATTATATAATGGTCTCTCTCCATCATTTTGAAAGGGTTGGAACTTGGTTTATTCTTGAAAGTGTAAAAGAGTAGCAAAGCAATCAATACAAAAGGATTTTCTTTCTTTGTTCATCTGATCCTGTTATTCTTTGCTATCCGTTGAATACTGTTGAATTATTTGTCTACATTATGTCAAGAAGCTTTGTATTCTTGTGGATGTTATTTCTGGAACTTTGTGTCTTTGCAATAGCATCGTATTGATTCAAATACAAATGGTTCTATTCCAAACTATCTTACTCTAGCATGCATAAGGAATTATTTTGTTATCTATAATTTTGGAGAATGCCTTTCTGCTCATTTTCCCTACTTCATTCCTCTGTACTTTTGTATTGATGATTCATTTTATTTTAAGAACACTTTCATGGTATCCAAGTTCCATATTGAAACTACGCATTGTATATATGTAAATAGGTTTTGCTTTTGCATAAGGGAACCTCTCCCATTAAAGAGGAGGGACTTCTTGTCCCCTGATTATTGCTCTCAACAAAGTCCTCTTTGACAACCAATAGTTTTGGCAAATCCATTGGGGATCCATTTTTATTAAAACAAGTTCCAGTTCTTTTAATAATTTATTGATCATCCTTTAATCTGACGATTGTAAGTTTTACTCGTGGGAGGAGGGCCCTTGGTATTGAAGATTCTTAGTTTCAGCTTTTGGAACAACAAGGTTTTCCTTTCCCTGCAACAGGAAGAAATAGAAGAGCCCATTCAACAAGCACTCCTCTGTTGAAGATAGAACCCCTATAGGCACTATTCCTTCAGAGCAACTCAGCCCTAATCTCTGCGCTCTGATCCTCGCTGGTGTTTTGGTTCCTTTTCAAACCATATTTCCAAGGATGGCAACACCATTGCCCTGGGGCCATCGGGTTGGGCCTCTTCCCTTCCTCAGCCTTTACATGAGTTACCTAGAGGTAACAAAAATAACTTCCCCAAGTTTAGAGGTGATGGCAAAGTGCATCTTGATGAACACATTGCAGCCTTCATAGTTGCATGTGGAGTTCTTAGAGTTGAGCATGAAGATGTCTCAGTGAGGCTTTTTATGGAGACTTTACAAGATAATGCGGTGGATTGGTTCTATCACCTTCCAGTTGGAGCCATTACCAGCTGGAACATAATGAGAACAAGATTTGAGAACTGTTTCAAGCCTATAGAGGATGTACATGCTCTGTTGGCCCAGATTTCTCAAATAAAGAAAGATTCACAAGAACCCATGAGAGAATTTGTGGCTAGATTTAACAAGTTGATTAACAAAATCCCACCAGACACTCAACCTATAGATCAAATTCAAAAATTCTTCTTCCTAAATGCCCAATTTCTTGAAGTTAGTTATGCATTAAGGAGAGCCAATCTTGCTACATTGGCCGAGGATCAAACTCTTGCTATTAGTGTCGAAGATGATTTGATTATGTCTAGAAAGCTAAAAAGAGACCCTACTAAATCTAGATCTTCTTCTTCTTCCTCTTCCACTCTTGGACCTAATACTGATCCATTGGTGCAAAATCTTGCCAATGATCTCATTGCCATCAAGAAACAACTGGCTCAGCATGCTCCCTATGCAGATGTTCCGAGGAGGAATTTTCAACCTAGAAATCACTTGCCTGCTTCTCAAGACAAGGCTAGCACTTGAGGGGCCACCTATCAAGGTTCCTGTTAATGCAACCTGTGAAGTGGAAGAACCTAAAGATGAAGAGGTTGGTGAAGATTGTGAAGAACTTGTTGAAGAAGCCGATGAAGAAACAGAAGAACTTGAGGGATCTCGAGTTAATTTCTTTACTACTGAAGGCGTTGATGAAGAAGATGATTATGATGAAGTAGTAGTGGACATGAATAGTGAATCATATGTTGTCATGACTCGAGAGTAGACAAATAAAAGGGAGAAAGTGATGTAGCTGCTAAAATATCCAAAGAGCATCCCACGACTATCCCTGTGATTGCAAAAAGAGGATCTCCTATCCCCACTACGTCCACACAAAAGGTGAGTTCTGCCAATTCTACTTTTCCTAATTCCTCTACTAAAGTTTCTTCTTCTTCTTCAACCCCTAAAACTGATAAGCCTAAGGTTCCAAGTGATGATAGCCCGTCCACCTCTGGATCTTTCGATATCATTGATCATCTTAAAAAAACCAAGGTTCAAATTTCAGAGGCTGAGTATTATCAGACCCATCCTAAGGCCTTTGCTAAAATGGTTCACTTTGTTAATTCTCAATCCAAAATTTCCACCAAAGGCCTTTTACCTACTCCATCCTCCACACCTCAACCCAATCTAGTAGCTACCATCACCTCACCTAATGAAAAGATCAAACCATTCTATGTGACCCTCCTTATAGCAGGCCATAAACTCAGCAACTGTGTCATAGATTCAAGGGCATCAGATAATGTAATGCCTGCCAAAGTAGCCCATGCTTTGGGCCTAACTCTCACATGCACTTATGGGTCTTGTTATTCCATGGAAAGTAAGGAAGTGCCTCTAGTTGGAAGGATTAAAGATGCACAAGTAGCTTTTGCCACTTTACCGAGAAAAAGGTCTTGGCTACTATCCTCGTAGCAGACATTCCACCTTCATATGGTATGTTGTTAAGTAGGAACTTCTACAAAGATGTGGGAGGAGAAATTCAAATGGATTGGTCACATGCCCTCATACCAGTTAATGGGAAAATGAAGAAGTTGTTTCTGAGAAGCAATCCAAGTATATTGTACAAAAAATAGATGATCCCAAAGCGTAAATACTTTATGAAGATATGGGGCATGGTAACTATATGATTATGTCTTCAGAGGAGACTCAGTTTCCTAAAGGAGTACTTCATGATCCTAATGAGGTTTGGATTTTAGAATTTGATGGAAGTTGTTCCTCGGCTAGTTCTGGAGCTGGCGTAGTATTGGTGTCTCCTAAAGGAGAGGTTCATCCTTTCCCATTCAAACTACAATTTGAAAATACCAATAATACAACAGAGTACGAAGCTCTCATTCTTGGCCTTAATGTAGTGAAAGAAAAAGGTGTAAAGAATATTCTAGCTCGTGGAGATGCAAAACTTGTTGTTAAATAGGTCACAAACCTCTTTCAGGTAAAGAATAAAAGGTTGAAGCATTACAGGAATCAGGTTTGGGACTCTATTGAATTTCTTGACACCTTCTCCATTGAAGCAGTGCCTAGAGAAAAGAACACCAGGGCTGATTCACTAGCAGTCTCAGGGTCATTGTTGATACCTCATCCTGATTTTTCTCAAGAGAAGTTTACCATTGAAATGATCCATAGGCCCAGTGTACCTAATAACACAAGTAGCTAGCAGGTTTTCAATGATGATCAACATTTTCTTTCTTTCTTAGAGCTCAGGGATAACTTTGAATAGTTGTATTTTGAAGGAAGTGACAATTTTCCTCACGAAAGTGTGTCTTCCAATGAAGAGGATGTCAAGGAAGAAGAAATGGATCAGGATGGATGTATCAGGCTCAAAGGTAACAAGATTCCAAAAGGACTGGTGAGCTTAGAAGAATTGTTTGATAAGCATGATAGGTATGTGAAGTCTAAAGCTTCTACTAGATCACAACAATCTGCTGAGTATGAAAAAACTAATATTGGGAGTTCTGTTGACCCTAAGCTTGTGAACATTGGAAAATGTTGTACACCGGAAGAAAAGAAGAAAGTAATTAATCTTTTAAGGAAGTATAAAGATGTTCTTGCTTATTCCTATGAGGATCTAAAAGCCTTTCAACCAAAAGAGATGTAGCATTTCATCCCTCTCAAACCTGGGATTAAACCTTTTAGGTAGAAACAAAGGCAATACAATCCTAAAATAGCTGACACTATTTTTCAGGAAATACAAAAGTTGTTGAAAGCCAAAATCATTTTTCCCATCCACCATTCAACATGGATTGCCAACATTGTGCTGTCAGGAAGAAAAATGGTGAGATTCGTATCTGTGTTGACTTCAGAAATCTGAATCAAGCTTCCTTGAAGGACAACTATCCTTTACCCATGATGGATCAAGTCTTTCAAAGGCGGTTATGGGATCTGAAATGTTGTCCATGCTTGATGGCTTCTCAGGGTACAATCAGGTAGAAGTCAATACCACAGATCAGCACAAGATGGCTTTCACCACCCCTTGGGGTACTTTTGCCTACAAGAGGATGCCTTTTGGGCTCATTAATGTCAGTGCCACTTTCCAAAGAGCTATGGACTTGGCCTTTGGAAGTTTAAAAGGGAAATGTATTGTTGTATATCTAGATGACTTAACTGTGTTTTCCAAAACTAGAGCAGATCATTTTCAGCATCTGAAACTTGATCATCTTGAAGTACGAGACCATGGGATCTCTTTGAATCCTAAAAACCTAATTTTTGTGTCACAGAGGGAAAATTTTTAGGGCATGTTGTCTCTAAATATGGTATAAAAATTGATCCTAAATGAGTTCAAGCCATTCAGCAGATTCCTCTTCCAACCAGCAAGAAGGGAGTGCATTCTTTCTTCGGTAAGATCAACTTTCTGAGAAGATTTATCCCTGATTTTGTAGAACTAACTTTGAACATCTCTCAAATGATGAAAAGAAAACAAATGTTTGGTTGGACTCCTGATGGGAAAGAATCTTTTGAAGGTATTAAAAAGGCTATTACTAGAACTCCTATCCTAGCATGTCCAGATTTTAGCAAAGATTTTATTATCTATTGTTATGCCACAAGATAACACCCTAGCTGTTGTTTTGACTCAGAAGATTCTAATGATCATGAGCTCCCAATTGCATTTATGAGATATATTCTTAAAAATCATGAGTTGAAATACACAATGATAGAGAAACATGCTTTTGCAGTGGTTAAAGTTGTCAAGCAGTTTCATTTTTATATCCTTAACTCTCACTCCACAAGTACTTGTGCCAGACACAACCATCAAGTCTATTCTCACACAACAAGAGTTTGGATCCAAGAGAGGAAACTAGGTGGCCAAAGTACAAGAATATGATATTGACATTAGACCAACCAAACTAGTCCACAGAAAAGGTTTGTGTGAACTCATCGAGGAGATGGACATGAGTTACCTAAGAATGAAGTTGATCTTCCTACCGTTCTGTTTCTAAGCTCAATTGATGAATTGTATGCTGATATCACACATTTTCTCACCTATGGGGAATGTCCCTCCCATTTTACTGCCAAGGAGAGAAGAGCTATTAAGTTAAGATCAGCCCAATATGTATTGTGGGAGAATGCTTTGTTCAAACGTGGGATGGATGGAAGATTTCTAAAATGCATGGATAAAGAACAACAGAGGAAGCTTCTTTCAGCTTTCCATGATCAAGCATGTGGAGGTCATTACTCGTCTACTGTCACTGCTCATAAGATTCTTCATGTAGGATATTATTGGCCTACCTTGTTCAAGGATACATCAAAGTGGATTGACAAATGTGAAGCCTGTCAGACCTTTGTAGGTAGACCCAAGTTGGCTGCCTTGCCTCTTAAGCCGAGTCATGATTGAAGAACCTTTTCAGCAATGGGGTTTAGATTTCATTGGAACACTTAATCCCTCTTCAAGTGCTAGACATACCCACGTGTTGACAGCCATAGATTATTTTACTAAGTGGGTAGAAGCCATTCCAGTAAAAAGTACTACTTCTGAAGTAGTATGCAATTTTATCAAAGAAAACATCTTGGTAAGGTTTGGTGTGCCAAACAAGATTGTGACGGATAATGCTTCAAATTTTTCTTCAACTGAGATGATGGATTTTTGTTATGGATATGGCATCTCCTTGGCTCACTCTTCAGACTATTATCCTCAGGGGAATGGGCAAGCTGAATCAACAAACAAAAATCGGTGGCCATTATAAGGAAATTGGTTAATGAATCTCAGAGGAATTGGCACAAGAAGCTCTATGATGCTCTTTGGGTGAACAAGATTACACCTAAAAGAGCTATTGGGATGTCCCCTTTTCAGGTGGTATATGGAGTGGAAGCTCAATTTCCAGTAATAGTGGAGCTACCAGCCCTGCATTTAATGAAGGCCATTGAAGACACTAGCTTTAATGATTCTTTGGATAAGAGGATCATGTATCTTTACAAATTGAATGAGGACAGATTGAAGGTTGTTGATAGAATATCTGCTCACCAATAGAAGGTGAAAGCCTTGTTTGATAAGAAGGCTAGGCCCAGGGATTTCAAAGTTGGAGATATCATTTTACTATGGGATAAAAGACATGAACCTCGTGGCAGCCATGGCAAGTTCGATTCTCTTTGGCTCGGACCTTTCAAGATCAGGCACTTTGCTGGTGAGAATTATTTCTACCTTGATTACATGGATGGTTCTTCTCTCCCACTTCCTTATAGTGGGCAGTACCTAAAATTGTTTAAGTCCTAGGTGAATAGGATATCCTCTATATATTATGTATAGGTGTCTCCTTTCTTGCTTGTGTGTGTTTTCTTGCTTTTGGTGTTGTTTTCTGTATTGGTTACTTTTGACTCCGTGGCCCAATGGATAAGGCACTGGTCTATTTCCCCTAAGTTTTTGAGAATTCTTGCCTTGTCTCTTTCTTTGAATTTAGACAAGTCATCCCCGAGAAAGGTGTTTCGCTCGGAATGTTTCGGCTTCTAGGAATAGAGTTGCTTCTATCCTTTCATTCCTTTTAGAAAGCAGAGATAAGGTTAGGGCTAGGAGGAATACTTGAACGTCGAGATGGTGTGCGCGTACCATACAGAAAGATCAGGTTGATGCGTGAAGAACTCCTTTTTGTCTTGGAAGGACTACTGCAAATAAGAACACAAGACCACAAGACCACAGATTTTGATTAGACAATAAATGAAGGAAGCGCCTTGGGCCCAGAAATATAAAACTTCCTTTCGAAGGTGGTCAGTTCCCCTGCTAATATGAATTAACACAAAAGACTATAAAATATCAATTAAATTGCTTCGTTGAGACGGGTAGGGAAAGGCTGATTTCTGGTTTTGAGTCACAATAACCAATACCGGTTCTTGCGATAACCGATATCGGTATGGTCTAGGATCTGTAGGTTGGTTGTTTTGTGGGGTGGTTGTGTTCTAGGGTAACAGTGTTGTTGGTAAGGCTAGTATATGAGTGATATTAGGTAATGAGATGGTGAGAGGTAAATGAATGATAGTTAGATGCAATGACACGTTGGGTAGTGGATCTAGGAATGGATTTATGGGGAATTTGTGATTCAAAAAGTCTAAGAAACGTTATTAAAGAGGACATGCAAGGTGTAACTTACTGGTTATTGACGAAGATGCAGGTCCAGGAACTATGATGACAAAGGCAGAACTCAAGTGGGATGGCTTGACACACAGAAGATGAGAGATCTCCCTTCCGATGATCAACTGAGTATCACAGGTTTCTGGCTATTCCGTTGCGATCTTGGGCTTGATCTCCTTTTGCTATAACTCTCCTTGTCTCTTCACTTGTCTCTGCTCGGCCAAGTGAAGATTCGAATGCTCTTGATCGCTCCCAATGATCTCTGTTGATTCAAAAATCCTTCAACCCTTGTTTTTGGTTAGGGGAGCCCATTTTACAGGGAACCGATGGCGGTTACGTAACCGACGGCGGTCGAGTAGGAACCGGCATCGGTAAGGAAAAAGTAGGCTATTTTTAGTAAAATAGCCCACCTTCCCTGCTTTTCTCCCGAGGGATTAGTTGCGGGCTTGGTCAAGTGACTAGAATGTCGGTTTTGGGTGCGAGAAAGGGGTCCTTAATCATGGGTGTAGGTGTAGACCAAGTTATAGGTCTTAATTAGGTTAGTTTAGGGTTAGGACTAGGTCACGATGAGGTGGCAAAATGAGGTGGCAGGTGAGGTGATGTGGATTTATCAATTACGAGGTAATTAATAAATAATTGTGTAAGGTTTAGGTGATGAGGTTAGGATACGAAATGAGATGCGGGTCACAAAGGGGTCGTAAGACACAAATTTGGTGTCTACATTAGCCCCTTATTGTCGTGTAGCTTGTTTTGTAAAGCTGCTGCGGACAATAATATGAAGTGGTTTCTCCTGTTAAGGATATAGGTAATCCCCCTCAAATCTATCACAGATTGAGAGAACGGGAAATCAGGGATAGGGTTGATAAAGGGTGAATGGTGTAGAGAGGATGGTAAGATGGTGGGGTAGGTCCAAGGAAGCAGACGCATGTTGAAATGTAATAGTGTGACTAGGGTACATGATTTGACAAGTAAACCGGCAATGCATAGGCAAAGGTCGATAGTTTATCCAAACAAGGGTGATATAATCACGGTATCAAGGCATAGGAAGTAGCTCAGGGGTATATAACGAGGTAAGGTACAGAACGTTTAGGCATGTTTGGCGTGCAAATGGTTGGTTTGGTTGAGATAAACGTCACGGTCTAGGTCTAGGCAAAGTTGGTCGACAGATCAAGTCAAGGACCCTAATCATGCTAAAACACGAACAGGTGAGCTCGATGGAACAAAAAGCTACATGATGGGTGGATAAAAGTGTATGGTGTTGATGTTGGGTGAGGTATCGAAGTGGTACGGCCTTGGGTCGGGCCAAGTTGTTGGGTTGCGGCCTTGGGTCAGGCCGGAAGGGTAGAGTGAGGCCGTGGGTCGGGCCGGATGGGTAGGGTGAGGCCTTGGGTCGGGCCAAATGGGTAGGGTGAGGCCTTGGGTCGGGCCAAATGGGTAGGGCGAGGCCTTGGGTCGGGCCAAATGGTTAGGGTGAGGCCTTGGGTCGGGCCAAATGGTTGGGGCGAGGCCTTGGGTCGGGCCAAATGGTTGGGGCGAGGCCTTGGGTCGGGCCAAATGGTTGGGGCGAGGCCTTGGGTCGGGCCAGATGGTTGGTTGCGGCCTTGGGTCAGGCCGGAGTGGTTGGTTGCGGCCTTGGGTCGGGCCGGTGAAGTTAAAAATGGCTAAAGAGCAATGGAGCATATAGGCGATGTGGTAAAGAGGCAATGTGGTGGGAAAGGGAACGTAGTGAATAAGGGCAAAAAGTCGGGTAAAAAAGGACAAAACCGATATCGGTTATATATGACCGGTACCGGTTAGATAACCGACGCCGGTTCCTTAGGGCATGAATTGACCGGTATCGGTTCAATGTTAAAAACCTATAAAAAGAAAAATACGGCCGGTCATTGTCACTTTGTGAATTTGGAAATCAAATTAAGTTGTCTGAGGTGGAATATTGACATTGGTGTATTTATTGGCTGAGGTGGCACTAGTTGAGTGGAGAAGTGAGTTGATTGGCGGGCCCGAGTGAGGAGGAGGCAGTAGGTGATTGGCAGAGGACCCAGCAGAGGACATTTGGAGCCATGGCACAGCCAGGAGGAGCAGGAGGAGCTGGACCAGCTGGACCACCACCACCCATCCCACCACGACGACGTGTCGTCGTACCGGTAGGTTCAAAACCCTGCATTGTGTTCAGTTGATTGCATTATGCTAAATTTGGGGTTTTGGGTAGGAATGTATGTTTTGGATGAAATAAGTAATAAATGGAAGTGATTTGAAAAAGGGAGAGGGTAGATAGGTTAAGTAAGCCAAGGCGGCTGGGTGGGTAGATTTTTAGGGTATTTGGGTGGGTAAGTTGGAAAAAAATGAAAAAAATGTAGGTGGGGGCCGCGCGGGGGTTCGGCTCCGGGAAATTACAGCGACCGATGTCGGTCGCTAAGCGACCGGCATCGGTCACAAAATTTAGGGACGGGGTGCTTTGTGTTTGGCCGGTGTCGGTCGGTAGTTGACCGGCGTCGGTGGGAAGAGGGCCGCGGTCGGTTATTGGGACCGTGCACCGTCTGTAGTGTAGTAGTGGTTGTTAGGTTTTTTTTTTTTTTTTTTTTTGATTAAGTTATTGTGTTGTGTTGAGTTTGTGGTGGTGAGTTAGGTGTTGTTTGGGTTGGGATGGGGTGTTTTGGGGTGGGTTGTTTTGGGTAGAAGAGGGAGGTGAATAGCGTAGAGAATAGGTGGGTAGAGGGGTGTGTTAGAGAGTCGTGGTGTGGCTAGGTGGAGAAGAAAAGTGGGTGTAGAGGGTTGTGGTGTTGTTGTTGTAAAGAGTAGAGCTAATGTTGTGGGTTGGTTTTGCAGGCACGTCAGCAGCTGACGATGCGGGACAGGATGCCCCCGCTGTTGGTGTGGATGTGACCACATGTATCCGCAGCACACTGGGCGATCATGCGCGAGGTGGGACTCGGCGGAGTCCAGCGATACAGAGCTATCGACAGAGATCATAGTTTGATGGTTGCCCTCATCGAGAGATGGGATCCGGTGACCAATGTGTTCCATCTCCCGACTGGAGAGATGACCATCACATTGGAGGATGTATATCGCATCCTTCGATTACCTATTGATGGAGAGGCTGTTTTTCAGGTGGATGCAGAGACAGCCATGGACAGCATCCTACAGGTTTTCGGGGATGCAGCTGCGCTAGTGACATATCACAGTGCGAGCATCGGGTATGGTGATATGTACCGTGCGCACCGACATGAGACACGGCTTGCCGTGTTGATGATGATCGGGATCACCTGCTTCGCCCTCCTGGACTCAGAGGGAGGCCGCTTTCCATGGGCATTGATGGGGGTGCTTCATGAGATGGTGGAGGAGCACACCTGTTATGCTTGGGCACCAGTATATCTGGTGCAGTTATACAGGGAGCTGTGGGGCTATCGCCGGATGAGGCGATTCGGGATTTGTTTGACATTTTTACTTCATTGTTGGGCATATGAGCACATCATATGCATCGGACGATAGGAGGTTACCCAAGAGCCGAGGGCCACAGGTCATATACAGATACGGCTTTCAGAGGTGGTTGGGGGTCGTGGGACAGCCACGAGCAGTGCTTGCAGGGCGGGACGTCACCTATTACAGGCATTTATTAGAGGGCCTGACAGCGGTAGATATCGTATGGAGACCTTACAGAGGTCATCACCCGCACAGAGGAGCCCGAGTACAGTTACGCTTGATCCAGTACACTTTCTGGATAGCAGGACGGAGGCCGGGAGAGTACGAGAGGATACCCCTAGAGAGGGTACGCAGGCAGATGGGGCTGTGACAGGATGAGCCACCTCCCTTCCCTTAGTACAGGAGGGATGATGTAGAGCCCCACTACCGCACCACGGCCCGTGGATCCAGTTGGGTTGTTAAGAAGCCGGCGGATGATCTGTAGATGATGCTAGCTATATGGGAGCATATATGGTTTGGTGGGCTGGTCAGAGAGCAGCGAGGGTAGCACAGCCTGCACAGCCAGACTTGGCAGCGGTGATGGCAGAGTGAGATCAGCTCGGGGGGGTCGAGTGTAGCTATTACGAGGGCGGTGGCTGCTGTCACGAGCACGAATAGGTGTTTTACAAGGGCAGCTAGCCTAGGCACGAGTACGAGCACGAGCACGAGCACAGGCACCACCCGGCGGCAGCCACAGCCCCAGGCACAGGCACAGATACCACCACGGCCACAGGCACCACCAGCGGCACCATCACAGGCACAGGGGGCACTGGTAGTAGGAGTCCGGGGACCAGCCCCAGCACCTACGGTGGCACGGGACAGATATATGGAGGCGAGAGCGGAGGCCCGGTACTATCAAGATGTTCTTGATGGTACCGGAGCTGAGTATCAGCCATATGCAGCTTATAGAGCAGAGACCTCCCATAGTCAGAGATCGCAGGGAGGTGCAGCCACAGCCGGCGTGTCTGTTACAGGTAGGAGGCGAGAGGCACCACAGGGACCCAAGCGAGAGGTGCGAGGGCGGTGGGGAGAGCTGAGGGATCCCTGCATTGTTTTTGTATATGGACATGGGCACCGGTCTGCGCACCGGTTGTGTTGATAGAGGCCTGCGTGCCTACATTTATTCATTTATTCATTCATTTATTGTATACCGGCCTGCGAGCCGAGTACGGGTTGTATAGTTGATACCGGCCTGCGAGCCGAGTATATTTTTGATATGAGGGACCGGCCTGCGAGCCGAGTCGAGATTATTGTCATTTATTGCGGCCTGCGTGCCGGCTTTGTTGTATTATGAGATCACAGAGGTCCCGATGCAGGGCATATTGTATATTGGAAACGTTGTATATGTGATATATAGATATGAGGATTTGACTCACATGCTGTGTTCAAAATGTTTTTAAGTATTTTGTCGATGGTTTGTGATATTTGATGTATGATAAGTTTAATTGACATGTTGATATATTGATGATGTTGATGTTTGTTGTTAATGGGATGCAGTCATGTTATATTATGAAATGTGGCATGTTTTGTTGCTGGTTTGGTGACATTGTTATATATGTATCGATGAGTTGGATCCAAATGGTGTATAGATTGATAGTTTTTTTGATATCCTTAGATGATGGCATGTTTGTTTTGGTAATGTAGATAGATGATATGGATGAAATCGTAATGAGAAGTGGATTGGATGGACAAATATGGATAATGGTGTTGTTATGCAGGAAAAGAGGCGGGCGTGATAAAAAATTAGGTAGAAAATGAAGAAAAGAACTATGTTTCAAAAAGCGGAGTGTATAACCGATATCGGTTAGGTAACCGACGGCGGTAGTTAGTAGACCGATATCGGTTATGTAACCGATACCGGTTATTTAGGTATGAGCTTTTCTAAAAATAGAAAAGCTAGGGTGGCAACTTAAGTTCTAATTTTGAGAGCCATGCAAGAAGTTAAATACGTGAACACGACGCTTTTTGACGACTGAGATAGGTAATTGCATGAGAGATTTGAGTGATAAGGAGAAAAGAGACAGGGAAAGTGAATGTGATCTGAGATTCGAAGGCGAAAGGCAAATTTGAAAAGGGTGGTGATCATGGCGAACAAGGAGAAGCATCCGGTGGCGGGGACGAGAGGGAAGACAAGTGCCACCTCAAGAGGTAAACGTTTTGGTTGTGATTTGATCTTGCATGTTTTGTGAATAAGATGGGGAGAGTAGGTGGGTAGATATGAGAAAGAAAACATGATAACAAGGGTTATAAATGAGGTGAGTGTTACGTGGTAGGTAATCAAGGGTTTCGGGTATGTCTGTGTATACAGAGAGGGATAAACGAGCAATTTATTGTCGTAGGTGGTTGTTTAGGCAAGGTGTATGTAATTGTGATAGTGATTGATAGCGGTTAGGGAACCGGTATCGGTTACTTAACCGGTACCGGTTATTTATAACCGATACCGGTTACTGGAGGAATTTCCAGAATGTGAGAAAAACCCTTAGGGATTTGATGGATTGAATGGTTGTTTGTTGTTTTGATGTATGCAGGCAGAGGCAGGGTTGAGGATGAATGATAGTGTGCCAGCGTTGTTGTCACGAATCCGAGCGGATGTAACACCAGCAGAATGGACATTGATAAATCGTTTGGGGTTAAGTGGAATCTGCTATTATTCATGAATCACACGTAACCATGCTATGTTGCAGGCGTTGATTGAAAGATGGAATCCAGAGAAGAATACGTTCTATCTGCCAACAGGGGAGATGACAGTAACATTGGAAGATGTGTTCCATATTTTGAGGCTCCCTATTACAGGAAAACCAGTATATCAGGCATTACCTAGCGTGGCGCGGGGAGCGATAACAGCAGTATTTGGTCCATACGCACGAGATTTGACACAACGAGGTTTGTCATTCACATATGGGATAATGTATGCAGCACACCCTGAGGAGACAAGGTTAGCAGTGATATTAATGATAGCGGTAGGGTATTATGCATTACCGAGGGCGGAAGGGGGAAGATTTCCAAAGGCATTGATGTGTGTTATTTGGGAGATGATAGAAAGGAACGTGACTTTTGCATGGGCACCTGCATATTTGGCGGAGCTATACAGGGGTTTATGGGCTTGTAGGCAAAATCACAGGACTACATTGGATGGTTCATACTTATTACACTGTTGGGCCTATGAGCACATTGTTTGTGTGCGACCAATAGGCCGACCCATCCAGTCAGGAGAGACCGGAGTACAGAGGTTGGGGTTCAGACGATGGGTCCAGACAGAACAAGAGGCAAGATCCCAGTGTGACGGGTGACATTGAGTATTACAGCGGTATGGGAGAGGGTGGCGATTGCGGATATACATTGGAGGCCTTATGGGAACTATATGGTAGCAGAGAACATAGGCGAGGAGTTGAGGGTGTAGAGCGATTGAGGTGGATCACGGGGCACGAGGCTAGGTGAGTATGAGAGGATTCTATAGATCGCGTGCGGTGACGATTTGGATTTTTGCAGATATACCCCGGCTTATAGACCATATATGAGGATCGCGCGAGGCGGCATTCTCACCTCCCGGCCAACACCTCCGAGAAGGGCCGAGAGGAGATAGCGGCCGATCGCATGAGTGTAATGGATGCGAGGCAGCGAGAGGCCTATAGGTTATGGTGGGTAGTAGAGTTGCGAGGTGTACGTGATCGCCACGACATATTTGTGATTACAGCGGAGAGAGATCGTCTGCAGAGTTTAGTTCAGCAGCTCCAAACGTAGGTGAATGAGGCAAGAGGATTGTTAGCAGTTGCGGAGTCATGGGCGGAGAGACTAGAGGCTGGATTCCTCCATGCGAGGGAGCGTGTTCATATGTTACAGGAGAGATTGGCAGATCAGTGGGCGGTACCAATAGCCATGGTACCGTTGAGGACAGAGAGGCCTGGTGAGAGGCGTCGACGATCACGGTCATCACCTAGTGCGGGATGAGGCGTGAGGGTCTGAATAAATGTTAGCAAGGTATAAGAATAAATAAGGATGCCGACCTGCGTGTCGATGATAGAGGAGATGTATTTGTTTAACATCTAAATAAGACTGAATATGTATGTTGATTTGAGTTATGATAATAATAAGAATGTTTTCGTTTTGACTGTTGGTGTTTTGAAAAAGGATAAAAGAGGAATGTGATTAAATAGAAATACACAAAAATATTTATATTTACCACACATGATAGGTTATGGTCGGGGATGGTCGAGCTAACCTTGGATGACCCCATGTCTCCGAAGTGCTGCCTATATAGCCCATTACACAAAGCAAGGAGGGGCCTCAGACCGATGTAGTTCTCCCTTAGGACCAGGGGAGAGGTGAATTTAGGTATGGTTAGGAAATTTTTGGTTGGTAAAAATTTTGATATTAATATTGGTAAGGTAAGGTTGATGGTGTTGGTAATGAATTGGTGATGTTGTAAAAGGTATAAGGGAAGCAAAAGTTAGCCTACCCAAGTAGTAGGGAACCATGTCCTGATTAAGATCAACACACAATCCTAGATGCGAGGCAAAGAGGAAAGAATGCTCCGTAGGTGAAAAGAACTAAACAAACCACATAATAACGTAGAATGAGCTTGAACCCCTAGGTACCTTGCATAGACGAGAAGTCGATAGGTGAAAAGAGTTGTATAATCACAATATATCGGGTGTACGTGGATGGTATAGCTGAGTACGGAGAACTTATTACAAATGGTGAGGTGAGGTGGATGGTATAGCTGCGAGTACGGAGAACTTATTACAAAGTGAGTGTTACGACGAAAGAGAACCTACCCTAAATAGACAAGTCCATGACTCAAAAGTTCTTTTGAATGAGGCTTTTATTTTATTGAATTATAGGCGATCGATGCGGGAAGTCTACAAGGGATATTGATTATATTATTCTTGAGGTCTTCACAAAGCTGATCAATGCGAGAAGCTTGAGAAAAGGCTGAGTGTGCATAGCTGTCCTTCGAGGGAGCAGTCTATTTATAGTAACAGCTGTGATTTTAGTGCATAGCTGTCCTTCGGGGGAGCAGTCTATATATGATAGCAGCAATAGTTTGGCATATAGCTGTCCTTCGAGGGAGCAGTCTATATATAATTTAGATAGCTAGATGTTCTTTTGGTGTGAAGCATCTAGTTTGGTAGGAAGTTTGACTCAAGAAAATCCCATAAGAAGGTGTTATTTTAATACTTTGAAGTCATGGACTAGACTAAAAAGGGGAAGGCATCGTTAAGGGGAGGTGAGAAGTGAGCTTGATTTTATTTGGAGATATAGGAAACAAAGTGTATGTAGCGGTAAATGAGCTCAAGGGATGAGCAGTAGGTAGATAGGAAGTGATGTAACACTAAATTCAACAGTAGAATGGTCGAAGATGCAAGGCATTAAGGGGTTCAGGCTCAGGCTTACCATTAAGCGAAGCTAAATGATAAGTACCTGATCCATAAGTGTGAGTGATTATATAAGGCCCAATCCAATTAGGAGCAAATTTTCCACGTTTACTCTTTTCCAGTTTGGTTACATGTTGATTCTCTTTGAGGACAAGATCACCAACTTTAAAGGTACGCTCATGAAGTCGCTTATCATAAGCACGCTTGATGCGTTTTTGATAGATTTGAAGGTGATCGAGAGCTGTAAGACGACGTTCATCAAGAAGCTCCAATTGGGCTAACCGCTCTTGGCAGAAATCATCGTTGGTGAGAATATCCTGAAGAGATATCCTGAGGGAGGGTATTTGTATTTCGAGAGGCAAGATGGCCTCGGTACCATATACCAAAGAAAAAGGTGTAGCACTAGTGGAGGTACGAATGCTAGTACGATAAGCCCAAAGGGAAAAGGGAATGTGCTCGTGCCAATTTCTTCCGGACTCATTGACAACTTTCATGAGGATTTTGGTTAGGGTTTTATTAGAGGATTCGGCTTGTCCATTTGCTTGTGGATAGTAGGGTGATGAGAAGCTCGTTTGATACCAAAGTTGTCACAAAGGTCTTGTAATAACTTATTTTTGAAAGATTTTCCATTATCATTATCGGGCGATGAGGAACACCAAAACGACAGATAATGTGGTGATTAATGAACTCTACAATTTTTTCTTTTTGGTTGAAATGAGTGGAATAGCCTCCACCCATTTTTGTAATATTCGGTTCTTTGTGATAATCCATCGGTGACGTTGCGAAAGAGGCGGGTGAATCTCACCAATAAGGTCTAAACCCCATTGTGAGAAAGGCCAAAAATGCAGGGCGACTGTAGGGGGTGGCTAGGAGTATGTTGAAGGTTGGCGTGTTGTTGACACATAACACAACGCTTAACATATTCGTAGCAATCGTTATTGAGAGTAGGCCAATAATAACCAAGGCGAAGGATTCGTTTGGCCATGGCAAGGCCGCTAAAATGCCCGCCACAAATACCGTCATGTACTTGTTGGATGGTATGGGTGACCTCCGCACCGGTGAGACATCGAAGGAGGATGCCATCAAAGCCACGTTTATAAAGGAGTCCTCCCATAACAAGATAACGAGAAAGCGCGTTTAAGAAAGCGCGTTTGCGGTACTAGTAAGGTCGAGATGGGAGAACGAGAGGTTGTAAGGTAGTCGTGAAATTGGTGATACGGGTATCCTATGAATTAACAGACACATTATTTATCGTACAAACAACCGAGGCTGAATAAGATGGGGCAAAGAGTTGTTGGACCAAGACGAAAATGTCAGAGTCAGTTGATGAAGCTGGAATTTGCGAGGCTAAGCAAGCCATAGTATCCGCAAATTTGTTAGTGGAGCGGGGAATGGTTTGGATAGAATAGCGAGTAAATAAGGCTAGAAGTGAATCCACATAGTGTTTGTACTTTTGAAGTTCCTCATTTTTGCATTGGTAGATGCCCATAACTTGATTGACTACCAATTGAGAATCGCCAAAAATATTGATAGATTTGATACCTAAGTGTAACGTAACTTGGAGACCCAGAACAAGGGCTTCGTATTCCACTGTATTATTAGTGCAAGGGAAATCAAGTCGAAATGAAAGAGGCATAGGCTCGGCGTCGAGAGGAATGAGAACAACGCCGGCTCCTCCACCGCGGTGGCATTTGGATCCATCGAAGAAGAGGGTCATTGGATACGACTCCTCCTTGAGGGAAAGAGTAGCGATGAGTTCGTCTGGGAATGTAAAATTGGTAAATTGTTCCCCTGGTAAAGGGGCTTCCGCAAGTTGATCTGCGATGGTTTGTCCTTTGATTGATTTCTGGTGGACAAACTCAAGGTCGAGGTCGGCGAGGAGCATGAGCCATCTGGGGAGCCGTTGTTTAGATGGAGTTTGGCATACATGTAATGGATGGGGTCCGTGTTGGTGATGACGAAAGTTTTGTGATTCAGAAGGTAGTGTCGGATTTTGGTAGCCACGAATGATAGGGCTAGGCATAACTTTTCTACATGTGTATACCTAGTCTCATAGTCCACCAAAGTATGACTTATATAATAAACGGCTTGTTCTCGATTCTCGGAGTCACGATGTGCAAGCATGGCCCCTACAGCATGGTCAGTGGCGGAAAGGTAAAGGTAGAAAGGGTGGTCGTCCTGAGGTGGGATAAGCACGGGTGGATGCAAGAGATAAGTTTTGAGAGCTTCAAAGGCTAGGTGGCACTCTTCGCTCCATTGAAAATCAATGTCCTTTTTAAGAAGGTGATGGAAAGGTTGACATTGATCCGAGAGTTGGGAGATGAAACGTCGGATAGATTGGAGCTTACCTTGTAAACTATGCAATTGTTTGAGATTGGTAGGTGGGGGCATTTCTAGGATAGCTTTGAATTTAGATGGGTCGACCTCGATGCCACGCAAAGAGACGATAAAGCCAAGAAGTTTCCCCGAAAGGACACCAAAGACACATTTCTTTGGTTGAAGGTGGACAAAATATTGTAACAGGCGATCAAAAATAATGGTTAAAACATCGAGATGTTCACTACGATGTTTAGATTTGCCAAGAAGATCGTCGACGTAATCTTCAAGGATAGTGTGCATAATGTCATGAAAAATGTAGGTCATAGCCCGCTGATAGGTTGCACCAGCATTCTTAAGGCCAAATGGCATTACACGGTAACAGAAGGTTCCCCAAGGAGTTATGAAGGCAGTTTTATGTTGATCGGCGGGGGCAACCAAAATTTGGTTATATCCCGAGAAGCCATCCATGAGAGAGAGCATCTCATGGCCTGCAGTGAGATCTACAAGTTGGTCAATGCTAGGGGGGAAGTCATCCTTAGGGCAAGCGAGGTTAAGATCTCGGAAATCCGTGCATATCCGAAGTCCCCCTGTCGCTTTAGTGACAGGTACGATGTTAGAAATCCATTGAGGATAGTCAATAGGCAGAATGAAGGAAACAGAAAGGAGTCGTTGAAGCTCCTCTTTGACCAAGAGAGCAATGCGTGGATGCATTTTTCTCAATTTCTGTTTAATTGGCTTGGAATCGGGTTTTAGTGTAATGTTATGGACAGCAATGTCAGGATCAATTCCTGGCATGTCAGCGTAGGACCAAGCGAAGGCTTGGTTGCGAGCACGGAGAAAGGTAGTAAAGGTGACTTGTTCTGATGCGTTAAGGGATTGTCTGATCTTCACAATGTGAGGATCCTCCTCCGTGTGGATGTTGATTTCTATAGTAGATTCGTTCAGCATGGTTTGAGTTTCAGATGGTAAGGCGCGTTGAATATAAGAGTCATCCGCGCCAAGGTAAGTGAGGATGGAGTCATCATCCTGGCACTCAACAACGTTAATTGAAGGTGAGTCCTCTTCAATCATGTCTAGATATAGAAGGGGAAGAGAAGATGGGTCCTCATTATCGCGTTGATAAGTGAGAGGACCTATGAAGATAGCATTTATGAAAAAAAAAAATTAGGAGGGATAGATTCAGGGTCCATCAATTCTGTGGGTGATGAAGGCAAAATGGGTGATGATGGTTCGGTAGGGGTGACGTCGTTGTCTTCTAGAAGACAACTGACACGAGGTTCCTTCGGTGTAAGTGTTCCCGGAAATCTGAGACCACTACGATCATTGTGCTTGCGTGTAGTGATGGGGATGAGCGTATGTCGGCCTTGTTCATAAAGACCAAAACCAAAGCCTTTCCAAGCACAGCGAGTCAATAAGGTGAGGGTGAAACGACGGTTTGTCAGGTACTGAAAATCAGATTGGAAAGGAATCACACCAAGAGGAGGCTCAGGGGCAATAGAAGATGTGTCGACACCCCCATATGTTAGGTTAGTGCGGCAGTGAGGTGGTCCGTAGGGGATTACTTCCCCCACACGATGATCATAGGTAGGATGTGCATATACTTGTCCATACTCCTGTGGGGTATGGAAAGAACTAACGTTATATAGGCGATACTCCCCCAGCGTAAGGCGTTGAAAAACATCTACTAAGGGGTCTACGGTTGGGATGTTAGCTGCGGGAAGGGAAGTGGTTTTTGCGACGGTGGTTTCATCAGTTGAAGGTGTAGGTGCGGTTGAGGTGGATGGTTGAGGTACATTTGAAGAGGACGGTTGGGTTGAATGAATGGGTGTCTTGATTGGTACAAGCACATCGTTAGGGCGGTATAACATATTGCAGGTTTTAAAGGGGGGAGGATCAGCTTTTACGGTGTAGGACTTCCCCTCGTACTCAAATTTTATGCATCTATGTAATGTTGAGGGAACGCATCCCATAGCCCGGATCCAAGGGCGACCTAGCAATATGTTATATTGGAACTCTCCTTCAAGGACATAGAAGAGTTCGGGTAAAGTACGTGGTCCTACCCGAATGTTGAGGATCACGGTGCCTAAGGTAGAGGTAATAGCATCATTGAATGACCGCAACATGATGGGATTGGCACACATGTAGCTAGAAGGGATATTCATTTGTTGGAAGGCTTTTGAAGAGATGATGTTTAGGCTAGCGCCCGTCAATCATAACACGCGTACCGAATGTCCCGGACGTAAGCTGAGATGAAAAGGGTAGGGTCAGGATCTTCTGTACCAAAGTCAACAATTTCATCTTCAGAGAAACTGACTGCCGTAGCTTGTTGTACAGAGACAGAAGTGGTTGGGGTAGTGGGTTGTTTTGTGAGAGAAGCAACATGATTGGGTGTTAGAATGGAGGCAACAGGCAGGGTTTCATTAGGTAAGACCTCGAAGCTATGTTGGACGATGAGGCCACGGATGATGTGGTATCAGAAAACAACCATGGGGAAATAGGAGTGACCGAAAACAAATCTTTTGATGATGGAATTTGTTTAGGGTTGATAGGTGGATAGGATACGCGGGGGTGACGGTGTTCTTTATACCCTTGGATTTCGGTATGGCGCGAGAAGGCGTAGGTTGCTTTAAAGAAAACGGGAGGTATGATATATTGATGCAAGGTGGAGGGATGAGGTCCCAATATGGAAGGTAGGTGTGACGATGATGGTTTTGATTGTGATAGAGGCACGGATTGAGTTTGTCTCCTAGGTGGCGGGGTGGCTTTATTTTTGGATAAATCGAGTCACTTAGGTGGGTGCGTTAGACTGGGCATTGGTGAGGTCCCAAGTGTAGGGGAAGATTTGGTTAGGTTAATAGAGGTGGATGGGCTACTTGGTATAGATACGGGGGGTGAGAATGAGGACATAGGCATTTTGAGTTTCTGTAAACACTTAGGGTATATGGTAGAGGTGTCCGGATCGGTCATCTGCATTTGAGTAGAATAGGGGTACTTAAACGTTCCCATAGGATTCGTCTATCTTACGGAGAATGAGGTCTTGGTGTGAATTGGAATTTTTGTATGGAAGAAAGGTGGGTTGTGATTCCAGTCCACTTTATCAATAGATATTAAGAGGTCGACCGGTTGTTGAAAAGATTTAGGCGATGAAGGACTAATAGGCGGAGGACATGTTTGAGAGGGTCTCTGTTATGGTTAAAGAATTTGGTGATGTTGGTGCAAGAGATTTCTTTTCTAAGGATGTCAAAAGGAGTAGCGAGCCTTCCTCTCGTGCAGCAAGAGCGGTAGAAGGGGACGTTTGGGAAATAGATAAATTAGATAACATTCGTTCGCAGTCTTGTAGGGATGTGGTGTAAGCAGACTCATCGATGAGAAGAGAAGTTTGGGCAGTTAACTCTTTTATGGGTAAAGGAATGATTTCGCTTTGGCTTGATGGTGGTGAAGGAGGTTCGGACTCCTGCGTTAGTGGAGAGGCTTGATTCAAAATTTTCTAGATAGAGGCTTTTGGCTGGGAGTCGAAGACTGCATGGATCTCATGAACACTCTCCTCGGCTAAGATATCCTGGTTTACATTACTATTGGACGAGTGATTTGGGAATGGTTTGTTGAAGATTTTCAAATTTCGGTTGGCAGGGGCATTAGGATTATCGAGGGTTATATCCCCTGCGTCAACCATTTCCTGCACTATGTTTTTCAACATCTTGCAGTTTTCATGACTATGTCCTTTTACGCGGTGAAAGTTACAGAAGTCATTTTCTTTGTACCAGGAAGGTATAGCGCGGGTGGAGTCAAACCCGGAGTGAGGTTTAATAGGAGGCAAGGTGATAGCTCCGGCTTTGAGCAATTTTTCCAAGATGACACCATAAGTTTCTCCCAAGGGAGTGTAATTGATGGGCTCGGCTTTGTACTTATAGGTGGTTTTTGGTGGGGTATTAGACGGTGCTTGAGATTTGACCATCACCGCGTGAACAGCTCCTTTTGATTTAGAAGAAGTGGATGTGTGAGGAGTGGTGGTGTTTGGTTTATTGGTAGAATCTGGAGTTCAGAAATTGGGGTTTTTGTTGCGCAACCACAATTTCTCTTCTTCTAAGGCTCGAATTTCTAGCTTTCGAGCCATGGTAAAGGCCTCATCAAATGTGTGGAAAGTTTGAATTTGAAGAGTAGGAGAAATGTGCTTAGCACATGCCCGTGTAAAAAGTTCGATAAGTTCAGCCTGAGGCAAGGCATATGTAAGTTGGTTAATAAGGCCACGCCATCGTCCAACGAAATCTGCGATAGATTCGTCTTCGAATTGTCGGATGGCATAAAGGTCGATGATAGATACTTTCTTGGCAATGTTAATGGAGAAATGATCCAAGAAAGATTGGGCTAGTTGGTTAAAAGAGAAGATTGAGTCTTTGGGTTAAAGCACTATACCACTCAAGGCGGGTCTGATAAAGACATGGGAAAAGTTCGAGTAACAAGGCATCATCATGAGCAATCAAATAACAAGCATGTCTAAATGATCGCAAGTGTTGTTGAGGATCCTCTTTACTATTAAAACGAGTAAATTTCGGCAATTTCCATTGAGGAGGATACGAATGAAGGGGACGAGAAGGGTGAATAGGCTCCGACAAACTTGTTCGTATGTCAAGGTGCTACGACTTCTGAAACAGAGGCCTCCAGATTTTGCATTTTTTCCATCATTTGTTTGATGAAATCCGTGGTTGGATGAGATGATGGTGTAGTTGTGGTAAACAGAGGCAAATTGGGCCAAGGGCCTCCACTGGACAATGGTGGGGTTAAGTGTTGATAAGGTATGGAGGATGAATATGTTGAGGTGACCGAATAGGGATGTCCCATATAAGATGTTGAGGTCACTGGATACGTGTATGGGAATGAAAAGGTAGGCGGAGCTTGAGAAGGAAAGCTAGTGTGGATAGGTGGCAGAGAGCAAGTCATGAACGGAGCAGTCTGCAAGAGAGATGAGGTAGGGGCAGTCGGCGGTAATGATATGTGGGGTCCAAGATTAACCAACGGAAAGCCAATCTGAGTCGTATGAACCTCTGAAGCCGTCGGATTGGGAGACGGGGCTAAAGATGCAGGAAGCAAGGCGGTGTTATCAGGCGGAGTGGGAGCTAAATGAGCAGCTATACTAATAGGCATACCAACAAGGAGCTGACCATCAGGCGTACGGTCAGGGGTATGAGACAAATAGTATTGTACAGCGCTAGAATTAGCATCCAGAAACTTGGCAAAGTCCTTATCTCCCACAGGAATTTTAGGAACCTCGCTGGTATCCGTAGGATTCCCCACAGAATGTGAAGGGGGTGATTCAGGCAAAGAAACAGAGCAAGCATGTGAAACCATGGCGGCGGCTTGCTTTCAAGTGATAACAACCATGGACAGGAGTTCACAGTAGGGTTTCAATCTGTCAGGAATAGAAACAAACTCAGACCGGTAAAATTGGTAGGTTGCTGGTTTGTCAGGAATTGGAAAAGACAGTAACCGATATCGGTCTAGTAACCGATGTCGGTTATACTATAGCCGACGTCGGTCAGGTAACCGATGTCGGTGTAAGAAGTCTAGGCTAACAAGATATAAAAGGCTGCTAATTTGTTTTTTAACAACGTTTAGTATACTTGTCAAATTATTGATCACAGAAGACAGAGTATGAGAAAGAAAACAGAACTAAAAACAAGCAAGATGCACACGTAAATCCAGAGATTAACCCTAGGGTTAATTTTAATTATTGTGGGCTTATGCCTTTAGACATAGAATGATGTCAATCCTAAACAAAAGACTTAGGGGAAATGTCAAGTTGTTTTGGCTTATAAGGTTACCTCAATTAGGCGGAGGAATACCGGAAAAGGGGGATGTTTGAGTGTTGTGTTAATTGTGAAGTGATTCAAGTATGTGTTGTGTAGTGAAAGTAAGATTAATTTCTTGTCAATACCATGGATATCACCCCACGTGTACGACATTTACTTAATCTATGTTCACTAGAATTGAAAAATGCAAAGAAGTCTGAATGCAATGCACGTGTTTTAAACCCAAATCGAAAATGATATTCGATGAAGCAAAAGAGATGACTTTCACTAATGCAAGATGTAAAAGCAAAGCAAGTTCTTTTATCAAAATAATACAAAACCTTGTGAATATCTTTTAGAAGAAGAAAACAGCAAGTATACTCCCTATATGAAAGCAAGCAAGAAAGAAAGAAACCCAAAATGGGTCCCACCGGGCGTGCCAAAATGTTTCACTCGGAATGTTTCATTCCTTTTAGAAACAGATAAGGTTAGGGCTAGGAGGAATACCTGTTGAACGTCGAGATGGTGTGCGCGTACCGTAGAGAAAGATCAGGTTGACTGCGAAGAACTCCTTTTTGTCTTGGAAGGACTACCTGCAAATAAGAACACAAGACCACAAGATTTTGATTAGACAATAAATGAGGGAACTGCCTTGGGCCCAGGAAATATAAAACTTCCTTTCGAAGGTGGTCAGTTCCCCTGCTAATATGAATTAACACAAAAGACTGTAAAATATCAATTAAATTGCTTCGTTGAGATGGGTAGGGGAAAGGCTGATTTCTAGTTTTGAGTCACAATAACGATACCGTTTTGATAACCGATATCGGTATGGTCTAGGGTTGGTTGTTTTGTGGGGTGGTTGTGTTGTAGGGTTACAGTGTTGTTGGTAAGGCTAGTATATGAGTGATATTAGGTAATGAGATGGTGAGAGGTAAATGAATGATAGTTAGATGCAATGACACGTTGGGTAGTGGATCTAGGAATGGATTTATGGGGACTGTGATTCAAAAAGTCTAAGAAACGTTATTAAAGAGGACATGCAAGGTGTAACTTACTGGTTATTGACGAAGATGCAGGTCCAGGAACTCTGATGACAAAGGCAGAACTCAAGTGGGATGGCTTGACACACAGAAGATGAGAGATCTCCCTCCCGATGATCAGCTGAGTATCACAGGTTTCTGGCTATTCCGTTGCAGTTCTGGGCTTGATCTCCTTTTGCTGCAACTCTCCTTGTCTCTTCACTCGTCTCTGCTCGGCCAAGTGAAGATTCGAATGCTCTTGATCACTCCCAATGATCTCTGTTGATTCAAAAATCCTTCGACCCTTGATTTTGGTTAGGGAGCCCATTTACAGGGAACCGATGGCGGTTACGTAACCGACGGCGGTCGAGTAGGAACCGGCATCGGTAAGGAAAAAGTAGGCTATTTTTAGTAAAATAGCCCACCTTCCCTGCTTTTCTCCCGAGGGATTAGTTGCGGGCTTGGTCAAGTGACTAGAATGTCGGTTTTGGGTGTGAGAAAGGGGTCCTTAATCATGGGTGTAGGTGTAGACCAAGTTATAGGTCTTAATTAGGTTAGTTTAGGGTTTAGGACTAGGTCACGATGAGGTGGCAAAATGAGGTGGCAGGTGAGGTGATGTGGATTTATCAATTACGAGGTAATTAATAAATAATTGTGTAAGGTTTAGGTGATGAGGTTAGGATACGAAATGAGATGTGGGTCACAAAGGGGTCGTAAGACACAAATTTGGTGTCTCTGAGGAAGGAGCCAATGTTGTCCACTCAAAATTTCCCCTCCCTTTGAAACTTTAAAAAGTTGAAATTCTGATTTGGAACCTTTTTCTGATGTTCTGGTAAAGGGAGAAGTCGAAAAGTTTGGTAAATTCTACATTTTTTGAGTCATTTGTGTGATTTTTGGTTCTATCAGACATTTTTGTCCCAACTATCCCAAGTGCGCCCGAGCTCTCTGTTTTTCGATTGGATGCTTTCTCCAAAATTTGTTAAACTTGCGGGCCTGTCAGAACTTTTGTTCCAACTGTCCCAAGTTCGCCTAGGCTCTCTATTCCTGTTCATTTGATGAGGCCACATCACATCCTCCACATAATTTTTCCCCTCATGTCCCTAAAACGTTTGTACATTCATTCCCCTCATCGCCCGCATTGGCTGAATCACACTTTTGCGTCCCCGCGTGTCCCAAATGTACCAAAGGCCATCCGGGCTAATTTTTCTCACTCTTTCCGATGCTTTCTTTTTGAGTTGGTGGGTATGAATTTAATGTGCATTTATAACCCTCTCTCTCCTAAACGGCTATTTAATAGACTGCCCCTCTATGCATTTTTACACACTACTTCTCATTAACATCTGCTCATACCCTTGCGATTGAAACCATTTGCTCGCGTCCTCATTTTCCCCTGCAATTTCATCATGGATTCAAGCTGTACATTTGCTTTTCCAAATACTATTAACATGAAGATTAAATTCCAAGGTCAAGAGCAGGTTTCTCCACTCGAGTCTATCATTCCCAATATCGGGGACAGTGAAGTTCGTCACCTGGACTTTGCTGATTTTTGGACTAGGTTGATAGACCTGAACCCCTCTCCAATGGCACAAATGATTAACGATAGCGGCTTGGCATTTGCTGCTGGTTTTCCTATCTCAGTACAATGTGTAGACATGGTACTCACCTGCGGGGCTCACTTCAACCCCAGTTCGTGTGAATTGACAAATGTACATGGGGAGCTCATCACCAAGCTTGATGCTTTTGCCACCATTATCACTACTATAAGAATCCCAGAGATGGATAATTCCATGGTAATCTCCCAAAATAAAGCACAAGCTCTTTTTGATCAAGACAACAAGAAATATAAATCCGAATTACAAATTCTTGGCTGAAGAACCCTAAAAGGGGGCATCCGAATATCCAAAGCCCTATTTAGGTTTGATTTCAATGAGGAGTTATCAAACTTCATAATCCTATTAGCTCGGGTTATGGGCTTGCCTTCTACTAATGAGTTCCACTTCTGGATGTGCCCACTTATCAACATAGTGTGTGAAGGTACCCAAAACATCAACTAGGTAGAAATCATCTGTATGAATTTGACAGAGTAGTTGTCCCATGTACAACAAACAAAAAAGTTCTACATGACTTCCTACCTGATGTATACCCTAGCAGCATCCAGACAGTGGTTTGGCTTTACATACATTGATGCTCAAAAGGGTGATCCTATATATGCTTACTGCCCTCAGTTCACCCTGGACACTAGCAACCATAATTTCAGGAGGGTAAATGATGCCTTCACCATGTACATTGTAAGGCTTCTAGAAAGTGACACTACAAGGAGGTTTTCAGACGAAGCCATGAGCCTGATTGCAAAGTATGGAGCCTACTTCATTCAGTTCAGAAGGTTCTCTTACATCAGGCTAGCAGGTTATGAGAGCACTCCTCTTAAGCTCCCCATGTTTTGTAATGATAAGATGGCCCTGATTGAAGTATGCAGGAAATTAGACAAATTACACAGAACCTGCAGGGATAAGAAGATCACTGGGTTGCACTTTCCCATATCTTTGGGAAACTATACATGCAAAACCACTCGAATGCTTAGAACATTGAGAGGGCCCTTGCTCCCATCACTGTCCATTTCTTTAGGCCTAGAACCTACTTCGACTTGAAGAAATTCATTGAGTTGAACATTAGAATCAACTATCATCATAGGAACATTGAAGATTATTGGGCTGACTGCATAGATGATTTTGAGGCTAGAAGGAGGCATTATGGCAGGTTTCCTCTTCAGTTAATTCATAACTTGTATCAAATTCTGAAGGACTTCAGGATGACAACACAAACCTGTTGTCATATGAGTATGAAACTGTAATCAAGCACACTCCTATAGAGGATCTGGACTGGTTTAAGAGAGAGAAAGATGATTTGGTTGAAATCCTCACCCCTGTCCTGGTCAGGACCAAATTCTAGGTTGATAGAAAGGCTCATGAGCTAAGGAAGAACGCAGGAGAATCCTCTTCCAAAGACACCTCGACCCTAAGGAAGGAGGAACAAACACCTAGTTTAGAGGTACTGTACAGACTCCTCCTGCCTCATCAAGTAAAGGTCCTGCATCCTCCACTCCTTCCTCCTCCACTCAGTCTATCAAAAGAAGGTGAAGGAGGTCAAAAGGATCCTGTTGAAGAAGACCCTCTGCCAAAGCATTCAAAGCTACCTTTTGGGCTAGAGAACATCATTGTTCTTAGTGAGAGTGAAGATAGTGAAATGCCAAATCCTGCAGATGCTTCTGAAACCACAATGGATAAGGAGTAGGAGATTCATAGCACCGAGCCTCCAAGCAATGTGGATTCTTCTGTCCAAGATGCCTCGTCTACTCCACTCACATCCTTATTGGAGGCCACAACAGTAAACACTCTCGTGCCATGAGTTCTCTCACTCTTGGTTCTCTTGCTACTCCCTCTTCCTCTTCTTCCACTTTTGCATGGGTACAACCGTTTGTTGATAGTAGGAAGAGGAAGTCTTCTTCTCGAGATCTCAGGGCCCAATTTTGATGTTGTGGCGGCCTTGTTGGGTACTACTCCTTCTACTCCTGCCAAGAAAGATAGAACAACCTCAAGGATAGTAATAGATGCCCAAGGTCAGCAATTTCTTGAGATAGCCAAGCCCAAGGTTGACAAGCCAGAGTAGGATTTACAGGCCTCTGATTTGGAACTCTCAAGGATCTCCATGGGAGAATCTACTCCTGAAGGTGAAATACACAACCTTCAAGAAATAATCACCAGGGTCATTGGGAGGGTAGAGAAAGGAGCAGACTATAGAGCAGCTGGAGGAGTAGGCTCAAGTACTTTCTAGTTTCATCAAGTCACTGCTATCTAAAGATAAGGTTCTAGACCCTACCCCATTGACTGCACTCCCACCACCTGTGATTCTCATCCAGGATGAAGTCCAAAGCATCAAGGATATACACAGGTACTCCATCTATGGGAGGGCTATGGAGGCCATGGTGGATGACATGCTTGTTGCAGGGTTGAATTTCATTGGTGAAGCCTTCAAGCTCAATGAGAAGGTGAACAATCTGCAACAGAAGCTCTCCTCCATAATTGGGAGCATGGATAAAGAGCTCAAACTTTGGAGCAGCTACATAGTAGACCTTTTCTGATGGGGCTAGAATGATGAAAATATTTTGGTGGCAAGTAAGGTCTTTGATGATGTAAAGGATAACTTGTCACAGTCATGGGTATTCAACGTAGAATGGAAAATCAGAGTGCTAGAGGAGGCTTTGGGAGAACTAAGGAATAGCTGGCAGAAGGGAGAAGCTTTCAAAACTCTAGTGATATCTACTTTTAAGGATATCCACTGTCACCTCCATGATGAGACCTCAGGTGTACCTTTCTCCCTATAGGAAATCAAAGCTCAATTCAGAGCTTTTGTCAAAGGAAATTTGTTTAAAGAGGACTCCATCACCAAGGAGAAGATCAAGGAAATCTGCTCCCTCCAGTCTGCCATTGAGGAAGCAAATAAAGAGTACCATACACACACTGAGTTTGACAAGGAGATGGAGAAATGTTTGGGGTCTTGGACCCAGGCTACTGCCAACACATCGGTTCCACGTGGTAGGGACATAGCAGAGGCTTTGAAGAGGTTTAGACAACGGATCCTCAAATTAGTGGGCCCATCCCAATCATGATCGCTTGTCTTCTGACTTCTCTCTTTCTTCTTCTTCTAAATTTGGACTTATTGTAAATTAGTTGGGGTTTTGCATTAAGCATCCCTTTAACTAAAACACTTTAGTTTAAAGAAGTAGTTACTGAGTGTAACTAATTTGTAAAATTATATAGTAGTCTCTCTCTGTCATTTTAAAAGGGCTGGAACTTGGTTTATTCTTGAAAGTGTAAAAGAGTAGCAAAGAAATCAATACAAAAGGATTTTCTTTCTTTGTTCATCTGATCCTATTATTCTTTGTTATCCATTGAATATTGTTGAATTATTTGTCTACATTATGTCAAGAAGCTTTGTATTCTTGTGGATGTTATTTCTGGAACTTTGTGTCTTTGCAATAGCATCGTATTGATTCAAATACAAATGGTTCTATTCCAAACTATCTTACTCTAGCATGCATAAGGAATTATTTTGTTATCTATAATTCTAGAGAATGCCTTTCTGCTCATTTTCCCTACTTCATTCCTCTGTACTTTTGTATTGATGATCCATTTTATTTTAAAAACACTTTCATGGTATCCAAGTTCCATATTGAAACTACACATTGTATATATGTAAATAGGTTTTGCTTTTGAATAAGGGAACCTCTCCCATTAAAGAGGAGGGACTTCTTGTCCCCTAACTGTTGCTCTCAACAAAGTCCTTTTTGATGACCAACACTATGCTTTGTCAATTTGGTTGGTTTTTTGTGTAAATAGTACATTTACACGCCAGAAGCTAATTACTATTTGGAGAATTTTTATGCGCAGAGGACTGCACATACCCTTAGTGTGGGGTGGTTATTGATATCCAGGTATAGGATTGATGAAAATAAGTACACATGAAAGGAACTAACTGACTACGGGTGTTATTCAAGTTGGAAAATTGAAAGAAAAAATATTTCTTCTGGAAATGAGGACCATAGGTGGAGGTAAATGAAGAAACAAGTATAATGCAAGGTAAGCAGAGGCCATGGGAACTACCAAAAGAAGGCACGCAGTGGTGAGGTACTCGAGTGTATGGAGGCACACCGACAAGAATTCTACAGCTAGAAGATAGGAAGGTGTCTTTAGAAGGTTATATCTTGGTTGCCAAGATTTACCGTGTGAAAAGAATGAAAATGGTTGATTAATAAGAGGATTTTTGGTAGGTGGAGGAGCAATAAACGCACTAAATTTTTGAAAAAATATATAAGGACAGGATGTGATTTCATTTTTACCATTGCAATTGAGAGAATTTTAAAATAGCATAGTGAAAACGAGTTGAGGAATTGTGTTGAGGTGTAAACAGTGTGAAACTAGACATAGAGAGAAGGTGTGTGCGTAGGAGAAGCTTGTGCTCCCATAGGTGAATGGTTTGAGTGAATAAGACACGTTACAAACAAGCTAGGGCACACGATTTTCAATAGGGCACAAAGATTTGAGCTGGGTTTTTAACTTGTTTGATTATAGAGGGTCAAAAAGGGAGAATTTCCAAATGGCACCAAAGAAACACCCACAATAGGAGTAAAAGGGAAGAAGAAGATTGAAGTGGAAGAAGAAATTTCTCCCAAGAGTAATTTCTTAGAAATGCAGTATCTAGAGGGTGTGATCATGGGACAAGAATGGGATTCCCACATCTGTCAATGTAAAATCACTTGATTACAACCATTGTACATTAGATAATAAGAAGGATCTTGATGTGTTGTTGAGACCAAAAATGAACAAGCGCATAGCAGAAGATATGCTAGTGTTCAATGATGCTAGTGAAAAGTTACTAAAAAAATTAGAGTATACTAGTTATACGAGCTTCCATACTTTGGAAAGTATGAACCATTGTATCGATGGTTGATGAGAAGATTCCATGAGGAATTCTTCTACTTTTCAGACGGAGGGTTAGAATCATAGCCTTGTTAATCTCAATAATAACAAGGTTGAAAGACATAGGGGTAGATCTAAATAGTGATTTAACTGATAAGGCCGCAATCCTAGAGACAAGGAAGGAGTGAGGGCATACCAAGGGTTTGTGTGCTATGGACATCGACAAATTGAAGAAGTACCCAGTAGTGCAGGCAGTTGCACATCTTGTAACAAAGTTGAATGACCAAGAAAGGTGGTCACAGGTAAACACAATATGGCTACACATTGCGAAGAAGATGTCATAGGGAGTGATTTACAACATCTCTAGTTACATTGCAGAAACTAACATTGAAGAAGTGTGCATAGGAGAGAAAATTAGTTTTGGGGTTGTTCTATTATTTGTGGTGTTTATGGAAATTGAGGTGCACGATGGTCCAAACGAGAAACTTTGGGAATACCCTATGGAGGATAAGTCACTTGTGGAAATATTTTGCAAATACTTATGCAAGGGATCAATTAGTGGACCATTCAAGCAGAGGGAGGAGAAATGGTATGATAGGCTCTATGAAATGTTTGAAGAATAATGGTGCATACCCAAGGAGTTACCTTCGGTAGTAGGGAAGGCAGTGCAGTTCATGGTATACCAACACTTTTGCATCACGTGGTTCACCATGAAAGATGGGGCTTGGATCCCATGGTGCAAATTACCATATGCCTTCACAACATGATATTTCTAGGCATCAATTCACCGTTTTTGGATGTGCTCCACCTAAGCTTCAATGTATACAAGGTATATTGTGACTACCATAAATTGAGAAAGACATTTGTATATCCAAGACAAAATTCCTACATTGAGATGTTGATCTCAGATATTATAAGCATGAATCTTGTAAGCTTGGCCATTGGAGATGTTGGAGCAGTGTTTGTGTACCTACAACTCAAGCCCAAAATGGAAAACAATAACTATGTGGATAATGACTTCACACTCCCATGACCACCAAAAGGTAAGCATATAATAGAAAATTTTCCAGCACCTAAGCCCATAGAGACAATAGAAGTCAATGATGAAGAGTAGGAGCATGAAGATAGTGGTGATTTGGCTCACGAGAGGAAAGAGGTAGCCTATAGATAAGGTATAAATGGAGCATGCGATTATGCCAATTCAACGGAAGGAAGGAGAAGATGAGGATTTAAATGTAGTACAAGGAGAGCATCACTTCAAAAGGGTATTTAGGAGAACAAGGACCCAAGGTGCTACTCCATAATCAGTGTGCAGATCACCTTGACTCTCTCCACAGAAGGAGACAACTGAGAAGAGAAGAAGGAATTTGAAGTTGAATGAGGAGGTAGAAGATTATAAGGAGAGCATGCTGAATCTCCTACACCTCCAGAGAATGTGGAAGAACTAAAGGATGAAGAAATTAAGGATGGAGAAGAAGCAGAGAACGAGGAAGATGAGCTGTGACTAAGACTTCTCAGAGTGCGATAGAACAAGCTCAAAATATTGAATCCCATGTTCATAAGGGGCCAAGATCTAAGATAACAAGTGGATAATATGTTTCATCTATCATGGGATACATTGAGGACAAATTTAAAATTATCCATGCCCATTTTCAAATCACAGTGACACCAAAGGAGTTGTATGGGTGGAAGTTTATGGATGAAGATATGGTGACCATGTGCACAAGGAAGTAGCTATCATGTTCTATTCACACGCACATGTATGTGAAGAGTCATGTGTATCAAGGAGGTTGAAGAATACACCGGGGAAAGACACATAATAGCAAAGCCTCTTTGTAATGTCATATGAACAAGTGAGCAATGCTTTGGTGAAAGTATTGACAGAGGTAGCATGAAAAAATGTGGATAAGGATGTAACAATTAGGGCATTGATGGAAGAGATCAAGGCAAAGGTTGTAGAAATAGCATTCCTAAAGAAAGAGAAAGACTTGGTATAGAAGAAGAACACTATTTTCATTAGCATGACAGAGGACATTGGGTACAATATCATGAAAGAAAATCCAAAGTTAGAGCCTAAGTTACAAAAATCTTTCCTTCGGAAATGCATAATTTACAAACCTTGATGGAGTTGGTGTTTGAAGATGAACCTCTGCGCATACCAGAACTAAAGAATCTTAAGTAGGAAGTAGAGTGATAAAAGGCTTCAATGATGAGAAATATTGCATCATATGAAAATTTACTTCAGAGCTTGCAGGAAGAACTGAAGAAAGTAGATCAAGTGCTAAATATGTGTACATCCCGAGAAGTTGTTTTAAGAAACAAGACCATTATAGAGGATAATGAAGTCCTAAAATCCATGAGAGTAGACCTTAGGCCACGTAGAATGATTAAAAATTGTCAAGTAGAAGCATAAGGCCCTTATAATAGCATAAAATCCACACAAGGAAAGGCTAGTTGAGCTTGGGAAACTCATTGCACAAAAGATGGACTTATTAGAAGGAAGAATGACTAGCATGTCTAGCATTGTTTTGGTCTTGTAGAATGAGAAAGGAGAGATTGCAAAAGATGAGATGGATTCGATTACGGTGGATATCCCGAGAAAAGGAAAAGGTTGTGCTTAATGATTGATATACTTTAGAGGTAGAAATAAAAGAAGAATATCTAGAATTGATTATTTAGGTTGAAGTAGATGATGTTGTAGGGTATAGTCATTCTTTTATTCATAAAATTCTTTCTATCTCTCTATTCACATTCTTTGATTTGTTTTGGAGACAACCATTACCGGGGTGAAAATGCAATTAGTGTGGGGTAATGTTGGTCAGTCAAAATATGTCACTTAGCGAAAAACATATAGAAGATTCCCATGGAATAATAGAGAACATTTAAAAGTGTTGTAGGATCGAGGAAGGAATCACGCGCTCAGGACAAAGGCAGATTCGGGAATTAGCCATTTTCATGATGAAAATCTATTTTGGAGGATGGCATGTAGAACACACAAATGGGTTGGAAACTTGCATAACACACATTGGAAATTTTGGCGGATCAACTATGAAGTTCTTTGCATGAGTCCAAGTGAGAATAGATTTACTACTGATAGTTAACTAGGAGAATTTTGTTGTTAGTGCACTTGCATGTGTGGCTATTATTGTAATGGCGTGTGGCTAATAATAGCATGTGACCTATTTTGGGACTAGATAAGTGGTGAAGGGAAAGTCCCCACCCTTATAAATATGTAATGAACTACGTGGTATAAGTGTGTGTGAGAATAGTATGTAAGGACTGGATTACTGTGAGATTATACTATCATATATGTACACACATGAGCATATGATGCCATTATTGTAAGAAGCTTTTATGTATTACTGCATTTAATATAATAGAGGTTATTGACTGAATCAAAGTGTTAATCATGGTTATAGTTTATTATTGCATCAATGATCTCACTATGTTTATCATGTGATTCATGAGTCTTTAAGATATAGATCTGAACATGCACTATAGAATGATATATTAGTCATGGATCTGAATGTTTTAAGTCTTCATCATGTTAATAAACCACAATAGCAACCCTAAAGAGGGGCCTGGTACCTTTGTACACTTCGGGTGAGTGCTTAGTCTAGGCTGAGTGATCTTCCAGTGCACCTGGGATTTTACTCGTGAATTCTAGGCTGCATCACTTATCAAAAAGATCAAAGTTATCAAAAATAGACTAATCCCTTGAAGGACAACTTCTCATGCATAAAAAAATCAAATCAAAATCAAAATAAAATTCAAAAGCAAATCAAAAGAAATAGATCGATCCCTCAAAGGATGACTATCATATTATTATTTTCATTTGTATATTTTATAAATTATATCATACCCTTGAAGGATCAATACTCCTTATAGAATTTGAAGTCTTCTCGCATTGATCAACCTTCCATTTTATTATTATTATCCTAAGAGAGCTTCTGCGCATTGATCAGATTTCTTATAGCGAGACTTCCCACATTGATCAGTTTTTTCTTTCCCTTTCTAAGAGTTGGGGGATAGTTTTAGGGAACACCACTTTTGGACAACCCTCTTCCCTTTTACAAGCACATCTCAAACTCTTTTTTCATGTCAACATTAGGTTTATGAGTTCATTTCATCCATTGTTTCCTTATGATATTTGATATAACTAACTATTGTTGGTTATTTTCTAACATCAATTTTGGTCGCATGTGCCTTATATCACCTAGATCCCCCTCTTGTTTACCTCCAATGTGATTGGAGGCATATTTTTCTCACATGTTACTTGATATAATGTAAAAACATTTATAGCTATAGCTCGTTATTGTAAAGGTTGAATATTATCCTAATCCTCATCTTATCTTATCCTCTCTTTCTCATCCTAAGTCCCATTGGGCCATACATATTTCCCCTTTGGGACACTCCTCTTAACCATTCATTTCTTTAAGTCCATATTCATGAACATATTCATCTTTTCCTTTGATCATTTTATTACAATATTCAAATTATCCCTTTTTTAGGAATACATTTTTTTCCAAAGTCCACATTTGTGGCCATATTCTATATTCTCCCTTTAGGGCATTCTATTTTCATATTTTGAATCCTCTCCTTCTCATTTTGAAGCCACTTTTGTGGCCATTTTCAATCTTCCTTTGAGAATTTTCTTTCATTATCTTATTCAAATTATGCACAAAGCCCACCTGGTGGCCATACTTTTCCCCTCTTGCGGCATATCTTTTTTATCTCCTATTTCCTTTGTGGCCACACTCTTTCACTCTTGAGGCATATTTTCACGTTACGCCTTCACAACTATACCTTCCCCTTTAGGATGTTCCTTTTTACCACTTGCCTTCTAGGCCATATTTTTCTCCCCTTTGGGGTTACCATTATTTTTCATCTTCATGGACACATATCTTTTCACTCCATTCCTCGTGTATGAAGGATTTCATATTTTGTTTGCATATAGTTGCACATACTTTGACTACTTACGAGATGACCCATTGGTCATCCTAGATTTCATTCACACTACGGTGGTCATTTCCCACTCTATGGTCTTTACAACGTTGTTTCTCATCTCCATTGAGACCATAATTTTCCTCTACCGATGTGATATTGGAGTCATCACCATAGTTTTTGTTATTTACAAATATATTATGTAACATTATCAATAAATTGTATTGTGTGTATTATTATTTAAATGAGATGTGAAAATCATTTAATAATAATATAGTGTGAGTGAATGTGAAGTTGTATTAAACAACTCACGGGTAGAATTGAGTGAATAATGGGATTGTGAGAGATAAGTGGAGGATATTGTGAGATGAGGTTGAGATTATGTAGGGATGTGAGATAATGGATGATTGCATGAAAAGAGGAGTACACACTCCTATATAATGTAACCTCTACCTATGAATAAGATATCCCGAATGAATTTATTTTCATAATATTATATTCGGTGTTTAATTATTGTATGTTGCATACTTGTTATTCATTTAAAATGATCCAAATATAAGATTTGGTATCAGAGCGAAGAGGATCAAAATGAGACTATGTAATTTGTTTAGTACCTACTCTGAGTTGTGCATGCAGTAATGAGTTCAACTAGAAAGGGAGTTGTCTCTCTCTACGTGGCATAATCTGTTGTGTAATTTGTCAATAGAGCGTATCACTGTTCTCTGTAGAAGGAAAGATCAAACTGAATTGACTCTGTCCCAAAGAGCCTTATCCATTGGAGAGCCATGGAGATCTATCTATTCAGCGTCAACAACTATCTCATCCCGATCCAAATCAAAGCAACGTCATCCCACCAGCGCATTCAAAGACCTGCTTAGGTTTTGTCAGATCCATAATTTGGAGCAAATTTGACTGATCAAATCTGCAGACATATACGCAACAACTTCAAACTGTGTGTCCACCAACCCATCGAGTTTCAGTCAACTGTTCCATGCAATGTGTCAAGGTTTAACTTGAAGTGCATTGGTTGTTATTAGTCATTTATATTAAAGTTTTGTTGGATATGGTTCATTTCTTCTGAGTCCATTTGTAAGTTGTTTAAGGTCAATGTCATTGTTAAGGTTTTGCAAATGTCTAGGATATTATTAAAAGAGTCCTGTTTTAATTCCTTTTTCATTTGGTGGTATTTTAGCGGTCAAAATTAGCATTGAAAAAGAGTTTTAATAGTGTCAAAATTTTAAATTGTTTGTAAAAAGGGTGTATTTTCGGTTGAAACCGACACCTATTTGTGTCAAATTGTGGAGAGTCATAATGGATAAATTGAGTCATGTTGAAAAATTTGATGGAAAGGATTTTCACACTTGGCAAGTATGAACTCAGTTGACACTCATTAACAAAGATTTGTGGGACATTGCGGATGGAACATTCAAGAAACCAACCGATGCTGATGAAGTAGCCAAATGGGAGAGTAGAGATCATAAAGCAACAACAATCATTGGACTTGGGTTGTCTGATGCATATTTACATCATATAGACCTTTCAAAAAGTTCAAATTTCATTTGGACAACATTGAACAAGTTGTTTGGATCCCAAACCGGAAGTGCAGTAGTGACCTTGAAGCAGAAGCTATTCGAGACTCAAGATGGATGAAGGAGAAAACATGGTACAACATATAAGTAAGTTTTGGTCTATTTTGAATCAATTGTCAGGGATAAAAATTAAAGTAGAGGATGATGATGCAAAATCTGTTTTGTTGAATAGTATGCCATCTCGCTATTCAAACATTGTTTTTACTTTGAGCAAGATCAATCCCAGCCTAGAAGATCTAATTTCTTCACTGATAGATGAAGAAAATAAGACTATTACACCAGAAGAAACTGCAATGTATGGTAAAAACAAGTCATATGATAAAGGGAGATTTAAATATTCTTTTAAACAAAGATCAACTTTCTAGAGATACAAAGAAACATATCACTTGTTACTATTGTAAACAAGATGGACATCTATCTATAAATTGCAAGAAAAGAGCACGAGATTTACTTGATGGAAAAATAGAAGAAAGTGCCATGGTTGTTGATGAAGAAGAAGATAGTGATAAAGAAGAACCTTTGGATGATGGTTATAATTCTGATGATTTTCTATACTAAATAAGTAGTAGCAGATGGAGGTAGGAGGCAATGGAGGAAGGAGGAAAACTAGCATCCTCTCACTAGCCGCAAGTGATGGGGCTGCATAATGAGTTTGTGGCATTTTTTCAGTTGTGTGTTTCATTGTTTGTAATAAGAATAGATGTCACATTCATGTTCAGAGTTGTATTTCCTTTTATAACCTCATGATGTAAATATGTTGTAGTAGAAAGATAAAATCACAAGAAAAAGCAGCATCATGTTTTTATTGAAGAGGATGAATAGAGGTTCATGAGAAGGGGCTTGTACCTAGGACAGAGGTCCATTTTTGTTGAACAGGGGTTCATATTTGGTGAACAAAGGTTCAACGTACCAAGATCATGAGCATGCAGAGGCAGGCAAGCTGTAGAAGATGTGTGAATGTTTTTCTCTACCTTGTTCACATTAGGGGAGTGTGTAATAGGGATTAATAATGTAAACAATAGGGGAGTGAATGTTACGAATATATTGTGTAACATTATTAATAAATTATATTGTGTGTATTATTATTTAAATGAGATGTGAAACTCATTTAATAATAATATAGTGTGAGTGAATGTGAAGTTGTATTAAACAACTCACGGGTAGAATTGAGTGAATAATGGGATTGTGAGAGATAAGTGGAGGATATTGTGAGATGAGGTTGATATTATGTAGGGATGTGAGATAATGGATGATTACATGAAAAGAGGAGTACAAACTCCTCTATAATGTAACCTCTACCTATGAATAAGATATCTGTATGAATTTATTTTCATAATATTATATTTGGTGTTTAATTATTGTATGTTGCATACTTGTTATTCATTTAAAATGATCCAAATATAATATTTGTCGATATTGTGATACTTTTTCTTTGGTAATCTTTCCTTGGTTGTGCTTTCACCCATTTTTAAGTAACCCATCGGCCCTTCCTCATCTACTTTTTCGAACACGTCATTGATTTCCCTTGATATCATCGATCCCCAATTTGAGAGGTATCTCATCATCTACCTTTCATCAATCCTAATCCAACTCTTATTGTTTTTGTTTCATGGCTAGTTATCTCAAACCATTCAATAAAAAGGGTAAAAATGTAGAAACATAAATTTGGTGTCTATACCTTTAATCACTCCGCATGCGTATATTTATTTAATCCACCCCCTTATGTAATTAAATTACCACTTTAATATCTATCACCTTTAATTTATATTAATTAATTAAGCTTCAATTAATTAATTAATCAATTATCCCACATCCTTTGCTTCCCTTTCCCTAATGGACTTTATATTTCCTATCCCTATGCTTTTTCTAACCTATCTCTATTGCCAACTCACCTACATCTCATCCTAAAACACCCTCTTCCTACCTAATGCTTTAAAGCATTCAATCCTATCCTTAAAAACATAAAATCATGCCAAAAGTAGAAAAATCCTCTTATTGGGTAAACTTACCCTACAATCGGTGGTGATTGACCAATTTGTCATCATCCCTATAAAGTTGAATGCTTTCTTTCCATTCATCATCATATGCATGCACATACGATGACTTTCTTACATCCTGTAAGCTACTCCTCATGCCTAGACATCTCTTCAATGATCATAAACCTCTTAGATATCCTTCTAGTTTGTTTTTTTCACGTAGACATTCCTTTTTGAGATATCATTGTTTGCTATCATTTTATGTAGTTCTTTATTATATTATCACTTTGCCTTATTTCTATCTAATATTTTATAGGTTAAAGAACAGTCGAGAGTCCATTATCAGCCTATCCTATCAAGTTTTCTTCTTACAAGTTCTCTTATCCAACTTGTTTCCCTTAGCCCTTTCAAAGGTCTTGCTGCCAAGATGACCATCGATCAACCCAGTCTTTGTCAACCCAGCCCGATATCCCCATCATTTATGTCTTAGATTCCTTTCAATACTTGTTCCAGCCCTTGTATTGTTTTCAAGCCATGAATCTCCATCCTACTTCTCCGAACCTATCTAGTTTTTGTCAAAAATATATCGTGATCCTTGTTACCTTATATTCCTTTCATTCTTTTTCCTCGAAATATTTTTAGGTTATCTTCGGTGTCTACTGAGTCTCTATTATTTCTTATTGGAATTCAAGGCATCTAGATCTAACTTACGGTTCTTGTTCCACCCTCATAAGCTAGGTCATCATCAAACTACCTCTGCATAGTTTGAGTCACCATTAACCTAGATTATGTACTTATAATTTGTATTTCATTTCAATCGAGATAAACATTAAATAAATCATAATTACTCAAAGACTCTATAAATACTTATGTTTCTATATATTTTTCAATTTGTATTAATTTGTTTTAACAATGAGGGTTGACATCCACCGAGGAAGTTAAATGCTTCTTGGGTCCACTTTGTTGTGAAACCCCGAGAAAAACAATCTAATCAATCATGTTTTAGTGGGTCTTATTTGTAGGTTTCATCTGATTTATAGAAACATAATCCATCATCATCTTGTGACCATATCACATCACATCCAAGGTAACATAAACCCTCCAAAGCATTTCTGATTTTTCTAGTTTCTTCAGTAGCTAGTGCATTAAACCTCATTAAGAATGAGAAACTTGGTAAACAAGTGGTCAACATAATTCAACATCATTCATAACATTAACATCGACATCAATGACATCCGCATGATTGTGACATCTACTGAGATGCGTTTTCACCTTAGGGTCATTTTCATCATCACTTTTACAAGAGAAACATATAAATTTAAATTTATCTAACCAAATTAAATGAAAAAGCTCTAAGTGTCTATATTATCACCTAAGGTTGTATCTCACAATCATTCAAGAGCATATTTTTCATTCATCTAGCACCATTATAAGAGAGAAGCATTGGTTTTCGCATCACACACATAGGAGGGAAGATCATTTTATTCCATTGAAAACATCTTTTTACATCTAGCTACCCTACTCTCTTTCAAGTGTGACAAGCACAAGATCCACCTAGGGCATGATTGCACACACATGCACATAGAACTAAATGGTATCATATTTATTTCAGTCCATTACATCGGTCTAGGTCCACCATTCAGACAGTTCCTTCACCTCGGTATGCATCACCTCCACATTCTATTTCACATAGGTTTCCATCACCTCCATGTTCTGTTTCACATAGGTGTCCATCACCTCCACGTTCTACTTCACATAGGTTTCGACCACTTGTAGATACCTAAATTCGAGTATCTCTTCCCCTTTCTACCCGCATATGCATGTTTTATTAGAATCCTATCTAGGTCCCCTTTAATTAAATACATCTCCTTAATTTAATTAAAGTTCCCATCCCATCAAATTTAGTCAATTTAGTTAATTAACTTCTATTAGTTAATTAATTAATATCGACATCATATCATGCCCTAATTCACTTTCTATTTAAGACACTTTTATCCTAAATCCCTATCCTATGCTTTTTCGTAATTGTCTTCCTATCTATTTTGATGCCCTAATGACCCATGATTTATCCCCAAGTAATCTAATCTTACACATAAGCTTTAAACTACCCTTCCAAATCTTAAAAACATGAAATCACACCAAAAATCACAAAAATCATTCCCATTATGGAAACTTTCCCCACATGATCAACGATGACCCAAGACCTATTCACCGTCGACCCTATAAATATGAGTCTTTTCTTTCCATAATCATTAGATGCATGTGATTTTGAATATTCCTGTGACCTACGAAATATTCCTCTTTCTTGAGAATTCTTATAATAGTTACTGATCTCCTAGACATTATTTTAATGTGCTTGTATCACTCACAATCATCCTTTGTGAGACTTATCGATATATTTGTCTTGTTTTATTCATATTTAGTTGTATTATCATTATTTTTATTGTATCTAACCTTTTGCAGGAGCATGTGATCCTCAACAACACTTTGAGATTTGTAATAAATATCCTTTTTAGCTTCTTTTCTTGTAGATCTCCCATTTCGTTACTTTTTCCTTGGCCTTTCCCAATTCTGCTAGAGTCATCGTCGAACCACCTTAGTCATCGTCAACAAGGTCCTATTTGTAAAAAAATTCATCCAAATTAATATTTTCTATCCTTTTCCTAGTTTTCTTTCCCTCATATCCCTTACGCAGTCTTCTTCTAGCATCCAGAGACCTTTTCTACCTCCCAAGTATGCATTCAAGATGTAGCAGAGACATACATACTCATTCTATGTTCCACATATTCTCTCTCAGTGTCGTCGTTGACCTACCTCTACATAGTCTAGGTCATCATTGACCTAGAATAGGTAACATTGAATTTACATTTATTTCAATCAAACCAACTCTTAGATCAGATTTTAATTATCCTCGATTCATTAGTACTTCTATTTCTCGCATGATATCTATTATTTCACTTCTTCTTTAAAATGGGTATTGACATCCAGCAAGGAAGTTAACACTTATTGGATCGCTTTGTCGGGTAATCAAGTAACCCCACATTTCCCATTTAATCAATATCCATTTTAGTTTTTCTTATTTTTAGGTCATCGGTTGTAGAAAATATCAACTACTTGGCACATGTTCATCCATATCATTGCATTAGAGTTACCATAAACCCTTCATGATATGATTTTCTAGTTGCTTTCATTACTAGTTTATTAATTTGATTTGGAACAAAGAAACATTTCGACACACACTGGAGGGCCACCCCTTAGTGATCCCTTTTCATTTCTTTTCTATTTTTCTTGTTTCTTATCTTCTACTAACACTACAACACGAGGTCCTACTTGTCGCTTTCTTGTTTTGGTTCAATTTTGGATCACTCTTTGCTAAAGTTTAGATAAAAAGGAAAATATTTATCCAAGTTTTCCTATTTTTCCTTATTTTTTATTTTCGCATCATATTTCCCTTTCATGTGTGTGTCCTCATCAAAATATCACACTTCAATTTAGTTTTAAAAATAACCATTCTTTTCTACATCTTGTTTACTCACATGGAATAAGTAGTGGTTAACTTGTGTTTAAAAATCCTCACACGCGACCTAAAACCCACAAACCAGTCAACACATCAAAACAAAATTCTACCTAGTAGGTAGATTGGGATTTCATCACATAATAGGAAACTACACGAGACTCTCCCAATCAAAACAAACCTAAAAATAGACATAGACTGCCTTCTCTTAGGTACCTTGTTATCCATCCCCTTTTCTATTTTTCACATTTTCTTAATTAAAAACAATAAAAAAGAATTGTTTGCTTGAATTTCTTGGTTTAGTTAGCATAAAAATTATTCTTAATTCATGCCTTTAATTACTCATTCAACAACTAAAATAACAGAGAAAATTTTTTCTTCAAACATTTCCACCTCGACTCAAAAAATGTCCACTACAATAATTGCTTCATTCATACCCTTGATTACCTCTTTCATGAGTACTAATCCTCTCTTTAGTGTCTCTCACCCAGAATCCTTTGTTCAAACCACTACCTTAGGAGAAACTAATCCCTTCTTCTATCATCATTTTTTCTCATCTAAACTAACCACCCATCCTTCTACATCTAGACCTTCTGGACCTCCAATCATCCCTCATGGTGACATGGATTTCAAATATCTCCTTGATTCCAATCTGGTGAATCTCCAAGACTATCTCCTCAAGAAATCAACTCAGATCCCCCAGATGGTCCACCACTTCATTAGATTTATCCTTATTAGAAAAATCTTGATTCCAATTAAAAAAATGTCAATAAGTGAGTTGGCCTCGTCTTCTAATAATCATCAACCAAACTAAATTACTCAGCTAGTCCTATCCATTCCACCCAATCTTCACCCAATCAATAAAACTATCACCACTACCCTTCCTATTTCCTCTTCAGCCCAAATATCATGTTCCCTATTTGAAAAGCATGATCCCCTCACATCACACATGCATATCACCACCTCCCAACCTCCTCTTATGGGTGCTCTTCCTTATTCAATGTCTAACCCCTTTCAACAAAAATTTCAGCCTACTTCTACTCTTCAAGTACCTACACAGTCTCAACAACCATACAATACCCCCCATGAGACAACAAAAACATTGCAAACTCAACATGTAACTCACATTCATCAATCAATCCTTTATACAAACATTAAATCTCACCAACAATTTTATCCAACTACCTCACAAGTTGTGTAACCACAACCCATTATCACTACATCAAATGATCTTATGCATTCTCTCCATTTCACCATTTTATTTATGTTATTTGAGATGAAACAGATAGGGGTAAAGACCAAGGAGGAATACCTATTTACGCTGGTCAGTTTATGGTTGTTGTGCCCATTCTAACTTATCGATCCAATGCTTGACTGCAAGAGCTTCCTTTTGGCTAGGAGGAACTACCTGAAATAGAAAAAAAGACCACAAAAGAAGAGTTAAATAATATATGACAGTGGACTTCCTAGCGTGTGCTAGATCTGGGAAGTGTGATACTCCCTAGATGGATGTTAATCTACATTTTACAATAACTTAATGCGAGAGATAAGTAATGTCCTAATGTATTTGATATGATTTAGGTATTTCATTGAAGCACAATAAGCAAATCTAATATAACGAGGCTAGGCCATATTCGGAGGCTGAGAAGGGTAGATAGGTCTTCATGTACTAGAATTTGGTCAAGGTTAGGTTCTTATTTTTTAGGTCACTTGGTAGAAGGTTATGTGGTTCTATTATTGGTAAAAGGTATGAAACATAGAGATCAATTTTGGTTAGGTATAACCAATGATGGTTTAGAAGGGACTGATGACGGTCATGGATAACCGGCGTTGGTAGGGTTGGGGTGAAAGGAACTTAATAAGATCTGATTGTGGGGATTGAACTGGAGTTAAACAAAGATGGAAGGGTGGATGGGGAGGTATGTGAAAGTCTCAGGTATACTTAGAGGTAGGTAGCGAGGAAATAATGGGTGATTTGGTGGTGTGGGTAGAGAAATGGTTGAATCTACAAGTAGGTAGGAGATGGGAAATGTACATGCAAAGTATAAACTGATAACATAAGTAACAAGGCTATTATACTGAAATGGACTATGTTGGTAGAAGGTATACTTACTGTGATACATGTTTGATGGCTGAATGGTGATGGTAGTTGATCAGAAGAATGGTGTTTGGTGCCACAGTAGTGCTTCCTAGAATGCTTCCGTGAGTGTAATACCTCTAGATCTATCCTGGTGCTAGTTGTGGATGTCTAGGTGTGTGAAAAAGACTCTGGTTCTGCTTACATATAGCTCTCTTCGCATCTCCTTGATCTAAGAATGTAAAACCCAAAAGAAAGGTTGTTAACGTGAATAAATGGTAGTAAATGATTGCTCTGGTTTGACCAAACATCGTTTAGGGGGTGACGTTGACGTTGGTTAAGGTAGGATTCACTAGGTTTACTAAAAATGGCATATCTTTCCAATTTCTTAGGCTAGGTTGGTTTTTTCTCATGGATCAAAATGGAAGATTCCCTTCTAATGAGCGGGAATATGGTTAGAGAAATATTAGGCATGTGTTTTTAGGGTTAGACCAAATCTTAGCTCATTAAGGCAAGTAAGATTAGGTCTTAGTTAGTTATGGAAACATGCCAAGAATAGGTCTAGGGTGAGGTGGTTGGATGAGGTGGAAATTAGCTTAATTAAAATAATTAAGTAATGAATATTGTGAGGATGGGTATTAAATTAATTAAATTAATATTAATGTGGGGTATAAGGGTCATGGTTAGGTGAATGTGTGTAAGTTGGTTATTCTAAAGACAAACAAGGGGAGTGTGACCCAATTTTGGTGTCTACATTTTCTCCTTTTGTTATGTAGCTTGTATTGGTAAGCGATGCTGAAAAAAATAGCATGTGTTTGCCCCATGTGTGGGTGAAGGTGATGTTGGCCCAAGGGTGGGTGAAGATAACCCCCTAAAACTAGGAACCAATGAGGTGATAGAAGGAAGTGGTGAGTAGTTTGATAAAATGAGGAGGTGGTTGGTTGAGAAAATAGGGTTAGGTGTGAAGAAGGTGATGGTCGAGGGTATGGTGATTGTATGGGTAGGGTGGGTGATTAGGTAGAGCATCCAGACTTACACACATGTTGTGATATTGCATGAGATACTGTGGTTTCTCAACATAACAAATGTACATTAGCTAGGGTCATAAAGGGCATCCAAACAAAGGTTGTTGAGGTTTAGTATCCAAGGTATAGGATATGGTCTAGGAACTCAATGAGGTAAGATGCAAGAACGCGTAGGTGTGGTTTCGGTACATCCAAAAGGTCAAAAGGTTAAGGTTTGTTTGGATAAGGGTCATGACCATAAGCAAGGTAAGGCTATTAGGTTGATAAAAAAGGTACCATTATCACAAGATGTAATGGGTGAGGAAATGGGAATATTCACTTAATCAATGGTTAGGTAGGAAGGTGTAGTTAGGGTAGGTAGAGGTTAAAAAAATGGGTATTGGGGTAAAGGTCCAATCGGGAAAACATGGAAATGGGCTAGGGTCAAAGGTAGTGACAGATCAAACGTATGCACACGTATAAACTATGACAAAGTACTCTAGTGAAAATATTAAAAAATTTACATCGTTTAAGGTTGATAGGTCTATCCAAATAGGGCTGAAGTGAGTCAGTATCCAAAGTATAGAATATGGTGTGGAAACACAACATAGGTCAGTGCGAGAACGTGTAGGTATGCTCCAATATACCAAAGGTCAAGCGAGGATAAATAAAACGTAATAGGAAAGGTATGATCGTAGGCTAAACAAATATGAGTAACCGCAACATCGTAAGGTATAACAAGTATAGCAAGTTGCAAAGATCACTAGCAATGTTCGGGTCTAAGCATATAGGTCATGGCATAGGAGGTCATGTGTGTGAAAAAGGAAGTATGGCATAGGTAAGGCCATGGGAGGGGAAGAAATAGGCCCTAGCTAATGGTGAGGTGGGCTGATAAATGATGAGGTCAGAAGGATGAGGTGGAGGGTTAGGGTCAGTGGCGGGTCAAGTGAAAAATTTTGTGGGTAAATAAATAAGGTGCAACGTGTTGCCATGGGGCCAAAATAGGTAACCAACACCATTCATAATTAACCAATGATGGTCTAGGGAAACCAGCCATGGTTTGCTAGGGCATATGATCGATGTCGGTCTAGGTACAAACTGACGTCAGTCAGGTCAGGATGTGGTTACAAAAGGAAATTTCCACTTTTTATGGAATCTTTTATAATTTTCCAAATAGGAGAAAACAACATAGGAGAGAGGAAAGGGTGGAAAGATATCAAGTGATATGGAGAGCTAAATTAGCAAGCGTTGTAGTGGTTGATCGATAGGTGATAGGTGGGTCCACTAGATCTGTTTAATCAATTTGGTTGGTTGGAGGTGAGGAGGTCGAGTTGGTGATGGCTGAGGTAGGAGAGGGATTGAGGGGACCACTGGTGCAGTGGCCTAATGTGCCACCATGGAGATGGTAGCGGGATGAGGTATGATTCAATCCCATTCCTAGTTTGGTAGGTAGATTTTTGTAGAGAAATCGAGTTAGGGGAAAATAGGTTTGGGGGAGGAATTTTAGTTTTAATTTGGGAAGAAAAAATGGGTGAAATCGATGGAGAAAGGGGTAATTAGGTAAATGGGGGTGTGGGAGTGAGTAAGGGGGTTTTAGGTAGGAATGGGTGGGTAGGATGGGTGATTAGGCTAGGTTTGAAAAGTTTTGGAAAAAATGGGGTTTTGAACAGTTTCGGTGATTCAACATGTGACCCACGCCGGTCAAGGGTTGGCCAACGTCAATTAGAAACTTCGGAATCGGTCATGTAGTAGGTGACCAATGCCAATCATAAGGAACCGATGCCGGTTGGGTTTAGAGGAGAATAGGTCAATAGGTAGAAAAGGCTAGGAAGAGAAGGGTAAGGGATGGGAGATAAAAGTAAGGAGAGTGATAACGGTAAGGGTAATATGTTTACAAAGGGTAATGAGTAGGGAATAGGTATAAGGTGCATGAATAGATTGGTTTAGCAAGGGAAAATTGGTAGAGTGGGTACAATAAGTAATAAGGGTTGGGGATAAGGTTTGTTGGGTACAGGATGTGTTTGGTTTGGGAAAGTTTTGACAATAGTGTGTTAGGTTGGGTGCAAAGCGATGGACCAGCTACAGATGTGGGATAAGGTACCTCCCCTATTACTAGATGTGTATGGGGATGTGACCGATAAGGAGTGAAGGCATGTGATAGAGGTGGGGCTGATTGGGATTCGACGTTATAGGCATATAGTGCATGATCTGAGTTTGATGGTTGCTCTCATCGATAGATTGGATTCTACAACCAACACGTTCCATTTTCCGAAAAGTGAGATGATTGTCACTTTGGAGGATGTTAACAGGATTCTACGTCTACCGATAGGGGGCGTAGGTGTATTCCATTTCTTTAGAGGCATCAGAGGAGTTGATGCTGAAATTATTCGAGAGGGATGGCGAGATGAGGTTTTGTAGTGCCGGCTGAGCTATGGAGAGATGTACACGCTCATCCTAAGAAGATGAGGCTAGTGGTCTTGATTATGGAGGTAGTGTGTTATTTTGCACTTCCTAATTTAGAGGGTGGGAGATTCCCATGATCACTGATGGGAGTCCTTCATGATATGATGGAGGAGAGGACCTACTTTTCCTGGGAACCTACCTACTTGGTACAACTATATAGGGATTTATGGGCCTACGAGAGATTACGGAGGTTTAGCCTATGTTTCACCTTTCTTCTACACTATTTGGCATATGCACACATTATGTGTGTTCATCTAATTAGTTTGCCCTGGATGGATGCATTTGATCCAGTGTGGTCCGGTTTGGCTACTGACGATGGGTGCCAGTTGGTGGGGTGCATCGAGGGGCCAGGGCTACACATGATGTAGCCCACTACAAGAGATATTAGAGGGGTTATCAAGGGTAGACATCATTTAGAGGCTGTATGTGGGATTCCCATCATACAAGTAGATGGTCGAGTAGTTATACAAGCTACAGTTTCTCTGATGGATAGAGAGACACCGTGGAGGAGAGCATGAGAATGTACCCATTTACGGGGTGGTCGACGGTAGTTTGGGTTGTGGTAGGATGTACTTCCACCGTTCTATAGTACGGGAGGGATGACATGGAGATGCCTATGCCTCTACCTTAGCAACAACGGTGCCTATATGGTAGGAGGAGCAGGTGGTCGACCGATGGATTGATGATGTCGAGTTACATACAGATAAAGAAAGTGGTGGTCAAGCACATCTACGAGCCGTACCACCGAGATTGGGGCAGCCAAACTTGGCTACCATTATAGTGCTAAGAGACACCCTTCGGCGTCGGTGGAAACCCTAGTTACACATTTGGGGATAGTGGAGGGACAGGCGACGGGATCAAAGGCATAGGTTGCCACATTATAGGCACAAGTGATAGGGTTACAGTGGCTAGTTGTCCACTACATGAGCACAAATTATGGCATTACAAGCCAAGGTATGGCAGAGGCACCCCATAGTTTCGAGGAATAGGTACCCACACATGCCTAGGGACAAGGGACAATTTACGAGGTAGGGGCAGGGCGGGGGTCCTCAAGTACAAGCATAGGTGGGACAGGTCCCAAGAAGAGAGCAGTACAGAGGCCGAGACCGATGGCACATCCGTAGACCATCCCAATGGCCAGGTTCAAAGATGTCGTAAGAGAGGCATGGTATTATCTAGATCATTTGATGGCTTCATGGATATATGTCCCATCCTATGTAGAGTACAGCACATCGGGCCTCAAGTGAGAGGACCAGGTCTTACATGCACAATGTGGAGAGTACAAGTTGGCAACGAGCCCTAGGATAGGGTCGGGATGAGGCCACCATTGGATGGAGGCCAGCTCTAGGTGTGGTACCCCGGTGAAGGTAGACTAGGGCCCATTATGGGTGGAAAGATTGTAGTAGGATGTCACATGGTAGCGGAGGAGGAGGAGGAGAAGGAGGAGACAAGTGAGACAGATATGGAGGATATCCAAGCAGGTGATTCTTGATAGCCGCATATATTTCCAGTTTTGTGTAGTTGTTTATTTTTTATATATATCGGCATGTGTTCCAAAGAGAGTGAGGATGTATATGAGATTTTTGTATTTTTGATCATATATCAACCTACATGCCAAAGGTGGTGAGGTTGTATATGAGAGGTTGTTTGAGATACTGGTATTTATTTATATCCATGTACACATGTATGTATACACAAACTTTCCAATTTATAGCTGATGGTATTTATAGCATGGATGGGGTTATTGATTTTAATTTATGTTATTATGTGTGTATGTGATGGAAACTAGGTGGATTAGGCATGATGGAGTCAAAGGTTGGTTTAGGCATGATTGAGTCACGTTGGTTCGGGCATGGTGGAGTCGTCTTAATTTAGGCATGATGGAGTTAGGTTGATTTAGGCATGATAGAGTTAGGTTGATTTAGGCATGATTGAGTCAATTTGGTGTAGGCATGATCAAGTTAGGTTGGTTTAGGCATGGTAGATTCAGTCGGTCTAGGCATGATGGAGTGGGGATTTATAGTTGATTTAATTTCTAATTCATTAATTTGTGCAATTAATGATGGCATGGATCGTGTTAAGATGATTTGTAGGAAAATTTATGATTATGGTAAAGAAATGGTAGATGTGATGAAATTAATGTATGTGTTATGATGGTGAAAATGTTTAGATATTGTTGCTTGTTTGGTTTAATTTCCAGTTATTGATATAGAATGGAAACTAACTAGGGTAGAATGTGAATAAGAAATTGAAAGGGGTTTTTGGTTAGGGTAAAGAGTGGCCGAGCTAACCTCTAAGGGCACCATGCCATCGAGTGTTGCCTACATAGTCATGGTAAAACAAGGACCTCGAGTTGATGCAGTTCTCCCATAAGCTAGGGAAGATTATGATAAAGTAGAGGAATGGATTAGTAGGTGTTCAACATGGGTGAATGTAGGTCAAAGGTATGATTGAGTTTAGGTCATAGGCATGGATGATTTTAGGTCATAGGCATGGTTGAGTTTAGGTTGTAAGCATGGTTAAGTTGTTTATGAATATAGGTGTCAATGATCTATTCTTGTATAGGATAATCAATAAGTAATTAGGAAAGTGAATGGTAAGAGGGGGTAAAAGAGCCACTTAATTGATAAGAACCCGATGAGTTGACCATACCTAAGAGGGGCTCATGAACCTAAGACCCTAAAGGCGTTGCATAATGGACCATTCTTAGGGTGAAGAAAGTCACATAATCAAAAAAATTGTGTTTGTGGCAAGTCCCTTGAGTAAAGGGGAAATTAGGCTAAAAAGTAAAGGAGGTGAGAATGGGTGGTTTTAGCGTAACTTAGTGTATGACAACGTGTTCTTTAGAACAAGAAACCCAGGATCAAAAATAGGCAAGTCCATGACAAAAATTTCATCTTTTTCTTCATTTGTTTGTGTTTAATAGACTGATCGATGCGGGAAGTCTATATGGGATAGGTATATTATCTCCTTGAGGTCTTCATGAAGCTGATTGATGTGGGAAGCTTCTGGATATTTTTATTGGATTTGTGAAATAACTTGATATAGTTGTCCTTCAAGGGAGAAATCTATTTATAGCGGTGGAATTTAGAGTGAAGAGATGTCCCTTTCAAGGGAGTCATCTTTTGCTAGAAGTTTGACTCAAGGAGTTGCATCCTTTCTTTTTTTAGACATTTAAGTCATGGACAAGACTATAAAGGAATATTAGGTTGTTTTTAGAAGATAATACCATAGCACATAAAGATGAACTATGAAAGAGGTGGTTTTGAGTGATGAACAATCATGGGATTCCATCTTGAAGAAGATGAAAATTATCCATGTGAATCATGCTATGAATAAAGTTGTGGTACTCATATTGAAGATAAGATTGAAAGGTGATGAGAATTACATGATTCTTTTTGATCCGTGGATCCTCAAAATGGGTAATATGGAAGGTGAATAGGGCTCAAGGTATGAGCGATCAACCGACAAAAAGTGGCATAGAATTGGATGTCGGTAATAAAATGCTCAAAGATGCAAGGCATTGAGAGGATCGAGTTCAAGTTTTCCTTTGAAAGAAGACAAATGATAAGCACCTAATCCATAGGCATGGGTAACAATATAGGTTTGAGCCAATTAGGAGTAAATTTACCCGTTTATTTTTCTCCTCTTTAGTTACATGTTGATTTTCCTTCAGGACAAGGTCATTGACCTAAAAGGTTTGTTTGTGAACATGTTTTTCATAGGAATGTTTTATACATTTTTGGTAGATTTGGAGATGATCAAGAGCATTGAGATGACTTTCATCTAATAACTCAAGTTGTGTCAAATGATCTTGGCAAAATTCATCGTCATTGAGCATGTCTTGTATTGAGATGCGAGAGAGATGGAATCTGGACATAAAAAGGTACGATAGCCTCAATACCCTAGACCAGAGAAAAGGTGTGGTGGAAGTTGAAGTGTGAATATAAGTGTGATAAGCCCACAAGGTGAAAGGAATGTGCGTATGCCAATCCTTTCCAGTATCATTGAATAATTTCATAATAATTTTGTTCAAGGTTTTATTGGTTGATTCGGTTTGACAATTGGTTTGTGGGTAATAAGGTGATGAGAAATTGAGTTGGATGCCAAAAGTGTCTCATAGTTTACGTAGGTTTTTGTTTTTGAATTGCTTTCCATTATCGGTGATGAGGTGGTGAGGAACACCAAAGTGAAAAATTATGTGATGGTTGATGAATTCACATATTTTCTTAGATTTTGTAGAAATGAGGGGAATGACCTCTACCCATTTAGTGTAATATTTAGTAGTGGTTATGATCCATTGGTGGTATTATGAAGAATGGGGGTTGATCTCGCTAACAAGATCCAAACCCCATTGAGAGAAAGGACAAAGGTCTCATGTGACCTATAAGGCATGAATAGGTGAGTGGTGGAGATTAGCATATTGTTGGAATTTCACACAACATTTGACATACATATTGTTGGAATTTCACACAACATTTGACATAATCAAAATAGTCATAATTTAGGGTTGGCCAATAATAGCCTAGGTGAAGAATGCATTTTGTGATAGCTAAACCAAAAAGTGACCTCCACAAATTCCATCATGGACTTCCTTAATGGTGTAGAGAATTTCAGAACTTGTAAGGCATCGTAAGAGATTTCCATATAAGCGCAATTGTAAATAAGACCACCCATGATGATATAATGGGAGACACTTTTAAGAAAGGCAAGTTGTCCATTACGAGTGAGATTAGCGAGATAGAATGGAAAGGGAAAGATAGTCTAAATATTACTTATACCAAAAGTGACGTGGGCATGAGGCAACAGTTCTAATGGAGTAAACCTCACGAGGTAAATAAGAAGGTGATTGTAGCCTTTTATTGTGACAAAGATTTAAGAGTAAAGCGGGCGAAGCGGTATTTGAGAAGCCAAGTAGGTCATGGTATCCGTAAATTTATTGGTAGATTGTGGGGTGGTTTGAAGTGCATAACGGTCAACGGTGGTCAAAAGTATGTCTACATAATGTTTATACTTTTGAAGTATCTCATTACAACACTGGTATATACCCTTGACTTGGTTTATGACTAGCTGGGAATCACTGAAGATATTGATGGACTTAACATCCAAGGCATAAGCAGCTTGGAGGCCCAATATGAGTTCTTTGTATTCAGAAATATTGTTTGTTATATCAAAATCAATTTTGAAAGACAAAGGCATTGGTTCACCATCAAGAGGAATGAGGATAACACCAACCCATCCCCCTCATGACACTTAGAACCATCGAAGAAGAGTGTTATTTGGTAAGTAGGTTCATCTAGGGAGAGGGTAGCTATAGACTCATCGGGAAATTAAATTTAGATGGTTGATGCCCGAGAAATAGGTGCATCTACCATTTGTCGATGATAGCCTCTTTGGCCTTTGATGGACTTTTGATGAATGAATTCGAGGTCAAGGTTGGCAAGAAGCATAAGCCAACATATAGTTTGCTAATGTTGATAGGGTTTTGTGTACATATAGAGTAATGGGTCAGTATTAGTAATGATGAAGGTTTTGTGGTTGAGTAGGTAATTTTGAATTTTTGTGGTGATGAAAACTACGGCTAAGTAGAGTATTTTGGCGTGGTTATATCTAGTTTAGTAATGTAGAAGGGTATGACTTATGTAATAAACTTCTTGCTCTCGGTGTTGGTTGTCATGATGAGAAAGCATGGCCCCTAAAGAATGGTTGATGGCAGATATATATAGGTAAAAGGGCCGGTCATCTGTACACACCAAATTTGTGTCTTACGACACCCTATGCCCCGCATCTCATTTCGCAACCTAACCTCACCACCTAAACCTTACAAAATTATTTATTAATTACCTTATGATTAATAAATCCACATCTCCAAACCTGCCACCTCATTTTGCCACCTCATCATGACCTAGCCCTAACCCTAAACTAACCTAATTAAGACCTATAACTTGGTCTACATCCACACCCATGACTAATTACTCCTCACCAGCACCAAAACCAACCTAATAATGACTTGACCAAGCTCACAACTAATCCCTTGGGAGAAAAGGATGGAAAGTTGGCTATTTTACTGAAAATAGCCCACTTTGAATTAACCGACATCGGTTCCTACTCGACCGCTGTTGGTTACGTAACCGCCATCGGTTCCCTGTAAATGACCTTCCCCAACCAAAAACAAGGGATCGGAATTCATTTGAAAGATCCAGAATTCACTTGGCAAGACAGAGACAAGTGAAGAAAAGAGAAGAGTTTGCAGAGAAGGACATCGAGCCCAAGACTGCAACTGAGTAACCAGAGCACAGCGACACTCATCCAAGCATTGGGAGAGAAGATAAGCTCACTTTTGATTGTCGAGATCATCCCACCTGAGCCTTGTCTTCGTCATCACAGTCCTTGGAGCTGTACCTTCATCAGGAACTAGTAAGTAGTGTCTTGTACGTTTTTAAATACCATTTCTTGAACTTCTGATTCATAGTAATTATAAGCTCACTCCTAGATCTACTACCCGATAGCACCCTACATCTAACTTTCATTCCTCTACCCTTACATTGCCCCAAGAACAGCTCCCATACTCTCTGAGTCTTCTCCATCACCCTATTGCCTACCCCTAATCATTTACCAACCTTATAAACACCATAACCGCCTTACAGACCAACCTTCATTGAAAGCCCCTAAATCACTACCCCTACCGATATCGGTTATCAGCAACCGGTACCGGTGTTATAACCGCAGTCGGTTATACAGTGACCGGCATCGGTCACTGTGACTCCAACCAAAACCAGCCTTTCCTCTATTGCTTTTTAACGAGGTAACTAAAGTGTAATTTCGCAATAACTTATTTGTTATCATTTGTGTTAATTCGTATTAAAAAGGGAACTGACCACCTTCGAAAGGAAGTCTAATATTTCCTGGGCCCAAGGTAGTTCCCTCATTTATTGTCTAACTAAAATCTGGTGGTCTTGTATTCTTACTGGCAGGTAGTCCTTCCCAGACAAAAAGGAGTTCTTCGTAATCGGTCTGATTTCTCTCTACATTACGCGCACACCCTCCCAACACTCAACAGGTATTCCTCCTAGCCCTAACCTTTATCTGTTTCTCAAGAGAATGAAAGGATAGAAGCAACTCTATTCTAAGAACGGAAACATTCTATGTGAAACATTTTGGCACGCCCGGTGGGACCCTTTCTTGGGTTTCTTTCTTTCTTGCTTGCTTTCATATAGGGAGCATACTTGCTATTTTCTTCTTCTAAATATTCACAAGATATTTTGTCATTTTGGTAAAATAATTTGTCTTTCTTCCTCATCTTTGCATTAGTGAAAGTCATCTTCTTTGCTTCATCGAATATCATTTTTGATTTGGGTTTAAAACACGTGCATCACATTCTTGCTTGCTGTTTTTAATTCTAGTAAATGTAGATTAAGTAATAGGTCGTACACGTGGGAGTGATATCCACAATATTGATGAGAAATTAATCTTACTTTCACCGCATAACACATACCAAATCACATCATAATCAACACAACAACTCAAACATCCCCCTTTTCCACGGTATTCCTCTGCCCGATTGAGGTAACCTTATAAGCCAAAACAAACTTGACATCTCCCTTAGGTATTTTGTTTAGGATTAACATCATCTTGTGTCTAAGGCATAAGCCCACAATAATTAAAACTAATCCTAGGGTTAGTCTCTTAATTTGCTTGTGCATCTTGCTTGTTTTTAGATCTATTTTCTGTCATACATACCTTTGTTTGGTGATCACTTCATAGCAATTTGGTGGGTATACTAAGCATTGTTAACCCCAAATCAGTAGCTTATTACATCTTCTCTTTGCTTTCACAGTGACCGATACCGGTCCTATTCTACTGACATCGGTTAACTGACCGACACCGGCTATAGTCTGACCAACATCGGTTATCGACCGATATCGGTTACTGTCTTTCATAGTTCCGACAAACTAGCAACCTACCAATTCCAACATTTTGTTGTTGTTTCTGTTTCAGATTGATTGAATCATTTCTTGTGTACTCTTTTCCATGGTTGTTATCACTCGGAAACAAGCCGCAGCCATGGTTTCACATGCCTGTTCCATGCCTTTGCCTGAATCACCCCCTTCACATCCTATGGGGAATCCTACGGACACCAGTGATGTTCCCAAGATCCCTGTAGGAGATAAGGACTTTGCCAAATTTTTGGATGCTAATCCTAGTGCCGTACAGTACTATTTGTCTCATACCCCTGACCGTACACCTGATGGTCAACTTCTTGTTGGTATGCCCATTAGTATAGCTGCTCACTTAGCTCCTTCCCCACCTAATAACTTCGCCTTACCATCTTCATCCTTAGAGGATTTGGGGGTTCATCTTTGCATCGATTGGCTTTCCTTTGGTTAATCTAGGGCCCCACATATCACTACCATCCACTGCCCCTTTCATAACTTGCTCTCTGCCACCTATCCACACGAGCTTTCCTTCTCAAGCTCCGCCCACCTTTTCATTTCCACAAACTTATCCGGTGACCTCAACATCTTATATAGGACACCCTTATTCGGTCGCCTCAACACATTCGTCATCAATACCTTATCAATATTTAACCCCACCTTTGTCTAGTAGTGGCTTTTATCCTCCTCCGTTTACAACAACGGCACCATCATCTAACCCAACCAATGATCTAATCAAACAGATGATGGACAAGATGCAAAATCTTGAGGCTTCTGTTTCAGGAAGCCGTAACACCCTGACATACAAGCAAGTTTGTCGGGAGCCTATTCATCCTTCTATCCCCCTTCATTCATATCCTCCTCAATGGGAATTACCAAAATTCACTCACTTTAATAGTAAGGAGGACCCTCAACAACACTTGCGATTGTTTAGACATGCTGCTTTGCTGATTGCCAACGATGCCTTACTACTCCGTACCTTCCCCATGTCCTTATCAGGACCTACCTTGGAGTGGTACAGTACTTTAACCTAGCACTCAATCTTCTCCTTTAACTAATTATCCCAATCTTTCTTAGATCATTTCTCCATCAATATTGCCAAGAAAGTATCCATCACCGACCTCTATGCCATCCGACAATTTGAAGATGAATCTATCACAGATTTCATTGGACAATGGTGGGGCCTCATCAACCAAATTACTTATGCCTTACCTCAGGCCGAACTCATCAAACTCTTTACGCGGGCCTGCGCTAAGCACATTTCTCCCACCCTCCAAATTCAAACTTTCTGCACCTTTGATGAGGCCTTTACTATGGCTCGAAAACTAGAAATTTGAGCCTTAGAGGAGGAGAAATTGAGGTTGTGCAACAAAAACCCCAATTTCTGAACCCAAGACTCCACCAACAAACCCAACACCACAAATTCTCAGGCATCGACTGCTTAAAAATCAAAAGGATCTGTACACGCGGTGATGGTCAAATCCCAAGCACCGTCTAGTACCCCGCCAAAAACCACCTATAAGTATAAAGCCGAGTCCATCAATTACACTCCCTTAGGAGAAACTTATGGTGTGATCTTGGAAAAATTGCTCAAAGCAGGAGCTATCACCTTGCCTCCTGTTAAACCTCACTTCGGGTTTGATTCCACCCATGCTATACCTTCTTGGTACAAATAAAATGACTTCTGTAACTTCCACCACGTGAAGGGACACAGTCATGAAAATTGCAAGATGTTGAAAAACATAGTGCAGGAAATGGTTGATGCAGGGGATATAACCCTCGATAATCCTAATGCCCCTGCTAACCGAAATTTGAAAATCTTCAACAAACCATTCCCAAACCACTCATCTAACAGTAACATAAACCAAGATATCTTAGCCGAGGAGAGTGTTCATGAAATCCATGCAGTTTTTGACTCCTAACCAAAAGCTTCTATCAAGGAAATTCTGAATCAAGCCTCGTCACTAACGTAGGGATCCACACTCGCTTCACCACCATCAAGATAATATGATAACCTTTCCATTCCTTTACCCATAAAGGAATTAACCACCCAGAGTTCTCTTCTCACAAATGAGTCTTCTTACACCACATCCCTGTAATATTGTGAGCGGATGTTATCTAACTTATCTATTTCCCAAACATCTCCTTCCGTCACTCTTATTGTAAAAGAAGAAGGCTCGCCACTTTTTCTATCATCCTTAGAAGAGAAACCCCTCGAACCGACATCACCAAATTCTTTAATCATGATGGATCCCTTTGAACATGCTCTCCTACCTATTAGTTCTTCATCGCCTAAATCTTTTCAGTGACCGATTGACCTCTTAACACCCATTGATACAGTGCCTCATTTACCCCCTGTATCACACCCACAGTGGACCGAGAATCACAACCCACCTCTCTTCCATACAAAGTTCTTCTTCACACATGAAGATTGTCATCCCTCGAGAATATGACGAGTCCTATGGAGCGTTTGAGTACACCATGCTCTACTCAAATGCAGATGACCGATCCAGACACCTCTATCATATACCCGAAGTGTTTATAAAAGCTCAAAATGCCTATGTCCTCATCTTCACCCCTCTCATCTCTACCGAATACCTCATCCACCTCTATTAACCTAAACAAAACTTCCCCTATGCTTGGGACTTCACCAATACCTAGCCTAACACACCCACCTAAATGGTTAGATTTATCCAAAAATAAAGCCATCCATCCAACTAGGAGACAAACCCAATCCCCTTAAGTCCAATCTATCTCCTCTGTCACAACTAAACCCTCTCCGTCACACCTACCTTCTATATTGGGACATCACCCCTCCACCTTGCATCAATACATCATACCTCCTGCATTTTCTTTAAAATGACCTGCACCTTCTGCACCCATACAAAGATCCATGGGTGTATCAACACCGTCACCCCAAGTATCCTGTCCACCTATCAACCCTAAACAAACTCCATCATCAAAGGATTTGTTTGTTGTCACTCCTCTTTCTCCGTGGTTGTTTCCTGCCACCACGTCATCTGTGGCCTCCTTATCTAACCAGCTAAACATGACTTCTATGCTGAAGAAGCCACATTTAGTTAAATCCAATTATCAAAACCCCTTGTATAAACCACCACCCGTACGAACCAACCATACCCAACCATTACCAAAACCCACCCAATCAATAGCCTCATCTTCCTCTGACTTTGACCCACTCAAAGGATCTTATGCCAAGATCCTTGATATGTTGGTGGAGAATGCGACCATTTCCCTACCCCCACTTAGACCCTATGATTCATCTAAACCTCGACCTATAGGTTATGACGAGTCTAAAATCTGCGCTTACTACCGCACACCAGGACATGATGTAGAGGGATGCAAAGATTTGAAAGCCATCCTTCATCAGTCACCTCTCTCGGATAGAAAGGTTAAGAAGGACAACTTACGAAGGGAGAAATCTTTAGCTTGATCCCTCTCTATACCACTGTCCCTACCTCACCAAGATCTATCATTATTGTAACCCCACCTCTCGAAAACAATGACTTATCCCTGCCATCTTCCTCCTCTCGTGTTCACGAGATCAACATGATTAGTATTGCTACTCAAGGGTAGAAATACAATGGGAAAGCTAAAGAAAGCACACCTGCGGCCTCTCTTTCTCCTTCTTCCATCCCGATCGCACCATCACCTAAAGTGGTTATTCATGGACCTACCTACCCTGTCTCTGATGGAGTTTCCCACCGTACCATGATCAAATAGCTTCACCAATCCCCTGTAAAAATGACACTGTATGATCTCATTCAAACCTCTGAATCTCATCAACAAGCTCTCGTTGAGATCCTCCAAGGGATAGAGGTCCTACCTAATGAAACCTTTCCCTGTTTCCTCCATCTTAACACCCAACCACGTTGCTTCTCTCACCAAACAATCTACCACTTCTATCCCTGTATAGCAAGCCGTTGCTGTCATTTTCTCCGAAGACAAAATTTTCGACTTTGGTGCAGAAGATCCTGACCCCGCTCTTTTCATCTCGGCTTACGTCCGGGACATCCGAGTATGTCGTGTTATGATTGATGGGGGTGCTAGCCTAAACATCATCTCTTCCAAAGCCTTCCAACAAATGAATATCCCTTCTAGCTGCATGTGTGCCAACCCCACCATGTTGCATTCATTTAATGATGCTATTACTTCTACTTTAGGCACCGTGATCCTTAACATTTGTGTAGGGCCACGTACCTTACCCGAACTCTTCTATGTCCTTGAGGGAGAATTCCAATACAACATGTTGTTAGGCTGCCCTTGGATCCGGGCTATGGGATGTGTTCCCTCCACCTTACATAGATGCATAAAATTCGAGTATGAGGGGAAGTCCTACACCGTAAAAGCTGACGCTCCCCCCTTCAAAACCTGCAATATGTTATATCGCCCTAATGATGTGCTTGTACCAGTCAAGGCACCCATTCATCCAACCCAACCATCTACTTTGACACACCTCAACCGCACTCGCACCTACACCTTCAACCAATGAAACCGCCGCCGCAAATACCACTTCCTTCCCCGCGGACAACATCCCAACCTTAGATCCCTTGGTAGATGTTTTTCAATGCCTTACGCTGGGGGAGTATCACCTATATAATGTTAGCACTTTCCATACCCCATAGGAGTATGGACAGTTACATGCACATCCTACCTATGACCGTCGTGTGGGGGAAGTAATCTCCTATGGACCACCTAATTGCCATACCAACCTAATGTATGGGGGTGTCGACGCATCCTCTGTCACCCCTGAACCTCCCCTTGGTGTGGTTCCCTTCCAATCTGATTTTCAATATCTAACTAATCGTCGTTTTGCCCTCACCTTCCTAACGTTGTGCTTGGAAGGGCTTCGGTTTCGGTCTTTATGAACAAGGCCAACATACGATCATTCCCATGACTACACGCAAACACAAAGATCGTCTTGGTCTTGGATTCTCTGAACCACCTACACCTGAAGAAACCACATATCCATTGTATCCGGAAGATGATGAAGTCACCCTTTCCGAACCATCATCACCCATTTTGCCATCGTCACCCACAAAGTCGATAGACCGGAATCTATCCCTCCTAACTTTTTTTTTTCATAAACGCTATCTTCCTGTGTCCTCTCACTTATCAACACGATAATGAGGACCCATATTCTTTTCCCCTTCTATATCTAGACATGATTGAAGAAGAATCGCCTTCGATTAATGTTGTTGAGTGCCACGATGACGACTCCATCCTCACTTATCTTGGTGTGGATGACTCTTATATTCAACACACCTTACCATCTGAAACTCAAACCATGTTGAATGAGTCGACTATAGAAATCAACATCCACACAGAGGATGATCCTCACATTGTGAAGATTAGACAATCTCTTAACGCATCAGAACAAACTGCCTTCACTACCTTCCTCCGTGCCCGCAACCAAGCTTTTGCTTGGTCCTACGCTAACATGCCAGGAATTGATCCTGACATCGCTACCCATAACATTACTTTGAAACCTGACTCCAAACCAGTTAAACAGAAATTGAGAAAAATGCATCCTCGCATTGCCCTCTTGGTCAAAGAAGAGCTTCAATGACTCCTTTCTGTTTCCTTCATCTTACCTATTGACTATCCTCAATGGATTTCTAATAGTGTACCTGTCACTAAAGCAACGGGGGACTTCGGATATGTATGGATTTCTAGGACCCTAACCTCGCTTGCCCAAAAGATGACTTCCCCCTACCAAGTATTGATCAACTTGTTGATCTCACTATAGGCCATGAGATGCTTTCTCTCATGGATGGCTTCTCGGGATACAATAAAATTTTGGTAGCCCCGGCCGATCAACATAAAACCACCTTCATAACTCCTTGGGGAACCTTCTGCTATCGTGTCATGCCGTTTGGCCTTAAGAATGCTGGTGTAACCTATCAGTGGGCTATGACTTACATTTTTCATTATGCACACTATCCTTGAGGATTATGTCGATGATCTTCTTGGAAAATCTAAACATCACGGTGAACATCTCGATGTTTTAACCATTATTTTCGATCACCTATTACAAATTGTGTTCATCTTGACCAAAGAAATGTGTCTTTGGTATACTTTTGGGAAAACTCCTTGGTTTTATTGTCTCTTTGCGTGGCATCAAGGTCGATCCAACTAAAGTCAAAGCTATCCTAGAAATTCCCCCACCCACTAACCTCAAACAATTGCGTAGTTTACAGGGAAAACTCCAATCTATCCGGCGTTTCATTTCACAACTCTCAGATCGATGTCAACCTTTTCATCATCTCCTTAAAAAGGACATTGTCTTTTAATGGAGCGACGAGTGCCACCAGGCCTTTGAGGCTCTTCAATCCTATCTCTTGCAGCCACCCGTGCTTATCCCACCTCAAGACGATCGGCCTTTCTACCTTTACCTTTCTGCCACCGACCATGTTGTAGGAGCCATGCTCACACATCGTGACTCTAAGCATTGAGAACAAGCTGTTTATTACATAAGTCATACTCTTGTGGATTACGAGACTAGGTATACACATGTAGAAAAGTTGTGCCTAGCCCTATCATTTGTGGCAACCAAACTCTGACATTACCTCCTGAATCACAAAACTTTTTTCATCACCAACACGGACCTCATCCATTATATGTATGCCAAACCTCATCTAAACCAATGCATCACCCGATGGCTTATGCTCCTCGCCGACCTCGACCTTGATTTTGTACACCAGAAATCAGTCAAAGGACAAACTATTGCAGACCAACTCATGGAATCCCCTTTACAGGGAATAATTTACCAATTTTACTTTCCCGATGAACTCATCGTAACTCTTTCACTCGGTGAGGAGTCGTATCTAATGACCCTCTTCTTGATGGATCTAAATGCCAGTAGCGTAGAGGGGCCGGCATTGTTCTCATTCCTCTAGACGCTGAACCTATGCCTCTTTCATTACGGCTCGATTTCCCCTACACTAATAATACAATGGAATACGAGGCCCTTGTTTTGGGTCTCTAGGTTGCGTTACACTTAGGTGTAAAGTCTATTAACATTTTCGATGACTCTCAACTGGTAGTCAATCAAGTTATGGGAATCTACCAATGTAAAAATGAGGAACTTCAAAAGTACAAACATTATGTGGACTCACTTTTGACCTTATTTACTCATTATTCTATCCAAATAATTCCCCGCTCAACTAATAAATTTGCAGATACTATGGCTTGCTTGGCCTCGCAAATTCCCACCTCACCAACTGACTCTGACATATTTGTCTTGGTCCAACAACTCTTTGCCCCATCTTACTCGATCCGGATGTTTGTATGGTAAACAATGTATCTGCTAATTTGCAGGATACCTCGTATCACCAATTTCACGACTACCTTACAACCTCTGTTCTCCCACACGGCCTTACTGTAGTAGCAAAGCGTGATTTTCTTAAAAGTGTTTCTCGTTATGTCATCATGGGGGGACTCCTCTATAAACGTGGCTTTGATGGCATCCTCCTTCAATGTCTAACCGGTGCGGAGGTCACCTATACCATCCAACAAGTCTATGATGGAATTTGTGGTGGAAATTTTAGTGGCCTTGCCATGGCTAAACGAATCCTTCGCCTAGGCTATTATTGGCCTACTCTTAATAATGACTACTACGAATATGTTAAGCGTTGTGTTATGTGTCAACAACATGCCAACCTTCAACATACTCCTAGCCATCCGCTACAGGTCGCACGAGATCTTTGGTCTTTCTCACAATGGGGTTTAGACCTTATTGGTGAGATTCACCCACCCTCTTCACAACGTCATCGTTGGATAATCATAGTAACCGAATATTACACTAAATGGGTGGAGGCCATTCCACTCATTTCAACCAAAAAAGAAAAAATCGTAGAGTTCATCAACCATCACATTATCTGTCGTTTTGGTGTTCCTCATCACCTGATAACAGATAATGGAAAATCTTTCAAAAATAAGTTGTTACAAGACCTTTGTGACAACTTTGGTATCAAACTTATCTTCTCATCACCTTACCATCCACAAGTAAATGATCAAGTTGAATCTTCTAACAAAACCACGACAAAATTCTCATGAAATTCGTTAACGATTACGGGAAAAATCAGCTGATCACATCCCCTTTTCCCTTTGGGCTTATCGTACCAGCATTAGTACCTCCACTAATGCCACACCATTTTCTTTCGTATATGGTACCGAGGTTGTCTTGCCTCTCGAAATACAAATACCCTCCCTAAGAATATCTCTCCAGGATATTCTCACCAATGATGATTTACGCAAGAGCGGTTAGCCCAATTGGAGCTTCTTGTGAACGTCGTCTTACTGACTCTTGACCACCTTCAAATCTATCAAAAGCGCATCAAGCGTGCTTATGATAAGTGACTTCATGAGCGTACCTTTAAGGTTGATGATCTTGTCCTCAAAGATAATCAACATGTAACCAAACTAGAAAAGCGAAAACGTGGAAAATTTGCTCCAAATTGGATTGGGCCTTACATTATCACTCACACTTATGGATCAGGCACTTACCGTTTAGCTTCACTCAATGGTAAACCTGAGCCTGAACCCCTTAATGCCTTGCATCTTTGACCATTCTACTGTTGAATTTAGTGTTATATCACTTCTTATCTACCTTGCACTCATCCCTTGAGCTCATTTACCACCTCATACACCTTGTTTCATGCATCTCAAAATAGAATCATGCTCACATGGTTTGGTTATCATCTCCTCTTAAAGATGCCTTCCCCTTTTTAGTTTGGTCCATGACTTAAAAGTATCAAAATAACACGTTCTCAATTATACAATTATGGGATATTCTTGAGTCAAACTTCCTACAAAACTAGATGCTTCATGCCAAACGGACATCTAGACCTCCAAGTTATACATAGACTACTCCCTCAAAGGACAGCTATGTGCAAAGCCACATCTACTATTATAAATAGTCTGCTCCCCCGAAGGACAGCTATACACAAAAGCCACATCTGCTACTATAAATAGATTGCTCCCTTGAAGGACAGCTATACAAAGTCATCCTCTATCAGAAGCTTCTCGCATTGATCAGCTTTGTGAAGAGCTCAAGAACAACAAAATGCATATCCCATATAGACTTCCCGCATCGATCAGTCTATATTCAAAAAAAAAAAAAAAAAAAAAAAATAATAATAATAATAATAATAATAAAAGCAGCATTCAAAAAGCACTTTTGAGTCATGGACTTGTCTATTTAGGTTTGGTTCTCTTTCATCAGAATAATCACCTTATAACAAGTTCGATCGTGCCCCAGCTATACCATCTACCTCATCTCACCATTCTTCAAAACAACAAAACTCAAGGGACGTGACGTATATCCGATATATTGTGATTATACAACTCTTTTCACCTATCAACTTCTCACCTATACAAGGTACCTAGGGATTCAAGTTCATCCTCCGATAATACGTGGTTTGTTCATCTCTTTCAAACTATGGGACACTTTTTCCTCTTTTACGAATCTAGGATTATGTGTTAACCTTAATCGGGACACATTTCCCTAATACTTGGGTAAGCTAACCTTCGCTTCACATATACCTACACCTATACCTCCAATACCTTACCAACACCAATAACATTACCCTACTAATATCAATATTTTTACCAACCAACAACTTTCCTAACCACAACCAAATTGCACGAATTCACCCTCTCTGGTCCTAAGGGAGAACTACATCGGTCTGAGGCCCCTCCTTACTTTGTGCAATGGGCTATGTAGGCAGCACTTAGGAGACATGGGGTCTCCAAAGGTTAGCTCGACCATCCCCTACCATAACCTATCATGTGTTGTAAATATAAATATTTTTGTATATTTCTATTTGATAACATTCATCTTTATCCTTTTTCAAAACAAACATTCAAAACACAAACATTCTTATTATTATAACTCAAATCAACATACATATTCAGTTTTATTTAGATGTTAAACAAATACATCTTCTCTATCATCGACATGCAGGTCGGCATCCTTATTTATTCTTCTACCCCTATGAAATTCACTTAGACCCTTGCGCCTCATCCCGAACCAGGTGATGATCGTGATCGTCGATGCCGCTCACCTGGCCTCTCCATCCTCAAAGGTGCCACTACTATTGGTTCCTCCCACTGATCTTCCAATCTCTCTTGTAACATATGAATATGCCCTCTGCGTGGAGTAATCTCACCTCTAGTCTCTCCACTCGTGATTGTGCAACCGCTAACAATCTTGTTGTCTCATTCACCTGCGTTTGCAAGTTTGGTGAACTAAACCCTGTAGGTGATCTCTCTCCGTTGTAATCACGGCTATGTCAGGATGATCAGCCCTCTCACGTGAACCTCGTAGCTCTGCTACCCACCACCACAATCTATGAGCCTATGTCACTCCCGCATCCATTACCCTGCGATCGGGTGCTATCTCTTGGTCATACGGAGGTGTCGGCCGGGAGGTGAGAATGATGCCTTGGCGTTGATCCTCATATATGGTCTATAAGCCATGGGTATATCCTGAACAAATCCAAATTGTTACCACACACGATCTAGAGGAATCCTCTCGTACTCACCTGGCTTGTGCCCCGCGATCCACCTTAATCACTCTACGCCCCTCAAATCCTCATCTATGTTCTTTGTCACCATATAGTTCCCGTAAGGCCTCCAACGGATATCCACAATCATCACCATCTCCCACACCTACCTATAATACTCGATGCATCATCTGTCACGGATGGGATCTCGCCTCTTGTTCCGCATCGGACCCATCGTCGAATCCCAACCTCTACACTCCTATCTCTCTTTCCTGGATTGGTTGGCCTATTGGTCACACACACACAATGTGCTCATAGGCCCAAAAATGTAATAATTATGAACAATCCGGTGTAGTCTGTGATTTCACTGCTGGGCCCATAAACCCCTGTATAGCTCGCGGATATGCGGGTGCCCATGCGAAATTCACGTTCCTTTCTATCATTTCCCAAATAATACACATCAATGCTTTTAGAAATCTTCCCCATCCGTCCTCGTAATGCATAATACCCCACCACTATCATTAATACCACTTTGCCTGACCTTGTTGCCTCGGGGTGTGCGGCAAACATTATACCATAAGTGAATGTCAAACCTCTCTCGTGTCAAATCTCGTGCATATGGACCAAATCTGCTGTTATCACTCCTCACGCCGTGCTAGGCCCCCACGCACGATACACGGTCTTCCGTAATTGGGAGTCTCAAAATTTGGAACACATCTTCCAGCGTCCACTGTCATCTCCCCTGTTGGTAGACATAAGGTATTCTTTTACGGATTCCATCTCTCAATCAACGCTGCATGACATAGCATGATTGCATGTGATTCGTGAATAATAGTGGATTCCACTTAACCCCACATAGTTTACCAATGCCCACTCGGCTAGTGTTACATCTGCTCGACTCGTGACAACAAAGTGGCACCTTATCATTCATCTGCAATCCCGCCTCTGCATGCATACATCAAATCAACAAACAACAAATCAATAAATAACATCTCCAGGTGTTTTTTAACACAATCTAGAATTTTACACACGATGCTAGGTATCGGTTATATCTAAGCGATAATGGTTACTTAGCGATATCGGTTACTTATAAGCGATACCGGTCTTTGTTACTTCTAACCACCCTTCTCAACAACACCACATATGATAGCTTTTTCACTTGTTTAATCCTCTCGTGCCTACGAACATATCTCAAACACTTGATTGCCTATCCTACAACACTCACCCCACCCCCAATGCTTGCATAATCACCTTTCTCGCCCATTTACCTTACCACATTCTATTTTTAACCTTTCAAAATCTAATTCTAACAAAAAAAAAAAAAAACAAATTATACCTCCTGGGATCCAACGGTTTGAGGTGGGAACGTGTCTTCTTTCTCCTCTCTCGCCCACTTTGGATGCTTCTCCTTGTTCAGCCATGTTCACCACCCTCTGCAATATAACTTGTCTTTACGCCTTCTTAATCTCAGCCCACAATCACTTTTACCTATCTCTTTCCTCCTTATCACTCAATTCTCCCATGAAATTACTGTATAAGTCATCAACGTAATCGCATTCTCATATTTAACTTGTTGCATGACTCTAAAAATAAGAACTTAAGTTGCCTCCCAAGCTTTTCTATTTTTAGAAAAACTCGTTTTGGCATAACCGATATCGGTTATCTAAGCGTATCGATCATATAGCTATCGATATCGGTTAGCTAACCGATATCAGTCACATGTCTCCTTTTGCTTAAACCTAGGCCTTTTCTTTGTTTTTTACAAATTTTTGGTGGTGCCAGCCTCTTTTCCCTACATAACAACATCATTATCAATATTTATCATCAGAATACCATCAACATATCTACATATCATCAAAATTTCATCAACAATCATCTATATACATTAAATTTCAATACCATCAACATATATACATATCATCAAAATTTCATCAACAATCATCTATATACATTAAATTTCAATACCATCGACAAAACACATGAGACATTCTAATATATGCATCAAATCAAAAAAAAATTTACACACCATGTGGATCAAACTCATCTATATATATCATCATCAACTCAATGTCAAAATATACAAACTACCTGCATGGGGCCTCTGTGATCTAAAAATACAAATCGGGCATGCACTGCCGGCCGGTCTCTCATGTCAAAAATATACTCACTCGGCTCGCAAGCCGGTATCAACTATACAAAATGTACTCAGCTTGTAGGCCGGTATATACAACAAAAATGAATAAATAAATCCTATGTGGGCATGCAGGCCTCTATATACATACTCGGTTCGTAAACTGGTGTCTATATACAATAACAAAAACCCATATCCACTCCTAGGATATCTCATCTCTCACCACCACCCTCGGTCCATCCCCCTGCTAGTCTCTGTGTTGGCTCTCGCCTCCTCCCTGTAACCGACCCACATTTGTGGGCTGCGGCCCCTAGGATCTCTGACTCTGGGACATCTTGACTCTGTGTGCTACATATGGCTGATAGTTAGCCCCATTACCATCTAGCACGTCTTGATAATATCAGGCCTCCACTCTCACCTCCATATAGCGGGCCCGTGCCCATGATGGCTGGTGGGGCTGGTCCCCGGCTCCTAATAGAAGTGGCCCCGCACTTTGTGCTGCCGTGCTGGTGTGCTCGTGCTCTCGTGGCTATGCTATGCGTGCGGTGCTCGTGGTGTGTGTGGTATGGTTGTGCTGTGCGTGTGCTGTGGGTCCCTATGTTGTGTGCCTATGCTCTCTACCTATACTGGGCTAACTACCCCTGTAGCACCCCAATCGTGCTGTGCTGCGTGATAAAGCGCCCTTGTAATATACCGCACTTTCGGCCCAAGATACGGTCCCTCTCCGCTATCATAGCTGCCAAATCTTGTTGTGTGGGTTGTGCTCTCATGGCTACCCTCTGCCCTACCCACCATACCAAAAATGCACTGTCACTCTGGCATCATCCATTTGTATCATCCATTTGGTCTCTCTCGCTACCAGGCATCGAATCCAATGGGCTGCGGAGCGAGCGGCGGTGGTGCCTCTACATCCTCCCTCTGGTACTGTGGGAAGGGAGGTGGCTCATCCTGTCGTAAGCCCAACTGACATCGTACCCTCTCTAGGGGTATCCGCTCATACTCCCCGGGTCTCCATCCAGCTATCCAGAAGATGTACTGGATCCAACACAATCGTGCTCGGGCCCTCCACGGGGATGATGGCCTCTATATGGCCTCCATATAATATCTAGTGCCATCAGGCCCTCTAACATATGCCTGTAAAACGTCACATCTCGTCCTGCGATCACTGCTCATGGCTGGCCCATGACCCCCAACCACCTCTGAAATCCATATCTGTAAACTACCTGTGGCCCTGGCTGCTGGGGCAACCCTACTAGTTGTATATAGACGATATGCTCGTAGGCCCAGTAGTGTAACAAAAATGTCGAACATATACCAAATCACCTCATACGGTGATAACCCCAGAGCTCTCTGTATAGTTGCACCAGATACACTGGTGCCCAGGCATAGCAGGTATGCTCCTCCACCATCTCATGCAATACTCCCATCAAAGCCCGTGGGAAGCAGCCTCCCTCTGAGTCAAGGAGGGTGAAGTAGGTGATACCAATCATCATCAGCATGGCAAGCCATGTCTCCTGTCTATGCGCGCGATACATGTCGCCGTAGGCAATGCTCGCATTGTGATATGTAATCAATGGGGCTGCATCCCGAATACCTGCAGGATGCTATCCATTGTTGTCTCCGCATCCACCTGGAACACTGCGTCACCTATGATTAGAAGTCTCAGGATGCGATACACATCCTCTAATGTGATAGTCATCTCTCCAATAGGGAGATGGAAGACATTGGTTACCGGATCCCATCTCTCGATGAGGGCAACCATCATCGGTGTGGTCCCTATCCAAATCTCTATAACTCTGGACTCTTCCGAGTCCAACCTCTCACATGATGGCCCTTTGCTGCGCTGCGGATCACATGTGGCTGCATCTTCCTCAATACGAGTGGCATCCGATCCCCATCATCGTTGCTTGCGTGCCTACAAAAATAACCCACTTCATCAGGCCTACCCTTTACAAAAACAACTACCTTAACCATCTATACCCACTTACCTACCCAACCAAAACCGACTCTATACACACATCTGCACCCACTTATCTTACCTTATACATCTACGATATCCCCTTTAATTATCTCACACCCTACCAACCACCCTGGTCTATTCTAGCCATCTAACCATACCCCTGCCAATTTAACACCTCCTACTTCATACACAACACATAATCTATCCTACCCGACCTCCGGCCCCCAACAACCCAATTTCCCCCACCCTATTCACCTTTCCTATCAACTCTACCTCCTCCCCTTCACCCCCAACAAACTCTACACCAAGCGGACACCACAAATTTCATAACCCTAACTCCTACTCATGATGACCCGATGCGGTCACCTCGACCGCCATCGGTCCCCCAATCACATTGTATGTACCGACACCGGTCAACATATGACCGACGCCGGTCTATAAACACTGCAATTTGTACAGAAAATTCTATGACCGATGTCGGTCACCTAGTGACCGACATCGGTCATCAAATTCGAGCCGAACCCAAATCAGCCCCCAAAACCTATTTTTACCTATTTCTCCCCATTTACCCACAAGAAAACCCTAAAAACTTACCCACCCTACCATTTTGGCCTACCTAACATACCTACCCACTCCATTGTACAATTTACCTTCATTTATTCATTATTTTATTAAATTTTGGATTCCTACCCCCAAACCCACATATTAGTTAAATTCATTAACTTCACATAAGTAGGGGTTCAGAGCCTACCGGTACGACTACACATCGTCATGGTGGGATAGGTGGTAGTGGTCCAGCTCCTCCAGCACCTCCTGCTCCTCCAGGCTGTGCCATGGCTCCAAATCTCCTCGCAAGGTCCTCAACCAATCAAACTCGCCTCCCGATCGCTGGGGTCTACCAATAACTCACTCCTCCAATCAACTAGTCCCAACTTAGCCCACAAACTCAACAAAATTACTTCACACCTCGAGACAAGATAATATTAGGTGCTCAAATTCACAAAGTGACAATGATGACATGCCGTATTTTTCTTTTTATAGGTTTTGACCTATAACCGATACCGGTTATTTCGCGCCTTTAAATATTGGTATCGGTCTTGTAAGCGATATCGGTCACACATAATTGATATCAGTTACCTACTTCCTTAACCTAACTCCCACCCTTATCCACCAATATCCACTTTTTCCGCATCACCTACCCCTGGCTTTGCTGACTAGCCTTATTTTAACTTCAATCGGCCCGACCCAAGGCGCAACCAACCAATCCGGCCCGACCCAAGGCCGCAACCAACCAATCAGGCCCGACCAACGGCCGCAACCAACCAATCAGGCCCGACCAACGGCCACAACCAACCAATCAGGCCCGACCAATGACCGCAACCAACCAACTAGCCCGACCCAAGGCCGCACCCAACCACTCAGGCCGGACCCATGGCCACAACTAATTAATCAGCTTGACTCAAGGCCGCACCCAACCAATCAGGCCCGACCCAAGGCCCTCACCACTCAATCGGCCTGACCCAAGGCCGCACCAATTAAGTACCTCAACCAAGACCCACAAATTATGATTTTATCCACCCATCATGTAGCTTTTTGTTCAATCACACTCACCTGTTCGTGTTTTTAGCATGATTAGGATATTTGACTTGATCAGTCGACCACCTTTGCCTAGACCGAGACCGTGATGTTTATCTCAACCAAACCAACCATTTGGTACTGCCGAACATGCCTAAACATTCCTATACCTTACCCATTATATCCCTTGGAGCTACTTCCTATGCCTTGGATACCAGGATTATATCACCCTTGTTTGGATAAACTATCGACCTTTGCCTGAATAGCTATTCTGCTCTTCAAATCATGTACCCTAGTCGCACTAATGTATTTCAACGTGCGTCTGCTTCCTTAAACTTACCCCACCATATTACCATCATCTCAACACCATTCACCCTTTATCAACCCTATCCCTGATTTCATGTTGCCTCAATCTGTGATAGATTTGAAAGGGATAACCTATACCCTTAACGGGAGTAACCACTTCTTATTATTGTCAGTGCAGCTTCACAAGACAAGGTACACAACAATAAGGGGCTAATGTAGACACCAAATTTGTGTCTTACGGAGAACCCTGTGCCCCGCATCTTATTTCACAACCTAACCTCACCACCTAAACCTTACACAATTATTTATTAATTACCTTATAATTAATAAATCCACATCTCCAAACCTGCCACCTCATTTTGCCACCTCATCTTGACCTAGCCCTAACCCTAAACTAACCTAATTAAGACCTATAACTTGGTATACATCCACACCCATGACTAATTACTCCTCACCCACACCAAAACCAACCTAATAATGACTTGACCAAGCCCACAACTAATCCCTCGGGAGAAAAGGAGGGAAAGTTGGCTATTTTACTAAAAATAGCCCACTTTGACTTAACCGACATCGGTTCCTACTCGACCGCCATCGGTTATGTAACCACCATCGGTTCCCTGTAAATGACCTTCCCCAACAAAAAACAAGGGATCATAATTCATTTGAAAGATCTGGAATTCACTTGGAAAGACAGAGACAAGTGAAGGAAAGAGAAGAGTTTGCGAGAGAAGGACATCGAGCCCAAGACTGCAACTAAGTAACCAGAGCACAGCGACACTCATCCAAGCATTGGGAGAGAAGATAGCTCACTTTTGATTGTCAGATCATCCCACCTGAGCCTTGCCTTCGTCATCACAGTCCTTGGACCTGTATCTTCATCAAGAACTAGTAAGTAGTGTCTTGTACATTTTTAAATACCATTTCTTGAACTTCTGATTCATAGTAATTATAAGCTCACTCCTAGATCTACTACCCGATAGCACCCTACATCTAACTTTCATTCCTCTACCCTTACATTGCCCCAAGAACAACTCCCATACTCTCTAATTCTTCTCCATCACCCTATTTCGTACCCCTAATCATTTACCAACCTTATAAACACCATAACCGCCTTCTGACCAACCTTCATTGAAAGCCCCTAAATCACTGCCCCTACCGATATCGGTTATATCAGAGACTGGTACTAGTGTTATAACCACAGTCGGTTATACAGTGACCGGCATCGGTCACTGTGACTCCAACCAAAACCAGCCTTTCCTCTATTGCTTTTTAATGAGGTAACTAAAGTGTAATTTCGTAATAACTTCTTTGTTATCATTTGTGTTAATTCGTATTAAAAAGGGCGACCACCTTCAAAAGGAAGTCTAATATTTCTGGCCCAAGGCGGTTCCCTCATTTATTATCTAACTAAAATATGGTGGTCTTGTATTCTTACTTGCAGGTAGTCCTTCCCAAACAAAAAGGAGTTCTTCACAATCGGTCTGATCTCTCTCTACGGTATGCGCACACCCTCCCAACACTCAACAGGTATTCCTCCTAGCCCTCACCTTTATCTGTTTCTCAAGAGAATGAAAGGATAGAAGTAACTCTATTCTAAGAATGAAAATATTCTCAGTGTGAAACACATCCTTAGGATGAATGAGCTTTGGTGGTTAAAGGAGGTATTGTTTTAAGGCCTTAAAGGATTTATGGAATTCATCATCCCATTTAATGAAACGTCTTTCTTGAGAAGATGATGGAATGGTGACATCGGTCGGTAAAATGTGAGATAAAGAGTCAAATAGATTGAATATTTTCTTGTAGGATTCAAATTTGATGGAGATTAGTGGGTGGAGACATTTCTAGAATAGCCTTGGCTTTAGCAGGAGCGACTTCTATTCCACGTAAAGAGATGATGAAACCTAGGAGTTTTCGAGAGTACCGCAAAGACATATTTCTTTGGTTAAACATGCACACAATACCTTATGATATAGTCAAAGATGACTTTAAGAATGGGTAGGTGTTCGATTCGAGTGTTTAGATTTGGCTAGAAGATCATCTACATAATCTTCCAATATGTGATGTATGATGTCATGGAAGATGTAAGTCATGGGTCACCGATATGTAGCACCGAGTTTTGAGGCCAAAAGGTATGACTCAATATCGAAAGTCCCTTAAGAGGTGATGAAGGTAGTTTTGTGTGGATCCTCTGGAGCTAGTAATATTTGATTGTAGCTCAAGAAACCATCCATGAGTGATAGCATTTCATGGCCAGCGGTGAGATAAACTAGTTGGTCAATGCACGGTAGGGGAAAATTGTCTTTACGATAAACTAGGTTGAGGTCATGGAAGTCCATGAAAATGTAAAGTCCCCTTTCATTTTTGTGATAGGAACGATGTTAGAAATCGATTGGGGATAATCAATGGATAAGATAAAGGAAATTGAGATAAGGTGTTAGAGATCTTCTTTAACTAGAAGAGCAATGCAAGGATGCATTTTCCACATGACTTTTGTTTGATGGGTTTGGCATCAAGAATGGTGAAAATATTGTGGACCACAATTTTTGGGTCAATATTGGGAATATCAGCATAGGACCAAGAAAACACATGACTATGGTCCCAAAGGAAAGAGGTGAAGGCTTCTGTTCAATAGCATCTAAGGGTGGCCTATCTTTAGAATGTATAGGTAATCCTAATAATGAATTTTGATTTCGATGGTTGATTCGTTCAACATGGTTTACATCTCAAAAGGTAATGAATGATGATTATAAGAATCTTCCGCACCAAGGTAAGTAAGGATGGATACATCGTCATGAGATTAAACAACATTAATAAAACATGTATCGTCATCAATTATGTCAAGATACGGGAATGGGGAGAAGAGGGAGCCTCACCATCATGTTGATAGGTTAGACATCCTATAGAAATGGTGTTTATGAAAAAAAAAAGGAGGAATAGATTCGGGATCTATGGACTCCGTGGGTGAAGATGGTAATGTAGGTAAAGGAGGTGGGGAAGGTTTTCCATCTGGACTAGGTCGACACAAACTTTATTGCAAGGTGGGGCATCAAAACCAATGCCACTTTGTGGTCATTTTGTTTATGAGAGGTATAAGAAATGACAGTATGACATCCTTTCTTGTAAAATCCAAAGCCAAATCCTTTACATGCACATTGGTGTAGGAAAGTGTGAGCGAAGCGGCGGTTAGTGAGGGATTCTAGGTCAGATGAAAATGGTTGGGTTTGGGATGGAGGTTCAGGTTTATAGGTGGCCACATCAAGTCCCCATACATTAGATTAGTGCGAAGGTGAGGAGCGCCATAAGGAAAAACATTGCTGATGTGGATGTCATAACTCGATTGTTGACACAACTTCCCATACTCTTCCGAGGTGAGGAAGGTGTCGATATTGTATAGGCGGTATTACCCTAGAGTGAGGCATTGAAAAACACCTTATAAGAGATCTGTAGTTGGTATGTGAGTAGTGGGGATAGATGACTCACCTGATGATGTGGAAACAAGGGAGTAAGTAGTAGAGGCCATAGTGGAAGTAGGGATAGCAAGGTTAGGTGCGTGAAAGGTGGTGGCAGTCTTGGTGGGTGGGCTAGTTTTTGGAGGTGAAGTAGGGATATTGGTAGATTTATTTACTATTACAAGCACATCATTGGGCCGGTATAGCATGTTACAGGTATTGAAAGGAAAATGGTCAGCAGGGATGGTGTAATTATGTCCCTTGTGTTCAAATTTGAGGTAGCAGTGTAAAGTCGAAGGGACACAACCCATGCATGGATCCAAGGTCACCTAAGCCACAAGTTATATTGGAACTCCCATTCTAGGACAAAAAAATTTTGGGATGGTGTGGGGACCCATGCAGATATGGAGAATGATGGTACCTGGGGTAGAGGTCATGTCGTCATTTAAGAAGCGCAACATAATTGAGTTACCACGCATATAATTGGAAGGTATTTGTATTTGGTCGTATGTATGGGAGGAGATGATGCTAATACCAGCACCACCGTCGATCATAAGGTGTCATATGTGTATATTAGCAATAAATACGAGAGATGAAAAGAGCAGATTTGGGGGTCGGTCGAAAGGGAGTGATCTCTTCATCGAAAAGCCGAGTGCGGCTACTTGGTGAGTAGGTGGACACGTAGAAGAAGGTGATGACCTAGTGATAGAGGCAACATTGTGAGGGGTAATAATGGAGGTGACGGGTGTGGGGTCATTTGGTAAAACCTCAATAGATTGAAGGACCTCCATGAGGGCTTGACGATGTGACTTGAAGGTTTGGACGAGGTCATATAAGGACATTGTGAGAGGGGATTTATGTAGTTTTTTCAGAAGTGTGCAATGTGTGACCCCATCGGAAATAGGATATGCAAGACCTTGAATGATGACTTTTGGTATGGGTATCGAGGGTATGTTGGGTACATGGTTCGTTAATGAACCAATTTACTTTTCTTTTCCCTTGTCTCTCTCACGAGCACGGGTGGTAACGTGAACCATATTAATTTGAAGGGAGGTGGATGAAGATGGTGTTTCATGGAAGGTAAAAAAAGCATGAGGGTAAAAACCCTAGTGGGGGTTACGATCCTTATGAAATGAGTAGGGTGCATTGGAATTTGGGTGGTGGTTTGGCCAACTCTCTTATATGGACCATTTTGTTCTCAAATCTTGGGGTTAGATCAAATACTTGTGGGGGTGGATATTTTGGTTGTTGAGTAGGTAATGGAAGAAGATCTATGGAAATTGGTGAAGGCAAAATGAGGTCCTCATCAAGAAGATCGTCATCATCAAAATTTTCTTCAGGAGGACACAATTGGACCAAAGTGGTTTTTAAAGCCTTATAGTTCTCTACATCATGTCTTGGCACACGATGGTAGGTGTAAATTTTAGTTTCGTCAAACCCTTTTGGTTTTGGTTTGAGTGGGTTGTAAGGTCTATGATGTGCTAATGTGATGACATAATTTTTAAGGAGATTGGTTAAGATTGTAGCATAGGACCATGCTAGTGGATCACAATGGGAGTTGAATGTGGATTTGGGTGTAGGTATGGTTGATTGTTGAGGAAGAGGCTTTACAGTAGAGGGAATGGGTTGGTCCACTAGTTTGGTGTGTGGAGTGGTCTTAGGTCTTGCGGGCATATATTCAAGTACGGACATGGTAGAAGAGCTAGTGATGGAAGGTTTGGTTGGTTTAACTACCTTATGGGAGGTTCATGATTTTTAGCATTACGTTACACCTTTTTGGGAAAAGGTGGCATGAGTGCACATGATGTAGAGGGAAAAGTATATGGTTGAAGAGGACGAGTCACACAGAGGTAACCGAGTTCTTGTGGAGGTGGTCGGTAGAGGTATGGTAGAAGGTGTGAGTGTAAGGGAAGAAAGTGTCATGGGTAGTGAAGAAGTTAGGGATATTAGTGGTATTATCGGTGGTAAGAAGGTTATAAGTGATGGCGGAGGTTGTGTGGGTTGTTTGGGTACATTATAGGTTCATGATGAGGAGGTGTATTGCTGCACTCTTGGTTTACGGGTGGAAGCAGGTTGTTTGGTGTTGGCGAGAAAGTTATTCGGGCAGAAAAACTTATGGATTTCTTGCTAATACTATGGGAATCTAAGTCCATCTACTTAATCTGGTGCAGCTTCACGTATGTGCATGTGTGAAAAAATGTGTATTTCTATGATGGCCTTTCAACTGGGGATCCAACAGGGGCACTCCACTGACCCTGCGACAAATCTTGCATATACCTGCAAGATAAATTTTTTCTAAAAGTGGGAAAGGGAGTGAGAAATGAGATAGGGAAACTAATGTTGTAGGTAGAAAATAATATTCTTGCACACATTAGTTAGAAACATTAACACATGCATTTATGAGAAGAAACAATCTTGCAAATGGAAACAAGACGAGATAATATTGCAAACTCAAAGTTTCTAAAATCTCCTCATCAAAGAGGCTACAAACTCCTTCAGTATTGATTCTTAAAAATAAGTTTTACATGATATGGGAATGGAAGAAATTTGAGAATGGAGGAAAGTAGAATAAAAAGGATATCTTCTTTGTTTTCTCTAAGTACAAAGCACTCATGAGTTTACAAGATCAATTTCTAACCCTTTGAAATGGGAATGGCTTTACAATTTATAGAATAGTGACTACTCCTTGTCTTCCTCATGACCTTTCAAATACCTTAATGTGACTTAAGACTATTCATATTCCACTTTAAATATTTAAGTCCCTTTTATAATAGCAAGGTGACTTAAAGTTACATTATATTTCTAAAGTCACTTAAGTCATATTAAAAGTGCAACCCTCAATGCAAAAATATAACATTGAGGAGAGGGAGTGTTGTATGAGAAGAGAAGAGAGAGAGAAAGAAGAGGAAGAAGAAGAGGAGATGTCATCCCAGATGAAGTCCGATGATCCTCGCTGATGGAAAGCTCTGATGTGATGAAGTTTTGAATGTCCCATTATGCCAAAACTACCCTTTGAGTGTGACTTACTATTTTTAGTAAATTCCCGGATGAGATACTTACTATTTTAAGTAAGGGATGATTCTTGCTTCTTCTTGACCATCGTGATGTAATGAACTCCCTTATTCGATCCTGTGCACACTACCCTTGCCTCACCCACTTCTTGGGGTGACTTACTATTTTTAGTAAGCACCCATATAAAGGACTTACTATTTTTAGTAAGTGGTCATTTTCACTATTGTTTTCTATGAACACTCATTCTAGCTTCCTCATGATCTTCAATGCCTGTTACCTTTGTCTCAGCTTATTTTGATGTTTACTTTCCAAACATAGTAAGTCTATATAGGAAAACTTACTATTTTTAGAAAGTGTGTTTCCAGTGCTCGATTTGAGATGGAACATAATTTTTTGAACTTGTCTTTTTGTTACAATCACACCCTCTAAATTTCACATAGTTTCGAAGTCTAGAATGATTGGAAATAAATTTTGAAATTTTTACCTAGCAGTGGCTTTGGTCACAGAGCTACCATGGTGGCCACTAATGGAGCTTGAAATTTTTAGGTATGGTTTTTGTCTCCATTTTATATGAAAACAACTCCATTGTGATAGGTTTTTAATTTAGAGCTTGTGTGCAAGTTTTAACTTCACTCATATTGCTAGAATGATCAGAAATCTGATGAATGTGAGTCGGTGCACAAAGTGAGATTTTTGTTGGAGAAAATGATTCTAGGCACCATTTGACATCTTGTTTGTTGCATCTTTATTTTCTTGCAAAATGTAAAATTCTGCAAAAGATGGAATTATAATGTTTGGTTAAGAATGCACCATAGAATATACAAACGTACTTCATCAATTATGATTAGAAGAGTTACAATAATATAGGAGAGGTAGCTCCTATATCTAAGGAAAACCTCCTCCACAAATATCTCACCTAACTCCTATATACGAGTGTGGTTACAACCACCACAATTCACGTATAATCACTTTATAATAACATTATTGTTATAAAACAATAATATAACAACCTAGCCATAATATTCATCACATCATAAATATCATCTAGTAAATACTCATGTAAATATTAATTTCCTAACATTCCCCCCCTTAATGTTTACATGGTAACATTAGAACTTTCACACTTCCTTTGCAGCCTGCCGCCTTTGCGCGCTCATGATCTTGGCACACACTTGAACTGAAGGTAGAAGAAGGAACACATCAACTTCTTATCGACCAAGCACTGTCGGGAACACATCTGACCGACGAGGATGGGAACACGCTCAGGAATCATCTGCTTATCAACCAGTCACTCTAGGGAACACATCTGACCTAGTAGTGTGGGAACTCAAGCAGGAACACATCTGAACAACCTTCAATGGTTTTCAAGAGGCTAACCACAAACCTAGGTACGAACAGGAACACATCTGACTGTTCTACCTCATCAAGCCTCATGATGCTGCATTTCACTGTGTTATTTGTTCTGTATTTTTTTTTTTTCATTTGGGGAAATAGGAAAAGCCACATACTCAACTGAAAAATTGAAAAACTGAAAATGGAACATTGGATCATGTTGATCATGTTCCCCCCTCAATGTGAACATTTCACTTATTCAACACACAACAGGAACTCTGAAAAAGAATCACACCAAGCTGAAATTCACACCACACAACTGAATCTGGAACACTGCAAAACTCAAAAAACAAGTACTCACACTGCACACCTGTGCCACCAAATCATTCTGTGCGGCCCCGTCGTTGGTGACTGACGAGAGGTCGTTGTCTAACCTCCAGCCTCCGGTGCCTCCATCCTCAGGCAAAAATCATCTAGAAGAGAAAATCTTCATCACTTTGATTTTCTGTATAAGCAGTATTTCCTTCCTCTTCATTTTCTCCTTCATCATCAGCAGCCATGGCATTATCTTGCAGTTTTCCATCAAGTAAGTCTTGTGCTCTTTTCTTGCAATTTGAGGACAAGTGGCCAGATTGTCTGCAGTAATAACAAGTGAGCCACTTCTTTGAATCTTTAGAAGATGATCCAGGTCTGAAAGAATATTTAGATCTTCTTTTATCTTGTTTCTTACCATATAGGGCTTTTTCCTCTGGTTCCACAAACATGATTCTCTTTTCTTCATCTAACAAAGAAGAAATAAGTTCTTCTAAACTTGGATTTATTTTACTCAATGTAAAGACCATGTTAGAATAGCATGGAGGCATGCTATTGAGTAACACTACTTTAGCATCGTCATCAGGGACATCTACACTTATTCCTGCTAGTTGATTGCAAATAGAACGAAACTTACTAATATGTTCCACCATGTTATCGCCTTCTTCCATCTTGAGGCCGAACAATCTCTGCTTTAAAGATATTGCTGCACTTCCAGCTTGTGATCCAAACAATTTGTTCAATGTCTCCCAAATTGTGTGAGAGGACTTTTTAAGTCTATATGATGCAAATAGGAATTTGATAGACCCAATCCAATAATCGCTGTAGCCTTTCGATCTCTGCTTTCCCATTTTGCTGCTTCATCTGCATTTGTCAGTTTCTTCTCTTTTCCATCAACAATATCCCACAAGTCTTTGTTAATTAGGAACAATGAGTTCGTACTTGCCAGGTATGAAAATATTTACCTTCAAATTTTTCAATGTGACTCAACTTATCCATTATGACGCTTCACAAATTAAAAAAATAGGTGTCGGATACAACCGAAAATGCACCCCCTTTTTTTTACAAATAATTAAAATTTTGACATATACAAATAAAATAACAAAATGACTCAAATTTCGAATAGAATCTCACACACTCATATATGACTTTTGACTAACACAACTCAATGCTAAGGACAAGAAAATAAATCTTGACCCAATTTTAATGACACTCAGTGAGATAAACCATTACCTTAGAAAGTAATATTTGATTACTTTCTAGACACAAATAATAACTATGGACCCAATCTATGATATATCCCTCATGCAGTCCTATTTGTATCAGTCACTTAATTCTATTCAGATCTATGTACACAACAATTACAGAAATGTGAAGATCACGATACCGTTGAATAGGCTGCATGAAAGTGGTACTGCAAACGAAGCTTCGTACGTTCCAAAAAAACTCTGCGAACTCTTTGTGTGTTGATATCAGAGGAAGCCTCTGCCATGTATGAGGTGAGAGCTTTTGCTACTGGCAAGATGATAAGCCGTTTGAAGACTCCCGAGAGGGTAGATCTGGATAGCCGCACACACAGACACATACAAATTGTAGGTTCGACTTTCATGCATGCCGACACGTGGAGTTCCTTTGATCTTTGTTTCTAGCGCCATGGCTTTGCATGATTTTCAGAAGCAGACTTGATCAGAAATCTGTGAAGATTAGTGGATTCATATGCCAATCAAAACTAATTCTCTCTTTTGGATTTCGGCTCAAAAATAGGTGGCTGTTTAATGTGGATATGATGCCACGTGTATGTAGGCTTGAATCGAGTGAATATAGTTGTAGACCGATTGATAAGATGCTCTGGTCTACCATCTATATCATTAAACACAATCGACCCACGTGTGCATACGTCTACAACCTGCAAGTACTGGCTCAAGCATGATGATACATATATGATATGGCCAATATATCTTGAGCAGGCTGTTAATATTCAACGTGAAAAAACTAATGGTGGAAGGACTGTAATCTAATGGTATTTGACCATCGTACAAATCCTCGAGTCACCTCTCACCTGACAGAAACATCATGCCAATAATTTCAGAACTCCATTGAGTATGCAAAGGATCAAATATGCTCTGATACCAAATATAATGTTTGGTTAAGAATGCACCATAGAATATACAAACGTACTTCATCAATTATGATTAGAAGAGTTACAATAATATAGGAGAGGTAGCTCCTATATCTAAGGAAAACCTCCTCCACAAATATCTCACCTAACTCCTATATACGAGTGTGGTTACAACCACCACAATTCACGTATAATCACTTTATAATAACATTATTGTTATAAAACAATAATATAACAACCTAGCCATAATATTCATCACATCATAAATATCATCTAGTAAATACTCATGTAAATATTAATTTCCTAACAGGAATCTCGATCCGACTTGTACTTTGTAAGATATGATGAGTTTTTGATAAGGTGGCTTTGTAGTTATCCGGTGAAAAATCTCCATTTTCTCTTCGTTCTTCGTCATTCCACTCCATTTTTATCTGAGGCCTACATATTTTCTTTGTATTCATGATGTGGATATTTTTTTGATCATGATGAAGCTGGTTCAAATCAGCAATGGTGGAGTGGGTCTCTAGACAAGCAAGAACATGGCCATGGCATGGAGAGAAGTTGTGAAGGAGAAATGAGGGGAAAGAAATGGCTAAGTGCCATATTTGAATATTCAAAATTTGTAGATGGAGGATCTAGGAACATTTTTATGTCCCTGATGTCCCTAACCTCAAGAACATGAGGGACATCAATTTCCACAGTGGCCAAGGTGATGTCATGTGTCCTCGATCCAACGATAGGGGATTTGCTTGAAAAATGCACCTGGGAGTTGAAAGTCGGTCACGTGGGTGTCCAAATGAATCCCATAGGGGTTGGGTGCATTTTTACATGTCTTAAGTTCCCCACCTCATGGAAATAAGGGAAATCAGTTTCCACAAGTGGTCCCTGGAGTTGACACGTGACGCCCGATTTGTGAGAAAGGAATGGATTCTCCAAAAATGTACAGGAGCTATAAGTCGGTCACATGGGTGTCCAAATGACTCCCCATAGGAAATGGGTGAATTTTTAAAGGTATTATTTACCTCATCTTAGGGACATAAGGGACATCAGTTTCACGGTGGTTCTGGAGCTAACAAATGGTGCCCGATCTCGATGGTAAGGAATGGATGCTCCAAAAATGCACCTGGGGGCTAAACTGTTCAAGTCTAGAGGTCTCATGAGGGTCTAAGAGGTCATATGAGGGCTGAGAGGGATTCAAGATGGTTAGGAAAAATTTCCAACCTTGATTTCCTTGACCTTGAGGGACATCAAAGACACAAAATCCCACTAGGCTCCTAGAGCTGACACGTGTCCTTCCAAAAATTTGGCTAAGTCCCGAACTTCTTATAGTGATAACTTGAGCTCCCAAGTGGAATTTATTTGTGAAATTTTATATGATCCTAACTGGAAATAAAAATTTTAATCCAAAAGTTTGGTTATAATCTCTTTATTCATCCATTTGGTTCCTAAAAAATCAGATTTTTTATTTGAGACTCCACTTGTACCTAATAAAAACTGCCTTCCAATCCTATGCGCCAAGGTGTTGTGAAAATTATTATTTCACTATCATGTAGGTATTTAAATTCTATTTCTAGAAGTATTTAATTTTCTTCTAACTCCATCTGGAGCTCCCAGAATCATCTTCTAAAGCCCAGCAGCTATTTAAGGCTTGTGTACTGCGTAGGCTTGTGAACCCTAATTTTTCTCAAACTGCTCCAAGTTTCTGAAAACTTCCCAAAATCTTACAAAATAATTTCCATGATGTTTTAAGGTCTTAAATTCACCTCCATGTTGAATTTTACCCTTTCGTTCCACTCCAAGGGGTTGATCTAGTCCTGGGAAGGCCAACGATAGCCCTTCCGAACACTACCAAACGATAACATCTTTTCAAAACTCCTAAAATCACCTAAGGGGAATGAATAGAATTACCCAAATCACCTAGGGTGATGAGATTACATTAGTCAGGAGGTCATTTGGACTAATTGGATAGATCAGGGGTGTCTTGGAATGATGGGACATGAAAACATTAACACTAGGGTATCATTGTCGTGCTTGGAAATTGTCAATTTTCCTATTGCACATTTGCACGACAACAATCTGGCTCTAGCTTGGGGACATGACATGGACTAAGTGTAGTGAAGACATGACATGGGAATCTAGAATCTCAATTTTAGACCATATAGTTTGTTGACTAGTGCCTTATCCATTGGGCCCTGTGGAGTCATGTACAACTTACGAGAGAGAGAGAGAGAGAGAGAGAGAGAGAGAGAGAGAGAGAGAGAGAGAGAGAAGAAGGAAATAAACACAAACACAAAAAAGAAAAATACACACACAACAGGAAGGGAAACACACCTATAAAACACATATGGTACAAGGAAGGGGATGACCTACTTTCACTGAAGCACTTTTCTTTCCTCAAGAGTTACCCTTAAGTGGGAAACACTAAATGATGATGTTCTATGAATCATTGACTGGTTCTAGAAAGTAGCCTCCCCTCCTCAGCTGCTTATGAAAGCTAGGTGCTTTCACAATTGTCTGTGTATTTTGTACGAGTGATTCCAAATGAGATTCTTGATGCTCAAGTCCTTACTGGAAATTCCATTACCTTTATTTTCTTTGAAATCAGTTTCATAGTGCCAGTTTCCTTCCATGTTTATCCATAGAGTTGATTCTCCATCGATTTTCCTATCACTACCCCAGAGATGATTTTTGTTCCAATTCCTTCTATGTTCGATTTACTTTCTTTCCCAAGTCTATGCTCATTGACATATTCTCCATGAGAAACATTTTATTCATCCTTTATCTCTACACCACTGTGATTGGTTTGAGTATTAACAAGAGGATCAGAGGTGAACTCATACTTGTCTTATATATCCATGGAACGAGTGAAGAGATCAATAATAACCTCGGGGTCTTCTACAACTTATACTGCATCCAAGATTTCTTACACGGAGTTATGCTTCATCATTTCATGCAGCTCCTCTTTGTACACCTTTGAAGAATCTTTATATTACAACTCTAGGAAACTATCTGGAGGGATTACCTCATCATCTTGGGAATTGATGCACTCTACCAATCCTTCATCAAAAAGAGCTTCATCTTCAAAGGCCTCAAAAATTATCACTTCCCTTTATTCATCATGGAAATAATCTTCTTCTGCAGCTGGGAAAGAAAATACCTCCATTTTTTTGTTGTATCCATCAACCATTGGTTCAAGAAGGACATAATATTTCACATCTTTCTTTGTTTCAACATAGCCAACCTTCACACTGGTTGAGGCTTCCAAGTTAGCTTCATGTTTTTCTTACATATTCATGGCTTGCATCAGGAGTTCGAGAATTATCTCAGGGTCTTCTATTTCTTCCACGGATCTTAGCAGTCCTTGTATGGAGATTCCTTTCAATCCTTTCAAAGTCTCATTGTAAGATGATTTTTTCTCTCCATAGATGCTTTGACTAAGATCATATTCATCCCAAAATGGGAATGATAATAACTCCTCATCTTGGAAAGCATATAATCTGATTTACCTTCTTGAAATTCATCGAGAACCATCTCCTCTTCCTCGTGGTCTCAGTATCATCCGGTGATTCATGGATATCGTCTTGTAATTTGAATCTCCTCAATGCTTCTTCAAAGTATAAATATTTTTAGGAAGGCATGTGTTGACCTATCAAGATGGGGATATCCTCCTCCTCGGTTGCCACAAAATGATGCATCTACCTACTATCCCAGTACAAAATGTTAGCTTTCGTGCTTTCGGGAATTCTATACCATGTACCTCATCTTATTTTCTGGAAGTAATTTCTCCATGTCTCCCTTCACTGGTATGGTTGTAGATGACCAATTCATCTAAATTTTACGTCCCAAGTCTCGTGAAACTTCTACGTAGCAAAATTTTACATGAGGTTAGGACATCGAGTTACCAAAATCATCATTGAAATCTTCTTTTCTGGAAATTTTACAAGAGACACGTGTATCTTTGACCTTCCCTACAAGTGGGACCTTTCTCGACTCCAAAGAGTAACAAGATCCACTAGCTAGATTCATGGTAAGTTTGATATCCTTGGCGACCTTTAAAGGCATCACGTTGTTCGATGCACTAGAATCTATTATGAAATTTTTCAGTACATATTCTCCAACAAGAAGGAAAATATAGAAAGGTTCAACTTTATCAGTCTTTGATGCACTTAGAGAAAGCACGCGTCTGGCCGAGGGGTTGTAGGTGGGTTTGGTAGTATTCCTTTAGGATGATGAACTACATCATTTTTTTAGAATACCACTCCTGATATATTAGACGAACCTCTCAAATTGTTTAGGATGAGTCCGCAAATATTTAGTTTCAGTAATTTGCACTTTTTCCTTGTTTGCATATTCTATAAAGTCAAAGGGAGTATATGTGGACAAGGGGGGTGAAGGAACTGATTTTAGAGTCTGTATAGGCTTGGGAGAAATATTTAATGTTTGAGGGATGGATGGTATTTTGAATGACACACTAGGAGCTTTCAAGGTATTATATTTTGCAAGAGCAGATTTAGATTTAGACTTGGAAGAGACATCGAAAAACTTACTTGGGATTGCGGGAGTCTTCTTACTTGCTATAGGGTCCGACTCCAACAATGCAGACTTCATGGAAGATGGAAGTGGGGATCCTTGACTAATTATTTTATTTTGCGGAGTCGCCACAGGAGGATCTTCAGTCTTCTTTTTCTCTACAATAGTGGAAGGAGATTTTCCTTTCTCAGACTGAGAATGAGTGAATACCACACATGAGAAATTGGGTGCATATTCTTTGTCTTCTTCATCACATCTAAAATACTCATAGAATCTGATTTGTGTATCATTTTCAAACTCATCACTTTCTAGGAAATTACCACCTTCACTTTCTTGAAATCTGCAATTTACATTCACGGGTGGGGCCTCCAAGGTGATCCTTTGGGGTGCTCCTACAATCTGATTTATGTTGCTTCTTTGAGAAGATACTCATTCAAATAATTCCCTCTTCAAAGATGTCATATCATTCGCTAACTTTTGCAGTAATGGATTGGTTCTCTCGTCTCCAAGATGTTGGGTCTTTCCCTTTGATGGATTCTTGATCTTTCCAGAGAGGATGATATCATGATCAAGCTTAATTTCCATCCTTTTTGCTTCTACAATGTTCCTTTTTGGGCTCTTCACGGTGAAAACCCTACTTCGATGATTGAGCATTGATAAAGAATCTCTTAACATTGATTTGAGATGGTGAATCCTCTTCGGGTATCCTACGAAACAACCATTTGAAATGAGCCACAAAGTCTCTCATCATTTCATTTTCTCCTTTCGTCATTTGAGCTGACTGCACCAAGAGGTTTTGATAGTCTTTGAGTTGATTTAAATCTTTCCTCAAAGGTAGCTTTGATTTCATCCCAACTAGTGATGGATCGGACAGGAAGGAGGTAGAACCATTCTGCTACTTTTTCTTAGAGGGACTCCACGGACAATCTCACTGCAAAATATTCATGTTGGACACTAAGAATTCCACATGATGTCATGAAGGCAGCAATGTGTTCTTCTGGATGTTGTGTTTTGTCACCTTTGAACTTTGGAAAGTTCTTACAGGGAACTTGTTGGTAGATTGTGGAGAGGTGGTTCAAGAGCAAGTGAGCTCGTATTCCTTCCCCATGGAACAATGGGTCGAGTCTTTCTTCTTCATCTTCCATTTTCATTTCTAATTTTCTCTTTCTTCTAAAAATTATTCTTCTTTTGGGAGCTCAATGCTCAATGGTGGTTGAAAAATGGGAGAATTTGAAGAGGTATCCACAGGATTTTTGATAGGATTTCTTGGTGATCTTCATGATGATCCGGATGGAGAGGAGGCTTGAGAGAAGAAGTATGGATTATGTATAATTTGTTCTTGCATATTTTGTGAAGCCTCAAAATTGAAATCATCAACACCTCTTGACCGCTCAACTTTGGTGTGTCTTCCTTGACTAGTTTTTGAAATTCTTGAAGTGGGAATATGAAAAGACAAATGCAAAAACTAGTAGTGTGTCTTTTAGCAATAGAATTTCATAAGCTCCTTTTTCTAGTTTTTTTAATATTTTATTTTTTTGAATTTTTGTATTTTAGGACCTTGTGGTTGTATTCAGGTGTAGATGCTAATAAATCTACCCAATGGTGGGTGCCAAAACTATTAAGAAAAAAATTTGGGTGGAAAAACTTGTGGATTTATTACCAATGCTCTAGGAATCTAAGTCCCTCTACTTAACCAAATACAGCTGCCATATGTGCATGCACGAAAAAATGTGGATTTCTCGTGGTGGCCATTTGACCCGAGGATCCAACAGGGGCACTCCACTGACCCTACAGTAAATCTTGCAGATACTTGCAAGAGAGAAATTTTTCTGAAATTGGGAAAGGGAGTGAGAAATGAGATAGGGAAACTAATTTTGCAAGTAGGAAATCAGATTCTTGCACACATTAGTTAGAAACTTTAACACATGCATTTATGAGAAGAAACAACCCTGCAAATGGCAACAAGATGAGATAATATTGTGAACTCAAAGTTTCTAAAATCTCCTCATCAAAGAGGCTACAAACTCCTTCTTGTATTGATGCTTAAACAAAAGTTGTACATAATGTGGGAATGGAAGAAATTTGAGAATGGAGGAAAGTAGAAGAAAATGGATATCTCCTTTGTTTTCTCTAAGTATAATGCACTCATGATTTTACAAGATCAATTGCGAACCCTTTGAAATGGGAATGGCTTTACAATTTATAGAATAGAATTGACTCCTCATCTTCCTCATGACCTTTCAAATACCTTAATATGACTTAAGACTGTTCATATTCCACTTTAAATATTTAAGTCCCTTTTATAATAGCAAGGTGACTTAAAGTTACATTATATTTCTAAAGTCACTTAAGTCATATTAAAAAGTGCAACCCTCAATGCATAAAATTAACATTGAGGAGAGGGAGTGTTGTATGAGAAGAGAAGAGAGAGAGAAAGAAGAGGAAGAAGAAGAGGAGTTGCAGTCTCGGGAAGAAGTCCGATGATCCTCGGTGATGGAAAGATCGATGCGAAAAAGTTATGAATGTTGCATTGTGCCAAAACTGCCCTTTGAGTGAGATTTACTATTTTTAGTAAATTACCGGATGAGATACTTACTATTTTAAGTAAGGGATGATTCTTGATTCTTCTTGACCATCGTGATGTAATGAACTCCCTTATTTGATCCTGTGCACACTACCCTTGCCACACCCACTTCTTAGGGTGACTTACTATTTCTAGTAACACCCATATAAAGGAATTACTATTTTTAGTAAGTGTTCTTTTTCATTGTTTTCTTCTCTCGAACACTCATTCTAGCTTCCTCATGATCTTCAATGCCGAGTTACCTTTGTCTAGCTTCTTTTGATGATTACTTTCCAAACATAGTAAGTCTATATAGGAAAACTTACTATTTTTAGAAAGTGTGTTTCAGTCTTTCGATTTGAGATGGAACATAATTTTTGAACTCGTCTTTTTGTTACGATAACACCCTCTAAACTTCACATAGTTTTGCAGTCTAGAATGATTGGAAATAAATTTTGAAATTTTTACCTAGTAGTGGCTTCGGGCATAGAGCTACCATGGCAGCCATTAATGGAGCTTGAAATTTTTAGGTCTTGTTTTTGTCTCCACTTGAGATGAAAAAAACTCCATTGCGATATGTTTTTCATTTGGAGCTCATGTGTAAGTTTTTAGCTCACTCTTATTGCCAAAATGATGGGAAATATGACGAATGTGAGCCGATGCACGAAGTGGGATTTTTGTTGGAGAAAATGATTTTAGGCACCATTTGACCTCTTTTTTTGTTGCATCTTGATTGTCTTGAAAAAATTTAAATTTTGTAAAAGATGGTATCTCTATCCAAATTTTACTTTGTAAGATATGATGAGTTTTTGATCGGGTGGCTTTGTAGTTATCCGGTGAAAAATCTCCATTTTCTCTTCATTCTTCATCATTCCACTCCATTTTTCTCTAAGGCCTACATATTTTCTGTGTATTCATGATGTGGAGAGTTTGATGATCATGATGAAGCTGGTTTAGATTAGTAATGGTGGACCGAGTGTCTGGACAAGCAAGAACATGGCCATGGCATGGAGAGAAGTTGTGAAGGAGAAATGAGGGGAAAGAAATGGCTAAGTGCGATTTGAATATTAAAAACTTACAGATGGAGGGGCTGGGAACATTTTTATGTCCCTAATGTCCTTGACCTTAGGGATGTGAGGGACATCAATTTCCATGGTGGTCAAGGTGATGTCATGTGTCCTCGATCCGACGGTAGGGGATTTACTTGAAAAATGCACCTGGGAGCTAAAAGTCAGTCATATGGGTGTCCAAATGACTCCCCATAGGGGATGGGTGAATTTTTCCATGTCTGATGTCCCCCACCTCATGGACATAAGGGAAATCAGTTTCCACGGTGGTCCTGGAGCTAACACGTGGCGCCCGATCTGACGGCAAGGAATGAATGCTCCAAAAATGCACCTAGTAGCTAAAAGTTGGTCACGTGGGTGTCCAAATGACTCCCCATAGGGGATGGGTACATTTTTAAATGTCTTATGTCCCATACCTCAAGGATATAAGGGACATCAGTTTCCACTGTGGACACTGGAGATGACACGTGGCACCCGATCCGGACGATAGGGAATGGATGTAGGTGTGGGTAGGTGTTTGGGTGTAGATGTATGTCGGGTTATGGGAAAAGGTGTGATTTGGGCCATGGGTGGTGACATGGAGGGTGTTGTAATATTCATGGTTGTGTTTGGTCTAGTCGCATGAAAAAAATTTAGGTAGATAGTGAAGGTGTCGATCGGTGACAATGCGCATTTGGGTTGACACAGGAAGTAGGAGCCATCCCCAAAGTAAGGCTCTATCAACATAGTCCATGTGATTACCCAAGCATGAAAATGGTATTATTATAAGTAGGGCTGATGTGGATCAACTAGTAGTCCCCAGTAAAAAAATTTGAGATACAGGAAATGGCTAGCCTCGAACTGTGAGTAAGAAAGCCAAAAGTAGATTAGCGAGATCTTAGGGGTCCAATCATCAATGGTAATCTAAAGGAAATGGTATTTCTATAGGATCCTCCATGGGTAGAGGATAGGATGGTCCGAGAAGAGGTGGAATCTCATTGTGACGATGTAAGTTTTGGACATGTATCTCCTATGAGTTGGAGAGGTGCCTTTGAAAAATACTTGGAAACTTGAGGGGTTAAAGGCGGCATGCTAGTTATAGGATCTTCCATGGATGAAGGAGAAAATGAAGGGGTTATTCTATGGGTGGAGGAGTAGATGAAAAAGTTTCTTGTGTAGGTAGGGGAGCTTGAGCTAATATTTCATCTATGGAAGGAACTCCGAGGCAATTGGGAAGCAATCGGTATGTCATCAAAAATAGCATGGACCTCACGGACATTGCTATCATTATTTGAAGTGTCACCAACTTTTTTGGAAGATGCAGCATGATTAGGGAAGGGCTTCTTAAAGATATGTAGGTTTTGGTTAGTGGGTGCAATCGGTCTATCCAAGACTAGATCTCCGTTGTCTAACATTTCTTAGAGGATATTCTTGAAGGTAATGCATTTATTGTCATTATGAATTTTGACATGATGATAGTTGTAAAAGTCGTGTTCTTTATACCATGCGGGCATGGGGTGCTCAAGTTCAAAACCAATATGTGGTTTTATAGGTGGAAGGGTAATGGCACTAGCCTTAATAGACTTTTCCAAAATAGAAGCATAAGGTTCTCCTATTGAAGTATACTTTCATTTTTCTCGTATGAACTAGAAAGCTTGGACGAGATAGAGATTAGAAGCTGGTATGGCTAGGTTTAATTGATGAGGGGGCCAACTTTGAGAACTACGGTGTTGGAAGATCCTTTAGGTTTTGAATATTTTTTTGGGGGGTTTTGAATATGAAGAAGTATCATTTTATTTGAATGAGATGTTCTTGTTATGTAGCTGAATTTTATTCTCTTCAATAGAACAAATTTACAATTTCTATGCCATTATGAATGCCTCGTCAAAAGTGCAAAAGGTTTGCACTTGAAAATTTGGTGAGATGTGCCTAGCACATGCCTGAGTAAACAACTCTATGATTTTAGTTTAAGGTAATTGAAATGTGAGATGGTTAATTAAGCTGTTCCAGCGAGTGACAAAGTCAACAATAGACTCATTGTCATATTGTCGTGTGGAATAAAGATCAGTCATGGTAACCTTCTTAACAATGTTGATGGAGAAGTGATCTAAGAAGGCTTTGGCTACTTGATTAAACAAGTAGATGGAGTATCATGGTAGCCCACTATACCAGTCAAAGGTAGGTTCTATCGGGGGGCACCGGGAAGGTTCGTAGGAGTAAAGCATTGTAATGGGCGATCAGGTAACACCCATTTTTGAAAGACCAAAAATGGTGATGTGGGTCTTCTTTACTATTGAAACAATTAAATTTTGGTATTTCCCAATGTACAGGGTATGGGTGAATAGGGATAGATGGATGAATGAGCTCATTACGAGTTCATCGTAGGTAAGAGAATTGTGTGAGCCGGAAACCAATGCTTCTACCATCTCGCATCCTTTCCATTATTAATTTGATGAGGTCATTAGTAGGTTGTTGGGGAAGGGAGCCTCCTGGGGCATAAGGGGATGGGTACTAAACATGTGATGTGGGCGGCATTCCAGTGTATGGCGGTGCCGAATAGGAAGGTTGATAATAGGGGACCTACATAGAGGGCTTATATCCAAAATGGGTGACATATGAGATAGGGGTTGTTTATAGTATGTGTATGTAGGTGGGACAGTCACGGTGACACCGACACCATGGGTGGTTGTGTTGTAATTGGTATCTATGAGACAATGGGCACAAATGAGGTTATGGTCTAGGTGGTTGATGAGGAGACAATTGATACTACGGGTGTCACCGATATTGCGAGCAGCAGGTGGTCATGGAGGATATGTGGCCTAGCTTTGAAACCACTAGAGGTAAGCCGGTGAAGGTAATGCCTCATTATTAGGCGCTGATGTAGAAGTGGGAATAAGGGCAAGCAAGATAGATATAGGCATGCCATATATTAATTGACCTGAGGAGTCTCAAGTGGAAGAGTGCGAAAGGTATAACTATAAGGCCATAAGATTCTGATCAAGGAGTCGTGCAAATTCCTTGTTGCCTACAACAATAGTGGTATGTAGGGTTAGATCCATGGGTGACATGACATATGGTTGTGAACGACTAGGCGGGAGTGGTCGACGACTTGTGTGGAATATAAGAGCATTAGCTTGATTGTGAGTCAACACCATGTGAATTAATGTATATCAGATGATGTTGTATCCTTCAAATGAGACCGAGAGTAGTGGGAATGAAGAAAATAGTTGTTTATAGGTGGATTTAGCAATGTATGAAGCCTACGATTCAGCATAGGGTACACGATAATGGTTAAGGATGACTGATACCAGTTCAGGGGTAATCGACGTCGGTTACTGTAAGATAGGAACAATTTTACCAAATGAGGAAAATATTGGTGACGGTCAGATGAAAAAGTTGTATGATGACTATTTATCAAAGCATAGAGAGTCTGAGACTCACAGGAACTCTGACAATAAAGAAAATGAAATAAGTGTTCTTTGGGCAATTTAACCTAAAAGAACATAAAACCAATGTCGGTTAAGAAAAACCGATGGTGGGCGGGGGGGATCGATGTACGTAGATAAACCGATGCCGAGAAAGGGGGATCTATATCGTGGATAAACCAATGCTAGTTACTATGAAAATTGGAAAAATGTAGAAAAATGGATTGTTGTGAATTTGAATCAGATAAATAGTCAACCTAGAAGTTTGGAGATGATGCAGTGAAGTCCTGACACACTCAGAAGAAGTTAGAATACTCCAACTATGATTGTGGAGTGTGCAAGGAAAAATAATGGAAAAATGGAGAAACGTATCCTCACACCTCAAAATGCATGTCAATCAAACGCTAAAAACATGTACCTAACAAGTTATTTTTAATGTGTTGAGATTATGCTATTTAGAAGACTGAATCATGAATTTAGAGTAGATTTTTTGGTGAGGAAGGCTTCTATAAAAGGGATATCTAAAAGGAGAGATTTTATGTATGTTATGGCAGAGGCAGGCCATCCTCTAATATAATTACTCGACATAAGTAATGAGCTAGGAGTACCTACCAATCCTCGATCATGTGATCACTAATAGACGTTCCCGGAGTAAGATGTTTTTAAGAAAAATGTGTATATTTCAATTTTTGCAATTTGGTAAGACACGAGAGAGAGAGAGAGAGAATGTGCTTTCTATGACTCTTTGTGTAGACACCAAATTTGTGTCTTATGACCCCCTGTGCCCCGCATCTCATTTCACAACCTAACCTCATCACCTAAACCTTACACAATTATTTATTAATTACCTTATTATTAATAAATCCACATCGCCATACCTGCCACCTCATTTCACCACCTCATCATGACCGAGTCTTAACCCTAAACTAACCTAATTAAGACCTATAACTTGGTCTACATCCACACCTATGATTAATTACTCCTCACCTGCACCCAAAACTGACCTCATAATGACTTGACCAAGCCCACAACTAATCCCTCGGGAGAAAAGGAGGGAAAGTTGGCTATTTTACCAAAAATAGCCCACTTTGACCTGACCGATACCGGTTCCTACTCGACCGCCGTCGGTTGTGTAACCGCCATCGGTTCCCTGTAAATGACCACCTCCAACCAAAAACAAAGGATCGGATTTTCATTTGATCAAAAAGGAGGAGAAATCATTGAAAGGATCGGGATTTTCTTGGCCGAGCAGAGACAAGTGAAGAAACAAGAAGAGTTTGCAGAGAAGGACATCAAGCCCAAGACTGCAACTGCACAACCAGAGCCCTGTGACACTCAGCTGATCATCGTGAGGGAAGACATCTCATCTTCTGATCGTCAGGACGTCCTATCTAAGTTCTGCCTTTGTCATCACAGTTCTTGGACCTGCATTCTCGTCAATAAACAGTAAGTAGAATCTTGTATGTTCTCTTTGATAACATTTCTTAGACTTTTGAATCACAGCCGTCATAAATCTATTCCCAGATCTACTACCCAGCAACACATTACATCTAACTATCATTCTTCTACCCTCTCATCACCCCGTTACCTAATCCCACTCATTTACTAGCCTTACAAACAACACAACCACCCTACAACTGACCCTCACCAAAAGTCCCTAAAACATAGAACCTACCGATATCGGTTAGCAGCAACCGGTATCGGTTACCTTGACTCAAAACCAAAAACCAGCCTTTCCCCCTACTTGTTTCAATGAGGCAATTAAATTGTTATTTTACAATCTTTTGTGTTAATTCATATTAGCAGGGGAACTGACCACCTTCGAAAGGAAGTTTTATATTTCCTGGGCCCAAGGCAGTTCCCTCATTTATTGTCTAATTAAAATCTTGTGGTCTTGTATTCTTATTTGCAGGTAGTCCTTCCAAGACAAAAAGGAGTTCTTCGCAATCAACCTGATCTCTCTCTATGGTATGCGCACACCATCTCGACATTCAACAGGTATTCCTCCTAGCCCTAACCCTTATCTGTTTCTAAAAGGAATGAAAGGATAGAAGCAACTCTATTCCCAAAAGTTGAAACATTCCACGTGAAACATTTTGGCACGCCCGGTGGGACCCATTTCGGGTTTCTTTCTTTCTTGCTTGCTTTCATATAGGGAGCATACTTGCTGTTTTCTTCTTCTAAAGATATTCACAAGGTATTTTGTTATTTTGGTAAAAGAACTTGCTTTGCTTTTACATCTTTGTATTAGTGAAAGTCATCTCTTTTGCTTCATCGAATATCATTTTCGATTTGGGTTTAAAACACGTGCATCACATTCTTGCTTCATTGTTTTCAATTCTAGTGAACATAGATTAAGTAACAGGTCGTACACATGGGGGTGATATCCACGGTATTGACAAGAAATTAATCTTACTTTCACTGCACAACACATACCGAATCACTTCACAATTAACACAACAGCTCAAACATCCCCCTTTTTCCGTGGTATTCCTCCGCCCGATTGAGGTAACCTTATAAGCCAAAACAAACTTGACATTTCCTCTAAGTCTTCGGTTTAGGATTCTGACATCATTCTACGTCTAAAGGCATAAGCCCACGATAATTTAAATTAACCCTAGGGTTAGTCTCTGGATTTGCGTGTGCATCTTGCTTGTTTTCAGTTCTGTTTTCTCTGTTATACACTGTCTTCTGTGATCACCTTAGAACAAATTGATAAATGTACTAAGCATTGTTAAGATCAAATCAGCAGCTTCTTATATTTTCTCATACCAGTCTTATTACACCGACATCGGTTAAGTGACCGATGCTGGCTATAGTCTAACCGACATCGGTTATCAGACCGATATCGGTTACTGTCTTTTACAGTTCCTGACAAACCAGCAACCTACCAATTTCACCATTCTAAGGCTGTTTCTATTCCTGATAGATTGAAGCCCTACTGTGTACTCTTGTCCATGGTTGTTATCACTCGGAAGCAAGCCGCCACCATGGTTTCACATGCCTGCTCTGTGCCTTTACCTGAATCACCCCCTTCACATTCTATAGGGAACCCTACGGACACTAGTGAGATCCCCAAAATTCCTGTAGGAGATAAGGAATTTGCCAAATTTCTGGATGCTAATCCTAGCACTGTACAATACTATTTGTCTCATGCCCCTGACTGTACACCCGATGGTCAACTCCTTGTTGGCATGCCTATTAGTATAGCTGCTCATTTAGCTCCCACTCCGCCTGATAACACTGCCTTGCTTTCTGCATCTTTAGCCCCGTCTCCCAATCCGACTGCTTCAGAGGTTCATACGACACAGATTGGCTTTCCTTTGGTTAATCTGGGACCCCACATATCATTACCGCCGACTGCTCCTACCTCATCTCCCTTGCAGACTGTTCCGTTCATGACTTGCTCTCTGCCACCTATCCACACGAGCTTTCCTTCTCAAGCTCCGCCTACCTTTTCATTCCCATACACGTATCCAGTGACCTCAACATCTTATATAGGACATCCCTATTCGGTCGCCTCAACATATTCATCCTCCATACCTTATCAACACTTAACCCCACCATTGTCTAGCGGAGGCCCTTGGCCCAATTTGCCTCTCGTTTACCACAGCCACACCATCATCTCATCCAACCACGGATTTCATCAAACAAATGATGGACAAAATGCAAAATCTGGAGGCTTCTGTTTCGGGAAGTCGTAGCGCCTTGACATACGAGCAAGTTTGTCAGGAGCCTATTCACCCTTCTGTCCCCCTTCATTCATATCATCCTCAATGGGAATTTCCAAAATTTACTCGTTTTAATAGTAAAGAGGATCCTCAACAACACTTGCGATCTTTTAGACATGCTTGTTATTTGATTGCTCATGATGATGTCTTCTTGCTACTCCGCACCTTTCCCATGTCCTTATCGGGACCCACCTTGGAGTGGTACGGTGCTTTAACCCCAAAGACTCAATCTTCTCTTTTAACCAACTAGCCCAATCTTTCTTGGATCATTTCTCCATTAACATTGCCAAAAATTATCTATCATCACCGACCTTTATGCCATCCGACAATTTGAAAGCGAATCTATTGCAGATTTCGTTGGATGATGGAGGGCCTTATCAACCAACTTACATATGCCTTGCCTCAGGCCGAACTTATCGAAATTTTTACGCGGGCATGCGCTAAGCACATCTCTCCTACCCTTCAAATTCAAACTTTCCACACATTTGACGAGGCCTTTACCATGGCTCGGAAACTAGAAATTCGAGCCTTAGAAGAAGAGAAATTGCGGTTGCGCAACAAAAACCCCAATTTCAAACTCCAGATTCCACCAATAAACCAAACACCACCACTTCTCACACATCCACTTCTTCAAAATCAAAAGGAGCTGTCCACGCGGTGATGGTCAAATCTCAAGCACCGTCTAATACCCCACCAAAAACCACCTATAAATATAAAGCCGAGCCCATCAATTACACTCCTTGGGGAAACTTATGGTGTCATCTTGGAAAAATTGCTCAAAGCCGGAGCTATCACCTTGCCTCCTGTTAAACCTCACTCTGGGTTTGACTCCACCCGCGCTTATACCTTCTTGAGTACAAAGAAAATGACACGTAACTTTCACCGCGTAAAAGGACATAGTCATGAAAACTGCAAGATGTTGAAAAACATAGTGCAGGAAATGGTTGATGCGGGGGATATAGCCCTCGATAATCCTAACACCCCTGCTAACCGAAATTTGAAAATATTCAACAAACCATTCCCGAATCATTCTTCTAACAGTAATCTAAACCAAGATATCTTAGCCGAGGAGAGTGTTCATGAGATCCATGCGGTCTTCGATTCCCAGCCAAAAACCTCTATCGAACAAATTCTGAATCAAGCCTCTTCCCTAATGCAGGAAACCGAACCCCCTTCCTCGCCATCAAGACAAGCTGAAATCCTTGCCGTTCCTTTACCCATCAAGGAATTAACTGCCCAGAGTTCCCTTCTCACAAATGAGCCTTCTTACACCACATCCCTACAAGACTGCGAACGGATGTTATCTAACTTATCTATTTCCCAAACGTCTCCTTCTACCACTCTTGCTGCACAAGAGGAAGGCTCGCCACTCCTTTTGTCATCCTTAGATGAGAAACCTCTTGCACCGACATCACCAAATTCTTTAACCATGACGGATCCTCTCAAACATGCCCTCCTACCTATTAGTTCTTCATCGCCTAAATCTTTTCAGCGACCGGTTGACCTCTTAACACCTATTGATACCGTGCCTCATCTACCTTCTATATCACACCCACAGTGGACCGGAATCACAACCCACCTTTCTTCCATACAAGAGTTCCAATTCACACCTGAAGACTGTCATTCTCCAGAAGATAGACGAGTCCTATGGGAACGTTTGAGTACCCCCTATTCTACTCAAATGCAGATGACCGATCCAGACACCTCTACCATATACCCGAAGTGTTTACAGAAACTCAAAATTCCTATGTCCTCATCTCCATCCCCGCATCTCTACCAAGTATCTCATCCACCTCTATTAGCCTAACCAAATCTTCCCCTACACTTGGGACCGCACCAATACCCAGTCTAACACACCCGCCTAAGTGACTAGATTTATCTAAAAATAAAGCCGCCCCTCCACTTAGGAGACAAACTCAATCCGTGCCTCTATCACAATTAAAACCATCATCGTCACACCTACCTTCCATATTGGGACCTCATCCCTCCACCTTGCATCAATATATCATACCTCCTGCGTTTTCTTTAAAACCACCTACACCTTCTGCACACATACAGAGATCTAAGGGTATATCAACACTGTCATCCCACGTATCCTGTCCACCCATCAACCCTAAACAAATTTCATCATCAAAGGACTTGTTTGCCGTCACTCCTCTTTTACCGCCGTTGTTTCCGGATACCACGTTATCTGGAGCCTCATCATCTAACCGGCTAAACGTAGCTCCTGCGACAAAGAAACCATGTTTAGTTAAAACCACGTGTCAACACCCCTTGGCTAAACCACCACCCGTACGAACCAACCACGCCCAAACATTACCGAAACCCGCTCAATCAATACCCTCATCCTCCTCCGATTTTGACCCACTCAAAGGATCTTACGCTAAAATCCTTGCTATGTTGGTGGAGAATACGACCATTTCCCTACCCCCACTTAGACCCTATGACCCGTCTAAACCTCGACCTATAGGTTATGATGAGTCTAAAATCTGCGCTTACCACCGCACACCAGGACACGATGTGGAGGGATGCAAAGCCTTAAAAGCCATCCTTCGTCAGTCACCTCTCTCAGATAGAAAGGTTAAGAAAGACAACTTACGAAGGGAGAGACCTTTGGCTTCAATTCCCTCTCCTATACCACCTGTCCCCGCCTCACCAATATCTGTCGTTATTACAACCCCACCTATCGAAGCCCATGAGTCATCCCTACCATCTTCCTCCTCTTGTGTTCACGAGATCAATATGATCAGTGTTGCTACTCGAGCGCAGAAAAACAACGAGAAAGCGAAAGAAATCACACCTGCATCTTCTCTTTCTCCGTCCACCATCCCGATCGCACCACCACCTAAAGTGGTTATTCATGGACCCGCTTACCCCGTTTCTAATGGCGTTTCCCACCGAGCCATGATCAAACAGCTTCACCAATCACCTGTAAAAATGACACTATATGATCTCATTCAGACTTCTGAATCTCATCGACAAGCTCTCGTTGAAATCCTTCAAGGGATTGAGGTCTTACCTAATGAAACCCTGCCTGTTACCTCCATTCTAACACCCAATCATGTTGCTTCCCTCACTAAACAATCTACCGCCCCAACCACTTCTATCTCTTTACAACAAGCTGCTGCTATCAGTTTCTCCGAAGACGAAATTGTTGACTTTGGTACAGAAGATCCTGACCCTGCTCTTTTCATCTCAGCTTACGTCCGGGATATTTGGGTACGTCATGTCATGATCGACGGGGGCACTAGTCTAAACATCATCTCTTCAAAATCCTTCCAACAAATGAATATCCCTTCTAGCTACATGTGTGCCAACCCCATCATGTTGCGGTCATTCAATGATGCTATTACCTCTACCTTAGGCACCGTGATCCTTAACATTCATGTAGGACCACGTACTTTACCCGAACTCTTCTATGTCCTTGAGGGAGAGTTCCAATACAATATGTTGTTAGGCCGCCCTTGGATCCGGGCTATGGGATGTGTTCCCTCAACCTTACATAGATGCATAAAATTTGAGTACGAGGGGAAGTCCTACACTGTAAAAGCTGATCCTCCCCCCTTCAAAACCTGCAATATGTTATATCGCCCTAATGATGTGCTTGTGCCAATCAAGACGCCCATTCATTCAACCCAACCATCTACTTCAACCACACCTCTACCATTCATTTCAACAGCACCTACACCTTCAACCCATGAAACCACCGTCATAAAAACCACTTCCCTTCCCACAGCTAACATCCCAACCGCAGACCCCTTAGTAGATGTTTTTCAGCGCCTTACGCTGGGGGAGTATCACCTATATAACATTAGTTCTTTCCATACCCCACAGGAGTACGGACAGGTACATGCACATCCTACCTATGACCGTCGTGTGGGGGAAGTAATCCCCTACGGACCACCTCATTGCCGCACCAACCTAACATATGGGGGTGTCGACGCACCTTCCGTAACCCCTGAACCTCCTCTTGGTGTGGTTCCTTTCCAATCCGACTTTCAATACCTGACAAATCATCGTTTCGCCCTTACCTTCTTGACTCGTTGTGCTTGGAAAGGCTTTGGTTTTGGTCTTTATGAACAAGGCCGACATACAATCATCCCCGTAACTACACGCAAGCACAATGATCGTAGTGGTCTCGGATTTCCTGGAACACTTACACCGAAGGAACCTCATGTCAGTTGTCTCCTAGAAGATGATGACATCACCCCTACCGAACCATCATCACCCATTTTGCCTTCGTCACCCACAGAGTCGATAGATCCTGAATCTATCCCTCCTAACTTTTTTTTTTCATAAATGCTATCTTCCTAGGTCCTCTCACTTATCAACGCAATAATGAGGACCCCTCTTCTATCCCCCTTCTATATCCAGACATGATTGAAGAGGACTCGCCTTCAATTAATGTTGTTGAGTGCCAGGATGATGACTCCATCCTCACTTACCTTGGTGCGGATGACTCTTATATTTAACGCGCCTTACCATCTGAAACTCAAACCATGCTAAACGAGTCTACTATAGAAATCAACATCCACACAGAGGAAGATCCTCACATTGTGAAGATCGGACAATCCCTTAACGCATCAGAACAAGTCACCTTTACTACCTTTCTCCGTGCTCGCAACCAAGCTTTCGCTTGGTCCTACAATTGATCCTGACATTGCTGTCCATAACATTACCCTGAAACCCGATTCCAAGCCAATTAAACAGAAACTGAGAAAAATGCATCCACGCATTTCCCTCTTGGTCAAAGAAGAGCTTCAACGACTCCTTTCTGTTTCCTTCATCCTGCCTATTGACTATCCTCAATGGATTTCTAACATCGTACCTGTCACTAAAGTGACGGGGGGACTTCGGATATGCACGGATTTTCAAGATCTTAACCTTGCTTGCCCTAAGGATGACTTCCCCCTACCTAGTATTGACCAACTTGTTGATCTCACTGCAGGCCATGAGATGCTCTCTCTCATGGATGGCTTTTCAGGATATAACCAAATTTTGGTTGCCCCTGCCGATCAACATAAAACTGCCTTCATAACTCCTTGGGGAACCTTCTGTTATCGTGTAATGCCATTTGGCCTTAAGAATGCTAGTGCAACCTATCAGTGGGCTATGACCTACATTTTTCATGACATTATGCACACTATCCTTGAGGATTACGTCGATGATCTTCTTGGAAAATCTAAACATCGCAGTGAACATCTCGATGTTTTAACCATTATTTTTGATCACCTGTTACAATATTCTGTCCGTCTTCAACCAAAGAAATGTGTCTTTGGTGTCCTTTCGGGAAAACTTCTTGGTTTTATCATCTCTTTGCGTGGCATTGAGGTCGATCCATCTAAAGTCAAATCTATCCAAGAAATGCCCCCTACTAACCTCAAACAATTGCGTAGTTTACAAGGTTAGCTCCAATCTATCCGGCATTTCATCTCTCAACTCTTGGATCGATGTCAACCTTTTCATCACCTCCTTAAAAAGGACATTGACTTTCAATGGAGCGAAGAGTGCCACCAAGCCTTTGAAGCTCTCAAAGCTTATCTCTTGCAACCACCCGTGCTTATCCCACCTCAGGATGATTAACCCTTCTACCTTTACCTTTCCGCCACCGACCATGCTGTAGGGGCCATGCTTGCACATCATGAATCTCGAGAATCGAGAACAAGCAGTTTATTATATAAGTCATACTTTGGTAGACTATGAGACTAGGTATACACATGTAGAAAAGTTGTGCCTAGCCCTATCATTCGTGGCCACCAAACTCTGACACTACCTCCTGAATCACAAAACTTTCATCATCACCAACATGGACCCCATCCATTATATGTATGCCAAACCTCATCTAAACCAACGCATCGCCCGATGGCTTATGCTCCTCGCCGACCTCGACCTTGAGTTTGTCCACCAGAAATCAATCAAAGGACAAACCATCGCAGACCAACTTGCGGAAGCCCCTTTACCTGGGGAACAATTTACTAATTTTAATTTCCCTGACGAACTCATCGCCACTCTTTCCCTCAGGGAGGAGTTGTATCCAATGACCCTCTTCTTCGATGGATCCAAATGCCAGCGCGGCGGAGGAGCCGGCGTTGTTCTCATTCCTCTCAACGCTGAGCCTATGCCTCTTTCATTCCGACTCGATTTCCCCTGCACTAATAACATAGCGGAATACGAGGCCCTTGTTTTGGGTCTCCAGGTTACGTTACACTTAGGTGTCAAATCTATCAATATTTTCGGTGACTCTCAATTGGTAGTCAATCAAGTTATGGGCATCTACCAATGCAAAAATGAGGAACTTCAAAAGTACAAACATTACGTGGATTCTCTTCTAACCTTATTTACTCATTATTCTATCCAAACCATTCCCCGCTCCACTAACAAATTTGCGGATACTATGGCTTGCTTAGCCTCGCAAATTCCAGCTTCATCAACTGACTCTGACATTTTTGTCTTGGTCCAACAACTCTTTGCCCCATCTTACTCAGCCCGGTTGTTTGTATGATAAATAATGTGACTGCTAATTCGCAGGATACCTGGTATCACCAATTTCACGACTACCTTACAACCTCCGTTCTCCCATCTGACCTTACAAGTACCGGCAAACGCACTTTTCTTAAACGTGTTTCTCGTTATGTCGTTATGGGGGGACTCCTTTATAAACGTGGCTTTGATGGCATCCTCCTTCGATGTCTAACTGGCTGGAAGTCACCTATACCATCCAACAGGTCCATGACGGTATTTGTGGTGGACATTTTAGCGGCCTTGCCGTGGCCAAATGAATCCTTCGCCTAGGTTATTATTGGCCTACTCTCAATAACGACTGCTACGAATATGTTAAGCGTTGTGTTATGTGTCAACAACATGCCAACCTTCAACATACTCCTAGCCATCTGCTACAGGTCGCACGAGATCTTTGGCCTTTCTCACAATGGGGTTTAGACCTTATTGGTGAGATTCATCCACCTTCTTCGCAATGTCACCAATGGATAATCACAGCAACCGAATATTACACAAAATGGGTGGAGGCTATTCCGCTCATTTCAACTAAAAAAGAAAAAATTGTAGAGTTCATTAACCACCACATTATCTGTCGTTTTGGTGTTCCTCATCGCCTGATAACAGATAATGGAAAATCTTTCAAAAATAAGTTGTTGCAAGACCTTTGTGACAACTTTGGTATCAAACTTAGTTTCTCATCACCCTACTATCCACAAGCAAATGGACAAGCTGAATCTTCTAATAAAACCCTAACCAAAATTCTTATGAAAGTTGTCAATGAGTCCGGAAGAAATTGGCATGATCACATCCCCTTTGCCCTTTGGGCTTATCATACTAGCATTCGTACCTCCACTAATGCCACACCATTTTCTTTGGTATATGGTACCGAGGCGGTCTTGCCTCTCGAAATACAAATACCCTCCCTCAGAATATCTCTTCAGGATATTCTCACCAATGATGATTTCCGCCAAGAGCGGTTAGCCCAATTAGAGCTTCTTGATGAATGTCATCTTACGGCTCTTGATCACCTTCAAATCTACCAAAAACGCATCAAGCGTGCTTATGATAAACGACTTCATGAGCGTACCTTTAAGGTTGGTGATCTTGTCCTCAAAGAGAATCAACATGTAACCAAACTAGAAAAGAGCAAACGTGGAAAATTTGCTCCTAATTGGATTGGGCCTTACATTATCACTCACACTTATGGATCAGGCACTTATCATTTAGCTTCGCTTAATGGTAAACCTGAGCCTGAGCCCCTTAATGCCTTGCATCTTCGACCATTCTACTGTTGAAATTAGTGTTATATCACTTCTCATCTACCTTACGCTCATCCCTTGAGCTCATTTACCACCACATACACTTTGTTTCTTACATCACAAAATCAAATCAAGCTCACATGGTTTGATTATCACCTCCCCTTTTTAGTCTAGTCCATGACTTCAAAGTATCAAAATAACACATTCTTAATTAAAACACTTATGGGATTTTCTTGAGTCAAACTTCCTACATAAAACTAGATGCTTTATGCCCAACGGACATCTAGACCTCTAAATTATACAATAGACTGCTCCCTTGAAGGACAGCTATATGCCAAACTATTGCTGCTATTATATATAGACTGCTCCCCCGAAGGACAGCTATACATAAATACCGCATCTGCTACTATAAATAGACTGCTCCCTTGAAGGACAGCTATACACAGTCAGCCTTTATCAGAAGCTTCTCGCATTGATCAGCTTCGTGAAGACCTCAAGAACAAAAAAATACATATCCCATGTAGACTTCCCGCATCGATCAGTCTATATCCAGAAAAAGAAAATAAAAATAAAAGCAGTGTTTCATAACACTTTTGAGTCATGGACTTGTCTATTTAGGTCTGGTTCTCTTTTGTCAGAATAATCATCTTATAATAAGTTCTCTGCATCCTCGCCCACATCAACCACCTCACCGCACCATTTGTCAAAGCAACAAAACTCAAGGGACGTGACGTATATCCGATATATTGTGATTATACCACTCTTTTCACCTATCGACTTCTCGTCTATGCAAGGTACCTAGGGGTTCAACTTCATTCTACGTTATTATGTGGTTTGTTTGGCTCTTCTCAACTACAGAGTAACTTTTCCCTCTTTGACTCGAATCTAGGATTATGTGTTGATCTTAATCAGGACATGGTTCCTTACCACTTGGGTAGGCTAACTTTTGCTTCACTTATACCTATTCCAACATCACCAATTCATTACCAACACCAAACAACGTTACCCTACCAATATCAATATCAATATTTTTACCAACCAACAACTTGCCTAACCATACCTAAATTGCCTGAATTCATCTCTCCCTGGTCCTAAGGGAGAACTACATCGGTCTGAGGCCCCTCCTTGCTTTGTGCAATGGGCTATGTAGGCAGCACTTCGGAGACATGGGGTCTCCCAAGGTTAGCTCGACCATCCCCTACCATAACCTATCATGTGTGGTAAATATAAATATTTTTGTGTATTTCTATTTAATCACATTCCTCTTTATCCTTTTTCAAAACACAAAAAGGTTCAAACACAAGCATTCTTATTATTATCATAACTCAAATCAACATACATATTCAGTTTTATTTAGATGTTAAACAAATACATCTTCTATATCATCGACACGCAGGTCGGCATCCTTATTTATTCTTATACCTCGATACAATTTACTTAGACCCTCACGCCTCATCCCGAACCAGGTGATGATCGTGATCGTCGACGCCTCTCGCCGGGCCTCTCTATCCTCAAAGGTACCATGGCTATTGGTACCGCCCACTGATCTGCCAATCTCTCCTGTAACATCGAATACGCTCCCTCGCATGGAGGTATCTCGCCTCCTAGTCCCTCCGCTCGTGACTCCGCAACCGCTAACAATCCTCTTGTCTCATTCACCTACGTTTGGAGCTGATGAACTAATCTCTGCAGACGATCTCTCTCTGCTGTAATCATAGCTATGTCAGGACGATCACGTACCCCTCGTAGCTCTGTTACCCACCATAATCTATAGGCCTCTGTCGTTCCTGCATCCATCACCCTGCGATCGGCTGCTACCTCCTCTGGCCCTTCTGGAGGTGTTGGCCGGGGAGGTGAGAATGCTGCCTCGGCGTCGATCCTCGTGCGTATGGACCAAATACTGCTGTTATCGCTCCCCGTGCTGCACTAGGTAATGCCTGATATACTGGTCTTCCTATAATTGGGAGTCTCAAAATACGGAACACATCTTCCAAAGTCACTGTCATCTCCCCTGTTGGCAGATAGAAGGTATTCTTTTCTGGATTCCATCTCTCAATCAACGCCTGCAACATAGCATGGTTACGCGTGATTCTTGAATAATAGCGGATTCCACTTAACCCCAAACGATTTATCAATGCCCATTCAGCTGGTGTTACATCCGCTCGGATTCGTGACAACAACGCTGGCATAGTATCATTCATCCTTAACCCTGCTTCTACCTGCATACATCAAAACGACACATAATTATTCGAAAGAACAAATCTCTACGGGTTTTTTCTCAAGTTCTGGAAACTCTTACAGTGACCGATATCGGTTATGAATAACCGATACCGGTATGCTAACCGATACCGGTTCCTTCTAAACGATACCGGTCACTGTCAAAATATACCTACCCTGCATAAAAACATATACCTACGATAATTATTTTTTCCCATTTACTCCTATTTTTACCTAAAAACATACGTGACCACCCTGTTTACCTACCCAGCACTCACCCCATCCCCAACCCTTGCCTATCACCTTTTCTTTCTCATCTTTCCCCACTTACACTTCTTTCATCCTATTCACAAAACATGCAAGAATCGAATTACAACCAAACAGTTTACCTCTCGGGATGTAGCAGCTTGGGGCGGAACATATCTTCCCCCTCGTCCCTGCCTGCTGGATGCTTCTCCTCGTTCAGCCATGTTCACCACCCTCTTCCAATATAATTTACCTTTCTAACTTCTTAATCTCAGCCCACACTCACTTCACCTGTCTCTTTTCTCCTTATCACTCAATTCTTCCATGCAATTACCTGTAGCAGTCGTCAAACAGCATCGCATTCGCATATTTAACTTGTTGCATGACTCTAAAAATAAGAATGCTAAAAATAAGAACTTAAGTTGCCAACCCAGCAGTTCTATTTTTAGGGAAATAATTCTTCCATAACCGATATCGGTTGCGTAACCGATATCGGTCATATAGATACCGACATCGGTTACACAACCGATGTCGGTCATGTACCCCTTGTTGCTTAAACCTAAGTTGTTTCTTCGTTTTTGCAAATTTTTGTGGCGCCCGTCCCTTTTTCCTGCATAAACAACACCATTATCTATAATTTTTCATCAAATCCATATCTCATCACAATTTCATCAACATCATCTATCCATATCACAAAAACAACCAAGCCATCAACAAACAATATCAAAAACCATCAATCTATACACCATTTGGATCTAATTCAGCAGCTACATACGTTCAATTTCACAAACCAGCAACACAACACATCAAACATTTCATAAACACAACATGTCAATTAAACTCATCATCTATATATACATACATCCCATCAACAAAAGACATCAACACCATCAATATATAAACCATGTGGATCAAACTCATCATACATTAAATATCACAAACCATCGACAAAACACTTAACACATTTTAAACACAGCATGTGGGTCAAAATCATCATATCTATACATCAACAGTTTCAAATATACAATGTGCCCTACAAAGGGGCCTCTGTGAGCTCATACTAATACAAAGCCGGCACGCAGGCGGTCTCTCATAACAAAAATATACTTGGCTCGCAGGCCGGTATCAACGGTACAACCCGTACTCGGCTCGCAGGCCGGTATATACAATAAATGAATGAATAAATGAATACATAATATGTAGGCACGCAGGCCTCTATAAACATAACCGGTTCGCAGACCGGTGCCCATATCCAATATACAAATACCAAAATATGCAGGGATCCCTCAGCTCTCTCCACCGCCCTCTGCCTGTCTCCCTGCTGGTCCCTGTGCCGCCTCTCGCCTCCTGCCTGTAACAGACCCACCGGCTGTGGCTGCACCTCCCTGAGATCTCTGACTCCGAGAGGTCTCTGCTCTATGTGCCGCATATGGCTGATAGTCAGCCCCGGTACCATCAAGAACATCCTGATAGTACCGGGCCTCTGCTCTAGCCTCCATATAACGGTCCCGTGCCACCATAGCTGCTGGGGCTGGTCCCCTGACTCCTAATACCAGTGCCCCCTGTGCCTGTGCTGGTGCCACTGGTGGTGCCTGTGGCTGTGGCGGTACTGCACTGTGGCTGTGTTTTCATGCATTGGGCATTGGGTGTGTGCGCATTGGTGGTGCTTGAGCTGCACTTTACCTATACGAGCTGGGCTAGGTTTGCCCTGTAAGACACCTATTCGTGCTCTGTGCGGCAAAGCAGCTACCTACCCTGTAATAGCTATACCTAGCCCCTGAGCTGATCCCTCTCTGCTATCACCGCCGCCAAGTCTGGCTGTGCGGGATGTGCTCTCCTCGCGGCTCTCTCTCCTACCCACCATACCAAAAATGCTCCCGTACACCCGGCGTCATCCACTGTATCATCTACTGCCGCTCGGCTACCCAATCTGGGTCCATAGGCTGTGGTGTAGGTAGTGGAGCCTCTACATCATCCCTCAGTACTGAGGGAAGGGAGGTGGCTCATCCTGTCGTAGCCCCAGCTATCGTCGTACCCTCTCCAGGGGTATCCGCTCGTACTCTCCCGGCCTCCGTCCCGCTATCCAGAATGTATACTGGATCCACTGCAACTGTGCTCGGGCTCCTCCGCGGGGGTGATGACCTCTATAAGGTCTCCATACAATGTCTAACGCTGTCAAGCCCTCTAATACATGTCGGTAATATGCTATATCTCGTCCGGCGAGAACTACTTGTGGCTGGCCCATGACCCCCAACCACCTCTGGAAGCCATATCTATAGATCACTGTGGCCCGCTTTGGGAAACCCTACTAGTCTAATGCATATCATATGCTCATATGCCCAACAGTGTAGCACAAACGTAGAGTAAATCCCGAATCGCTTCATCCGGCGATAGCCCCACAGCTCTCGGTATAAGCTGCGCGGGTATCTGGTGCCCCAAGCATAACACGTATGTGCCTCGACCATCTCATGTAATACCCCCATCAGCGCCCGTGGAAAGCGGCCTCCCTCTGAGTCGGGAGGGCGAAGCAGGTGATCCCGATCATCATCAACACGGCAAGTCGTGTCTCATGTCGGTGGGCCTAGTACATATCCCCATACGTGATGCTCACGCTGTGATACATCAGTAGCGTGGCTGCATCCCCGAATACATGTAGGATGCTATCCATGGCTGTCTCTGCGTCCACCTGAAAGACTGCCTCTCCATCAATCGGTAATCGAAGGATGCGATACACATCCTCCAATGTAATGGTCATCTCTCCAGTCGGGAGATGGAACACATTGGTCGCGGATCCCATCTCTCGATGAGGGCGACCATCAAACTGTGATCCCTATCGATCGCTCTGTACCGCTGGACTCCGCCGAGTCCACACTCACGCATGATACCCCACTGTGCTGCGGACACATGTGGCCACATCCATCTCAACAGCGGGGGCATCCTATCCCGCATCGTCACCGCGCGGCGTGCTTGCAAAACCAACTCACTACATTAGCCCTACTCTTTATCACAACATCTACTTATACCCTCTATACCCCCTTTTTTATCCCCCCACCCACACCCCGACTCTCTAACAAACCCCTCTACCCACCTATCTTCTACAATATCCCCCAACATCTTCACACCCAACACACAAAACCCAATCATAAACAACACCACACAACCCAACACGCCATCCCCAACAAGAACTTAACACCCAAAACCACCACAAAACGACGCAACAAAATCAAAAATCCTGCCCAGGGACCGGTACCGGTCACCCTTAACCGACCCCGGTCCCCTTTCCACCGACGCCGGTCAACTCCCGACCGACACCGGTCACCCACAAACCTGACCTACCCAAGAATTTTGTGACCGATGCCGGTCGCTTAGTGACCGGCATCGGTCACTGGAAAATACCCGAGCCGAACCCGACGCGGCTACCCCATTCCCTTTTTTTTCCTATTTCTCCCTCTATACCCACCCAAACACCCTAAAAACCTACCCACCCAGCCGCCTTGGCCTATTTAACCTATCTACCCTCTCCTTTTTTCAAATAACTTCCATTTATTAATTATTTTATCAAAATCTAGCATTCCTACCCAAAACCCAAATACAACATAATACACTCAAATCCACACAATGAGGGGTTTCGAACCTACCGGTACGACGACACGTCGTCGTGGTGGGATGGGTGGTGGTGGTCCAGCTGGTCCAGCACCTCCTGCTCCTCTTCCTGGCTGTGCCATGGCTCTAACTCTCCTCTGCTGGGTCCTCCACCAATCAACTGCTGCCTCCTACTCACTCGGGCCCACTAATCACTCACTCCTCCACTCAAATAGCGCCACCTCAACCAACAAATGCTCCAATCTCAACACTCCACCTCAGACAACTCAAATTGGTTTTCAAATTGACAATGTGACAATGACAGGCCGTATTTTTCTTTTTATAGGTTTTTCACCTATAACCGATATCGGTTTTATTGTGCCCTAAGGAACCGGTATCGGTCACCTAACCGATATCGGTCATGGACAATCGATATCGGTTTTATCCCACCTCTTCCCCAATTTCTACCCTTCTTTACTAATCGCCCTTTCTCACCACCTCGCTTATATCCACCTTGGCTGAAAACCCTTTGTTACCTACCATTTGGCCCGACCTAAGGCCGTAACCAACCAATTTGGCCCGACCCAAGGCCCTAACCTACCATTTGGCCCGACCCAAGGCCATAACCTACCATTTGGCCCGACCCAAGGCCATAACCAACCATTTGGCCCGACCTAAGGCCGTAACCAACCAATTTGGCCCGACCCAAGGCCATAACCAACCATTTGGCCCGACCCAAGGCCGTACCTACCATTTGGCCCGACCCAAGGCCATAACCAACCATTTGGCCCGACCCAAGGCCGTACCCACCATTTGGCCCGACCCAAGACCACACCCAACCATTTGGCCCGACCTAAGGCCGCACCAATTAAATACCTCACCCAACATCAACACAATACACTTTTATCCACCCATCATGTCACTTTTGGTTCAATCAAGCTCACCTGTTCGTGTTTTAGCATGATTAGGGTCCTTGACTTGATCAGACGACCAACTTTGCCTAGACCAAGACCGTGACGTTTATCTCAACCAAACCAACCATTTGGTACTGCCAAACATGCCTAAACATTCCTGTACCTTACCCGTTATATCCCCTGGAGCTACTTCATATGCCTTGGATACCAGGATTATATCACCCTTGTTTGGATAAACTATCGACCTTTACCTATGAATTGCTTGTTTTCTCTTCAAATCATGTACCCTGGTCACACTACTGCATTTCAACGTGCGTCTGCTTCCTTGGACCTACCCCACCATCTTACCATTATATAAACACCATTTACCCTTTATCAACCCTATCCCTGATTTCACGCCGCCTCAATCTGTGATAGATTTGAGGGGATTACCTATACCCTTAACAGGGTTAACCACTTCTTATTATTGTCCGTGCAGCTTTAACAAAGACAAGCTACACGACAACAAGGGGCTAATGTAGACACCAAATTTGTGTCTTACGACCCCCTGTGCCCCGCATCTCATTTTGCAACCTAACCTCATCACCTAAACCTTACAAAATTATTTATTAATTACCTTATTATTAATAAATCCACATCACCATACCTGCCACCTCATTTCGCCACCTCATCATGACCGAGTCTTAACCCTAAACTAACCTAATTAAGACCTATAACTTGGTCCACATCCACACCTATGATTAATTACTCCTCACCCGCACCCAAAACTGACCTCATAATGACTTGACCAAGCCCACAACTAATCCCTCGGGAGAAAAGGAGGGAAAGTTGGCTATTTTACCAAAAATAGCCCACTTTGACCTGACCGATACCGGTTCCTACTCGACCGCCGTCGGTTGTGTAACCGCCATCGGTTCCCTGTAAATGACCACCTCCAACCAAAAACAAAGGATCAGATTTTCGTTTGATCAAAAAAGGAGGAGAAATCATTGAAAGGATTGGGATTTGCTTGGCCGAGCACGAATAAGTGAAGAAACAAGAAGAGTTTATAGAGAAGTACATCAAGCCCAAGGCTGCAATCGCACAACCAGAGCCCTGTGACACTCAGCTGATCATCGTGAGGGAAGAAATCTCAGCTTCGATCGGGACGTGCCTATCGAGTTCGCGCTTTGTCATCACAGTTCTTGGACCTGCATTCTCATCAATAAAGCAGTAAGTAGAATCTTGTATGTTCTCTTTGATAACATTTCTTATACTTTTGAATCACGACCATCATAAATCTATTCCCAGATCTACTACCCAGCAACACATTACATCTAACTATCATTCTTCTACCCTCTCATCACCCCGTTACCTAATCCCACTCATTTACTAGCCTTACAAACAACACAACCACCCTACAACCGACCCTCACCAAAAGCCCCTAAAACATAGAACCTACCGATATCGGTTAGTAGCAACCGGTATCGGTTACCTTGACTCAAAACCAAAAACCAGCCTTTCCCCCTACTTGTTTCAACGAGGCAATTAAATTGTTATTTTACAATCTTTTGTGTTAATTCATATTAGCAGGGGAACTGACCACCTTCGAAAGGAAGTTTTATATTTCCTGGGCCCAAGGCAGTTCCCTCATTTATTGTCTAATTAAAATCTTGTGGTCTTGTATTCTTATTTGCAGGTAGTCCTTCCAAGACAAAAAGGAGTTCTTCGCAATCAACCTGATCTCTCTCTACGGTACGCGCACACCATCTCGACATTCAATAGGTATTCCTCCTAGCCCTAACCCTTATCTGTTTCTAAAAGGAATGAAAGGATAGAAGCAACTCTATTCCCAAAAGTTGAAACATTCCACGCAAAACACTTTGTGTCAACCATATCAGCCAGGCATGACTTCCAACATATAGGTTGCCCTCATTTTAATGTGAGCTAAATGCAGCAAATCAGAATGTAATGCAACCAATTTTCATCCCAAATCAAAAATCACGTTTGATGAAGCAAATGATGAATAGGAGAGGGTTTTTTTTTCACTAAATGCAGAAAGTAAGAAAGAAGAATGATTTTCTTTAAATGTAAAGAGGAATGTTTCTTTTAGATTGATTAGAAAGAAGAGAGAATTACCATAGAATAATATTAATGTGTAATCCTTTTAAAGGGAAATAAACACACAAATTTTGCCTAGAAATGAAAAAATGAAATAGAACCTCTAAGGAATTTCTGTCCCACCCCTTCTTGTAAAATGGGCCCTTGTCCTTGGGCTTGTGTGGGTACTGTCCACGAGCTTGTGCCAAAAATTGGCTTGTGTGGATAAAGGCCAAGGAGGAATACCTATTTATACTAGTCGGTTGATGGTTGTTGTGCACATTATGACTTATCAATCTAATGCTAACTATGAGAGATTCATTTTTGTGGGATGAACTACCTAAAATAAAAAACAAAACAAAAAAGAAGATTTAAATAATATATGACAGTGGACTGCCTAGCATGTGCTAGATTTGGGAAGTGTGATACTCCCTAGATGGCTGTCAATCCATTGTTTAAAACAACTTAATGCGAGAGATAAGAAAAGTCCTATTGTAGTTGATATGATTTAGGTATTTCATTCAAGCACAATAAGCAAATCTAACATAACAAAGCTAGGCTATAGTCAGATCTGAAGGGTAGGTAGGTCTCAAGTACTGGGATTGGTCAAGGTTAGGTTCTAGGTTGTTTAGGTCACTTGGTAGAAGGTTATGTGGTTTTGTTATTGGCAAAAGGTATGAAACATAGAGACCGATGTCGGTCGGGTATAACCGATGATGGTTTAGAAGGGACTAACAACAGTCATGGATAACTGCGTAAATAGGGTCGGGGTGAAAGGAACTTAATAAGATCTGGTTGTGGCAATTAAAGTGGAGTTTAACAGAGAAGGAAGGGTAGATGTGGAGGTCTGTGAAATTCTTAGGTATACTCAAAGGTAGGTTACGGTGAGAATGGGCAATTTAGTGGTGTGGGTAGAGAAATGGTTGAATCTACAAGTGGGTAGGAGATAGGAAATGTACATGTAAATTATAAACTGACAACATAAGTAACAAGGATATTATACTGAAATGGACTATCTTTGGTAGAAGGTATACTTACTGCGATACGAGTTTGATGCTAATGGAATTTGATCGAACAATGGTGTTTGGTGCCACAAAGAGCTCTTCCAAGAATCCATCCGTGAGTGCAATACCTCGGATATATCCTAGTGCTGGCTTTGGATGTGCGGGTGTCTCGAAAAGAATTTGGTTCGAGTTCCATGTAACTCTCTTCTCTTCTCCTTGATCTAAGAATCTGCCAACCCAAAAAAAAAGGTTGTTAAGGTGAATAAATTGTAACTGACGATGGTTCTGGTTCGACCGATGTCAATTTAGGTGTGACCAACGTCGGTTAAGGCAGGATTCCTTAGGTTTACCAAAAATGGAAGATCTTTCCAATTTCTTAGGTTAGCTTGGTTTTCCTCGCAAATCAAACAGAAGCTTCCCTACTAATGAGCGAGAATTTGGTTAGAGAAATCTTAGACATGTGCTTCTATGGTTAGAAAAAAATTTAGCTCATTAAGGAAAGTAAGATTAGGTCTTAGTTAGTTATGGAAACATGCCAGGAATAGGTCTAGGGTGAGGTGGCTGGATGAGGTGGAAATTAACTTCATTAAAATAATTAAGTAATGGATATTGTGAGGATGGGTATTAATTTAATTAAATTAATTAAATTAATATTAATTTGGGGTATAAGGGTCATGGTTAGGTGAATGTGTGTAAGCTAGTTATTCGAAAGGGGACCTAGGGAGTGTGACCTAATTTTGGTGTCTACACTCTCATGAATAGGTTTGCCAACCTTGAGGCTATAACATTCCCATTTTAAGAATTTAGAAACAAGGGAATTTTTTTTTACATAATGTTCTCTGTTCTAAATAAAAATCATTTAGAACACACATTCCATGCCAATCAATCTCATAAAGAGTATAACCATATGCAGTTGTAGTGACTTGGTACAATACCAATCTCTCATTCCATGACTCGATTACCAACCGATCTCTCATGTTAACTTAAGTATAGAATAATTTATGTATACTACATGTACTTGGTTCTCCTACCCTATGTCAGTATCGAGTGATTTTTTTAAAGAACCTATCTCGAATATTTGTTACCAATATTCATCTAAAATCACGTTGCTTTAAACTAGGTGACATAGGACAACGTAACTAGTAGCTTGCAATACTTTGGCCAAACAATTTTTAACATATTTTTGATCTTACTATTCCTAGACGACATACTTGTTGTTTTAGAATACATCCTTCACCTCACTCTTTTCGTTATCCAGAATGGTCTTTCTTGATCGCCGTCAGTCCACTTGTCCAAGATTTAACCGTAGCCCCTGGTTAGAAACATAAATTATTATGGGAAGATGCTCACAATGTGTTACGATATATGGGCATACTAGGTGGACCTAAGTCACTCGGATGTACCAAGGTACCCGAGTCATTAAAAGCTACCACCTATCCTAAACATGCCACTAACTTGGCCTAGAGAGAAACTAATTTCAAGTCCTTATTTGTGTGTAGATACAGATGATTAATAGAGAAGGGTGTTACCACATATCAGATGTAACGTTGTATCCTCGAGAAGACCCTTGTCTTCTCGAAGGTACAGTCCTACAGTTGGTGTGTGCCAACATCCTATAGAAACTACCTCATCGAGATGTACATACTCCAAGGAGGTTATTAATACCTTATAATTTGGATTATTGCACCGATTACAATAACCCTGCTAAACCCTAATCCAACACTCCATAAGTTCTTTTCTAAATTTGATTCATTTAGTCATTAAAGAACTTCCTTAACTTATGATTGATTTTTAGGTTCGTTTTACTTGGCTTAACAAATAGATATCCAAGGGATAGGACAACAACATCAAAAGTCCCATTAAATGTAACTTAACCATTTGAAGAAGGTGTAACAACCAAATATATTCAACTAGAAGTAGACTTTATAGGAAATGAAGTCTAACGATCAACAATCATATTGTCATTCTTTAGATTACATTTCTTCGAGTGAGGAAGAATCTTCCTCTACATGATTTAAGTGTTAGGTTTTGTCGTACCCTTCTTATCTTTCACATATTCTATATTTTTACTGCATATTCATTACACATTCCAATTCTATGTTAGAATTGTTTAGATAAAATTGTATCTTATGCAACTTAACAAGCTGCATCTTAATAAGGGAATCCAATTATTTCCCCGTAACCAATCGATCAAGTTACTAAATCAACCATATAACAAATATGAAAAATATCATCAAGATATGTTTTCCATCTTCATAAATACAAGATATTTTACACAACCAATACAAGTAAATCTCAACTTTGAATTCATCATAAAAAACTATACATTAAAAGAATGTATTTCAGGCATCGTATATAAAAACAACCTTTATTCCAAAAATAATACAACTTTTCTTTTTCAATACAAATCAAGAATGAACTAAAATTCTTTACATAAGATCCATAATTAAATAAGTCCAATACAACATGAAAGTTCTTGTCTTCCTTTATCACTTATGATGTCCATCTATAAAATTGCTAGCATGGGTCAGTTCAATGAACTGAGCATGATAAGCACTAAGCATTAAAGTAAAGTGCATTCCACTAATTGTTTCATTAAATGACTCTGCTTTAATGAAACAATTAATATACAACATACAATAATCATAAGTAATCACATCTAGAAAGAAGTACAATTAAGAAAATATGAATTTACTTTTAAGAAAAGAGCATATTATAATCTGCAACATCATAATTATATCACAAGACTTAATTGATCTTTTCAATTACTTTTAAACAGTCAACAAGTCTTGTCCTTCCATTATTTCATAAATTCATAAGGATAGAGAAACACATTTAAATTTTCCAAGCAGCAAAGGAGTTAGTTACAACATATCTCATATTAGTATGCTTCATCTTTCCATATAGACAAAGGAGAGAATCAATACATATTTATTTCTCAGACACAATTTTTCTGAAGGAAAGAATCAGGTTTAGAACACGCATCACTGCCTCAGTCAAAGATGACAAAAGAAGAAGTCCTTACATTAAGAGGCTACAACAAAACAAGAATCCCAATTCCATTCCAAGTAGATTAAAAACAGTCTAAAAGAAAGCCTTAATAACTTCTATCTACTAGTAGATATAATGCAAAGGTCTGAAACTCAGACTGCCCACAAATCCAAGCTATACTTGGCAATTAAATCTCTTAACCAATCCACTAGAAAATTTCCTTCTTAGAAGAGAATCAAATAACGAGAAGTTCAATCAATGAACTTAAATAGTCAACATAAAAGGATCTCAAACCAAAATGGACCCAATCCATATTTCATTTCATTTATACTATGAAATGAAATCCTTTATAAAATACAAACTTAGAAATTATTTACCTAGTTCCCACAAGAGAACTCAAATAGAATGCACAATCAAAGGATGCACATTACCAACATTCTTTACAAAACTTACAACTACTTACCTATTTTCATTCACCAAGCTCAAATCTAAATTCAATCTCAAAATGAAATTCATAGTATTGTCTCTAAACAACATACTGTCCTCAAGAGGTCTGATTCACTTCCCTATCTAAAACTTGGACATCCATTCAAAGAAATCAACAAGGAATAGAAATATGCAACCATACAAGATAGACAAGGGTCGATGAAACTCATGGTCCTAGGGATTGAATTTCCCAAGCATTTAGGATAGGGATATCGTATTCCCTTCAAATGACACACATAGAAAATAGGTTTAAATTCATCGTTCAATTAAAACCCACGAATCAGATGAAATATCTAAAGAGAGTAGGGAACTAAACAAACTATTCAAGACAAGTATTGTCCCCAACTTCCTCCACTCGACTGAGTAGAATCACAATAAGCCCCTCAATTTCCATTATAAGCTTATGATAGGCAATAATTTGATCAACATCAAAGATAAAAAGGAATTAAATAATACATTCCATACACCTCTTCAATCGATACGACTGTCCCAAAATAGATTGTAGTTCCAGTCCATTAATTCATGAGAATTAAACAACCAAGCTCCCTACATGACATGGGATTCACTCAGGGTAGAGAGGGAGAGGTTTTACTTCAAACTCACATGCCTTGTCATATTCAAGAACATCGTGCATGCCTAAAAGATAGAAGTAATACAACAATTCTCGCACAAGAAGCAAGACAGAGGAGGTTTTGAAAAGAAGATACTCGGTCTACATCTGACCAATACAAAACTCCAAAGGTCCCTTCGGACAGACTGTATTAATGAGATTAAAGCTTTACAAAACCAAAACCAACCAAAACCCAGCTCATGAAACAAGTAAACACATCAACTCCCACATAGATCTAGAACACGTAAAATTAAAATACATGTACAATGTCAAATATGACTTCAAACATAAGTTCATACTTTTCCAGACTCTAACACCGACTCTATCAACACAACATTCCAATGTGAGTCTAGTATTCACAGTTCCATAATTAAGAATAAGACCTTAGCTCGAGTAAAAGTATAGAGCAAAACTCACAACTCGAATACCAGTTCAGCATGAGAACTAAATATAAGTACAATGTTGAAATACGAAGGCTCAACCAAGAGTTTAGATCTATACTAAGTTCCATTTAGTCCAAATGATCACAAGGCCCCAAAAATCTCATAATAAAGCACGAAGCTTCACACAAGCTTAGAACATCCACGGAGCTCTATTACAACTCCCCAAAACACAAAACTTAAACAAAGATACAGAACCAAACAAACAACAATGCCAGTTTAAAGGCCAAGGAACTCTACTCAAGCTCAACGAACTAATGTTCTTAATGATAGTTCAGAATGAAACATATGGCAACACGTGCCCATTTAGACAACATTAGACTTGAATACAAGCTACAAAGCTATCTAAAACAAGTTTATTTGAATACCAACCAGAACTAGAACAGATAAAGTTCACAAGAACTACCATCTAACAGCCAAGGATTTGTATTCCAATACCCACATAAATTTCAAGAAAACAAGCAAGTAAATAACTAGATACATCATGTAAAAATATATATATCCAAAGTGAGCGAGTTGTTTAAATAATCATTTAGAATAAAGAAGTAAATCTTAATGGGTAGAACCTACCATGCCCCGATAGTGCTTCTACCGATTTGAAGAAGACTTCTAGCTGAGTTTCCAACACCCCTTCTTCTCCAAGCAAGATCAAACAACAATAATCTTTTTCCATAGTGCCTCTTATACATTCCTCGAACCAAAAACATATCAGAGAATTCAAAAATATCCACTAAGTGTAGATCAAAGTGATGTTTTGAAAAACCAAATAGCTCCATGCAGAGCAAAAAGCGTGAAGCATGCAAAGAAAAACAACCCCAAAAATTTGCATCCATGCCTTCCAAGACATCTTACTCACCAAAAACAAGGTGAATTAATTCGATTAATTTTCATATTCCCACCTATATCTCCTTGCCACCGCCATATAATGTTGGTGAGACTAAATTTAACTTCCACTTGCATTTCCAAACTTAGTGATGCCTCCACATAGGTTCTTCCAAATTTCCATGTAATTACCAAGTCTGGTAGTACTCTGTCTTTTTAAATATAAAATCACATCTCATTAATATCCTAGGAACCACCACTTAGCTCCCACTTGCCAATGACCCATAGGTTCCCTTTCATATCCCATTAGTTTAGGATAGATAGAATTTTCTTAGGTTAGATCTTAGGTTAATTTAAAATATATAACCTTAGGATATAACCTTCAAACAATAGATTGTCACCTTAGGTTAGGTCTTAGTTTAACCAAATACAATAGGTTAGAAATAACTTAGCATCCCTTAGGTTATTTCCCATTCATATTAACTTAGTGTTAACAACTTAGGTTAGGATGTCATCCCATGTAGAGTGGCGTAGAAGAGTTAGGTAAATCACCTGAGTCTTGAATCCATTAGGATAGACCTTAATAGATATAGGACAAGTTTATATTCTCACTTTCTTCATAATCCCGAAGTAGGTTTCTACTTCCCTTAACGTCATTAAGCACCTGCAAGGGTCAATCAAGAAGAGTGAGCACAACACAAAATAGAATGCAGGCACGGTCTTTCAAGATGATAAAGAATTTGCAACAAACACAAGTTCAGTCCGTTAAGTCTCTTAAACAATGAATGTCAATTTTTCATTCAAGTTTAGATAAGAAGATTTAAAACATACCTTGGATCAATGGAATTGATCCAAGGATGAGTCCAATTGCAAAGGATAAGTTTGCAACCATTCTGACTAGATTATAACTTACTCATAAGAAGTGAAATAGATTATTGCAAGCAACAGCATATCAACCCTATAATAAAAGAGAAGAAATGATTTATCCATGGCAAGCATGATTTTTCAACAACCACGAAGCATACATTTGTCCTAAAAATCACATGTCAATGCTTGTAATGCAAAAGAGGAATATAATAGTTTGACAAGGTGTTACATACTTCCCTCCTAAAAAGAATCATCGTCCGATGATTATCTCATTTTAATCATTGCATTCTGAATAATCAATTTATTCACTTTCATAACATAAGTTTGCAACAATATCTGAATTTTAAGTTCCAGAAATCAGCATTTACAAAGTTGTTTATTCATAAATTAATAGTTTTTCTATAACCGGCAGACTTATTGACATATAAAGATAAAATCACAAAAAAATCAGTCCTCAAAGTCAATTCTGATCAAATAAATATGGAAAATCATTTTTCATATCGTCCAGGTTTTCCCAAGTTGCACTTTCTTCATTAAAATGGTCCCATTGGACCTTGCATTGACTTATCTCATGATTTCTTAAATGCAACTAGTGAGTTTCTAGTACTTGTATGGGATTAACCATGATTATTATTGGGTCTTGGACTTGCAAGGAATTCCAATTTAATACATGTGATAAATCTGAAATGCATTTCTTAAGCAAAGAAATATGGAAAACACCATGCATTCGTGACAAAGCGGAGGTAATGCTAAACGGTAAGCTACAGGGTTGATTACTTCAATTATCTCAAAAGGTCCCACATAACATGGTGATAACTTGGCAGCCTTGCCAAAAGTTATAGAGCTCTTTTTTGGTTTAATCAGAAGAAAAACTTTCTCATCAGGTTCAAATTTCATGTCTACCCACTTTAAATCAGCATAACTCTTTTTCCTATCTGTTGCTTCTTTCAAGCGTTCACAAATCATTTTTACTTGTTGTTCCATTTCAATAAGAATTTCAAGTCCAATTACCTCTCTATCCTTAATGTTGTTCCAACTAACTAGGGTTCTACATTTTATTTTGTATAATGCTTCAAAAGGTGTCATCTTAAGAGATGCATGATATGTGTTATTATATGCAAACTCAACTAGTGGAAGGTACTCTTCCCACTTATACGCTGGTCCATAGAATATATTCGTAACATATCCTCCAAAACTTGATTAAATATTTCAGTCTTTCCATCTATTTCTCGGATGATACGCAGAATGAAGTTCAACTTAGTTCCTAAAGTTGCATTAAGCATTTTCTAAAACCTTGACATCATTCTAGGATCTTTATCGGATATGATTAATTCAAGTACTCCATGTAATATAAAAATTTCATGTACAAATATTTTAGCTAACACAGGAGAATCATCCTTCAAATTACCCATGATAAAATGTGCCACCTTTGTTAGTTTATCCACAACTACTAAAATAACATCATGCTTGTTTTCTGACATAGGAAACCCTTGAACAAAGTCCATGCTTATCACTTGCCATTTCTACTACGGTATATTATGAGGATACAATAAACCCTAGGTGCATATGTTTCACTTTAACAAGTTAAAATTCAAGGAAATGTGTCACAAAATCTATAACATCCTTTTTCATTCCTTCTAGAAATATTTTTGTTTTATATCAGCAAGCATCTTTATAATACCAGGTGTCCAGAAAAAAGGTGAATTGTGAAATTGTGCTAACAATTTCTTTCTCAAATCATTTAGTGAAGGTACATATACTCTATTTTCAAATTGTAAAATTCCTTTGTTATCAAAGTGAAAACCTTTATACCTTAAATCATTCAGATCTGTAGCAAGCATTTTCTTTACTTATTGAAAGTAAGAATTAGATTCCATTACTCTTTTTACTTCATCCTTAAATTGAGTTCTCAATGTTATAAGAGAAGAAATTTGTTTCCTACGACTTAGAGCATCAACCACTCTATTTTATTTACCCTTGATATAAATGATTTCAAAATCATATTGAGACAAAACTCTAACCACCTTTGTTGTCTTACATTAAGATTTGGTTGAGTGAAGATATACTTCAGCCCAAGATGATCAGTTTTCAATTCAAAAGGTTTACCAAGAAGGTAATGCCTCCAAACTTGCAGTGCATGAAAAATGGTAGAAAACTCTAAATCATGTGGAGCATAATTCAACTCATATGACTATATTTTTCTACTATCATAAGCTATGACATGATTATTTTGTAACAAAATACCTCGAGACCTTCACCAGATGCATCGATTACTACCATAAAATCTCCATTAGGATTTGGTATTCGCTAGAATAGGTGTTGAAGTTAATCTGTTCCTTCTAAGTTTTGAATGAAATTTCACATTTCTCATTCCAAACAAACTTTTTATCTTCTTCGTAAGAAATTTATTGGTGCAGCCACCTTAGAGAAATATTTTACAAATTTTCTATAAGTAGCAAGCAAGTCCCATGAAGCTTCTAACTTCATGTACATTCTTTAGTGCAAGCCACTCAGTTATAGCTACAATTTTGAAGGAACTACAAAATTCCATTCTTACTTATTACATGTCCCAAATAGTGTACTTCGTGTCATAGAAAGAACATTTAGTCAACTTACCAAATAATCTTCTCTTTCTTAATATTTCCAAAACTATCTTCAAATTCTCATGGTGTTCCTCTAAACTTTTAGAATATATGAGAATGTCGTCCAAGAATACAAGCACAAATTTGTCCAAGTATTCTTGGAAGATATTATTCATTAAATTCATAAATTTTGTAGGTGCATTTGTTAATCCAAAAGGTAAAACCATGAACTCATAATGTCCATACCTTGTTTTGAAAGTTGTTTTATAAATTTCTTCATCCTTAATCCACAATTGATGATATTCAAATCGAAGATATATCTAATAATATACCTATTCTCCACGCATCTAATAAAATAAATCATCAATCCTAGGGATTAGGTATCTATTCTTGATGGTTTCTTTGTTTAACATTTTGTAATCAATGCACAATCTAAGTGTTCTGTCCTTCTTTGTTAAAAAAATTATAGGTGCTCCCAAGTTGAAACACTTGGTCTAATCAAACCTTTGGAAAAAAATTCTTACAATCGAGCCTTAAGCTCTACTAATTCTATAGTAGTCATTCGGTATGGTTCTTTATAAATTGGTTCAGTTCCAGGCTTGATCTCTATTGTGAAATAAAAGCCCCTTTTGGGTGGAAGACCTAAAAATTCTTTCGTAAACACGTCACCGAAGTCTCATAACAACATATATCGTTCCATGACATCACTGTTTTCTTCAAATGTTTCTACAATTTTCACTGCATATAAGGTACAACCTTTATTTTTGGCCTTTTTAAGTTGCATAGTTGACAGTTTTCTAACAGAAATCTCACGTTTCACACCCTGAATCTCGATGTTTTCTCGCATATCATCTAAACAACTAATGTATTTTTCAAAATAGTCCACTTTAGCCTTATGTTCTGCTAACCAATTAACACCTATGATTACATCATAAGACCCAAAAGGTGTAACATAAAGATCAAATTCAGTGGAAAAGTTAGGTAAATCAAGGACTTCTCCAAAAAGACACATACTAATTGTATGAACAACATTGTTTCCATACTATACCATCTATTTTTATCCATGTTTCTAGCTTTTATTTTTAGTTTTGATGCTAATTTATTAGAAATAAAAAATTCAGTACCTCTGGTATAAAAAATAATAGTTATAGGTAAACTAAATAACTTACCTAAAAATTCTATGGGCATGGCCTATTTCTCAGCCTACTTGTTAACTACTACAGAGTGTATCTTTTTCTACTAATTACGGTTGTCCTTTTTTAAAGGGCATTGATTTGCGTAATTATATTTTTCCCGTAGTTATAACAGCCTCCTATAGGTCCCTTCCTAGGTTTGGGTTTATTTCCAACCTTAGAGTTATCGTTCTACTCCCCATAGGTCTTCTATCCATTATTATTGTTCTTGGCAAAGTTGTTCCATGCATTACCAAAAAATTGATTGTTGCTACTTTTTTATTAGTATCAGTTGAAAACTTACTTCTCATTCCAAATTTCTTCCATTTTCCTTTCTTAGGTGCAAGATATGATGAAGAGGAGTTGGGAATTTTCTTCCTTACTTCCCCTTATGAGCAGAAATTTCCTTTAATTTTTGTTCCTACCTTATGGCCTTTTCAACAACCCCTTCCATCATGGTTGGGCTATGAACATCCACCTCTCCTCCTATAATGGGATTCAATCCCATGATGAATTTTGTATCCTAAACTTCTCATTAGTTTGGTACTGAGGTACATACTTAAGGAGTTTTGTAAATTGTTCCCAATACTCAATTACTAGTTAGCTTTCCTTGAGCTAAGTTCTAGAATTCAGTCATTTTCTAATCATAGTAAAGTTGCAGCAGCCAACGTTGCCTAAAGTAACCTTTAAATTAATCCCATGTGATATTAGTTTCATCAATATTTAACTCATCCTTACGGTTGTCCCACCATGAAGATGCCTCATGGGAAAGCAAATATCCTCCCATATCACCTTTGTTTCTTCTGATAAATTCCTTATTGCAAAGTATTTCTCCATTTTGTTGAGCCAATTATCAGCCCCATCTCCTAATGTAGTGCCATCAAACTTGGGTGGACTTATCCTTTTTATATTATTAGTGAGTTTAGCTATCAGCCTATCCTTTTTATTCTTAGGCTAAACAGGTATGTTCACATTGCTATTATCAATACCTACATTGGCATTGTCCCCTAGAGGTGGCTGATTATTGTTATCAGCAACATCTTCCTCCTCATTTCCCATTACTAGTTGTTCAAGTACAGCCAAACGATCTCTTGTTTCCAACAGGGCATCAAGGATCTCATCATGTTTATGGGAAGTTGTTACTCCTTCCTTAGGTAGAGGATTATCTGCAACATTTCCTCTTGTTCTAACCATTTTTTGTTATAAGAAAATTTAAGTTTTATCGGATTATGGACACAGTGACGTCCAAGAGCTACAACCTTCACTCGATACCAAGATGTAACATTCCGCTTTTAAGACTTTAGAAACAAGGGAATTTTTTTCTACATAATGTTCTTTGTTCTAAATAAAACATCATTTAGAACACACATTCCATGCAAATCAATCTCATAACAAATAACCATATGCAGCTGTAATGACTTGGTATGATACCGATCTCTCATTCCATGACTCGGTTACCAACCGATCTCTCATGTTAACTTAACTATAAAATACTTTATGTATACTATGTATACTTAGTTCTCCTACCCTATTCCGGGTACTAGGTGATCTGTTTAAAGAACCTATCTAAATATTTGTTACCAATATTCATCTGACATCACATTGCTTTAAACTAGGTGACATAAGACAATGCAACCAGTAGCTTGTGATACTTTAGCCAAAGATTTTTCAACATATTGTTCATTTTACTATTCCTAGATGACATACTCATCATTCTCGAATACCTCCTTTGCCTCACTCTTCTGATATCTAGAATGGTCTTTACTGACTACCATCAGTCCACTTGTCAAAGGTTTAACCCTATCCCTAGTTAGAAACATAATTTATTATAGGAAGATGCTCACAATGTCTTAGGGTATATGGGCATACTCGGTGGACCTAAGTCAACCGGGTGTTCCAAGGTATCCCGAGTAATTGAAATCTACCATCTATCCTAAACATGCCACTAACTTGGCCTAGAGAGAAACTAAGTTCAAGTCCTTATTTTTGTGTAGATCTAGATGATCAATGTAGAAGGTTATTGCCACATGTCAACTGCAACGCTGTATCCTCGAGAAGACCCTTGTCTTCTCGAAGGTACAGACCTGCAGTTGACATGTGCCAAAATCCTATAGAAACTACCTCATGAAGATGTACATACTCCAAGGAGGTTATTGAAACCTTATAATTTGGATTATTGCACTGATTATAGCAACCCTTCTAAACCCTAGTCCAACACTCCATAAGTTTTTTTCTAAATTGTATTCATTTAGTCATTAAAGAACTTCCTTAACTTATGATTTCTTTTTAGGTTTGTTTTACTTGGCTTAACAAACAAATATCCAAGGGACATGACAACAACATCAAAATTCCCATTAAATGTAACTTAACCATTCAAAGAAGGTGTAACAACCAAATAGGTTCAACTAGAAGTAGACTTTATAGGAAATGAAGTCTAACAATCAACGATCATATCACCATTCTTTAGATTACATTTCTTTGAGTGAGGAATAATCTTCCTCTACATGATTTAAGTGTTAGGGTTTGTCGTACCCTTCTTATCTTTCACAATTTCTATAGTTTTACTGCATATTCATTACACATTCCAATACTATGTTAGAATTGTTTAGATAAAATTGTTATCTTATGCAACTTAACAAGTTGCATCTTAATAAGGGAATCCAATTATTTCCCTTTAACCAACTGATCAAGTTTATCCAAATTAAGCATATAATAGATATGAAAAATATCATCAAGATAGGTTTTCCATCTTCTTCATAAATACAAGATAATTTACACAACCAATACAAGTAAATCTCAACTTTCAATTCATCATTAAAAACTATACATTACAAGACTATGTATTTCAGGCATACTGTATAACAAACAACCTTTATTCCAAAAAGAATACAACTTTTCTTTTTCAATACAAATCAAGAATGAACCGAAACTCTTTACATAAGATCCATAATTAAATAAGCCCAATACAACATGAAATTTCTTGTCTTCCTTTATCACTTACGATGTCCATCTGCAAAATTGCTAGCACAGTCAGTTCAATGAACTGAGCATGATAAGCACTAAGCATTAAAGTAAAGTGCATTCCACTAATTGTTTCATTAAATGACTCTACTTTAATGAAACAATTAATATACAACATACAATAATCATAAGTAATCACATCTAGAAATAAGTACAATTAAGAAAATCTGAATTTACTTTTAAGAAAAGAGCATATTATAATCTACAACATTAGAATTATATCACAAGAATTAATTTATCTTTTCAATTACTTTTAAACAGTCATCAAGTCTTGTCCTTCCATTATTTCATAAATTTATAAGGATATAGAAACACATTTAAATTTTCCAAGTAGCAAAGGAGTTAGTTACAACATATCTCATATTAGTAAGCTTCATCTTTCCATATAGACAAAGGAGAGAATCAATACATATTTATTTCTCGCAGACAAAATTTTTCGAAGAAAGAATTATGTTTAGAACATGCATCACTGTCTCTCACCCAAAGATGACAAAAGAAGAATTCCTTATATTAAGAGGCTACAACAAAATTAGAATCCCAATTCCATTCCGTACATATTAAAACACTTTCAAAGAAAGCCTTACTAACTTCTATCTGCTAGTAGATATAATGCAAAGGTCTGAAACTCAGACTACCCACAAATCCAAGCTATACTTTGGCAATTAAATCTCTTAACCAATCCACTAGAAAATTTCCATCTTAGAAGAGAATCAAATAATGAGAAGTTCAATCAATGAACTTAAATAGTCAACATAAAAGGATCTCAAACCAAAATGGACCCAATCCATATTTCATTTCATTTATACTATGAAATGAAATCCTTTATTAAATACAAACTTAGAAATTCTCTAGCTAGTTCCCAAAAGAGAACTCAAACAAGAATGCACAATCAAAGGATGCACATTACCAACATTCTTTACAAAACTTACAACTACTTACCTATTTTCATTCACCAAGCTCAAATCCAAATTCAATCTCAAAATGAAATTCACAGTATTGTCTCTAAACAACATACTATCCTTAAGAGGTCTGATTCACTTCCCTGTCTAAAACCTGAACATCCATTCAAAGAAATCAACAAGGAATAGAAATATGCAACCGTACAAGATAGATAAGGGTTGATGAAACTCACGGTCCTAGGGACTGAATTTCCCAAGCATTCAGGATAGGGATACCATATTCCCTTCAAATGACACACATAGAAAATATGTTTAAATTCATCATTCATTTAAAACCCATGAATCAGATGAAATATCTAAAGAGAGTAGGGAACTAAAAAAATTGTTCAAGACAAGTACTGTCCCCAACTTCCTCCACTCAATGAGTAGAATCACCACAAGCCCCTCGAGTTCCATTATAAGCTTATGATAGGTAAGAATTTTCTCAACATCAAAGACAAAAAGGAATTAAATAATACTTTCCATACGCCTCTTCAATCGATATGACTGTCCCAAAATAGATTATAGTTCCAGTCCATTAATTCATGAGAATTAAACAACCAAGCTCCCTACATGACACGTGATTCACTCAGGGTAGAGAGGGAGAGGTTTTACTTCAAACTCACATGCCTTGTCATATTCAAGAACACCATGTGGCTTGAAATACGAAGTAATACAACAATTCTCACACAAGAAGCAAGACAAAGGAGGTTTCGAAAAGAAGATACTCCATGTATATTTGACCAATACAAAACTCCAAATATCCCTTCGATATACTTGAATTGATGAGATTAAAGATTTACAAAAACAAAACCAACCAAAACCCAGCTCATGAAACAAGTAAACACATCAACTCCCACATAGATCCAGAACACGCAAAATTAAAATACTGTATAATGTTGAATATGACTTGAACATAAGTTCAGACTTTTCCAGAATCTAACACCGACTCTGTCAACACAACATTCCAATGTGAGTCTAGTATTCACAATTCCATAATTAATAATAACACCTTAGCTCGAGTAAAATTACAGAGAAAAATTCACAACTCAAAGACCAGTTCAGCATGAGAATTAAATATAAGCAAAGTGTCAAAATACGAAGGCTCAACCAAGATTTCAGATCTATACTAAGTTCCATTCAGTCCAAATGATCACAAGGCCCCAAAAAAGCTCATAATAAAGCACAAAGCTTCACACAAGCTTAGAACATCCATGGAGCTCTATTACAACTCCTTGAAACACAAAACTTAAATAGAGATACAGAACCAAACAAACAACAATGCTAGTTCAGAACAGCCAAGGAACTCTACTTCAAGCTCAATGAACTAATGTTCTTAATGATAGTTCAGAATGAAACATATGGCAACACGTGCCCATTCAGACAACACCAGACTTGAATACAAGCTACAAAGCTATCTAAAACAAGTTCGTTTGAATACCAACCAAAACTCCCATCTAACAGCCAAGGATTCGTATTCCAAAACCCACATAAATTTCAAGAAAACAAGCAAGTAAATAACTAGATACATCATGTAAAAATATATATATCTAGTGAGCAGAGTTATTTTAATGAATCATTTAGAAGAAAGTAAGAAATCTTAATGGGTAGATTCTATCATGCCTGATAGTGCTTCTGGCGATTCAAATAAGACTTCTAGCCAATTTTCCAACACCCCTTCTCCAAGCAAGATCAAACAACAATAATATTTTTCCATTGTGCCTCTTATACATTCCTCAAACTGAAAATATATTAGAGAATTCAAAAATAGCCACTAAGTGCATATCAAACTGATGGTTCGAAAAATCTAGATAGCTCCATGCAGAGAAAAATCATGAAGCATGCAAAGTAAAACAACCCCCAACAAATCCACCAGCATGCCTTCCAAGACAACTTGCTCGCCAAAAACGAGGTGAATTAATGCCATTAATTTGCATATTCCCACCTATCTCTCCTTGCCACCACCATCCAAAGTTGGCGAGACTAAATTTAACTTCCACTTGCATTTCCAAACTTAGTGATGCCTCCACGTAGGTTCCTCCAAATTTCCATGTAATTACCAAGTCTAGCAAGTACTCTACCTTTTTAAATACAAAAATCACATCTCATTAATAGCCTAGGAACCACTGCTTAGCTCCCACTTGCCAATGACCCATAGGTTCCCTTTCATATCCCATTAGTTTAGGATAGATAGAATTTTCTTAGGTTAGATCTTAGGTTAATTTAAAATATATAACCTTAGGATATAACCTTCAAACAATAGATTGTCACCTTAGGTTAGGTCTTAGTTTAACCAAATATAATAGGTTAGAAATAACTTAGCATCCCTTAGGTTATTTCCCATTCATATTAACTTAGTGTTAACAACTTAGGTTAGGATGTCATCCCACGTAGAGTGGCGTAGAAGAGTTAGGTAAATCACCCGAGTCTTGAATCCATTAGGATAGACCTTAATAGATATAGGACAAGTTTATATTCTCACTTTCTTTAGAATCCTAAAGTAGGTTTCTACTTCCCTTAACATCATTAAGCACCCTGCAAGGGTCAATCATGAAGATCCGAGCAAAAACACAAAACAGAATGCAGGGACGGTCTTGCAAGATTATAAAGAATTTAAAACAAACACAAGTTCAGTCCATTAAGTCTCTTAAACAATGAATGTCATATTTTCATTCAATTTAGATAATAAGATTTAAAACATACCTTAGATCAATGGAATTGATCCAAGGATGAGTCCAATTACAAAGGATAATTTTGTAACCATTCTGACCAGATTACAACTTACTCATAAGAAGTGAAATAGATTATTGCAAGCAACAACATATCATCCCTACAATAAAAGAGTAGAAATGATTTATCCATGGCAAGCATGATTTTTCAACAACCACGAAGCATACATTTGTCCTGAAAATCACATGTCAATGCTTGTAATGAAAAAGAGGAATATAATAGTTTGACAAGGTGTTACATAGGTTGTCACCCTAGGGCCCAAAGTCTCATTATGATATGAACAAATCTATAATGAGCTAATTCATCCATCCGTAACAATTAATTTATATCCTCCACATTGAGAATTGCAAAAAAATCCAAGTTTAATATTTATGAGGACCGACAACAATACTTTCATGCAATCAAACATATGTGTTATCTTATTGCACATGATTAGGACTTGATGCTCCACACTTTCCCCATGTCTTTGGTTGGTCTAGCATTAGACTAGTACAATAACATCCCTCAATATTCGATATTTTCCTTCAATCAACTCGCGTAATTATTTTTAGAGAATTTCTCTATCAACATTGCACATAAAATCACAATCAATGATATGTAGTGCATTAGACAGTTTGAAGATGAGTCTATCATAGACTTCATCGCACGGTGACGTGGGCTTATAAATCAGCTTTCATTTACTCTTCTGTAAATTGAACTCATTAAGCTATTCTCACATTCATGTGCAAAACATATATCCTCTACCCTACAAATCCAATCCTTCCAAACCTTTTACAAAGCCTTCACCATGGCTCACAAGCTTGAAACATGCGCCCTTGAGCAAGGTCATTTAAAACTAAAATTGAACAAACCTAAACATGAATTTACTAAAATATATACACATAATGAGAAATCTAACGGGACATCCAATGTTGTGGTTGTCAAATATTCTCCTACACCAACATCTAACATGTGGACTCAACAATGAGCCCCATGGCCGACACCTAACTACACTCCCCTTGGGGAATCATATGGCTCAATCTTTGACAAGTTGATAGTAGAAAATATAATCACACTACCACCTATCCAACCAATTGATGATTCAAGACCGAAACCTATGTGGTATCATGAAGACCATTACTGCAAATACCACCAAACCCGAGGTCACGACATAGAAAAATTTCAATATTTTAAGGATTTGGCTCAAAATATCATTGATGGGGTGACTTTCAGGTCAAAAATCCTAACACTTCACCCAATAAAGAACTTGACATCTTCAAAAAACTCTTTCATAACCCACCACCAACAAACCCATCTTCATCAACCACACTAAAGAAATATAACCCATTTTCGATCAACACCATACATCATACACCTCCTTCAATATCTACCCCACTTATCTCATCATCACCTACTCACATCCTTGATATTGTGCCTATGGATCCTTCAATAGCTATCCCCACATTAATCATACCCACTATTTTCTTTCCTACCACCATAACTTCCACATCTTTTCTTATATCTACATCCATTCCAGCTCTTACCACATCCACACTAGCTTCGATTGCACCCACTTCTTCATCCACACCTATCCTACCCAAACTTAATATGACTACCCCATTAGCCACATCTATCCCAAGCACACCCATCACTACACTTATATCTACTATGCCAACACATCCACCCGTATATGTATTGACATTATTATCACACATCTCTTTACCCATGTCCACATCAAGCAACTTTATCCCACTCTTACGGATGTACCATTCCCATATCTACATCTACTATCACACCTTATAAATCCACAAACATATACCTAATGCCTCCATAATTACCTAAGACAAACACTAAAGGAACTCCTACCTCTTTTACAAAACCCCTCATTTTCTCACCAAATAATCCAAAACTTTCATCATCTTCCTCTCAAATAGACTTCATCAACCGCATGATCCAAACCACACTTACACCTATCATCAACCCCACACTAGAATATACCTCATCCACTTCATTAGATATTACTCCCTATCCACATATATTCCACCATTACTTGTCATATCCTCCGTAGAATCGCCCAAGTCTTGATCCCTCTTTCGCACTTCTACCTACACCTACCACATCTCCTACATCATCATCTTATCCTCACACATCCTTCAAAGAATATTGTATAACACTACAACTTAAAGTAACCATAGGTGACCCTTCTTTCTCATCTATACAGCCAGGACATTTCTTTAGCCTCCTTAGATTCTATGAAACAAATATTGCTTCCTATACCAACTGTGACACCACCTCCAGGTCCTCCGGTGGAAATTTTTGTCACTCCTCCTAAGGATGCACCCTTACAAACAAAATCTACAACCATTAGTACATTACCTCAAAAATATCTTGTACATTCCTACAAGAAAATTGACATTCCTACCTCTAAACCATCCAACACAACAACCTCTTCATCAAGAACATTTCATCAACCCAAATTGAAACCATCCAACACTAAGACATTAACCTATGCCAAAACTAAACCTGGACCATCAAGATATCAACATACTCAAATTTTATCATCTTAGGCATCTACTTCTTCTAATACCAAGACATTCCACAAGGAAAAATCACCTCCTAAGGATTTGGGTGAATCATATGCAGACATTTTCCAACATTTATTATGAATTTAGGAAATCACGCTTCGCTTTATTAGGACCTTTGACCCAAATAGAAATAATTAATAGTGGTTTAATCCTAACCTCATTTGTGCATATCACCATGCCCCTAGACATGACATTGAGCATTACAGGGCATTCCAAGACATCATCCATAACTTAATTAAGGAATAATACCTTCTCCCCAAGCCAAATCAATCTCTTCCTTCCACTCCAACATCTGCACCTTTGACCTCATCCATCCAAATGCAAAAATCCCTAGTTATTCACAAAATTTCACAGCCATCCCACCTCTAGGTGACTATTCTTCTTAGGTTAGCCCCCCTTTATTCATTGAAGTTGTTCAGATGACTACTCAGTCTAGAAAATATAAGCCTAAATACACATTTCGGTCAAAAGCTAAAACATTTATCACCATTCCTCATCCTAAGGAGTTAACCACATCATTAACACCCAAGGTTTCCATCTTAGTAGAACATAGGAATATTGAATAGAGTATAGTCAAACAAATCCACCAAGCCCTAGTCAAGATGTCACTCTATGAGCTCATCCAAAGCTCACTAGACCACAATTAGGCTCTCATTGAATCCTCAAAGTGCATTACAACATCTAGTGATGAGGATCAGGCCTTCGTATCCCTTGTAGGAGAACTTGTGGCTTCTACTACCATCTCATTTGATGATGTTGAGATTCTGGATATCCCACTTGGAAGAACATGATCTTCCCCTCTTTATCATGATTAGGATTAATGACACATTCATCTGACGGTCCATGATTGATAGTGGAGTGAGCATTAATATCCTCCCATCACATAATTTTGATCAACTTAAGATACCAAATGCTTATGTTATCCAAAAATTAATGGTCCTTTGCAATTTTAATGATGTTATCACTCCTACATCAGGAAAATTCATTCTCTCTATCTGTGTTGGTGAGAAGCTCCTCCATGAGTAATTCTACATCATAGAAGGAAAATTTCAACTCAATTTTCTCCTTGAGCAATCTTAGATCTACGCTATGAGTTGTGCTCCCTATACACTCCATTGTTCCCTTAAATATGAGCATGAGGGGAATATTTTGACACTTCCGGGATGCTCCTCCCTTTTGGATGTGCAATATGACTTATCAACCCAATGATGTCCTTGTTCTAAAGACGATCCATCTGCACCATCCACCAGTTCATCCATCCCTTCTATGAAACTCCCTAACGATGAATCGCTAGATATAGTAATGGAAAAATTACAATGGGGAGTATCGTCTTCTCACACTTAACACTCTTCCCACTCCTCACCATATTAGTAGACTGATAAAGCACCGCGTACGACCCAAACATTAGATATGTTATTCCTTTTACTCTACCACATCTTCACACCAATCTCATTTATGGTGGTTTTTATATCCCTCTTCTCATATCAATGATCTTTTGTATGCCAAACCTTATACTGTGGTTTCTCCTTCCTTAACAAACCATCATTTTCCCACACTTATCTCTACTGTTGTGCATGGAAGGGATTTTGTATGGGACGTTATGAGTAGGGTCCACATGACCTCATTATTTATTAGTAATGCAAGCCTCATGAAAGGTATGGGCTAGGTTTCCAAGAGCATTCCCTAACCCCATTCAACCATTTGAGATGTTCATGAACATTCCTTCTCGACCTTCTCCATATTTTACGACTATGGAAGACATAAACATACCTTCTCCACTTTCTCCATCTTTCCTGACTCTCGAAGAAATGGAAATGGATGAAACCATTTTTATTGCCTCTGAATTTTTTTAGTCTCTACCATAACTCTAGGGTCGGTCGCATATTAGTGTGAGAATAAGACTAGGTCCTTTAACCTTTGTCATGTGAACATGATAGATGAAGACACTTCTATAATTGACATACTTCAATGTATTGAACATGATGTTATTCTTTCCCACATGGGGGAAGATGATTCTTATCTTCATAAGACCTTAAAATCAAACACATCCACTTTTATTAATGAATCCACCATCGACATCAATATAAAGACTTTCAGGAGCCTCACATCATCAAGGTGGTTCCATCCCTTGATCCACACGAGCTTGAGTATTTTACCACATTCCTCTCACATTTTAGATAGACAGTTGCATGGTCATATTCATATATGCTAAGTCTTGACCCTTCTATTGTCCTCAATAATATATTCACCATTCCTAACATGAAATTGATCAAGAAAAAGCTTCACCACGTGCACCCTCGAGTTTCTCTCCTTTTCAAAGAGGAGTTGCAATGTCTTACTTCTGCAAATTTTATCATCCCTATTGACTATCCTTAATGGGTTTCCAATATTGTACCAGTCAATAAATCATTTGGAAAACTTTGCATATGTACTTGAATTTCAATATTTTAATCTTTCTTTCCCTAAAGATGACTTCCCATTCCCTAACATTGGTAAACTTATAGATATAATTGTAAGAAATGAGATGCTTTCCCTTATGGATGGGTTTTACGGTTATAATAAAATCCTCATAGCACTTGAAGAGAAACATAATACTTCCTTCATCACCCCTTGGGGGACCTTTTCTACCACATCATGCCCTTTGGTTTGAAAACCACCGAGCTACTTATCAACAGGCCATAACTTTCACTTTTCATGATCTCATCCATAAAACAATAGAGGATTATGTTGACGACCTTTTAGGTAAATCTAAACATCTCCATGACCATATTTATGTCCTTTAAGTACTTTTTGAACACCTTATCTATTTTTTCCTTCACCTTAATCCAACCAAGTGTGTATTTGGAGTGCTAACTAGAAAACTCTTTGGATTTATCATTTCCATTAGGGGCATTGAAGTTGACCTTGTAAAAATCAAATCAATCATTAAAATTCCACCTCCTTCTAATCTTAAGAAACTTCGTAGTCTTCAAGGTCAAATTCAATCAATTCGTCATTTTATCTCACAAATTTCAAATCAATTCCAACCCTTTCATCACCTTCTTCATAAAGACTTAAACATAAATTGGGATTAAGAATTCTAAAAGGCCTTTTACGAACTTAATTTTTTTTTCTCCATTAGTGATCACACCTCAATGCAAGGGGGAGCCTTTTTATCTATACATTTCTAATACTTATCATGCTCTAAAGGCTATGTTAGGACATCATTATGACCAAGGTCATGAGAAAACTATTTATTACATTAGCTACACCCTTCACAACTAGGAGACTTGCTACACCGAGGTTGAAAAGGTGTGTTATGTGCTCTTCTTTTCCACCTCCAAACTTTGGCACTATCTTCTCAATCACAAGAGTTATGTCATTACCATTTTTTATCTTGTTAAGAAAATTCATTCTAAACCATATCATAATGATGGTATTACTCAACGCCTCATGATCATGAATGATTTTGACCTCAACTTCATTTATCAAAAATATATTAAGGTCCAACCTATTTTTGAATAGTTAGTGGAATCCCCTCTTCCTAATAAACATATTTTTCATGATAAATTTCCATACAAATCAATCAATCACTTTCATCATGAGTATGACATATTTAAGATGAACCTCTTCTTCGATGGTTCCAAGTGTCAGCAAGGGGGAGGAATCAGCATAATTATCATTCCTCCTTGGGATACCCCTATTCCTCATGTTAACAAACTCAATTTTGAGTGTACATATAGTATGGTAGAGTATGAAGCCCTTATCTTAGGCCTTGAGACTGCTTTCTTTCTAGGTATTTAATTCCTTGACATATATGGAGACTCCAAACTTATCGGAAAACAAGTAACAAGTGAGTATCGATTGTAAAAATGATATTGTTAAAACTATTGCAAAAATTTCATCTTTTACTTGAAGCCTTTAATTCTTATACTATCCAATTTGTTCCTCGATCAACCAATTGTTTCACTGATATGATGACATATCTTGTAGCTATCATTCCTTAGACAACGGAAAAATCCAAACTTTCTATTGTCACTCATCATCGTGATAGACCATTCTATCATCTACCCTAAGTTAATATTGTTGAATCTAGTTCTTCGGATCTTCGATACTCCCAAATATTTGATTATTTATCCAAATCCATCATTTCCACAAATCTATCCAACTCTATGAGATAATTTCTCGGCATGCTAAGCTGCTACGTTATCACGGGAGACATTCTATACAAATGTGGATTTTATGGTATTCTCCTTTGATGCCTTAAATCCCATGAATCTCTTCATGTTATCCAGGAAGTCCATGATGGCATTTTTTGTGGAAAATTTAGTGTCTTAACTATCACTTAGCGCCTTATTCTTCTTGGCTATTATTTGCCTTCTCTCAACCATGAATGCTATGAATATGTCAAGAAGTTTGAAAAATGTCAAATAAATTCCAATCTTATTCACATTCCTAGTGAATCTCTGCAGTTGGCTCTTGACCTCTAACCCTTATCACAATGGGGTCTTGATCTCATCGGTCTTATTAATTATTGATGTTAACAACAACATCACTGCAACTAAATATTTTATTAAGTGGATAGAATAAATTCCACTCACTTCAATTAAATCTAGTCCAATCATTAACTTTATCTATAAACACATCATTTTCCACTTCGGCGTTCCTCACAAGCTCGTCACATGAATAATGAAATGTCCTTTAAAAATAAAAATCATAATAAGTTCTATGAATCATTTAACATCCAACTCATCTTCTCTTCTCCATACTATCCTTGAAACATTCTTTCCACTAATAAAACTCTTCAAAACATTCTTGCGTAAACTATTGACCAGCTAGGGACGTGAATGACATCTTCATCTCACCTTTGCTCTCTAGGATTTTTAGAATAGCATCCATACTTCCACGAGGGCTACACCCTTTTCTCTTATGTACGGTTCTAAATCCATCCTCCCTCATGAAGTTAAAAAAATTTCTTTCTCGTGTCCCTTCGTGACTTCATCTCTCGATGAATATTATTTCCAAACATGTCTAAAGCATAGCTCAAGTTGGAAGATGAGTGTTACCATCTTACTATTGAACACAATAATGTCTATCGAGAGTGCATTAAACGTGCTTATAACAAGCACAAAAAGAACACAAATTTAATGTCAGCGACCTCATTCTTAAAGAAAATCGTAACATCACTACTCTAAAAAGGATCCAACGTGGAAAGTATTCCCTAATTGGATTATACCATACATTATCATGCATAAGTATGGGTTGGGAACCTATAGATTGGCCTCCCTTGATAGTAAACCAGAAGTGGAACCTATTAAAACATTACACTTCTGACTATTCTACTATTATCTTGTCTTCAAGTGAGCTCTTATTCATATGCTTGGATCATCCCTCCATCATTTTCCTTGTCCATATTCCATTGTAGTGATTTAGAATTATGTGGTCATCGAAACTTTCCTAGATATGACCTTAAGTATGAGCACCATAGCTCTTCTTGTAGCACGTTTCTTATGGATAGATTCTCCCTTTCAGTGATAAATTCACGATCATTACATCCATCATCCTCTCATTCACCTATTAGAACAATGTAAAGGGTCAAGGGCATCTCTTGTACATTTTTGACCCCTCCTAAGTGGTCTATTTAGATATTCCTAGATCTTACCCATGTCAAAATTCAAAGAACTCAAAAATAGACTTCTCCCTCAAAGAATAGTTATTCATGTCACAAAAGGAGAAAAGAAAGAAAAATAAAAATAAAAAAGAAATAAATAGACCGATCCCTCAAAGGACGGCTATCATATATGTTATCTTTTCCATCTATATTACATATGTATAAAGTAGACCATACCCTCAAAGGATGGATACTCTTGTTATCATGGCATTAAAGGCTTCCCACATTGATAAACCTTCCATTTTATTTGCATCCTAAGAAAGCTTCCCGCATTGATCAGCTTTATTCTAGTATTTCTCTTTCCCATTTCCCAAAGCTAGGGCATAGATTTAGGGAACACCACTAATAGAGAACCCTTTTTCTCGTGTACAAGTTACATCTCAAATACCTTTTTCATGTAAACATTAGTTATTTGAGTTCATTCCATCCATTTTCTCTTAGTGATATTTCATATAACTAACTGACGTTCATTACATTCTAACACGTGTTATGGCCGCATGTGCCTTACATTATTTGGATCCCCTCTTATTTACCTCCAATGAAATTAGAGGTATCTTTTATTCATGTGTTCCTAGATACAATGTAATTTCGTTCATACCTATAGATCACCATCATTTGGTTGCATCATCTTAATCTATCCTAAATACATCAATCTTTACTTACACTAATCGATAATCACATCCACATTACATTCTACCCATTCATCACATTACCATGATCAAATTCAAAATGAACATGTAATCCTAATCCTCATTAACCATACAACAAATTCACATCATCAATAATCCATGCATATATAAATCCCAAGTAGCACAACATCATATCCAACATCAAAATTTAACAATATAAGTAAAAGTAAATCATTTCATCTTATACTTTTACCATCATCATCAAATATAATTAAAACATGCAACCAATCCTCATCATCATCACATATCCATGTCATCATCAACATAAACCAAATAATAATAATTACACAACACACATATATCAAATCATGATTAAAAGATATCATATATATATATATAATTATCAAATGTATCAGTACATCATTTCCCTCTAACGCAGGGTTCTCTCAAAGTAGACATGTGGGTAGAACTAGAAAAATGAATGTCGAGAAAGCCTAATATCCTCCCCCGAGGGAAAATTCCCTTTGTATGCCTATCGGCCTCATCACCTCTACCTTGACCCTCTCCTCGATGTGGCTAAGCCACACTTATTATGCTCCTCAATGGCCTAGCTCCACTTACAACTATCTTCTACATATGCTCCCAATATTGGAGTGTCTTTGGTAGCTTCTCGATCATGATGCCCTCATAATATTTAGCCTCTACGGCTAAGGATTTGTATCTATAAAACAGGATCATACCAAGAGGTGTCATCTCTCCTCCTCCATATGGTGTTTCTTGTCCTCCACCCATAGCCTCGTAGCTAGTATAGTAGCAATATCTCCAAAAAAAAACCATATAGGCCTCCTTCATCCAAAGTGGTATTTGTGCCTATCCTATATAACTTCCTCTCACTCTTGAAACACATCATATATTTCCACCTTGATCGATAAAACTTAGCACGAAGTCATATTAACTCTGCAGTCTCTCCAACACATCCATCTCCACCTCCCCAATCTCCCCAATATCCATCTCCTCTACCTCCTCCTCTCATCCCTCCATAGTCACCCTAGCTATGCAAATAGTGGTCATCCAATCACCAAATCTAGAACTTACTCCTATGTCATCATCATCATCGATGGTGTAGCCTTGTCTGTAATGGATCTGTCATAAGAGGGCTCAGAAACTCCCTGTCAACCTCCTCCCGCCTATAAAAATATGAGTGTCTTGTATAGTCTTAAAGACCCCATAATGTGATCACACTCGGTCAAAATAAATGACCTTGATCATCTTAGTCTATCTCCAATAAACCCACCATATCTACATCTTCTTGGACATCTCTGCATCTACTCCTAGCCATGTAAGGAAATTCATATATGGCCACAATATAATCTAATCGGTATCAACTCCGTAAGTTGATTGACATCCCAATCCACTCCTCTATCCTCCCTGTCTCCAAAGGCTTGGTTGACCCTCAATATAAAAAACCTAACCACCAGCTTTATGTGATTCTAGTGACCCATGGAAGCCCCTGGTGATTGAATGATAAAAATGTTCTCATATGCCCAAAAAGAAGCAAGAAATCTACATCTAATCTGATCCGCTTCCTATCCTATACATCGATAGTTCATGGTACACCTGATCTAACAAGGAAATCCCAAAATAAAATATTGTCTAGTGATCCACTATATCTGCAACCCACATTGACTAATGCCCATGGAAACCGAGCTCCTCTTAAGTCTAGAAATTCATAGCAAAACACTACTATCATAACCAAGTAGATCAAATGACCGTGAGGTACACCTACCTCATACCTCAAATCATAAGAAAATGTCCCTAAAGATAACCTGATGTGGGCTAGATTGACTATAAATCATTGTGTCAAAATTGTAAGTCTTCTATCAATTGTGATGGGAAATATATATTCCTTGTATAGGAAATATTAGTATCCTATACATATCCTCTGGGTGATGGTCATCTCCCTGTCCTGAACCAAAAGGTACTAATGTGTTGGTCCCATATCTCTACCAAAGTGATCATCAGCCCCACATCTCATGGGATACTATGATAATGTTGTAATCCCCTAACCCCACTACAGCCAAGTGATCCCACTCAACGTCTATCACATCTCCTCTAATATACTTGTATAGAGTAGACACTCTGTCTCTCAAATAGAGGGTCTTTACGGCTCGCAATCACAAAAAAACATGTGAAAATCAGATCGTCGATTCAAAATCCAATCCAAATTAATTAAATTTCATCAACGATCAATTTAATCGAAAATCCAATCAAAATCCATTAAATTTCATTAAAAATTCAATTTATCCTAAACATATCCAATCTAACCCTCATCGACGCTGACCCATGTCAAGTCGATGTGTTTTAGGCATATCAACATGCCTTAGGGATCAATAAACATTGACCCACGGGATACCACCAATGCCCTTGGCATAATCCATTTTTTCTAAAAAAATGCAAAAATAAAAATAAAATACAAAATTAAAGTAAAAACAAGCTTGAGTTTTGTTACTCACCATCCTCTATTGATCAAGGGATCAATTTTAGTGCAAAAAGTTCCCTAAACTTCCTAAACTATACCAAGTGTAGTAGATCCTTGGAGAGCTTTCCAGGTGATCGTAATAACGTGAAAAACAGACACTCTGAGCTTAAGATATGTCCAGTCAAAGTTTAGTCAACGGGAAAGTCAACTCTAGTCAACTGGTCAATATTGGACCAATGACACTGTTACACGTGGCTTGCCACCACTCATCGAATTCACTCGATTTTCCTATCGGGAGACGACAAGTGGACTACATGCTATGGAATTATATTTAGTTGGTAAGTCCTCTACACACCATTTTCCAAATGCCACGCATATGTATATGTCAACTGGTATATTAATGTTCATACATTAGTATTAAACCTAATGTTCATACATTAGTATTTAACCACCAAACCCAATGCTTATGCTAAGACCACGTGGTGGAAGGAGGTGAAGCGGTTGTAGGGGATGCTAATGTTATGCGTGGAAGCTTCCACGTGAGGAGAAAGAGGTGGGGGCGGTTATGCTCCAAGTTGTCCTTTGACCACTTTTAAACCTGCATGGTAAAAGGCTTTAAAGCCTAAACATTATCTCCTCCAAAAATGTGGGATATACCACTTAACCATATCCGTCCACCATGGGATTTATCCCATTTAAAATACATGCAAATCTTTTAAAAATGCATTTAAACATGGGATTAAAACAAAAAGAGGTGGCATAGGAGAAGGAGGGGGATTTGAACCCCTAACCTCATCCAAAAAGATAGGTGGCCTTACCAACCTGCCACCCTCTTGGAAGTGATATATATTGACCTCACTTGTATTTGTAGGGGACAAGTGCCAAGTCTGTGTAAAAGCCATAAGGAAGTAATTTTTAGAAAATGCCATTTTTCAAGGCCGTACACTCAGATTGGGAACTCAAGTAAAAAGGTGAAATGAAGGAAATTCTGAGACAATTACAAAGATGTAATATTTGATGTTTTTTGTTGATTTTTAGCCTATTTTTGGAAGCTTTGAATGCAGTTTTTAACAGGGATCTACAAGACAACTAGTTGGAAAACATGAATTTTAATGCACTTCTAGTTTGAAAAGTGACTTGGTGTAAACATGAAAAGTGTTCATAATTCAGATATGATCTCAAATATATAGTTTATTTTCATGTAATGTTTTTAAATCTCCATTTGTGGTTGTTTTTCTAATGAAGTTGTAGGGAGATCACATTGTGAAAACACTACATGAACCACAGATCGTTCTTGGGACATTGATCAACTCATTTACAGGTTTTGATTCATTATTGGTTGTTTGTAAGAGTTATTGTACTTAAATTTCAATATTATTAATGGATTAGTTCAATCTGAACCCGGGGACATAGGAATTTCCGAACCCCATAAACAATCTTGTTTGTTATCTAAGTGTTTTCAATTTTCTTATTATTTATTTTTTACCCAAGTTTTCCACACTTCTATGGATGCATAATAATCAGAATTTAATCAATTTTTGGAGTTTATAATACTTAAAATTGGTTAAGAAAATCATGATCTTTGGAAACTTTTAAAATTGAAAAAAATACAACGAGACATTTTCGGATCATCTGTACCTCGGGTGTTTCCTTATAGCTCCTACGGCCTCCATCTCTTAGTTTTCTCTTTAACCACTATTATATTTGTCTTCAATTTTTCATGTGAAAAAGAGAATCATCGGTTGAACACTAAGCATATATAGCCATGGACAATTGGTCTTCGTCGACCCCCTTGGGTTTGCGTCGATTGGCCTTAGTCACCATCGACTGGCCTTGGTAGCATTCATTTTGGCTTCCCGATCTTTTTTATGGCCTCTTCTTGGGAGTTCTTCAAATTCCACCTTTGTGGAAATATTTATGTTCTCTTTTAGGGAATTCTATTTCAATATTTCAATCATATCCTTTTGTGATCTCAAAGTTCACTTTTTTGCCATACTTACTCCCTCTTGAGGCATTTTTATTTTTCGATCCTCTCCAATTTGCGCACAAATTCCACCTTCGTGGCCATACTTATCTTCCTTTTGGGAATATTATTTTTATACTCACCTTTTTTTTTCCCTTTTCTCATGTCCTGTGCTAACGAGAACCACTATTTTCATCTGTTAGAATAGGTATTTACCTTAGCTCATGTTCACCTAGGTAATTTATTTACCTTTATTGTATTTATCCTCACCCACTTATGTGTGTGGATATTTCTTTTATCTTATTTATATATTAGGATATATTATCTAGTTATTAGGTATAGTTATTTCCTTGATCTATGGTATTGAATAGATCCTTGATGTCTAGTTCTCTCCTAAATCTATGGTCTTGACTAGTTCTTTGATGACTAGTTATTTCATTGATTTATGGCTTGATCTACAACCTTAAGCTGGTTCTTAGATTGTTATTCCTTTCCTATTTAAGCAAGGTCCATTCTCAATGTATTGCATTGAATTCCATAATAATATATGATATTGTTGGTCATTTGTTTGCAAAGGTTTTATGTAAATCTATTCTAGAAAATTGCTTTCATCTTATTGATCATGGTGTTTGATTAGCATCTGTGTTCTTGGCTTGGTATGATCTGGTTATTATTCCTTTCATCATCTTTGTCCTTTTTGGATGCATAGTTTTTCACTTGGTTCCTTGTGTACGAAGAATTTTACATAATTTTTACATTTATTTTTACATTCTTTCATGATTTCCAATGACCTCGTGATCATTTCATCTTACATCCATTTAAGAGATTTCCCATTATATTTTCTCCATTTTGCAATGATTTTCACCCACACATTGACTGTAGAGAATTTCCGCCCATGTCCATTGAGACCACAATTGTCCCTCTAGTGATGTGATATTGGAGTCACGTAATGATTTTGATTTTTATTCGATTCATTTTTTCTTGGGGCATCTTGCCTCTGTAATCATGTTACCCATTTCCCTTTACCCACCCACCCTTCATCATCTACATTTTTTCAAATGCGTCATTTATTTTCTTTTTCATCATTGATCCCCATTTAATGGGAGCTCATCATATAACTTCCATCAGTCCTCATCATACCATTTTTCTCTCATTGTTTTTTTCTCATGGCTTTCTATCACAAACCACTCAACAAAAATGGAAAATGTAGACACCTAAATTTGGTATCTCTACCCTTGTCTTCATGTGTGTGCATATTTTATTAGGGTCCTATCTAGATCCACTTTAATTAAATATATCCCTTTAATTTTATTAAAATTCCCATCCCATCACCTTTATTTAATTTAATTAATTAACTTCTATTAATTAATTAATTAATATCCACATCATACAATGCCCTAATTCACTTTCTATTTAGGACACTTTTTATCCTAAATACCTATCCTACACTTTTTCCTAGGTTTCTTCCTATCTAGTTGTATGCCCTAACTACCCATGATTTATCCCCAAGAAATATAATCCCACACATAAGCTTTAAATAACCCTTCCAACTCTTAGAAACATGAAATCATGCCAAAAATCACAAAAAACAGCCCCATTGAGGAAACTTTCCCCGTGATCGGTGGCGACCCAACCCAGTCATTGTCGACCCTATAAATCTAAGTATTTTCTTTCTAGAATCCTCATATGCATGTAATTTTTTTATCTTCCTTGTTACTTGTGAAATATTCCCTGTACCTTAGAGTTCCTAGAGTAGTTACAGATCTCCTAGACATCATTTCACCATGCTTACATCACTCACAATCATCCTCTGTGAGACGTATCAATATATTTGTCTTGTTTTACTCAGATTTTATTGTATTATTATTGTTTTTCTTGTATCTAACCTTTTACGGGAGCATGTGATCCTCGAAGTAGCACTCAAAGCTTCATAATCAATCTCCTTTTCCAGTTTCTTTGCTTACATATCTTCCATTTCATCCCTTTGGCCTTCACTTTACCTAATTATGCTAAAGTTTCCCTCGACCCATGTGGTTCTTTGTCGACTGTGGTCTTATTTGTCAAAAATTTCATAAAAATTATTTATTTCTCTCATTTTCCTGGTTTTTGTTCCTTCAAATCCCTTCTATAGATCTTCTAGCATCCACAAATATTTATTACCTCCTAGTTTGCATTCAAGCTCTTGCAGCCTACATACTCATTCTATGTTCTAGATCTTCTCTCCCAATTCACCACCGACCTACCTCTACATAGTTTGGGTCACCGTCAACCTGGACAAGTAATATTTTATTTACATCTATTTCAATCAAATCATCTCTTAGATTAGATCTTAATTATCCTCAAATTCAGTAGTACTTATGTTTCTGCATATTATCTATTATTTCGTCTATTATTTCACTTCTTATTTGAAATGGGAGTGTACGTCTACTAAGGAAGTTAACACTTCTTGTATCCACTTTATCGGGCAACCCTCACATATCCCATCTAATCAATATCCTTTTAATTTTTCTTATTTGCAAGTCATCAACTACAACAAAGATCAGCTACTTCTCCCCATTCATCCATCACATCATGTTAGAGGTACCATAAACCCTCCATGTTATGAGTTGCTAGTTGCTTTCATTACTAGTTCATTCATTTGATTAGTAATGAGTAAACATCTAACACCACCTCCATTGTATACTCATTGGTCGCATACATATAGGCTTCATTCACCTACACAACATATATCTCATATGCCACAACTCTTAGAGAATGATCACACGCCTTTATTTATGTAATCGTTGGATGGAGGATCCTCATTGTTTTGCTTCATCATATGAATCATTCATTATCACACATTTTGGGGCACATCACCTATATATTTATCCCCATTCTAGCATCCATATGAGTCTTATTCCCATTATTTCATATCTTATCTCTCACATACAACATACACATCTTGATACATGAGTATCATCATTACCCTATGAAGCACTCTTGTGCTAGGTTAACACTTTACTTTTGACGGACATACTATACACATGAACCTCACACACTACATATTTCACATTTATGACATCTTCTTCTCCCCGCACATCATACATGTTGTGTGCTTCCTATATTCTCTCCTTCCATATATTATTCATCATACACACTATTTCCTTTTACACCTACACAATCTACACACTTTACCACTATACATTCTACATATTTTACACTATCCACAACTTTGACATTATCTTCCTACTTCTGCTATGCATCATATGCATTTTGCACTTCCCACACTTACACAATATATACATTTTTCACTACACATTCTACATCTTCACACTTGGCCCAATTCACATGCATATTCCTCATGTTGCACCCTAATACAATAGATATACATATTTCTATCATACTATACTCATGCATCATGTTATTCTATTCTACACTCTACACATCATGATAAAATATTTACACCGCACAATACTCGATGATGCACTCTAGTCTCAAAGTTCATATTTGATTGTTGAGGCTATAAACAAGAATTGAACCTCACCATTTCTACATCCCACACTACTCTTCATAATCGCTCTTCCTCACATATTATTCACACATTATATGATCTACACTTTCAGCTACATCATCATGCTTTGTCTTCCTAATCAATCTTTTCTAGCATTTCATTCACCTCTCTATTTATAATTTGAACAAAATTCTTCATCATATATTTATTCTATTCTTTGCATTCTTTTGGTCACATCAAAAATCATTCTAACCATTTCCCGATGATGCACTCTTGCTATACATATCATTCTTAGATATCTTGAGGGGTCTTGTATCAATGAACCTAGTTCCACTCATGCATATATCCATACTGGGGCCACGCTACCCTATCACACACATATTACATTCCATTCCATCTCATCCATTTCATGTTGCATATCTTTATTAAACATATTTCTTACTCGTTTACACTTAAATGTACACTTTATTACACATGTTAGATAGATATCTTGTATGTCATTATATTTATCATACACCCATACGTGTTCACTTGCTTTCTAGTTGTGATCATAGAAATTACACAAACCGATACATGTAGCATGGATGCTTGGTGCAATATCTCATACCACTCCCACAATAGCTCCTAGGGCATCCAAATTCGTACACATCTCGGGTGTTATTGTTTCATTGTTTTACATATCACACTACTATATCGGATTATACATGTTTTGGCATAATTTATATTTTTCTAACATGCTTGTGTGTTCTACATGTGCAACAATTTCCTTGTAGGACATATTTTCAACCAAGGTTATCGATGTTTTCTTACTCTTTTTTCATTATTTTTGGGATTCTCCTATGATTTATATTGTGTGCACATTGTATGATTTTGTCTATTATGGCCTTGATTATCTTGCAACATTGTGAGTGATGTCCCATGTGACAAACTCGGTTTTCGTAATCTAAATTGTCTTCTTGCTTGGTAACTTACATTGTTTTCTTTATACATGCTTCTCTACACTAACACTTATATTCTAGTCATTGCTTGTGTTTTCATTTGTCTTTACCAAGCACACTCTCTCTTACATATGAATATCACTTAAGAATGGAGTCATCTTTTGAGCTACATCCTCCTCGCGACGTCGCATGCACACAAAATGAGTGGGGGCATCTATTGGGTGAATAAGTCAACTCATTAAGTAGTTATAACCATAGTTCGGTGAGTCTACAATCACGAGTTCAATATAGTGCAACATAGATTTATCACAGCCTACAAACTCAGTTGGGTTTAGAATCAAACTTGGGTCCTTACTTCAACATAGCAACCAGTTCCCGAGAATCAGAATTGGGTGCCTAGTGGCTTCTTTCCCTTCTTGGGTGCTTGAGACCGGGGGTAATACACATATTTCCTCGGTTCGAGATAAGTTTTCAGCATTGTCATAGACAATTTTCACATGTTAGATAGTCCTTCAGGACTTTAAAATCATGTTTGATCACACTTATTCATATATAATCGAACTTGTACATTCCATCTACATTGGTTTTTACTTCGGAAAGAAGTCTAAGGTTGGATAATAACACTATATCTTTCTCGCTACACTACTTGTGTGTCGTGAGATCGCCTAAAAAAAAATCTCTTCATCTGCATCTTTAGGATCCTTTTCTATCACTTTTTCTCATCACAGATCAAGTGCACATGTTATTTTTCCTATTTTTAGAATTTTACACACTATTTACATACATTTTATACTTCTATACGCATATTTGACTACTTGTTCATTCTTATCTTTTGGAGGATTTGCCCTTATGGGAAGCGGTATTTGACATCAACATACAACCATCAAACTCCAAGCACATCATCAACAACAGTACAACATCACATCTACACATGTGTTTTCACATTAGGATCATCATCGACACTTTTATTTTTACTTCCTCTTCTTTATAATCCATGCTTCACACTTTTATCACTCCACACTTTTCTTGGCTCAACACACTCTTATCAAGTCGCATCTCTATCTACTTTATGTTACCAAGATTTCACTCACCAACATAAGCTGGGAGAAAATGTAGACACTAAATCATGCAAATTGGTTAAATTACTAGGTCCTAATCACATAATAATATTCATATGCTTCTTATGGGGTAAAATTACTAATTGTGTAGACACCTAAAGTGTGTATCTATACCCACGACTCACTTGTGTGCTCATACTTGTTTTAATCCACCCCCTTTAATATTTAAATAAAATATCCTTATTATCCTATCACTTTTAATGCCCATCCAATTCCCATTTATTAATTAATCATTATTAGTTAATTAATGAAGCAATATCCCTAACATGCCCTAATGGAATTTCCATTTAGGATGCTTTAATTATAAATCTAAATCCCTATGCTTTTCTACCCATCCATATCCTCTAACTACCCATGAGTCATCCTAAATTATCCCGATCCTACCCACATGCTTAAAAACATCTTTTCCAACTCTTAAATACACCAAATCATGCCAAAATCACAAAAGGGTCCCATTTGGGGAAAATTTACTAGCAATTGGCGGTGACCCAACCTCATTGTTGTCAACCCTATAAAAATAAGTTAAACCTTTCCATACTCATATGGAAAATCATTAGAAAACCGTGAGAACACAAGAACACGGTCGAAGAATGCATAGAGAACGCAACAAGAACACAAAAAAAAACATAGAAAAATGCATAGGTACAACTTCCTTTCATTCTTTAATTTCTCTTATAAACTAGAGCATCTCGTGCAATCCCCTCGTAGCCCTTGCTAGCTCGTTTTGATCATTCGCATAACATAGGTAGATTTACATTATTTTTATGTTATCTATATCATTTATATTATTATCTTGTTCAATTTAACACATTATAGGATCATATCATCTACATCAATCCTCGTGACTCTTTTATCAGTCTATTCTTCCAATTTTTATACTTATAAGTTGAATTTTAAGTCCTTCTACCTTTAGTCATGCCTTACTTTGTTACTGAGTCACCATCACCCACTCAAGTTGTTATCGAATCAGGTCTCTGTTACTATTTTTTCCATCTCTAAAGCATTCTCTAGCCTCTTCCTTTGTTCATTCTTTGTTCTAGTCTACCAAGGCCATCATCCCACTCCCATGTTATCTCAAATCTATCCTATCTATACGCATGTCACGAGTAAACCAAGGTCTTGATTTCCAATTCACCCTTCCAATATTTGTTTTCTATTATCTTCTAGTTTCGATCTCTTTTATTTCTCCTGTAGGTTGATTCCAGCATACAAAATCCCTTTTTGTCTCCAAATTACTTCCAGATCTTGTAAGTTATGCATATTTAACTTATATTTCTAGATCCTCTTACCAAGGTCACCATTGACCTTCCTGTACCATGATTTGGGTCATCGTCGACCTAAACAAGGTAATCATTAATTTATAGTTATTTCAATTAAATTAGTATCTAAATCAGATCTTAGTTTCTTTCTGATTCTATATTTCTTTAGTTTTTTCATGCTATCAGATTATCCATCATTTATATCTATTTTTCTTCAAAACAAGGGTTGACATCCGCCAAGGAATTTAATTCCTCTAGTATCTTCTTTATCTAGTGACCCCACACATCTTATCTAATCAATTTTCTTTATTTTCTTTTAGTTATAGGTTCATCAACTTGTAGCAAAGAAAGATCCATCATCTACTTTATGCACACCTATCCATCACATCACATCTTAGGTACCATAAACCCTCTATTTTAAGAGTTATCTAGCTTTATTTAGTAGCTAACTCATTAACTTGACTTTACTTGATAAAATTAGATAAACATTCTTGGCAAGCACTGGTGGGACCACCCTTTAGGTGATCCCTTTTTTTTCTTCTTCTTATGTCTTTTACTAACACTGCAATATAAGGATGTTTTTTTGCTTGCTCATGTTAGGTTTGGTTATTTGTATCACTCTTCCCCTAAAGTTTAGATAAAAAAAATCTATATCCAGGTATTCCTCATTTTCCCTATTTTCTCCTTTTTGCATCATATTTCCTCTTCTTATGTGTGTCATCATCAAAATATCAAACTTCAATTTGGTTTTAAAAGAATCTTTCTTTTCTACATCCTACTTGATAACATATCTTACAAAAGGATTAAATTTTTGCAACTAACACTTTTTCACACACAACCTAAAACTCACACACCAATAAAAACATCTAGACATATCCTTACCTAGTTGACTGATTGGGATTTCATCACCCAACAAAAATCCACCTAAAATCTCCCCAACCATAACTACTTGAAACCAACCTTAGGTTGTCGTTCCTTTGGTACCTTTTTATCCACTTTTTCCTTTTCACATATCTTAATTAATAATGATGATAACAAATCTTGTTGTTTGATTTATTTTTTAGCAAATTACATAAACAAATGTTCATACATTTCATGCCTATTATCACTCTTTCTCAAGTTAAAACAACACAACAATCCAATCCATCCAATAACATTCCTTCCTTTAAGATCCCTCCTAATAAGATTTTGAATTTTATACCACACTTTCAGTTACCCAACCCCTTGTCTCCATGGTCTCACTTCTTGAATACCATGTCATCCAAAATCATCCTTATCTTGAAACCAATCCTCATATCTCTCATCAATCCAACCTTTCTAGAACAAATACACCACCATCTTTGGATCCTTTAGAAACTCTTGGGCCTCCTTCTAGCCCCATATATGACTTCTTATTTCATAAATCTCCCACAATCTTTCAATCCTATCAATCTACTCAATTAGTGGATCCCATTCCACCCATGTCACTTTATGTCAACTCTATCCCTATTCCATCCACTATAAGTATGCATATCCAATAGTATCAACCTCTTAATACTTACATTCCTACCCATGATATGCTTGAATCATCTCAACCTCTTAAAACTTACATTTTTACCCATCATATGCTCCAATAATCTCAACCTATTAACACTTACATTCCTACCCATCATATGCTCCCACCATATCAACCTCTTAACACTCATATCCTCACTCATCCTTTACCACAACAACTTTCCCAATCCCAACAATCACATCATGTCCCTATTTCTCAATATCAATCATATTCGTAACTTATCCAATCTCAGCCCATGAGATATATTAATTCTTATCAAACAATTCCACAAACACCGACACATTCATGAACTTATCAACCACCTTACATGCACAAACTTATCAACCACCTTACATCCACAAACTTATCAACTGCCTTATCAAGATACTTTCTATGCCACAAAACCACAATCCCAACCTATCATCACATCGAATGATCATATGCATGCCCTAATGAATAGGTTGGCTAGTCTATAGGTCGTTACCTTGGGACCCAAGGTTACACTATCTTACGAACATATCTGTAATGAACCCACTCATCCACCGGTTTTGATTAAACATTATCCTCCTCATTAGTAGATTCTTAAGTTTACAAAATTTAACACAAAAGAGGATCCCCAACAACATCTTTGGGCCTTTAAACATGCATGTTACCTTATCTCACATGATCAGGAAATTATGCTTTGCACCTTCTCTATGTATTTGGCTTTTCGAACATTGGATTGGTATAACAGGATTCCTCAACATTCCTTATTCTCCTTTACCCATCTCGTACAATTATTCATAGAACATTATTGATTAATATTGTGTGTAAAATCACTATCAATGACTTATATGACATTATACAGTTCGATGATGAGTCTATCATATATTTTGTCAATCAATGGCATGACATCATAAGCCAACTATCATTTACTCTTCCACAAACTAAACTCATTGAAATTTTCTCACATTCTTGTGTGAAGTATATTTATTCTACATTACAAATCCAATATTTCAAACATTTTAAGAAACCTTCACCATGGCTATAAAACTTAAAACGCATGCCCTTGAAGAAGGCCAACTCAAACTTAAATTAAACAAGCCCAAGACCAAGTTCATCAAACCCATTATATATAGTGACAAGTATAACACTACCACCAATACCATATCATTTCGATCCCCATCTACATCTCCCTCTAACACGATTCTTCACAAAGATATTTTAGACCATCTCCTAACTATACCCCCTTGGGGGAATCCTATCGTTCATTATTTGAAAATTTGATGCTAGTAAACTCAATCTAAATTCCTCCCATATGACCCATGCGTGACTCGTGACCAAGCCCACTTGGTATCATGAAGCCCACTATTATAAATATCATCAAGTCAAAGGTCACAACATTGAGAAGTTTCATTCCTTCAAATATCACATCCAACAACTTATAAATTAGGGGGATATCCAAATAGACACCTTTGATGCTTAATGTAGCCAACCAGTTGATAGATTTAGGAAACCTTTTCTTGATCAACCACCAAAAAATCAAGCCACCCCTTCTACATCTCAACTACTAAATGATCACACCATTAAAACCATTAATCAAGATCTCATCTCATCAACAACTCCACCTGCTCCTACCTTAGACATTATTCTCACCCCTCATTCAAGCACCTACAATATCCATAACTACCACATCTATATCAACTTCTATTACTTACCTTATACCTATACCTACTCTTACCCTTACCACATCCACATCAACTTTGACTATACCCCCTACTTCATCCACTTTGATCATGCCCCAATCTATCACATCAAATTCATCCTCACCACCTATGTCTACAACCATCTCAACCATACCTGCTATCACTACATCCCAATCTCCCACATCTACATCAAACACACCTATTACTACACCTACATCACTCATTTCCACATCAATCCCAACTACACTCATTTCTACCCCATATACCTCTATAACCCCACTTACAACTATCCCAACACCTATCTCGACACATGTACCTACATCTTTACATATGAATACATCATCCATTCCATCCCAATATTTTACACCCACTCCTCCTCCAACATCCATTCCTATATCTACATCTATATTTATTACCACACCAATCACATCCTCTCGATTTGTAAACATATCAATGATACCCCTTGCAACATTTATAAAATAAGAACCTCAATAAAAACAAACATGAAGAGGGTTTGTTATCCCTCTACCAAATAAACTGTTTCTACATCAACCAATCCAAAACCTACACCACAATATTTGAATCCACCGGTTGAGATTATAGTTACCCCCGCCAAGGGTAAGAATTCTCGATCCAAATCTAAGACCCATGGTAAAAATTCCCAAAGGTCTCATAGGCATCCTCATAAGAAGTTAGCTCTCCCCTAAACTCAGCAATCTGATACTACAACATCTATCCTAGAAACACCCTCATATATTTTAGGGCCAGTCCCTCCATCTAAGACATATCATAATCATAAGTCTGAATCCAAACCATCCAAACCACCTCAAAAGTTGACTCATCTTCAAGACACGTAATTTACTTATCAAATCCACATATTCACCTAAGCCCAAACATCTTATTAAAACCCATAAGAGTTATCTTCATCTTGAGACATCAGTTATGTCTATGTGGACATATTTCAACACTTAATTTGAATATCTTCCATCACACTTCCTATCATTAGAGCTTGTAATCATAATATTAAGGAGTCATCATCGTTTGATCAAAATTTCATTTGTTCTTATCATCTTACCTTAGACCATGACATTAATCATTATAAGGCTTTTCAAACCATTTTCCATGACCTTGTTTAGAAAGATGACTTCCTCATGCAGAGACTACATCCTTCTCCATCCATTCCAACCAATCCAACTCCTATTCCTACATTCCCATCCATTAAAATTATTAATTATTCTCCTTTATCCACCCCTTCATACATCATTTCCCCTATAGAAGGTCCTCCCTTCTTCATTGATATTATTTTGCTTTTTGATCACCCCTATGATCCCCAACCTTATATCCAATCCAAATCCAAGATGATCCCATCTAAACTCCTTTGGAATTCATTATCTCATCTACATCTAAGTTTCCCAATGTTGGGGGAGAATCCTCCCTTTCTTTTTGATCTCTTTCCATCTTCCTTGACCATACATGCTAGGGAATTCATTCTAAGATTGGTCCACTTATAGATTAAATCCTTTCCATCCTTGGCATCATTTTAATCCCACATTTTGTGGACATTTCTAGAAACTCATATTTCTTGATCCCTCGCCGCTGAGGAGTCACACATAATTTATAATATTGTTCCACCTCATTTAACCTAAATAAAACCTTTTTGTCACCTCATGCATGCCTTGGGAGGACCATATATTCAAACTCTTGTTATGTAAAAAAAGTAGCACCCTAGGATTTTGTATTACAAAACCCTACTTTTGACTAACATGAGCTTATCTCAAGGTGTGGGACCCTCAAACTCGAGAAAAGACTCCAGAGAAGGCTAGTTCTTTAACCTACTCCTTATGCTAACACTACTCCTAGAAAGGAAAAATGTGACTATTCTAAAGCTAACCTAGACTTCCAAGGGACCGGGAAGAGAGAAATGCATGAAATGTAAATCCTAAGTTAAGGAGGAGATAACACAAAAAAGGTGGAAAATTTTCTAGTGAGTGAAACTAGGGAAAAAATGAAACAAGAGAGGGTAGACAAAAGTGCCACAACTCAAAACCGAGTTCAAATCTCCATTTTCATGGAGCACACGTGATCTAGGTCCCATAAAAGAATGAGACATTCAAAAGATACTTAAAAATATAATGGGATGTAAGAAATGCAATATAACTTGATTAAGGGCAAGAAAATCCACAAAACATTGCTTTTATTGCTTAAAATGATGCACAATCTATTATAATACAAGAAGGAGGAAAGAATCCTTCATAAAATGCCCATATCTCGAGGCTTAAAATTCACAAAATTATTTTGAAATTTTTTGGTAGAGTTCCTCTGTAATTCTCAAAAAATCCTCCCTTTCAAATGAGGGGGTTGAGTACATTATATAGTAAATTTTTCATACCTACCCGACATTAATTTTACATTAAAACTTGACATGTAGCTGAATTACCTCAATTACTACCATTAATGTAGGTTGTTGAGTTGTCTTTTCATTCTTTCCTTCGCATGATCTATGACGTGTAAGCCATCCAACCTGATTAGGTTAGATGGTTGTCTAGCTGTATTGGTCATATAATCTTTACAGAGAAAACAATCGATCGACCCGCTAGCCATCTAACTTGCTACCCATCTAATATGTTCATTTGGATAGTCAACTAACCTCCATATAATGTCGCATTGGGATGCCCTTTTCATTAACCCGAGGTGACCAACTTGTTGGGTTAGATGGTCATCCATCCTATTTCTATATGACCCATCCAACCTCATTTCCTTCCTTGTGTGTCGCACGTCATCCAACCTAGGTTAGGTGGATGTCTATCTCTACTCCATACAACTAGATAGTAAGCCATCCATCATGTACCATACAATCCACGTGAGGTTGCACCATCATCCATCTTTGTTCGTCATACATGTGGGGTTAGACGGATGTCTATCCCTATCCATCTAACTTGTGGGGTTGGATGGACATCTATCCCTATCCATCCAATCCATGTGGATAGGCAGACGTCTATTCATGTTTGTTCCAACTTGTGGGTTTGGATGAATACTTATCTCATAGGGTTGGATGGTGAAATGTCAACATCTATGAACTCTACGTTGAACTCAAAGCCAAATCTATGATGAGCTCGACCACCAACTTGACCATTTGCCACGGCGAGCTAAATTCACCTAAGCCAAAACATGAGCCACCCTAAAGATTTCAAAGAATTTATTTTTCTGCATCAACTTCAAGTGATCGACCTATTAAGTTTTCCATTTAATGAGGGTGCAAATAAGGGATAAAAACCACTATTGTGATCATATTTATCCTTCCTTTGGGGAAAAATTTACTCGTCTTGTTAGGGACACATATTTTCACTTCCTTAAGGGTAGTATATAGATTTTCATCTTTGCTCATCTATCTCATCGTATCCCATCCTTCATAAGCTATCATCTTATTCTCGAACATGTCTTTAATTAGGAAATTACATGGAAAGATTTCCCTACCTTGATGGTAAACTGGAAGTGGAACCACTTAACACTTTTTCTTGTAACCATTTTACTATTAGCATGTCTTCCAGTGAGCTTTTAGTCATATCCTTATATCATCCCTTCATCATTAGCCTCTTCTATATTTCATTGTAGTGATTTGGAATCATTTGGCCATCTGTCACTTTCCTAGATATGACCTTAAATATGGGTACCATGCCTCTTCCAATAACATTTTCATTATGGGTAGGTTCTCCCATCTTGGTGAGAACTCTGCAATCATTACATCCATCACCCTATCATTCACCTATTGCAACCATGCAAAGGGTCCAAGCGTGTCTCTTGTACATTCATTTTCCCCTCTTAAGAGGTCTAATTAGTTATTCTCGGATCTTCCCCATGTCAATATCAAAATAAAAGGATGTTCCAATAAAAATTCAAAAAGCTATCAATAACAGATCATTCCCCAAAAGGACAATAGTTCATGCAAAAAAATCATGCAAATCAAAATCAAAATCAAAGACAAAATCAAAAGGAATAGACTGGTCCCTTCAATGATGGCTATCATATATATTATTCTTTCCATCTATATTGTATAAAGTATACCATACTCTTAAAGTATGGCTACTCCTTATGGCATTTAAAGGCTTTCCGTATTGATCAACTTTCTCTCAATAAACTTCTTGAATTGATCCTTTTTCTCTTTCCCCTTCTCGAGTTGGGGCATAGTTTTGGGAACATCAATATTGGACAACCCTCTTCCCATTAACAAGTTACATATCAAACCCCTTTGTCATGTCGACAATAGGTGTATGAGTTCACTTCATCCATTGTTTCCTTATGATATTTTGTATAACTAACTATTGTTGGTTATATAATAACGTCTGTTTAGTCGCATGTGCTTTATTTTACCTAGATCCCCTTCTTATTTACCTCCAAAATAATTTGAGGCATATTTCCTCTCATGTACCTTCATATGATGTATTTTCGTTCACACCAATGGGATGCCATTATTAAAGTCACATATTTTCTTATGCCTCATCTAATATTATTCAATTTATTTGAAACTCAAGTCCTCCTTCGAGGCCATATTTATTCCCCCTTGGGAATTTTATTCAATCTTTCCTTTCTTTATTTTCCTTCCTAGACATATTCATTTTTGTTCCTTCGTGAATTTATTTTAACATCCGATCCTATCGATCTACTCTCAAAGTCCACATCTGTGGCCATATTTATTTTCCCTTTGAGAATTTTAACTCTACATTCAAATCATTAATTTATACATTTAAAGTCTGACTGAGCCATACTTATTCCTTCCTAAGTGATTTTATGCTACGAGTCTTATCCAATTTGTGCACAAATTCCATTTTGTATACCGTACTTCTCTCCCCCTTAGTCACCCTCTTTTTCATTTTTCCTTCTCAACCATTTTTTTTTCATGTGTTGGGGTACAATAAATTTTCATCCTCATCCCTTGCAGACACATACCAATTCACTCGATTCCTTATGTATGAAGGATTTCGCATACCTTTCGCATTTAGTTGTGCATACTTTTATGTTTTTCCTATGACCTATTAGTCTTCGCAACTTGCATCCATATTTCAGTGGTCTTCACCCACTCACTGGTCCATAGAATGTTGTAGCCCATATCTATTGAGACTATAATCATTCTCTACCGATGTGATATTGGAGTCACCACAATATTTTTTATTGATATTGTGATTCCTTTTTTATTAGGACATATTTCCTTGGTAATCACTTTACCCATTCCTTCTTCACCCACTTGCCCTTCATCATCTACATTTTTTTAAATGCATCATCAATTTTGACTTGTTTCATTGATCCCTCATTTGAGGGGGAGTTCATAATATACCTTCTGTCAATCCTCATCATCTTTGTATATCCTATAGTTAACTAGAAGAAGCAACCCTATTATTAGCTCGAATAATGCATGGCACTTATCAACTGTTCATTCCCAAAATATCATTTTGTGTAGTGCAAGTCTTCATCCCTATGTGTTCTCTACACACTATCTCAAAACATATCCCTTATCCATAAAAATGGCTAAGTCCTAAGCCAAATTGTTCTAGTGCGCATTTCCTTCCCTATCTTTCCATGCCTTCAAATGCACCTTATTCCCACGCACACATTCTTTGTGTGTCTACTCCTTAGAGAAACATTCTCTCTACTCAACAATACCCCTCACTAAAGTACATTGTCATCCGGTAATGGGAATTCTTTCTGATGTTCCTAAATAATAAATAATAAGTATCAAAAGAATTAAAGAAAAACTATTAAAAAATAATGAACTTTCACTCTCTACAACGCTCTTTTTAGGCGGGAGGATTAGCTCTAGATATTCAATCTTGATCTCAGCTTTCAATGTCTTCCAATCATTTAGGACAATCCTTGTCTTTTTACGGAATATCTGTGGCTATGGCTTCCGGTTCATCTGAGTGATCTTTTCCTTCTTATTTTGTAGTACTCAGACAACATTGGCCATATCTAACATCATTCCTTCCATGAGTTCCATATTTTGCACTACGATCTTCTCAATCTCATCAATCCTCTCTTTATGCACATCCTGGGTTGTTGTGAGGGCTTTGTGCTTTTATTTCACTAGTGTGAATCTTTTTGCACATCCAAGTGTCTCATCTTTCATTACGGTCATAACTTCATTATCTTCATCTAGAGTTCTAATCCTTATTACTACCTCTGGTGCCACACATAAATTAAGATCTTGGTTTGCTTCCTTAAGTTAATCCTTTAAAGTTTGGAGCAATGCCTCGTAAGTTAATTTTTTTGTAAGCATAGAAGTTCGTGCTCTCTCTAATTTTTGTTCAACATCTTTAGGTGTGGGCATTTGAATTAGTCCATCCTTTAATGCCAAATAAACCAAAGTGCGCACATAATGCATGCAGAAGGAAGCGTTTCATGTACCTTAGGTTCTAGATGAGGCCTTATGTTCAGAATGTGATCACCAATCTCCTCATCCATGCCAATGAAAGCCTCATTATTTTCCCATTCTCATTCCTTCTCTTCCTTTAAGCACATTATCTATGAATTTTATATTTTTATCCTTCATTAGTGCTAGAATTATGGTAGCCTTATCAACATTTCTCCATACCATCTCAGTGAGATACCTTGACCAAGGCATTTATAATCTTCTCATCGGACATTAGAGCATATTTTATTGTCATGTGCTTACTTTGGGGTGCCTTCTTCACTCTTTGCGAGACACATGACTCTTTACACAAGTCAAAATCTAGTTCATCCATATGAGTCTGCATGGACTAGGATAATTTCTTCCTTATGCACGTAGTGGCCATATCTTGATCCATCAGCTCCCACCCATATAATGCCTTAAGGCCCACAATGCTCTAAACGGCGAGCGCGAGATGATTTTCTTGTGTCATCAGCATATCCCATACTAGGGACAACATATTATTCACTTTTCTTTATCTTTGGCTCCTTAGGAACTTAGGTGCCAAGGTCTAGAGTTGTCCCTTCTCCTACCTGAGTCGTAATTGGCACATTGGATTACTCTTGCACAATTTCTTATGCCTCTTTCACCCCTTCCTCTTCATCTCTCATTTCTTCATCCCAAGGTTCCTCCACATCTTTAGGCTAGGACCGGGGTTCCTGACACACTCTCTTTAGACTCCTCTGCCTCCTTGTTAAGCTTCAGCTTTCTTTTTCTCGTTCTCTTGAGTACTTCTTTCTAAGGGGATATTCGAGGTGACCTTCATAAAGGTTGTGATTTTCTTGTACCTTGGGTCCTAGTTATTCTAAACACCTTCTTAAAATGGCACTCCTCATGGACTGCATATACATCCAATTATTCTGTCCTTTCACCTTTGGGGAGTATCTACACACTAACCCAATTTGTTTATGGGTCGCCTTCGACCTTTATGGTCCAAGCTTCCACTATCCTCATGTTCTTCTTCTTCGTCTAGCTCATGGTGAGGAAGGATTTGGGGGCTGCCACATTTTCAACTTTGTTTGGCCTTAGGTGGCCATGGGAGCATGAACTCATTCTCCATGTACTTTTTATTTTCCAACCTAGGTTTAAGCTGAAGATAGAAAAGTGTGGCTCCACTATCCCCAATAGCCAAACTTACTGGATTCATACTTATAACATCTGAAATGATCCTCTCAATGTAGGTAGACTGACCTAGATAAACATAAGTTTTTTTTGAGAGTATGGTTGTCACAATATACCTTGTCCGCATTAAAACTCAACTGAAATGCATCACTAAACATGTGTACTACTTCCTATAAATAGTGCCTTTGTGAAGGCGTAGGGTAGTTTTCACAAGGGACTCCATGTCCCATCCTTCATTGCAAATTGTGCGATGTAAAAATGTTGATACACCGTGAACTACACCGCATTACCCATTATTGAGGGTAAATCCTTTGGAATGCACCATTCCTCCTCAAAGGCTGCACTTAGTCAATCATACCATATTTCTACCATTTTTTTGAATGGGACACTCATTTTTCCTTCACACAAATACTTCTCAAACCTCTCTGCGAGGGATTTATTTTTCATAGGGTATTCCCAGGATCTTTTTATTTTTCCCATTAGACACTTCAATTTCTACAAACACAAGAGATAGTAGGATAGTGCAAAAACTTATCTTTTCACTTGTGTGTGCTTCGTCAATAATTTTTTCTTCTATGTAGCCTACTACTTTATAGACTTCTCCTTGTGAAATTTTCTTCACAATATGTAGCCACATGGTATTTACCTATGACCATCTCTCTTGATCATTCAGTTTAGTGACCAGATGTGTGGCTTCTTGTACCCTTTGGGTACTTTCTTAATTTTTAGATGTCTATTCTATACACACCCTTGGAGTATCCCAACTCCTTGCTTGTAGGTATAAAAAATTCCTTATCGATTAGATCACTAATAACCTCTGCCCCTGTGCCCTTCAATCCTGTCAATGTAGTAATCAAAGGCATAGTGATCCTTACCTGTCATCAACAAAATAGAAGAAGTCCTCATGGACTCTGCTTATAAGCCATTGGTATAAAATTTCTAGTTTTCCAAAATATGGGAGTTCATACAATTAATACACCCCTACCTTCTTGAGAAACTTCTCCCCAACATTGTCATATATTGGCATGTCATCCACCATGTGCTTGTTGGTATTCTTATTCAGAAAAGTGTCCAAATCTCCCTTATTGTCAGTGGTGTGGTGGTTGTGATCACTTACTTTACATCTGTGGATATGGGAATCCCAATCTCATCTTATGATCACTCCTTCTGGATACTACATCTTTGAAAAATTTCTCTCGGGAGTAACTTCGACCTCGACTTCCACCTTTTTCTTCCCCTTCCTACCTCTGCTGGGTGCTTTCATCAATGCTATATTAAAAATCTCACCTTTTATCTTCTTTCAAGTAAGAATTCATTCCTAGATCGAAACCATGTGCCCTAGCTCCTTCTCAATGCTTCTGCTTCACTCAAACCCTTCTCCAATGGGGACACAAGCCACTTCTATGCAAAAATCTTCTCTCCACACCTCGATATGTTTAACTTGGCTCAAGTGCATGACGATCTCACTCAAATACTTGTGATTGAAAAGGTAAAAATGAACCCACATCATGTCTTTATATAGATTTTGAAAATTTATTACATTTATTGCTCCTTTACCTACCATTGATCCTCTCATTAATTGACCATTTTCCTAATTTCCACGTGACACACCTACGCACCCCGCTATAACATTTTAGGATGTCTTCCTACCTTCTAGCTACAAACCTCCTTCTACGCGGTTCTATGCACTAAAGTACCTTGCCACTATGCCTTCCTCTATTAGTTTCTACAACCACCACTTACCTCACGCTATATTATTCATTCATTTATTTATATCTATGGTCTTTCTTAAGATCAATATTCTTTCTAGCAGCTCCTTTCCATACATGAAGAGCACCTATAATAATTTTTTTCTTATGTGTACCCATTTTTGAATAACAAATAACCACCCCACACAAATGGTATGTGCAGTCCTCTATGCATAAAAATACTTCAGATTGTAATTAGCTTCCGGTGTAAAAATGTGCTTATTACACAAACACCAAACTAAATTGACAAAGCATAGCGATGAATAAGGTAATACATTAAAATAAATACAAAAAGGGAAATCTCTACTAAATGGAAATGTTGCCTTATTACAAACATCAAAGACTTATTTATAGTAGGGATTGACCTACTTCGTTAAAGTAACCAGTAACCATGTTCCATCAAGCACCTATAAGCGTAAGCACCGATTCAAGGATGTGAGTGATAACATATGGTCTCAACCAATGCATCTTAAGTTTGCCTAGATTATGAAAAAATTATGAATTATAAAGAAGTACCATCTTTCCAACTTCAAGCTTCTTGTCACTGATGTGTCTCTGTCATGTCATGCCATCTTCTTGGCCTTTTCTTTATTTTAACTCCAATGTGTTATGGCACACCTCTCATCCAACTATATTAACTCGTCAACTCTCTCTTCTAATTATTTTTTATCAACTAGACCTCCAAAGCATGCGTAATATGCAAAGAAGGTAACATGAACTCCATGGGAAGAAATTCTTATGTGCCAAACATCTCTTGAAATGGTGTTGCCTTATTCAACCTTTTTTAGGTTATTCTATATGCCTAGAGTATAGCAAAAACTTTATCATCACAATCTCTCCTTCCAAAGCATCATAATTTTTTGTTAAGGTCTAGATCAATATCTTGTTAAATGCATCAACAGTCCCATTTTATTGAGGATGATAAGGTGTAGTCTTGTGGTGTGCGAACATAAATTTATCCAATAATATCTTGATTATCTCATGTAAGAAGTGTGTGCCCCTATCACTTGTCAAGCTCGGTAGACATGCATACCTAGTGAGAATATTTTCCCATTAGAGCCTTGTTGTTATAGTTGTTGTACAATCATTTATAGGTGTTGCTTATGCCCACCTTGTAAGATAATATATACAAGTGATGATGTAGGGTGATGCGGTTCTACGCGGAAGAGAAAAGGCATCTAGAAAGTCTATTACTCATTTTTCAAATGGTTCTACACAAGGAATAGGCCTAAACCACATTTCATCTCTTTTCCTAGGTTTGATAAGGCACGCGGTGATCACATGCCTTAAAATACTCTTTACAATCCTTGACAGGGTCTCTACCATAATCCATTAAGTAGAATCTTGCACATGGAGGCGTCACCTACATAATGCCCTCCTACAATACCATCATGATCCTCTTCCATGATATCCATGTGCTCATGTTCTAATACACACCAGCGTAATACTTCATCTTGGCCTAGTTTGTATAAGTCACCACTGATCATCATGAAGGGTGCAACAAGAATTATAAGTTATTTCTTTTCTAATGCTTTCATTTCTTCTAGAATCATGCATGTGCATAAAAAAGACAACAATATCCTCTAATTATGAGGCACACAATGTAACATATATAACCTTGCATCCAACATTATATCTTCAATTTTCTCGCACATCCTCCCTTGTGAATTCTTGATAAGTTTTTGGGCTAGAATTACTTTTACCTTGATTTACCATGACTATAAATTCAAATTCTTGGAATAAGAGAACCCATCGACATATGAACACCTATAAAATGGGCTTATTTACTAAGTATTTAAATGTCATGTGATACAAATAAAATATAAAGGGTTTCGCTAGTAAGTACTTTTCTAAATTTATGTAGAACGTAGACCATCGATAAGGCCTCATGCTCTATAGTTGTATAATTTTGTTCTGCAAGAGTCAAATTTATACTAGCAAAGAATATAGGATGATCTTTAATACCTTCTCTAGGCTGAGCTATCTCTATCCCAATGGCTATGCCTTCAGCATCCACAGTGTACGTGAAATAGCTGGTTCCATGAGGAAAAAATAGAATAGGCTTTGTAGTAAGTATCTCCTTCAATACCTCAAATGCGTGTTGTTTTGGTTCTCCCCAATAGAATGTCCCTTTTTCTTTGAGTAACTCTTCCAAGGGTGTGGAAATATTCAAATATATTTTGATAAATTTTCGTGATACCTGTGTGGCCCAAGAATCCGCACACCTCCTCATTTGGTAGGTTCCTCTAGGCCTACAATAACTACAACCTTATCTGGATCTACTAACAAACCTTCCTTGTAGATAATATGCCCTAACAAAGTTCTAAAAGGTGTAGCAAAGACACAATTTCTTAATGTTTAAAGAGATGCTTAACTATCTACATTTTTATAACATTAAGCGCTTAAGTTGTCACAATGATGCTTAACAAGCCCATATATTGTCCAATCATCTAAGTAAACATGTAAGAGTTTGTGAATAAAATATTGGAATGCTTAAACAACTATACATGAAAATACAACAGGCTCATTTTTAAAACTAAAGGACATCATAATAAATGCAAAGCTTCCCCATTAAATGGTGAAATTTTTCTTCTCTTGATCCTCTTGTCCAATTATTACCTAATGATACCCAGATAATCCATCTATAAAAGAGTAAATTTTGTGTACTGTAATGCATTCTAATATTTCCTCAGTGAAAGGTATAGGAAAAGGATCAATCACACGTGTAAAATTCAGGTCCCCGTAATCGACACAAATCCTAATTTTACCATATTTATTTATACTGATTATAATGGGGCTAACCCACTCTGATTCTTCTAGGGGATTAATGATGCCAAATTTCAGCATTTTGTCAGTTTCTTCATTAACTTTTACGTGTAGATTAGGGTTCATCCTGTAAGGTATTTTCTTGAATTGGCACGCTCCTTCCTTTAGATTTTTCTTCATCTTGCCTAATGATTCATGAACCCCCTTTAACTCATGGTAGCCCCTAGGAAATAAATCTTAGAAATCACGTAATAACTCAATTATCTTTGCTACTTCAGAATAAAACAATTAATCTCCAATTATGGCCTCTTTAGGTTTAGCTTCCATGCCAATGTTCATTTTCTTGGTCTTCATAGGTTCATGATAGGCATGGGCATTTTTTCACACTTTCTATAGACACTATAATTAGGTCACACTCCCTTTCATCCCTCGACATATAAGCACCCTTTTTACATTTACCTAGCCATGATCCCCTTCACCCCACTAATATTAATTTAATTAATTTAATTAAATTAATGCATTATCCTCACTATATTTATTATTTAAATATCTTATTTAAATAATATCTACACATATAGTTCACTTAGATACCTCACCAACCTAACTCAACCTAATACCTATTCTTAGCAAGTTCCCATAACTAATTAAGACTTACCCAAACCCTAAAAATCTATGCCTACATTCCCTCTAACCACATTCTCACATGCTCACAAGAAGATCCCGAGTCTAATCCATGGGATAATGACACGAGATCAAAGAAAATCAAGAGGATCTCCCTAAGTTTAGAAAACCTAGGAAATCCCACCTTGATTGAAGTTGGTTATCCCTAACCATCGCGATTAAGCGGACCACCTTTGGCTACCCTTTTAACCCCTAAACTACCTTATTCTCAAGCTTGGAAAACATTGGGAGAAAAGTTGACGAGAAAGAAAAAATCTCAGAGAGATAACGCATCTTCAGAGAGAAAATTCCAATGAAAACTCACATCTAAGGAAGGAGATTGAGCATCTTCTCCTGCACAGCCATCCCATCCATGATTTGATCTATCCAAGCAAAAAGGAGTGTGCATGCAGCCCATACAGAAGTTTTTCTTCAGTTCATGATCACTTACTGACCTTCAAAACCATCATCAGCACCTCCATCCTTCACACACAAACCTTCAAGAATTAAATCCAAGTAAGTACAACATCATATTTCTCTGGTTTACTTCATTTCATCATCATTTTATCACCCATTGTTTATCTTACTCCCTATTGACCTTCTCCAACATTGTCACCTCTATAGACCCATTAAAACCTCGCAAAAGCCTACTCCAGTCACCCAATACCTTGTCCCGACCAAACAAAATCATTGGTGTAATAACAAAGGATACCAAAACCCTATTCGTGACATTTCTAGATCTCATAGTAAGAATCGGGCGCTGATTATACCTAACATTTGTCAGGTCAACCCTTCGAAGTTGGTCTCTGTGTTTACCCACACAACCTTAAACAAAGACCTACCCACCTAATTTTACCTCACCCTCACTCACTTATGACCTACTCGAGACCTTTATCAGACCTGAAGAACCCAAAACCAACCATTTGACCTTTGGATTATATTCTAGCTTAGCATGTTAGATTAGATCTATTTTCTTATTGTGTTTTTAAGTGAGATGCCTAAATCATTTTTAAATAACAATAGGATTTACTTTGTTTACAGCATTAATTTGTTTAAAATAGTGGGCTGACCATCTAGGAAGTATCATACTTCCCAGATCTAGCTCACACTAGGCGGTTCACTTTGCCCATATCATTTAATTACTTGGTGGTGTTGTTTTCATTACATGTAGTTCCTCCTAGAAAAAGGAAACTCTCACAATCAGCCATGGATTTGGAAGTCATACGCACGTAGAAACCCATCAACCAACATTTGAGCAGTATTCCTCCTACACCCATTACCATATCTGTTTTGTCAACACTTCAAAGAAATAATCTAAGAAAAAGGTGAAACATTTTGGTGCACCCAGTGGGACCCATCTGGGGTTCCTTGCATTTCATTCATTCCTAGGAAAAAATTGTGTGTTTGTTTCCCTTCTAAAAAGCGTACACATTAATTTCCTTCCCTAGTAATCCACTTCTTCTTTCTATTTTCTCTAAAGGAAACTTTTCTTTTGGTGTAATTAAAAAGAATCATTTCTTCATGTTTTCTACATTGTAGTGAAAGAGCATCCCTCTTCCTCTTCATCTTATTGTGTCATCCAATTTCACATTTTTGATTTGGGTTTAAAAATAATTGCATTCCATTTTGATTTATTGCATTAGCTCACATTAATTGAGGGCAACCTATATGTTGGAGGTCATGACCAGCTGATGGTTAACAAATGAATCGTAGAAAAGCACTTCTATCCTTTTCTTTTTTTTTGAGTCTTACCAAACCACACAAAAATTCAAAATACATACATTCTTAAACAAAATCTTACCTAGAAGAAGCTATAAGTGATCACATGATCATGACACGGTGGGCACCCACTCACCTGCTTGCTCTGTCATAGTCATACTTGAGTGAATCCCATGTGATGCCGGCTTCAACTACCACTTGAGACCAAGAAACAAACTAGGAAACTTATAGAATAATTTTTTTATAGGAAGAGTCTACAAACAAGTTGCAAGACACTAGCTTGAAACTAAGTAGGTTTTGGAATAGATTCGATTAACCAAACACAAGATTTCCATTTTTATCTTATAACAAGTTTAGAAGGTTCTACTTTTGAGATTACAAGATTTACTAAGGTTTAGGGAGAAATTTATCCCCAGTGCCTACTCTCTAACAAGCCCTAAAATTCAACTATATTTTTCACACACATAGATTTATCAAAACTTTCCTAAACTAGGCTCATTGGATAGGAAATTTTCTCACCTTTCCAACCATATAAAGAAGTTCTCCTAACTCCTTGTAAAACTCATGTTATGACCGGGTGGAGTTTTGGGGAAAATTTTCCCTTAGATGTCTGTGGGGTTAAAAAAAGTCTACGTGCCCCGCCGATGCCTAAGTTGCCTCGTGTCATCACGTGATTGGGCTCATTGGCGGGTCATGGGGAAAAATTTGAATTTTTGTGAAAACCAAAGTCTCAATTTTCCGAAGGAAAATTTTTCTCCATGCCTCGCGCTTACTCAAATGGCCACGTGATGCCTTGTGATTAGCCGTGTGCCAGCGGAGAAAATTTGGAATTTTTCCCAAGGGGTTAAAAGGTTAAAATAATTGTGTGGACCCACGTAACAATGGGGACACGTGTCATCACCCCATTGGCTACGGGTGTGCGGGGACGCGGAAAAAAATAAGAAATTTTTCCAAAGGGGCAAAACTTAAAGTTTTCAATTTGAACCGACGCACCCTCCCTGCCAAGTGTCAAGATGTGATTGATGTGGGGAAATAGAGTTGTGGGGAAAATTTTAAAAATTTTCCAAAGGAAATTTTTTCAAAAAGTCTAAATTTTCAATTTGAACCCATGTACCCTCCCTGCCACGTGTCACGTGACGTGGTTGGGTGAGAGCCCATGAGGTTACGAGGAAAATTGGGAAAATTTTCCCAGAGCAAAATTTTCAAAAAAGATATAGTTTTGAAAAATTTCGCCCCTCCAAGATGTGATGTGGCATCATCTGATTGGATAAGAGGGTGGTGGGGTGGTGGAATTTTCATGGAAATTTTTCCCGTGCTAAAATTAAAATTTTTTAAGTTATAGTAATTCGTTTTTGGTTTTGGATGGCCATTTTGAAGTAAAAATTCAAATGGCCATAACTTTTGATTGGGAACTCCATTTTGGGAAAACAAGGACTCTCAGAAATATCTTACTGAGTCCTCTTTTCATAGCATTCATCAATTTTTAAATTTGGTGAATTTTCAAGGGTCAATTTTAAGAAATCGATCTGCAGGTTTCACATTTAAAACTGGCAATTTTTCAAACTTGTAATTTTTTTATAAAATTGAACCCTTCCTCCACTCCACATGCCAATCAGACATGGGGGATCAACTTAGAGAAGAATTATAATGTCTTAAAGGTATTAATTTCATCAATTTATTCAGTTTTGTTTTTCTCCAACAAGGGACGGAAAAATGACCTAGGAAGGGATTGATTCAAAATTTGAATTGGTTAAATTGTTTTCTCGAGTTTACTTTGTCAATTTGAGTTTGGTGTAGTCTTAGCATAGTAACATATGACATATTTAAGTTAATTAAGAAGTATAAATGTGATCTGTTCATTTATTCAAATGTACATTACCAGTTTTAACTTAAAAATAGTGAGTTTATTCCTCTAAACTGATTTTGTAATTTATCTACTGAGTGAGCATAATGCTCTAATTCGACAAATACATTCTCCTTATATTATACATTCAATGTGCAAGATTGATTTCTATTTCAAAACTCATTTCAAGAGATAAGGATTCTGTCATTTCTTTTATATGTACTCTCTTTTCTAAATAGAATTTGCATAATATAACAGCCATGTGATTTCCAAAAACAACCAAAGAATCGAGAGAAGGATATATTTCTTTCATTGATTTCAAACAACAAATTACAACCTAAATCCTTTCCAGTTGATTGGATTTTTAATTTTCAAATAAAATATAAGTATACCATTTCAATTTCATTTCTTTCTAAGTAAAAACAGAGATATATTTCTTTCTACAATTCTCAATTTCAACACAATTTCCAATAACAAGGTAAACACTCCTCATCTCTATATCAATTACATTCATCCACTTGAAGTGGGAAGGTTTACATTTAAAATTTACAAAATGGATGATGTCAAATTGTGGAAACTCTCCAAAACAGCAAGCATGATGTTTTCTTCTTCTTTCATCTTTTATCACAACAAGGAAGGGGAAAGGCAACACTCTTCACCCAACCAAGACATCTAAGGGGAGAAAGAGAAGCCATCTTTCCCCATTGGCCCCAAGCCCCAACCATATTGGAATGGAACATAATAAAACAACACATGACAACATAGTTTCTTTCACATATAACATGCATTCACATGCACAAAGAAATACATAAACAAAAATATGTAGTTTCCTACTATAAAAAAACAACTTCAATCAAAACAAAGGCTCCTTCTCCAAGCAAGCAAGCCAAGAAAAAGCAAGAACTATGGAGGTCTCCTTATGCCTCCCATGTTGAAATTGGGAATCCACCTAAAACAAACTACCTAAATATAACCATCCCATAAGCCTTATCCCTCCTCAACCCCTCCTTATCCCTCCTCCAAATCCATCCCTTATACCTCTCCAAACTAATAAATGCAAGCATATTCTTTTCCCTAGGTGGATCCCAACCAACACTTCCTCCACAAGACAAGTACCAATGGAAAATCCCTTATCCATCCTCGATAAACCTCATAGAATTATCTCTACACCATGCGCTAAGCATTCTACCCATCCCTCTAATAATTGCAAACATAAACACTTTCAAAATTCATGCTAAAAGAGGGAAAAACAGTAATTTTAAAAGAGTGAGAGCCTACCTCTCCATAATGGAGACTTGTTTCCAAAACAGCAGTCTTTATTAAACCAAAACCAGTCCCAAATCAGTAAGGTAAAATATTGCACAAGAAAATCCACTTCTTCCACAAAGCAAGCTCCAAAATCTAAGAGAAATTTTCCCCCTAGAGTGAAATCAAAAACTTTCAACAACCCCAAATGAGGAAAATCCAATTTTTAAAGTAGAAGGTGGAAGAGGATGATGTGGATTCCAAGTGGGATGCCACATCATTTTTCCTCATTCCCCAAGAGTGGAATCCACATCAACAACAAATCACCATAAAAGAAATATGACAAAATTACTTACATACACAATGTACCCCATACCCCAAAAGGAATGCATTTAAAATTTGTAAGACAAGTGCAATCCATACTTACAAAATTTATGTCAAAATACAATAAAATATATTGATTTTGAATCCTAAATAATAATCATGGTTGGTGGAGGAATTTGAGAGGTGTGGGACAAGTTTAACTTGTCCCACAAGCCTCCAAATTTGTCCTCCAAGCTCAAATTCGAATTTCAAGAGAGATGGAGTGTCAACCTTCCAAAATCAGCCTTACAACTCCTACAAAATCTTACACAATCTATCACTTCACTTACACAACCTTACATGGTAACTTACACACTCTTTTAAAATGCATTAATTTCTATGACATTTATTTATTTATCACATGGTTACACATAATATAAATCAAGTCAAATTATTAATCAAGACAATAACATTTTCTTTTACATCCCACATCCCATTTAATTTAATTAAATTTTAACTATATAACTCTCACATTTAAATAATTAAAATAAAAAGCACATTACAAATAAAATACACACAACAATAATTAAAATGGAAAACATAATCAAAACACATACATGTCCTATGGTCACAATAATGGAAATCCCCCCCATGGGAAATCCTAACAAAACACAACATACAACTCAAACACGATTGCTTATGGTGACCTTTTTTATTTCACCTGAATTCCAATATGGTTAGTCTCCATTCCCCTAACATTGTTGTGATTTTTAACCTGCAAAATAACAATACCTACTTCGGCCTCATGGCCATATTATAACATCCAAGAGATATAAAATCAACATATAATTATTAAATCCAAATCAAAACAATATCAAGAATTTAACATTTATTATTTAAATTAAATTGCAGAATGTATCATCATCAATAGATCTCTATATTATAGCTATTCATAATATCAATTTCACATGTTTAAAATCAAAAGCAATATGACATCCATGTCCTCGTATGTCATCATCCTCATAATAATAATAATGTATCAATAATCATCAAGTATAATAAGCTGAATCCAGGAAAATATTAATCCATAGTCTAACATCTAACCATCATACTAAGCAAAACATAATGATGTCCATAATAATCCCTGATACATCATACTACGTGAAAACATAATAATATCCAAAATATGACCAAATAGTGTCAAGATCAGTATCTAAACATTGTCAAAGGAGAGTGGGTACTACATCCCCTCCCCTTAGACTCGACTTCCTCTTGGAATTCACTGGAACAAATGTGGAAATTGCACTCGTAAAATAGTAGCATCCTCCCAAGTGGCTGTAGTCTCATCATATTTGTCCCACTACATCCGTACTTGATATATCTCTCTACGTCGAAGGCTCGGGGTCTGTGATTGATGATATGGATGGGATCCACCATCACCTACCCCTAATCCTATACCTACAATGATGTCCAATCTAGCACATGAGAAGGATTTATGATGTATCTCCTAAGAAAAGAAACATAAAACACATCATGTACGCGAGACAAGTTGGGTGGCAATGCTAGACAATAAGCCAATGGGCCAATACGCTCCAAGATCTCAAAAGTTCTAACGAACTAAGGGGCTAAATTAGAACCTTTTCCATAACAGATCGGGCTCTTATGTGGCCTAACACAAAGGAAAACCTTCATGCCCACATCAAAATTATGCTCGGTTCTATGCTAATCAGCGTACTTCTTCTGCCTATCATGTGCCTCCTACAATCTCTACCTGATCAACACTACTCTTTGCTCCATGTCCTATAAAAGAGCTGGTCAAGAGATAACGTATCCTCCAACCTATCCTAGCTAAGGGGTGTCCTACACTCTCTACCATACAAGTCTGAAAAGGAGCCATGCCTATAGAACTCTGATAATTATTATTGTAGGAAAACTCCACAAGATACAGATACTCCTCCCATCTCACCTGGTGATCCATCACATACATCTTGAGCATGTCTTCCAAAATCTGATTCACCCTCTCAGTCTATCCATCTGTCTCAGGGTGATAAGTTGTGCTGAAGTTAATCTTCATCCCGAGAACATACTGCATGGTAGTCTAGAAATGGGAAGTGTACAAAGGATCACGGTCACAAATGATCTTCTATGGAATCCCGTGCAACCTGACAATCTCATCCAAGTAGACTCGTGCCACTGCACTAGCTATATACATGGTCTTCACTAGAGAAAAGTGAGCTACTTTTGTCAATTTATCAACCATGACCATGATGGCGTCGTGGTGATATCTTGACATTGGTAACCCAACAATGAAATCCATGGAAATGGTGTCCCATTTCCACTCGGTATAGCATGAGGATAGAGAAGGCCAGCTAGATGCTAATGCTCGGCCTTCACTTTCTGGCACTCTAAACAATGTGACACAAACTGAGCCACATCCCTGTGAAGTCCTCTCTAGTGATATAGCTATCTCAAAGTGGCGTGCATCTTCTTCACCCTAGGATGGGCTGAATAGGGTACACGATGTGCCTCTGTCAAGATTTCCTACCTCAAGCCTCCGCCTCTAGGAACATATATCTAACCTCTGTGCCTGAGAAGGCCATCTTCCTCAAGAGAGAAACCATCAAACTTCCCCTCAAGGGGTCTCTGGGACTCAATCTCTGCTCAAGCTGCAATGTAGAAACTGTCAAGAGGAAGCTACTGAAGGATCCTACTCCACAAATTTGTGCTCACTGTAGTGGCCATAGCCACATGTCTCCATCTACTGAGAGAATTTGCTACCATATTCTCCTTCCCCTTCACATGCTCTATTTCCATGTCATACTCACAAAGCAACTCCATCTAATGCCTCTGATGAGCATTTAGATTGGGCTGCATGAAGAGGTGGTGAAGACTCAAATGATCTATCCTGAGTATGAATCTCCAACCAAGAAGGAAGTGTCTCCAACAAACTAAAGCATGCACAACTGCCGCAAGCTCAAGATCATGGGTCGGATAGTTAAGCTCATGATCTTTGAGTTTGCGAGACTCAAAGGCTACTACTCTACCCTCCTACATTAGAACACCTCCTAGGCCTACCAACGAAGCATCCATGCACACAAAGAACTCACCATGTGGGTCCGGAAATGTAAGGATAGGTGTTGTAGTGAGGCATTCCTTCAAGGTTCCGAAGGCCTACTCATACTTGTTTGTCCAAACAAACTTCTTCCCTTTCCTATGAAGGGAAGTGATAGAGTCTTGTAATCGAGAGAAGTCCTAAACAAATATTCGGTAGTATTCTACTAACCCCATGAAGTTGCGCACCTAGGTCATCAGTAGTGGGTGCTAGCCAATCCATAATGGCTCTAATCTTGGAAGGATCGACTGAGATACCTTCCCTAGAAATAACATGTCCCAAATACTACACCTCTCTTTAGAAGAAACCACACTTCTCCAAGTTCCCATAAAGCTACTTTGCTCACGAAGACACACGAAGAACTTGTCGAAGGTGCCGCTCGAGCTCCTCACGTGTGTGTGAGTATATAAAAATGTCATCAAGAAATCTGAGCACAAAGTGATCTAAAAGGTTCTGAATACGATTCATCAAACTCATAAAAACCGTAGGGGCATTCGTCAAACTAAAAGGAACCACTTTGTGAACTCATAATGCCCATACCTCATGCGGAAGGTGGTCTTATGAATGTTCACCTCTAAAATCCTCAACGGATGGTATCCCGACTTGAGATCAATCTTATAGAATACCGTGGCTCCTTCATCTCGATAAAACAAGTCATTGATGTGAGGAAGAGGATAACGATTCTTGATTGTTACATTATTCAATGGCGATAGTCTATGCACAACCTGCAAGGATCCATCCTTCTTCTTTACAAATATAACTGGTGCACCCTAAGGGGATACACTAGGATGGATAAGGCCTTTCTCCAGAAGGCCCTCCAACTGTAACTTGAGCTCACAAAGCTCTAGGGTGGTCATCCGATAAGGAGCTCATGAGATAGGCTCTACTCCTGGAACCAGATCAATATGGAAATCAATCTCACATGGGGGTGGCATCCCTGGTAGCTCCCCTGGGAAAACATCTACATACTCTCTCAAAATGGGATGGTCATCTAGCGATAGCCCACTAGACCCATCTGTATCGGTCATGACTATGAGTGTATATATCGATAACCTCGTTGCACACACCACTTGAGAATACATAGCAGAAATAGTGTGAATACAAATAGGTTTCCGACCCCAAAATCACCGACTCAACTCCAAGATTTTATGCACAAGATATAGTCTTATGATAGCAATCCATCCTAACCCTATGTGCAGCTAACCAGTCCATGCCTAATATGACTCCATATGAGCCCAAAGGAAGTATGCGGAGGTCTGAAGTGGTGGTGAAAGGTCCTAAATTAACAACACACTCCTTTACTAAGGAGTCTACAGAGACCTTGGCTCCCGAAGCCATCTTGACATCCCAACTATGACCCTGTCTAACAGCCACTAGCCTGCATCACTCTACTAAGGATGGTGCAATAAATGAATCAGATGAACCGGAGTCAAACAATATAGAAGTAGGAACACCTCAATATTATCTCGTGGTCTCAATGACCATGCTCTGGTGCTCGTCCTAGTGGTTCTCAACCCTTTGCATAGATCCTATGACTCCATCCCATGTCTCATTTGTAGGCTCGAGATGGGTGCCTTACCATTATTAAGGTTCTCCGGGGGAAATCTCTCCAAAAGTGTCCGTTGCTCCACACCCAAACAACCACACGAAGCTCTCGAAACTATAGCACCACCAGAAGGTGCCCTAGAGGTAGGTGTTATGGATCCTAATGATCTAGCTATAGTCTGTTGTGGCCTTTGTGGTCAAGCTCCTACCGACTGAGCTCTAGCTCCACCCTGTGTCCTAGTGGGTCCCCTAGGAGGAGGCCCCATACTATGACCTCTCTGTGCATCAGCTCTCTGAGGAGGCCTAAATGGTGGGCGGGACTGCTCTGCTGCTGTGGTCTAAAAGATGACTATGAAGAATACTAACCACCACGAGGAGGAGGAGCTGACCCCCTCGATCTACTATCCTACAACTGTTGAATATGGCTCTTGACCCGGTCTCTAGCCTGTTGGGTTCTACGTTGAGTCTCCTCTGTAATGTAGACCTTCTCAACGGCCTCTGCTAATGTCTGTGGGCAATGGATAAGAACTGCACCTCAATGTCTACATTAAGGTCCTAGATGAACTGTGGATCGCACTGCTCATTCGTGCATGTAATCAACGTACTAAAGTAGGTCCAAGAACCTACTCTCATACTCGGCCATTGTAAGGGAAGCTTATTGAAGATCGTGGAGCTCATCGATCCTCTATTGTATGAATCTCTGTGGCAAGTATCTTCTCCTGAATCTCCCCTCAAAAAACTCCCAAGTGACCATCTCTCGAATCTATATGGAGCTTCTACTCCTCTATCCTCCACCATACTCCATCTCCATCCTTGATAGATGGATCGCAACACGAGCTTTTGTGTTACTAGAACAAGGAAAATATTGAAGCAACCACTCAAACTAACTTGAGCCAAGCCTCTACCTAGAATCCACCTATATCACCCGAGTAATGTGAGGGTCTAAGCTTTAGGATCTCCTAATGTGATCCACAGCTATGTTACGACACCCTCTAGGTCTCTACATAAGCTCATCCCTAAGCCTAGGGCTCCAGAGACCTCTCTCTATGCTTTAGAACTTTTCATCCTGCCTCCTAGGTGGTGAATCTACTACGAATGACTCTGCGCATGAAAATTCTCTCCTCCATCCTCCTAATTGAGTGGAGGAGGTGCATGTCCTCTATGGAAGTATCTATGTCTGCTGCTGAGTGCCCTCCTACCGATCCTCTACATATGGCAGCATTAACATCTTGGGGGTCTGCGGAGAATCTTTGGTAGGATATTTGTTAAATCCTAATCTAGTAGTGGTGGTGGTGACTCTAAGTCTCTGTGAATGTTCCTCCTACTTTTTCTGAGCTCCCTACATAGACCACAGTGGGAGTTAGTTCATTATCTTGAGTTTCCTTCAATTTTCTAAGTTTACTAACATGTTCAATTTTAAAGCAGTCTTGTATTCTAGATTATCAATTTGCTAGTTTTAGGTTTCAAGTCTCAATGTTTCTAGTGTGCCTAATGGTCCAAGCTTTTAAACCCTTTGCTCGATACCAATTGTGATGCCAACTTTAACTACCACTTGAGACCAAGAAAAAAGTAGGAAAGTTATGGAATAATTTTTTTTTTATAGGAAGAGTCTACAAACAAGTTACAAGACACTAGTTGAAACTAAATAGGTTCAGAATAAATTCTGATTAACCAAACACAAGATTTCCATTTTTATCTTATAACAAGTTTACAAGGTTCTAATTTTGAGGTTACAAGTTTTACTAAGGTTCAGGGAGAAATTTATCCCCAGGCCTGCTCTCTAACAAGCCCTGAACTTTAACTGGATTTTTCACACACTTAGATTTATCAAAACTTTCCTAAATAAGGCTCATTGGATAGGAAATTTCCTCACCTTTCCAACCATATAAATAAGTCCTCCTAACTCCTTGTAAAAATCAAGTTATGGCCGGGTGAAGTTTTAGGGGAAAATTTTCCCTTAGAAGTCCATGGGGTTAGAAAAAAAAAGTCTTCACGCCCCCGCCGATGCCCAAGTTGCCATGTGTCATCACGTGATTGGGCCGGGCTGGCAGGTCACGGGGAAAAATTTGAAATTTTTCCCAAAACAAAAGTCTCAATTTTCCGAAGGAAAATTTTCCTCCTTGCCTCCATGCTTGCTCAAATGGCCACGTGGCGCCCCGTGATTAGCCGCAGGCTGACAAAGAAAATTTGGATTTTTTCCCAAGGGGTTAAATGGTTAAAAGAATTACATAGACCCACCCAACCATGGGGTCACGTCTCATCACCCCATTGGTGTAGGGGGTCCGGGGATATGGAGAAAAATAATAAATTTTTCCAAAGGGGAAAAAGTTAAAGTTTTCAATTTGAACCGTGCACCCTCCCTACCACGTGTCAGCAAGTGATTGGTGCGGGGAAGCGGAGTTGCGGGGAAAATTTTGAAATTTTTCTAAATTTTCAATTTGAACCCGCGTACCCTCCCTGCCACGTGTCAGCATGTGGTTGGCTGGGGACGCGGGGTTGCGGGGAATATTGGGAAAATTTTCCCTAAGCAAAACTTTCAAAAGAGATAGAGTTTTCAAAAATTCTACCCCTCCAAGATGCCATGTTGCACCATCTAATTGGATAAGAGGGTGGAGGGGCGGTGGAATTTTGTGGAAATTTTTCCCGCCCTAAAATTAAAATTTTCTAAGTTATAGTAATTCGTTTTTGGTTTTGGATGGCCATTTCAAAGTAAAACTTCAAATGGCCATAACTTTTGATTGGGAACTCCATTTTGGGAAAACAAGGACTTTCCAGAAATATATTACGAGTCCTCTTTTCACAAAAATCATAAATTTTGAAATTTGGTGAAGTTTTGAGGGTCAATTTTAAGAAATAGATCTGCAGGGTTTCACATTTAAAACTGGCAATTTTTCAAACTTGTAATTTTTTATAAAATTGAACCCTTCCTCCACTCCACATGCCAATCAAACATGGGGGATCAACTTAGGGAAGAATTAGAATGTTTTAAAGGTGTAAATTTTATCAATTTATTCAAGTTGTGTTTTTCTCCAACAAGGGATAGAAAAATGACCTAGGAAGGGATTGATTCAAAATTTGAATTGGTTAAATTGTTTTCTCGAGTTTACTTTGTCAATTTGAGTTTGGTGTAGTCTTAGCATAGTAACATATGACATTTTTAAGTTAATTAAGAAGTATAAATGTGAGTTGTTCATTTATTCAAATGTACATTACTAGTTTTAACTTAAAAATAGTGAGTTTATTCCTCTAAACTAATTATGCAATTTATCTACTAAGTGAGCATAATGCTCTAATTGACAAATACGATTCTCCTTAAATTATACATTCAATGTGCAAGATTGATTTCTAGTTCAAAAACTCATTTCAAGAGATAAGGATTACTGTCATTTCTTTTATATGTACTCTCTTTCCTAAATGGAATTTGCATAATATAATAGGCATGTGATTTCCAAAAACAACCAGCAATCGAGAGAAGGATATATTTCTTTCATTGATTTCAAACAGCACATTACAACTTAACTCCTTTCCAGTTGATTGGATTTTCAATTTTCAAATAAAATACAAGAATACCTTTTAAATTTCATTTCTTTCCAAGTAAAACAGAGAGATATATTTCTTTCTACAATTCTCAATTTCAATACAATTGTCAATAACAAGGTAAACACTCCTCATCTCTATATCAATTACATTCATCCACTTGAAGTGGGAAGGTTTACATTTTAAAAATTTACAAAAGGGATGATTTGTCAACCGTGAAAAATCTCCAAACAACATTATGATGTTTTCTTCTTCTTTCATCTTTTTTATCACAACAAGGAAGGGGAAAGGAAACACTCTCCACCTAACCAAGACATCCAATGGGATAAAGAGAAGCCATCTTTCCCCATTGGCTCAGGAGCTCCCAACCATATTGGAATGGAACATGATAAAACAACACATGACAACATAACTTCTTTTACATATAACATACATTCACATGCACAATGAAATACAAAAAAAAAATGTAGTTCTATACTACAACAAACAACCTCAATCAAAACAAAGGCTCCTTCTCCAAGAAAGAAATCTAAGCAGGGCAAGAACTATGGAGATCTGCTTATAACTCCCATGTTGAAATTGGGCATCCACCTAAAACAAACAGCCAAAATATAACCATCTCATAAACCTTATCCATCCTCAACCCCTCCTTATCCCTCCTCCAAATCCATCCCTTATACCTCTCCAAAGTAAGAAATGCAAGCATATTCTTTTCCCTAGGTGGATCCCAACCAACACTCCCTCCACAAGACAAGTACCAATGGAAAATCCCTTATCCCTCCTCTAATAAACCTCATAGACTTCTCTCTACACCATGTCCTAAGCATTCTACCCATCCCTCTAATAATTGCAAACATAAACACTTTCAAAATTCATGCTAAAAGAGGGAAAAACAGCAATTTTAAAAGAGTGAGAGCCTACCTCTCCATAATGGAGACTTGTTTCCAAAATAGTAGTCTTTATTGCACCAAAACTAGTCCCATATCAGCAAGGTAAAAGAATGCACAAGAAAATCCACTTCTTCCACAAAGCAAGCTCCAAAATCTAAGAGGAATTTTCCCCCTAGAGTGAAATCAAAAGCTTTCAACAACCCCAAATGAGGAGGAAAATTCAATTTTTAAAGAGAAGGTGGAAGAGGATGATGTGGATTCCAAGTGGGATGCCACATCATTTTTCCTCATTCCCCAAGAGTGCAATCCACATCAACAATTAATCACCATAAAAGAAATATGACAAAATTACTTATATACAAAATGTATCCCATACCCCAAAAGGAATGCATTTAAAATTTTTAAGACAAGTGCAATCCATACTTACACAAATTTATGTCAAAATACAATAAAATAGATTGATTTTGACTCCTAAATAATAATCATGGTTGGTGGAGGAATTTGAGAGGTGTGGGACAAGTTTAAATTGTCCCACAAGCCTCCAAATTTGTCCTCCAAGCTCAAATTCGAATTTCAAGAGAGATGGAGTGTCTAACCTTCCAAAATTAGCCTTACAACTCCTACAAAATCTTACACATTCTATCACTTCAATTACACAACCTTACATGGTAACTTACATACTTTTTTAAAATGCATTAACTTCTATGACATTTATTTATTACAAACTTTAGACACAACATTTATTTATTTATCACATGGTTTATCAAAACACATACATGTCCTATGGTCACAATAATGGAAATCCCCCATGGGAAATCCTAACAAAACACACCATACAACTCAAACATAGTTGCCATGGTGACCTTTTTTATTTCACATTGAATCCCAATATGGTTAGTCTCCGGTCCCCAACATTGTTGTGATTTTTAACCTGCAAAATAACAATACCTCCTTCGGCCTCATGGCCATATTATAACATCCAAGAGATATAAAATCAACATATAATTATTAAATCCAAATCACAACAATATCAAGAATTTAACATTTATTATTTAAATTCAATTTAATCAAGTATATCATCATCCCATAGATCTCTATATTATAGCTATTCATAATATCAATGTCACATGTTTAAAATCAAAAGCAATATGACATCCATGTCCTCAGTATGTCATCATCCTCATAATAATAATAATGTCTCAATAATCATCAAGTATAATAACTAAATCTAGGTCAATATTAATCCATAGTCTAACATCTGACCATCATACTAAGAAAAATATAATGATGTCTAGAATAATCCCTAATACATCATACTACATCAAAACATAATAATATCCAAAATATGACCAAATAGTGTCGAATCGCATTATCTAAACAAGTGTCAAAGGAGAGTGGGCACTACAGCCCGCCTCTACCATAACATACATGATACCTCACCCTTTAGATCTCCTTCTTTGTAGGAAGCCATCCTCACCAAAAACTCTATTTCACAATTCATGTGTCGGTCCCTAAATAACATAAGCTAAACAAACATAATAGAAAGGGTACTCATAGGATTGCATTTTCTTATTGTTTTGAGGTGAAAGATCATCATTCATCACTTTTTTTTGTTGTTTTTTGTTCATCCTTGCACACTCCTCATCATAGATGGTGTATTCCGACTTCACCTAAGTGTGCCTGGGCCATATCATCATCATTTCTAGAATTCTGGGTCTGATTTTACATCATATTTTTATTCATAACCACTTTCTTTCATCACTGTTTCAATTTCACAGTAACCGTCGTATCATCATCATTTCCAGAATTTTGGGTCTGATTCTACATCATATTTTAATTCATAACCACTTTCTTTCATAAGCTGTTTTAATTTCACAGTAACCATCATATCATCCTATCTGCTCTTAAAAGTATTTACAATTTCATTGAACAACATGTTCATAGTTTTTGCAGCCTAAGTGGGATTAGTGAAGACATTTGGGGCCCCAAAGAGAAAAGGGATATGAAAATATCTTAGGCGGATCTGAAAGACCCTTGTTAGGCCATAGCCATTTCTTTTTGTCTCACTGCAAATGATCAAAACCAAGATTGACAGGGCTATCAAGTAACGTGGTGTTGTGCTCTAACATTTCTTGTTTGTGAATTTCTTTGATGAATGGCAGATCTGGAGTTGTTTTGGCGAGAGATATTCTAGGATAGATATATATTGTTTGGTTTTTGATCTCTTCTGCTATTTTTGGATCATTATCATTTGGATCCTTTCTTTTAATTTGTTGTTTTATCGGCTATTGAGCCCTACGAGGTTTGGTTGTTTTTCCTTCCTGGGTTGTTTCTCTCACTTCTAATATCTAGATTTTGAGCCCTTTTGTATACGGGGTATAGTCCCTTCAAAACTATTTTCCCTTAATAAAAAACCGTCACATCATCATTATTTCCAGAATTCTAGGTCGGTTCTACATCATATTTTAATTCATAACCACTTTCTTTCATCAACTATTTTCAATTTCACAAGTAACCATCATCGGCTACCTCATTTGCTATCGGTTATACCCAACGACATTGGTTCTAGGTCCTTTTGCTAACCTACTCAAAGGGACATTTTTACTTCACTTTCTTCCACTTTCCGTAGTCTGTCACTATCATTTTTCCCATTGAAAATTTACACATCCCCATATTTGGCATACTTGTCGATTTTACCTTCGCCTTGCTATTTATTAACAATCCATTTTCTACAGTGACCTGTAGTGGTTACCTCTGACCGACGTTAGTTTTCCCTAACCGGCATCGGTCAGCCTATTTCACATTCCACCCAACATTTTTTACTTCATACATTTTTTTATCACCAAATTCACCTGTTTCTGCTATTCTCTTTATCATTTATAGAGAAGCAACCTTACCTAATTAATACTGGTTCACATGGTGCTAACCTGAAGACAAGTAAGCGCCCTCATTTTCCATGCCAGTTGCCAACCACTCCCACCTAGTCCTTCACCACTTTCTATTTTATCACCAGCCATGGATCCCATCTAGCCTACTACCATTGTTATTAGACATGAGGAGTTTGCACGAATCCTTGACCAGAACCCTGTCACCTTGTAGTTTTACCTCTCCCACTTGTCCACTCGAGATGCCTCGGGTTAGTTAATATATGGCATGTCTATAGGTATCCTCGACTCTTGCACCCACTTCCACATCAACCCACTATGACTGCCATATCTATTATCTCTGTGGCACCCATTACATCCACCATACCCTCGACAACTACCCTAAACACAACCTCATCCACCCCTAATGTATCACACATGCTGTAGCTACATTCCCACCTCTAGTGTCGGTGACTCCTACCCCATTTCATAACATGGTTTTTTCCATTCCACAATCATTAGCCTCTCTTGCCACTAGGGTTACCATGACCCTTCCACCCCATATACATACTACTAACAAACACTGTTTCATCTATTATTCATTCTGCATGTACGTACCCCATATTTCATTGCCTTATTCTCCACCACCTTACATGGCAGCCCCATACACTAGAATGCCACCCCATTATATGCCCAAAACCAACCTCCTTAAGCTATAGGAGGCATCCAATCATCACAACCCACCAATGACCTAATTAAAATGATTTTGGACAAGATGCTGGATTCTTTGGAGGCATCGGTTTGTTGCTCCCATAACACTCTCACCTATGACGAGATTTGTAATGAGCCTATTCACCCATCCATTCCTATCCATTCATACCATATGCATTGGGAAATGCCTAAATTCAACCAATACAATAGCAAGGAATACCCACAATAGCATTTATGCTTGTTAAAACATGGGTGTTATCGATTGCTCATGATGATGTCTTCTTGTTACCCAAAATTCACCCCTCAAGGTAATTTTGATAACATGCATCAAATTGTTCAGTCCTGAGCAAGTAGATTGATTCAAGGCCCAAAATCATGTTTTCGGGGTCCCCTCGGCCTTTTTCTAACTCCCCCATCCAAGAAGAAATCCCAACGAGTTAGAAAAAATGGAAAAAATGCAAAAATAAGGTTGCAGGATTGTTCTAAGGCATTTCGGGTCTGAAGGGTTCGGGTCGTACTGAGGTTCGTCGTACCAAGCTTGGGGCCGAAAAAGCAAGAAAATCAGCTAAGTCTTTTGTCCCAGGAATTCCACAGGATAGTTGGGACGTCGGGACGTGAAAATGTGAAAAAACCACAAACAGAACAAGACAGTCCATTTCGGGCGGTTCGGAGATATTTGTCCCAGGCAGTTTGGGCCAGTTGGGCCAAAAGTACGTGAGGGACGCGAAAAGCTGAAAGAGCAGCCAATGAATGGAATCTCGCCACGTGTCTTCACCTCAAACATGAACAAGAAATTCCGAATCAACCGAAGCGAGGAGATTTTCATCTGGGACAGTCGGGACAAAGTGTACGCGCGGGGACGCGAGGGATGTGAAAAGCCAAAAGACCCACCAACGAATGGAATCTCGCCACATGTCTTCACCTCAAACAGGAACAAGGAAGCCCGAATCAGCCGAAGTAGGAGATTTTCATCTAGGACATCCGGGCCAAAGGTACGCGAGGGACGCGTGGGACGCGAAAAGATGAAATGGCCGAAAAGAGACAAGGAGGTCCGTGGACAAATTAGGTCATGCCACGTGTCCAAGTGGTAAGAAATTTTCAAAGGATAAGCCCGCGAATGAACCAGATCCTGACACATGTCATCTAAGTGGCGGAGCATGGAAAAAAAAAAATTCCCAAAATGCAAAAAGAGGTAAAATTCAAAATTTTTTCCCGCCGATCCGTTTTGGGCCTATTTTTGCCCTAAATCTTCAAATGGCCATAACTTTCGATCCAGAGCTCAGATTTTCACGTTCTTTATATCAATGGAAAGCTGGTGAAATTATCTACATGATTCTGGGGTAAATATTGCATTTTAGTTCAGTTTGGAGAAATAAAATCAAAAACTCCTCTGGCATGTGATAATGGCCAGAAATGATGTTTCAACAACCAGCTTTAATGCAAAATACAGGTTCGCCGCTTTGCTAGGGTTCTCACCTACCACCATAATGAGATGAATTAAATGTAACCTAGAATTGGTTGGGGTAGATTTGGATTTCCTCTCTCTTCCTCTCTCATTCTTCCTATAAATTGTAAGGAGGGGCTTTTTCTAAAGGTTGGACATTCTTGTTTTGCCCTCCCTCCTTCTCTTCTGCAGTGAATTTGTGGAGTTCGAACCTCCCATTTAAAACTGTAATGCAACTTTTCCTCTTGGCATTTTGCAGTGTATTGTATCAATCTTTGGATCAAGTAATGCATGTCTGTGGATGATTCTCAACCCTCTCTGTGTTCATTTGCATCCTCCTGATCTTTCACTACAAATTTTGTTATCTGTGCATGATCTTGCATCACATTTTAATGGTTTGTGTTTATTGGCAAGATAGGTGTTCTTCATTCCTCGGTGCATCACCTCTGTTAGCTTAGGTTTATTTTTATGCATCTTCTTACCCTGTCTCCTTGGCAAGTTAGATTAGATTTTGAGTAAACCCTCTGCATTTTTCGTGTGCATCTGAACAGAGGAATAGGAACCAGCCTTCTCTGGAGATTCCTTTCTCATTTTTGCAAGTCCCACACTTGGAGAAAGGATTCAATGTTGTGCAATCACACTGGATGCTAGTATGATCAACCTAGAAATCTGATCAACATCCAGGGGTGCTGCTGATTTGCACTAACAGTTTTGGCATGCCGGTGGGACCCTAGAGGTCTTCACTTTTATTACAACAAGATCGATGTGCACTTGTTGTAAGTTCTAGCTTTGAAGGAGCTTAAAATCACACATCTGGTGACTCCAAAAGAGGCATAATCCATTGGTTTCAGTAGTCCAAGTCTAGCAAATTTATGAGAAGAATACAAACCAGGTTAAGAACTAGGGAGGAAGGATTGTTTAGTCATCTACACCTATCTCCAGGAAGAGAAAGAAGGGGAAGAAGAGCTCAAAGATCTCCATCTCCACCTAATAGAACCATCAACACCTCGATTGGTAGGCCTTTCATCCAATCAACAAGGGTTCTCAGGCCAATCAGAATGGGGCAACCACCAAATCCGTATGTCAATTTCATTGGCAGCAGCCGACTTACTCTCAATGCACAACATCCAATCCCGATTGCGGCATTAAAGAACATTCCGTACTTCTTTGGAGAAAATCAGACCACTCCGGCGATCATGTCAAGGACATTGCTAATATTTTTGTAATCCATGAGATTAATGAGATGCAAGTTGTTGTCAAATTACTGGCATCTTCATTCAAAGGGAAGGATTTGCAATGGTTCAAGAGCCTTGCTTCAGGTTCTATCCAAAATTGGAACCAGCTATGTATAGCCCTCCACGAGCGGTTTGGGGAAAAGGGAGACAACTTGTCCCTTTTGGAACAGCTGACAACTATCAAGAGAGCTCCCAATGAGCAGCTAACCGACTTCAACTTCATATTTCAAAGGACTTGGGAGAGGATTCTAGTGGCAAGTAAGGCCAACAGCAGAAGGTGCTTTCCTATATTACCTTAAAGCTTTAAATTCTAATATTTCTATATTGATTCAATCCATGGGAGGCACAACTATCCTGTTGCTTATAGAATTTCCATTAGAGCTTGTTATCTGTAAAATTGACAAGGGCAATTTTACCGATAACCATATGAAAATTTTGTTCCGATCCCTTGTTAGGAATCCCTTGTGTTCGAAATGTTGTAAAATCCCTTCCCGGGAAATCTAGTTTTCGAACTTAGTCTTTTTGAGCCTTTTTTGGCTGGGCGCATGAAATTTCTTTGCAACACTAAATTTTGATGCACCCCCTTAAAAGCCTTTGGTGCATGGTTTTCAATGTCAACACAACTTTTCATGCGCGAAAAGAATGTTGAACCTTCTCTACATGCGCAAGGCGCATGCACTTGTGTTAGTACAACTTTTGTTGCGCCACTCTTTGGTGTGCAAAGGGCGCACATAACTTCATGTCGTGATAACTTCATGTCGACAATGCTTTTGGTGCGCAAAGGCGCGCATCTCTGTTGTCAAATACTTTCGTGCGCCAAAGGGCGCACGCTTTCTCCTGTCGACAGCAGTTTTCATGCGCTTTTCAAAAAGTGGGTGGCGCATTTATGACTAGCTTGCATATATATATATATATGGTTTGCGTGCCCAAATGTCATTTTCACTTTTCGCTGAGCACGTGATTTTTCTGAGCCTGTCAGCCTCTGCCTCATCGTTTTCAACACGTTGTGGACCCGTTCCCGAGCTTTTGCTATTTATCCAGGTATGAGGTGTCTTTCTCTCTCGTATGTTTTGTGTTTTCAGTTCTTGGTGTGTTCTTGGTCTGGTTTTAGCTTGCTAAGTTGGTTTTGAAATATAAATGTGTTGGCCTAGCCTCCTCCGTTTGCTTATCTGCCCCCATGCTATCCTCCCTCTTTCCAGATCTGCTGGAGAAGGACGTTTTCTTGAAACAGTGGTTGTGGCCCTCCTGATCTAGATCATTTTATCTACCCCACTGAGCCTTTCAAATAAGAACGAAGGAGTAGAAGGAACCTACATCATGTAAAACCCCCTTTGAGAGTTTAGTTCTCTGTTTTCCTCCTTGGCGCATCTGTCACCCCTGTAACATCATGAACATTTGCGCCCCTTGGCGCATTATCGCATCGACCGCCTTGTATGTCTGCAAACATCCCACGCGATAGAGGCGCACCCGGCCTTCTTGTTGCATCATTAACCTCTGCACCCTTTGGCGTGCCATCCTACAAGTTGTGTGCCCCTTTGCCATCCTTTGTCTTTGCATCACGTTTCCATGCGCCCATGCGCGCACCAGCTCCATGAAACACAAGCTTTATCTGCGCAAGTATGAAGCTATAAAGGCGCAGGCGCATCCCCGATTGCAATAACATTATGTTGTGTAAACCCTTCGTGCGCCGCGCCATATTTCCTTTGGCGCACGAAAAGTCCATGTTACACGCTTTTCCCATCCATCCAAATCTCAATGTAACATGCACGAAAGTCCATGCGCCTTTGGCAAATCCCAATGCAACATGAAAATTCCATGCGCCCTTTATAAAATGCAATCTGCAACATCCATGCGCCATGCGCCTTATCTATTTGGCCTGCAAGTTGCAATTTTCATGCGCCCTGCGCCCTGAGCCTTAAAATCTCTAACTCTTTCTTCTGCTAACATTCCAATGGAAGATCAAATGGCTAATTCAACCTTTTTGGATTGGGTCTCGCTTCTTCTTCATGCAGATCAGCAACTGAGTTCAAAAGAACATATGTCTACATCCAGCAAGAGACCCACCAAACCAAGAGGAAAGGCTAAGCTTACAGAGGAAGAGATGAAGTACAAATATCAAAGGGTCAGGATGCCCGAATCACAGGCTGAATGCAGTATGGATGTCAGAGACTCAGAATTGGGTCACATTGACATGGAAGAATTCTGGGTTAGAACTCAGAAGGTTACAAGAAGTCCGTGGATGGACAAATTAATAGGCAGTGCCCTGCACTTCGCCGGAGGAATCCCCGTCAGTGCCGTCAACAATGAATTCATGATGGTGATTGCTCAATCTTACAACAAAGACACAAGATGTGTCGAAAACAAGCAAGGGCGAGGTAGTCATCAACCTCACTGCCCGTCATTTTGAGATGATACTTGGCATCCCTCACCACCGGCACTTCGTGGCCGTCAGCCAAGAAGAGTGCATCAAGGCCTGGGAAGATAATGAAGACCAATGCATGCAACTAATGAACGAAGTCTACTTGAAGAACAAGAAGGTGGTAACCCGGTGGCCCCAAATCATCCACCGCAGTGACTTCTCAGAAGAGCTCAGCGATACCATTACTTTCCTGAGCAGAGTCTTCGGGCTTTCTGACGCCCACTACTTCCATAAATGGATGCTGTGGTACTTGGAGACAATGAATAAAAATGTGCCTGAGCAACGCTTTTGTTGGGGGAGATTATAAGCAACACCATTTCGAAAGCGATTCTGACAGTTCGCCACCTGACAACAGGAGTATTCCATATGAACTCCTACGTGGTCTATCTGCTGCGGCGTCGGAGAGGATTATCCGAGGCTAAACCGAAGTGGAATTTGGCCTCAGGTCAAAATATATGAATATTATCGAGGCTGGAGAATAGCATCCCTCAATTTGCTAAAATTAATGATGCTTTCTTCTATCACATCATTTGCTGTTAAGGCCAAATCTAACTCATGGTCGCACGACCAAAAACATTGTGTCAACCGTGGAGAAGTGGGGGGCCCTGTTCACCCAGTTTCCCACATTTACCTATCTGAGGGCGGTCAACTTCTTGGGCGAGCCAACCAGGCTACCGAGGTATGCTGGACCTAAGCTGATTCTACTAGAGCTATCAAGGCAGCTGGTCACATACCATGAGAAATGCCTCAAAAGAAAGAAGGGCGGAACTCCTTTCCCCCTCACAGTGGGCCGATACACATGCTCCACCCATCACAAGGCGAAGGAAATGTTCGCAGAGCTGGAGTTGCTCAATTTAAAACATGACTTCCCAGCCAGGCCTACCTTTGACCCAAGGGGCTGCCTGCCAAGGGCTAAGCTTGATCCGATCCATGTCCCTCAAATTGAGGATATGTACATTGACGTCATCCACGAGGTGGAACTCAGAAGAAAGGATCATTCTCGCTTAGCATTGCGGAAATTATCCAATACGGAGTGGCCATTGTCCCCAAAGGCTTCCAAACGACAGAAGATGAAGTGGACAAGGTGTATAATGACACGGAAGGGGACGATTGGCCCTTCCCGGCCATTGACAGAAGCAAGGCTCCTCAAACAATTGAGGAGAGGGTCAAGGAGACTATGCGAAGCGAGAGCACTAGTGCCGCATGAGCAGGCTGATCTACCTCGGGGTAGATTTCATGACTTCCCATTGGGCAATGCACCTCGAGGTCAAGAAGCGGCTAAAAGGCAAAGGTGTAGAAGGTGAATCTAGCACCATTCAGGAAGAAGCCCCTGAAAGTCCTCTTTCCACAGCGCCTGAACAGGTAATAACTCTGGACTCGCCAGAGAAAGAAGCGGCAGGGGATAGTCCCATACGCCCATCCACTCAGGATGTCGGCATTGCTACAACCACAGAAGTCCCTTCTATCCCTTCTTCTTCTCTTCCTTCCCCTCCTCAAGTGACTCACGCGACCACCCCTTTGGTCGCGTCCTCTGTCCCTTCTTCTACTCTTTCCCCCACCTCTTCGTCTATCTTCTCCTCCCTCGCTGATTTATCTTCTTCCATTTCTTCCCTCATTTCGGGCTCCCTTCCCTTCCTTTGTCTTTCTGTAAGTGGTTTCCCTTCCTCCGTGGACACTTCTTGGCTATCCTTTCAATGCCGCCGCCGCGTGTCTCCACGTTTTCCCCTCTTCTCTTGTTGCTCCCTCCTCCTCTGTCTCTGGTCCTTCTTCCATGGGACCAGCTGGATCTCTCGGCCGGTGGGCGTGAAAAGAGGAAAGTTCCCATCGCTCAGATGGACTTTTCGATAATTCCAGCCAAAGGGGCAAAAAGCAAAAGCGTGTAACACGCTTCTCTCAAAGTCTTTGCAAGTGAGAGAGTTATGGAAATAGCATACCCAGATCCCCTCAAGGAGAAAAAGATCTGTCTCCCAGATTTTCTGTGACTCAAGTCTGATGGGGACATCTTACGAAAGTCTCCGGGAAGCTCTTTCGCATGATCGATGCCCTCTGCAAAAGTTTGAGAAATAAAAAGAAGAAAAGGCTGCGAAGGAGCAGAACAAATATCTGCTTCAAGCCTTACAGAAGATGGGTAGTGCACCTCCCACGACTACCGCCGAGACTTCTGAGCTTCTCAGCCAGGAGAAAATCAATGAATATTCAAAGATCGGCGAGCAGGGTATGGCCGTTTCTGCTTGGAGGAGCCAGATCCTCAAGGACAGTGAAAGAGTGATCGCCGAGTATGTCAATTCATATCTAAACATCAAAAAGGTGAACAAGGAACTCCAAGTATTAGCGGGTCCCATATCAGAAGAGCTAGATCATGCTAGACTCCAACATGAGACCTTTCAACAAATGTTCGACTGTTCAGTCGAAGATCTGGTCAAGTTCGGAGTTTTCGGCCATCGAGGGCCCTCAACAAAACCATGTCCACTCTGGACTATCGGATAGATCAGCTGGAATTTGTTACGGAAAAGATAGACAAGGTGAAGGAAGAGGCCTGGATGCGATGCATCAAATGGGCGAATTGTTCTTAACATGTCTCGGGGCTGCTCACTCCTTCCTTTACCATGAGATCGGTGATGAAACTATCCGGATCTTGAGGAGATCGCTTCTCAAGGAATGGGGCCGGAGGTCACATTTGACACCTTGAATCTATCAACAACTCTTGGCTGTAGGGACTTCATCGGGTTCCTCATCGAGGCGGAGAAAGATTATTCTAAACTCCCGAGAAAAGCTCATAGCGGCGGGAGACTTGCGAAGCAATCAGCGAGCAGCACGAGGATCCATCACGGGATCAATTTGGGCCCATGATTAACAAGTTTTTGGAATACCGTGCTCAGTTCCACATATCATCTCCTGAGCAGCATCAGAAGCAGGCAACCCCCTTTCGGCCGCAGGATGACGATGACGAGTAGCTTCTTCTTCTTCTTCTTCTTCTTCTTCTTCTTCTCTCTATTCTCCGACTTTCTTGTTGAAATGTCTAAAGTGTGTTGGCACAAATGATGACATCATCCATGTTGCATCATGGGATGATGTCATCCATCAAGTTGTCAAAAGTCAACATGACTTTTAGATATTTTGTAAATATCTTTGTAAATAGTTGTTGGCTCCTTTTTGCCTTCTTTTCTCCTCTTCTTCTATAAATACCCCAACACTTGTTGTGTTGAGGGATGGATGAATATCTTTCAGATGAGAAATAGGAGTAAGGAGAAAAGACTTTGAGCTTTTTGTAACAGAACAAATTAGTAATACAATATTTGGACTTTGTGCTGAATACCTGTGTTATATACATTAGATCTTTCTTATGTTAGATCTATGTATTTATTCTGTTGGATCTGCTTCTATTTTATTGTCATTTATTTATCATCAGTATTGCTTTGTTTATTTATGCAAGTAGGTTTGGCTCTATTTACTACCAACCCAAAAACATAAATCTTCTGACCTTTCTGCTTTGGAATTCATTTCTTTTCTCCCTTCGGACCTGTTCCTTCTTCCTCCTCTCTTTCATTCCTTTCTCTTCGCAGCCGGAAATAAACCTACTGGGATGAGATCCCAAACCCCGAAGGCTAGAATCTGTGAGACTTGCATAGATTCCTGCTGGTAGAATAGCAATAAACCAGTTTCGCTTTGCTGACTCAAAGAGGGGCTATGCCCTGCACACTGTTGGCTCGTTTATCCATAGATCTGCCCAAGTGACAGATTTTCGGACCAACAGTTTTTGGCGACTCCGCTGGGGATCGAATAGATCTATCAGATCTATGATGGTGGTAGTAAAAAAAAAAATCGGAAAAATCGGAAGATTTGCACTGTTTGCAAATCTGAACTTTTGTTAAAAATCCAAAAATTTGCAAAAGTGCTCAAATTAAAAAAATTTCTTCTGAGAGTCATAGATCTGGTCCAGTTAAAGATCTTTAGTTCATTGAGTTTTGAAAAAATCAGTATTTTGCCATAGATCTGAGTTTTTGACTGTTTGCAAAAAGTTTGAAACCCTCTGAAAAAAGTTAAAATCAGATCAGAAAATCAGCTTACTAATCTTCCCTGCCATCTTATCCTCATTGTAATTTGTCATTTAACCGCATGATCGGTTTTCTGAAGAGGATAGTTTTAAATATTTAGAAAAGTATTTGCTGCTGGTTTTTGTCAGAAAAACCAGAAAATCAGCAAGTACAACCAAAAAGAAAGTTTGAATCTGCGCCATAACATTGCAGATCTGGAAGGTACACTGGCGAGTGAACCTTTTACGCGCAGCAGGCGAGCCCGTGGAGAAGCTGATCCTACTTTCGATCTGCTTCAAAGGCACAATTTCAGCGTAACACCGGCGCGTTTTTCAGCACTAAGCTCGGCTAGCCGGTCATCCAGGAGTGTCTCACCTTCACGAAGAAAAAGTCTTTTGCAGGGGGACATCCACATCCCTTTGTAGTGCCTTGTTACTCAGCGGAACCACACTTCCAGCTCGTGTTCTCTTTCCGGCTTTTCAGATGGCGGTTCCATGGGGAAACGCGATGGGTCCTTTGGCTTTACCACATCCAGTTCACGCTCTCCCTCACGGAAATCGAAAGAATTTTCCTAAATTTGACGGGAGCAGCGGAAATCAAAGCACGGATTCCCACATATCTACATTCATCATGTCATGCAGTATTTTGGATGTGACCCACGAAGATGTGTCGGTTTGCCTTTTAGAAACCCTACGAGGACTGCGGTGAATGGTTTCAGCATTTGCGGTGGGTCTATTACCAGCTGGGCCACCTTACGGGATGCTTTCGAAGACAGATATAAGCCTTCAGAGGATGCATTTGCATTACTATCATGGATCACTCACCTGAAGAAGGAGGCGAATGAGACCATGCGTGATTTTGTTGCCCGGTTCAATGCACTAATCAACCGTGTCCCTGTTGCCATGCTTCCAACGCCGGAAAATCAAAAGTGTTTCTTCGTAAACGCTATGAGCTCGAAAGTTAGTTTCTTGCTCCTTCAGGAACGAGTTGCCACCTTGGTTCTCACCCAAGCCACTGCCATTCGCATAGAGGATAATCTGATAATATCCGGCGAATTAAAAAAGGAATCAGCCAAGCCTAAATCTTTGGGCCCTTCGCCCACCACTTCGTCTGATCCAGCATTCCAAAAGATGGCGAACGATTTGCTCGCATTAAAGAAGCAGTTGGCCCAGGCCTCTCCCAGTTCCTCATACCGGGATATTCCGCGGAGGAATTTCGTTCCTAACAATGTTTCACAAAGACCACGCTTACCTACAGTGCTGCTCATGGTTGGCGCTTGAAGCTCCTCGGGTGATGCTCTGGCCGAGATTGAAGAAGAAAGCGATATTATGAAGAACCTTCGTCTCGGGCGAAGATGATCAAGATGTCGGTGAACCAGTGGTGACTCTACTATCGGGTATATGGAATTTGATGAGGAAGAATCGATGAAGAAGAGGGTACCCGAGTAGTGCAAGCGGGCGATCATACGCTATTTTTACTCGCTCACAAGGAAAAAAGAAGCGGAAGTTGCTGCCCATGTCCAGCAGGAGAAGGCCGTGTCAAACGCGCCTCCGATCATTGCTAAAAGAGGTAATCCTCTTCCTACTCAACTCCCTGGCAAATCTTTTACAAAGAAATCTTTTCCCCTATCTCTCCTCCAAATCGGTCCTCTCACATTCCTACTAAGACCACCAATCCTATTCCATCATCGCGAGGTGAGGACTCATTCCTTTACCAACCATGACCCTTGGCGCGTTTGATATTATAGATCATGCAAAAAAGACCAAGATCAAATGTCGGAAAGTGAGTATCTTGATCAAACCCCGAACAGACTTGTAAGATTGACTAAGTATATCCAAAGTCAATTTGTTATATCTAATCGAGTTTCCCCAAAGGAATCCTATCCACTCCCCACGAATCTCATATAAATGTTGCTTGACATCTACGTCGAGCAAGATAGAACCTTTCTATCTCTCTCTGTGATCAATGGTCACAAGGTGAGTAATTGCATAATTGATTAGGGGCTTTAACAATGTCATGCGGCAAAAGTCACCCATGCTTTGGGCCTCACTCTTACCAAGCCTTTTCGGTATGTTATTCTTTGGAAACTAAGCAAGTTCCGTTGGTTGGCCAAATCAAAAGCGCGTGATTTGCGTTTGCGGCCTTCCCGGATAAAAGAGTAAAAATGGCGGTCCTCGTTGCGACATTCGGCGGAAACTTATGGAATTTTCTTTGGGAAGAAGTTTTTGCAGCGAAGTTGGTGGAGAAATTCATATGGGTGGTCTAAAGCTAGAATTCCAATCAAAGGCGTAATGCAAACTTTGGAGCGGAATCCCAAAAGAAAGTACTTGGTCACTAGCTCACGAAGACCCCAAAGCTCAAATCCTTTTTGAATCATCAGGGATGGGGAATTACTTCTTATCTACCGAGACGGATAAAATAGGTGTCCTCGTTCAAGAAGGAGATCTTAATAAGATCTGGACATTGCAATTCGATGATGGTTTGTGCAACTAGTGGATGTGGCGGGGCCGTGCTTTGATATCTCTGAGGAAGAAGTCATTCCTCTCTCTTTCAAATTGCAGTTTTCAACACTAACAATCTCTTCTTTGAGTATGAATCTCTCTTACTCGGTATGCAAACCATGAAAAGGAAAGAGGAATTAAAAATCTAAAAGTGCGAGGTGATCTTTGAGCTAGTTGTAAATCAGGTCAAAAGGATTTACCAAGTAAAGAATGAAAGGCTCAGACATTACCGTAATGCGGTATGGGACAGCATTGAAGAGTTTGATGCCTTTTCAATAGAGGCGATTCCAAGAGCCCAAAATGACATGGCTGATTCATTGGCTGTTTCAGCATCTCTCATGCTCCCACATCCAGGTTTGAAAATGAACAAGTACACCATTGAGGTGGTTTTCCGCCCGAGCGTGCCAGATAATTCTCAGCATTGGCAGGTGTTCAATGATGATAATCAACTCATTGCCTTTCTGGAGAAGGCAGAAAATTTTAAAGAATTGCATTTTGAAGGGTCTACTTCCACTTGCCGTGAGTCAGTCACCGACCAAGGCAATGAATCTGAAGGTAACGATGGCATATGTCAGCTCAAGGGAAATAAAATTCCAAAGGCTGGTTTTCTCTGAGCGCTGTTCGATGAGCATGACCGTTTTGTAAAAAAGAAGAAGCGGGATGACCCTAGCTCGTCCCCAGAAACCGAACCGGTCAATATAGGTTCGATAGAACACCCACAATTCGTGAACATTGGCAAATGTTGCACGCCTGAAGAGAAGCGAAAATTTGTCAAGTTGCTGAAAAAATATATGGATGTATTGGCATGGTCCTATGCCGATTTAAAGTCCTTCAAGCCAAAGGACGTTCAGCACGATATTCCCTTGAAAGACGATGTCAAAGCCTTCCGCTTGAGCGCGAGGCACTATAATCCCAAGATTTCGGGTACCATCCAGGCCGAAATTCAGAAGATGCTGGACGCAAGAATCATCTTCCCTATCCATCACAGCACTTGGGTAGCAAATATTGTGCCAGTACGCAAGAAAAACGGCGAGATACGCATATGCGTAGACTTTCGAAATTTGAATCAAGCATTTGAAAGACAACTACCCTCTTCCGATAATGGATCAAGTTAAGCGATGGCTGGATCGGAGATCTTATCCATGCTTGATGGTTTTCAAGTTCAATCAGATTGAAGTTTCACCTGAAGATCAGTTTAAAACAGCCTTCACTACTCCCTGGGGTACATTTGCCTATGACCAGGATGCCTTTCGGCCTAACTAATTGGCGCCACTTTTCAGCGGGCCATGGATTTCACGTTTAAAGGTATGATGGGGAAAGTCATTGTGGTTTACCTAGATGACTTAACCGTGTTCTCTAAAAAATGAAATGATCATTGTGATCATTTGGAACAAGTGTTGGCAGTGCCGAGAACATGGGATTTCCTAAACCCAAAAAAAGTCTCATTTTTGGAGTCACGGAAGGAAGTTGCTAGGGCATGTGGTTAGCAAAGAAGGAACAAAGATAGATGCCGAAAGAGTTAAGGCTATTCAAAGCCTTACTGCCTTCAAGCAAGGCTGGTGTTCATTCTTTCTTTGGAAAGGTGAACTTTCTCGGGCGTTTTGTTCTGACTTTCTTTGAAAAGACCCGTCACATATTGAACATGATGAAGGGTCACCAACTTTCGGATGGAGTGAAGAGGGAAAAGGTCATTTGAAGAAATAAAAGCTTAGTTGCTCATGCACCAGTCTGGTATGTCTAGATTTCTCCAAGGACTTCATCATGTATAGTTATGCATCGAGCATCTTTGTGTCCACAATCTTAATGCAAAAGAACTCGGAGGATGTTGAATCTCCAATCGCATTCATGAGTTCTCCTCTCAAGCCTCACGAACTGAAGATGACTCAGCTAGAAAAGCATGCCTTCGCCGTCGTCAAAGCAGTGAAGAATTTCAGGTATTACATTCTAAACTCACATACGGTAGTGCTGGTCCCAGACACGGCGGTGAAATCAATTCTAACTCAGCAGGAGTTAGGAAGCTTGCGAGGAAATTGGATCGCAAAGGTCCAGGAGTATGACCTGGATATTAAACCAACCAAGCTGGTAAGAGGGCAAAGGCCTGTGTCAGCTAATGGCTGAAAACAAAGATTCAGAAAATCCTGATGAGAGGGGTGACTACATCGAAGAAGCGCAGGACCGGCAAGAAGGGCCTGATTCTCTGCCTCTGGTTCTATTTGTTGCAACTAGTGATGAGTGGTACTCCGACATCATCTTCTTCCTTACCTATGGTGAATGCCCGATGCACCTAACTGCAAAGGAGAAGCGCACTATAAAGCTCAGAGTGGCTAAATATGTCATCTGGGATGACGGCTTATATAAACGTGGGATAGATGGCATCTTTTTGCGATGTGTTGACAAACCCCAACAAGTGAAACTCTTTGGAAAGTTTTCACAATTCAGCTGTGGAGGGCATTTCTCTTCCTCGTGCTTGCACACAAGATCATTCGAGCCAGTACTATTGGGTGACGCTCTTTGAGAATCTGACCACTGGGTGGCAAAGTGTGAACCCTGTCAGCAATTCATCGGCAAGCCCAAGCTGGCTGCCCTTCCCCTAAGGCCGGTCATTATCAATGAACCATTCAGGCAATGGGGAATTGATTTTATTGGCGCACTCAATCCTCAATCGAGTCTTTGGACATAGCTATGTCCTTACGATGACGGATTACTTCACCAAGTGGGTGGAAGCCATACTGTCAAGCATGCCATACGAGGTGGTTTGCAATTTCATTAAAGAAAATATCATTGTCAGGTTTGGCGTTCCAAACAAAATCGTTGTTGATAATGCTTCTAACTTCTCCTCACGAGAAGTTATTAGTTTTTGCTATGAATATGGGATAACCTTGGCTCACGCATCCGATTATTACCCTCAGGGAAATGGTCAAGCGGAATCCAGCAATAAGAACTTGGTGACCATCATACGAAAACTGGTGGAATCAAATCAGCGGATGTGGCACAAGTCCTTATACGACGCTTTGTGGGCGGATCGTATTACTCCCAAGAGATCTCTCGGCATGTCACCTTTTCAAGTGTTATATGGCATTGATGCCGAGCTTCCCATTTCTGCGGAACTTCCTGCTCTGCGCTTGGCACGAGCCATTGAAGATGAAACTTTCCAAAGTTCTCTTGAAAAGAGAATCATGTATCTGGCAGAACTTGAAGAAAAGAGAGTGAAGGTGGTCGATAGGATCACTGAACATCAGAATCAAGTTAAGAGGCTTTTTGATAAGAAGGCCAAGCAAAGGGATTTTCAAGTGGGAGATCTCGTCCTTTTATGGGACAAGCGAAGAGAACCAAAGGGCATGCATGGAAAGTTTGATTCCCTGTGGAGAGGGCCCTTCAAGATCAAGCAGCTCAACGGAGAGAATAGTTTCTATCTCTCATATCTGGATGGAACCGAACTCCCGCTTCCTTATAGCGGGCAGCATCTGAAGATCTTCAGGAAGTAGAGCTTGCTCTCTTCTTTGTACAGTTTGCTTTTTGTTGTGTGTTTGTTTCCATCGTGTGTTTGCTTTTGGTTTGTTGTGTGTTTTCTTTTGTTCCCCCTCCGGTCGCCCTTGTTTTTGACTCTGTTACCCAATGGATAGGCACATGAGAACTGGGATTCTCTACCCCCGAGTTCACTCAGGGATAGTCCCGAGAAAAGAGCATTTGTTATCAGTAAAATTGACAAGGGTAATTTTACCGATAACCATACGAAAATTTTGTTCCGATCCCTCGTTAGGGATCCCTTGTGTTCGAAATGTTGTAAAATCCCTTCGGGAAATCTAGTTTTCGAACTTAGTCTTTTGAGCCTTTTTTGGCTGGGCGCATGAAATTTCTTTGCAACACTAACTTTTGATGCGCCCCCTTAAAAGCCTTTGGCGCATGGTTTTCAATGTCAACACAACTTTTCATGCGCCAAAGAATGTTGAACCTTCCCTGCGTGCGCCAAGGCGCATGCGCTTGTGTTGGTACAACTTTTGTTGCGCCACCTTTGGTGCGCCAAAGGGCGCACATAACTTCATGTCGACAATGCTTTTGGTGCGCCAAAGGCGCGCTTTGTCTCCTGTTGTCAAATACTTTCGTGCGCCAAAGGGCGCACGCTTTCTCCTGTCGACAGCAACTCTCATGCGCCTTTCAAAAAAGTGGGTGGCGCATTTATGACCAGCTTGCATATATATATATATGGTTTGCGCGCCCAAATGTCATTTTCACTTTTCCATTTGAGCACGTGATTTTCTACGAGCCTGTCGGCCTACGCCTCGTATTTTCACACATTGTGGACCCGTTCCCGAGCTTTTGCTATTTATCCAGGTATGAGGTGTCTTTCTCTCTCGTATGTTTTGTGTTTTCAGTTCTTGGTGTGTTCTTGGTCTGGTTTTAGCTTGCTAAGTTGGTTTTGAAATACAAATGTGTGGGCCTAGCCTCCTCCGTTTGCTATCTGCCCCCATGCTATCCTTCCTCTTTCCAGATCTGTTGGAGAAGGACGTTTTCTTGAAACAGTGGTTGTGGCCCTCTGATCTAGATCATTTTATCTACCCCCTGAGCCTTTCAAATAAGAACGAAGGAGTAGAAGGAACCTACATCATGTAAAACCCCCCTTTGAAAGTTTAGTTCTCTGTTTTCCTCCTCTGGCGCATCTGTCACCCCTGCAACATCATGAACATTTGCGCCCCTTTTGGCGCATCGACCGCCTTGTATGTCTGCAACATCCTGCGATAGGCGCACCCAGCCTTCTTGTTGCATCATTAACCTCTGCACCCTTTGGCGCGCCATCCTTTTGTGCTGCATCATGTTTCCATGCGCCCATGGCGCACCCAGCTTCCATGCAACACAAGCTTTATCTGCGCAAGTATGAAGCTATAAAGGCGCAGGCGCATCCCCGATTGCAATAACATTATGTTGTGTAAACCCTTCGTGCGCCGCGCCATATCCCTTTGGCGCACAAAAAGTTTATGTTACACGCTTTTCCCATGCGTCGAAGGGCGCACCAAATCTCAATGTAACATGCAAGGCCCATGCGCCTTTGGCGCATCCTGTTTCCATGCAACACACTGTTCTCATGCGCCCTTTATAAAATGCAATCTGCAACATCCATGCGCCATGCGCCTTATCTATTTGGCCTGCAAGTTGCAATTTTCATGCGCCCTGCGCCCTGAGCCTTAAAATCTCTAACTCTTTCTTCTGCTAACATTCCGATGGAAGATCAAATGGCTAATTCAACCTTTTTGGATTGGGTCTCGCTTCTTCTTCATGCAGATCAGCAACTGAGTTCAAAAGAACATATGTCTACATCCAGCAAGAGACCCACCAAACCAAGAGGAAAGGCTAAGCTTACAGAGGAAGAGATGAAGTACAAATATCAAAGGGTCAGGATGCCCGAATCACAGGCTGAATGCAGTATGGATGTCGAGACTCGAGAGGTGGGTCACATTGACATGGAAGTGCAGGTTAGAACTCGAGAAGGTTACAAAGAAGTCCGTGGATGGACAAATTAATAGGCAGTGCCCTGCACTTCACTTAGGAGGAATCCGTCGTCTGCCGTCAACAATGAATTCATGATGGTGATTGCTCAATCTTACAACAAAGACACAAGATGTGTCGAAAAGCAGCAAGGCGAGGTAGTCATCAACCTCACTTTGCCCGTCATTTTGAGATGATACTTGGCATCCCTGCCGGCACTTCATGGCCGTAGCCGAAAAGAGTGCATCAAGGCACTGGGAAGATAATGAAGACCAATGCATGCAACTAATGAGCGAAGTCTACTTGAAAAACAAGAAGGTGGTAACTCGGTGGCCCCAAATCATCCACCGCAGTGATTTCTCGAGAAGAGCTCGGCGATACCATTACTTTCTGACGCGAGTCTTGGGCTTTTCGCGCCCACTACTTCCATAAATGGATCTTTGCGGTACTTGGAGACAATGAATAAAAATGTGCACGAGCAATGCTTTTCTTTGGGGAGATTATAAGCGGCACCATTTCCGAAGCGATTCTGTGATTCGGCCTGGCAGAGTATTCCATATGAACTCCTACGTGGTCTACGCTGCGGCGTCGGAGAGGGATTATCGGGGCTAAACCAAAGTGGAATTTGACCTCGGGTCAAAATATATGAATATTATCAGGCGAGGTGGAGAATAGCATCCCTCAATTCGCCAAAATTAATGATGCTTTCTTCTATCACATCATTTTCTGTTAAGGCCAAATCTAACTCATGGTCACGACCAAAAACATTGTGTCAACCAGTGGAGAAGTGGGGGCCTGTTCACCCGATTTCCACATTTACCTATCGAGGGCGGTCAACTTTTGGGAGAGCCAACCGAGCTACCGAGGTATCTTTGGACCTAAGTGATTCTACTAGAGCTATCAAGGCGGCTGGTCACATACCATGAGAAATGCCTCAAAAGAAAGAAGGGCGGAACTCCTTTCCCCCTCACAGTAGGCCGATACACATGCTCCACCCATCACAAGGCGAAGGAAATGTTCGCGAGAGAGTGGAGTTGCTCAATTTAAAACATGACTTCCCGGCCAGAATACCTTTGACCCAGGGCTGCTGCGAGGCTAAGCTTGATCCGATCCATGTCCCTCAAATTGAGGATATGTGCATTGACATCATCCACGAGGTGGAACTTAGAAGAAAGGATCATTCTCGCTTAGCATTGGTGGAAATTATCCAATACGGAGTGGCCATTGTCCCCAAAGGCTTCCAAACGACAGAAGATGAAGTGGACAAGGTGTATAATGACACGGAAGGGGACGATTGGCCCTTCCCGGCCATTGACAGAAGTAAGGCTCCTCAAACAATTGAGGAGAGGGTCGAGAGACTATGCGCGAACGAGCACCTGGTGCCGCATGAGCAGGCTGATCTACCTTGGGGTAGATTTCACGACTTCCCCATTGGGCAATGCACCTCGAGGTCAAGAAGCGGCTAAAAGGCAAAGGTGTAGAAGGTGAATCTAGCACCATTCGGGAAGAAGCCCACGAGAGTCCTCTTTCCACAGGCGCTTTGAACAGGTAATAACTCTGGACTCGCTTGAGAGAAAGAAGCGGCGAGGGGATAGTCCCATACGCCCATCCACTCGGGATGTCGGCATTGCTACTGACCACGAAGTCCCTTCTATCCCTTCTTCTTCTCTTCCTTCCCCTCCTCAGTGACTCTGCGACCACCCCTTTGGTCGCGTCCTCATCCCCTTCTTCTACTCTTTCCCCCACCTCTTCGTCTATCTTCTCCTCCCTCGCTGATTTATCTTCTTCCATTTCTTCCCTCATTTCCGGGCTCCCTTCCCTTCCTTTGTCTTCTGCATGATTGCGGTTTCCCTTCCTCCGTGGACACTTCTTGGCTATCCTTTCAATGCCGCCGCCGCGTGTCTCCACGTTTTCCCCTCTTCTCTGTTGCTCCCTCCTCCTCTCTCTCTGGTCCTTCTTCTATGGGACCAGCTGGATCTCTCGGCGGTGGGCCAGCAAAGAGGAAAGTTCCCATCACTCAGATGGACTTTTCGATAATTCCAGCCAAAGGGGCAAAAGAAGCAAAAGCTGTAACACGCTTCTCTCAAAGTCTGTGCAAGTGAGAGAGTTATGGAAATAGCATACCTGATCCCTCAAGGAGAAAAAGATTTGTCTCGACAGATTTCTTGTGACACAAGTCATGATGGGGACGTCTTACGAAAGTCTCCAGGGGAAGCTCTTTCATGATCGATGCCCTCTGCAAAAGCTTGAGAAATAAAAGAAGAGAAAAGGCTACTAAAGGAGCGAGAACAAATATACTTCAAGCCTTACGAGAAGATGGGTAGTGCACCTCCCACGGCGCCGCCGAGACACGAGCTTCTCGGCCAGGAGAAAATCAATGAATATTCAAAGATCGGCGAGCGAGGGTATGGCGTTTACGCTTGGAGGCCAGATCCTCAAGGACGGTGAAAGAGTGATCGCGAGTATGTCAATTCATATCTAAACATCAAAAAGGTGAACAAGGAACTCCATGTATTAGCGGGTCCCATATCGGAAGAGCTAGATCATGCTAGACTCCAACATGAGACCTTTGACAAATGTTATTTGTTGGTCGAAGATCTGAGTCAAGTTCGAGTTTTCGGCCATCCGAGGGCCCTCAACAAAACCATGTCCACTCTGGACTATCGGATAGATCAGCTGGAATTTGTTACGGAAAAGATAGACAAGGTGAAGGAAGAGGCCTAGATGCGATGCATCAAATGGAGCGAATTGTTCTTAACATGTCTCCGGGCTACTCACTCCTTCCTTTACCATGAGATCGGTGATGAAACTATCCAGGATCTTGAGGAGATCGCTTCTCAAGGAATGGGGCGGAGGTCACATTTGACACTGAATCTATCAACAACCTGCTGGCCTGTAGGGACTTCATCGGGTTCCTCATCGAGGTGGAGAAAGATTATTCTAAACTCCCGGAAAAGCTCATAGATGAGCGGGAGACTTGCGAAGCAATCAGCGAGCGGCACAAGGATCCATCACAGGATCAATTTGGGCCCATGATTAACAAGTTTTTGGAATACCGTGCTCAGTTCCACATATCATCTCTGGCGGCATCGAGCGAGCGGCAACCCCCTTCGGCCGCGGGATGGCGATGACAAGTAGCTGCTTCTTCTTCTTCTTCTTCTCTCTATTCTCCGACTTTCTTGTTGAAATGTCTAAAGTGTGTTGGCACAAATGATGACATCATCCATGTTGCATCATGGGATGATGTCATCCATCAAGTTGTAAAAAGTCAACATGACTTTTAGATATTTTGTAAATATCTTTGTAAATAGTTGTTGGCTCCTTTTTGCCTTCTTTTCTCCTCTTCTTCTATAAATACCCCAACACTTGTTGTGTTGAGGGATGGATGAATATCTTTCAGATGAGAAATAGGAGTAAGGAGAAAAGACTTTGAGCTTTTTGTAACAGAACAAATTAGTAATACAATATTTGGACTTTGTGCTGAATACCTGTGTTATATACATTAGATCTTTCTTATGTTAGATCTGTGTATTTATTCTGTTGGATCTGCTTCTATTTTATTGTCATTTATTTATCATCAGTATTGCTTTGTTTATTTATGCAAGTAGGTTTGGCTCTGTTTACTACCAACCCAAAAACATAAATCTTCTGACCTTTCTGCTTTGGAATTCATTTCTTTTCTCCCTTCGGACCTGTTCCTTCTTCCTCCTCTCTCTCATTCCTTTCTCTTCACAGCTGGAAATAAACCTACTGGGATGAGATCCCAAACCCCCGAAGGCAGAATCTATGAGACTTGCATAGATTCCTGCTGGTAGAATAGCAATAAACTAGTTTCGCTTTGCTGACTCAAAGAGGGGCTATGCCCTGCACACTGTTGGCTCGTTTATCCATAGATCTGCCCAAGCGACAGATTTTCGGACCAACAGAGCTGAAAATTGTTTGATTCAAGGAAAGCTAGCTCCTAGGCCTCCAATGCCATTATATCCAAGTTTAGAGAGCCCAAGTACTAGTCAAGCGCATGTCTTAGCTCCTATTCCCACTCCTAGAAATCAAAATTCAAGTGAAGCTTCTACTTCATCTTCTAGTGCTTCAAATGAACTCCAAGAGGTCATGAAAAATTGAAAAATTTGGGAAATGAGCTGGTTACACTCAAGAGGCAGCAAGCCCAAAGTTTTAGACCTTCATATCAGCCTCAAGCTCGGCGTAATAGGTAGCCATATCAACCTCATAGACCACCCAATCCAGCTGCAAATTTAAATCAAGCAGGCCTCCTCCGCCAATGAGACCATTTCAGCCCCATAATCCAAATGCTATATCTACCTCTAAGGAATTGGTGCCAACACAAAACAATATTGCTCAGGAGTATGATTGGTGTTTTCCATGCAATGAACCTCACAACCAATCTATGTGCTTCAACGGTGCCTTGAATCAAGCATTTATGGTGACAACTACTAGTGTGGAGGGTGAGGGCAGTCAAGGAAACAACCAACAACAAGAAACATTTCAAGAGCCATCAGCTCCAAATGACACCACACTTGTGAACTAGCAGGCAGAGGATTTTTGTGGCATAAATCAAACAGTCTCTCAAGGTGTTGCAGCCAACACAAGGTCAAAAAGAAGGAATTTGGGTGAGGAACAACCGTTAGCTCCAACTAATCCGCAACCTTCTACCACTCCACAAGTTTTTGGCAAACAAAATGTAGTTCCAAACATGCAAGGAGCACCCAAACCAGCTCCTAGACTAACTCAAATACCAGTTGTTGCTGCCCACATGCAAGGGATGAATATGCACACCAAGGGATAGCAAAGAGTTCCTTCATCACCATTTAGTATCATTGATCGGATGAAGAAGACAAATGTAAATATATCAATGTGTGAATCCCTATCTATCCCGGGCGAGAGAGATTTGCTACAAGCTGCCATGAAGGGTGGCCAACTTGAATCAGCAAGTCCGAATGCAAGAGAAGGTGCTCACAAATGCTGCCCAACTGAAGGGAATCATGGAGGATAGCAAGGTAAAATTCTCAAGCCCCCTCCTTTTTATGTCTCGTTAATCATTGGAAACCAATTGGTGCACAATTGCATGATCGATTCTAGGGCAAGTAGCTCGGTGATGCCCAAGAAAATAGCCGATTAGCTAGGAATTCAATACGAAACCATTTCCAAAGGGGTAGTGCGGTTGGATGGGACAATAGTTACAACAGATTGGGGTGATTAGAAACTTGAGTCTTACCTTGCATGCATGTCCAAATGTTGTTGTTTTACAAGATGTATCGGTTATAGACTTTCCACCACTTTTTTCCCTATGTTTGTCAAGAGATTTCATAGCCAAGATTGGAGGATATTTGTTCTGTTGATTGGTCACACATGCTATTTAGAACAAGGTATGGAACCAAAGCTACAATCAGGTCGAACCTATTGCAAACTTCCACATTGAGCCCTACACTCCAAGTCAAATCGGTGCCAATTGTTTGACATTTGATCAAGAAGATCACCCAAGATCGATGAAGTGACACCAAGGTTGGAAGCATCCCGGATCTAACCCTTGATGAATGGGAAAACAAGGTGCATGCTTTTGATCCTTATCAAGAAGTAGAAGAATCTAAGCTAGGAGTCTATTGCATACATAAATAAGATCAGCCCATTCCTAGCATCACCAAGCCAGACCACAAGGATGACAATGAGGTATGGCAGCTATTTTTTGATGGATCAAGGAGTAGACAAGGTGCCGGAGGGGGAGCCATGTTGGTTTCACCTCAAGGAGTAAAATACTATTTAGCTTTTAGATTTCAGTTTGCATGCTCCAATAACACTGCTGAATATGAAGCCTTGGTGCAAGGGATGCATTGGGCAATTAAGAAAGGGATAAAGAACTTGCAAGTCTTTGGTGACAGTGAATTGATTGTAAATCAGGTCAAAGGGCAGCATGTTACCAAGAATGTTCTACTCAAGTGCTACAAGAAAGGGTGTCGAACCTCATTGAAGATTTTGAGGGCTTTGGCATCAAATTAGTCCCTAGGAAAGAAAACCAAGCTGCTAACTAGGCTTGCAGCAGTTGGGGCAGCATTTGACATTGTGGAGAGCATTCAAAAAGACAAGGTACAGCCAAACATCCATTTGATTATAAGGCCTTCAATGCCAGATAACAATGTAAGTTGGCAAGTGTTTGAAAATGACCAGAAAATCATCCATTTCTTGCAGAAGAAGAAGCTGAGTTCTCAGCTAAAAATTAGGAAAAATTACAACAACAAAGTATGGTGACCAAGTGATACAACCGAGAACTAACAAGCTTCCCAAGAGACTTATCACTTTGGAGTCCATTTTCAATCCCAATGACCAGTTTAGGAAAGAGAAAGCAAACATTCAGGTCAAGAGAGAAGATTCAGTATCCATCTTGGTGGAAGAGAACAAACCATTGCAAATTGGAAAGATGACAACTGAACAAGAAAAGTATGAGTTCATACAACTATGTCAAGAGTTCCTTGATGTGTTTTCTTGGAGCTACGAAGACTTGAAAGGTTTCAATCCTGAGTTAGCTCAACACACCATTGAGTTGGATCCAAATACTAAGCCCATCAGGAAGAAACAAAGGCCAGTCAATCCACACATAGAACCTCTCATGAGGAAGGAATTGAACAAGTTGATTGAGTCAAGAATCATATTCCCAATCAAGCATTCTAGTGGGGTTGCCAACTTAGTTCCAAATCGGAAAGAAGAGCGGAGAGATCAGATTGTGCATCGAATTCAAAGACTTGAATAGAGCATCTCTCAAGGACCATTAACCACTCCTTTCTATGGAGAAAATTTTGCATGTGGTGGCTGGCTCGAGAGGTTTTCACTACTTGATGGCTACTCGGGCTACAATCAGATTATGGTGAAGGAAGAAGATCAATTCAAGACAGCCTTCACAACCAAATAGGGAACTTATGCATACAAGAAAATGCCATTTGGGTTGTCAATTTGGAGCTACCTTCCAAAGAGCAATGGACATGGCATTTAAAGGTTTGATCAACAACGTGGTGCTGATATACCTCGATGATATCACTATTTTTTTAAAGAATGCAAAGAGACCACTGTCTCATTTGAGACAAGTCTTCTAAAGGTGCGGGAGATTTGGAGTGTCTTTGAATCCTAAGAAGTGTATCTTCCAAGCACATGAAGGAAAGCTCCTTGGCCATATTTTCTCCAAAGAAGGATTAGCAATTGATCCGAGAGAGGGTTAAAGCCATAAGAGCACTACCATTGCCAAGCCATAAGAAGGCCCTTGAGTTTCTTGGGAGAATAAACTTTGTTCGAGGTTTGTCCCAGATTTTGCAGCCCTTGTCAAACCTATCACCAAAATGTTGAAGAAAAGCATGGCTTTCAAGTGGACGATAGAAGGCAAGGAGGGTTTTGAAGCAATTAAAGGAGCCATCTCCTAAGCACCAACTCTCATCACTGGATTTCTCCAAGGATTTCATCCTCTATGCATTTGGAGGTAATGATACTATTTCGCCATTTTGGTGCACAGAACAAGGACAATGATGAGCAGCCAATAGCTTTCTTCAGCCAAATCTGGAGGACTATGAGGTGAGATATTCTTTTATTGAGAAGCATGTACTTGTAGTAATCGAAGCTTGAATAAATTCAAGCATCTAGTCTCAAACAACAAAGTTCAGTTGTTGGTCTCTCATGCGGGAGTAAAGGACTTCCCCTCAACAAGGATTTGAATGAGAAAAGAGCAGGTTGGATCACTCGTGTCATGGAGTATGAAATTGAGATCAAGGTCACCAAGCTAGTAATAGGAAAAGGATTGTGTGAGCAGCTAATTCTAGGCAAGCAAAAGGAGTATGCACGATGAAGAAGAGGCTATTTTGTGATTCAAGATAGCCATGTTCAAGGTAGCACTCAAGAAGAGGATAATGCTGTCCCCACTCCTTGCTGGACCCAAAGTATAATGCACTTCCTAATCACGGGCCTATGCCCTCTAGAGATGAACAAGACCCAAAGAAGACACTTCAGATTGCAGGTTGTCCCATATGCCATAGTAGATGGTGTTTTGTTCAAGAAAGATGTGAATGGAGTCTTCTTTGAGATGCGTTGGTACAAATTAGATTCATAGGGTGTTGGAAGAGTTCCATGGTGGATCAGTGGTGGTCATTTTACACCAAGAGTGATAGCCCTAAAATCATGAAGCGTTGGTTATTATTGGCCCAATATTTTCAAAGTGATTTCTTCGCATGGATCAAAAGGTGCAAGAATTGTGCATTCTTCACAAGTAAAGAGAGGCTTGCTGCCCTCCCATTGCATCCAATTTTAGTTGACCAGCTATTCATGCAATGGGGTTTAGACTTCATTGGAGTCATTAATCCCAATTCAAGCCAAGGGCATAAGTGGATTTTGATGACCACAGACTACTTCACAAAATGGAATGAAGCAAGTAGCACTCAAGGAAGCAAACGAGTCTAGCATCTTAAACTTCGTGAGGTGATAGTAACCAGATTTGGCACACCTGCTACAATAATCTCGAGATAATGCATTAGCATTCATTGGATCCAAGGTGAGTGAGTGGGCTATCAAGAATGGGATCTACCTAAGTACTTCATCAAATTACTACCCTCGGGGTAATGGCCGAGCTGAATCTACAAACAAGAAATTTTTGAGGATCATTAAGAGGACTCTTGATGAGAATTAGAGGTCTTGGCATACCAAACTGAAATCAGCCTTATGGGCTGATAGGATAACTCCCAAGAGATCCACAGGTAACTCTCCATTCAGGCTTGTTTATGGAAGAGAGGCAATCTTGCCCATGTCACTTGAGTTGCCAATATTGGAACTCATGAAGCGATTAGAGTTGCTAGAGTTTGGGCCCATAAAGGTGAGATATGCAGAGTTGATGGAGCTCAAGAGATCAGATATTAGGCATCCCAAGCAATGGGGAAGGATCAAGCTTTGATCAAGAAGACCTTTGATAGGAAGGCCAAGAGTAGATCTTTCCAAGTTGGAGATCTAGTGTTAAAATGGGATGCAAATAGAGCAAAACTAGGAAGGCATTCAAAATTTGATGCCATTTGGAGTGGCCCATACATGGTCACAAAGTGTAAGGACAGCAATGCCTTCCAATTGTCTTCATTGGATGGCGAGGAACTGCAGATTCTAGTCAATGGAATCTATCTAAAGCGTTGCTACTAAAGGGAAATTCTCCATCTTGTAAATATTACCTTAGGTTTTCATTCCTCCAAGTGCTTGTGCACACTATTTTGTTGTAGGTTGTTTTGCTTTCCCTAAGTGCTTTGGCACAAGCTTGTTGTCCCTAGGAATGTGTTTGCAGACCTTGCTCCATCAGGTGATATTCCATCTTCCTCCTTGCAACGTTCTAGTCAGTTAGGGTATCAGATAGAAAATCAGGTGACTCCATGCCCAATGGATGCTTCAGACAATTGGTAACTTCATCTAGCAGGCAGATGACCCCGCTGAGTCGCCAAAATTGTTATCCAAAATTCACCCCTCAAGGTAATTTTGATAACATGCATCAAATTGTTCAGTCCCGAGCAAGTAGATTGATTCAAGGCCCAAAATCATGTTTTGGGGTCCCCTCGGCTTTTTCTAACTCCCCCATCCAAGAAGAAATCCCAACGAGTTAGAAAAAATGGAAAAAATGCAAAAATAAGGTTGCAGGATTGTTCTAAGGCATTTCGGGTTTGAAGGGTTCGGGTCTTACTGAGGTTCGTCGTAACAAGCTTGGGGCCAAAAAAGCAAGAAAATCAGCTAAGTCTTTTTTCCGAGGAAGTCCACGGGATAGTTGGGACCTCGGGACGTGAGGGACGTGAAAAGGCAAAAAAGCTGTAAACAGGAAAAAAACAGTCCATTTCGGGCGGTTCGAGATATTTATCCCAGGCAGTTTGGGACAGCTGGGCCAAAAGTACACGAGGGATGTGAGGGATGCGAAAGCTGAAAGATCCACCAATGAATGGAATCTTGCCACGTGTCTTCACCTCAAACAGAACAAGAAATCTGAATCAGGTGAAGAAGGAGATTTTTGTATGCAGGGACAATGGGATAAAGGTACGCGCGGGACGCGAGGGACGCGAAAAGCCAAAAGAGCCACCGACCAATGGAATCTTGCCACGTGTCTTCACCTCAAATATGAACAAGGAAGCCCAAATCAGCCAAAGCAAGAGATTTTCATCCAACACATCCGGGCCAAAGGTATGCGAGGGACGCGTGGGACACAAAAAGATGAAATGGCCGAAAAGAGACAAGGAGGTGCGGATGAATCAGGTCATGCCACGTGTCCAAGTGGCAAGAAATTTTCAAAGGATAAGCCCACGGATGAACCAGAGCCTGACACGTGTCATCCAAGTGGTGGAGCATGGAAAAAAATAAAAATTCCCAAAATGCAAAAAGAGGTAAAATTCAAATTTTTTCCCGTCGATCCGTTTTGGGCCTGTTTTTGCCCTAAATCTTCAAATGGCCATAACTTTCGATCCAGAGCTCAGATTTTCATGTTCTTTATATCAATGGAAAGCTGGTGAAATTATCTACATGATTCCAAGGTAAATATTTCATTTTGGTTTAGTTTGGAGAAATAAAATAAAAAAACTCCTCTGGCACGTGATAATGGCCAGAAATGACGTTTCAACAACCAGCTTTAATGCAAAATACAGTTCACCGCTTTTGCTAGGGTTCTCACCTACCACCATAATGAGATGAATTAAATGTAACCTAGAAGTGGTTGGGGTAGATTTGGATTTCCTCTCTCTTCCCTCTCTCATTCTTCCTATAAATTGTAAGGAGGGGCTTCTTTCTAAAGGTCGGACATTCTTGTTTTGCCCCTCCCTCCTTCTCTTCGGCAGGTGAATTTGTGGAGTTCGAACCTCCCATTTAAAACTGTAATGCAACTTTGCCTCTTGGAATTTTGTAGTGTATTGTATCAATATTTGGATCAAGTAATGCATGTCTGTGGATGATTCTCAACCCTCTCTGTGTTCATTTGCATCCTCCTGATCTTTCACTGCAAATTTTGTTATCTGTGCATGATCTTGCATCACATTTTAATGGTTTGTGTTTATTGGCAAGATAGGTGTTCTTCATTCCTCGGTGCATCACCTCTGTTAGCTTAGGTTTATTTTTATGCATCTTCTTACCCTATCTCCTTGGCAAGTTAGATTAGATTTTGAGTAAACCCTCTGCATTTTTCGTGTGCATCTGAACAGAGGAATAGGAACCAGCCTTCTTTGGAGATTCCTTTCTCATTTTGCAAGTCCCACACTTGGAGAAAGGATTCAATGTTGTGCAATCACACTGGATGCTAGTATGATCAACCTAGAAATCTGATCAACATCCGGGGTCTTGCTTGATTTGCACTAACATTTCCTTTTGAGAACCTTTCCCATGTCCCTCACTAGACCTGCATTAGATTGGTTCAATGGCTTACCTAAACACTATATTTTCATTCAATCAGGTATCCCAAGCTTTCTTGGATCATTCTCCATCAATATCACTAAGAAGGTTACCATGACAGATCTATATTCCACATGTCAAGATGAGGACGAATCTATCACATATTTTGTTACTCATTGGCACATCCTGATGAATCAACTTACCTTCCAACTGCCACAAACTGAACTCATTGAGCTCTCCACATGAGCTTACACCAAACATATCTCCCCGACCTTACAGGTCCAAACTTTCCGAACATTCGATGAGGCATTCACTATGGCACAAAAGTCGAGATTCGGGCCATTGAACAAAAGAAAATCCAATTACGAAATAAGAATTTAGCATTAAAGTCAAATGAAACCTCTTCTTCTTCCAAACCACCAACCAATTATTCAAAGGCTAAAGGTACCGCTAATGTAGTGGTACTCAAGGTCGTCCCAGCTCATCCATCCAATCAGGCTACACCCTCATCTAATCTATCACCTTTCCAGGGCATTTCTATTCGAGACAAGAAAAGTGAAAATATACCCTAATTGGGGAACCTTACTCTTCTATCTTAGAAAATATTATCAAAGCTAGAGCCATCACCCTTCCACCCATAAAACCACACACTAGTTTTTACCCTACTCACCCCAAGCCTGCATGGTATAAAGAGCATGATTTCGTAATCGCCACCGAGTCAAGCGTCATAGTGATGACAACTTCATCACTTTCAAGAATATTTTCCAAGAAATGCTCGAGAAAGGTGAGTTAACTATGGATAATCCCAATGCTACCCCCAACCAAAATCTACAAATCTTGAAAAAAAAATTCCCAATCATGCCCCTTCATTTAATCAAACATGTGAGACATCCACTCACGATACCCATACTTGTGAGGTTCACACAATCTTTAACAAGGTACTGCCGCCTCTCAATTACCTCACATTCCTTCCATATAGGAAGTCCTAGCCCAAAATCCTCCTTCCACATCTGAACCAACCTCCACCATTCCTTCACCAATGAGAGGAACACATTTCATCTCCTACATCACCTACGGAGGGGTCTTCTGTTAACATTGAGGCCATCTCGACCCTAGCTTCTCCACTTAGAGAACCTTTAACTACCATACCTCCTCCACCCATGAGGACATCCCATTACCTCCTCCACCTATAAAGGAGCACCCATTACCTCCTCCACCCACAAAGGAGCACCTATTACCTTCTCCCCTACAGAGGAGCACCCATTACCTCCTCCACCTACAAAGGAGCACCTATCCATTCCTCCACTTATAGAGGAACTCCCATCATCTCTTCCACCCATCATAGACATAATGGAGATACCTTTACCTCTCGGAAAGCACTCTCCATTGGTTACCCAAAACTTTTAGCTCTCTTACCCATGGCAGCTGAAGCTAGCCAATTCCCTGTCTCTAAGATGCATTTTACGGGAATTCCCATTAGGTCCTCACCAACTCCACCCACAGATGTGTCGTTCTCATGTTTGGCCAATCACTTAGATTATGTGGATAGGGCTTTGTTATGGGGTGCCTCTTACTCCCTATCTCAACACAGATGCAGAGATCCCTCAATGACACCTCCACTATCTACCCAAACACATTTCCACCCATCAAACTAAATACAACCATTGTTTTCGCAACCCATTCCACGATACCGTTAGCACTCACATCACACCCTTACCCATAACCTGACCTATACCTAAACCCAAACCCATACCCACAACATTTACCTCCGCTAAACCTATTACCACTTTAGGGGTCACCCCAACCACCAGACTTTACTCATCCACCTATTAAATTGGATTTAGCTACATCCTCCAACATCAAAACCACACCTACTCTGACACCCAAACCAAAGAAACAAACACCTTGACCTCATACCCCTACCTCACCAATCACGCCCTCACTTGTCCTATGTGCCTTAAAAATCGGTTGTCCAACATGGTGGGCACCCTTAACCCATCCATAAACCAATAACACAACAACCCATTCCTTCCTCACATACCTCTAGCCTACCTGTGCAGGCACAACATGACTTATACCATCACCTGCGGTTTCTTTACCACCAATACCTCCAATACCTTCGACTCTTGTTTGAGTACCCACTACACTTCGCTCATTGTCCCTCACACCCTAAGCATGACCCACATCATCTACCTTTATAGCACCCCGTTATCCCCATGGGTAACTCGCCCTCTTCCTTCATCTACTTTTCCTTCTAGACCTTGTACACCCACATCACCCCACCCCAGTACCCCACAACAAGGTAGTCAAAACAACCCCGCACCCTCCTACCCATCGATCCAATGTACCCCTACCCAAACGAACCCAACCGATACCTCAAACCACACCTGGAACCTAAACCCATAGCTCGACCTATTCCTACTCTTCCAAAAAAAATTCCCGAGAAAACCAACCACATCGACACCTAAACCCACATTCACTTCCCATTATGATCCACTAGCAGGTCCTATGCCAAAATTTTAACCGACCTCCTTGAGACTTCTCGTTATCACATTACCACCATTTTGACCTTACGAACCCCTCAAACCCAAGCCCAAAGGGTTTGATGATACTAAAATCTATACATACCATCGTGTACCAAGGCATGATTTGAGAAGCTGTAAGGCCTTGAAAATCGTTGTTATCCAATTGTTTCCACCGAAACCAACTTTTACGATGATGACCTTCTCGATAAGTATCTTGCTTCACCTACACACATTCCCACACTACGCACTCAACAACCACAACCTCCACCCTCACAGCTCTTAGAACCACACACAAAATTTTAAATTAACATGGTTTGCATTAGAGAACTTGCCACGCCACCACCCAAATGTCGTTGCGCCAAACTAACCTCATAGGGATTTTCTCCTCCAGTAGTTTTTTTCCCTTGATGTCATTATACCACTTACCCTACACCTTCTCCATTTTTAACTTCCTCAAATCAACATGGTACGCGTCACTACACATGTGCAGAAGGGTAAAGAAAAGGTAGCTGACCCACCAACCAATCCTATACCCAACATACCATCTACACCCATACCTAAGATAACTATCTGTGGCCCCACATACCCCATTTATAATGGCATCACACATCGCACCATGCTCAAACAACTACACCAATATCCCCTCAAAATGTCCTTATGTGACCTCATCTAAACCTCAGAATTCCATCGTCAAACCCTCATGGAGGTTCTTCAATCTATTGAGGTTTTACCCAATGACCCTACACCCATAGCCTCCATTATCACACCCCATCATGTAGCCTCTCTCACAAAATTACCACCTTCATCCTCACCTCACCTTGCTCACCAAGTGGCCTCCCTCAGCTTCTTAGAGGAGGAGATCACACCACACCAAAATGATGACCCAAACCCAGCCCTCTTCATCTCTGTCTACATTGATGACATATGGGTACGCCATGTGATGATTGATGGAGGCACTAGCATTAACATCATTTCATCCCATGCATTTTCTCAAATGTGCATCCTCGACAATTACATCCATAAACATCTGGTCATGTTGCGTTCATTTAACGATGCTATCACCTACACACTAGGCACTATCATCCTTCACGTTTGCGTGGGCCCCTACACTATTCTAGAATTGTTTTATGTTTTGGAGGGGGAATTCCAATATAACTTGTTGCTTGGCAGACCACGGATCCATGTCATGGGTTGCGTTCATTCCACTTTTCATCATTGTGTGAAATTTGAACACAAGGGACACACTTATACCATTCTAGTTGACCCATCACCTATCAAAACATGCAACGTGCTTTACCGACCCAATGTTGTGCTCATACCTATCAAGTTTTCTACCTCTACAACCACTACCACTTCACCTATACCTCCACCTTCACGCATGCCCTCGCTTTCACTACACCTACCTCCTCTATTCCTACCACCTTGCTATAACCTCCATGGCTGACCCGTTAGCTACCCAATCTGTTAACTCCACCTTCGCATCGACCTCCGACACATCATCCATGATAACTACCTACATACCAAGCAATGCTCCTTGGAGGGTGTTTTTAACATCTCACTGGGGAGTACCACTTATATAGTGTCAAAACATTCCTTACTCCACACGAGTATGGAAGCCTTCACCAACACCCTCGCTTATGATCACCGTATAGGAGAACACCTCCTTTATGGTCCTCCTCGTCTTCATACTAGTCTCACCAATAGGGGACTTGATACTACCACTTACACACCGAACCACCATCACAACCCCGCCCATTTTCTCGATGACTTCAAATCACTTACCAATCACAATTTCACCCACACCTTTCTACACCACCACTTGTGCGTGGAAAGGTTTTGGCTTTGGCTTTTATGAGCAAGTCCACCATACCGTTATTCCATGTACTACCCATAAATATAATGAACGTAGTGGTATCGGCTTCCCTAAACCTCCTACCAAATGGGCCCGCATTGAACTCATTTCAGACCCTAGCCCTTCACCACCTTCATCACCACCCTCACCAACGGAGTCGATGGATCCCAAATCTATCCCTCCTGAATTTTTTTTTCATAAACACCATTTCCTTGGGGCCTTTGACTTATCAATGCAAAGGCGAGGCCCCTTCCACTCTCATATTCATGTATCCCTAGATGATCGATGATGACACACCTACATTTAACGTTGTTCAATATTAGGATGATGAATCCATACTCACCTACCTTGGTGTAGAAGACTCATATATTCATCGGTTCGTTACCCTCTGAGATGTAAACCATGTTGAATGAATCGACTATCGAGATCAACATTCATACTCAATATGACCCGCACATCCTAAAGAGAGTTAATCTTTAGATGATGCTGAATAGAAGCCATCACTTCTTTTCTCGAGATCATAACCACACTTTCACTTGGTCTTATGCGGACATGCGTAGTATTGACCCCACCATAGTGGTCCACAATATCATAAACGTTCCCGATGCCAAACCTATCAAAAAAAAGCTGAGGAAAATGCACCCTCACATTTCTCTTCTCGTCAAAGAAGAACTTGTGTTCCTTCTTTCTGTTTCCTTCATCTTACCCATTGATTATCCTCATTGGATTTCTAACATTGTCCCTATTACTAAAGCAACTAGGGGGACTCTACATTTACATGGACTTCCGTGACCTCAACCTCGCCTACGCGAAAGATGACTTTCCATTGCCAGGTATTGATCAACTGGTTGACCTCACCGCTGGTCACAAGATGCTCTCACTCATGGATGGTTTCTCAAGTTATAACCAAATTTTTCTTGCCCCTTAAGATTAGCACAGATCGCATTCATTATCCCTTGGGGAACCTTTTACTATTGATTCATGCCTTTTGGCCATAAAAATGTTGGTGCTACATATCAGCGTGCTATGATTAACATCTTCCATGATATCATGCATCACATATTGGAAGATTACATGGATGATCTCTTGGACAAATCTAAACATCGCTTTGAGCACCTCACCATCCTCAAAACCATCTTTGATCGCCTCATTAAATATTGCGTCCACCTTCAACCTAAAAAGTGCATCTTTACGGTTCTCTCAGGAAAACTCTTGGGATTTATTATTTCCCTCCGTGGTATAGAAGTTGACCCTACTAAAGTCAAGGCCATTCTTGGAAATGCCTCGCCCACTAACCTTAAACAACTCCGTAGCCTACAAGGTAAATTACAGTCCATTCACCATTTCATTTCACAATTATTTGATCGGTGTCAACCATTTCATCATCTTCTTAGGAAGGATGTCTCCTTTAAATGGGATGATGACTGTCATAAAGCTTTTGAGGCCCTAAAACAATACCTTCTCCAACCACCTGTACTCATTCCACCTAAAGAAAATCAGTCCTTTTACCTATACATATCAGCTACCAATCATTCCTGGGAGCCATTCTCACTCATCATGATGAACAACACAGGAGCAGGTGGTTTATTACATAAGTCGTACTCTTTTGGACTATGAATCCCGATACAACCATCCGTAAAATTTTTACTTAGCCTTATTTTTGTTTCCACCAAACTCCGCCATTACCTACTCAACAACAAAACCTATGTTGTGACCAACACTGATCCTTTACACTTCATGTATGCCAAACCTTATCAAAATCAACTTGTTGCGTGATGGCTTATGCTTTTAGCTAATCTTGACCTCAAATTCATTCACCAAAAGTCCATTAAGAGCTAGGCTATCATTGACCAACTGGCTGATGCACCTATTGCTGGGGACCAACCCTCTAATTTCGAATTTCTTGATGAATCCATTACTACCCTTTCCCTGGACGAACCCCCTTACCAAATGACATTGATCTTCGACAATTCCAAGTGTCGAGTGGGGTGGGGCTGGTGTTATCCTACTTCCTCTCGGATGGAGAACACATGCCTTTATATTTCAAACTATATTGTGAATGCACCAACAATATTGTCGTGGTACAAAGCGCTCGTGACTAGGTCTCGGGTCACCTATGCCCTAGATGTCAAATCAATCCACATCTTTGGTGATTCACAATTGGTCATAAATTAAGTCAATGGTATGTACCAATGTCGTAATGAGATACTTTAAAATTATAAACATAATGTAGACATACTTTTGACCACCTTTGATCGTTACACCCTTCAAACCATCCCACGTTCAACCAACAAATTTGAAGATACCATGGCCTGCTTAGTTTCCCAAATACCCGCTTCCCCTACTAATTCCAAAATATTTTTCACTGTACAATGCCTCCATTCACCTTCTTATTTACCTCATGAGGTTTACTCAATCAGAAATGACACCCCTGACCCAAGTGAATTTTTCTATAAACAATACTTCGACTACCTTTCCCTCTCCATCTTACCTCCTAATCTCACCCATAATGGACAATGCGCCTTCCTTAAAAAGGTATCTTGTTTTGTTATCCTAGGGGGACTCCTCTATAAGCACGGATTTGATGGTATTCTCTTACGATGCCTCACAAGTTCTTAAATTCCTTATACCATTAAGGAGGTTCATGATGGCATATGTGGAGGTCACTTTAGTGGCCTTGTTGTTGTTAAGCGTATTCTTCGCCTAGGCTATTACTGGCCGATCCTTAACCATGATTGTTGCAACTATGTCAAATGTTGTGTGAAATGTCAACAAAATTCCAATCTTCATCATACACCCAGTCATGCCTTACAAGTCACTCGTGACCTTTGGCCCTTCTCTCAATGGGGTTTGGATCTTGTCAGAGAAATCAATCCTCATTCTTCCCAACACCATCAATGGATCATAACTGCTACCAATACTACACAAAATGGGTGGAATCCATACCACTCATCTCCACGAAATCTCGAGAAAATATGTGAGTTCATCAACCATCACATCATTTACTACTTTAGTGTCCCTCATCATCTCATCACCGACAATGGAAAATAATTTAAAAAAACACACTACAAAAAAATTACGATGCCTTCGGCATTCGCCTTAGTTTCTCATCACCTTATTACCCACAAACCAACGGTCAAGCTGAATCCTCTAACAAAACCTCAACAAAATTATCATGAAAGTGGTTGACGATCTGGGAAGGATTGGCATACGCACATCCCTTTTGCCATATGGGCATACCGTACTAGTATTCGCACTTCCACTACGACCACAACCTTTTCACTAGTCTATGGTACAAAGGCTATTCTACCTCTCGAAGTCTAGATCCCCTCACTCTGCATTTCTCTCGATGACATGCTTACTGATGATGACTTTCGTTAGGACCGCTTAACACAACTAGAGTTATTAGATGAACGTTTTCTTAACACTCTGTTGGGCCCCTAATATAGCTTCCAAATCTTAAAGGAGCGTAAACATGTACGGAACCAATGAAGCATAGAAGTGAAGGTGCACAAGGTAGTATTCAAAAGGATTCTTGGAGAACCCAGGGTGTGTGCAGTGCATTAAGAACAATTCAGGACTTAGCCGCTATTGGCCTTTTGGGCAAAACACATGAATAACATGTTGCGTTTGGATAAGGTTCCACCTAGTGACAAGGTGTCTGAAAGGAATATACCTTCTAATAGAAATATCCAAAAGGTTAATCATGACATGGAGAGGCATGCGCCTGGGGTGACCCACACCTTGACACTTGGGGCCGATCCGAGGTTGCAGAGGATTTTGTTAGAGCTCGCTGAATTACTTGTGAGAACTAAGGGATGAAAATGGGTAAAGGATTCCAATAAGGATGTAATGGGGAAATGGGAATGAAATTTTTGTTTTGTGAGAATAAATGTATGAATCTATACATGGTGCATGACTATGGTGTACGCTCTCTATGATACTTAGTAGTAAGACTATGAATGAATATGATAAGGTTACCATCATGTTTACGTTAGAGATCTCCTTCTATTTATCTCGCATGTTTTTACTCTACTTTTGATCTTGTATAATCATGGAGCTTACTTGAATGATTAAGTATATTTGTGGATTTACAACTTCTTGGTTCTATTATTCCTATTGCGTGCTTTGTTTTCGTTATGAAGGGGTGTAGAAGCCATCCACGAGCTCTATAGCCTCTTTATGTCTCAGTTAAATCACCAATTCAAATTCATGAACTATGCCTTCCACTAGACTCACATAAAAGAGAGACTCGGCTCCCTCTCGCATGCCTCGAGTGAGCATCCAGCCTCCCACTAGGTGATAGGTCAGCATGCATGAGGTTCCCTTGTTCTTAGTGGGTGTAAAATGTCTACATCTTCGCCTAGTTGCAAAAATGACTACATCTTGGATTGTCTCACGTCGCGAAGGTTGGAAAAGTTTTCACACAAGGATTGGGCACGTAAGGAAAAGTGTTGAAGTAGGGTTTGTTTGAAAACACCACATTAAATATTATTATATAGTGGTAGGTAGCCTAGCCTATAATGCATAAAAGCAGGAAAATCTATAAATACAAGGTTGGGAGGTTCATTATTTGTTGTAGGTCGGCCTCCAGTGTACTCCAAGCGCTGACTTCCTCCTGTGCTTTAGTGCAGATGTTGCCAACCAAGGTACTCACCTCATCAAAGGTTAACCCTTCCCCTTGTGTGGTAATGGTTTCTATCATAGTCTCCAGTTCTTTAGCGTGATCTTCCAGGGCATCCATCTTTCTCGTGATGGCATTGTGGAGTTCTTTTACCTGTGTTTTGATTGAGACTCGCTAGTTCTCAATGGCTTTGGATTTCTTTTCCACTTTGGCCATGATCCTTTCTCACTCGGCTCTATTACCCTTATTATTTTCTCTGAATTCCTTCAACTTGGCCTCATCGCTGGCAAGCAGTATGCTTGTCACTTTGTCTTGATCCGTGTAGTGGTCGTAGGTGACCCCCATAGTTTGTGTAGCTATTCTTATGTCGGTAAGAACCTTGTTGTATTCAGTCATGAGCGTGACAACCTTCAACTTGTCTTCCTTCTCTAAGCATGTAGCTACCTCCTCTACCGACTCCAAGGCCAAAGGCTACCTTTCCATGGTGAGGATCCGAGTCAAGTCCTCTAGGCATTCCAGGGAGGATCTATACTTTTACGCAGAGGGCTAAGGTCCGGGTGCTTCGTGATAATTTCTTGGGAGATGAGTTCCACCTTCTTAGAAACTTCACACACTTTAGCCTTCTCTTATTGAATCTCCCTTTACGAGTTGAGCATTGATTAATTTCTAAAGGGTGAGAACCTTCGCCGTTTCACTACTTCCTCTTTCCTCTTCTCTAATAGGTCCTCCAAGACTCTAACCCTGTCATTCCTTCCGAAGAGCCTAGCCTCAATTTCCATGGAGACCTTGTTGAGTATGTTACACACTTGCTCATCCGATAGTTGTTGCATGTTTACAATGGGGTTGTCCCCCTTTCCTTCGGATAGCGTTAATACCACTCCTTGGTTAATCTCAAACTTAGGCTCATCAAGGTGGGAGTCAAATACCCATGATAGCATCTTCCTCATTCATAGGTATCCACCCTCAAGGTCAAAGGACTCTATGGATGTGAGCTCTTTGGTGGGCACGGTACTCTGGAAATACGTGCACAAAAATTTGTTGGGGTCATCAATGTAGCCCATCATTGTTCTTCCACCTTCTGTGTGTTTATTTCTATGCGCATGCTCCTTGGGAATAGTTACCAAAATAGTAGGGCCTTTTTGCTACCCACACTTTTCTCCCTCTCCTCTTCCTTGAATTCGCGAGCACTAGCTCCGCACCGTGCTCCAACTCCTCTTTGACTGTGGTATTGATTATCTTCTCTCGCCTCCCTTGTTACCTTCTCATCCACCTCTTCCCGAGTGAGCCTAGGCATATCTAGCTCCTTGGTACTAGCCCCTTTGCTCCTCTCTTTTCTCTATGCACCTTCCTGCCTTTGGATGCCCTTCCTCCTTACAAATATGAAGGCATAATTTTTATCCTCTCCGCTTCCTCACCCTCCAAATCATGGATATTAATCGGATCTTGATCCACCTCCAGCTCTTCCTCTCCATCATCATCCTTTTTGCTTCTATAGGCATTCAGGTCGCCCGTATCTTCGACCCTTGTTCCTTTGTTCCTTGTTCTTCTTCCCTTGCAAAAATTCCAGAGTCGGGATGTTGTCTTTTCTTCATCTCGAATGTTCTTAAAGGGATGATGGATTCGTAGGCTCCGGGGTCTTCTCCTAACCACCATTCTCCTCTTCTTGCAGATGTAGCTACCGGTCCTCGTGTAGTATCTATGTTTTGCCTCTCCACAACTCTTTATTTTTCTTCTTCTTCTTATTTCTACTTACACTTTGGCGCTGGTTTCTTCCTTCCCATGGGGTCATCCGAGATGGATATTTCATTCTCAATGTATGTGCCCTTCTCAAACTTTGTCCTTATGCATAGGTAGATTCTAGAAAGAAGTGCTCTCAAAGAATGGGTAAGTTCAATGGCCTTACGATGTGTACGCCCCGTGACACGTACCTTTCAACATACGCGTGCTTCCCCGAGTAGACTAGCTTCTTTCTCATCTCCCTGTGCTCTTTGTCAAGGGTGGAAAACTACAAATTTAATTTCTTCGATTCCTTATACATGTTCACTCCCACCGGAAGAATTGGGTAGTAAATGATAAGGGTAGTTTGCACTGGGACTCCAACTACCATCCACCAAGATAAATCTACCAATGTAGAAGTGCTAGTATACCACAAACTCTACTCCTCCTTCGGTTTCCATGGGGAGCTACTGGGAATCCACCATTCAACCCCAAATGCATTCCTAAGGCACGTGTACCATTTGTCTAGGCACGTATTGTGCACCCCTGTCATTGAATCACATGTGTATTTATAGAATTTGTTCGCGGGTGAGGGATCTTTAGCAGGTACTCCCATACGAATTTATTAGATGCATTTGGCACCCTAATTTCGAGAACACAATTGTTAACGGAATGTTTACAAACAAGATCTTTCCTCAATTCTCTATGTTGCTTATGATCTCAAATCTACTATATATCGAGATGTTGTATACAATGCCCTTCGTGACCTTTCTACAAACATTCAACCGTGGCTTGCTCACCGGGTCAACCTCTCTTGTCCATTCAGCTTGGAAACAAGGTGCACAGCCATCTTCATCACCGAATCACCGATATCTCGAGACGCCATAGTACCTTGATCCCTTCTTATAATCCTCGCGATGTAGTGGTTTCTTTTATTGCCTCCTCATCTTGGAGGTCATCAATTTTCACATCCCCTTTACATGTGCCTTAGGGCTGTAAAGTATGATATTAACTAGGAGTTATGCACATTTTGCACCCTATGAAGCGTAAGAAATCTTTGTGTACGTGCGTCATCAGCCATTGGTACAAGCACTCAAAGCTTCGAAATATGGCAGCTCATAAAGTTTGGAAAAGCCCCGCCTTCTCCATTTTCACCTTGAATACATCATGTATATTAGAATCCCATCGGGTGTTCATTTTTTTGTGGGGCGACCAGCTCTAGTGCCATTTCCTTTGTGATTATACTCAACCGGTGATTATAATCAATCACGGTCATCTCTGTCTGATGTGGGACTCCCACTATTGCCCTAGTAAAACCCCATCTAGGTATTGCATTTCCAAGTACCATTCTTCATTGTTATCCAAGGGATTTCTTCTTCTTTCTTCTTTCCTTTTCCCTTACCCTTTCCCTTCTTGGATTGTACTACAGGCTTATCAACTGGTTTTGTGGCTGTCATTTTACCCTTTGCTTTCATTCCCTAGTTACTTTTGAGTTGTCTAAGAGTTTTCTTCATACACCCCGTGTCCTAGAGCAAAAATCCTAATATTTGATTTTCCTCCTTCGATCACACGGTGCTCTTTCACAATGTTCCCCATGCCCATGAATCACTTGTTCTCTAGTTTTTAGATCTAACGAACTGATTACGTGTGAGTTTTTGAGATTTTCCTTCACACGAGTTAGCTCTCGAAACCCTAGCTCTTGAAAGAAAATCATTCTCCTTGTTTTCACAAAGTAAAATAATGAACTACCCATCCTTGTATTTATAGATTTTCCTACTTTTATGTATTAAATGCTAGGCTACCTACCACCATATGACAATATTTAATGTGTTGTTTTCAAACAAACCCGACTTTAGCACTTTTCCTTACACACCCAATCCTTGCACAAAAAATTTTCCAACCTTCTGGCATGCGAGATAATCCATCTTGATAGAAGACTCTTGCACGTGTGTTACTAAGCACCAAAGGCACCTCTTCCATCCTCATGATTCTTTCTTTCACCTACCTCGTGTTTTTGTGCTTTCTCCTTTGTATGTGGATTTCCAATGTAACCTTATTTTGCCACCCATCTGCCTTCCTAATGCATCTTTTCAATAGGGCCAGTTCGAATGGTCTACCAACCCAATCCTCTTGCAAAATAAATTCATGCCTCTCTATATCACCTCACCCCACACTAAATTGATGCATTGTCCTCTACGCATTCATAATTCAAAAAGTAATAAGGTTATTGGCACACAAGGTGCAAAACAAGACAACAACGCAAAAGGAAAAACAAGAAAGGAAAAGCATAAAAGGAAATTCTAAACTAATGGCAAAAATGCCTTATTTACAAACACCAAGAAGCATTATTTATATTAGGCTTCACCTACTCCCATTGAAGTTTCGAGGTAATTTTGTTCCATCTAGTGCTTGTAACAAGCATGCGCTGAATCAAGGATGTGTGAAATTACATAAGGACCCATCCAATGTAGCTTCAACTTTCTCTGGGATAGCGTAGAAATTTAGAATCATATAGCAATACCATATGGCCAACCTTAAACTATTTGATCTTAATGTGGCGGTCATGCCATGCCTTTTGCTTAGCTTTTTTAGTTATTTGGCTCCATCTTGCTAGTGAGCGCCTTTCATCCAACTTTATCAATTCATCAATTATTTCTTCCAAAGTTGCTTGTTCATCATCCAACCCTCTACGCGCGCTATACGTAGTGATGGTAGCATGAATTCAACCGCAAAACAGCCTCGCACTAAACACCGATTGAAATGGTGTGGCCTATTTAACCTTTTATACATTGTCCCTGTATGCCCAAAGAAGCTCGTTGATACCTTGTCATCCCAATCCTACCTACCCATCTCACACGCTCTGGATCACCTACAAGTTTACCAAAAACATATCAAATGCACTTATGACAAACGTGCTCATGAAAGAAACTTCCAAGTCGATGACCTTGTCTTGAAAGAAAATCAACACGTAACCAAAGTAGAAAAAAGTAAACGGGGAAAATTTTCTCTAATTGGCTTGGACCATACATCGTAACTTATACGTATGGATTAGGTGCCTATCATTTGTCCTCACTTGTGGGTCAACCCGAACTCAGAGCCCTTAACACATTGCATCTTCGACCATTCTATTGTTGACATGTTGTCCTACCTCACTTTTTATTTCTCTCCACGCTCATCCCTCGAGCGCTATTCCACTCCATACACCTCCGTAAAGATTAAACAAGAATCATGTGAGTACCCATCACTTGTTATCTTCTCTTGAATATGTGTACCACAAAGATCGCACATAGCATGATTCTCATGGATACTTTTTTGTCTACCTTTAAATGAGATCCCATGGTCGATCCACCCCGCCTTTTGAACAAGAGTCCTATCCTTCACCTTGGTCTTGTCCATGATTTCAAATACCTCCAATGGGACCAAACTCCTTAGGTTAAACTTCTAATAAAAAAGATGACTCTCTCAAAATGACATCTTCCTCTCAACCAAATTTCTACTATAAATAGACGGCTCCCTCAAGGACAGCTATGTGAAGCTTTCAAAAAAAATGAGAGAAATTGAAGCTTCTCGTATCAATCGACTTCACGAAGACCTCAAGGATTACAATATTATTTATCCCATATAGACTTCCCACATCGATCAGTCTATCACAACAAAAAATAAACCTTTTAGTCATGGAGTTGCCCAAAAGACTTGTCACTCAAAATATATAAAATTCACTACCTTTCACCCACCTTACCATTTCCACTCTCATTTCCTAAATCACCTCAAGGGACATCTTGGGATTTCGACATTTGGTGATCCTATGACTACTTTAATCGTAGAACAATTAATTTTGTAATGCCTTTCGGAACTTGTGTTCATCTCTCCTTCAAGGTATGATCCTACCCAATCAGGTGGCTTTATTTCCCCCTTTTATCTTTAAACCATCTTTGTTTACATTTTGATTACCTTATACGGGACTTGGTCCTCGACGCTTACCTTTGGGGTAGCCCTTCCCTTTCACCATTATTGCCTTCACCCACATCATTTTACCTATAATCTACCCACACCTATTAAACCTAAGACCACTACATGTATAAACTTACCAACTCATTCTCATATTCTTGCCTAGGTCATGGGAGAACTACATCGGCCCGAGGTTCCTTTTTGCAAGGACTATGTAGGCAGCATTCCAAGGGAAGGGGACCCTTGGAGGTTATCTCAGCCATTTATCTACCCTAAACAATTCATCAACCATTCCTAACTTACCATTTACCCCACATTTAACTTAGTTCCCCTTTTCTAACAAAATTGGAAATTAAGCCACATACATAACAAGTTGCTTCCCATTTTATACATTTATTACACCTACCATCTCTCTATCATCATTATGCATAGATTATACAACATTTCACATATGACCCATAGTATCATTCATTGCCAACCATAATCAATCCATGCCTATAACCTAACTCAACCATGCCTATAACCTGACTCAATCCATGCCTACCAAACCTGACTCAATCCATGCCTACCAAACCTGACTCAATCCATGCCTATAACCTAACTCAACCATGCCTATAACCTGACTCAATCCATGCCTACCAAACTTGACTCGATCCATGCCTATAACCTGACTCGATCCATACCTACACTGACCTGACTCCATCATGCCTAACTCACCTAATTTCAAACCACATTAAAATAACAAATCCATATCTCATCTAACACAAGCCATAAAACCAATATCTCATAAACATATTAACACATCACAAAATACCATGAATCTCATCATATAAATCAATAAATGTGTATCTCAAAATACATGCCTATCTCATCATGGCCATCATCTCAAAAATGTCAGCACGTAGGCCAATATACAATACAAAATGTCATCAGCACGCAAGCCGGTCTCATATATACACAACAAATGAATGAATCAATACAAAAATCTTTAGCACACAAGCTAGTATATGCTCACAATATACAAAAAATCACTCATACATCCTCACTATCTTCAGCACGTAGGCTAGTATGTGATCAAAATACAACTATCTTTGGCACGCAGTCGGCATATATATCAAAAATAATCACTACTATACATCAAAAATCAGGGTGGCTGCATATCAGACATCTCACCAAATGTCCTCCATCTATGTATCACATGCATCGTTAGCCTCCTATGTCCCTGTTGGCACATCACCTAGCTCTGCTCGTCATGTAATAGTGGCCTCTCCCGATCGAGCCTCAGAGCTTGCTGACCTCTTGTGCTCTCCACATTATGTGTGTGGGATCTTGTCCTCTCACTGGACACCTTCTATGCCCTATACTCTCCGTATGAGAGGAAGTTTATCCCAGCTACCATGAGCTGGTCTTGATAGTATCATGCCTCACCTATGGCATCCCGTAGCCTAGATATAGGCATGGTCTGAGGTGGTGCCATAGGCCTCGGCCCTTGTACCTTCCTTGCGCTAGCTTGTGAACTGGGACCAGCTCCTTGTGTCTGTGGTGGTGCCCCTACCCCGTGCTCGTATCTAGGCCTGTAACACCCCAATCTATGCTTGGGATGTGGCCAAATGGCCTGTAATCCTACCACCTGAGCTTGTAGGGCTGCCACCTAACCATCTCTGTCTCCATCTCCTCCATCTCCTCCACCCTCTCCCTCTACCATCTGGGCCTGTAGACTAGCCACATGTACTTGTAGCTCTACTACCTCTACCTCTGACCCCTCTAGCTATGTCTGTAGTATACCTATCTACATGATCAGTGTCACTACCTACCCCTGTAGGGTGTCTCTCTGCACTGTCACGGAGCTAAATCTGGCTGCCCTGGTCTAGGTGGTATGGCTCGTAATCGAGCCTTCCACCACTTCCTATACATATTTGTGCATCTGATGTCATCAATCTACTAATCCACTGGCTACTCCTCCTCTCTTGTAGGCACTGTAGGCTGTGGTAGAGGGAGAGGCCTCTCCACATCATCTCTCCGATATTGTGGGAAGGGTGGAGGAATATCCTATACAAGCCTGAACTGCCATCAGACCCTGTCAACCGGGATCATCTCATCCTCCCCGGCACGACGACCCTGTATCCACCTCTCTAGCTGGAGCTCAGCTAGCTCCTCATGCATATACCTATATGAGGGGAAGCCCACATATGGCTCTCCAGATAATGTCCACTCGGACAACCCCTCCAACAACTGCCGAAAATGGGCCACATCATATGTTGGCCTATCTAACCTCCACTCTCCTGCAACCGGCACCCATCTCCTATATCCCAACCACACACATCTCGGTGGGAATGCATCTACTCGGGGCATCCCTATAGGTTGAACATAGACTATGTGCTCGTAGGCCCATAGTGTAGTATAAATGTACAACACAAAGCTAAACTTGTGCAGCCGCCCATATGCCCGCAACTCTCGAAAAGTTGCGCACAAGAATGTTGGTGCCTAGGTGAAGCGTGTCTCATGCACCATCATATCATGGAGCACCCCCATCAATGATCAGGGAAAGCATCCACCCTCTGCATTAGGCAGTGCATAGCAGCACACTGCCTCCATCAACAAAACTACTAGCCTCGTCTCATCTGGATGGGCTAGGTACATCTCGCCATAGCTCAAATTGGTGCTATGGAAGCTCACTCCACTTGCCCCCTCACGAAATACATTCTGATCAGCTCCTCGAGGCCTCGGAGGAGATAGAATACACATGGACCCCCAATATGGGTAACCTCAGAATCTAGAACATGTCCTCCAAGGTGATAATCATCTCACCCATCGGAAGGTGGAACATGTTGGTCGCAGAGTCCCATCTATCGATGAGCACGACCATCAAACTAGGATACCGAACAACATGTCGGTAGCGCTGAGTACTACTCAATCCCACTACCTCCACGTGCTACAGATCCAATGGGCTCGTTAGGCCACACAATGTCACCAATAGTGGCGGAACCCTATCTCACATGTGTAACTACAATCGACCCTACATCTAATCCAAAGCACAACATTAATCTACCTTTACCATGACCATATTCATCACTTATCATTACCTACCACCCTATTTTTACCTTACCCATCCCAACTACCTAACCTACATCATTTTTTGGACCCTTTTGACTAAAATCGACTAGTGTCAGTTCATCCTAATCGACTCTGTCACCCTTAAACCAGCATTGGTCACCTATTTGGTGACCGATATCGATTCAACTTGACCGATCCAGCTTCTACCCAACCAACGCTGGCCAAGCTTGACCGATGACGGTCACTATCATGGAAGAATCCAAAACTTCCTAAGTCCCCTTTTTCTAAAACCCTCCCACCTATCCCTTTTACCCCACCTACACTGACCTACACTACCCCAAAACACCTACCCCCCCCTAGCCAATTTCTACCCCACCCCCTTTTTTTTTCCCATTTTTCCCCACACCCACTATAACCTTTTTTACCACCCAAAAATACAAAAACCCACCCAAAGCCAAAAATAAACAACTATTAAACCCTCTACTCTATCTAATTAACATTAAAGAGTTAGGCACTTACCTCATTGGGTTGTCGTTGTCTTGGTGGCACACGATCTTGCCTTGCTGCCGGTGGTCCACCTGAGCCCTCTCCAGCCTCTTCCATCACCGAATATCTACCCACACACTCCAACCAATCGAATCCCTTGTGAAGATCTCGTGGACCCACTACTCACCAACCCAACCACCATCAACTCACACTGCCAGCTCACTGTCCCATTTCCTCCAGATGCTTTTCTCACTTTTCTCTCTTTTTTGTCCTTTCTTCACTTCGTAATTCACAAATGAATAATAAAAACATGGATTTTTTTTTTTATACCAAACCTGACCTAACTAACGTCAGTTCCCCTAGACCGGCATCGGTCTCGTGCCCTACCTAACCATCACCGATTTTCCTATACCGACGTCGGTTATCCATGACCGCCATCGGTCACCCTTACCTACATATTGCCCTTACTTTTCCATTTTACCCTACCCTCTACCTTGCTCTTTACCCCATACCTTTACCCAACCCATTAGCTTACCTTTCCTGACCTCATCACTTCCTACCTCCATTTGTCCTCCTTTGGGGACTCATTATTTTACCCCTACCTTGGCCTTACCCGTGTCATGACCTAGATATTTAGACTGGACCATCACTAGTGACCTTTTACCTCATGTGTTCACTATACCTTGTGGCACTGTTACCTATGTTGATTGACTCAATGACCTTACCTAGCCTAGTTCCGTGACGTTTATCTTGACCCTACCTTTGGTGTACCATAACATACCTAAACGTTCCTGCACCTAACCTACATTATGTTTCTTGACCTTATCCTATACCTTGGATACCAGATTCACTTCAACCTTGTTTGGATAAACCTATCGACCTTAGACGATGTAGAGTTTGCCTACTCTTCAACCCGGTAGCATGTTGTAGTTTATACATGTGTGTGTGTTTGATTGCTACTACCTTTGACCCTGACCCATTACCTAGATCACGCGAGTAGACCTTTCACCCCTTTTTCCCTATCCCATTTTCCTTTTCTTCACATTTACCTTTTATCAAACCACTCACCGCTTCACCCACCGCCTCGTCGGTTCTGGTTTGAGGGGATCACCTTCACCCTCACATGGGGCAACACATTTTATTTTTGTTAGCGTCACTTCCCAATACAAGCTACGCTATGCAACATAAAGGGGAAAAATGTAGACACTAAAATTAGGTCACACTCCCCGTTCATCCCTTGACATATAAGCACCCTTTTTACATTTACCTAGCCATGACCACCTTCACCCCACTAATATTAATTTAATTAATTAAATTAAATTAATGCATTATCCTCACTATATTTATTATTTACATATCTTGTTTAAATAATATCTACACATATAGTTCACTTAGACACCTCACCAACATAACTCAACCTAAGACCTATTCTTAGCAAGTTCCCATAACTAACTAAGACTTACCCAAACCCTAAAAATCAATGCCTACATTCCCTCTAACCACATTCCTGCATGCTCACAAGAAGCTCCCAGTCTAATCCGCAGGATAACGACACGAGATCTGATAAAATCAAGAGGATCTCCCTAAGTTTAGTAAACCTAGGAAATCCCACCTTGACCGATGTCGGTTATCCCTAATCGTCACCAGTTAATCCAGGACCACCATCGGTTACCACTTTTAACCCCTAAACTACCTTGTTCTCAAGGTTGGAAAACATTGGGAGAAAATTTGACGAGCAAGAACAAATCTCAGAGAGATAACACATATTCAGAGAGTAAATTCCAATGAAAAATCACATCCAAGGAAGGAGATTGAGCATCTTCTCTTGCACAACCATCCCAACCATGATCTGATCTATCCAAGCAAAGGGGAGTGTTCATGTAGCACATGCAGAAGATTTTCTTTAGTTGGTGATCACTTGTAGCCTTCAAACCCATCATCAGCACCTCCATCCTTCACACATCAGACCTTTAGGAACAAAATTCAAGTAAGTACAACATCATACTTCTTTGGTTTATTTCATTTCATCATCATTTTATCACCCATTGTTTATCTTGCTCCCTATTGACCTTCTCCAACATTGTAACCTCCATAGACCCATTAAAACCTCACAAAATCCTACTCTAGTCACCCAATACCTCATCCCAACCAACCAAAATCCTTTGTGCAATCATAAAGGAGACCAAAACCCTGTTTTCGTGACATTTCCAGATCTCATAAGAATCGGTGCGGTTATACCTAACCGCTATCGGTCAACCCCGACCGATGCCGGTCTCTATGTTTACACACACAACCTTAAATAGAGACCTACCCACCTAATTTTACCTCGCCCTCACTCACTTATGACCTACCCGAGACCTTTATCATACTTAGCCTAGCCTGTTAGATTAGATCTATTTTCTATTTTTTTATCCTACTCCTCTTTCTAAAGTCTCTCACACTATAAAACATGGTCTTGAACAAGTTTATTACCATGATATATGAAAATTCAATTAGGCATATTTCTTCCGAGAAATCGGGTTGTTAGAGAAATTTTTACTTCATTCCATTCTATGAGATTATCCCTATGAACCATACACAAGCATGTTTCTGTCCATGTAGGGTATATACCAACATATTTCTTCTCTCCACTTGATCCATCCACTACTCCTCCATGGCATGCAAGAATACTGTAGGATCCCCTTCTCTAGTATACCGAGTACCGAGTCATTACCTATCCTCCTAATATAACAAGGTTTGTTTCTCCATGTAAATGTGTTTCTTACCTCATGCTAAACCATCTCATAGTTTTAATGCTCATAATTGTCACAAGTAATACTTTTAGTATCACTAATAGATAGTGCATCTTCCTAGCAGAGGATTCCTTCCTTAGATGGATCATGCACTTTTGGATCCCTAATGGCGCGCACATAAATTATGTCCCAAAGTATTCCTTACCTAATGGTTCAACATAAGGTGAATTATTTCCATCTATTAAAGGGATAAGGACTCATTATTCCTTGTTCTCAAAAATTATATACCCTTTTTTGAACCATAATTCAACATTATTTACATAACACCAAGGTAACCCAAGTAGAGCTAGGAAGTTGTCTGCTTCTACAAGTGCTAAAACCTCAAAGTCCCTAGTGAAATTGGCCACTTGTATAGTAATGGATGCATCATTTAAAAATCAAATTAGAGTGGCATTAGTTTGATTAGCAATAAACCGTACATTAGAGGATGGTTGTAATGGAGGTCTTCCCATCTATACCCATGCATCTAAAGTAAGAACATTCACTTCTACGCCTTTGTGAATCAATATATTTCTCAAAATCCATCCATCCATAACAACATTCAGAGTGATATACTTTTCATAATCCAAGCTACAAGGTGGAATATTAGCATGCAAGATCTATCTTCCATTCTCAATACTTACGCACAGTGTTCCCCTTTATCCAATTCCCTAGTAATGGAATGATATTCTCTTAGCACAATATCTTGCATACCTCTCGTAAAATCATTAACATCTAACTAGACTGTCTTTGTTTCCTTATTTTGTTCCAACTTCCATGACTGTTCCTTTAAACACTATATTTCACCCTAAAGATTTCTAGGTACCTCCATGGTCTCCTGATAAACCTCCTTCTGATGTGTAGGATCTAGATATCTTGCATGTAAAACCTCCTTCTTAGTTATGGTAGGATTTTATTGTAACATCTCTCTAGTGCAAGAAGCTTCAGCACGTGTAGTAATCTTCATAAGTACTACCTCAGGTTCTAGTGCCAACTTTGGCATCCACTAATTTTCAATGGCACGTTATATCCTAACCATCCCTGTGCCCTTGTTTTCCTGTTTATGTTGCTTGCTAAGATGCTCATATAAGTTTGGTAATTCTTCATAGTTATGATTCTTCCCTTAAAAACAACAAGTAATATTCTTAAGGCATTCATTCTTGTAGTGGTCAAGATATCTGTATATATAACATGCTCTACAAAGAAACTTGCCTCACCAACCACCATGGCCTCGGCCCCTGAATCCACCATGTTATCCTCAACCTTTTCCATGACTTCCTCCAAAGTGCCCTTTGTTCCAATCATAGTTCCATTGAGTGTGATCATGATCATGGTGGTCAATTTTACTTTTAGATCTTTCCTATTCTCTGTGTGTTTTACAACAATATCTATAGCATCATGGATTTGAACAATCAACCTACACTGATTTTGTATTGTGAGTTGTGGACAAGAAATCTTACAATAGCAAGATACATTATTTCTTATCGTGCATTGTAATAATGGGAAGTGGCTTACATCATAGTATAATTGGCATATCTCACGGTTTAGCAGCAATGAATGAAATTACGTATGGGCATAAATATCTTTAGTGTTCCCTTTCAATTCATAGTATGTACACCAAATCCTAGTACACATCTTTTATGTTGAATTGGTGATAGTTTCTCCATCTACTTTTCCATAGTTGTAATTTCTGCTTCAGAATTGGCTCACTCAATGTATATACTTCCAACTTCCTTAGTATGTAATGCTACTTCAAGTGCTTCACGTGGGTCTGTATATGTCTTATGTGACAGTGCCCTCCTAAAAGGTGTGATCAAGCCCCAACGAACCACTGTGCATGCTAGCTTACATGAATATCATACGAAAGCTTAGACAATATTCTTTTGAAATGGGAATCATATTCCCAAACACTCTCGATAGTGCAATGCTTAATATTCTTGAGCACGTTTATAATCTTACGCTCAAAATCAAGTATATAAAACTCCTTAAGGAAAGCTTACCGTAGTGCTGCATAATCTACAAAAGTTTGGTCACGGTCAAACTTCTTGTACCAATGGTATGTGTCCCTATAATGTAGTTACAAACTAACTTTCCTTGCACTCATAAGTTGTGATTCCTTTTGTGTGCCACATTATCTCACACATGTGCACGTACTCGTAGCATATTCTATTCCCATATACTCGGGAGACGGCGACATCTCCATGAAAATATAATGGGGTTTGTGAGGACCATGCCCACCTTATCAACAACCTCCTATATTACCTCTACCTCCAAGCTCACCATATCTATAAGAACTAGAGCCACCTATGCCCCCTGATCTTCCACTTGTAGCTATAAGTAGACTAGTGGATGTACTACAATGTGTCCCAACATTGGTACAAAATTTGAACTCCTACAGTTTGTGAGGTGGTACTACTCCTAGAAGTGAGTCCAAAATTCTATGCGCTTGAGTTCTATGCCAAAAATGTGCCTAAAAGGTACCTCCAAATAACCAAGAAGACATTTTCCGGCCATGCAGATACACGTTCTACTTGATTTACTCCTTTTATATTACTCCCCAAACTAGCTTTCGACTACGGGTTACATTAGAATCTTTGAAAACCAAGTGCAAGGACTAGGTTGTTAGGTATATTCATATACGCGTGTGTGGCCCATGTCATCTCTACTAGTGCACTCCCATGTGAGGAAAAGGGGGTTTCTATCATGGTTTCCCAAATGGGGAGTTCCAGATGCTTTAGCTCTATGCCCTTCGTGTCGAGGTCCAAATCCTTCATGATTCATCTCTCTCTTTAATGCCATATGTTCTGTAATATCATGTTTCTTCTCTATCTCCCTCTCACATGCTTCATTGTACTTAAGCCATATTTCTTCTTTTTCCTCTCTCGCCACTAGGTCCTCCATCCTTCACAAAACCTATTCCTTCCCCGTGTGTAGTAGGGTTTAGCTAGCCATCATCTTTTCTTCCAAGTTCAATGTTATCATCAAGATTTTTATCACTATTGGAATGCCTTATAGAAAGTTTCCCTAGGATAATGCAAAACTTGGAACTCAACTATCTCTCGGGAAAGAGTAAGAAGAAATTTAGTATTCTAAAATATACCTATTCAAAACACCATGGAATCAAGTGTCCACAACGCATGTCCAAATCAGATTAGCATCATAGAGCACTAGAAATTCTTCCTACATCTAGACAAGTGTGTGATACCTCTAATTCCTTTTAGACGCATAAGCAACTAGCCACTCATATAGATCTATTGGAAAAATAACAAAGAAAATCTCGTATAAATATTTGTACAAATTCATCTCCACCCATGCACATGCATCAAACTCATCAAACTCAAATATAGTGTTGAACCTCTAAGTGTACTCTTCTTCCAGTTATATTATCCACTCCTCAAGACTTGCTAGGGTTAGCCAATATGTTTTAATCACAAAATCCTAAAAACAACTGAAAAGAGATCCATGTAATGGAACCAATTATGCAACCTAGAATATATTGTGAATAACCCAAACACGCTAGCACATCACCCAACCTAAGATGAGAATTCACCTGAAATGCACAAAGGTACTAGGATCCTCTTTAGATTTACTTTTGCATGATGTTAGTGTGATGATGATAATACATATTCAGATCCATAATTAAACATAAACATTCCACAGTGCATAATCTAAATCTAGATCTTAGAGAATCATGAACTAAACAATAACCATAGTAAGATTAATTGTACATGAACCATATTCAGTTATGTTTAACACCATTATCTAGCCATTATTATCCATTACATTAAACATTGTAAAACACAAAAGCTTTTTACATTATAAATTATATCCATAAGTCATGTGCGCATCAAATCCAATAACATAACTCTACAATAATTCAAAACACTGAAATACATAATTCAATACATATTTATAGAGGTGGGGACTTTTCCTTCACCACCCATGCACTTCTCAAAATAGGTCACATGTTGATAATATACATGTGCCTTTATAATAGCATGCATGCACACCAATGTTCTAATAACAAATGTCTTATAGTTAAATGGAAGAAGAAAACCTATTAACTCAAACCATGCATGGAGCTTATCAGTTGCTCATTCCAAAATATCATTGCATGTAGCACAAGTCTTCATCCCTATGTGTGCTCTGCACACTATCTCCAAAATAGCCCTTATCCATAAAAATGGCTAAGTCCTGAGCCAAACTGCTCAAGCGCGTGTTTCCTACCCTATCTTTCCATGCCTTCAAATGTGCCTTATTCCCACGTGCACATTATTTGTGTGTCTACTCCTTAGAGAAAAAAATTCTCAACAAGTTCATCATATAACTTCCATCAATCCTCATCATACCTCATTGTTTTTGTCTCATGGCTTGCCAATGCAAACCACTCAACAAAAATGGGGAAAATGTAGACACATAAAATTGATATTTATCCCCTCATTCACATACATTTTCAAACTTATTTTAATCTATCCCCTTTAATATTTAATAAAATTCCCTTATTATCCTATCACCTTTAATTCCCATCTAATTCCCATTAATTAATTAATTAATCAATCAATATCCCTAACATGCCCTAATGGACTTTCCATTTAGGATGCTTTCATTCTAAATCTAAATCCCTATGCTTTTTCTACCCATCCCTATCTTCTAACTACCCATGACTCATCCTAAAATAACCTAATCCCACCCACATGCTTTAAAACAGCTTTTCCAACTCTTAAATACACCAAATCACACAAAAATAAAAAAATTAACTAATTTGGGAAACTTTCCTTGTGATTGAAAATGACCCAACTCGGTTGTTGTTAACCCTATAAAACTAAGTTACACATTTTCATACTTGGGCCATCATCCCACTAACTGTTATCTCAAAACCATCTTATTTGCTCCCAAGTCACCATCAACAAGGGTCTTTATTTCAATTCCACCCTGTCAATCTCTATTTTCTATTATCTTTGGTTTCTACTCCCTCATATTTCTCCTGTAGGTTGATTCTAACATACAAAATCCTTGTTGTATCCAAATAGTTACAGATCTTGCAAGGTCTACATATTTCTATTTTTTTCAATATCCTCTTACCTGTGTCACCGTCAAACTTCTTGTACATAGTCTCTGGGTGATCGTCGATCTAGACCAGGTAATCATTAATTTACTGATTATTTGAGTTAAATCAATATCTAGATCATATCTCAATTACTTTTAGATTATGTATTTCTTCGATTTCTATATTCTATCAAATTATCCATCTTAAAAATGGGGTTGACATTTGCCAAGAAAATTAATGTTTCTTGGATCCATTTTTTGGGTAACCCCACATCTTATCTAATCAATTTTCTTTAATGTCTTTTATTTACATGTTCATCACTTGTAGTAGTGAAGATCCATCATCTAATTTTTTCTTGCCTATCCATCACATCACATTTGAGGTACCATAAGCACTTCATTTTCTAAGTTATCTAGTTTTATTTAGTAGCTAACTCATAAAATATAATCAAATGAGAAAAATTTAGATAAAAATATTCATCACTATACTTGGCCTCTCAAGTTCCCTTATAGTCTTCCTCTTAGCCTTACTGGACCTCACGCCCTATCGATCCTTCACATTTCACCTTTTCTTTCTCTAGACACTAGCTCCCACCTAAGACGTTAGCACCCTCATCCCCTGGGCACCCTTCACCTCTTTGTAATTTTCTTGCTCCTTCTTAGGTCTTTTATAGTTTTTCGGCATCCCTATCTCTTAGGGGTCGGCCTTTTAGTGATCAATTATGAAATTTGAACAAGAGTATATAAATATAAAACTATGTGACCAAATTAAAATCCCAAGCTCTAATCATCTATACTATCACCTAATTTTGCATCTCACAAGAATTGAAGAGCATCTTTGCATTCATAACACCATTACAAGGGACAATAGTTGGTGTTTTTCATCACACGCATAGGAGGGAAGTTCATTTTATTCCCTGCACACATCTATTACATATTTTTATATCTAGCTACCATGCCCGCTATCAAGCGTGACATGTACAAGATCCACCTAGGGCACGATTCCACACACACACATAGAACTACATTAGGTATGAGATGTAGTGTAGTGCTTAGTTGTAAGATCACTTGTTTGACAGTTGAGGATAGTCTGACCCCTCATTTTATATCTTTCTTTTTTAGGATTTAATGTTCTTTTGAGGGTTTTATAGGTGATCTCTTTATTACAAGTTATCAACGACATTGGTGATCATAGTGTGACCTTCTAGCCAAAAATAATCGGGTTTTTTTATCATCCAACAATCTTATAAAATTCATCTTTGGACCTCCCGCACGAGACCTAGTACCTAGGAAGGGATCATAGTGTAGACACAAAATTTCGGTCACACTCCCCTTGGTCCCCTTTAATTAATTAATGTAACATATTCACCTAACCATGACCCCTTACCCTGAATTGCTATTAATTTAATTACTTATAATTTAATTAATGTTCATCCTCACATTATTAATTAATTTAATCACTTTAATTAAGTTGATTTACACCTCACTCAGCCACATCACCTAGACGCCTCACCATGGACTTATTCTTAATCTATTAATTAACTAAGACTGAGTCTCTACTTATCTTAACCAACTAGGACTCTTTCAAACCCTAAAATTAAAGTCCTATTCCTTCTCCAACAATACTCTCACTAATCTAAGTGCTAACCCTCACTTGAGACCCGGACTAAAAATCATAACACACCAAAAATAGCAAAGATTTGCCTATTTTTTGCAAACCTAGGATTTCTTGCCTTAACCAACACCGGTTATCCCTCAACCAATGCCGGTCTACTTGACCATCATCGGTCACCTTATATACCCTTTTGTAACATTTACCGAGGTTGGTAATTTTTGAGTTCTGAGAGATCTATTGCATTCAAGCATGAACCCGGAGATACTTCAAAGCATAAAAATGATGAAATACATTCAACAACTGGACTAAGAAACCACCCAATACTCATCCTAAGGTGTTAGAATATTCATGGGGCATTCCAGGGAGTATAGTCATGGCACTAACCACAAATTTCTTCACAAATCAACTATTCCCGTCCTTCACCTACCGGACCTATAAATACAAGTAAGCGTATTTGATATTTAGCATTTTGTATTTGCTTAATGTGTAAGTCCATTATATTTTGTTATTGGATATTATTCTTCCACGCATTCTCCCATTCCCACATTTTTACCAACCTACCCATCTATGCACTCACAACCTTATAGCTCACTATACTTTACCTCTATACATTCCCCGAGTCTTCCGACATTATTATGAACCCAACCATCCTCCCTTCATCCTCTCGTGTAATCACGAGAGAAGTCTAAATCTGCCTTGTATTTAATTACCACCAATTTTCCCCTACCAACGTCGATTATCTTAACCGTCATTAGTTTTCCCTCTTCATCGGCATTGGTCACACGACCGACGTCGGTCTTTATGTTATCTTATTCACGTAATCATCAAATCCTCAAAACCTCCACAAGCCTCACAAAATCTCATCCAAACTTGATATCCCACGTACAACCTCACAACATACCTTCCCAAGTCTTTGTGTAGGAACAAAGAGAGCCTGGACACTATAATTTACATTCTACCATTTACCATCCTAAACCATCATCGGTCACCGTAATCAGCGTCGGTCTCATGCCCGGTAAAACTCCCTTAGACCAATAAGCTTACTAATCACCCAAAACCAAATCAAACTTCAAAAAATCCTTTCTGTGACCCTCATACCACTTGCCTAGCCTGCAACTTGACCCAGGACCTTCACCAGTTTAGTTATCAAGCATTTACTTGGATTGACATGGATAGTAGTTTGAGATACCTAAATCGAGCGCTAACAATAGATTATTTTATTTACATGTTCAGTTATTTCATATTGAATTATATATTAGTGGATTGACAACCGTCGAGGAAGTATCACACTTCCTGGATCTAGCTCACACTAGGCAGTCCACTTACTTTTTCTATTAATTGCATCTTGTGGTCTTGTTGAATATTATAGGTAGTTATTCCTAGCTAAAATTAATCTCACACAATAAACTTGGATTGGAAATCAGAAACACGCGCACTCAACCTTCAACCAACATGATAATGGTATTTATCCATAACATATTTACCTTGACCTTTATGCATTCCTAAGTCTTCGTGACATTATCATGAACCCAACCATCCTCCCTGTTAGAATTTAAGGATTCTAATAAATATGGATTTAATCAACTTACATATTATATAATGTTATAATAAATATTTAAATAAACATTACATGATAACATAAGTAAATAAACAAATACTTACATGAAATAAATAACACATGTGACATAGTATTTATAGTAGAAAACCCCAATAGGGTGAAAACAATTTTGAAAATAACCTTTTACTTGAGAGAATTTATTTTACACTCAATAAGATCACCTCCTTTTTTAAAACCCTATTTACCAAGGGTAAAAACAAATCACTTGATTTGCACACCTTTGATATATTTCCTAAAATATATTGAATGAGGACCTAAAGTCCTTTTTATATAAGGTGATCAGGTATGTCTCTCGACCCATCTTTTCAACCTAAAATGGTTGACACATACACATAGTTTTATAATATTTAATATTAAAAATATAATAACTTCATGATATTAAATATTTAACCTAAAATATATACCTAGGTTAGCATATTTAATAATAGAAATAAAAATATTTCATAGTATTAAATATTAACCTATATATTAGTAATGGACCCATATACATTAAGGGTTGACCAGTCCACTTAATCATTATGTTCTGTAACACTCTGATTTTGTATGCTAACTTGGTGAATGTTTTACATACTGTTATAGCTCTTGAAATGAAAGCAAACATGTTAAGATATGTTTTGATCTTAAGAGAATGTGTTGCTAATTTGGATTCTTGCATACTGTGGCTTATTGCATGGACAACAAATATTGTACTTGTATGTTTGCTGATGTGACGACAGATTGTCGTATAATTGCTTGCTCTTGTGCTGATTGACAGCATACCCTGAATCAATTCCATTGATTCAAGTATGCTGAGGTCCTCTTGTGTTTTCTATGTTAATTCACACTTGAACTGGACTAGGATTATTATAAGCGTGCGGCAACGATTCACTGAGTGTGAATAGCTAGCACGAAAATGCCAATGATAGGGGTTCGATTCTTGAACCTTATCTTTGTCAAATTCGGGACCTCGTGGGGCGGCCTGGACACGGGTGGCCTTGGCATGTAATCGGAAGGACGGAACGTCCTGCTCTGCGTTAACGTGGATGTTAGCAAGGGGCTGGAAGGAAGTTGTTAGTGTTAGTGGTTAGTGTGAATTAAACCTAAACTAACCCTAAGACCTAACATACATCCTACACTACTATCCTAGTGGATTTTTAAATTATAAAAAAAAAAAAGAGGGAAAAATAAATCTAAATCCTAAAACCTAAGGTCTAACTAAGACCTAGGTCGAATGAACTATGTAACCTAAAACTAATCCTAAGCTAAAGGGGTACGCAGACCCTTGGGAAGAAAAGGATAAGGATGGATAGGAGGCATTCATTGGCATTTATGAACTGTCCCTTCGGGGACGGCGCCAGTTTTGGCGGGACAGGTAGGAGATAGAGGTATCCATTTGGAAGCTTGGCTAAATTCATTTGCATGGAAAAATTTGAAAATTGGAGACTTGCCAACCCAAGTGGAGGTGGCGTAGAAAATAAGGAAAAAGGGCGAGCCTTTATTGCATTAATGGTTCTTGGTCCTCGCGACCAGCTCGCCTTGGGAAGTGTATGAGGGAATTTTGATTTTCATTTTTTGTTGATTCGAGCTTTTGCAAAGTTGCTCTGCATTTGGTTTCTTGGTCTGGTTCAGTCGAACCAGCTCTTGCATTCGACATTTTCTTGGAAGTTTTGAGGCTGTTGATCAGCCAAGAAGAAGGAAGAAAGTGCTGGGAATATTGTGTTGCCGTTGTGGAAGAAAAACGCGGCAAAACGAAGCTTTCTTCGAGTTCTGGAAAAGAGATTACAGGCATGTTAAGCCCTTCTCTTTAAAATCTTTGCTTGATTTAAATGTTTCATTAAAACAACCCTGCTCTTGGGTTGGGATTGCTTGATTGTTTTTGAGTTGATTTGGAAATGGATTTGTTGATTCTTGCCTTCTTTTCCTTGGAAAATGATATGAAATGGCTCTGGTTGCTCGGCCTTGATTTGTTGTTGCTTAAATTTGGTTGGAATAGGAATTACCGTTGTGGTTGCTGACAGTGTTGTAGAAAGAAATAAACATTTTCTTCCTCTGTACATGTGGTATGGAGTGGACAGGCTGTTTAAACTTTTTCTTATAATGTAATCGTTCTCCTTGATGTTGTGCTTGGAACTGCTATTACATGTGAAGAGAAAAATGGAATTTCAGTCATGTTATGTTGCTATGATATGGGTTTCCTTCCTTTCTTGCTGTCATTTTTGGAAATAATGGGGTACAGTCGTCCCCTTGCTGTTGTGGTTAATCCGTCCTTGCATTTGATTGGTTGGAAACACTTCCACGACGTGCTGGTTTGTTGACAGTATGGTGTTTGAAATAGATATAATTCTTTCACTGTTCGTGTTGTTTGAAAGTGGAACAGGTGTGTAATCGTTCCTTATGGTGTAAAGGTTTTCCATTTAGTGTAATCGTTTCTTTACTGTGTATGTGGAACTGTCTTTGCAAGAAAAGAGGAAATGGAAATACAGTCGCATATATTGCTGTAATTTGGGTTCTGTTGAATCTTGTTGTCATTTTGGAAATGATACAAAATACTGTTATTGGTCGCTGAGTTCAGCTGTCCTTGTATTTCTGGAATGAAATGCTTTCCTGTTGTGCTGGTTGTTTAACAGTATTGGGAAAAATTGTCATATGTATCACGGGTCTGTACGTGTTAATTGAGTTATTTCTCTTTTGAAACCATAAGTTCTTTTGCTGATGAACTGGAATGAAAGAAGCGATGGTTGTTGAAGTTGTTTCATATTGAAATTTTTAAAGGAAATAGATTCTCTTCCTTCTACTGTCTTGGATTCTGATGAAAGTGGCATTCGGGTTCTCTACGAGTAATTGAACTCGAATTGAATTCAAGTATTAGCAACATTTCCATGGCTGTGCCTTTTCTTGTATAGGAAATGAGCAATTACGTTTTGGTATCCGTGAAAATAGGAAAAGTAGACTGTTTTTCCTTCTGAAGTTATTGATGGATTATATTTTCTCCTTGCTGTGAAAATAGGATGGTTTTATTGTGTTTTCTTGATACTGTTCGGTCTTCTTAATCAGACTATTGACGCAATTATAAACTAGTTTTGTATTCTGTGCAATGAATGATTATAATTTCTTCTTGCTGTAATGAAGGATGACCCCATTGCGTCTGGCAGTCGAAGTTTGACCTTCTGATATTATTTTGTTTTTACTATCTTGAGAATGCAAATTTGGCTGGAATGTTCATTGCTGTAGCTTGTTGGATTGCAGCTGTACTGGCTATGTGAGATGCTTATCAATGAGAACGTTTACGCTGTTATCTGTCTAAGTTGAGTTGTCTTGCTTAGAAAAACGTGATTGAATGTTTTTACTTCATTCTGAAAACAATGATTGTTCTTAATGAAATAGTAGAGAATGAATTCTTCTCTTTTTGCTATTTGGGACTCTGAAAGTGACATTGGAATTATAGTGTCTAAGACTCGGTCTTGCTGTAGGTAACAGCCATGTACCATTTGTTATTAAGAACTATATGTGTTCAGAGGCATAAAAGATTATATGAATATATATACTTGCGTGGTTGCAAATTTGTTGTTGGTTAGCTATACAGTGTAAGAAGTAAGGAATCTTCTAGTATAGCAAATACCTAGTATACATATTGATATGGCTTGCTCCACGATAATTATAATGTCTTACTAACCTGTTTGGCATTTATATGAACTGGAAATGAATGAAATTATTCTTGCTGCCAGAAAGTGAATTCCGAGTGGATTTTGTAAGTTTCACTCTGAACTGTTATATTGATTTGTCTTTCGTCTGGATTCCACTGTTAGGACAGTCATGTGGAAAGAGATAGAGATATGAATTAATGTTTTAGAAAGATGATCTTTCTTCTTTCATTCGGTTAGGAACCTGGAATTCGTGAATGAAGAATTTTATGGAGCTTAGATGAGAGCTACTATATGCATTGCTGTTCGCTTTCTTGTTTGTACTTGAATGCTTTAAAACTTAATGTGCTTCATGAACGGAAAGGGAAGTAATGGATTTATATTCAGTTAGTTTCATCCTTTGCATTTGTTATTAATGAAAGGCGTGGAAAAGATAACTGTATGCTGTATAGGCAGCAATCTACTTGAATTCCTAACTTTACAAATTTTGTAAATTGATACTTGCAATGATTATGTGAAAACGGGACAGCAGTCCCTTGGCTGGTTGTGATGATATTCTGATGATTTAGTGGTTATGCTGATCTCTCTTTTGTGCTTTTCGAGATTGATGTTTTGCTGTTGTTTCATAAAAGCAGGGTTCTTTTATGAAACTTGATTAGTTGAAGCATCTTATTTTAAGGATAAGTGCTTAATGTGCTCAGTTCATTGAACTGACCCGTGCAATTCATTTTGCAGATGGAATTTGATTAGAATGAAGACTTGGCTGTCTTCTGATGCCTCTTGATAAAATATAAATTAAATTGTAACTGTTGCTTTTATTCCTCTTTGAGGAATTGTGAAAGAAGAAAATATATTCTTCTGTCCATGAGTTGTATAGATGCTTTGTAAAAACTATACCCAATCAGTTGGATTGGCAAATGTACAAATTATGACTTGAAATATTGAATACAGTTACAAGTGTGATATTTTCAATAATTATATCAGTTTGATATTGTTATATAAATTGGGAATAAAATGTTACTTCTCGATTTGGAATTGTTTCGTAATCCTTGGATGGATGCTGAATTGAAACTGATATCTATTCTTACTTAAATACAACCTTTAAGTTGAACAATGCAATTAATTCATACTTGGGTAAAGATGAATTTTGAATTGACATTAAAAAGGATTAAGAAGAATATGATTTTATAATCAGAGGGTATTCAGGATTAGCTTAGGAGCTAAGGAATATCAATTTAAATTTGGAGTATTCGAACTTCGTTTTCGAACTCCATCATTGATCCCGTTTGATAAAAATTCAGATTAAAGGATATAGGATACATATATCCATAACTAATGATCCTTAACTATATAATGTTAAGGGGAACAAATGAGTTCATTTCTTGAAGTTTAGACCTCGTTTGAATGACGTCTAATAAGTTAATATTCTGAAATAAGTTGCAGTTGGAAACATCTTGGTTAAGTTTAATAGGTTAAACTTATTATGTCCGTCGGTACGGACTGCTTAATCTAATGATTAAGAAATAAACCAAGTAAGGAAATGTAGCTCTTCGATACGAAGGAGACGATACATAACGAACTAATGGACAGTTTAGTCCCTTTTAGTTATATACAACTGCAACGGAAACGAGGATCAAGGGATCAGCGTGGACGCTGAAAATTGCTTAAACTATTAACTCGTGGCTAAGTCACTTGGGCAGGATGTGTATTCTCGTTGGGAGAATTCTGCAGGACATTGGCATACGCCAGCTACAGCAAGGTGTCTTCATGAAGACGGGGTCTTCATGACGACACATTGTTGCAGCTGACATATAGCAATGCCCTCCCGAATTAAAACATTTAGAATACATAGGCTGAATGTGTAGATCTTAGCTGGGGTGGAGATAGGGTATGATTTGGTATACGGAGTGACTCCGGAATACTAAAGATAATCAGACACACGGAGTCGTGGGGTAACGACACCGTATGTCTGCGTATCTTTAGTTACCTGGAGTGCCTTCCTATACCCGCTCATATTACTGGCTGGAATCGAAAGTTTAAAACGGAACTTAAATGATGAGGACTGGTAGGAACTAGGAAAGACCATTCTAGATAACAGGTGAAGTGAAGTGAAGGACGTATTCCATAGATGTGTATCACATTCAGGAATATGATCATGCAAAGCATGTGAAAATCTTTGGCCAAAGTATCGCAATTGCTGGTTGCGTTGTCCTTATCACTTAATTTAAGATGCAGGATGTCAGATGAATATCAGTAACAGATATTCAGATAGGCTTCTTAAATGGATCACTTCGATAACCGGGGAAGGTTATGAGAACAAGTATATAAAATATACTATGCATAAACAAACATGAAGGATCGGTTGTTGCCGAGTCATGTACATGAAGGATCGGTTGTTGCCGAAGTCATGAAATGAAGGATCGTTGAAACTCGAGCCATGAAAATGGAAGATCGGCGAGTTCATCGAGTCATTTACACAGCATATAGAATCGTTATGAGATTGAATGGCATTGAATGTGTGTTCCATATTGTAAATATGTGAACAGGAACATTCGTTTTAAAAGAAATTGTATGATCCAAACTGTGTGGTTTGGGCAAGAGAACAATTATTAAATCTTGAACGTGTGTTTGAGTTTTATAATTCATAACAGAGAACGTTATAAAAAAAAAATTTCCCTTGTTTCGGTGTTTTAAAATGGGGATGTTACAGTTCCAACAATCCCCCTTAATGTTAAGTGGGATAACATAACATATGTCAATATATTACTTGCACTGTGGTACACTACAAGATTTACAATCCTTAAACCATAAAGCTTTTAGGCTAGCATATCGGTTGAAGAAATTATAACACCTTCATCATACTCAATTTACCTTTTGGTACAAAAGGATTTGGAATCCAAAAGATCATCCTATGATCAATGGCTAAGTATGATTTGTGATTTTTACATGTTCTCACATGTTCTCATAAAAGATTATGAACCGAGCATATAGGAGCCTTTCACAACCAAGGACCTCCTTAACAATATGCTTGTAATGGATGTTTACCAGTAAATTCAATAGCACTAAATATTTTACTGAAGACCTCCTTTAATATATTTCTACACTTCTTTCTAAAAAATTAGTCGATGAGGTATACATGCCTCGAAGGTATTTTTACACTTTCCCGAAGGTCTTTTTTTACACTTTCCCAAAGGTATTTTACAAATGCTTGAAGGTCTTTTTACAAAAACCAAGTTCCATTAGGAGGTGACATTGTCATGCACACTCCCCCTTAATGTAAACTATGAAAATCCAAGCTTTTCATGAAAATGACAAAACTTTGCATCACTCAAGGACTTTGTGAAGATGTTAGCAACCTTCTCTTTAGTCAACATAAACTTGATATTTATATCATCACTTAGCACCTTCTCATAGGTGAAGCGTATATGTATCTCAATTTGCTTCATCCTCTGATGTTGAACCAAATTGTTAATCAAGAGTAATACAACTCTGGCCACCGCATAGAAGAGGAATACTTCCTTTAACTTCCATGTGTATTTCTACTAACAACCACTGTAACCACATGGCTTCTTTACTTCTTCCATTGTACTTCTCTACCTCAGTAGAAGATATGGATACTATTGATTACATTTTTGTTCCAAGTAATGGTTCCTACACCAAAAAACTTGAGCATGTATTCAATATATTTTATAACACAACTTTAGTATGGTTAGAATCATAAAATTCATATAATATAGCATTTTAATTCTTAGTATAATGCAACCCATAATTGATTGTTCCTTTAATATGTCTAAAAATTCTTTTTATAGGATTCATATGATCTCTACAAAAGGTTCCTACAAAAACCTTGAAGTAATTCCTAATGTATATGAATAATTTGATCTATTTATAGTTACTCAAATAAAACTATCAACTAACAACGTATGTAAAATAAGATCAATCTTTTTCATTTGCAGATTTAGGATCAATATTTATTCCAACTTCCATTGAAGTAGAAAATGGTTTACAATCAATCATAAGAAAATTTTTCAATACAATGGTTGCATATATTTTTTTAAATAATAATAGAATGAAATAAAATCATATAAAGAACATGATGTGAGATACCTAACTCATTCATTTCAAAGTACTACTTAAAATTCTCTTTAATCCTATGAATTAAATTAGAATTGTCACCAGTCATATGCAAATCATCAACATATATACATATAATGATAATATGTGAGCCTTATTACTTAATGAATATATCATTGTTAGAAGAATAATTAACAAAACCTAATAGTTTAAAGAAGGAAACAATTTTTGCATACCAAGCTCTAAGAGCTTGTTTTAAACCATACAAGGATTTCTCAACTTACAAACATAGTTTTCTTTACCAGTTTCTTCAAATCCTTTAGGTTGAAATATGTAAATTTATTCTTTTAAATCATAATTGAAAAAAGTATTTTTCTAATCCACCTAGTGGATTTCCCACCCAAATTGAGTGACAATTATAAATAAGGCCCTAACAGTACTCATTTTAGCTATATGGGAAAATGTCTCAACATAATCAATACCAGGTTTCTAAGTGAAACCTCTAGCAACAAGTCTAGATTTTTGTTAATACTACCATCATCATTATATTTTACTTTGTATATCCACCTAGACCCTATAATACTTCGCGGCTTAGGTTCATACAAGATAATTAATACATGGTACATATGATGGCTTCTGGTCATTTTCCTAAGGTTAATAGGATTTTAACTTTCTAACATAGATTGAGCCTAATTTAATTTCTTATCTAGGAAGATAAGAGTTTTAAAAACATCTATAACATCAAAATATCATCATGACCATTTACTAAATCAAAATCAAAACCATCATTTAGAAGCATTTAATGAATTAACTTCAAGAGAAGAAGACAACACTTTTAATAGAATCAGATCTAAATTTTATAGATCTAAAGAAACTATTTGATCATAACTAATTATGTCATTACAATGCATACTAATTAACCTCTCATGATCAAAATAATAACCCGCAATATAAAGGGCTTTGCATTATACCCCATATTTATATAAAAATATTTTTGACCATATAGAAGTGAAGAAGAGACCCCTAAGAATGCATAACAACATCAAATTTCGAAAAAATAAATATAGACAAAGATCCAATCAAACTTAAATTTGACTTCTAAATGACCTTCGTAATGACTTATTTTTGGTTTGTTGTGATGTTCATTTCACCATCAATTTTAACACAATGAAAGTTTCCTAGAATCTACAAGCTTAAATTTGACATCTAAATGACCGTCATATTGTCTTATGTTTGGTCTATTGTGACGGTCATTTGACCGTCAAATTTAATGAAGCCAAAACTTGTTGTGTATTTCCAAAATGTGAAATTCTAAAATTTCTTCTTCTATATAATATTAGGAAGGTTATATTTTAATACATTATAATAAGATATTTAATTTATAATGTAAAAATATATACAATTTTTTAAAAAGAGGAATATAGTTCATAAAAATTTTAAACTATAGTATTTTTTTATATAAAAATACATAACTCTTATTAAATGGGTTTAAAGGACATAGACTAGGTTAAAATAATTTTACCAGTACAAGTAGATTTATTAGAGTATAGATTGACGTACATATATTTTACAGAGGGGACAAGTAATTTCACCTAGCTAATGAAATAAATTGAAATCCCTATTTTCATGAACCTTGTCTCCTCCTTCCTTTACTCTAAATTTTACCCCGCACACATTTAAAACTATGGAAAGATTTCAAAATCTTTTATATAATTCATGCAAGCTAAAAACTTTAAAACTTTTATGTGTCCATAACTACCAATATTTTAATAAATATTTTCCACACTTCACCGGGCCACCAATAAACTAGTCCTTTTTTGGTTTTTTTAATTCTTCATTTTTACTTGAATTCCACATTTATACCTGAAATATTAATTTATTATATTCTCCACTCCCACTCTTATATAAAATAAAACATTTAAATAAGTTTATATATATATAGTTTTTATAAACTATAAGATATAAATAAATATGATTCAAACTTAGGTTTGTTTCTTCTTCTTTTAAACTATATATGCCTAAATTTATAACTTAAGTTTAAATATGATTTAAAATTAGGCTTAAAATATGGTTTGTTGACTCTTCCCCCAATCCCATGTAACTTTAATATGGTTTAAGGCTTTTAGTATATAGTTTTTTTCCCAAAATTATATCAATTTTAATATGATATTTATATAAATTATTATATAAACCTTATTCTTTATGTTTTTCAATTTAAAAAAATATAGTTATAGATTAACTATAAACTATAGTTTTTCAAATCAAATTCTTTTAGAGGGGTCCAAAGAACACGAGTATGAATTTACCTTCCGAAATATTTAACCGCAAACATTTGAAATCATAGAAAACATGAAAATTATTTCATATAATAATAAAATCCTTTCCTTTTTTATGTGATTTTCACACAAGTAAATATTTGAAACCCCTTTCACTGTGCACACATCAATCTCCATAAAAATATTAATTCCATATAATTTACAAAATTTAAATAAAAGTAAGAATCATATCATATCGCATCTCATCCTAAAAAATTAGGGATTTAAAATTAAAAAACCCTAAAAAATTTACCAAGAGTTTAATTGCACAAATGTAGTGCCAAAATAAATTGGAAAAAAAAAAAGGGACCAGATACTTTTAAATACCCTTTTAGGTTAGTTGAAAAAACCCGTACAAATTAAATAAATAAAATACAAAACATTTGATCTTAATTTATTTAATTTACCTCGCTCTATTACCATGTTAGAATTTGAGGATTCTAATAAATACGGATTTAATCAACTTATATATTATATAATGTTACGATAAATATTTAAATAAACATTACATGATAACATAAGTAAATAAAGAAAAACTTATAGGAAATAAATAACACAGTGACACAGTATTTATAGTGGATAACCTCAATAGGGTAAAAATCACTTTGAAAATAACCTTTTACTTGAGAGAACTTAATTTACACCCAATAAGATCACCTCCTTTTTAAAACCCTATTTACCAAGAGTAAAACCAAATCACTTGATTTACACACCTTTGATATATTTCTCGAAATACATCAAATGAGGACCTAAAGTCCTTTTTATATAAGGTGATTAGGTATGTCTCCGACCCACCTTTTCAACCTAAAATGGTTGACACATACACATAGGTTTATAATATTTAATATTAAAAATATAATCATTTCATGATATTAAATATTTAACCTAAAGTATATACCTAGGTTAGCATATTTAATAATAGAAATATAAATATTTCATATTATTAAATATTAACCTATATATTAGTGATGGACCCATATACATTAAGGGTTGGACAGACCACTTAATCATTATGTTCTAACACTCTCTTCATCCTCTATGCAATCACAAAGAAGTCCAAATCGACGTTGTATTTAATTACCACCAAATTTCCCTATTGACGTCGAGTTATCTTAACCGTTGTTGGTTTCCCCCTTCATTGGCATCGGTCACCCGATTGACGCCGGTCTCTATGTTATCTTATTCACTTAACTAGAAAATCCTCAAAATACCCCTCAAAACATCTGCAAGCCTCACAAAATCTCATCCAAACCTCGATACCTCACCTACAACCTCAAAATAGACCTTTCCAATTCTTTTGGTAGACACAAAGAGATATTGAACACCATTTTTGAAATTTTATCATTGCCCATCCTAAACCATCATCATTCATACTAGAACCAACATCGGTCACACCCGACCAAGGTGTCGGTCTATGTGCCTAGTAAAACTACCTTAGAACAACAAGCTTACTAATCACCCAAAACCAAATCAAACTTCATCAAATCTTACCTGACTGACCTCCTGTGACCCTCGACCACCTACCCAACTCGTAGCTTGACTCATAACTTTCACCAGTTTAGTTATCAAGAATTTAATTAGATTAACATGTATAGTAGTATGAGATACATAAATCAGATCATTATCATTAAATTCTTTTATTTTCATGTTTAGTTATTTCATATTGAGTTATATATCGGTGGATTGACAACCGTCAAAGAAGTATCACTCTTTTGGATCTAGCTCATGCTAGGAAGTCCACTTAACTTTGCTATTAATGGTATCTTGTGGTCTTGTAGTGTATTACAAGTATTTCCTCCTAGCCAAAATGAATCTCACACAATCAACTTGGATAGAAAATCAGAAACACGCACACTCACCTTTAACCAATGTGATAACATGCATTTGTCCACAACCTATTTACCTTTATCTATTTCATTACCTTGAATAATTTTCTGAAACCCATAGCATGCATGTATTCCAATACCAATCAAAGTACCATGGTCCCTTCTCTTGGTTTTTGCATTGTTCTAGGTTTGGTTTCAAGGTCCCGTATTTTTTTCTTCCATTATTCTACCTTTGTATACTATCGGGATATTTTTGAAATCAACTAATTGTTCCAAATCTTCATTATACTTAGGGTTTTACTTTTTTATTTGCTTGAGTCATTTATTTACTTTACTATTATATATAATTATTGTAGCATACATAAGATTTTAATCTAAGTAATCTACACACTATTTTATTTTGGTTAAATCACTATGTACATCTAATTCTTTATTTTCTCTTGTATTTTTGAGTTTTTATATCATTTATCATTTTGCAAGTATTAATGTGTTATTCGGAGTATGTGTGGTTACTTGTAATTATTTAATTCATAATAATCCCCTACATCAAACCCTTACTTTATATATATTTTGGACATCATAGCTCATATATATATATTCTTCCAACCTTCTATAATTCTCTCACAGTCTAAGTGAGATTCACATATATAGCGTGATGGGTTTTGATTGATTACTCAAGACTATTTTGAAACTTGTATTTCATGTTCACTACAATTAAGGCCTTCTCCAAGCTTTTAGACTTTCTTGTGGTCATATATTCTCTTTTATTAGTCATCAACCATCCTTTTAATTTAGGTCGTTTGTTTCATCTTTATCTCTTAGAAAAATTAATTATTTATACTAGGAAAAATGTTCCAAATGTTATATTCAATAATATTTATGATCATAGTAATTTTTGGAGTGGTATCTTTACTCAAATTTAAATGGATGATCAGGAGATCATTTCTTTTTATATTAATCGTCATCATTTTTGGGGTCCAATCCTTTAATTTCTTATCGATTCCCCCAACACTTTAAACCAAAATGGTGTAGATTTCATCTCCATTATTATATAATCACCTTTTTTAGTACATGTCTCGCATGTAGCATTAGGACCTCCAAATCCATCAAAAACTTCATGTTAAACCCCCTTATATAAATAATGATCCCCATATGCCTCAATATGCATTAGCAATATAATTCAACAAAAAGCTTGTTTCTCAAAGATTATAGAAACAAATTCATGGTATTAAAAACATAGAGAAATTGAATTACCTAGTATAGATGTTGGATATGTGATTTCCTTGTTTCATCAATAACCTCATATTGGAGATATCCATTGGATAACCATGCTCATAAGTAAAGAAGATATTCAAATTGATAAATAGTATAAACAACACATTTTAATATTTAATTTTATAGGTTTTGATTTCCATCATATAACATATAGAAAATTGTATCCTTATGTCACACAGTTCTCTTAACATTTGTAAATCCTTTTAAACAAAAAATAATCACTCAAATGAACCCAAAACATAATCTCAAAAATTTATGGACTATGAAAGAATCTAAATTATCAAGGAATAACATATTTACATATATTAATTTTGATATCCCATGATGATTTTCAAGGTGGTGGACATGTTAAAAATTTAGAGATCCCATAACTTTTAAACCTCAAACTTACTTATACAAGTTAAATCCCCTCTACCAATATAATATATAACATGAATATTACTTACCATTTTTGGGGGAGTAAAGTGAGTGCCAACAAACTTAACATTACTATTGAATAATATTTAAAATTGACACAAAATAAATTAGAAATTTATATAAAAAAATTTAAAAAGAGGTAATTATTTTTATTAAATAATGGAAACCCAACTAATATATTATGATTAAGTCATGTCCTCTTATCACATAGAATGTTTGAGGTTCTAGTGTAAATAAAATATTTTCTTAATAAAATCTCTTTAAAATATATATTCAAATATAAAATTAAACATCTACCCATTTCTTCTTATTTACCTTTAGTATTAATATCCACAAATACAATAATTAATAATTATTCATTAAACTACTTGACAACACATGAGATGCAAAGATGTTGTAGGACTTTGAGAACACAGTCCCATATCTCTTTGTTTTCGGAGTATCAAAATGAAACCTGTTATTTCTAGTATAGAGAGATATACATGCTAGCATAGTGTGATTTTGATGTGTTTAATTTTTTTGGGTTGTTATTAAGGACGTAAAAATATAAATGGATTAAAATACATTCAAAACATTATCTTTTATATGGCTTTTAAATTTAAAATTATAAAAAAATAATAAATTAAATACTATACATCAATAAAATAAAATTATATTTAGATTATTATATATAAATATGTTAAGATGGGTTTTATGGAATGGGCAAGTTACTTTTTTTTTAACATAGGTAGTCCCATGATAATTTTTTGAGCTTCTACAATAATACAAAAATCTTCGCCATAAAAGTGGGATTGTTGTATTTTTTAGAGGAGAGTTTGTTTCCTTGTTAAAAAGGAGGATCAGACTATTGCACAACCCACTTAGAAAATTTGGATAGAATTTTCACCAATTGGAATCATGTTTATGGTGGGGTTCTATAAAAGTAAATTGATTGCTAAATTTATTTGTAAATTCTTATAAATTAACAACTAATTAAAATTACGTTTCTATGGAACTATATTTGTACGCATAGCTCACTCCATGGAACCACTACCTTAATATATTTGACCAAATCTAAACACTTTTTGGTTTTATTTTTAACTTTTTTTCTTAATATTTCGTATAGAAATAGATCTTACATACAAGTGTTGCTTTGTTACACATTGAGACTATGAATTAAGTTAAATTCAAATGTTACACTTAAAAATCTTCTTCTACATGGCCACAAGTCTACACTGGGAACTAGGATCTTCTCCAACAAAAATAGAGCTAGAGGTGTTAATTAATTCTTTCACTCTTAGGGTTGGGTACTAAAAATGCTAAGTAACAATTTTCTTTGTCATAAATCCCTTTCTAGATTTTTTACTTCTTTTACATTAATAAATTACTTCTCTAATGCCTCCTAAATTATAATATAATAAATTCCAATGTACATTTTTGTTATAGATGTAATCAATGATTTTATGGTCAAAACTCTTGTGTATATTATAATGTCACATAGAAAAATATATTGCAAAACAAAGTTTAAAAATAATACATAACCAAAATACTACATAGAAAATCCTATAATAAATATAGTAAAAGAAAAGAGTACAATACAAATGTTACTCAATTATCTTAATTACTTTCACATCCCCAAACTATGCATATATTATTTTCAGACATTCTCTAAATCTGGTGACTGTTTAAACACTGATTAATTAGTATATCTTTACGTTTTTGATAATACATATATTATTACTATTATTTTAAATTACTAATTTCAGTTGATTTCATATATAGAACATTTAATGCATTGGGTATTGGTCATTTACATTGTGAAAATTTGATACGTGTGCACCCTAATTATGAGGAGCACAATGTTACTTGAACAATTAGGAGACTAGTATGTTATCTTATACCATAAAAATTATGCTTGCAATTACATTTTGGTAATAGTTTATCTCAACCGAGATCGCACTCAATATGAAAAATTAATCTAAACAACTTGATAATAATTATGCTTGAAATTACATTTTGGTAATAATTTAGCTTGGTCAAACTCAGTACTAATTTGAGAAAGTAATTTTAAAAAAATTACAATATTTTATATAATTTGATAAAGTAATGTAAACAACTTGCTCAATGTGTTATATTATTATATAACTAGCAATACCTTCATGAATGGCTCTCCAAGGTTCCAATACTAAATCACTTTTCATGAGGATATATAAGAGTCACCTAACAAAATACCATTTGAGACATTATATATGGGGTGACTCGTTTTTATATAAAGTAATTAAATGCCTTCCCCATAACATATAGAGGATATATATCGTTTAATGTAGTGAATTGTAATTATTAAGTGGATTTGGGAAATTTAGCGTGGCGAGACCCATTTTTGACTCAGACTTGATCTAAGATACCCACCTCTTGACCGAGGATCAAGTCTCCCAGATAGCTAAGCTTGATTGATGAGATTAAATTAGAAAGGAAGGTTACAAATGTATACTTGAGAAAGTGGTGGCACAAATAAAAGTCGACCTCTAATTCTTGACTTAGATTTATTTTTGGAAGATGAGACAATTAAGTTCACGGGGACCGGGAGATAGAAAATGAGTTTTTGGGGACTCAAAATATTGGATAAGTATAAGAAGGTGCGTGGGCGCGCAAATCCTAGTTGAAGAAGGGGTGCATAAGGTGAAGGCATGCGAATAGGGTTTTAGAAGGATTTAGCATAACCTATGGTATGCGCACAAGGCAGAGTAAGGGTTTTGGGACTTAGCTATATTTGACATTCCTAGAAGAACATGGGAAAACATGACCCGATGTGCATGCAGAGTGGATAAGGTGCCATCCTTGAAACTTAGTGCTTGATGAAAAGAATTTTCCTTACAATAAAAGGATCCGAAAGACATCATTGCGAAGAGTGGAGAGCTTGGATCTGAAATAGGCATTCTTCCTGGAGGACCACCTTGGACACTGGAAACCAATACATAACTTCATAAAGGCATGGAGGTGGTTTTGAGGCTATATATACAAGCACTCGGTAGAAGAAAAGGTGCATTGGTGAAAAAGAAGTAGAGTAGATGACAGAGATGAGAAGCGAAGCTCTACTGCCAGAAATATCATGGAGAGTTCTATGGGTTGGGTTTAGAAGATCTCGTAGGATTAATGCAATACCAAGGTGGTGCATTTTTGTTTTTCTTTGTAATACGAGGGACCTATGTCCAGCTTTTGATGCATGAATTTGGTCTAAACTCTGTCATATTGATATGTGATGGCCTCAATGAATGTAATGGGGTTATCAAACATGTTGACTATGAATATATGTGGTTCCTGGTTTATACTTATATCTATATGGATATGTGTTGTGTATATTCTTTATGAATGTATGTAAACCCTTGTGTATTTCCTTTCTTTTAAGGTCTATATTTGTATTCTATTAATTCTTTCCTTTTCGAATGGATGCATTAGTCTAGAAACTCATCATAATCCCATAAGATGAATGCATGGTTCTTTCCATTCTTCGCATTTAAGTATTTGTCATAGATGATGCATTCTCAGACAACTCACACAAAGGATGGGTTCAGTGCCCGTGCATGCCTTCGATGAGAGCCCAAAGTGCCTTTTGGGTGATAGGTCAAAGACACATGGGATTTTCCTATTCTTGAAGGGTAAAAAATGACTACATCTTGGTTCCATTTCCGGGACCTCTTTTTGAAGTTGTTGTGAGAAATTGCATTTATCTTTTTCCTCGTGATGCATGATGACAAAAACTTGACCTTAGACAAAGTGTTTAAACATGGTTCAAGAGCATGGAGAATGAATTTTCTCAAAGATTCAACACTAGACCTAAGTTTGATATGTGTAGATGGGTAGAAGAGAACCTATACCATGAGTTGTATGAGAAATTTTATTTCTTCCCAAAGAGAACTATATAAATGGCTTCCAACATATGCATCCATATCAAGCTAGTACTATAGATCATGTGAGTAGACCGAAGTTGACCTGTCGAGAGGTCAGTAGGATATAGATCTCGACTTAGATGCATGTTATTGATCACTGGTGGAAGAGGGTGTTGACCAATTATATTATTGAATATGCCATTTCTATGTATTCTTTCCTAGAAGTTACTGAGTTTGAATTTTTGAGGGAGCTTAGAGGATCATTTTTACATGTTATTCCTTTGGATATGAAGATCTTGGCCATTAATTTAAGTTTAGAAGCATTCCCCATGGCCTACTAAAGCTTCTTTGAATGTTGGGAGAGGAAGATAGGGTGGAGGAAGATGGCAGACATTGCGGCTAAAAAGGAAAGGGAGGAGAGATGACTCAAGTATAGCAAAGCTCGTGAAAGGGAGATGACTAGACAACGCAAGGTTACAAGTGTGATGGATCTATGGAGGTGGACATTTTGGGAAGGATTTTAGGTTCACTCAGAGGACATGGAGCCTAAGTAGTCTATGCTACCCCATCTTGGCAAGTGCAAGAGAGAGGCCCCTTCAGCTTCTAATGAGATTTCTTCACATGGAGAGAGAAGATTCGTCGGCACGCATTTGAACCCACTTGGTGGCCAACCCTAGTGCTTGGTTTTCCATTAGACAATATCACAAACCATCGGCACGTAGTTCATTGGGATGTTGGGAATACTAGGAACACCCAATTCTAGTCCTTTACATACTACGGGAGGTGGATCTTGTGGGTCAAGAGGAAGAAGACGTGGTCGATCCGGTGGATCTGGTGGAGGAGGAAACACCTGGAGGGAACCAAAGCTATACATCGGGAGGACAAGGACCCCGGCTACCTCCTATGTGTTATTTGAGATGTCTTTACACTTACCGGACTACGAGGGTATTGAAGATGCTGCATAACATGTGCACAAGTTTTAGTTACTATGGCACACAAAGGGGATCACTACCCAAGAGCGGAAGGCAAGTCAGTTTGCAACAACTTTTCCAGGCACATGCATAGTTGGTATAGGAAGTATGAAACCCATTTGACGGTGGTAAACTACATTGCTTTGAAGAATGAATTCTTAGCAGAGTTCCATATCCCGCAGTTTAAGCGAGAAAAGAATCGGTGCTCTGAAGGATATCTAATAGGGAATGACAGAGAGTGTGTAGGAGTATGATGTGTGTTTCAAGACTCTCTTATCAAAACTATCCTATGACATTCATCCTTCTCAACATGCTCAATGGTTTTTCTAAGGATTTATAACAACATTTAGAAGGGCATTATCACACAAGACTTTCACTAACCCGTGAGAGGCATTGGAAGCTACTTTGCATGCCGAAGTTGTTTGGGGCGTAGATACTAGTGTTAGTCCTTTCCTAGAGGCTCAAATTTCTACAATGACCAAGCAATTGGAGAAGGTTTCTGCAAAATCGGTGCATGAGATTCGTAGGGATTTAGTGTATAAAGCGTGAAGTGGGGGAAATGCAAAGGATAGTTGCCCTCGAAGTTGGTGCATGCTATGTTGGTAGACTATGATATTTTCCATGGGGATCATGATGCAAGTATATGCCTGTCTACTCCAAAGTGCGTAATCCACAAAAAATTTTCTTACTATTACAAGATATGTAGCTATACGACCCATGATACCAAGGATTGTAGACTCGATTGATCAAATCCATAATGCTACTAATCTGGGTGTGTGCTAGACTAGCCTTATAAGTAGTTCAAGGGATGATGACCGACATTGTGAAGGGCACGCAAATGGAGGAACATGTGGAAGTGGTTTCTTTAGAGGATTTCATAGTCGCAAGAACCAAGGAGGAGGAAGAAGTGAGTTCCCATGAGGAACATGTTATAACTATGGGTCTACAAAACATTATAGGTGTGAGTGTCCTTATTTATTACAAGTGCTCATGGTGTGGGAAAAAACATAAGTATGAGGAATTCCTTGATTTGTTTGAGCACATGAGCTTACATCACTTTAAGGAAAAGAGAAATGGGATGGAGATCATAAAGAAGGTTGATGCATGGGGGATGCCAAGAGTGGTGCATGAGTCGGGGTTAGAGCCTGTTCTAGTGATAATGTAGGTACATTCCACGCATGCTAAGGAAGTACCAAGGAAGAGGACTCTGGTTTCAAGAGAGGAATTGGTACATAGGAAGTATCTAGATCCTGCTCACCAGAAGGAAGTATATTAGGAGACTATGGATGTCATTCAAAGTTTACAAGGAGAGATTTAGTGTGCAAAGGAGCAGTACCCATGCAACAGAGCAAAGAAGGAATGTTGAGGCTCCACAGAAGGACCTAGATGAAGTCAAATAAGTGTGTAAAATGTTAAGGAAAGAGAATATAATTCCCTTATTAGGAGAATGGTTACGAGGGAGAAGGTACCATGCACGAACAAAGCGTGAGAGGTAGGTGTTGCATGTAAACCTTCCTCCCCATAGCCTCGACTATGACAAGGAGATCACATTGAATGTAGTTGTGGATGGTTGGTTGTTGAGTAACATATTGATTGACATGGGAGCAGAGGTCAATGTTCTCACATTGGATGCATGACATCAAATGGGAAGGCCTGCATTACAACCATCTTCGAATGTGTTTTATATGGAAAACAAGACAAAGGTAATTCCCATTGGAGTCTTGAAGGATGCATTTATCACCATTCACAAGGCCAATCTTACTAGAGACTTCAAAGTCTTGGTGCTCACCGAAGTAGACAATTTTCCAGCATTACTTGGGTACCCATTGTGTTATAAGAACAATGTCGACCTGCAGTTTAACAAGGGTTATATAAGATTTGAGAACAAAGAGGAAAGGGTGGTCATCCCTTTGATGATGTAAATTCAAAGTGCCTTATATGGAACCCTTAGGAGAGGAAGTCCTTGATAGAATCTATGTGCACTCAATCACGTGACACTCGAGATAATTCACCCTATGAAGGAGTTATCTAATTTGAAGATGCTTGATGTGTGAGTGATACAACTATTATAGCATGCGACAATTGGGCACACAGACCTACGAGTTAATTGGGTGAAAACAAAGAGAATCTATAAAAATGGTGACAAAGGTGTGTTCGGTTAAGTTCCTAGGAGGTAACAAGTTTCCCAAATACTCTGGAGTGGCCTACCCCGAGATTTTATTGCAGGATATAGAGGTGTAATGGAGGAATGAGAGTGAAAGATAGGGGATGTTGAACTATATCTTTCTTGGAACTGCAACACGTTGGTGGGCTACACACCATGAGAATCTCTTGGAATGGCATGAGGTGAGGATCACATTCTCAGTTAGGTTCTCCAGAAGCAACGTGCCCACCACCATACAATACTATCATGGAAAGGAACCCACCTTGTCCCATGTCCAAGCTTGTGAGAAGGCCTAGATCGGAGGCATAGAATCCTTACCACCATCATTATGGGTGCATAAACTATATTCCACATTACAAGGTTGTGCGTGCACATGGTATATCCACTTAGAAACATGCCACTAGATAGGTAATTGGCAAGAATTAGTGGATGATCTCATTCAAGCCTTCGAGTATAGGAGTACCAAGCCATCGGTGGATAAGGTGTTACAAGTAATCAAGCACCTTACAATGGGAGATAGTGCTATGGTAGAAGATAGGCTATTGGAGCTACTAGGTGAGCCTTATTTGGAGATGTGCCTCAATGAAGAGGAATCAAAGGAGATGTAGCTTGAGTGCGCATGCATGGAGAAGGAAAAGGGGAAGATGGTTTATGTGATCGATGGTGAGGATATGCAGAGTCTAGATGTTAACCATTATGTAAGTATGTGTGAAGTTATAGATAGCATCGATGAGTGAGCACACACCTACCATGAGCCCTTGAAAACAAATAAGGTTAACACTGGAATGGAGATAAAACTTAAGGAATCCATTGTCGAGACTATTGGTTAGAAAATTAAGTTTCAAAGGTCATTGATCCGTTGCATAAGTTCCAGGATTTTTTTCCTTACGGGTACTATGAACACAAAGGATTTCACCATTCCTTGGGAAAGATGAAGATCAAGTTGAAGGAAGGTGCGCACTCGATTCAGAAGAGGCCTTATCGGATGAATCCTAATTTGTGTGCACGGGTTAAGGAAGAAATATATAAAAATGATAAAGATCTAGTGTTATTGAGGTAGTGGAAAAATAAGAATGGATAAGCCCAATGGTTATCGTATTAAGAAGGATGGTAGGATAAGAATTCATGTTGACTACATGGATCTGAATGTAGTATGTGTCATCAATAATTTCCCAACCCACTTTATTGAAGAAATTTTTGAGTGAGTAGCCAAGCATGAAGTCTACTCTTTTAGTGATGGGTTCTTAGGGTACCACCAAGTCTGGATTGTAAAGGAAGACCAGAGAAAGAAAACTTTTTCCACTACATGGGGATTTTTTTCCTACACGGTAATGCCTTTTGGATTGAAGAATGTGTCTGTTGTGTTCTCATGCATTATGGTACAAGCATTTCAAGACTTCATCCATAAGTTTCTTCAAGTTTACCTAGATGACTGGACTATGTATGGGTTAGTGAAAGACCATTGTGACAACTTAAGGCTAATGTTTGAGAGATGTTGGAAATTGAGGATATCCCTCAACATTAAGAAATGTGTCTTTGCCACTCCATTTGGAACCCTATTAGGACACATTATATGCAAAGACGGTTTACTAGTAGATCCCACTAAAGTTGCAGTTATTGTAGGATTAGGGGAGCCTACTAGTCAAAGTGCATAGTGCATGGATTCCTTGGGCATATGGGGTATTATAGGAATTTCATCAAGGGATATGCCGTGATCACTGTACTTCTTGGAGGAATTATTAAAACACAAAATTTCCTTTCATTGGGGAGAGGCTTAGTAGAAGGCATCTTACACTTTGAAGGATAGGATTGTCACGGTGCCAATATTACATTTTCCTTCTTGGGAGAAGCCTTTCCATGTGCATGTCAATGCCTCAGGGACAGCTATGGGAGCATTGATAGCATAACCTGGTGAGGTAATTGTTGATCATCCCTTGTTCTTTGCAAGTAGAAATTTGACACCAGCGTAAAAGAATTATACAACTACTCAACGTGAAGCATTGTCTATGATCTACACACTACATAAGTTTAGGAAATATCTATTAGCAACACCATTTATATTCTACACGGACCATATGGCATTGAATTAATTAGTCAACAAACCCATTCGACAAGGTCGAATATGTCATTGGGTCCTTCTATTTAAGGAGTTTGAGTTTATAGTGGTGGTGAAGCCAGAAAGAGAAATTATAGGCCTAACCATTTATCAAGAATTAACTCAGGATAGGACATGAAAAACAGAGAGGATACCATGTCGACATGTAATTTTTAGGTTGCAATGTGTGCCCTCGACTTGGAATATATCACAAAGTATTTTTAGAAAAAGGTGTGGCAATCTGGAAGGGATGAAGGATCTAAAAATAAAACAATTAGCAATACGTGACGTACCTTACATTTTTATGAGTGGAGACCTATATAATTTAGGTCATGATGAGGGTTCTCTCGATGTGTATTAGAGCATGATCATGTGGAAATTATGGAGGAAGCATATGGTGGGATTGCAGGAGGACACTACGCAGTGAATGTTACCATACAAAAGATTTTATTAGCTAGGTTGTGGTGGGAAACCATCTACAAATATTGTAGTGTGTTTTGCAAGGCTTGTGACCATTGTTAGCACCTTGGCAAACTTGTAAATAGAGATGAATGCCCTTGTGACCAATAGCCAGCGCCGAACCATTTAAAAAATGGGCAATCACCTTTTTAGGACCAATTACGCCATCTGCATAAAGGGTTGATTCATGGTATATCATCACTTGCACTAATTACTTGACACGGTGGGCAGAGGTAGTGCCTACAAAGGATTACACCATAGTGATAGCTGCTAGATTTTATAGGAAACATATTTAGTAGATATGGTTTCCCTTTAAATTTAAAAAGTGATAGGGTGCACACTTCCTCAATTAAATAATCGGGATTCGTTAGTAGAATTTAAGTGGCCCATCCTAAGGCTACCCCATATCACCCTCAAGGAAATGGAATTGTTGAGGCATTTAACAAGATACTAAGTCACATGTTAACAAAGATTTGTGACATTGAAGACAAGATTGGGATGAAAAAGTACTAGTTATTCTATGGACAGAATAACCTAAAAAGGTTGAACAATGTCACACCGTTTCAATTGGTGTTTGGCATGGAGGTTATTTTACTATTTGAATTCATGTTACCATCATTTCCTATAGCACACACAGGAGGGTTAGCTAATGAGAAAGTGTTGGAAGAAAGAATTGATAAGTTAATGCAGTTAGACAAAAGGTGATCACTTGCTAGATGGAGTCAGAAGACAAAAAAAGAAAGATAAAAGGCATGGCATGATCATCATACCAAGAACAAGAAGTTTGAATTTAGAAATTTGGTGTTGTTGTATGATTCCAAGTATATGTTCCATCGTAGGAAGTTGAAATTCCAATGGTTGGCACCTTACATCATCTCGTACATTCTCTATTCAGATTCTTACCGATTCTACAAGCACTAGATGGGATGAGGTTACCTAGTAACTTCAATGGGAGTAGGTTGAATCCATCCTATAAATAAGTCTTCTTGGTGATTGTAAATAAGGCAGTATAGCTTAGGATTTCCTTTTATTTATTTATTTCATGTGTTTCCCTTTTTCGTTATTTATCCCTTATCATTGTGTGTCGGTAACCACCTTAATTTCAAAAGGTTGTGTATGCACAAAGGACCACACATCAGTTAAGTGTCGGGTGGAAGAGAATAATGTGGAATAGTGCAAAGTTTGAGCATTAGATGTTGCATTTAATGGCCTGGTTGGAAGAGAAAATCAAGTGATGTTGAGAAAGAACGTGGAAAATTTGGATGAGAATGGTTGGTGTCGGAAAATAATTTGAAAAAACCACGCACAAAGAAGGAAAAATCCCGGGAACAACATGAGGTATGTCGAGCAAAAATCAGGTGGATAGAAGAAGTTCCTTTAATGTTGTTGACACACACATAAGATTATTTTGTCGAGGTTAGATTGTTTGCACACTAGAACTATGTAATTTTTTTCATGTGGGATTGGGCATGTGAGTAAGGGTGCTTAATGCCGGCTTAGTGGAAAAAGTTGCATTTTGTGTTAAGCACGATTGTAGAAGGCATATCATTTAATGCTTGAAAGAAGGAAAAGCTATAAATAAGGAGTTAGGCACATCATTATTTTACCTTGTGATTACGAATTAAAAGAAGCTCTCATAAACTAGGGCATCCAAAGAGTTGTGTGAAGAAGAATATGAGAAATCTAAAGTGTGTGACTAGGGTAGATCCGCAAACTAGTGTGGAAGGAGTACATGGGAAGGGAAAAATTGGTTCGGAAGTGCCATCTTCTAGAAGGATTTTTCCAACTAGGGTTTAACGGCTAGGGCATGGAGTTAAAAGGGTTTCTTCACAAGGTTGATCTTTGGGATTGGACAGAGTGGTAGAGCAAAGCAAGGGGAAGGATTTTTAAGTGTTAACACCGACCAGAAAAATGGCACCAAAGAAAGAAACCATCTCACTCAAGAAACAAAAGGGAAAGGGAAAAGGAAAGCAAACAACCATTGTCACAAGCACCAATGAAGAATGGTATATGGAAATGTAGTACCCAGATGGGGTATTACTAGGAAAAGAGTGGGAGTCACATCTATGAAAGATGGATATGATTGATTATAATCATCACAAAAACACAACTAAGAAGGAGATGGATTTGGATTTGGTTCACCCAACCAATAGGAGGACATTAGAGGGCATGCCAATATACGGTGACGAATTAAAGTTGAAATTAGAGAAGGGAGGGTCAGCATTGCAGATTTATGAGTTACCTTACTTTGGCAAGTCCGAGTGGTTGTGTCAATGGTTGATGTCACACGTTCATGAATATCACTTTTACTTTGTGGGACACAAGATGTGCATCACACCGTAATCGATATCTAATTTCACTGTGCATTATTTATGAGGGAGATAGCATTGATGATGATTTGAGTGAGAAAGAGGCTACTAATGAGACCGTATCGCATATGACTACAAGAAGTGGTCACAATAATTTGACATTGCCAAGATACTAGACCTAGTGATGAAGATGGTCATGTGCTTGTAACTCGAGCTCAATGATCGGGAACAATGGGCCTAAGTGAACAAGGTATGGCTTAATGTATGTCGGAAGATATCGAATGAACAATCTATAACTTGTGCGCGCAGGAGGATGGATGAACAATCTATAAGATATCACGGATGAGATCATTAATAGTGCGCAGGAGGACAAGAAGATACTATTCAGCAACGTCCTCCTTAAAATTGTTTTCTCAGAGATTGGAGTGCCCGATGGGCTGGAAAATTTCATTTGGGAATATCTAGAAGAGGACCCATCACCCGTAAAGAGGTTTACAAAGTATACTTGTGAGACCATGACGGCCACTCACAAGGTATGCTTGGAGAAGTGGTACAAATGGATGTGTGATGCATTCAGGGTAGAATGGAGGATCTCAGAGAAGTTTCCAACACTCATGGATGGAGAAGCAGAATTTGTAGTGTATCAAAGCATTTCTGCATTGGCAAATTCAAATTGACAGACGAGACATTGAGCCCCTGGTGTAAGCTACCCTTCTCTTTCACCACACAATACTTCCAAGTTGGATTAAATAGGTTCAAGGAGGCCAAGAGACTAAGGTTCAACCTTATTGAGGTAGATCAAGACCATTAAGAAGTACACGAAATATTGTCTACTCCTAATAAGTACACGTACGTTCGTAAGTATGTCTCCCACGAGGTCTAGAAGATGAAGCCACTAACATTGCCAATTACAGGGAGGACCATGGAAAGAGTGTATTTCGCATAAGGATGAAATTTTAAAATGGCACATACTTGGAGAATGATGTCTCCATTCTTGAATACCACACCGAATTAAGAAGGCCACACCTAGGAAGAGAGAAAGAGAGTAGGTGTAGGAGAAAAAGGAACCAAGTGTTTAAATTGCATAATCGTTGGCAATGCCAAAGGTAAGCACAAAACATAGTACTTACGCATGCATGAAGAAGTCCCTGATCAAGGAAAATACCCCAGAAGAGGAAGTGCCATAAGCAGGAAGAACCTCTCACAGGGAGAAGTCACCAGGAGAGGAGAAAGAAAGAGAAGAATCTCCTATGCTAGAATCACCAGTTAGGAAAATATAGAAGGTGACGGAAAAGGTGGATTCGAAGGAAAACGAAAGCCCTGGAAGCCTCTATAGGTGAGAAGGATGATGATGAGCCCTGAAGAAGCTCAAGACTCTCTAGTTTTCGAATTACATGATTCTAAGGAAGAAGGAGAGGAAGAGAAGGATGAAAAGGAAGAAGAAGGTGATCAAGACAAGGGGCTAAGAAAGGAGGTGGATACAACAGATAAGAGGACCCCAACCTCAAAAATTATCAAGTGGAAGATTTGTAGAAATGGAAGTGGAAGAGATCATTGAGACTTTAGTATAATAAGAGGTGGAATGAAGCATGGATGTGGTGTTGAAGGAAATTGAGAAGGAAAACATAGGAAAAGAATATGGAAGTATGGGAGGAAATCCCATTTTGGTTGTAAGCTTTTCAAAGGTTGTGCACATAGGAAGGAAGAGCTCAAAAGTAACCCAAGGTCATAGAATGGGCTACATAGATGATCCAAGCAAGGTGTTATGTGCACATTTTCAAAGCACTGTGCAAACAAAGCAACTCTTGGCCATGGCAACATTTGATGAGGAAGTTGCATACCCTCGGATGAGGATGATTCTTTCTTAGGAATTTGATTCCAACACCGATGAGCTTGAATTTGAAGTAATCCAAGGAGAATTGATGAAGGTTCCTGAGTCAAAGGGAATCAACCCCTTGGTAAATGCTCAACAATTATTAGATGAGAAAATATACAACATGCTAAACAAAGTTTCAGTTGAAGTTGAAGCCAGTCTCTTCGGGAGAAACAACGGGGTGAAGTTCCTAGAGGCAGAGCTGGAGAAAAAGGAAGAATATCTCATTGAAAATACCAAGGACTTGAAGAAGGAAGATATAATCAATGATCAATTAAGGTGTGAGTTAAAGGATGAGAAGGAAAGGGTGCATGAGGTGTATAAGAAAATAGAGATGATAACGGATGTTATTGTCCTAAAGCATCTAGACTTGACACCACTCGTGAAAAGTATGGGTCAACCTTGTAATTCCTAGAGGACTTGAATCCCGCTCACCATAGAAAGGAGACCACTTTCCTTGGAGTCTACGAGAAGAGGCATTTGTGCACAAGGAAAAGGAGGATAATAAAAAGGTAATAGAAAATATTTCTCAATACAAAAATCCTCACCGACGTAAAGATAGCCACATAGGTAGCTGAGGTCACCTATGAAAATTACGTCAATAGAGACAAAGTGGAGAGCATCCTATTTACCACACATGATAAAGAGCTTAACGAGTTCCAGGAGAAGAACAAAGGAAACCGGGTGAGAAAGAAAAGATTCTTGCTGAAGTGGAAAAGAAATCGAGGCCATTGAGACATTTTGGGGCTCAATCATGAACTCGGTGAAGGATTTATATCCCAAAATCACTCGAGAGGATGGATGCACTTGAACATTTGGGAAAACAATTAGAGGGGGTTATAGAGACCATGAGTGCCAAGGAGAAGGGATGAGCTTTGAGGAGGTGAGTGGCCTATTCGGTGACCTCTATCAATATGTAGAATGAAGTTAATGCCTAGAATAAGTTGGAGGAATATTTGAAGAAGGATTTCCCTCTCCTCCTGTAGCAATGATCATAGTTTCCCTACTCTTTCATTCTTTTCCTATGAATTCTTCACTACATTCGTTATTTAAATTTTCAGAAACTAGTCATTTTTTATTTATTCAAGAGAGTGTTTTTGTGGGTGGAGAATAGGCATAGTGTGGGGTGATGTTGGGCCTTAAAATATTGGCTATGTATAAGAAGGCATGTGGGTACACAAGGCCTAGTTTAAGAAGGGTGTGCAAGGTGAAGGCGCACGGGATATGATTTTATAAGGGTTTAGTAGAACCAATGGCACACGCGCAAGAAAGAGAAAGGGTTTTGGTACTTATCTCGCATTTTACATTCCTAGAACCACACGGGAAAAGCATGACCCGACTGCACATGTAGAGTGGATAAGGTGCCAATTTGGAAACTTGGTGCCCACAAAAGGAATATTCCTTGTGATAGAAGGATCCAGAAAGACATCATTGCAAAGAGTGGAGAGCTCAGATCTAAAAGAGGAATGCTTCCTGGAGGACAACCTTGGAAACTTGGTAATCGATCCATAATTTCATAAAGGCATGGCGGTGGTTCACGAGGCTACATATACAAGAGATTGATAGAAGAAAAGGGGTTTTGGTGAAAAAGAGTAGATTAGATGATGGAGATGAGAGGAAAAGCTCTAAGGAAAAGCTCTACGTGAAATATCATGGAGATTTTTATGGGTTGGGTTTAGAAGATCTATAGGAGTAATGTAATATCAAGGGGTTGGTCTTTGTTCTCCTTTATAATACGAGGACCTAATTCCAGTTATGATGCATGGCTCTAGTCTAAACTATTATATTGATCTATGATGGCCTCAATGAACGCAATGTGGTTATCAAACATGCTAAATATGAATATATGTGGTTCTGGTTTATACGTATATCTATATGGATATGTTTTGTGTATATTCTTTGTGAATGGATGCAAAACCTTGTGTATTTCCTTTCTATTATGGTCCATATTTGTATTCTTTTAATGTTTTTCTTACTTGAACAGATGCATTATTCTATAAACTCATCATAAGCCCACAAGATGAATGCATAGTTCTTTTCCATTCTTCCGGATTTAAGTCTCTATCATAGATTATGCATTCTCACACAACTCACACAAAGGAGGGGCTTGGTGCCTGTGCGTGCCGAGTGAGCACCTAACTTTGCTAGGTGATACGATGGTGTGCATGGGATTTTCCTATTCTTTGAAGGGTACAAAAATAACTACATTTTGGAAGGTAGGTTACGAATGTATACTTAAGAAAGTGTTGGCACAATTATAAGTCAGCCTCTAATTCTTGACTTGGATTTATTTTTGGAAGATGAGGCAATTAATTTCACAAGACCAGGAGATAGAAATTGCAGTTTGCGGGAAAATAATGGAGAGGAAGGGGATTAAGTTAAAAACACATGGTTTTAATGGGTATAGGTACACCATATTTTGGAGGATGATAATGAATAGGGGATAGCTCCAAAAATTTGGTGGGGAGAGGAAGAAGTGGTATAGAAATAAAAGGTTCAAACATAACACTTTTGTCGAGGAATTGGATCATGGAGAATATAGAGCAATCCCGAGCATAAATGGGGTGAAAAATAGAAGTTGAAATTCCTGATTTATAAAGGAAGATGAAGAGGCTATGTAGACACCAAAGAAGAATACACCGAATAAGATACAATATTTTCTTTCTATCCTATTAAAAATCTATGGATTGTTGTTTTATTTGAAAACCTTATAAATAGTGTCTATCAAAGTAAAATCATCAACTCAAGCATTTTTCAGTCAACCCAAATACTCTCTCCTCAATAACTCAATTATCTCTCCTCCAAAAATATAATTCGTTATAGAATGATTGTCTATCTTTAGATTTTAATTTCAACGTTTCTATGTTTTGTACTATTTATTGGTGAAGTAATTTTTCGTAGGAAAAATTAGTTGTTTTCCTCAATGCTCTAAGGCTAGGTCCCTCCTCTCGAAATGGGAAGGTTCTCATTTATTAAATCCATGAAATAATATAATTTTTGGGTAGTCGCTACATTAGGGATCACACAAGAATACTCCACTAAACTTATGGAAAATTTCTTATATGGAATGCAAGGCATGAATTTTCTTGAAAAGAGGTAAATGGGGGATAGGAAAATACATAGACGGTTAAATTTGTGAGTAATAACTTGTTAATTTCACAAACATTAACCAAGACAAGTGCACATTAAATAGGAAAGGAAACAAGTGTATGAGAAACAAGATTAATAAATCAAAGACACAAAGTTCTATTGATTTACTCCTCAAAGACACAAAATTCTTTCATAAATGTTACTGATTATAATGCTTACATAGGTTGAAAGCAAGAAATAGAAAAACATAGAAAAGGAGATATAAGAAAAAACTTCTTTCTTGTAGTATGCAAGGAAAGATTCTCTTTCTTTATGGATGATATCGCAGTCATGTATTCCAAGTATATGGAGAGATGTGTGCCTTCAAATCATGAAGTACATCACTACGGAAGGTGAATACCAAAAAATATATACCCACCATATGAATCTTCTAAATATGTGCCGCCACAAGGTCATGGTGAGCATCCCCTTCTTTCTATTTATGTCTCTGACTAACTCTTTGATGGCTTTCTAGCTAGAGAAAGCTAAGATGCCTCTACATGCGGGGATCATTATTCTCGTTGTTTGAAAATGGGAAACCTATTCTATCCTCTTCCTTGAAAGATAAGGAATATTAGGATGACATCACTCTCATTGATTTCCTTACTAAGATGAAGGCTGGGAAATGCAAAAATGTGGGGGAGGATTCTACTAAAGAAATGGGCGAGGATGGTCATGGCAAAGCGAGCACCTCGAGAAAAATAAATTGGGATGGTAATTTAAAGGGTTTTGAGCTTAGAAGGGGTGCTTTAGGCGATGGAAGAAACCAATGTTGGTCAAAGGGAAATAATGTTGGATGTCATTAATGCTTCTAAGAAAATTGTCTTTACTTAGGTGAAGTCCAACTGAAGTTTTGGAGCGTGGATGACTAGGTCAAAAGTCGAGTCATAGGGTGGAAGGGATGGAGGAGGGCATTAAAATAAAAAAAAATTATGTTTTGCATCAGTAGCTCGAGGAAGAGTTGGAGGAAGATATTAGTGACAAAGGTGTTGAAGGAGACAAGATCGAGAGATAGTCACAATGGTAGAATGAAGGATCTCAAAAAATTAACTAGTGTTTCGGATTTGTTAGCGAATTTTGGCAAACTTCGTTGTTTTGTAGTTTTGGAGATTTTTTCTCCTTCTCTCTGGTTTTCTCACTTTGGTACAAAGTTTGGTTCTTCATTGTAAGAGTTAAGCATGTTAAACTCATTTCTTTGACTTTTCTGTTTCCTTCTTGTTCATGGGTTTTTGTTCCTCGTCTGTAATGGCCCCTGGAAGTCAATCCTTTTTTTTTTCCTTGTCAAATAAAAATAGAAAAAATGTTAACCCATTAGAATGAATAATTTTTCCCAATATATAGCCTTACAAAGTGTCCCTTCATATTCCCCAAGTGACTTTTCATATTCCTACCACTTATGACCTTTTATATTCCCATAGGAATAAAAATAAGTTCTTTTCTTATTTATGAAAAATAAATTTTACAATGCAAAATTAAAAGGTCACTTAAGTGAATAAGATGAAAAATCCTAAAAGTTAGTTCCCCATGAAAAAAATAGAATGTAGAGAGAGAAGTAAGAAGAGAGAGAATAAGAAAGAAGTGATCAATTTGAAGATGATACAGGATAAAGTTATGCTTTTCCTTCATTATGGAGATGAATGTTGCAACTGAGTAGAATCTTCCTCAACTAGTTCTTTGATCAAGGCATGTCTTATTTGGGACTGAGAAATGATGTTTCACCTCTTATCTAGAATGATCACCTTTGGTCATGCTTGGGAAACTCTCTTTCAATTCTCCATCCCTATGAGCAATGGTAGGTTACACAAATCAACTCTTTTTCATGAACACAATATTTTATCACTCATATGCGAGAAAACTCATATTGCAATCATCATGAAGAATTAACTAAAACCATACATGTCTTAGAGGTTGTAACCATGATATATCTTATATTTTACAGTATCAAATATTCATGAAAATTCTTGGTGGAAACATGGTATTCCTCTAAAATGGAAACACTTTCTCTTTGTGAGATGTCACCAAGAACTAACTGAATAGGAAATGTATTCTTGGATAATATAAGGGCATTATATCCTTCCTCTTGAATAAATGGTGGCATGGAGATATAGAATACACTATAAACATGGTTCCTATGGCAGAAGCCTTCAAATAATTCAATTGGATGAACTTCATTTGAAACAATCCTCCTGTGCACTCTGACTCAAGTTAGAAAATGAGTTTTCCTTCTTATCTAGGTGTCTTCAATGGTCTTCAATGATGATTTTAGTTGTGACATGGATTTGGTCATTACAGATGAAGGACTCATCCAAATCACTTGAGAATGGATTCATTTGAAATATATTGCCAATAGGAAGTGATGCTCCAACTTTTAGACAACTATCTCATCCAAATCAATGGGAAAGTGCACACTTCAATGAAGCAAGCATAATACTATGATAAAAATAATTCCTTAATATATACATAAAATACTCCACCTCATTATGTAAGCAATGAATCAAATGAAATTTTATTTTATGAGAAACATTTGCTCCAAATTTCAGATAATTTGGCTCAATGAGTCATCGGGAAAATGCAAATACATTTGAAGAGGGAAGAATACTGAGAGAAAACTCAATCCTCAATATCTCCAAAAATACTCCACCTCATCATGCAAGCAATGTATCAAATGAAATCTTATTTTATGAGGAATATTTTGTCCTAATTCTAGGTTATTTGGATTGATAAGTAACCTAAAAAAGAAAAACAATTTTAAAATGTTCTAGGAAAAAATGGAGTTCTTGGCTAGAAAATTCTTTCTCAAATAAAAATAAATCATACCATGATATCCCCCAAGTGATAGATCATCTGAAATAAATTTTCAAATGGAACACTTTTTCAAAGTTTCGAGATTTTTCAATGGTGGGATCATTGACAATGAGTAAAGGACCATTTTGGAAACTATTGTCCAAAGTAACCCCTAGATGTTTTAGCAATATGCAGTTTCATCTTGGCTTTGGTAGGGTGTATTTAGGTCGGACACGTTACTAGTATTCTCCTTGGTGTAGTTATATGCCTACAATTTTTTATGTGCCCCATGCACTCTCCTTACTTCTTCCCCTTTCCCTCACTTTCTTTTGTGCATGTTTCACACGCTCACTTTCCTCCCTTTTTCAATTTGAAATTATACCTCCTTACAATCATTTTATTCTTTTTTCCAAACCTTTAGTATCCTCTCGTGTTTTCCCATGGGCTTTCCTTACATATTTGCAATCCTTCTATTTTCCCCTTACAGGCATGTCTTTTCCTCCCGAGTCCCACGTGCTCTAGGACCTTCCTCTCACACATTCTTCCCTTTGTGAATTTAATATTCTGCCTTTCCTCGCACACCGACTTTTCCTCATGCTCTCTTCCTTGAACATTTTCCCTTTTCTTCTTGGAATGTTTGCACAAGCGTAATTTCCTCCGAACTTCTGCGCAAACTCGTAGATATGAATAAATTAAAATGATGTTTTATATTTACCATTATTTTAATATTTATTTATAACAAATTTAATGTGCGGGGAGAATTACAGAGGTAATATGCATGAGGATAGACTAGTATGCCAATATGTAGGTATGAATGCATCTTCATGGAAAAATAATGTTAAAAATGGCTCAAACAAGACACGAAATGACTTACGGTAATTTGGAAAAAAATATAAAAATGGTGTTTTTCATATTAATTTATTCTAACTTTTTATGTATTAATATAGTGATCCAAAGTATCTATGATAAATATGATAAAACTCAAACAAGTTAAGAGAATTTGGTGACTCATCATTCAGAGAAACGAGCATATATGAGGTTCTTTGCAAATTTGTAGTTTATTTAAATAATCTAGTAATCAAATTTTATTAATTCATGCCTCAATTATATTTTGAACTTCAAATTATTTTTGAGGAGAAAATGTATAACTTGAAGCTACTAAAAAAGTGTCAACATTATTCAAATCCATTAGATGGAACACCAATGCATTCAATGAATGGGCACATTCTCGTGGGTTTGGTTTGGTAAGATGTCATTAAGTTCTTAAATAATTATTAAAATCAAGTAGGTAACATAAATTGAATTTCAGATATTTTATTGAATTTAAAATATTTTAATAATTATTAAATAATGTCATTTTGGGTAAGTTCACCAAAATGGGGGCAAAAAGAGGATAAAAACTTGAAATTAGCTAAAACGTGTATGCATTTTCAAATAATGTGGACACAATTTTTTTGTCCGGTTTGGTAATTTCCAAACAAAAATGCATACGCATTCCTATTGTTATGAAGTTTAAAAGGGGGAACAGGGCATATTTAAATAAAATAAATCTTATACTTTAAATTTATTGTAGTAAATATAATAAATTAGGGTCACTCAAGCACTGATGGAGCTAGACCCATAGCTCTAACAATTATAATCTAGAAGATACTTTTTCAACATCTAATATGGTCAGTCCTTACTCATTTTTAGGATTTTAGCAAGGACTTAAAGCTTTTAGGGCATGTATACTACAGTTGGTATTTATTTTGAGAAAACATATAGTCATTTTGTAAGTTTTTTAACCTTTTTGATTATTTTCTAACATTTATAGGAGTTTTGGATATGTCAAAATTAAATTTTAGAAATTACACAACACCGACAATAATGACACTTGCTTGAGTATATGGACTCATTATTTTCCCCATGAGTGTGGATTTGAAGCCTTAATTTCATATTGGAAGAAAGGTAGCATTGTATTATGTATGAGTATATACCGACATGCCCGGAACTATCGATCAACTATCTAAATAGGTCCAATAGGTGATGTGGATCTTAGTTATCTCACCACACTTATCCATACATCTATATTGAGAGGGGGTCATAGATATTTTCCATACAAGACAAGGGATTGATGATGAATAAATATACTCAAACCCGAAAAATGACACTCTTTCTCAAGATATGTTTCGGAGTAAATAAAATATAGGTATCCCACACCACATCTATATGCATGGGTGTTTACCCCATATCTATATTGAGGATAGAGGTGGGGAATAGTGAGAAAATATATGGGTGCATACATCTAGGATAAGCACTAGATAGAGAGATAAGGATGCGGTAGTTCCAAATGACTATATAAAATGCATAGCCACCCTCTCTTAGTTCAACTTAACATAGGTATGTTAGGGATATCAAGTTGATGAATCCTAATTGATTTTATAAATGGAGTTGTTTTGTGCCCTATGAGGAGAGAAAGGGGATTAACATGGGTGTTATATCTATTGGTTCACTATGTTTATCCATATAGAGATAAAGGCCCTACAACTACTCGAATTGGTACCAAGTTTGAAATTTAGTCCACAATTCACTTTATAAACCAAAAATCAACTCTATGATGCTTGTATACTTCTTACTTGGTGAAATAATTTATCGTATGGAAATATGGGCTTCCACAAATGTTCATGGGGCTATGCCCTCCATCTTTTATATGGGAGGCTCTCATTATTGAATGTAACTATCATAATTCTATCTAATTGTTGTTGGGTGGCTAAATGGGTCAGGGATCACACAGGAACAATTCACCGAACTTTTGGAAAATTTCTTTTACATGATATAAGGTGTAGATATAAAATCACACACTTTGGCTAATTATCTAGTCTTGACTACATACTACTATTCATATGATTCCTAAGTAAGAAAATTACTAATTAACCCATGCCTTTGGCCACATTGTTATGCTTTCTTTTGTCAATTTTGTTCTTGCACCCTTACTTGCTTGTTCTTCTTTTGTATACCTCCACATTTATCATCCTACACACCAACACCCAACTAGGGCACTAGCGTCAGGCACCCTCACCCCCTCCGGGAACCCATGACCTCAAAAGTATAATTTGTTCACATCTTTTTGTTCCTTTCTAGTCATTTGAGTATTGTATTTTTTGGTAGTCGGCCTTTTCAAGTTTAATTATGAAATTCAAGAAAGGGAATCATCTAATATAAACTTATGTGATTATAATACGGAACCAAGAACTAAGCATTGGCTATCACCACCTAAGGTTACATCCATCAAACATCTAAGAGATCCATTACATCCACTTAGAACCATCCAAGGGATAGAAGGGTTGGTTATTCTACATACACTTCATAGGAGAGAAGTTCATTCTATTCCATGCACACATCTATTGCATTTCTGTACATCTAGCTTACTTTCTCACTATGAAGTGTGACACAAACAAGAGCCACCTAGGGCATGGTTTTGTGCACGCACAAATAGATTTCCTCTCATCATGAATATTATATTCATGATTTCTTACTCCTCCATCCTGAGCTAAGGGCTAAGATCATCACTCTCTTGACTATTACTCACATTCCTTTTGACATTCATCCAGAATTAGTATACAACACATTTGTAGATGCATTTTCTTAGGACATTACTTTTGAGATAATCATATTGTTAATCTTTCTACTTTTTATAATGATCCTCCTTTATACGTCATAATGTGCAACCATAATATTGGTGTGAAGAAATTTTTAGTCAATAATGAATCTAAACTTAATTTTTACACCCTAACCTTCCTTATGGCTTTAGGTCTCTCAAATGATAATTTATGTCCTTCATGTATTTCTCTTCATACATCATATGGTTCTATTTTTCCATGCATCAGCCATATTACTTTCCCCATTACTATTGGGCCAAAACCCTTAATACAATATTCTTTATCATGGACTTTCCGCTTTGTATAATTGCTTACTCGGTAGACCATGGATTTTTGCCATACAATTTATACCTTCCACAATACATCGATGTGTCAAATTATTACACAACGGTATTGAATACACCATTCCTATGTTGGGGTTAGCACACTAGTTATACAGACAATATATCAGATCTAAGCATACATGAAAATAAAATCGGATATTCTACTAGAAGAATTATACAAAATAAGAGACATAAATCAACACTAGATTTAACTTGGTTCACCGGTGTGGACTACGTCCACCAACAAACAAGATAATCTATTATCCAAAGCTTTGACAATATATACAATAAAGATTTACAATCTTCTACACTTCTCAGATGTTCAAGTACTTTCTTCCTTCAAGCTTTTTGATTCTTCACCAAGAATTCTCTCACATAATTATCTTGTAATTATGATCCATCGATTACTTCTAAACCATAGCTTTTATACTTATATAGTCGTTTATAAACTTAAGGAACTTAGCCGTATAATTACATCCAATAAATCTACTTTAATGCTAAAAATAGATTTAATTCCAGAGAGTTAGTTAAAAATTTCTCACACAGGTAACCGATGCCAGTTAACCCTAATCTGGTGCGGATCAATTTTCTTAACATGTACTGATAGACACCAGTTAGCCTTGACCAACGTCGGTTAGCCATGACCAATATCGGTTACTGTATTTTCCAGCAAGTTCTAATTGCATGCTAAAATGAAGTAATTAAGCTTCACAACTCAACAATCTCCCACTTGGAGTTTAATTACTACACCATACATGTACAACATCATTCTTGGATCCTTCCTTGGCTTTGTTTCTTCCTCTTCAAGTTTCAAACTTGAAGACCAACAGAAGTGGAGTGTAGCTCCAACTTCTCCTTTGCTAATGGCTTTGTTAGCATATCTGCAGGGTTCTTGCTCGTATGAATCTTTTCTAGATTCAACTGTCCATCCTCCAATACCTGTCGTATGAAGTGATATCTCAACTGAATGTGTTTTGTTCTCGAATGAAATGCTAAGTTCTTTTCCAAATGAATTGCACTTTGACTATCACTGAATAGTTTACAATTACCTTGCTCCTTTCCCAACTCTTCCATGAACCTACTCATCCATATCATCTCCTTGCTAGCCTCTATAGTAGACAAAGCCACAACCTTTTGCAATCTCAAAATCCAGCTAACTGCCATTCCACCTACTATGAAAATATATCCAGTAGTGCTCCTCCTACCATCCAAATCTCCAGCCATATCCGAATCAACATAGCCACGTAATGAAATATCCAAACCTCTATAGCATAATTGCATGCTAGATGTCCCTTTCAAATACCTGAGTATCCATTGGACTGCTTTCCAATGCTCTTTACCTGGATTAGCCATATATCTACTCATAACTCCCACTACCTGTGCAATGTCTGGTCTTGTACAAACCATAGCATACATGAGACTTCTAACTGCTGAAGCATATGGCACTCGTGTCATGTATTTGACCTCCTCTTATGATGAAGGACACTAATCTTTACTCAATTTGAAGTGTCCAGCCATAGGTGTGCTAACAGGTTTTGCATTCTGCATGTTGAACCTTTCTAACACCTTGTAGATATAATCCTCCTGAGACAAATACAATTTCTTGTTTTTCCGTCTCTTAAGCTCACCAATGTCCTGCATACTAGATCCTACAATAAGCATATCATCCACATACAGTAACAAAATAATATAGCTCCTATTTTCAAGCTTCTTGAAATAAACACAATGGTTAGATTCACATCTCAAGTAACCATGCTCATGCATAAAACTATCAAACCTCATGTACCATTGCCTTGGAGCTTGCTTGAGCCCATATAGGCTCTTTTTCAACATGCACACTAATTTCTCCTTACCCTTGACTTCATACCCAAGTATTGCTGCATATAAATATCTTCATCCAAATCACCATGAAGGAAATTCATCTTCACATCTAGTTGCTCTAAATGCAAATCTTCTACTGCAACTGAACTCAATATAGTACGAATATAAGTCATCTTAACAACAGGAGAAAATATTTCACCAAATTCAATACCTACCTTTTGTGCAAATCATTTTACTACAAGCCTTTCCTTGTACCTTTTATGTCCACCCTCTTCTTCCTTAATTCTATAAACCCACTTGTTCTACAATGTTCTCTTTCCTGCTGGCAATTTAACCAAATCCCAAGTTTGGTTCTATTCCAAAGAGTTCATCTCCTCATCCATGCCATGCTCCCATTGAATGTGAGTTTTATCCTGCATTGCTTCTTCAAAGCTTTCTGGTTCACCACTATCAGTCAATAATAGATAAAATACAAAAGGTGAAAATATTTCGGAAGTTTACTTACCCTTTGTGACCTTCTCACAGGAGTTTGGGGTACCGGAGGCTCAATCTGGACCTCCTGGACATTAGTATCAACTTTTGATAGTGACCGACGCCGGTCACCTATAACCGACGTCGGTTTGGCTAACCAACGCCGGTTCTAATCCTCTGTAACTATCGGTGGTTCATCTGACCGATGTCGGTCAAGGCCTAACCGACCACGGTTACTGTGTATTTCTGAAGGTGTTTCTTTAAAACCCGAGAGTTCATTTTCATCAATAAACTTCTCAATTTTCTCATCCTTGGGTACCAAAATTTTATCCTGTACATTCTCTTTTCATTCCATTCAACATCACGACTCCTAACAATTTTAGAATTCTCTAAATCCCAAAAATGAAAACTGAAATCACCAAATCCATAACCAATGAAAGTGCACCTCTTGGATTTTGCATCCAACTTTTTTCTATTTTCTTTATCAACATGCACAAAAGCTTTTGAACCAAAAAATTTAAGAAAATAAAGATCTACCTCTTTTCCGGTCCATGCTTCCTCTAGTATTCCTCCATCTAGTGAACTTAAAGGGCCACGGTTAATCAAATAAACCATTGTATTAACTGCTTCTGCCCAAAAGTGTAAGGGCAATCCAAAATGTATCCTCATACTTCTAGCATGTTCCATGATTTTCATGTTCATTCTCTCTGTAACACCATTCTCTGTGGTGTTCTTAGAACCATTCTTTCTCTACGTATCCCATTCATTGAACAATAATCATTGAAATCCTTACTACAATATTCACCACCATTGTCAGATCTAAGGCACTTTAACTTAGAATTTGATTCATTCTCAACAAGGGCTTTCCATCTTTTAAAAGTTTTAAAAACATTAGATTTGAGTTTAAAACAATAAACCCATACCTTTCTTGTAGCATCATCAATGAAAGTAACATAATACTGGGATCCACCATGAGAAGCTACCTAAGCTGGTCCCCACACATCTAAGTGTAAAAGATCCAATTTTTTCTCCTTCTTAGTTACCCCAACTTTGAGAAATATCACTCTCTTTCACTTTCCAAAGATACAATGCTCACAGAAATCAAGATCTAAATCTTTCAAATCTGATAACTTACCCTTAGCCTTTAAGATTTGCATTACTTTTTGACTCATATGACCCAACCGATTATGCCACATGCATGCATATAAATTTGAAGTAGATAATGTAGAAAAGGAATCAATAATACAGGTAGATAAATATAATGTTCCTACCTTCTTACCTCTTGCCATAACAAAATCACCCTTGGTGACTTTCCAAGAGTCTCTTATAAAAGTAACCATGCAACCAGATTCACCTAGTTTCCCTGCAGAAATAAGATTCCTCCTAAGGCTTGGCACATGCCTCACATCTTTCAATACCCATGTATTTCCATTCTGCAATTTTAGATGAACTTCCCCTTTACCAATAATACTGCAAGTTTCATCATCACCCAAATAGACATGCCCAAAATTACCCTGGACATAATTTCTGAAATAACCCTTATTAGGGGTTACATGGAAAGAAGCTCCTGAATCTAAAACCCATTATTCAATTCTACTATCTAAAGAAAAATAAGATTATTTGCATTACCTCTAATGCAAACAAGATTCACCTCTTTTACCTTTGTCTTATTGTTGGTTCGCTTTATTCTTTGACCAACAATATTTCTTTGATGTCATTTCTTTCCACATTTCCAAAAATTAATTCCCTTACTTTTGGATTTAGATCTGCTATCCCTTGACTTTGATTTCCCATTACTCTTACTCTTGGATCTCTCCTTCTGCCTGCCCCTGCTTTCTACATTCAAATCATTTCCAGATGATGTTTCCTCTGTACTTTTCCTGTGAATTTATTCATTCAAGATTATACTAACCACATCATCAAACTTTAAAATATTATTAGCAAATGTTGTATTACTAACAACCATTACCAAGTTATCCCAACTATCAAGCAAAGAACATAAGAATAAAAGTGCTTTTACTTCATCATCAAATGGTATTGAAATCGATTTTAATTGATTTACAATAGATCGGAAATCATTCAAATGACTAGAGGCAGATTCACCTTCATGCATCTTAGAACTAAAAGTATCTTCATCAAATAAACTTTATTTGAAGTACTAGGTTTTTCATATAAATTAGCAAGAGTTTTCATTAAGTCTACCGTAGAAGCTGCTTCTGTAATATTGAAAGCCAGAGATGCCAGGATCAATCTTATAGATCCCAAAGCCTTTCTATCAAGAATATTCCATTCTTCATCAGTCATCTTCGTAGGTCTAGACTTCTCATCCAATGGTAAGTACAAATCTCTTTGATACAAATAATCCTCAATCTACATCTTCCATAATTGATAATTTCGGCCGTCAAACTTCTCTACCTTGTATTTATTATCTTCTATCATTGTTGTAGCTCCCACTCAATTAGAAAACCCTCTATGAGTAAATATATCAACACAAAAACCCTCAAAAAAGCTCGATACCGGTTGTTGGGGTTAGCACACCGATTGTATAGAAAATATATCAGATCTAAGCATACATGCAAATAAAATCAGATATTCTACCAAAATAATTATATAAAACAAGAGACATAAATCAACACCAGATTTAATGTGGTTCACCCAGTGTGGGCTACGTCCACCAAGAAACAAGCCAATCTATTATCTAAAGCTTTGAAAATATATACAATGAAGATTTACAATCTTCTACACTTCTCAGATGTTTAGTACTTTCTTCCTTCAAGATTTTTATTCTTCACCAAGAATTCTCTCTCACATAATTATCTTGTAATTATGATACATCCATTACTTCTAAACCCTATCTTTTATCCTTATATAGTCGTTTATAAACATAGGGCACTTATCCATGCAATTACATCTAATAAATCTACTTTAATGCTTAAAATAGATTTAATTCCCGAGAGTTAGTTAAAAATTTCTCACACAGGTAACCAACACCCATTAACCCTGATCTGGTGTGGATCACTTTTCCTAACCTTACCTTGGTGATGCCGTTAGCCTTGACCGATGCCTCATTCTGTATTTTCCAGCAAGTTCCAATTACATGCTAAAATGAGGTAATTAATCTTCACAACTCAACATCCTATTGATCCCGAACCATTAAAATATTTCACAGATAATCCTACCAAAGATAATCCCCACTCCACAATATGTTACTACTAATGAATTGTAGCCTATGAATACTCGCCTAACTTATAGACTATTATTTGCATGTTGGATGTTGTTCCATCCACATCATTGACCCTCCCACTACTACAAATGTTATGGTACTTTATCAAGGGTCTATCAAACATCAAATTTTATTCCTCCTACACTACTACATGTGCATCTACCATTATCACATCCTCCCTATACATGTACACTTTTCATGAATGATTCTTATTGTGGGCATATTCCATTTAATCCTACTTGTGATGAAATTATATGCACACATGATGACATTGTTTCCCAACTCATGATCATCATCTCTTCTATGGGTTTGTTCACATCATCACCGATTATGGTATTTGATTCTTTTATCTCACATTTTTTCTTATAAAATTTCCTCACACTTCTTCACTCATGTTTGGACATTCCCTGGATTGATTACATTAGGGTACAATAGACCCTAATTACACCGATATATCATTTCCCATGCCATTTGGTTGCATTTTCATTTGAAATGACTCATTCCTTGGCTATTCACCAAATCTTACCATTTAGTATGCACATGGGTTTCCATTACCTCCTTTTACTAATGAGGAATTCACTATGGGAATGTATAATTTACACCTCAATGGTTCATTTCCCAATCAACCTAACACTATCAACACTTTTGATGCCATTCCATCCGAGCCATAGTACATGTCCAAAATAACCTTATTCAAGATTATGAATTGTGTTATCCTTGTTTTCATCCTCATAATCAGAATATTTTACCAAATGGAGTATTGAGTTAGGCCCTTATGATCCATAGTAAATCTTCCCACTGAGTCTTCATTCGATTTTTTTGGTCACCCAAGAGAGCCAAGACTAGCCTTCGATGAAACTATGCTACTAAATTTGAAAACAGATGATTTTTTGGTTTTAATATCGATGCTCTCTACGGTAGCATCAAAAATGCATTCTAAGAAAAGAGAAATAGATCCTCAACCTTCTAAAACTAATCGGGAATATGCTTCATAGCCTCAAGCACAAACATTGGCTAATAAGGGTACGAGAAAGAAATCACCGAGAAATATCCACTAATCATTTTGCAAAGAAAGACGGGTCTTTAGGTATAACAATGCCCAATAGTAATTTCCTAAAAGAAGACTCTCACACCCAAAAGGGTATCGGTAAAGTTGGGAAAATTCCTTTCTAAGCATTGTGGAACAAACGAATAAAAAAATTTGAGTGTCATGATGTGGGATGCACTCTCAATTCCTTCTCAAAGGGATTTGTTACGAGAGGCTTTGAATAGTTTTTGTACTATGGTGATAGATCATCAGTGTCGTGAAGAAATAATAGCGACCAATCTATGTCAATAAGAAGTGAAGGGGATTCTAAGTCCAACAAACCACCACCATTATATATCTCATTGATCATTTTTGATCATTTGGTGCATAATTGTATTATCGATTCTTGGTGGTAGTTTTGTTACGCCCTTAATTATATATCTTACATGGGATGGATATAGCCGACTTGTTTCTATCATAGCTTTATATCATGATGTATCTCTTTTATATATGATCTATTATCATTGGTTGGTCGGCCTTGCTAATGGCCATAGCATAGGAATAGTATAAATAGTGGTTATGGGTAGTGGATGATAGTTAAGTTGAGTATTTGAGTCTTATTATATGTTTCGGAGGTTGCCCCCTCAAAGTGGCCAAGCTATTATACTTTCATATCGAGATAATTTATCTACAATATTGTGTTATTTGGTTTTATTGCTGGTGATAATCATAATTAATCAATTAATTTCATTACAAGTGGTATCAGAGCTTGATCTCGGCCAAGACGGCGTCAAACCCTAATTCAGAAGGTTTGGCTATATCTCAAGATTGGTAACAATTTTTTTCGCAAAATTTTTTGGTGAGGAGAAATAAGTCAAATAAGCTTATCTCCAAATTTCAATAAGTTTTGACTTATTTTGCAAAAATTATTACAGATTCGATATTTATTCATAATTTGGCTTCCTAGGCGTAATTTTTGGAAATTTTTCATCTTTCTTATATTTTTGGAAACCCCTCCAAAACATAAACTAGGGTTTCTATTTTATAAATTCCTATATTCAGCCAAAAAATTACGAAACCCTAAACCCTAAAATTATGCCCTATTAAGTCTACCCCTAGGCCCACATCCTTCATCATGGCTAGTAGATCTACCCAAGGCCAAGGAAAAGGACAAGAAACTCCAGGAATGACCCCAAATAAGGAAGATATGGCTTCAGATTCTACTGGTTTGGGAGTATCTGAGGTGGTCATCCAACTTCAGGAAAGGGTAAATAATATGGTGAGTAAGGATGACCTTAATGTTGAGCTTCATCAACTAAAAGGTAGCCTTAGGAGTGAAATTCAGAAGGATTTTCATGTAATGCAGTAGGAGTTGTGGAATTTTATTTCTAACACAACTTCTAATGCTAGTCATATGGGTTCTACTAGAAATGGTCACACAGATCCAAATCACTCAAATCAGGGAGGATCCTTTAATCATTCAAGTGGATCTTCTCACCAATGGAGGGGCATGATTCCAAAAGTTGAAATGCGTAAATTTGATGGAAAGGATCCACTCAATTGGATTACCCAAATGGAAAATTTCTTTGATCTCCATCAGATCCCAGGAGGACAAAAGGTAACTATGGCATCCTTATACCTAGAACTTGATCAATTTGTTTGGTATCGTTGGTTATGTGCTCAAAGGTAGAAGAATGGCCTAAATGTCACCTAGATAGTGTTCACTAAAGAGCTTCAATTACACTATAGTTCTAGTGTTTCTGAGAATTACTTCAGCCAATTAGCAAAGTTACGCCAAACTAGTTTAGTTAAGGAGTATGTCCATCAATTCCAAACTTTGTCCTTGTGTGTGGAGGATATTACAGAAGAGTATTTGAATGACCTATTTCTTGGGGGTCTTAAGGACCACATTGAGCATGAGGTACACATGTTTAACCCACTCAAGGTTGTTGATTCTATTATCATGGCACATTGAGTAGAGGAAAATTTTTTCCAGTAGAAGGTAGACCTTTTCTAGCATAAAAGATCGTAACGTCTTGTCTCCTTCTTACCCTCGGCCAATTCGGTTGACACATCAACAAATTGAAGAAAAAAGAGCCAAAGGGTTATGCTTTAACTATGATATCAAATATGGACCAAATCATAAATGTTCTGAGAAAAAATGTTCTACATTGAAGAATCTGGTGATGAGGAAGAATATGAGGCAACATCAACAAAGGAAGTGGAAAATTAGAGGAAGAATCTGGAGATCCCTCACCACTATTTCATGCCATGCTCTATCAGGTATTAGTACTCTACAAACCCTTCAAGTTGTGGTTTATCTTAAGAAGTAGAAGGTAAATACCTTGATTGATTCAAGGAGGACACATAATTTCATTAATCATAAGTTGGCAATAAGACTAAATTGCTTCATCTACCCAAAGACCGAATTTCAAGTAATGATTAGAGATGGTGGCATAGTCCAATGTTTAGGTAAATGCCATAAATTCAAAATCATGATGGGTGATTACACATTAGAATCTACGATGTTTTCTATTCCCATGGGTGGAGCTGATATTGTCTTAGGTATTCAGTGGCTCACTACCTTGGGCACCATAGAGATAAATTTCAGGAATTGTTCATGCACTTTCATTCTGAGGGTAAAAAATTTGAACTTCGAGGTCTACAAGATAAATATCCTCTAGTGGTGAGTTCTCACCAAATGTAGAAGATTCTTAAAAAGGGGTCTGAAGGTTTTGTAGCACGATTATTCTCTATAGAAGTCCAACCGCAAATGAAGGTATTGCATCCTGATCTTCAAAAGGTTATTAATCAACATGTAGTTGTCTTCAAGGAACCAAGAGGATTACCACCTGAAAGAGAGCATGATCATGCTATTCAGTTGATTCTAGGAAGCCAACCCCCCAACATTAGGCCTTATAGATATCCATATGTGCAAAAGAGTGAGATCGAGAAGATGGTGGAGGAAATGTTGGAAATGGGTATTATTTGTCATAGTCAAAGTGCCTATTCTACTCCCATGGTGATGGTGCATCGCAAGGATGGAAGATGGCACATGTGTCCAGATTACAGAGAGCTTAACAAGTTCACTATCAAAGATAAGTTTCCTATTCCCATCATTGATGATTTATTAGATGAGTTGCATGGTGCCATTTATTTTACAAAACTAGATCTACGTTCTAGGTATCACCAAATTAGAGTCAAGCAAGAAGATATTCATAAGATAACTTTCAAAACTCATCAAGGCCATTATGAATTCCTAGTGATGCCATTTGGCCTTACCAATGCTCCCTCCACATTCCAAATCTTGATGAATTCAGTATTTAGACCATTCCTAAGAAATTTTGTCTTAGTATTTTTCGATGATATACTCATCTACAACAAATCATGGGAGAAACACTTACATCACGTCAATACTATCTTAGAAGTCTTAGAGAAACATCAACTTTATGCCAAGCCTTCAAAGTGTTCTTTTGGGGTACAGGAAGTGGAATAATTGGGCCATATTGTTTCTCATGAAGGTGTTAAGGTGGACCCTCACAAGATCCAGGCCATGGTGGAATGGGAAACCCCAAGAACCCTCAAACAATTATGAGGTTTCTTAGGTCTCATAGGGTATTATCATAGATTTGTCAAAAACTATGGTAGTATAAAGCAGTAACACTCACAAAATTATTGAAGAAGTACTCCTTTCAGTGGAATGAGGAAGCATCTAGGGCATTTTAAACATTGAAGGTAGCTATGTACACCATTCCAGTATTAGCAACCCTAGATTTCTCCAAAACTTTTATAGTTGAGTTCGATGCTTCAAGAAATGGAATCAGAGTAGTACTAATGAAAGAAGGACACCCCATTGCTTTTGAGAGCCGAAAACTAAAAGGAAATAATTTGTTAAAACCCACATATGAAAAGGAAATGATGGAAATACTACATGCAGTCAAACAATGGAGACCATACTTTATGGGTAGACATTTTAAGGTAAATACTCGATCATGATAGTTTGAAATATTTCTTAGAAAAATGTCTATCTTCGTAAGAACAACAAAAATGGGTCACTAATATGTTGGGATATGACTTTGAGATTGTTTATAAGAAAAAAAAGGAAAATTTGGTCACTAATGCTCTGTCTAAGAGCGATGAGTTCACCAAAGCATTGTTATGTGCCATCTCTATACTACATGCAGATTGGGTAGATCCATGATGCCCAAGAAAATTGCAGATGTATTGGGAATCACATATACTCCAATCTCAAAAGGAGTTGTCCAATTGTATGGTACCGTAGTCTAGACTATTGGAGTCATTAAGGGACTCCATCTTACTATCCATGCATATCCTAGCTTTTCATTCACACAAGACATATCTGTTATTGATCTCCCTCCCCTCTTTTCCATTTGTTTGTCATGGGATTTCATTGCCAAGATGGGTGGTTATTTTTCATCACACTAGTTGCATATGATCCTTATAACTTTGTAGGGAAAAAAGTGACTATAAGAATAGAACTGATTTTTCATAATCATTTGGAACCATACACCACTAAACCCATAAATGGGAATTATGCCATTTGCACCCCGGATGAGGAAGATGCATATCTTGAGCCAACTACTCTCATAGAAGAATTCCCTGATACAGTGCTTGATGAGGTAAGTATAGATCATCAATATGATCCTTATGTTGATTTATTGGCAAATGAAGAATTTGGATTGTTATTTTTGGAAGAGACTGGATTAGGTACATACTGCATACATGAAGAGGGTACAATCGTACCTCAGTTGGTTAAAATATCTAGTAGTTGTGAGGGACTATGGAAATTGTTTTTCGATGGTTCAAGGAGTAAAAATGGATCCAGTGTGGGAGTTATGTTGATTTCTCTAGAAGGAGATAAATATTTCTCATCCTTTCGGTTGCAGTTTAGTTGTACTAATAATGTCTCCAAATATGAAGCCCTCATACAAGGGATTCAGCTGGCCCAAAAGAGAGGAATCAAAGCCTTGACTATCTTTAGTGACAAAGTGAATTAGTTGTGCATTAGGTAACACCCCACACGAATCAAAAATGTTCTTTTGAGATCATATAAGAATCGGCTTTTGGACTTGATAGAATATTTTGAAGCTTTTGTAATTCATGTAGTTCCCACAAAGTAAAATCAAGATGATCATAGACTTTGCTACAATTGGCTCGTAGTATGATATACCCACAGACATTATGAAATAAGGGAAACATATGGTCAAAATGGTAGTCCTTCCCACAAATCTTGGATAACATAAGTAGGTGACAAGTGTTCGATAGTAATCAATAGATTGTCCTTTTCTCCGTAAAAAGAAGCGGAGTTTGCTACCAAACACCAAGATAAACAGCAGAACTCCTACGATGATTAAATTATATAGTTGAAAGGAAATAAACTACTAAAAGGCCTATTTACTCTTGAATCCATCTTCAATACGGATAACCGGGCCAAATAGAAAAGAACTAACATGGTAATCAAAGAATAATATTTTGAAGAATTCGATGTGGCAAGCAAAAAACTGCTAAAGAGTTGAAAAGTATCTACCGCTCAAGAGAAGCAATCTTTCATTGAACTATGTCAATTATATCATGATATTTTTACATGGAGCTACAAAGACCTGTGTGGTTTTGATCTAGGTCTAGCTCAACATACCATTGAGTTGGATCCAAATGTTAAACCAGTTCATTAGAAATAGAGGCCAATTAATCCTAAAATTGAGCCACTGATGAGGAAGGAGCTAACCAAGATTATTTAGGCTTGCATAATTTTTCCCATCAATCATTCCTCATGGGTAGCCAATCTAGTGCCTATAAGGAAGAAGAATGAAGAGATCCATTGTGTGTAGACTTTAGGGATTTAAACTTTGCCTCATTGAAAGACCACTAACCTCTTCCATCAATGGAACAAATCCTTCAAACAGTGGTAGGGTCTCAAATATTTTTCTTTTCTTCATAGATATTCAGGATATAATCAGATCAATTAAAAATGGATTTCACTACTAAGTGGGACACGTATGCTTAAAAAAATTCCATTTGGATTGTCCAATACAGGGGCTACTTTTCAAAGAGCCATGGACATGGAATTTAAAGGAATAATCAATGATATCATCTTGGTTTACCTTGATGATATAACTATATATTCCAAGCATGCCAAAAATCATATCACACATCTAAAAAAGTTTTCTGAAGATGCAGAGAATTTGGGGTCTCACTAAATCCTAAGAAGTGCATTTTTGTAGTTCAAGAAGGAAAATTGTTGGGACATGTTGTTTTAGTGGAAGGACTATCTATTGATCCTACCAAGATTCATTCAATTATGTCCTTATCTCTTCCAAGCCATAAGAAAGGTCTCCAGAGTTTCTTGGGAACCATAAATTTTGTGCGGAGATTCATTCCTCAATTTGCAACGTTGGCTAAACCACTCACAACCATGCTGAAAAAGAACATTCCATTCTCTTGGATGAAGGAAGGGAGGGTGAGCTTCACGACTATTAAAATGGCCTTTTCTTAAGATCCCACGGTGGTAAACCCTGAGGTTTGAAAAATATTTCATTCTTGTTAGGAAATAAGGGATAAAATATGCAAAATAATCCCTCACAAAATCGTAACAGTAGAAACTAATATGCAGAAATTATTACAGATCTCAAATAAAAGTGCAGAATAAAATAACACAAGACAAAGAGATAGTATTTAATGTGGTTCACCCAATTGGGGCTTCGTACACGAAGAATCACTTGCTCGATTTTATTGCAAGCCACCACTCTCTCAATACAATACCCAAATCTGTTTAGAGCTATGCTCAACAAACTCTACAAATTCACAACTGAATTCAAAACACATCCGTAATGTTTACCTTATCTCTATCATATGCATAAAACCATATAAATAGACAACTTCTTAAGCATTTTTACAAAACCATGGGAAAAAATTTCCCATAAACCTATGGGTCAAAATCCTGCCCATATGAGAAAATCATGTTTCCTGATATATCGAGCACGTTTTAAGGCCCAAAAAAAAATTCGAGGGCTGCACCCCGAACCCCCGCCACGGCGGCTACCACCCATGGACCCCACTCAAGATCTCGGCCCAGCCCCTAACCCCGACAAGGATACATGAAAAGTTTACAGTACTCTTATTATACAGTCTTCAACACTTTCACACATGAAAACAGGCTCCACAACCTAACAATTCTCTATGCTTTCACAGTCGGGAAAGTATTTGGGGTTTCTCATCCAAAGAAATGACAATCTAATGGACCAAACAGATTCATTCTTGATCAGTCTCTCAAATAATACAAGGTCAAATATTCCTTCATTGAAAAACAGTCTTTGCATTCATTTGGGCTTTGAAGAATTTTAGGCACATGTTGTCCAACAACAAAATTCACACGATGGTCTTGTTATCCAGAATTCACCCCCAGGGTAAATTTGATAACATGCATCAGGATGTCCAAATTCCAAGAAAAATGACTGATTCAGAGCAAAATCAGGTTTCTAGGGTCCCTTCAGGAATCTTTCTAAACTCCCCAGGCCGAAGAAGGAGGGAGCAAGCTTTGAGAAAGTGCGGAGAAGGTTGCAGAAAGCAAGTAGTTTGGGCCAGTAAAAATTGTGAAAATCGGCTAAGTCTGGTCCAAAGACAAGGTGGGACGAGTGGGACAAAGGTACGCGAACCACCCGAACCGGCCGAAAATAGTACAAGGAGCCCAAAAGCAATTGGGACGCGCGGGCCAGAAATGCCCGAACCGGCCGAACCGGCCGAAAAGAGTCAAGTCAGTCCGAAGCAAAGTGGGACAAGCGGGCCAAAAATGCCCGAACCGCCCGAACCGGCCGAAATGAGCACAAAGGGCCCAAAATCAAATGGGACATCCGGGACAAATGGAGGCGAAATGCACGCGTAGGAGCCGAATCAGCCGAGGACCAATCGAAGCCGCCACGTGTCCTCACAAGAGAAAAGTCAAAAAGTCAATGGGCGAGTTTTCGAGCACCGATCCGAACCAATGGGATAGTGCCACGTGTCCCGGCCTAGGGCCCACAAGGAAAATTCAAAAGACAGCCCAAAAGCGTAAGAGAGAGAATTATTCAGCGAATCAGAGCATGCCACGTGGCATCCAAGTGGCAGTGCGCGGGAAAATATTTCAAAATCCGTTTTCGCCTGTTCCGTGCCCTAAATCTTCAGATCGACATATCTTTCGATCCAGAGCTCGGATTTGCACGTTCTTGATATCAACGGAAAGCTTATGAGATTCTCTACACGTTTCCAAGGTCAATCTTGCATTTTGGTTCAGTTTGGAGGATGAAAATTGAGAAACGCCTCTGGCGCGAAATAACAAGCAGAGGTAATGCTTCAACAACCACTTTAATGCAGCAAACAACCCGCCGCTTCTGTTAGACAAACCACCGCTTTGCCAGAACCCGCCGCTTCTGCCATGATGGACGAATTAAATGCAACCTAGAGGTGGTTGGGGCAGATTTCGAATTCCTCTCTCTTTGCTCTCCCATTCTTCCTATAAATTGTAAGGAGGGGTTTCTTTCTAAGGTGGGACATTTCCGCTTTGCACCCTCCCTTCTCTCCTGTTCATAAGAAGATTTGTGGAGTTTTCAAACCTCCCATATAGACTGTAACACCGTTTTTTGCCTTTTGGCCATTGCAATGTATTGAATCTATCCTTGAGCAATATATATATGTGTCTGTGGTTACTTCTAAACCCTCTTACATATTTATTACTATCATTCTTGATCTTTCATTGCATTTTTGCTATCTGTGCATGATGTTGTGTTACATCTACATGATCTGTGTTAAATTTGGCAAAGCATATGTTCTTCATTCCTTGGTGCATCACCTCTATTAGCTTAGATTTATTTTATGCATCTTCTTTCCTTGTCTCCTTGGCAAATTAGATTAGATTTTGAGGAAAACCTCTCGCATATTTCATATACACACGAAACAGAGGAATAGGAACCAGCCTTTCTCTGGAGATTCCTTTCTCACTCTTCAAGTCCCACACTTGGAGAAAGGATTCAATGTTGATGCAATCACACTGGATATTAGTAATCAACCTAGAAACCTGATCAATACCCAGGGGTGTTGTGATTTTGCACTAACAGTTTTGGCACGCCCGGTGGGACAGAGGTCTCATTTCTATTTGCAGCAAGGTTGATATGCATCTGCTGCAATTTTCTTGCTTGAAAAGAGCTATTATTTGCATATCTGGCGACTCCAAGGGGAGGAATCAACTGGTTCCAGCAGTCAGCCCTAAAAGCTTATGAGAAGAATCACAAGATCAAGAGCTGGAGAAGAGGAAGTGCTGTTTGAATACCTGCAACTATCTCCAAGAAGAAGGCAAAGAGGAAGAAGGATTCAAAGGTCTCCATCTCCACCAAACAGAACTCTCTCAACTCCTCCACCTGAGCGGCCTTTCTTTCAATATACAAGGATTTTAAGACCAATCAGAATGGCGCAACCAGTGAACCCCTATGTCAACTTCACAGGCAGCAGCCCACTTGCTCTCAATGCACAAAATCCAATCCCGTAGAAAGATCTTTGAAGAACATTCCATACTTTCTTTGGAGAAAATCAGACCACTCCTGGCGATCATGTCAAGGACATTGCTAACATTTGTGCAATCCATGAGATCGACGAGATGCAAGTAGCTGTCAAATTGCTGGCGTCTTCATTCAAGGGGAAAGCATTGCAATGGTTTAGGAGCCTTGGAGCTGGCTCTATCACAAACTGGAATCAGCTGTGTATTGCACTTCATAATCAATTCGGAGAGAAGGGAGACAACTTGTCTCTTTTGGAGCAGCTGACAACCATCAAGAGAGCTTCCAATGAGCAGCTAACTGATTTCAACTTCAGATTTCAAAGATCTTGGGATAGAATTCCAGTAGCAGTCAGACCAACAGCAGAAGGTGCTTTTCTATACTACCTTAAAGCTTTAAATTCTGATATTTCTATATTGATTCAATCCATGGGAGGCACAACTATCCCTGCTGCTTATAATATTGCCATTAGAGCTGAAAATTGTCTGATTCAAGCTGGCAAGCTATCTCCTAGGCCTCCAATGCCATTATATCCAAGCTTAGAGAGCCCAAGTACTAGTCAGGCACCTGTCTTAGCTCCTTCTCCCATTCCTAGAAATCAGAGTTCAAATGAAGCTTCCACTTCATCTCCAAGTGCCCCAAATGAGCTTCAAGAAGTCATGAAGCAACTGCAAAATTTAGGTAATGAGCTGGTCACACTCAAGAGGCAGCAAGCTCAAGGTTTTAGACCTTCGTATCAGCCTCAAGCTCAACCGAATAGGCAGCCATATCAGCCTCAAAGACCACCTAATCCAGCCACAAATATGAATCAAACAAGGCCTCCTGCCAATAGACCATTCCAGCCCTATAATCCAAATGCCATATCTGCCTCTAAGGCATTAGTACCAGCACAAAACAACATTGCCCAGGAGTATGATTGGTGTTTTCCATGTAATGAACCCCATAATCAATCCATGTGCTATAATGGTGCTCTAACCCAAGCTTTAATGGTAACAAGTGCTGGTGTGGAGGGTGAGAGTAGTCAAGAAAACAGCCAACAACAAGAAACATTCCAACAGCAATCAGCCCCAAATGATACCACGTTGGTAAATTGGCAAGCAGAGGATTTCTGTGGCATGAATCAGATAGTTTCTCAGGGTGTTGCTGCCAACACAAGGTCAAAAAGGAGAAATTTGGGTGAAGAACAGCCATTAGTCCCAGCCAATCCTCAACCTCCCACAGCTCCACAAATGATTGGCAAGCAAAACCCAGTTTCAAATGCACAAGGGCAGACAAAAACAGCCCCTAGGCCAAATCAAATGCCAGCTGTTGCTGCCCATATTCAAGGGGCAAATGTGCAAACCAAGGGACAGCAGAGAGATCCTTCATCACCATTCAGTATCATTGATCAGATGAAGAAGACAAACGTCAATATATCTATGTGGGAATCCCTATCCATCCCAGGCCAAAGAAATCTGCTGCAAGCTGCCATAAAGGATTGGCCAACTTCAAATCAGCAGGTTCAAAGGCAAGACAAAGTGCTTACAAATGCTGCCCAGCCTGAAGGAAATCATGGAACACAACAAGGTAGAATGCTGAAGCCCCCCCCTTTCTATGTTTCGTTAATTATTGGAAATCAGCTAGTGCATAACTGCATGATAGACTCTGGGGCAAGTAGCTCAGTAATGCCTAAACAGATAGCTGATCAGCTAGGGCTCCAGTATGAAATAACATCTAAGGGAGTAGTGCAGCTGGATGGGACAGCAATAGCAACAGTTGGAGTGATTAAAAATTTGAGTCTTACCTTGCATGCATGTCCAAATGTTGTTGTCTTACAAGATATATCAGTCATAGACCTTCCACCACTCTTTGCCCTCTGTTTGTCAAGGGACTTTACTGCCAAGATTGGGGGATATTTGTCCGCTGATTGGTCACACATGCTGTTCAGAACGAGGTATGGAACTAAAGCTACAATTAGGTCGGAACCTATTGCAGATTTCCACATTGAGCCCTATACTCCAAGTCATATTAATACCAATTGCTCAGATTTGATCAAGAAGATCACCTTGGCAGCGATGAAGTGACACTAAGGTTGGAAGTATCCCAGATTTGACTCTTGATGAATGGGCAAGCAAGGTGCATGCTTTTGATCCTTATCAAGAAGTAGAAGAATCTGAGCTAGGGGTCTATTGTATACACGAAGAAAGTCAACCTATTCCTAACATCACCAAGCCAAGCCACAAGGATGACAATGAGGTATGGCAACTGTTTTTTGATGGATCAAGGAGTAGACAAGGCGCAGGAGGTGGAGCCATGCTTATTTCACCTCAAGGAGTAAAGTATTATTCAGCTTTTAGATTTCAATTTGCATGCTCCAATAACACTGCTGAATATGAAGCCTTGGTGCAAGGGATGCATTGGGCAATAAAGAGAAAAATAAATAACTTGCAAGTGTTTGGGGACGGTGAGCTGATTATAAATCAGGTCAAGGGACAGCATGCTGCCAAAAATGATCTACTCAGATGCTACAAAAACAGGGTGTGGGACCTCATGGAAGATTTTGAGGCTTTCAGCATCAAGGCCATTCCCAGAAAAGAGAATCAAGCTGCTGACAGGCTTGCAGCAGTGGGGGCAACCTTTGACATTGTAGAAAACATTCAACAAGACAAGGTACAGCCAAACATCCACGTGATTGTGAGGCCTTCAGTGCCGGATAACGATGTCAATTGGCAAGTATTTGAGAATGACCAAGTAAATCATCCACTTCTTGAAGAAGAAGCTGAGTTCTCAGCTAAAAATCAAGAGAAGTTGAAACAGCAATATGGTGACCAGGTGATACAGCTGAGAACTGACAAGCTGCCCAAGGGACTTGTCACCTTGGAGTCCATTTTTAACCCCAATGATCAGTTTAGAAAGGAGAAAGCAAATATTCAGGTCAAGAGGGAAGATTCGGTATCCATCTTGGTAAAAGAGAACAAGCCATTGCAAATTGGAAAAATGACAACTGAGCAAGAGAGATATGAGTTCATACAGCTTTGTCAAGAATTCCCTGACGTGTTTGCTTGGAGCTATGAAGACTTGAAGGGCTTCAATCCCAACTTAGCTCAGCATACCATCGAGTTGGATCCAAATACTAAGCCTGTCAGGCAGAAACAGAGACCAGTCAATCCACACATGGAGCCTCTCATGAGGAAAGAATTGGACAAGCTGATTGAGTCAGCAATTATATTCCCAATCAAGCATTCTAGTTGGGTTGCCAACTTAGTTCCAGTCAGAAAGAAAAGTGGAGAGATCAGGCTATGTGTTGACTTCAGAGATTTGAATAGAGCCTCTCTCAAGGACCATTATCCACTCCCTTCCATGGAGCAAATATTGCAGGTTGTAGCTGGGTCAGAAAGGTTTTCGCTGCTTGATGGATACTCAGGCTTCAATCAAATTATGGTGAAGGAGGAAGACCGAGTTCAATACAGCCTTCACAACCAAATGGGGCACATATGCTTACAAGAAGATTCCATTTGGGTGTCGAACGCCGGAGCAACATTCCAAATGAGCTATGGATATGGCATTCAAAGGCTTGATTAACAAGATAGTGCTTTGGTATACCTAGATGATATCACTTTGTCTTTTCAAAGAATCTGCGAGACCATCTCTTTCACCTCGTGCAAGTATTTGAGAGAGGTGTAGAAAGTTTGGAGTGTCTTTAAATCCTAAGAAGTGCATCTTTCTTGCACATGAAGGGAAACTTCTTGGCCATATTGTCTCCAAGGAAGGATTAGCAATTGATCCAGAAAGGGTTGAAGCCATAAGAGCTCTGCCATTGCCAAGTCACAAAAAGGCTCTTCAAAGTTTCCTGGGAAGGATAAACTTTGTTCGGAGGTTTGTCCCAAATTTTGCAGCCCTTGTCAAGCCCATCACCAAAATGTTAAGAAAAAACATGGCTTTCAAATGGACGGCAGAAGGCAAGGAGAGTTTTGAAGCAATCAAAGAAGCCATCTCCCAGGCACCCACTCTCATCAACCCGGACTTTTCCAAGGATTTCATCCTCTATGCATTTGGGGGTGATGACACTATTTCTGCCATTTTGGTGCAACAGAATAAAGATAATGATGAACAGCCAATTGCCTTCTTTAGCCAAAGCCTAAATGACTGTGAATTGAGGTACTCTTTTATTGAAAAACATGTGCTTGCAGTAGTCAGGAGCTTGAAGAAGTTCAAGCATTTAATCTCAAACAACAAGGTCCAGTTGCTGGTCTCACATGCTGGGGTTAAGGACTTCCTCCTCAACAAGGATTTGAATGAGAAAAGGGAAGGATGGATCACCCGTGTCATGGAGTATGACATTGAGATCAAGATCACCAAGCTGGTAAGAGGCAAAGGTTTGTGTGAGCAGCTCGCTTCCAAACAACTAAACAACCCAGAAGATAAAGAAGACGCTGTCCTGCTTTTACAAAATGATCAAAAATAGGAAAATGATGATGAGTCCATTCCCTGTTGGACTCAAAATATGATACATTTCCTACAGACGGGCATGTGCCCTCTAGAAATGAGCAAAGCAAGAAGAAGACACTTCAGGTTGCAGGCTATTCCATATACCATCATTGATGGAGTTTTGTTCAAGAAGGATGTCAATGGAGTGCTGCTGAGATGCATTAACACAGGTCAGATTCAAAGGGTATTAAAGGAGTTTCATGATGGACCAGCTGGTGGCCATTTTGCACCAAGAGTGATGACTCCGAAAATCATGAAGGCTGGTTATTATTGGCCTAAAATCTTTAGTGATTGCTATGCATGGATCAAGAAATGTAAGAATTGTGCATTCTTCACAGGAAAAGAGAGACTTGCAGCCCTCCCATTGCATCCAATCTCAGTTGACCAGCCATTCATGCAATGGGGTTTGGACTTCATTGGAATCATCAATCCCACCCGAGCCAAGGGCACAAATGGATTTTGACAGCCACAGACTACTTCACCAGATGGACAGAAGCAGTGGCACTCAAAGAGGCGAATGAGTCTAGCATCTTGGACTTTTACGAGGGGATAACTACCAGATTTGGTGTGCCTGCTACAATAGTCTCTGATAATGCATTGGCATTCATTGGATCTAAAATTACTGAGTGGGCTGTCAAGAACGGGATCTACCTCAGCACTTCATCAAACTATTACCCTCAAGGTAATGGCCAGGCCGAGTCTACAAACAAAAACTTGCTGAGGATCATTAGGAGGACTCTTGATGAGAATCAGAAGGCTTGGCATACCAAACTGAAGTCAGCCTTATGGGCTGATAGGATAACTCCCAAAAGGTCCACAGGTAACTCTCCATTTAGGCTTGTCTACGGAAGAGAGGCAATCTTGCCCCTGTCACTTGAGTTGCCAACGTTGGAACTCATGAAACAACTGGAATTGCTAGAGTTTGGACCCATGAAGGTGAGATATGCAGAATTGATGGAGCTGCAAGAAATCAGAGATCAGGCATTCCAAGCAATGGAAAAGGATCAGGCTTTGATCAAGAAGACCTTTGATAGGAAGGCCAAAGATAGATCTTTTCAAGTAGGAGATCTAGTATTGAAATGGGATGTGGACAGAGCAAAACCAGGAAGGCATTCAAAATTTGATGCCATTTGGAGTGGCCCATACATGGTCACAAAGTGCAAGAACAACAATGCTTTCCAATTGGCCTCATTGGATGGTGAAGAACTGCAGATTCCAGTAAATGGAATCTATCTCAAGCGTTGCTTCTAGAGGGAGTTTCACTACATCTGTAAATACTAGATTAGATTTTCTTCCCTCCAAGTGCTTGTGCACATTGTTTTGCTGTAATTAGTTTTGTTTTCCCTAAGTGCCTTGGCACAGCTTACTGTCTATGGAGATGATGCATGTCTTTGCTAAATCAGGTCACATTCCATCTTTCCCTTTGCACATTCTAAGTCAGTTTGGATTCTAACAGAATATTTGATGACTCCATGCCCAATGGATGGCTTCAGGCAACTGGCCTTTTCATCTAGCAGGCAGAATGATCCCGCTGAGTCGCCAAATTGTTATCCAGAATTCACCCCCCAGGGTAAATTTGATAACATGCATCAGGATGTCCAAATTCCAAGAAAAATGACTGATTCAGAGCAAAATCAGGTTTCTAGGGTCCCTTCAGGAATCTTTCTAAACTCCCCAGGCCGAAGAAGGAGGGAGCAAGCTTTGAGAAAGTGCGGAGAAGGTTGCAGAAAGCAAGTAGTTTGGGCCAGTAAAAATTGTGAAAATCGGCTAAGTCCTGGTCCAGCACAAGGTGGGACGAGTGGGACAAAGGTACGCGAACCGCCCGAACCGGCCGAAAAGCAGTACAAGGAGCCCAAAAGCAATTGGGACGCGCGGGCCAGAAATGCCCGAACCGGCCGAAAAGAGTCAAGTCAGTCCGAAGCAAAGTGGGACAAGCGGGCCAAAAATGCCCGAACTGCCCGAACCGGCCGAAATGAGCACAAAGGGCCCAAAATCAAATGGGACATCCGGGACAAATGGAGGCGAAGTACGCGTAGGAGCCGAATCAGCCGAGGACCAATCAGAAGCTGCCACGTGTCCTCACAAGAGAAAAGTCAAAAAGTCAATGGGCGAGTTTTCGAGCACCGATCCGAACCAATGGGATAGTGCCACGTGTCCCAGCTAGGGCCCACAAGGAAAATTCAAAAGACAGCCCGCCGAAAAGTAGAAGAGAGAGAATTATTCAGCGAATCAGAGCATGCCACGTGGCATCCAAGTGGCAGTGCGCGGGAAAATATTTCAAAATCCGTTTTCACCTGTTCCGTGCCCTAAATCTTCAGATCGACATATCTTTCGATCCAGAGCTCGGATTTGCACGTTCTTGATATCAACGGAAAGCTTATGAGATTCTCTACACGTTTCCAAGGTCAATCTTGCATTTTGGTTCAGTTTGGAGGATGAAAATTGAGAAACGCCTCTGGCGCGAAATAACAAGCAGAGGTAATGCTTCAACAACCACTTTAATGCAGCAAACAACCCGCCGCCGCTTGTTAGACAAGCGCCGCTTTGCGAACCCGCCGCTTCGCCATGATGGACGAATTAAATGCAACCTAGAGGTGGTTGGGGTAGATTTCGAATTCCTCTCTCTTTGCTCTCCCATTCTTCCTATAAATTGTAAGGAGGGGTTTCTTTCTAAGGTGGGACATTTCGCTTTGCACCCTCCCTTCTCTCCTGTTCATAAGAAGATTTGTGGAGTTTTCAAACCTCCCATATAGACCGTAACACCGTTTTTGCCTTTTGGCCATTGCAATGTATTGAATCTATCCTTGAGCAATATATATATGTGTCTCGTGGTTACTTCTAAACCCTCTTACATATTTATTCTTGTCATTCTTGATCTTTCATTGCATTTTTGCTATCTCTGTGCATGATGTTTTGTTACATCTACATGATCTGTGTTAAATTTGGCAAAGCATATGTTCTTCATTCCTTGGTGCATCACCTCTATTAGCTTAGATTTATTTTATGCATCTTCTTTCCTTATCTCCTTGGCAAATTAGATTAGATTTTGAGGAAAACCCTCTGCATATTTCATATGCACACGAAGCAGAGGAATAGGAACCAGCCTTTCTCTGGAGATTCCTTTCTCACTCTTCAAGTCCCACACTTGGAGAAAGGATTCAATGTTGATGCAATCACACCTTTGGATATTAGTAATCAACCTAGAAACTCCGATCAATACCGTGGGTGCTTTGTGATTTTGCACTAACGGGTCTCTCATCATGGCATCAAGGATTTTTTTTTAACAAATAAATGAATGAGAAACATGTGGGTGGATCATGAAAGTAATGGAGTATAGACGTACACATTAAATTCACTAAACTTATCAAGGGAAAAGGATTATGTTAGTAGTTGGCTGCTGAGACATGAAGATCAAAGATGTGGAAGATGTTATGTTCTTAAATGCTAACGAAGGTGACGTTCAAGTTCGTTGGTTAACAAATATGCAATATTTCCTCCTCTCGGGGAATATTCTTCAAACATGAAGAAATTCCAATTATGTACTTTTTGTCTCCAGTCCATTCCATATGTCTTGGTTTATAATATTCTTTTCATAAAATATTTAAACAGTGTTCTTCGTGCTACACCAAAATAGAGCGAGAGTAAATAAGATATTAGAATAATTCTACAATGATCGTCTAGAGGGAATTACTCTGTGTAAACAAATTCTACCAAAATCTTGCAAGCCGAGATACTATTGGCCAAATTTGTTCAAAGATGCTCATCTCTAGGTGACAAAATGTAAATAATATGCCTTGTTCGCAAGTAAACAAAAGCGATAGCTCTTCCCCGCACCCCATTCGAGTAAATAAATTTTTCATTCAATGGGGTTAGATTTTATCGGGATGATCAATCCTCCTTCCAGTGATGGACATAAATGGGTTCTTTACTACAACAACAGTTATTGCACTTGATGGACAAAGGTAGTCCTTGATTTCTTGGAAAATATAATGAAAATGTTCGGAGTCCCATTTACCGTTATCTCCGACAATGAAATCTCCTTCCTTGGTATAATTTTTAGTGAATGGGTGATTACGAACAAGGTATACCTCAAGAATTCATCCTACTACTATCCACATGGGAGTGGATTGGCCGAATCTAGTAACAAGAATCTCATAAAGATTATCAAACGTATGACGGAGGCTAACAAAAGGACCTGGCATACACAACTCAAGAATTCCTTATGGGAAGATCGAATCACACCTAGAAGAGCCATTGGAAGTTAACCTTTTATGCTTGTATATGGGAGGGAGGAAAATATCCCACTCTCCTTAGAATTACCTTCTTTAGAGTTGGCTCATCAACTCAAAGTTATGGAAAATGACTCCTTAATGGTGAGGTTCGCTAAACTCGTGGAGCTGGAAGAAATTTAAAACATGGATATGAAAAATTTAGGACAACATCAAACTCAAGTTAATAAATCCTTCAATAGGAAATCTTTCGATAGACATTTCCAAGAGGGAGATTTGGTTCTCAAGTGGGATGAAGACAAAGCCAAACCAGGTAGGCATGCCAAGTTTGACACTCTCTAGAGTGGACCGTATATCATCAAAAGTTACAAAGAGGCGAATTCATTCCATCTATCTAGACTCAATGGAGAATAATTTCCCATTCACATGAATGGGATACATCTAAAAGCTTGATTTTGAGATTTTTTTACCCTTGTAAAATATTATTTTTTCCTTTCCTCCAAGTTTTTTTGTACATTGTTTCATTTTTCGTTTTCTTTTCTTTTGGTTTAGGTGTCCCTTGAATGTAGTTTTTCTTCCAAGACTCCTTTTTCCTAATGGTTTGTATAAGGCTACTCATCTAAAATCTTATCAAGAAAGCATTCCCTAGAGGTCACCAAAAATGTTACCATTTTAATCTACTTTGAGAAACTGATGTTGAAATCCATCGATAAAAAATTTGAAAATACTTCACATGGAAGTTTTATAAAAATTGGAAATTCTCCAAGTCACAAAATCCAAAAATTCAGACTTCGGACTTCTGGGATTTTCCATTTCAAATTTTAATTAGCATGGAATTGAAATTGTGTTTTAAAAGTCTAGAAGACTAAAACCCCGAAAGTCTGAAATTTCAAACTTTCGAGTTTTTAGAGTTCAGATTTTTCTTTTAGAAATTGTCAATTTTTGAGCCCAGACGAAGTCCAAACCGTAAAAGTCGAAATTTTAGACTTGCAAGATTTTGGGATTCAAAATTCTATGTCACATTTTTGTAAAATCACTTTCAAACTTCCAAATTCTGAAATCCCAAAAGTCTGAAATTTTGGAGTTTTGGGCTTTCAAGTTTCGAAACTCTCCTAACCATTTTGGGTTTTTTCACTTTCGAACTTCGGAAGTATGAAAGACCGAAAGTCCAAAATTTTGGACTTTCAAGGCTTTCGAGTTTCGAGTTCTTCCATCACATTCCATGATTGTCACATCCCGATCTCTCGAAGTCTAAAACCTCAAAATTCCAAAATTCCAAAATTTAAGACTTTTATGTTTTAGAATTTGAGTTCTTTGCACATTTAATTCTTACCTACTTTCATATGTGTCAAATTTTTTCATTAATGTCATTTTTTCGTTTAAACTCACATTTTCACCTGTCATTTTCACCTGACAATTTTCTCTACGATGATCTAGTTTTTACTGTATCTTGTACTTTTTGACGTCATTTTTGAGGTATTTTATTTAGGTTACTTATTTTGTTTTAAGATCTTTGTGGTTTGTTTTTCTCCATTTTCATTTTCTTTTTGTTCTTCCCTTGTATGTCTTGAAAAATGAAGATCTCATTACCCACCATGTTTCCTTTGACGTTGTTTTTGATCCTAATGATTCCATGATCTAATTTTCTATTGGCATCTAGGGAAGATCTCATCACAGTCCTCAAGATCTTCCTAAGCATTCAAATTTTCTCAATTAACACTTCTCATTTATTCATAGTTTGGTAGCTTTTCCTTTTAGGGTTTGTGGTTTTGACTATTTGGAGTTTCTCTATTTTTGGGAACCATGCCTTTCTCCATTTCGGAACTTGTTGTTTTAGAACTTCATAACTCTACTCTTCAGTTTTTCAGAATTCTCCGTTTTGGAGGTTTTCCTTTCAAGTTTTCAGAGGTTGAAGTTATTCATCTTTTAGGAATTCTTTGTTTCAGAGGTTTTCCTTTCGAGTGTTTGGAGGTTGAAGTTCCTCGGGTTTTTGTACTTATCTTCTTAAAAACTTTCAACTTCAAAGCATTTCAGATTTGAAAGGCCATCAAATTCTAAAATTCAAAACTTGATGTCTACTTCTATAGCCAAGGGCAAGGAAAAGATGAAATATATGTTCCTTGGAGTTTCTCCTCACTCTTGTTTGTCTTTTGACTTGGGAAGTATAGGAGACACTGATCTTGGGAAGATTGATTTTCCAAACTTCTGGGAAAGGGTGAAGGCCCCAAACAAGAAACCCTAGATGCAAGCCATATATGACAGTGGGCTTGTTCTTGCTGCCGGTTTTCCCGCGTCCATGCATTTCCTAGAGTTTGTCTTAGCCACAACAGCCCACTTTGATGAAGAATCCAAGACATTTAAGGATGTTGATGGAAAGGTTGTAATCTGCTTGGATCTATATTTCTTTGAATATTTTCTCAAAATCCCCGACATTGAAGACTATGCAACAATTTCACCAGAATTAGTGGTGGAACATTGGGACAAGGAAACAGAGTTATGCACAAAGGTCATATTGAAAATTTATCTGGCCAAGAATGTTTCCAAATTTCCCAAGACCATGTATATGTCAGACTTCATTCAGGAATTTAGTGATATTATTGTGTTACTGAGTAGAGTTTCAGGCCTTCCCTTTGTAAGGGAATTCCAGGAGTGGATGTTCCTATATATCACCACCATCAAGAAAAATAAGGAATTTATCAGATGGGGGGAGCATATCAATAGCTCCATTTGCTTTCAATTGAGCAAGGTGTTGTCCTAAAAAAATTTATATGACATCTTTTTTGGTATATGTTGAAGCTTCCATAGGATACTTCACCGGATTTAATACTAAGGGTATTAGAATTACTTCTCAAATCTATGATTTCTATCCACATCTGACACTGGATGAAGGAGTTAGACACTTTTGTAGGATTAACTATGCTTCATTTATTGTTATTCTCTACCATTTGGATAAGGAGATATATACTTGAAGGATTTATGATGAATCCTGTAAGGAAGTACATGAATGGGGAGATATCTACCTACAGTTACCTACATTTACTTACATTTGGATTCCTAGTTTTGTAGGTGATCCCAACAAGCTGCCAAGATGTCCCACTAACAAGTGGGTCTTGCTAGAATTGGTTCAAGAAATTGCTAGACTACCATAAGATCCAGAATAAATGGCACAAAGTGGGAGTTCAATTCCTTATTTCAATTAGTAGATACACTTTCCCAAATATTTATAAAGCTAAGAATGTGGATGTAGAAATGGCAGAAGTAACTTTGTGGACCTTTCATCCTCGGACCAGTTTGATTACTGGGGTAAATTTAGTGAAACAGGTCGGTCTAGTTCCCATGTGCCTCAGTTAGAAGACATTTGGATTCATTGTTAGGATGAATTCATCATCCGACAAAGATATTATGAGAGGCTAACTTTGGATGAGGTTTGGCAGTTTGGTATAGCCGAGGTTCCAAAAGAAATGCAAGATGATGATGAGGTTTTGGATGTAACATATAAAAATAATAATGTTTCCAATCAACCATTTCCATGGATCGATTAGTATGTGGAAGAATGTTATAATACAAAGGAGAGGGTAGATTCCATTTTGTAGAGAACCTACAGTTGGTTGGTTACCTTGGGAATCTCACCCAAGGGGTTAGAAAAACCTACAAATATAGAAACCCCATCAACCATGAGCCAATCAACACCCACAAAGGGAAAAATTTCCATCCAAAGGGCCCATACAGTCCCTAAAAATATTTCATTTGTAGTCATCGGCTCATCTCTCTCTCGAGGCTTCGATGTATAATCCATGTCTCCTACAACACTCGTATTAGAAATAGTTGAAGTTAGTGATTCTCCAAGTGTCTCACAAGACCTGTCATCTCTTCTTCCTCTTCCATTGTCACTTCCTACATCATTTCCTTCCACTTCTATAATCATTTATTCTTTTCCATCTCCTTATATGGCCCAAGTGTTCTCATCCCTTCCAGTTCTCTCAGCTGGAGAAACCATTGGGTCACCCATTTCTACTTCACTTCCCCTAACACTTCCATTTCCTTCCATCTCATCTCCTAATATCATTATATCCACTCCTATGGCCATCCTCACATCCACCCCATCCATTATTTCCACTTCCATTCAAATGCCAACTAATGTTATTGGTGCTCTTATTTTGACTAATGTTTGAGTATTGAATCTATTGTTCCATCCTCATCAACATTAGCCATTCCAGAATGGTTGTTTCAATAGACTCCAAAACAAAAGAAGAATATACATCTATGGGATGTCATAGATCTATACATATTGGAACCTACACCAAAAAGGCAAGCCAAGAGGCTAAGGATTATTTCTAGCTTAATAGTGAATCAATCTAGAGAATGAGTTGTAGAGGTTGCTACTCCCATTGAGGGAAAACCAAGGAGACAATTACAACTGCGGATTATCGAATTTCCATATTTTCACTGGGAAAATCCACTCATGAAGGAGCTAAACAAGATGTGAAAAATTCTCTTGGAAATTTACTAGAGAAATATCACAAGGATAAATCTTCTAAGGATGAGCTTAAATCAAAGGTCAAGTAGCTCACTACATTGTTAAGAAAAGTAACACAGCTAACTCCATCTACTGAAGTTTCAACTACCATAGCCCTAACAGTTTCATCTATCATCAACGATATTTCTTATCATGAAATCGAGAAGATAGGAAAGAAAGAGACATTGGTAAATGGATGGATGGAACATATACTACAAGAAGCCAATCCTTTAATTAAAGAGGCTGTTGAAATATATAATGATTTGTAGGTTGGAAGAGATGTTATTTGCAAAATGGATGAGGCCTTTTCTGAGGACAATAATAACCTGAATTTGAATTTGGCAACATGGAGTGAAATAAGAGAATAATATTCAAATCTACTCCTTTAGGAGGATGTAGTTGATGATGCTTCCAATTTGTTTGAATATCAAAAGGCCATGGAATTCCAATGTCAAGTGTTGCAGGATTTAATTAAGAGGTTGGATGATAAACGAGTAGAAATTATGGATGCTCTGAATGATATATTAGAAGAATTTGATATTTTTAATTGTAATTTCTTCAATGAAAACATCAATTCTCTTTCATTGGATCAGATCAGGGAAATTTTCAAATATTTGGTGAAGTGTGATGATGAGGTTACCAAGACTTTCTATAGTGAATCTATTGTTAGATTGGTTTTATGCAAAAAAATTCACAGGGAAGACTAAATAAGGTTGTGGGTAAACATAGATTAATTCCTTAAAAGGTCACAAGGGAATTCGAGACAGTAGATGTAGTGAATCACTACATATGTGGGCTGAGAGACAAAGAAATTCATGGGATTATCAAGAGTTTAATTGAGTATAAACATCGAATGGTTGCATGGGAGGAAGCACAAAAGAAACCTATAGAAGGAGAAAGCATTACAAATCCAAGCCAAATCTGAGTGGCTATGGAAGGATAGATCCAAACTCTAGATCGATCAAAGTTGCGTAGGTTTATTGAGTCAAAACCTTGCAAAAAACTTGCTATTTTTATCGGAGCATGTTCCCTTAGATTTAATGACATTTATATTTTTAGTTGAAGGCCCAATTTGTAATGGCTCAAGCCTAAAGAACTTATAAATACTTAAGTGCATGGAGTCTTAGGGGAAGATATAGATATAGATCATTTTGATGAAGTTTCTCTTCAAGCTTGGAAGATTGCTTCAGGATTTTCAAACCTTTTAATTATATTCAGAGTGATATCTTTCCTTGAAGAACCTAATTTATTATGTTAAATGGTTGATCATTATATGTTTTGTGAATGCATAATTTCTTAGTGTAATTGGTTAGCTTACCTTTATTTCAAATTACCTTATTTCATATTATGAGGAATTAATGTAACCATCTTTTATGTCAGTTGTGGAAATATTATTTTCCTTTGTTGTTAAAAGTTGCATTATCATTAGTGTAATCGTGAAATGGATGTTAACATGTGCATGTGTTTATCCTCATGTTAAATTAATTGTGTGTTTGATAAAATTTGGTCTCCCTATTATGTGTACTTTAGGTTTAACAAAGGAATGCATGCTTCTGTTATGTGGTATTATCTACCCTCTCAAAGTTGCAATAGGTGAAGGTGACAAACTTTGCACACATCCTACTCACATTAACCCTTCCTGAGGTTAAAAACACCCCCTTTATTTGGTGCATCACCATCCCTATTATAGTTTCCTTCTTGCAAGCAATTTTCCCTAAAACCCATGACAATGTTAGCATAGGATTAGATAACTCTTTTATTACACTAGGAGTAGTAGAAAACTTAGTTTAGGAAGAGGAAGTCGTTCTTCTCTCGGAGGTTCACCTCGAGCCCAAGTCCCACATCTTGAGAGGTGATCCCATATGTCTCAATCACACCAAACATCTTGTTCACATTCTGGCCATTCGGAGGGTGTAGTGATTTGGTGAAAACAACATTCACATATGATATACACATCTTGACACGAGTCAAGTATCATCATTACCCGATGACACACTCTTGTGTTACGGTTCACACATTCGTTGAGGGCATACTATATACATGAACCTCACACACACCACACACTACACACTATCTTACACTAGTACACCTTACATATTATACATTACACACCACATATTTCACATTGCGCGCATTCATCTCTACATAACATCTACTTTACACATTCATGATATAGCTTTTTCGTACATACTATACAACCAACACACTCACGACACATTCACACTTACAATACACTCTTCTCATGCCTATCTATCAATACAACCTCAACATCATAACAACACATCCTCTTTTTCTTACTAAATGGTTAGCGCTTTCACATAATACCCCTATTTCATCACCTAATGCATATTTTTACACATAATTAACACACACAACTTACACACTCTACATATCCATAACACATCTTTCTCAACACACAACATTGCACACTCAATGTGCCCACAATCAATTTCTATCAACAATAGTGACATATTCATGACATCCTTCTCTAATGTGCACATAACACATTACACAACATGTGTTTTACAAATTTGACATCATCTTACCTCAAGTATCTTCCACACACTCCGTGCATTATGCATCTTACCTATAACATCCTCTTTTAAGACTTCAATACAAGGAATTTTTTTAATTAACTTTATTCTTCTTTGATTTAATTACCCATATATTTAAATCCAGCATAATGTTAATTTCATATCTCATTTTTCCTTGTTCTATATTAACTTAATTTATAACCAACAACATCTTATTCAATCCATGATATAACAATAAACCTTATGCAGTTGTATGAGTTAGACTAATATTGATCCCTTATATCTGTTTCATTTAAATATGTATACTAAGTATACCATGGTTTCCTTAGTCCTTCAAAGACATTCAAGTGTTACAATGTAAAGTTTCTATCTAAGAACCTATTACAGAATACCCATCCGAAATCATGTAACTTTACATCTAGATGAAATCTGAATAGTGCAATCAGTAGCTTATGTTACCTTGGCCAAGGTTTTAAGTCATGTTTTCCATGCTTAATTCCATGATGGCATAATCATCATTTGGAATTTGTATTTCACCCTAACTCCTAAAATTTTTTATCTAGATTAGGACTAGATCGTGAAGTGTTAATCATTTACAAGTTGCGTACAAGGTACCTATTCATATCAGCCTGCATGTGTAAGTCTCATAATTTCATCTTAGGATAACTAAGGGAGAGTGAGCATCTCCATAATGATTTGCATCATTACAGTCACTCTCTTTCCCATAGTCATCATAAGATGACATTGGGTACTTAACCATGCGGCACTATCTGCATTCATACCTAGGACAATACTTGCATCTTAGTGCATTATGACCTTCTCATTTAGAGGAGCTTGACGAGATAACTTGACATAGCAGCTGCCCCTACTGTAACCAAATAATGACCTTAGTCATTAAGTAGGTACAACATGGTAGCAGCCATGTTGAGTAGGATTTCTAAGTTTCGTTAAATGGGAACATCATATCTTATGGTTATTAAGGTTATTCGAATAAGTTACGACATATCAATTTCAGGTTTCATGCATTACAAAACATGCTTAGAGACATTCCATCATGATCATTACACTTTCTAGTTGCATATTTAATTCAACATTCCACATTAAATCCCTTGTTCATATTTTACTTATTAACACTAGCAATGCATCATGTCAAGAGTAGTACTTATATCGTAATTTATTCCTTTTTTCAAATAAAGTGTTAAGTATAGTATTATACTTAATAGGATTAATTCCAAACATTTGCAGTAATCCATAATTTAATTACATACTTTATTATTTTAAAAGCACAGCCATGTAATTCACTCTATTCATAATGATTGTAATACAATATGTATTCTCAAAGATAATGCTTTATTAATGACTGGAAAATTGCCTTTTGTCATTAATATCTCAAAGCAAAGTATAACTTTCACTTCTTAGTAAAATACAATACAATTAATTGCATTTCTCAATTTAGTACAACATCATCAACAAATAATACTAATACATGTCCACAACTGATTATCAAAATAATCACATCTTGTTTCAAGCATCATGCCTTTCTAAAATACAATTCTTTTCATCTTTTCACAACAAGAACAACTTTATAGATTTCATCAAAAGACATAACAGTGAGAAAAGGTGTAAGTCACGTCTTTCTTTATAATCAACCTGCAATGTTAATAACCTGCATGGAAAATATTCCATTGTACATGGTCAGTTCCAACCGAACTAGCATGATAAGATCTATTTCTCCTATAACATTCCCATTTTAAGAATTTAGAAATAGGGAAATTTGTTTTTTTAATAATGTTCCTTGTTCTAAATAATCATAATTTAGAACACACATTCCATGCCAATCAATCTCATAACAGATAACCATATGTAGTTGTAAATGACTCAGTGAACTACCGATCTCTCATGTTAACTCAATGTATTGTATACTAATTATACTTGGTTCTCTTACCCTTATCCGGGTATTAAAGTGTTCAGTTTAAGAGACGTATCTAAATATTTGTTACCAATATTCATCTAAAATATTGTTTCTTAATCTAGATAACATAGGATAATGTAACCAAGTGACTTATGATACTTTGGCCAAATATTTTCACATACTGTTCATGTTTATATTCCTAGATGGCATACTCATCAAATGGAATATGTCCTTCACCCCACTTCATTTGTTATCTAGAATGGTCTTCACTAACTCCTATTAGTCCACTTGTTCAAGGTTTAACCCTAACCCAAGTTAGCAACATAGTTTGGTATAGAGAACCACTCACGGTGACTAAGGGTACATAGACATACTCAATCAACCTAATTTGATTACGTGTGTCTAGTTATCCTAAGTTATCATGAGTTACCCCCTATACTAAATCATACTTCTAACCTGACCTAGAGTTTAACTAAGATCAAGTCTCGAGTTTATGTAGATCTAGATGATCCAATTTTGAAGGGTGTTGCAACATGTCAACTGCAACATTGTATCCTCATGAAGACCCAAGTCTTCACAAAGGTATAATACTGCAGTTGGCATGTGCTAACATCCAACTAAATCACCCCATCTGGATGTACACAACCTAGCAATAGTTAATTATTTTTCCATACTTAAATTCTAATTACAAAGAACCCCTGCTGAATTTGATTTAATTAACCCCTAAGGTTTCCAACCATAAATGAGTTGTTAATGTTTTGTAGAAACATCAAGATTTCTTTTTAATCATTAACTTCTTACTTTAGGGTTTAGTTAATTAAAATACAAAAATCAATCAACAATAAGATTCACTTATTATACCCAACCATTCCTAGCTTGTTTAAGTTCAAACAGGTTCCTTTATATTAGACTTCATTGAGATGAAGTCTACTTATTAAATATTTATATTTACCTTTCATTTTTTTTATACCAAGGAAGGTATGGGTCAAGAGGAAGTTCACCTTCCTCTTTCTTGTTAAGAATTAGGATTCATTGTAACCTCTTACTTTAAACAAGATATCATAATGAATTTGCACTTCCATTAACATCAATTAATAAACCATAGTGACTTAGTTAAATGATCAGCTATGAATTCCAACTTGATAAGTTACATTTAATAAAGGAATAGTGTATTAAATTCCCTATCCACCTATTTCATTTTAAGTCAAACTAAAAAGGTTCAAAATAGATATGATTAAGAAAGAATAAGATAAGCTTACAATTCCCTTTACAGAATGCACAAAGGGAGTGACACATCAAGTACAAGTAAACTCTCAATATTTTCCATTCATCAAAGTGAAATACACACTTTACAAGTCCAATCATTTCAGACATCTTTCATGTCAAACAACATTAATAAACTCAATAAGAAATACAACTTTTCCCTTACAATACATTTCAATAATGAATCATATTTCCTCATAAAATATCCAGTCTTAGGTAAACAAAAGTGACTTCATAAAATAACTTGTCTTCTTTTATCACTTGCAAATTCCATTTATGAAAATTTTCTAGCACGGGTCAGTTCATTGAACTGATCATGATAATCACTAAGCATTAAAATGATGTGCTTTCAACTAACTGTTTCATAAAAAGAACTCTGCTTTTATGAAACAAGTAAATCACTACAGATAGATACATCATAAAGGAATAACAATCATAAAATGAAGAACAAGGTGATCAACCATACTAACTTAAGTAAAGATCATGATATAATCAACACTCTTCAAGCCAATGATTTCATAAGAAATTATGTCAGATAAGTAATATTCCATCCTAATTACTTATCAAATCCCTACCATAGATATTTATAAATCATTTCTTGAATTCCTTCTATCTAAATCAAGAAAGGTACTAATTCTTAACACTTCATGAAAAATAGAATTATTTTACAGAAGAAATGATCCACATTACACAAAATTAACTTATTCCATCCTAGGTTATATAAATCCATACTCTTTCAATTTCTATGATAAAATTTAGGATGAACCATCAACATCCTCAAATAAGGGTTTCCCATTTAAGATATAACATCCAAATTCAAGCCAACTCTAGCCTAAGTTTTATGTTTATCATCAAGTTTTGTAAAGTATAAATTCCATTTACATACACCTGAAAGGAGTCACATATCAAATTCATTACATCCTTATCAAGGCATTTGTGAAGAAGAAGAAAATAAAAGGATATATCCTACAACTATCCACTCTGTCATTTCCTTCAGCTAATACAACCGAACAGGTTGACTTCTTACATAGGAGTAATATTAATGAGAGAATGAACAAATAGAGAGAGATAACAACTACAACTTCCTTTAGAGTTTGAAGATAACAGTATTGCATTCCACAACTCAGAGAAGAGAGAGAAGGGAGTCAACAACAAAGATGAGAGAAGATCTCATTACCCTTTCCTAAGAAAAGAATTACATATCAGAATAAAAGAACTGATACATATCTGATCAAGAGATCTTTAAATCTTATCAAACATTGAAAACATAGAACTAATTGTACTGGATTGAATATACTAATGCAACATGCAAGTCAGATACCAAAGATGGATTTTTCTCAACATATAAATAAGAACAACTACTAGTAGTGCACTAGCTATGACTAAAAGGAGATATTCAAATGAATTCAGTTAGCAACAATACATGAAGTATCAAACAACAACTAAACATTCCAATTCATCCAACATTATTAGCTCAATCAATACATTCCTCTAATCTTTCCATTCAAGATAGAGACCTATAATGTATTCTTATGCGTCCAAGAAAATGAATACAAGATTACATCCAAGCCAACCCATATTCCCAACTTCACAAGAATCAAAGGAACAATCTTCAAGGTAAGAAAGGAAAGGAACCTAACCCAGATTCAAACACAATGAAGAATAAAAAAAGAGACATAACCCCAAGACAGGTGCTCAAAATTGAGCTCCAAAGGAGAAGAGTAAAACCGAAAGCATTCCAACTCATTTCCTTAAGATAATCAAAACTGAACTATTTCATAGTTCAACTTAGATATCCCATCTCTACAAAGTGTCATATAAACATCAAACTTGAATGCAAGGAACTAGTAAATCTAACAAGATGAACTAATAAGGTAACTCCTGAAGCTCAAAATCTCACCTAGAAAAGATGCATAAACAAATTCGATAAACCTTTTCAAATTGTGACAGTAGGGTAACGTTCAACCCTACCATAAAACAAATTGTATCATGGGGATTTTTTAGATCCCAAAACCATATAATTCATTAGTAATCATCCCATAACATATAGGTGTGAGAAACAAAAATGAATTCATATAACTTCAAGCAGAAGATAAACATGTTTTAACAAGTCTCAAGCGAGGAAGAACAAAACCGAAACATACTTCTTCCATACTTGATCCCGACAGAGCTCTACAACTCAAAACATTTCCACTCAACAGGGTTAATCATAGTTACTATTAATTTCCAATAAAGATGACTCAAAACACTGAATCCTACTTATCCATTCCAACACAGTTCAACTAGACATAACTAGATTCAATAATATCTCCAGTTCAAAGAAAAGTAAAACATCTTACATGTGTTTCCTAACCAAAAATGACTCCCAACATTAAATCACACTATCTACTTAATCATAGTTCAATCAGATGAAGAAATTATTTTAAATCATCTCAAGCTTAACAGAAAGAAAATGCATTTCATACCTTTACCCAAAGAAGGAAAACAAACCCAGATCAAATCTTTTATCAAACAGTGTATTCCCTTAATCCGTTTTACACAAAAAAAAAGTTCACATAATTTTGACAACATTCCAGTTCCAACAAGGTTAAAGCACGATCCACTCATATATTCAACAAGGAACAAACCCACATTCTATTTTATCAAATAGTGAATCTCATCAAAAGAATACAAAGTGAACAATTCAAGCATGAATGCAAAATAAACATCAAAAATAAAAACCCATTTGTTTCCAAGAGCATAGTTGTTTTAATGAAAACATTTAGGAAAAATTAGAACAACTTAATGGGTAGAGCCTATCATGCCTGATAGAGCTTCTATCAATTTGCAGAAGATTTCAGTCAAGCCTCCACATTCTCTCCTTTTCCAAAATGACCTCCATAACTAAAAATTTCTACCCTTCTTATTCTTCCACCAGATCCAAAAATAGCTCAGAGATTCCAAAAATAACATTGGATCAAAAATAGAACTACTATTTCGAAGAACCAAAACTTCATGCAAAGTAAAAATCACAAATATTAAATCACCAATAACCCTTCCTCAATCCACTTGCATTTTCTCCTAGGTGGTTTCTTTGCCACGACCAAGGTCATTTAATGCAAGGACTGTCAATTTCTCACTTATTTCTCCATGCCACCACCATCCAAGTTTGGTGAATCTTTTGAATTCAAAATATTCATGAAAATCCACTTAGTGATGATGTGAGCTAGACATCCCCTAACTCACCATGCCTCACCCAAAATGGCGGTTTAAAGATGTAAATACATAAATCAATTCCCATAAATGCCTTAGAAACTGAATCACCACTTTCCAACTATCCCTTACATACCTTTTAACTTAGTATTATTTTAGGTTAGATTATCCTTAGGTTAGGATTCGACCTTAGTCTTTAGGAAAATATTATTTGCCATAGGATTTTTTTCCAAACTCCTCAACCATAACCATACCAACTTAGGTTAGGGTGTCACCTTTGTAGTTTAGTAATAGGTCCTAGGTAGGTCTTAGCTACCTTAGGTTAAAATCCAAATAGGATAGAACATTACAACTTAGGTTAAGGTATTTACCTTAATAGTCCTGTAATAGGTCCTTAATCCTCTTACGTTATTCAACGTCTTAAAAAATATTTATCAAGAAGATCCAAGCTCACCATTTACATGATGCAAAGCAAGGACACCAGAAGAAGGGTCCTCATAATTATAACCAAAACAAGACTCAGTCCCACATTACCTTCTATTTCTAGAATGTTAGGTTATCAAGATGATCAGGTAAGAAGAATTGAAGCATACCTTGGATCAATGGAATTGATCCAAGGTTTTTTATTAACATATGCTAAGTATGAAAACAACAATACAGGTTCACAACCTTTCAATACATAGAGAATAATGGCTTCATTTTCAAGTAAACAAAATCACAAAAAATGAATCTCTGTACAGTAATAATTTATTCATTGCAAACATGATTTCCAATAGTCAAAAGAATACACCTTCCTAAGACAAATCACATGTCAACATTTGCAATGTCAAGAGAGAAAGTAATCAAAGTAATAGTTTTGTCAAAGATGTTACATCTCCCATAATAACTTACGCCATATAGTATTTACATATAAGAGATACCGCATTAAGTCATAATCACATAATTGAATAGAAAGGGAACAAATCATATTTTCAACATTTCTCGAAATAATTTGCATAAACATTGTTGTCTAGTACATTTAAATGTAATTACTTAAATGAAAAAACTCACATACCAATTACATAACCATTAAGGTCAATCAATCAATTATTTTTTACCGAATTGATTATATTTTTAATATCGTTAATTTTATAACTTAATAACATATATTTATTGATATACCACATACTCACACATATCTTATACTAGTTCAATTGGACTCTAATATTGAAAAATACCAATCATTATAACTATACAAGTAAAACATTTCATGATCCCCTCATATAGCTCCTAGTATAGAACAATACTCAAGCCTTATAAACTATACAAGTATCCTTTATTATATATTTATCATTCTAGGATATCAAATTATATACTTACTTGTCAATCAAAAGCATATCCTTTGTTTGTATTAACGGTGAATAAGCTTAATAGCTCAACAATATAATATGGATATTGGATAGCTTAGCTACCTTAAATATAAATTGACAAATAATCCCATAACTTATATAACCAAGGGTCACTGAAACACGGTTTACATATGAATATAAACCATCAAGAATCCTGAAGGAATAATAATAGTTAATTGATAAAACCAATATAGAGGTTCGTAGTTCAATAAAACTAGGTAGTCTATTTACCTTAATATTTACGAAATTATGAAGTGACAAAGTCACTATTGTATTAAACCAATATTATGTGAACAATTCCACCATAGAGTCATGTAAAATGTGCCTACACAAGTTGAACATGAGATAACATGAGCTTATTAGCCCAAAAATAATTAAGCGACCGAGGAGCTTAATAGTCATCCTCCTAAGGAAAAAATTCACAACCAACAAGTGGACACAAAATCCATTGAAGGAAATAATGGGTAGAGATTTGGTCTACGAAATTGATAAGATTTTGTTCAAACAGTGCCATAATATGGCTTGAATTCCCACCAAAAGAATAAAACTAAATTCTTAAGAAAATGAGAGATTTTATACCTCAGTAAGAGATACCCAAAACCACAATATTACCATTAAACACAATTGTTACAACATCCTGTTAAAACTATCGGGTCACAATGTCGACGATGATACTCGGAGTCGAAGACCAAGGTTATTGTTGAACATGCAAATCAGCAGCACCACGGATGTTGATCAAACTTCTAGCTTGACATCTTGGACATCCAAAGTGTGATTACACAACATTGAATCCTCTCCCCAAGTGTGGTACTTGTAAAAATGGGAGAGGAATCTCAAGATTAGAGTTTGGTTCCTCAACTCCTCGATAAGATATATCACTTAGAAGTTACTGAGAGGTTTGAATTCCTAGTTCCTACTCTAAATTTCAAGGGGACAAAGATAAGGAATGCAAGAAAATGAAACTAATGCTAATGTGGTGATGCACCAAAGGAGTTACTGAGACACCTACTACTTCATTCCATACAAAATCCATAAGAAGACACAGCAAAATGCATGTACAAATTGCTCAAAATGTAATGAAAGATCGGAAAACAATGGTAGATATATGAAAGGATTGAGGATTTTAATCACGAGCATATATTAAAATTCCAGATCCAATACAATTCATTACGGTGATCAAGAGGCAAAAGGGTATTGTATTATATGGAAAGGTAAAAATTTCCACAAATTCTACCAAAAAGGAAGAAAAAGAAAAGTTTCAGAGCTAAAAGAGTGTCTCCTTTTGTAAAAATGAACACATTTACGGCTTTAACAAAGGCAAGCCCACGACCCCAAGAGAGAGAAACATGGGAAAACATGGGAGAGCTTCAACCACTGACCAAAAACATAGTAAAACAGCATGGGCATCCTTACAGGCCCATCCCCTGACATGTTTTGCAAAGCTAGGAGAGAATGCAAGCCATTCTTCATTAAAAATGGTGGTTGAAAACGTCATTTCTGTCCATGACCACGTGCGGAGGCATTTTTGATTTTCTCTCTTCAAACTCTATGCAAATACAAAAAGACCCCAAAATATTGTAGATAATTTCACCATCTTTCCATTGATATAAAGAACGTGAAAAGCAGAGATCTGGATCAAAATATATGGCCGTTTGAAATTTTAGGGAAAACAGGCCAAATCGGATTCAAGCGGGCAAAAAAATAAATTTAATTTTCCACTTTTTGGTTATTTGAAAATTTTTCCAAAAATTGCCCACGCTCCACCATTTCGAGTGCCATGTGGCATGTTTTTATTGGGTGCGAGACCTTTAATGCTTCATTTTACATTGTTTTGCCCTTTGGAAAAATTTCCAAAATTTCCCCGTCGGGCCAATGATATGAGGACACATGGCACATGCTGATTAGACGCGGACCTATCCTCCTAAATTTTCTGTCACTATTTGATCCTATTTCTTGACCCAAACACGTGGTAAACCCTCATTCATTACGGGCCTTTTCCTTCGAATCTTCCATGTGGGCTTGTCTTGTATCTTTTGCCGCCACTTTGGACACATGGCAAGATGTGATTGTTCGCGTCGTCGGGGGGCAATTTTTCCTTTGAAATTTCCTCCTTTTTCTTTTGGGATACTTTCCTAAATTTCCCCACCTTCCGCTAGTCCAGGGACACGTGGTAGCATCTTACTAGATGCGAGGGCTAGGCAAACATTTTTTTTTGCACAATCCCTTTTGGAAAAATTTCCGATCCCCCCGCTCTGTAACTCCAACCCCGGGGACACGTGGCATAACATGATTGGTTGGCGGGAGGGACAACAGGTCAAAACTTCTCCATTCCCTTTTACCAAAACACTTTGCCAAAATTCCAATCTTTCCCCGTCCTCTGTTGGTCCGATGCCATAGGACACATGGAAAAACATGATTGGGAGCGGGCCTTCTTTATAAAATTTTCCATGGTGCTAACACTTAGTCAATTTTTCAATTTTTTCCCCTTGGACACGTGGCGGGATCTGATTCGTCGGTGGGCCTGTGGGGAAAAATATTCCTTTGAAAACTTTTACCAAACACTTGGTAAAAAAACCAAGTTTTCCTCCGCCCCCGCCACTTCCTTGGACACGTGGCGCCATTTCATTGGCTACGGGCCTTTCAGGGGAAAAGTTCCCACAAAAACTCCGTCAGGCCATAACTTCAAAAATACATGGCATTAAGAGGAAATATTTACCTTTCTAGAAAGCTGAGAAAGATCTCTATCCAATGTTGTCATTTCAAAAAGTTTTGAGTGCCTAAAAAAGCAAAAATTATGACTAAGGCACAAGAGAGGGAAGAATGAAAGGAGTTAGCCAAAAAATGAGCAAGGGGTAAATTTTGGATAACAATTTTGGCGACTCAGAGAGGTCATCTCACTCTTTGGATGAAGTTACCAGTTGCCTGAAGCAATCCATTGGGCATGGAGTCATCAAATTCTCTATTTGGTACCCCAACTGACTAGAACACCGCAAGGAGGAAGATGGAGGGTGGAACATCATCGATTGGAGCAAGGCTGCAAGACACATTTCGGGGATAACAAGCTTATGCCAAAGAACTTAGGGAAACCAAAGCTAATATACAGTAAAAAAATGTGCACAAGCACTTGGAGGAATGAAAACCTAGCTAATATGTACAAGGTGGAGAATTCCCTTTAGTAGCAATGCTTTAGATAGATCCCATTGACTAGAATCTGCAGTTCTTCGCCATCCAATGAAGACAATTGGAAAGCATTGTTGTCCTTACACTTTGTGACCATGTATGGGTGACTCTAAATGGCATCAAATTTCGAATGCTTTCCGGTTTTGCTATGTCTACATCCCATTTAAACACTAGATCTCCAACTTGGAAAGATTTATTTTTGGCCTTCCTATAAAAGGTCTTCTTGATCGTGGCTTGATCCTTTTCCATTGCTTGGGATGCCGATTTCGACTTCTTGGAGCTCCATCAATTCTGCATATCTAACCTCCATAGGCTCAAACTCCAATAACTCCAATTGTTTCATGAGTTCCAATGTTGGCAACTCAAGTGACATGGGAAAAATTGCCTCTCTTCCATAAACAAGCTTGAATGGGGAGTTACCTGTAGATCTTTTAGGAGTTATCCTATCAGCCCATAAGGCTGATTTCAACTTAGTATGCCAAGACCTCTGATTTTCATCAAGAGTCCTCCTAATGATCCTTAACAAGTTCTTGTTTATAGATTCAGCCTAGCCATTACCCTGAGGGTAATAGTTTGATGAAGTGCTTAGGTAGATCCCATTCTTGACAGCCCATTCAGTCACCTTGGACCCAATGAATGCTAATGCATTATCTGATATTATTGTAGTAGGTATGCCAAATCTGGTTGTTATTCTCTCATAAAAGTCTAGGATGCTAGATTCATTTGCTTCCTTGAGTGCTACTACTTTAGTCCACTTGGTGAAGTAATATGTTGTTGTTAAAATCCATTTGTACCCTTGGCTTGAATTGGGATTAATGACTCCAATGAAGTCCAAACCCCATTTCATGAATGGTTGGTCAACTGAAATTGGATGCAATGGAAGGGCAGCTAGCCTCTCCTTACCCATGAATAATGCACAATTCTTGCACCTCTTGATCCATGCATAACAATCACTAAAAATCTTCGGCCAATAATAGCCAGCCCTTATGATCTTTAGAGCTGTCACTCTTGGTGCAAAATGACCACCAGCTGATCCACCATGGAACTCTTCCAACACCCTATGAATCTAATTTGTACCAATGCATCTCAACAGCACTCCATTCACATCCCTTTTGAACAAAACACCATCAACAAGGGCATATGGGACAACCTGCAATCTAAAGTGTCTTCTTTTGGTCTTGTTCATCTCTGGAGGGCATAGGCTTGTGCTTAGGAAGTGCATTATGTCTTGGGTCCAGCAAGGAGTGAGGACACCATCATTCTCCTCTTGAGTGCTTCCTTGCTCATGGTTGTCTTGCAACACCAAAACAACCTCCTTCTCATTGCATGCTTCCTTTTGTTTGCTCAAAATCAGCTGCTCACACAATCATTTTCCTCTGACCAACTTGGTGACTTTTATCTCAATGTCATACTCCATGACACGAGTAATCCAACCTGCTCTCTTTTCATTCAAGTCTTTGTTGAGGAGGAAGTCTTTAACTCCCACATGAGAAACCAGCAACTGAACCTTGTTGTTTGAAACTAGATGCTTGAATTTCTTCAAGCTTCTGATTACTACAAGAACATGCTTTTCAATGAAAGAATATCTCACCTCATAATCCTCCAAGCTTTGGCTGAAGAAAGCAATTGGCTACTCATCATTGTCTTTGTTTTGTTGTACCAAAATTGCAGAAATAGTATCATCACCCCCAAATGCATAGAGGATGAAATCCTTTGAGAAATACAGGTTGATGAGAGTTGGGGTTGAGAGATTGCTTCTTTGATTGCTTCAAAATTTCCTCGCCTTCATTGTCCATCTAAAAGCCATGCTTTTCTTTAACATCTTGGTGATAGGCTTGACAAGGGCTGCAAAATTTGGGACAAACCTCGAACAAAATTTATTCTCCCAAGAAACTTTGAAGGGCCTTCATGTGGCTTGGCAATGGTAGTTCTCTTATGGATTCAACTCTTTCTTGATCAATTGCTAATCCTTCTTTGGAGATAATGTGGCAAGGGTTTTTCCTTCATGGGCTAGAAAAATACACTTTTTAGGATTCAAGGATACTCCAAATCTTCTGCACCTTGTGAATACTTGCCTCAAATGAAAGAGATGGTCTACTGCATTTTTTGAAAAAACAATGATATCATCAAGATATATCAGCACCATGTTGTTAATCAAATCCTTGAATGCCATGTCCATTGCCCTTTGGAAAGTAGCTAGCGTTTAACTGCCCAAATGGCATTTTCCTATATGCATAATTTCCCCATTTGGTTGTAAAGGCTGTCTTAAACTGATCTTCTTCTTTCACCATAATCTGATCGTACCCCGAATAGCCATCAAGTAGCGAAAACCTTTCGAAGCCAGCAACAACTTGCAAAATATTCTCCATGGAAGGAAGTGGGTAATGGTCCTTGAGAGATGCTCTATTCAAATCTCTGAAATCAACACACAATCTGATTTCCCCACTCTTCTTTCTCATTGGAACCAAGTTGGCTACCCAACTAGAATGCTTGATAGGGAGTATGATTCTTGATTCTATCAACTTATTCAGTTCCTTTCTCATGAGAGGCTCCATGTGTGGATTGGTGGCCTTTGTTTTTGTCTAATGGGTTATTACTTGGATCTAATTCAATGGAGTGTTGAGCTAACTTGGGATTGAAACCTTTCAAATATTCATAGCTCCAAGAAAACACATCGGGAATTCTTGACAAATTCTTATGAACTCATACCTTTCTCGCTCGGTTGTCACCTTACCAACTCGAGTGATTTGCCTTCTTCTACCAAGATTAAAATTGAATCTTCTCCTTGACTTGAATGTTTGCTTTCTCCTTCCTAAACTGATCATTAGGATTGAAAATGGAATACAAAGTAATAAGTCCCTTTGGTAGTCTGTTGGTTCTTAGCTGTACCACTTGGCCACTATATTTGCTGCTCCAACTTTTCCTGATTTTTATCTCGAGAACTCAGCCTCTTCTTATAAGAAATGGATGATTTTCTGATCATTTTCAAACACTTTCCAACTTACATTGTTGTCTGGTACTGAAGGCCTCACAATCACATGGATATTTTCTTGTACCTTGTCCTTTTCAATGCTTTCAACAACATCAAAGGCTTCTCCAACTGCTGCAAGCATGTCAGCAGCTTGGTTCTCTTTTCTAGGAATGGATTTTATGCCAAAGCCCTCAAAATATTCAATGAGGTCCCACACCCTATTTTGTAGCACTTGAGTAGATCATTCTGGCAGCATGCTGCCCCTTAACTTGGTTTACAATCAACTCACTATCACCAAATACTTTCAAGTTCTTTATCTTTCTTTTGATTGACCAATGCAATCCTTGTATCAAAGTTTCATATTCAACAGTGTTATTAGAGCATGCAAACTAAAATCTAAAAGCTGAATAATACTTAACTCCTTGAGGGGAAACCAACATAGCTCCCCCTCCTGCACCTTGTCTACTCCTTGATCCATCAAAAAACAACTGTCAAACATCATTGTCATCCTTGTGGTTTGGCTTGGTGATGTTTGGAATAGGCTGATTTTCTTCATGCATGCAATAGACTCCTACCTCAGATTATTCTATTTCTTGATAAGGGTCAAAAGCATGTACCTTATTTTCCCATTCATCAAGGGTTAGATCTGGGATGCTTCCTACCTTGGTGTCGAGCCATCATCGGTGCTTGGATAATCCTCTTGATCAAGTGCTAAACAATTGGTATTGATCGACTTGGAGTGTAAGGCTCAATGTGAAAGTTTGTAATAGGTTGATTTGATTATGGCCTTGGTTCTATATCTTCTTATGAACAACATGATGACCAATCAGCAGATAAGTAGCCTCTAATCTTGGCTATGAAATCTATAACATCCTCATTTTATACATTAGAACAAGTCAATTTTTTTTTTTTTTATAAATGCTTCCTGGTTCTAAATACATAATTTAGAACTCACAAATCAAATAACCATTCTTATACAGATAACCATATGCAGCTGTAATGACTCGGAGTACCTCCGATCTATTCATTCCATGACTCGGCAATCTACCGATCTATTCATGAGTAATAAGAGTTAGCATTTTTATTTAACACATCACTCTTGCGGTTCTCTTCCCTATTCTAGGATTCAGAATGCTCTGTCCAAGGAACCTAACTGAATAATTGTTACCATTATTCATCGGCATCTCATCCCTTAGACCAGGTGACTCAGGACAACGCAATCAAGCACTTGTGATACTTTGGCCAAAGATTTGAAACATACTGCTTATGTCTCGTATTCCTTAACGGCATACTCGTCAATCTGGAATACATCCTTCACCCCATTCTTATGTTATATATAATGTCTTATACCGACTTACATCAGGTCCTCCTTATCCCAAGTTATTCACTCGGAAAGCGGATTAGTAAGGTGACAAGCGTTATATGGATGCACTCGAGGACTAGGGATAAGATGACATCTTTGGGTCAACCCTAGTTGAACCGGTGTGTCAAGATATAGTCTCCTAGCAGCCATATAATGTGACCACATTCCTAATCGGTCCCGAGTAACTTGTTCGAGTTAAAGGTGTAAATCTTAATGATCAATGCAAGGGTGTCGTCATAAGTCACTGCATTGTTGTATCTTTGAGAAGATCCTAATCTTCTCGAAGTTACAACCCCTGCACTTGATTGACTTGTGCCGTCAACCTTTAAATCCTCCTCGAAAAGGTCTACTTATTAATAAGAGTATGCACATTGAGTTTAAATTATATTAAAAGACGTTCCCTAAGGTTAGCCTTTCCCGATCCCTAGATTCCTCATCATAGAATGACCTTTCTCAATAAAACTCACTACATAGAGAAGTTATCAAGGCAAGGTCCCATCAAGGAGTTCATAGAATATACATAATTCTAAATCAACGAAATTGGACAATAACTCATAAACTTCACATGAGATTGCCATCTGAACCCCATTTAGGTTTATATCAATTCTCATAACTGAATTTATATCGTACTTATTAGTATCAAGATATAATGATTAAGAATCCAATTAAATGTTGTCCTGGCATAATCAAGACTAGGGATTAATAATTTAATTCAGCTTGTTTAGCGTTCTGCTTAGGTTTATTTTAACCCTATCTTTCAGAAAGATAGTGATCTATATTTCAATTTAGCTTTAGATAGAACATACTAGAATTGCTAAACAATCATAAGTATTCAGTCACATATTCTTGCAAGCTTACATTGATAATCACAAAAGTCTCCAAATTATACAATAATAACAATGCTCTCAAGATATTTGAACCGAAGAAGGTCAAACTATCAGGATAAGAATACAAACACATAAGTAACAAATATCAATTTTCCATTCCTTCCAGATCTAATCAAATACATTTTATGCATTCAGCATACTTGATACAATACTCTACGGAAAAAGAACATCTTTCCACTTATAGTACATTTAGAAAATCAAGCTGTATTTCAACTTAAAATCAAATTAAACAATCTGATCATCCTATCAGATCTGCGTGCTTTTACCACTTACGGCATCCATCTGCAAAAATTGTCAACATGGGTCAGTTGATGAACTGAGCATGATAAGCACTAACTCTTAAAACAATTGCAATCCATCAATTGTTTTCATTAAACACCCTGTTTAAATGAGATCAATTCACCCAACAAGTAAACATATTTCATCATAATATTAGGGATCAAGAAGAATGAAAGTATCTGAGACAACTATCCATCTGAATCCCTAGGACAACAAACAATGACAGAGATCATTACATTCATCATAGTAAAATGAATATCATAACAACCCATGATTCCAGTAGTAGTTAAAAAAGTTCCCACGATTAGATAAAAATATATATCAACATATACTTTACAAATGTAAGAGAAATAAACAAATCATACATATTTCCCTCGAATCGGCTCATGACTGTACTGTCTTTCCAAGAGACAAGCATTCACTTAAACACATGCGGATATAATAGAAGAGACTACCATAAGCACCACAGATTTGTTAAAGATCAAATAAAACAAACTACTGATTTGTTAAAGATAAAATATAACAAACTACTATAGATATCCAGTAGTACTGCAGAGCTCTCACGCCATGCGGTGATGACCATCTACCAAACAGACTCCACAAGACCTTCCACTTGAAGCAGCAAACAAAAAGATATTCACCACATCGCCTGTTGAGGTGCAGTCGATGGCTTCTTAGTTCAGTCAAGCTCAAGGCAGGATAGTCATGCTACAGAATACATAAACACAACTGCAATCCCTCATATCAACCTACAGCCCCCTTCTAGTCCCTAATAAACATTGTAAGGCTTCTAATCCCAAGGTCGAAATCAAAGAACTTCTATTTTATAGCAATCAATAATAGACTCCTTGACATTAAGTAATTGATGTTTCACTAAGACTTATGCAGAGATAATCATACAAAATCCCGTAACATGCACAGCCTCATCAAACTGGGATAATCAGAAAGGAAACATAACATTTTGTATTCACATCTGAACGTATTCAGAGTTTGAAGTATGGTATTCACGACCCATTTGTACAGAGCCACGATACTTGATATCATTCAATACTCAAGGAATCCCAACAGTGTCAAAAACAACAGTGTACCAAACAGACTTAAATAGAGGCAGATACACTGGTTACCTATCAAAGATTCAACTGAATCCGAACAACAGTATACAAGATAAATAATAGTTAATGATTCTAACTGTGCCAACAATGGTAAACATTCAAAATCAGGCTTATTCAAAAGCTAAATACTGAATTTGTAACAAGGAATCCAACTGAGCCTCTTCCATATTTTTCGCTCAAGCTTACACAGAAAGGAAACGTAAAAGTACACTAAAGAGTCTGTACCAAAAATTCATTACAAAATAACAGAGGTCGTATACCTGTTACTCCTTCAGGACTCCAACAAAATCAAATTACCAGTATTCAAAGATATATAGCCTCAACAGTGGACCATAATATACGAACCATTCAATGTACTCCACAGAGTTGTTTTGAATATAATAAATATAATGCAAACTATCATCGAGTTAAATCCCGTAATTGTAACACAAGGGAGGGAGAAACAACTTCCACAGGATCGCAATAAATACTGAAACACAGCCAGTTATTCATTCAACAAAACCTAAATATCATAGCGGAACCCCAACAAGATTCAATAACCACTACCTTAATAATCTCGACAGAACTTACAAAGAAGTCCAAACAACTGAACAAAAATTCCATCAGTATCCTTTCCATCGAGTATCAACAACAATCATCAACAGTAAGCATTATCAACAAGTTCCAACAGTAGGCATGTACCCATCAAGAGAACAATTCATGGGCTCTCACAGAGCAGGCCTAGTATGCATTCTTGCATATATTTCACCAATTAAAGCCGGAATGCAAAACACCAAGAAATATAGCAACAGTTCGAAAAAATAAAATACACCCATCAAGGTTTAAATTGAAAAATCGAACCAGCAAGAAGATACAGTGACAAAATCACACAAGGCTACCATATAAATCATCTAATTCCAAAATCATTTGAACGAGTTGTTCTAATGAAATCACTTGAAAGAAAGCAAGATTTTTAAAGGTTAGGACCTAACATGCACCGGTTATTTGCTTAAAATTTCAAGCAGACCAATGAAAGAGCTCGAACCTTCTCCTCCTTTTCCAAGTTAGATCCACCAACAAAATTTTGCTATTTCCATGACTTATATATTTTCCTTGCCAGAGAAAAGAGCTAGTTACGCTCATACTTGCCATACAACTCCAAGAAGACTGAGTGCGATGAACCAGTGAACAGACAGAGGGAAAACCAGAGCTCATGAAAAACCAAACAAACCATTAACTTTCCATTTGCATGCCTTTCCATGAAACCCGAGCTCGACTACCGAGTTCATTAATTGCATTTACTCCCAATTTCCCGCTCAATCTCCACTACCACCGACCGCCATAGTTGGCGATGGACAAATGCACATCAAAGACCATTTCCAACTTTGGCGACCTGCCACGTCGGCTCTAGTTAGCCATTTTAAAAACCTCCACCAAATTACCTATCCCTCATGCTTATCCATGCATTTAATAACATAGAAACTGCCGCCCATGGTTCGCACCCTTCCATAGGTCCCCTTCCTCCTTGTTCAATAGTTAGGTTAGTAACTTAGGTTAGGATTTAGGATAACACCTAGTCTAACCTCTTAGCGCATAGATACTAACTTAGAACATTAGCTCTTAGCCTAGGTCTAGGTTAGATTAACACTAATCTAACCCCTAGGTTAGGTTTAGTTTTAGGTTACTAACCTTAATAAATCCGATTAGGTCTAATATTTCATATGCTTAGAAAAGAACCTAAAACATACATTCCACGAACAGGGTTCACTCTGCCTCTGCACCGCCAAATGGCTTTGAATTATATGTAAGCGAATTATTACGGTCCACGATCAAGACCTTCCAGATATATTACGATATCGGGAACCAATTCATTTAACACGATCGGCTTTGAGTTATACTCCGGACTAGCTTATTCAATGCATCCGGACCTGCGCAACCTGCGTAAGGTCTATAATTTTAATTCATCACGAATAAGCTTAAAGCACCACTTGGATCAATACCACCGATCAAGGCTTAGATCTTATAGATGGATAACTCCATAATTCATTCCAAGATCAGATTAAACTCAGGTGTAAAATGAAAGAAATAAAAGAGTCCAATCATATTCTGACTCAGTCAAGATTTACAATCTTAAAGAAGATACAGTCCATATCAAGCATGACTTCTCAATCAAAGGAACACATCCTGTTTACAAAAGAAATCACATATCAACACTTGTATGCTCAGGAGGAAGTAACTACAGTCCAAGGTGTTACATGCTTCCCTCCTAAAAGATTCATCGTCCCGATGATTACATATTTGATTAACCTTCAGGTCAACCAATTTATTAGTTCACAAAACAATGCGACTATTTTCCAACTTGAATAGTTCCAGAAATCAATGTCACAACACATTTTATTCAGCCTGAATAATGTTTGCCTTCATCTGGCTTTCATAATTACTTAAAAAAATAATTTCATAAAAGAAATGTTTTGTCAACAGATTTCATTCTGTTGAAAAAGAGAAGGAAAAGCAATTTTCATCTCTTCCAGATTTTCCCAAGTTGCACTTTCTTCGTTAAACTGGTCCCATTGGACCTTACATTCTTGTATTTCATGATTTCTCAAATGCATTGGTGAGTTCCAACACTCGTGTGGGTTTAACCACGATTATCCCGGGTCTTGGACCTGCAAGGAATTCCAATTTAAAACATGTGACAGATCTGAAACGTATTTCTTAAGCAAAGAAATATGGAAAACATCATGCATGCGAGATAAAGCAGGTGGTAATGCTAATCGATAAGCTACAGGATTGATTATTTCGACAATTTCGAAAGGTCCCACGAATCGAGGTGACAACTTGGCAGCCTTGCCAAAAGTTATAGAACTCTTTCTGGGTTTAACACAAAGAAAAACCTTCTCACCAAGTTCAAACCTGCGATCAATCCGCTTAAGGTCAGCATAGCTCTTCTGTCTATCCGCTGCTTCCTTTAATCGTTCTCGAATCAGCTTAACTTGCTGTTCCATTTCTATGAGAATCTCTGGTCCAATTACCACTCTATCCTCAACACTATCCCAGCTAACAGGAGTTCTGCACTTTCTTCCATAAAGTGCTTCAAATGGTGCCATTTTGAGAGATGAATGATAAGTGTTGTTGTATGCGAATTCAACTAATGGAAGATACTCTTCCCATTTATACTATTGATCCATGCAATACATTCGCAACATGTCCTCCAACACTTGATTTACCCTCTCAGTTTGTCCATCCGTTTCTGGATGATATGCAGAACTGAAGTTTAGTTTCGTTCGAGAGTTGTATTAAGCGTTTGCCAAAACCTTGACGTCATTCTTGGATCCCTGTCAGATATAATCAATTCTGGTACACCATGCAATCTGAAAATTTTGTGTACGAATCTTTTGGCCAGCACTGGTGAATCATCCTTTAGATTTCCAGCGATGAAATGAGCTACCTTAGTCAGTTTATCTACAACTACCAGGATAACATCATGTTTATTCCTGGACATGGGTAATCCTTGTACAAAATCCATGGTTATTACTTGCCATTTTGTCTTTGCGGTATGCTATGAGGATATAATGATCCACAGAGAGGTGCATATGTTCTGCCTTAACCCACTGACACTCCAAACAATGGGTCACAAAATTTATGACATCCTTTTTCATACCTTTCCAAAAGTATTGTTGTTTCAGATCAGCAAGCATCTTTGTGATACCCGGGTGTCCAGAGAAAGGTGAATTATGAAATTCAACTAACAACTTCTTCCTCAAGTCATTCAACATAGGTACATATACCCTGTTTTCATAACGCAAGATTCCTTCATTATCAAAATGAAAACCTTTATACCTTTCATCATTAGGTTCTGCAGCAAGCGCTACTTTTACTTGCTGAAAGTAATTATCAGATTCTGAGGCACTCTTTACCTCATCCTTGAACTGAGTTCTTAATGTTATAAGAGCAGAAATGTGCCTCCTATGACTTAGAGCATCAGCTACTCTATTCTCCTTCCCTTTGATATAGCTAATATCAAAATCATATTGTGATAAAAATTCTAACCACCTTCTCTGATCGGCATTAAGATTAGGCTGAGTGAAAATATATTTCAGTCCTAAGTGATCAGTTTTCAACTCAAAAGGTTTCCCAAGTAAGTAGTGTCTCGGACTTGAAGTGCATGAACAATGGCAACAAGCTCCAAATCATGAGGGCATAATTCAGCTCATGTAATTTGAGTTTTCTACTTTCATAAGCAATGACTTGATCATTTTGAAGCAAAACACCTCCAAGGCCTTTCCCGAAGCATCCGTTACAACAGTAAAACTCCCATTAGGGTCTGGTACCACTAATATAGGTGCAGAAGTCAACTGGTCTTTCAGAATTTTGAAAGCCGCTTCGCACTTATCATTCCATATGAATTTCTTATCCTTCTTCTGCAATGAAGTTATTGGTGCAACTACTTTAGAAAAATCCTTTACAAATTTTCTATAGTAACCAGCAAGACCCATGAAGCTTCTTACTTTGTGCACATTCTTTGGTGCAGGCCACTCGGTTATTGCCACTATTTTTGAAGGATCTACAGCAATTCCTTCTTTACTTATGACATGACCCAAATAGTGAACTTCTGAATCAAAGAAAGAACATTTGGATAACTTACCATACAACTTTCTTTTTCTCAAAATTCCCAAAACTATCTTCAAATGCTCATTGTGCTCCTCAACGCTTTTAGAATAAATGAGAATATCATCCAAGAATACAAGTACAAACTTGTCCAAATATTCTTGAAAAATATTGTTCATTAAGTTCATAAAGGTTGCGGGTGCATTAGTTAATCCAAAGGGTAGAACTGTGAATTCATAATGTCCGTATCTTGTTCGGAAAGCTGTTTTATGAATATCTTCTTCTCTAATCCTTAGCGATGATAACGGATCAAAGATCTATCTTAGAATAAACCACTTGCTCCACACATCTGATCAAATAGATCGTCGATCCTTGGAAGTGGATATCTGTTCTTGATTGTTGCCTTGTTCAACATCCGATAATCAATACACAGCCTAAGTGTTCCATCCTTCTTTTTCACAAATATCACAGGCGCACCCCAAGGTGAAACACTTGGTCTAATCAAACCTTTAGTCAAAAGTTCTTGCAACTGTGCCTTAAGCTCGACTAACTCTGTAGTAGTCATCCGATAAGGTGCTTTGGAAATAGGTTTTGTTCGGTTTGATTTCGATGGTGAAGTCAAATTCTCTCTTGGGTGGTAACCCTGGTAATTCCTCAGGAAAAACATCCCTGAAACTTTGTAACAGAGGAAATTGTTTCATGCAATCACCATCTTCTTCTGAAAATTCAGATATCTTTACTGCATAAAGGGTACATCCTTTATTCTTAGCCTTTTTAAGCTGCATAGCTGACAGTTTTCTAACTGAAATTTCCCGTTTCACACCTTGAATCTCTGTTGTTTCCAGCTGATCATCTAAACATTTTATGTTCTTTTCATAGTAATCTACCTTTGCTTTATGGTCAGCTAACCAATTGACACCGATAACAATGTCATACGATCCCAAAGGTGTAACATAGAGGTCAACTTCCGTGGAGAAATTAGGTAAGTCAAGGACTGCCCCAAAAAGACACATACTCACTGTATGAACAGAGTTATTACCATCTTTGCATGCGGTCCAAGATTTATCCATTTTTCTAGCTTTTCTTTTAAGTTTAGAAGCAAGTTTATTAGAAATAAAACATTCGGTAGCTCTGTATCAAAAAGAATAGTGCGGTATGCCAAATAACTTACCGGAACTTCTATAGGTGTCACTTGCTTTTCACTTGCTTTATGCGCTCTGCGGCATGTATCTTATCTTTGCTTTTGATTCCGATCATCCTTCTTCAAAGGGCATTGATTTGCGTAGTGGTCTTTGCCACAATTGTAGCACTTGACCTCCTACAAGTCCCTTTTTAGGCTCAAAATTGCCTCCGACCTTGTAATTGTCACGTTGTCCTCCATAGGGCTTACGCCCATTGTTATAATTTTGGCAAAATTATCTCTTATATTTCAATGAGGCTTATTTACTCTTGCTTTCTTCTTATTGTTATCACTGAAACTTACTCTTGTTTCCAAACTTTTTCCATGGTCCTTTTGGGTGCAAGAGAGGTTGAAGAAGGGTTTGCAGTCTTCTTCTGCACTTCCTCTTTATGAGCAGAAATAGCCTTTAATTTCTATTCTTGCCTTATGGCCTTTTCAACAACTCCTTCCATAGTGGTTGGATTGTGAACATCGACCTCTCCCCCTATCACGGGATTCAATCCCATGATGAATTTCCGTATTCTGAACTTCTCGTTAGTTTGATACTGCGGTACATACTTGAGGAGTTTTGTAAACCGCTCCCAGAATTCAGTTACCGTTAGCTTCCCTTGAGCTAAGTTCTGGAATTCCGTCATTTTCTGATCATAGAAAAGTTGTGGCAGCCAACGTTGCCTAAAATAGCCTTTAAATTGATCCCAAGTAATATTGGTCTCATCAATATTTAGTTCAGCTTTTCGGCTATCCCACCATGAAGATGCTTCGTGGGAAAGCTGATAGGCTCCCAAATAGCTTTGGTTTCCTCTGAGAAGTTCCTTATTGAAAAGTACTTCTCCATTTCTGAGCCAGTTCTCAGCTCCATCTCCTAATGTGGTGCCATCATACTTAGGTGGACTTATCCTTTTTATATCATTAGTGAGTTCTGCTGCCAACCTGGCCTTTTTATTTTCTAGTTGGACAGGTGCATTTCCAGCATTAACATCAACACCCATATTGGGGTTGTCCTCAGGAGGTTGCTGATTGTTATTATCAGCTTCTTCATCCTCCTCATTTCCCATCACCTGTTGTTCAAGTACAGCTAAGCGATCTCTTGTGTCCAACAGGGCAGCAAGGATCTCATCAAGTTTTTGGGTTGTTGCCGCTCCTCCTTCAGGTGGAGCATTATTATAACGTTCCCCCTTGTTCTAACCATTTTCTGTTACAAGAAAATTCAGGTTTTATCAGATTATGGACACAATAGGCCCAAGAGCTACAACCTTCAGCTCTGATACCAAGATGTAACATCCTCATTTTATACATTAGAACAAGTCAATTTTTTTTTTTGATAAATGCTTCCTGGTTCTAAATACATAATTTAGAACTCACAAATCAAATAACCATTCTTATACAGATAACCATATGCAGCTGTAATGACTCGGAGTACCTCCGATCTATTCATTCCATGACTCGGCAATCTACCGATCTATTCATGAGTAATAAGAGTTAGCGTTTTTATTTAACACATCACTCTTGCGGTTCTCTTCCCTATTCTGGGATTCAGAATGCTCTGTCCAAGGAACCTAACTGAATAATTGTTACCATTATTCATCGGCATCTCATCCCTTAGACCAGGTGACTCAAGACAACGCAATCAGCAAGCTTGCGATACTTTGGCCAAAGATTTGAAACATACTGCTTATGTCTCGTATTCCTTAACGGCATACTCGTCAATCTGGAATACGTCCTTCACCCCATTCTTATGTTATATAGAATGTCTTATACCGACTTCTGTCAGTCCTCCTTATCCCAAGTTATTCACTCGGAAACGGATTAGTAAGGTGACAACGTTATATGGATGCACTCGAGGACTAGGGATAAGATGACATCATTGGGTCAACCCTAGTTGAACTAGTGTGTCAAGATACCCCGAGTCTCCTAGGCAGCCATATAATGTGACCACATTCCTAATCGGTCCCAGAGTAACTTGTTCGAGTTAAAGGTGTAAATCTTAACGATCAATGCAAAGGGTGTCGTCATAAGTCACCTGCATTGTTGTATCTTTGAGAAGATCCTAATCTTCTCGAAGGTACAACCCTACAGTTGACTTGTGCCGTCAACCTTTAAATCCGCCTCGAAAAGGTCTACTTATTAATAAGCGTTATGCACATTGAGTTTAAATTATATTAAAAGACGTTCCCCTAAGGTTAGCCTTTCCCGATCCCTGGATTCCTCATCATAGAATGACCTTTCTCAATAAAACTCACTACATAGAGAAGTTATTAAGGCCAAGGTCTCATCAAGGAGTTCATAGAATATACATAATTCTAAATCAACGAAATTGGACAATAACTCATAAACTTCACATGAGATTGCCATCTGAACCCCATTTAGGTTTATATCAGTTCTCATAACTGAATTTATATCGTACTTATTAGTATCAAGATATAATGATTAAGAATCCAATTAAATGTTGTCCTGGCATAATCAAGACTAGGGATTAATAATTTAATTCAGCTTGTTTAGCATTCTGCTTAGGTTTATTTTAACCCTATCTTTTAGAAAGACAGTGATCTATATTTCAATTTAGCTTTAGATAGAACATACTAGAATTGCTAAACAATCATAAGTATTCAGTCACATATTCTTGCAAGCTTACATTGATAATCACAAAAGTCTCCAAATTTTACAATGATAACAATGCCCTCCAGGTTTTTGAACCGAAGAAAGTCAAACTATCATATAAGAATACAAACACATAAGTAACAAATATTTATTTCCATTCCTTTCAAAGCTAAACAAATACATTTTATGCATTCAACATACTTGATACAATACTCTACGGAAGAAGAACATCTTTCCACTTATAGTACATTTAGAAAATCAAGTTTGTATTTCAACTTAAAATCAAATTAAACAATCGATCATCCTATCAGATTTGCGTGCTTTACCACTTACGGCATCCATCTGCAAAAATTGTCAACATGGGTCGATTCGATGAACCGAGCATGATAAGCACTAACTCTTAAAACAATTGCAATCCATCAATTGTTTTCATTAAACACCCTGTTTAAATGAGATCAATTCACCCAACAAGTAAACATATTTCATCATAATATTAGGGATCAAGAAGAACGAAAGTATCTGAGACAACTATCCATCTGAATCCCCAGGACAGCAAACATCAGACAGATCATTACATTCATCATAGTAAAATGAATATCATAACAACCCATGATTCCAGCAGTAGTTAAAATAGTTCCCATAGTTAGATAAAAATATATATCAACATATACTTTACAACAGAAGAGAAATAAACGAATCATACATATTTCCCTCGAATCAAGCGGCTCATGATGTACCGTCTTTCCAAGAGACAAGCATTCACTTAAACACATGCGGATATAACAGATGAGACCGCCATAAGCACCACAGATTTGTTAAAGATCAAATAAAACAAACTAAAGATTTGTTAAAGATAAATATAACAAACTCGTAGATATCCAGCAAGACAGTAGCTCTCACGCCAAAGTGATGACCATCTACCACCAACAGACTCCACAAGACCTTCCATGAAGCGGAAAACAAAAGATATTCACCACATCGCTGTCGAGAGTGCGGTCGATGGCTTCTTAGTTCGGTCAAGCTCAAGGCGGGATAGTCATGCTACGAGAATACATAAACACGACTACAATCCCTCATATCAACCTCTGACCCCCTTCTAGTCCCTAATAACTTTGTAAGGCTTCTAATCCCAAGGTCGAAATCAAAGAACTTCTATTTTATCGCAATCAACAATAGACTCCTTGACATTAAGTAATTGATGTTTCACTAAGACTTATGCAGAGATAATCATACAAAATCCCCGTAACATGCACAGCCTCATCAAACTGGGATAATCAGAAAGGAAACATAACATTCTGTATTCACATCTGAAAGTATTCAGAGTTTGAAGTATGGTATTCATGACCCATTTGTACAGAGCCACGATACTTGATATCATTCAATACTCAAGGAATCCCAACAATGTCAAAAACAATAGTGTACCAAACAGACTTAAATAGAGGCAGATACACTGGTTACCTATCAAAGATTCAACTGAATCCAAACAACAATATACAAGATAAATAATAGTTAATGATTCTAACTGTGCCAACAATGGTAAACATTTAAAATCAGGCTTATTCAAAAGCTAAATACTGATTTGTAACAAGGAATCCAACTGAGCCTCTTCATTATTTTTCGCTCAAGCTTACACGAGAAAGGAAACGTAAAAAGTACACTAAAGAATCATACCAAAATTCATTACAAAATAATGAGGTCGTATACCTGTTACTCCTTCAGGACTCCAACAAAATCAAATTACCAGTATTCAAAGATATATAGCCTCAACAGTGGACCATAATATACGAACCATTCAATGTACTCCACAGAGTTGTTTTGAATATAATAAATATAATGCAAACTATCATCGAGTTAAATCCCGTAATTGTAACACAAGGGAGGGAGAAACAACTTCCACAGGATCGCAATAAATACTAAAACACAGCCAGTTATTCATTCAACAAAACCTAAATATCATAGCGGAACCCCAACAAGATTCAATAACCACTACCTTAATAACCTCGACAGAACTTACAAAGAAGTCCAAGTCCGGTATCCTTTCCATCAAGTATCAACAACAATCATCAACAAGAAGCATTATCAACAATTTTCAACGGTAGGCATGTACCCATCAAGAGAACAATTCATGGGCTCTCACAGAGCAGGCCTAGTATGCATTCTTGCATATATTTTGCCAATTAAAGCCGGAATGCAAAACACCAAGAAATATAGCAACAGTTCAAAAAATAAAATACACCCATCAAGGTTTAAATTGAAAAATCGAACCAGCAAGAAGATACAGTGACAAAATCACACAAGGCTACCATATAAATCATCTAATTCCAAAAATCATTTGAACAGAGTTGTTCTAATGAAATCACTTGAAAGAAAGCAAGATTTTTAAAGGTTAGGGCCTAACATGCCTGGTTATTTGCTTAAAATTTCGAAGCAGACCAATGAAAGAGCTTGAACCTTCTCCTCCTTTTCCAAGTTAGATCCACCAACAAAATTTTGCTATTTCCATGACTTATATATTTTCCTTGCCAGAGAAAAGAGCTAGTTACGCTCATACTTGCCATGCAACTCCAAGAAGACTGGTGCGATGAACTAGTGAACAGACAGAGGGAAAACCGGAGCTCATGAAAAACCAAACAAACCATTAACTTTCCATTTTGCATGCCTTCCCGTGAAACCCGAGCTCGACTACCGAGTTCATTAATTGCATTTACTCCCAATTTCCCACTCAATCTCCACTACCACCGACCGCCATAGTTGGTGATGGACAAATGCACATCAAAGACCATTTCCAACTTTGGCGACCTGCCACGTCGGCTCTAGTTAGCTGTTTTAAAAACCTCCACCAAATTACCTGTCCCTCATGCTTATCCATGCATTTAATAACATAGAAACTGCCGCCCATGGTTCGCACCCTTCCATAGGTCCCCTTCCTCCTTGTTCAATAGTTAGGTTAGTAACTTAGGTTAGGATTTAGGATAACACCTAGTCTAACCTCTTAGCGCATAGATACTAACTTAGAACATTAGCTCTTAGCCTAGGTCTAGGTTAGATTAACACTAATCCAACCCCTAGGTTAGGTTTAGTTTTAGGTTACTAACCTTAATAAATCCAGTTAGGTCTAACATTTCATATGCTCAGAAAAGAACCTACAACATACATTCACGAACAGGGTTCACTCCTGCACTACCAAATGGCTTTGAATTATATGTAACTGAATTATTACCTAGTCCACGATCAAGACCTTCCAGATATATTACGATATCGGGAACCAATTCATTTAACACGATCAGCTGAATTATACTCCGGACTAGCTTATTCAATGCATCCGGACCTGCAACTGCGTAAGGTCTATAATTTTAATTTATCACGAATAAGCTTAAAGCATCACTTGGATCAATACCACTGATCCAAGGCTAGATCTTATAGATGGATAACTCCATAATTCATTCCAAGATCAGATTAAACTCAAGTGTAAAATGAAAGAAATAAAAGAGTCCAATTATATTCGACTCGGTCAAAGATCTGCAAATCTTAAAGAAGATACGGTCCATATCAAGCATGACTTCTCAATCAAAGGAACACATCTTATTTACAAAATAAATCACATATCAACACTTTTATGATCATGAGGAAGTAACTACAGTCCAAGGTGTTACAAAATCCCTTCATAGACATAGGGTAAAGAGTGGTGGAAGATCTATTACTAAGACATCTTGTAAAACAAAACGTTGGGGCAGGCATGCAAAGTAAGAATCAAGTTTTTATCACTCCAAATGTTATTCTTGCTGTCCCATCCAATTGCACTACCCCTTTGGATATGACTTCATCTTGAATTCCCAGTGATCGGCTATTTCCTTGGGCATCTTGAACTACTTGCCCCGGAATCTATCATGAAATTGTGTACTAGTTGGTTTCCAATAATCAATGAAACATAGAATGGAGGGGGCTTCAACATTTTACCTTGTTGTCCTCCTTTATTCCCTTGAGCTAAAAAGCATTTGTGAGAACCTTCTCTGGCATTTAGACTTGTTGATTTGAAGTTGACCAGTCCTTCATGGCAGCTTGTAGCAAATCTCTCTGGCCTGGGATAGATAGTGATTCCCACATTGATATGTTTACATTTGTCTTCTTCATCTGATCAATGATGTTGAATGGAGATGAAGCATCTCTTTGCTATCCCTTGGCCTACACATTCATTCCTTGCATATGGGCAGCAACAACTAGCATTTGAGTTGGCCTAAGAGTTGTTTTAGGCAGCCCTTGTGTGTTTGGAACTGAATTTTGTTTGCCAATAATTTGTGGAGTAGTAGGAGGTTGTGGATTATTTGGAGTCAATGGATATTATTCACCAAAATTCCTCCTTTTTGACCTTGTGTTGGCTGCAACACTTTGGGAAACTGTTTGATTCATGCCACAAAAATCCTCTGCCTGCCAGTTTACAAGTGTAGTATCATTTGGAGCTGATTGCTGCTGGAATGTTTCTTGTTGTTGGTTATTTCCTTGACTACCTTCACCCTCCACACCAGTAGTTGTCACCATTAATGCTTGATTCAAGGCCTTTGTTGAAGCACATAGGACCTGAGTTCTCGAGGTTCATTGGATGGGAAACACCAATCATACTCTTGAGCTATGTTATTTTGCACCGGCACTATCACTTTAGAGGTAGATGTAGCATTGGGATTATAGGGCTGAAATGGTACATTGGCGGGAGGGCTTGCTTGGTTTAGATTTGTAGCTGGATTGGGTGGTCTTTGAGGTTGGTATGGCTGCCTGTTAGGGTGAGCTTGAGGTGGAAGGGAGGTCTAAAACGTTAGGCTTACTGTCTCTTGAGTGTAACTAACTCATTAGCTAAATTTTACAATTTCTTCATGAATTCTTGAAGTTCATTTGAGGCACTAGAAGATGAAGTAGAAGCTTCACTTAAATTCTAATTTCTAGGAGTGGGAATAGGAGCTAAATTAGGTACTTGGCTAGTACTTGTGCTCTATAAACTTGGAAACAATCGCATTGGAGGCCTAGGAGCTAGCTTTTCATCTTGAATCAAACAATTTTCAGCTCTAATGGCAATGTTATAAGCAACGAGGATAGGTGTGCCTCCCATGGATTGAATCAACATAGAAATATCAGAATTTAAAGCTTTAAGGTAATATAGAAAAGGACCTTCTGCTGCTGGCCTTACCTTGCTTTGGAATTGTCTCCCAATTCATTTGAAATGTGAAGTTAAATTCAGTCAGCTGCTCATTGGGTGCTCTCTTGATGGTTGTCAGCTGTTCTAAAAGGGATAAGTCATCTCCCTTTTCTCCAAACTGCTCATGGAGGGCTATAAATAGTTGGTTCCAATTTTGGATAGAACACGAGGCAAGACTCCTAAACCATTGCAAAGCTTTCCCTTTGAATGAAGATGTCGCAGATTCGACAAAGAACTTGCATCTCATTGATCTCATGGATTGCACAAATATTAGCAATATCCGTAACATGATCACCGGAGTGGTCTAATTCTCTCCGAGTAAAGTATGGGATGTTCTTCAATGCTGCAATGGGATTGGATTTTGTGCATTGAGAGCAAGTGGGCTCTGCTGCAAAGTGAAATTGACATAGGGGTTGTTTTGTGCCATTCGATTGGCATTAGATCCCTTGTTGATTGAATGAAAGGCCTACAAGGTGGAGGAGTTGATAGAGTTTTGTTTGGTGGAGATGGAGACCTTTGAAATCTCCTCCTCTTTACCTTCTTCTTGGAGATAAGCGTAGATACTCAAACAACACCTCTTCTTCTCCAAATCTTGACCTTGTGGTGATTCTTCTCATGAGTTTTCAGTGTCTGCATTGCTAAAACCAGTTGATTCTTCTTCCATGGGGTCACCGGATGTGAAATTTAGGGCTCTTTTAAACAAGAAACTTGCAACAAATGCATATCAATTTTTTTGCAAAGAAGATGAAGACCTCTAAGGTCCCACTAGGCGTGCCAAAACTATTGTTGCAAATCAGCAGCACCCCTAGATGTTGATCAGACTTCTAGTTTGACATCTTGGACATCCAGTGTGATTGCACAACATTGAATCCTCTCCCCAAGTGTGGGACTTGTAAAAATGGGAGAGGAATCTCCAGATTAGAGGCTAGTTCCTCAACTCCTCTGATCAGATATATCACTTACAAGTTGCAGAGGTTTGAATTCCTAGTTCCTACTCTAAATTCCAAGGGGACAAAGATAAGGAATGCAAGAAAATGAAGCTAATGCTAATGTGGTGATGCACCAAAGGAGTTGCAGACACCTGATACTGCAATACATACACAATCCACAAGAAGACATAGCACAATGCATACACAAATTGCTCAAAATGTAATGAAAGATCAGGAAAACAATGGTAGATATATGAAAGGATTGAGGGATTTTAATCACAGAGCATATATTAACATTCCATATCAATACAATAAATTACAGTGATCAAGAGGTAAAAAGGGTGTTGTATTATATGGAAAGGTAAAAATTTCCACAAATTCTACTAAAAGGAAGAAAAAGGGAAGTTGCAGAGCTGAAAGAGTGTCTCCTTTTGTAAAAATGAACCCATTCTGGATTTTACAGTGCAAGCCATGACCCCAGGAGAGAGAAACATAGGAAAATGTGGGAGAGCTTCAACCACTGACCAAAAATGTAGTAAAATAGCATGGGCATCCTTACAGGCCCATCCCCTGACATTTTTCACCATGCTGGGAGAGAATGCAAGCCATTCTTCATTAAAAATGGTGGTTAAAACATCATTTCTATCCATGGAATATTGTAGAGAATTTCATCATCTTTTCATTGATATAAAGAACGTGAAAAGCGAGCTTTGGATCGAACGATATGGCCGTTTGAAATTTTAGGGAAAAACAGGCCAAATCGGATTGGCGGGCAAAAAAAAAAATTTAATTTTCCACTTTTTGGTCATTTGGAAAATTTTCCAAAAATTCCCGCGCTCCACCATTCCAAGTGCCACGTGGCATGTTTTGATTGGGCATGGGCCTTTAATGCTTCATTTTCCATTGTTTTTCCCTTTGGAAAATTTTCCAAAATTTCCCCACCGGGCCGATGATCTAAGGACACGTGGCACGTGCTGATTAGACACAGCCTATCCTCCTAAATTTTCCATCACTGTTTGATCCTATTTCTTGACTCGGACACATGGCAAACCCTCATTTTTGTGGGCCTTTTCCTTCGAATTTTCCATGTGGGCTTGTCTTGTATCTTTTACCGCCACTGGACACGTGGCAAGATGTGATTGGTTCGCGTATGGGGGGCAATTTTTCCTTTGAAATTTCCTTCTTTTTCTTTTGGGAAAATTTCCTAAATTTCCCCATCTTTCACTCGTCCGGGAGACGTGGTGGTGTCTTCTTGGACACGAGGGTGGGTAAACATTTTTCTTTTTGCGCAATCCCTTTTGGAAAAATTTCGATCTCCCCTGCGCTCCACAACTCGACCCCGGGGACACGTGGCATAACATGATTGGTTGGCGGGGGCAAAGCAGGTCAAAACTTCTCCATTCCCTTTTACCAAAAAACTTTTCCAAAATTCCAATCTTTCCCCATCCTCTCCGGTCGATGCCATAGGACACATGGCAAAACATGATTAGGAGCGGGCCTTCCTTCTGGAATTTTCCATGACACTAACACTTAGTCGATTTTTCAATTTTTCCCCTTGGACATGTGGCGGGATCCGATTTGTCGGCGGGCTCGGGACAAAATATCCCTTTTGAAAACTTTTTCCAAACACTTGGTAAAAAAACCAAGTTTTCCTCCATCCCCATGCAACTTCCTGGACACGTGGCGCCATTTCATTGGCTCACGGAGCCTTTGGGGAAAAATTCCCCACAAAACTTTACCTTTCGGAAAGCTAAGAAATATCTCTATCCAATGGTTTCATTTCGAGAGAAAGTTTTGAGTGCTGAAAAGCAAAAATTATGACTGAGGCACAAGAGAGGGAAGAATGAAAGGAGTTAGCCACAAAATGAGCAAGGGGTACATTTTGGATAATGAGTTATCATACCGATCATTCAATAATTCAACTCCAAATTATATGTATTTCACCATTAATTTACCAACCTCATATGGGTATTTATTTTTAATGGAATAAACTCATAAGGAAATCATGAATATACCCAAATATAAATTGATATCACACCATGATAACAGCGAGAAGGAACAAACTTCAACCAAAGTATATTACACGTATGTATATAAGAAGAGTTTCCATAATACCCAAAATTATTATAGTCATGTCAATGATATACCCGAATATTTTATGGAGAAAGAATTTGAGATGCCATAAAATAAAATCAAACATAAAAACCCCGATAACAAGTTCATCATAATACAAGCCTTCATATATTCTAATTTTTCCATCTATGCAACAATAATATGCATCGTCGGTTTACATAACTAGTTCATGTAGTCATTTATTTACAATTAATACCCTTTCTAACCCCAATTGTGCTAGACTATCACCCGGAGGCATCGGGTGCTCACTTGAGGCACGTGTGGGTGTCAAGCCCCTCCTTTATGTGACTCTTGTAAGAAGGTTCCACCATTAATGGAGGATGATTTGCAGAAGTAGAAGTACATTCACTTATTTAAAGAGGTAGAAGATGCAACTAACAGATCTAACATTAATGCATCACAAAAGCTAAATAACATTGTAAGAAGCATAATAAATTGGATCTAAGCCATGATAAGTCATATAGCACGAGGGTTTACACCCATAAACAAGATATACTAAATGATCCCATATATATATACACCGATCTAACATAGTTTTTGTTACCACATTATAGTCAAAAGGGGTCATCGTAGACCATAAATCTTAGCTGATAGAGACCCAAATCCTATCAGCATCTCTTATATGAGACCCTAACTATACTCTTCCCATTTTATCCCTTGTTATAGATCCCATTACCCATACATATGCTTGTGGCATCCTTTATAACCCCCTAAAACTAAGTTCTCTAAACCCTAGCTTTCTGCAAAACTTTTCGTCCCTAAGTATCTCTACCTAAGTGTTTTTCCTATCTCTCTCCTCCATCTATATGTCCATGTCCTCTCTTTTATATATGTCTCTAAGACGAGCATCTCTTTTTATAGGATCAACACCCACCTTCATGCCTTCTCACCTAAAAAGATCACATGCCAAGTGTCGATGTGGTCCTCTAATGGTGAATGATTATCCCTTTGTAAACTCTCCACTCTCTGTAATGATGTCTTCTAGGAATATTGCCTACATGGAATATCCTTTTCTTGACCTTCAAGGTTCCAATATGGTGCCTCATCCACTCATCACACCCAGTCTGGTCTCAAGTGTCTCTAGAACACCAAATATGGCTAATTCCTTTGAACACATGTTCAACCTTCTACACACACCCCGGTTTCACTTAAACCCCTTTGTCCTATGCCCTTTCCCTAAGCACCCTTCATCTCATTTGGTCCTGTGTGCATGTGCCCTTTGGTATTTACCCAATATTTTTGGGCCCAACATCACCCCACACTTAGTTTTTCTCCATCCTTAGGCACATTCTTCTTCTTTAAATAATAAAGAATAGTGGAATAGGGATAATCTTAATAAAGAATGAAAGAATAGAAGAATTTGCTACTATTGTAGGAGGAGTGGGAATTCCTTCTTTACTATTTCTTAAATATTTTCCCACGCATACACTTCATCTTGCACCTACTAAAGTATGTCACCCACTAGAACACTCACCTCATCAAAAATCAATTCTTCACTCTTAGCATTAATTGTATCTATAATTACTTCTAGTCACTTGCTAAGATCGTCTAGCACATCTATTCTCGCAAGTGATCAGGGGAGATAGATCCTTAAGCTAATTCTTAATCAATGCCCACAAGGTTTCTATTGCTTCTAACTTTTTCTCAACCTTGACTAGGATCTTATCCCACTCTACCCTATTTCCTTTTTATTCTCTTTAAACTCCTTTAGATCCACCTTATGCGTAGTAACTAGTATGTTTGTTACCCTTTCTCTTTTACCAAAATTGTCATAAATAGCCTCAGCCATTTGCACGGAAGTCTTTCTGGTGTGGCAAGGAGCTTGGAGTCGAGAAATTATCTCCCAAATATTTATTTTTTCATCCTCCTTCGCAGCGCCAATGCCTCTTCTGCTGATTCCAATGTGAGTGGCGACCTTTTCATGGTGAAGATGCAGGTCAAGTCTTCCAATAATTTCATGGTTGACTCATATTTTTGCTCATGTGGGTCCAGTTCTAGGTGCTTCAAGATTATGGAATCTGAAATAATCTCTATTTTCTTATGGATCTCACACACATTTTCCTTCTCCTCCCTTAATTCATGCCTTAATTGTGCATTGATCAGCTCCTCCTTCTTTAACTCCTTGTCCTTTCGATGATCTCTTCATTTTTATTTTCAATCTCTTCCTCCAGGACCCTTACTCTGTCATTTCTCCCAAAGATCCTCACCTTAACCTCCACCAAAACTTTGTTGAGTGCATTAAAAATTGCTCATCTGATAGTTGTTGAGAATTCACCAAATTGTTTACTCCCTTGGTATCTGGTATCTTCATCAATGCCTCACGGTTGACCTCAAATTCAGGCTCATCAACATGGGACTCAAAATCCAAAGACAACGTCTTCCTTATACGTGGGTATGTACCCTCTTCATCGAAATAAGACCATGCAAGGAGTTGGCTTGAAGGCACAATACTTTGGAAACACGCGCGTAATACATTATTTGGATCATTGATGTAATTAATTCCTTTCTCTTGTACTGCTACCATACCCTTTCCACCTTTATGCACTACCTTTGGGAAGATTACCCCTAGGCTGGAATCTCCACCCATGCTTCCATACTCCTTTTCTACACTTTCACTTCCCTCTATCTCCTTGAGTACTTCTTCAGCATTGTGCTCCACCTCTTGATCCACCAAGTCTTTTATGATGCTGTTACCTCCCTTTCTATGGCATCCTCTATCTACTCCTTAGTCAGGCTTGGAGTCCTTTGATCCTTCATGTTGACTTCCTCACTTCCCCCTTGTTGTGAGCACCTCCTTCATCCTCATCCTTCTCTTCATTTCCCTCCTCCTTTGACTCATGTACATCATACACAGGATGGTCCTAAGCCTCACCATTCTCTTCATCATCCTTGTCACCTTTTCAGCCTCCATGCTCTCTGTTTCTTCTGATTCTTCCTTTTTGTTACTCTTTGCTTCTTCCTAATTGGTGATTCCAATATAGGAGACTCTTCTTTTTCTTCTTCCTGGGTGACTCCTTTCATTTTAATGAATTTTTTTCGTAGGGTGCTTCTCTTTCTCGGTGCCTCTTCCTCAAGTTTCTTTTCTCTCTCTTCTGGGGAACTTCTTCCTCTCGTGCATAGGTGCTTGGTTTTGCACCGACTCATGCGTGACTATAGATTGTGTTGTCTATGTACATGGTGCCTTTTTCTCAGGGGCCTCCTCTCTCTCCCTTTTCCTCAAAGCATGACCTTCTTCCTTAAGGTGGGGACTTCGTGATAGATACATCATTTTCGATGTAAGCATCCTTCTCATATTTCATCTTTATGCATGGTATACCCTTGTTGCGGTCCTCCCAAAGAACAGGAAATGTTACTAGCTTCAACATATGTACATCATGGGATACATACTTCTACACATAGGCATGATTCTATGAACATATCAATGTCCTACGTAGCTTGCGGTTATCTGGTCTATCATGCTCTTTAAATCTATTGACTCGACCTAGAAGTTTTTTTTTTTGTGAAGGAGAATGGAAATTTCAAATAGGGACCCTTGGAACCATCTATCAAAGTAAACTTGCCAATAAAGTAATGTTGGTACATGGAAAATTTAGCCTCGCCTTTTAGTAAAATAGGTAACTACTTAGGTATTTTCCAATCAGCGTCAAATGCATCATGTATCCACTTATACCATTTTCTAGGCACACCTTGTGGGTGGTTATCATGGTGTCACAAGTGTACTTCTCAAATATTTTGGCAGGGGAAGGGTTCTCATCTAGGTACTCCCAAACAAATTTATCTAGCCCATCGGGCACTCCAATCTCTGAAAAGACAATGGTAAGGAGGACATTACTAAACATGATCTTTTCTCCATCGTGTGTGGCATTGATGATTTCTTTTTCTATGAATGTTGAGAGGTTGTAGATGGTCCCCTCCGAGATCTTACAAAAATGTTCAACCAAGTCTTTTTAATCTATTTCCATCTCTCCTACCCATTTAGTTTTGTGACCAAGTGTGTGGCCATCCTCATTACAGGGTCAAAAATCATAGAAATGTCAAAGTATCGTGACCCCTTCTTGTAGTCATAAGCTTCAACAGTCTTCTTGATGGCCTCCTTATCATCCAAGTCATCATCAAAATATTCTCCTTTGCAGACAAGACCAATAAATTTAGAAATCAATTGGGGAGTTATCTACATCCTATGTCCTACAAAGTAGAAATGGTCTTCATGTACATGCAACATTAACCACTGGTATAGTTACTCAGGTTTTCCGAAATAGGGAAACTCATAGAGTTATAATAACCCAACCTTCTCCATATTCACCTTTACCTCATCATCGTAGATAGGCATTCCATTTGGTGTCCTTTTTTCTATAGGGTGAACCAGTTCCAATGCCATCTCATTCTCTGTGGTTCTCGTTTGATGGTTGTATTCACTCATGACCATCTTTCTAACGTGATAAACCCATTATTTTCCAAGAAATATGTTGTCTGGATATTGCATCTCCACATACCATTCTTCGTTGAAACTGGTGGAAATAGCTTGTTTTCCTTTGCCCTTTCCCTTCTTTGGTGAAACGTTTACTTCTTTCCTTGGTGCCATTTCTCTTCAGGTCACTAAAATTTCTTTCTTTCTCCTACTCCGGATCTTATCAACTCTATGCCTCTACCCCTTCATGAAAATCCCTTCAATCATGTGCCCTAGCTATAAAACCCTAACTCCGCAAAAACCTTTCTTTCCACAAGATGGTGTATTCACTTATAGGATTCAAAACTTCTATAACCTTCTCCCTCATGCCCGTGTACTCTTTTTCCACTCGATTTGTCGATCAAGCTAGCTATACACTCAATTATTCACAACCCTTTTCTTACAACCTTTCTTCAAGGATGCCCTAGTTCGTAAGAGCTCTTCGATATCACAAATGTAAGGTAAACAATAATGTACCTCAACCTTCTACTTATAGCTTTTTCTTTTTTCCACAATAAATTCCATGCCACCTACCAACATACCTTTACAATAAAGATGAATTTTTCTTCTAAATCCAACCTTCAACGCTTTTACCTCCATGCCCAATTCTACATGAAAACTTTTAAAAATTTCTAGCTTGCAAAAACCCTTACTCACTAAAGATCCTTACTCTCGCGCTTACAAAGCACGAGGGAAATTATTCTATCCTCAACCTTATTTTTGACATCGCCTACCTCATGTTGTTCCTACGCTTCTCACCCTTGTACATGGTTTTTGTAAAGCCTTCCTGAAACCAAATTCCTTATGTTCACCTTTTCTACATGTGCTCTTCTTGTAGTGCCCCACCTCAAGACACGAGAAAACACACCAAGAATGACTACAAATTTTGGGTAATTTTTTTTTTTAAAGTGAACTAAAATAATACTATTGTATTGGTTTAATCCTTTCCCGTTAATGATTAATTATTTTAGAATAATTTTCCTTTTCCAATTTATTTAACTACTTGCCTAACATCCCGATTTAATTATTTATTTAATAACACTATCTTGAATTAATCTACTAAATATTATTAGGGTCACTGAGAAATTTACACCCCCTTTCATATTAATTTAACACCACTTTCCCTCCTTTGGTTATATTTCACATTGTCATTTTATTTAATATTCTTTCCCACACACCCCAAAATTGTTATTTTTCCCTTCCCATAAAATGATTATGACTAAAGGGTGTAGGGTTTATTGTGAGCCCTAGGATTAATCGATATGGGCCCTCGATTTGAATCTACCCGAAAGTGCCCTAAACTTCTTTATCTTTTTATTTTCTTTTCTTCTCCATATTATTTTCTCTCATTTTATTTTTGTTTTTTTCTTGCAGGTGGAGGAGCAATGGAAACTTGGCTTACCTTTTTTTTTTTTGTTTAAGAAACCTGAATCCACAAATCATTTTTGATGTGTATATTCCTTAAGGTCTGGTGTGGCTGCATTTGTTTCTTGTTTGTTTGGAGAGGAGGTGGCTGCAGAGTTTTCCATGTAGGTGGGGAGACATGGCAGCGTGGAAGAGAGAAGAGGTTACGTGGAGGTTGTGTGGAGGTGGAGAGGGTATAGGGGCCATGGAGGGCGATGGAACTGGTTGGAGGGAAGGGCAATGTTAGGGGGGAGGGAGTCGAGGTTGGGGGTAGTGGTGGTAGCGACTCTACATGGGAGTATGCGGGGGAGGAGGTGGGGAGTAGTGGCGGCGTGGGGCGGTGGCAACAGATCGGTGGCGGTGCGGGGTAGGAGCAAAGTGGTGGTGGCTATGGTGGCGTTTAAAACAAACAGAGGCGTGGGGGATGGGGAGGGCTCGGCCCCTCCCTTCACTATATTTTTGTGTACATTTTTTTAATATATATAACTTGTTTATATATATATATATATATATATATATATGTATGTATGTATGTATGTATAAAATTAATGTTTCATAATATATTTCAAGATATTAATTTACAATATTTAACTATTTTAATATAACAAATAAACCATGACTCTACTTAAATATAATATAGTTACATTATGTAAATATAACTATATTAGATATATTCCTAATATATTTATTTTTATACACAAGTAAAATAAAGGATTATTTCAAACTATAAAAAAATAACAGATCTTATTTTGTTAACTTGATGAACTATGGAACTTAAAATTTTCAACTATTCACATTAAATGATTTACCTATTTTGAGATTGCAAATAATGAAACCAAATAAATTGAAAAACAAGACATTGACTAAGCTAACACTTAGTGAGAGAGATAGGAACGTAAAATCTACTCACTTCATCCATTCAAATAAGTTAACCAAGAAGGAAAGTAAAACTAGTCTTATTCTATTCTCTAACTTTTCAAAACTTATAAGAATAAGTGTATTTCAAGAATGATATTAAATTTTACATTTACAAAAGTTTCAACATTTTACAAAGATGAAATCTACAACAAGAATAAATGAACTATCCAATAACTCATCTTTCCTTCAAAATGGAGGTTCCATTAATCCATAAGAATAACAATTATTTTACAAGCTTTCATTTAAAGAGCTTAAACTCCCAAATCCAATATGTTTCCACAATCCATGACATACTCAAGTGTCTTTACTTCAAACTTCTTGATAATAATGAAGGAAGTTTTTGCAAGAAAAAGTGATTCAAGTCTACAAGTAATACCAATACAATATGAAGATTTTTACAAGCCTTCAAAGCTTCCACAAAGGCATATCCATTAAAGTTACATTGAGAGTGATTGTCAAATAACTTGTAAACAAAGAGAGAAGCAAATAAATCAAGGACTCCAACCAACTTCCCACTTGTGATCCAACTTCAAATGCCTTCAAAGGAATCCAACACAAGGAGAAGAAGAGCTTGTTTAACCACCCAACCTTTAGGCATCATCACATGCCTTTCCAAGGTTGGAAGACATGCTAGCCTCCCCCAAGCCCATGGGAAAGAGGACTACTATCCACAACTTTGCACAAGAGTAAGGGTGAACAACCAACATTACATTCACATAAAGACAAGACAAATATCAAAACAAGACATCAATTTTACAAATATGAACAAGAGGAGAAACCATGTTCTACCTCTAAAATGGGGAAGAGAAGAAAGGAGTTCTCCAAAAGTTGTAACCAACATTAGTTTGCACAAAACCAAGATCTCCACACCCTCCTTATTCCTCCAAATTCATTCAAACCCTCCTTATTTCTCCACCCTTTCACCAATCCTTCTTGGAAGGATTTTCAAACCCCAAAGGGGTTTCCTCACCAAGAATGGGGAAGGAGGTTCAAGCCATATGAACCACCTTCCCCACCTCAAACCATTTGAGGGGAGTAACTAAAATCCTACAAGGCTTGCCCATCAAGCCATGAGGATTGAGAGGGAAAAATCCCTCTCTCTTCCCCCAAACTCCAAAACTCCATCATGCCATATGATGGATGGAGCAAAATCAAGTAAACAACAAATAAAATCCACATGCAACAACAAACATTTCCAAGTAAACAAAACTAATATCTAGCATGATATAAAACACACAAATAAGCTCAAGAATCCTACCTCCAAAAAGCTCTCCAACTTCAATATTTTCCACTTCTTGACCCAAGCAAACTCTAGCTCCAAAATCCACAAGCCTCCAAGCAAAAGCTCCAAAAAAAGTTCTCTTCTTTCCCCATGAGGGAGAATTTGAAGAGGAGAAAGCAAAAATCCTCACAAATGAGGGGGTGACATGTGTCACCCCTCTCTTCCCTCAAGGTCAAATATTCTCAAAATAAAAGAGAGAAAGGTTAAAATAGATTTTAACCCTCTTCTCCCAAATTACCCAAAATGATAACAAAACAAACTTGTGCAACTTTTAACAAAGCACACTTACCCATCCACCTTACATGGATGTGACCAAAGGAAGGGAAAATGGGAGGGAAAACTCCCTCTAATCCTTGGAAATAAGCCCCCTACCTATTAGGTAGGGTCCAAGGGCCCATTTTCATGCTAAGGGAACTCCCAAATTAAAAGGGGGTCCCTAAAAATGCCTAAAATAGCCCAATTTCTGGTTTGGCACACTTGGGCACAAGGGTAGAGGGTGTGGGGCCCACCCAAGGGTTTAAATGTGACCCTAATCCATTTTGATTGATTACATCATTATACAAACTCAAAAATTAATGTAAGTGGGGCCATTAATTCCCCAAAAACAAGTTTACAACACAACTAAACACCCTAAGCAATATTAATAATACAAGACATATTACATTACAAATGAGGGTCACTCATGGTCCCCAAAAAAATAAACTCTATTACTAAGGTCTCATGTAATAAACATGGCTAGGACTTAGCCCCATGGGATGCTTATGCAAAGGTGTGTAGCTGGCCTGAATCTCATGTTCTCTTGTGACCTGTTATTTCACACAGAATATTTCCGTTCCTAGAATAGAGTTGCTTCTATCCTTTCATTCTCTTGAGAAACAGAGATAGGGGTTAGGGCTAGGAGGAATACCTATTGAATGTTGAGAGGGTGCGCGCATCGTAGAGAGAGATCGATCGATTGCGAAGAACTCCTTTTTGTCTAGGAAGGACTACTGCAAGTAAGAATACAAGACCACCAGATTTTAGTTAGACAATAAATGAGAGAACCTGCCTTGGGCCTGGAAATATTAGACTTCCTTTCAAAGGTGGTCATTCCCTCTTAATATGAATTAACACAAATTCTAACAAAGAAATTATTGAAAAAATTACAATTTAGTTACCTCGTTAAAAAGCACTAGAGGAAAGGCTAGTTTTGGTTTGAGTCACGGTTGGATCGCGCGGTCACTATATAACCAATACTCAGGTTTCGATAGAGGTAAGTGCGAAGGAAGCGTACGCACGTTGAAATGCAATAGTGTGACCAGGGTACATGATTTGAAGAGAAAACAAGAAATACATAGGAAAAGGTCGATAGTTTATCCAAACAAGGTTGATATAATCCTGGTATCCAAGGCATAGGAAGTAGCTCCAGGGGATATAACGGGTAAGGTACAGGAACATTTAGGCATGTTCGGCAGTACCAAATGGTTGGTTTGGTTGAGATAAATGTCATGGTCTTGGTCTAGGCAAAGTTGGTCGACTGATCAAGTCAAGTATCCTAATCATGCTAAAATACAAACAGGTGAGCCTGATTGAACAAAAAGTTACATGATGGGTGGATAAAATTGTAATTTATGGGTTTTGGGCAAGTTACTTAATTGGTACGGCCTTGGGTGGGCCAATTGATAAGTGAGGGCCTTGGGTTGGGTTTGATTGGTGGGGTGCGGCTTTGGGTAAGGCCGATTGATTAGTTGTGGCCATGGGTCTAGCCTAATTAGTTGGGTGTGGCCTTGGGTCATGCATGGTTGGTTAGTTACTGACCTTGGGTCGGGCCTGATTGGTTGGTTGCGGCGTGGGTCGGGCCTAATGGTTGGTGTGGCCTTAGGTTGGGCCAAATGGTTTGTTACGGCCTTGGGTCGTGCCAAATGGTTGGTTGCGGCCTTAGGTCGGGCCTGATTGGTTGGTTGCGGCCGTGGGTCAGGCCGATTGAAGTCAAAATAAGGATAGTCAGCAAAGCCAGGGGTAGGTGATGCGGGAAAAAGTGGAGATTGGTGGATAAGGGTGGGAGTTAGGGGAAGGAAGTTGGTAACCAATATCGGTTATGTGTGACCGATATCGGTTAGAAGACCGATACCGGTATTCTAGGGCGCAAAATAACCAGGTATCGGTTATAGGTCAAAACCTATAAAAAGAAAAATACGGCATGTCATTGTCACTTTGTGAATTTGAGTGCCCAATTTTAGTTGTCTAAGGTGTGAAGTGAGTTTGTTGAGTTTGTGGGCTGAGTTGGCACCAGTTAAGTGGAGGAGTGAGTGATTGGTAGACCCCAGCGAGTAGGAGGTAGAGTTTGATTGGTTGAGGACCCAGCTGAGGAGATTTGGAGCCATGGCACAGCCAGGAGGAGTAGGAGGTGTTGGACCAGCTGGACCACCACCACCTATCCCACCATGATGACGTGTAGTCGTACCAGTAGGCTCTGAACTCCTACCTATGTGAATTTAATGATTTTAACTTAGATGTGGGTTTTGGGTAGGAATCTTAATTTTAATAAAATAATGAATGAATGGAAGTAATTTGTAAAATGGAGTGGGTAGGTAGGCTAGTTAGGTCAAAATGGTAGGGTGGGTAGGTTTTTAGGGTTTTCTTGTGGGTAAATAGGGAGAAATAGGTAAAAAGGTGTTTTGCGGGCCGTTTTGGGTTCGGCCCCGCAATTGGACAGTGACCGATGTCGGTCACTAGGTGACCGACATCGGTCACAGAAAATAGTTTGTATACATTGTTTGGTTACAGACCGGTGTCGGTCATAGGTCGACCGGCGTCGGCACATATAATTTACTTGGGGGACCGATGGCGGTCGAGGGTGACCGGTACCGGTCAGCATGGGTAGGAGTTGTGGTTTTTGTTTGTTGTTAGAATTTTGTCGTGTTGTTTTGTTTGTTTGTTTTTTTGGGGGTGAAGGGGAGGGGGTAGAGTTGATAGGAAACGTGATTGGGGTGGGGGAAATGGGGTTGTTGGGGGCTGGTTTGGGTAGGATAGATTAGGTGTTGGGTATGAAGTAGGAGGTGCTAAATGGTGGCGGGGTATAATTAGATGGCTAGAGTAGATCGGGGTGGTTGGTAGGGTGTGAGATAAGTAAAGGGGATATCGTAGATGTATAGGGTAAGATAGGTGGGTGTAGATGTGTGTTGTAGAGTCGGGTTATGGTTGGGTGGGTAAGTGGGTATAGAGAGTTAAGGTAGTTGTTATTGTAAAGGGTAGGCCTGATGAAGTGGGTTGTTTTTACAGGCACGCCAGCAGCTCACGATGCGGGATCGGATGCCCCCTCTATTGAGGCGGATGCGGCCACATGTGTCCGCAGCGCAATGGGCCATCATGCGAGAGGTTGGACTTGGCGGAGTCCAGTGGTATAGGGCTGTGGATAGGGACCACAGCCTGATGGTTGCCCTCATCGAGAGATGGGATCCGGCAACCAATGTCTTCCATCTCCCTACTGGAGAGATGACGATTACATTAGAGGATGTGTATCGCATCCTGAGACTGCCGATCGTAGGTGAGGCAGTGTTCCAGGTGGATGCGGAGACAGCGATGGACAAGCATCCTGCATGTATTTAGGGATGCAGCCCCATTGATTACCTATCACAGCGTGAGCATTGCCTATGGTGACATGTATCGCGCACACCGACAGGAGACATGGCTTGCCGTGTTGATGATGATTGGTATCACCTGCTTCACCCTCCCTGACTCAGAGGGAGGCCGCTTCCCATGGGCTTTGATGGGAGTTTTGCATGAGATGGTAGAGGAGCATACATGCTATGCCTGGGCACCAGTGTATCTGGTGCAGCTATACAAAGAGCTGTGGGGTTATCGCCGTATGAGGCGATTTGGTATTTGTTTGAAATTTTTGTTACACTATGTTGGGCGTACGAGCATATCATCTTTATACGACCAGTAGGGCTGCCCCAGTAGCTAGGGCCACAGATAGTATATAGATATGGATTTCAGAGGTGGTTGGGGGTCATGGGCCAGCCACGAGCGGTGCTCACAGGACGAGATGTGGCCTACTACCATCATATGTTAGAAGGCTTGACCACACTAGACATTATATGGAGGCCTTACAGAGGCCATCAGCCCCGAGGAGGAGCCGAGCACAGATGCACTGGATCCAGTATAGTTTCTGGATAGCTGGACAGAGGCCCAGGGAGTATGAGAGGATACCCCTAGAGAGGGTACAACGGCAGTTGGGCTTGCGACAGGATGAGCCACCTCCCTTCCCACAGTACCGGAGGGATGATGTAGAGGCCCCACTGCCTGCACCGTAGCCTGTTGACCCAGATTGGGTAGCAGAGAGACCGGCTGATGATATAGTGGATGATATCGGAGTGACAGGTGCCTTTTTGGTTTGGTGGGCGAGGTCGAGAAGAAGATTATGAGAGCACTGACCCACATCCAAATTTGGCAACCTGTGATAGGAGAGGGACCGACTCTTAGGACAGGTGCAGTTATTACAGGGGCAGCTTGCTGCTACACAAGCACAGATTGGGGTGCTACAGGGGCAGTTAGCCTAGGCATAGTCTCGAGTATAGCCACGAGCACCGGGACAGCCACAAGTACCACCACAGCCACAGGCACCACCGCGAGGCATAAGCACAGCACAGTGCAGTACCGCCACAGAACGAGGTGTGCAAGCACGGCAGGGGCTACTTGCTATTAGGAGTCTGGGACCGGCCCAAGCTGCCATGGTGGCATGGGTCTCGCTATATGGAGGTGAGAGCGGAGGCCCGGTACTATCAGGATGTGCTTGATGGTACCAGGCGACTACTATCGACCATATGCGGTGCAGATCCGAGACATCTCGGAGCCAAAGATCCCAGGGAGGCGCGGCCAACACGCAGTGGGTCGGTGACAGGGAGGAGGCGAGAGCCAGCGCAGAGACCAGAAGGGGGAGGGGCCAAGGGTGGTGGAGAGAGCTGAGACATCCTGGGAGTGGAGATGGGTTTTTGATATTGGATATAGACACCGGTCTACGAACCGGGTATGTATATAGAGGCCTGCGTGCCCACATATGATTTATTTATTCATTTTTGTTGTATATACCACCTGCGAGCCAAGTACATTTTGTATAGTTGATACCGGCCTGCGAGCCGAGTATATTTTTGATATGAGAGACCGAATTTTGCGTGAGCCGCTTTTGTATTTTTAGATCACAGAGGCCCCATGCAGGGCAAGTTGTATATTTGACATTGATATATATAGATGATGATTTTGATCCACAAGGTGTGTATAATGATTAGGTTGATGTATATATTAAAATGTCTCATGTGTTTTGTCAATGGTTTTTTAAATTTAATGTATATAGATGATGAGTTTGATCCACATGGTGTGTATAATGATTGGGTTGATGTATATATGAAAATGGCTCATGTGTGTTTTGGAATGTAATGTATATAGATGATGTTGTTGAAATTTTGATGATATGTATATGCGTTGATGGGATTCTGATGACAAATATTGATGACGATGTCATTATGTAGGGAAAAGAGGTGGGCGCCACCAAAAATTTGCAAAAACTAGAGAAAAGGCCTAGGTTGAAGCAAAAGGAGACATGTGACCGATATCGGTTATTTAACCGATGTCGGTAGAAATATGACCGATACCGGTTACGTAACCGATATCGGTTATGCTAAAACAAGCTTTTCTAAAAATAGAAAAGCTTGGGAGGCAACTTAAGTTCTTATTTTTAGAGTCATGCAATAAGTTAAATATGAGGATGCGATGTTGTTTGATGGTGATCTACGGAGTAATTGCATGGGAGAATTGAGTGATAAGGAGAAAAGAGACAGGTAAAGTGATTGTGGGCTGAGATTAAGAAGGCAGAAAGGCAAGTTATATTGAAGAGGGTGGTGAACATGGCTGAACAAGGAGAAGCATCCAACAGGCAGAGACGAGAGGGAAGACAGGTTCCACCTCAAGCTGCTGCCTCCCAAGAGGTAAAATTTTTGGTTGTAATTCAATTCTTGCATGTTTTATGGATAGGATGAGAGAAGGTAAGTGGGTAGAGATAAAAAAGAAAAGGTGATAGGCAAGGGTTTGGGATGGGGTGAGTGTTATGGGGTAAGTAAGCAGGGATTTCGGGTATGTTTGTAGGTACAGAGAGGGGTAAATGAGCAAATAATTATCATAAGTTGTGTTTGCAAGCAGGCTGTATAGGATTGACAGTGACCGATATCATTTAGAGATAACCGGTATCGGTTAGGTAACCGGTATCGGTTATCTATAACCGATATCGGTTACTGTATGAAATTCCAGAATGTGAGAAAAAACACTTGGGGATTTGATTTATTGAATGGTTGTGTGTTGTTTTGATGTATGCAGGCAGAGGCAGGGCTGAGGATGAATGATAGTGTGCCAAGCTTTATTGTCATGAGTCAAGCGGATGTAACACCAGCTGAATGGGCATTGATAAACCATGTGGGGTTAAGTGGAATCCACTATTATTCATGAATCACACGCAATCATGCTATGTTGCAGGCGTTGATTGAGAGATGGAATCAGAAAAGAATACCTTCTATCTACCAATAGGGGAGATGACAGTGACGTTGGAAGATGTGTTTAGAATTTTGAGGCTCCCAATTATAGGAAGACCAGTGTATCAGGTGGGGCCTAGTGGCGCGGGGAGCGGGCGGTAGTATTTGGTTCAGCTACACATGAGATTTGACACAGCGAGGTTTGACATTCACTTATGGTATAATGTATGCAACACACCCTGAGGAAACAAGGTTGGCAGTGGTATTAATGATAGCGGTGGGGTATTATGCATTACCGAGGGTGGATGGGGGAAGATTTCCAAAAGCATTGATGTGTATTATTTGGGAAATGATAGAAAGGAGCGTGACTTTCGCATGGGCACCCGCATATCTGGCGGAGCTATACAGGGGTTTATGGGCCTGCAGGTGAAATCACAGGACGACACTAGATTGTGCATACTTATTACATTGTTGGGCCTATGAGCACATTGTGTGTGTGTGACCAATAGGCCGACCAATCCAGGAAAGAGAGACAGGAGTGCAGAGGTTGGGATTCAGACGATGGGTCCAGACCGAACAAGAGGCGAGATCCCAGGCCGTGACAGATGACATCGAGTATTATAGGCAGGTGTGGGAGATGGTGATGATTGCGGATATCCATTGGAGGCCTTACGGAAACTATATGGTGACAGAAAACATAGCTGAGGATTTGAGGGGTGTAGAGTGATTGAGGTGGATCGCGGGGCACAGGCCAGGTGAGTACGAGAGGATTCCTCTAGATCACGTGCGGCGACAATTTGGATTTGTTCAAGATATACCCATGGCTTATAGACCATACATGAGGATCGACGCCGAGGCATCATTCTCACCTCCCGGCCGACACCTCCAGAAGGACCAGAAGAGATAGCAGCCGATCGCAGGGTAATGGATGTAGGAGCGACAGAGGCTTATAGATTATGGTGGGTAGCAGAGCTGCGAGGTTCACGTGAGAGGGCCGATCATCTAACATAGCTGTGATTACAGTGGAGAGAGATCACCTGCAGGGTTTAGTTTACCAGCTTCAAACATGGGTGAATGAGACAACAAGATTGTTAGCGGGTTGCGAGTCACGAGTGGAGAGACTAGAGGCGAGATTCCTCCATGCGAGAGGGCGTATTCATATGTTACAGGAGAGATTGGCAGATCAGTGGGAGGAACCAATAGCAGTGGCACCTTTGAGGATGGAGAGGCCAGGCGAGTGGCGTCGACGATCTAGTTCGGGATGAGGCGCAAGGGTCTAAGTGAATTTCATAGGGGTAGAAGAATAAATAAGGATGCTGACCTACGCGTCGATGATAGAGAAGATGTATTTGTTTAACATCTAAATAAAACTGAATATGTATGTTGATTTGAGTTATGATAATAATAAGAATGGTTGTGTTTTGAATGTTTTGTTTTGAAAAAGGATAAAGATGAATGTGATCAAATAGAAATACACAAAAATATTTATATTTACAACACATGATAGGTTATGGTAGGGGATGGTCGAGCTAACCTTGGGAGACCCCATGTCTCCTAAGTGCTGCCTACATAGCCCATTGCACAAAGCAAGGAGGGGCCTCAGACCGATGTAGTTCTCCCTTAGGACCAGGGAGAGGTGAATTCAGGCAATTTGGTTGTGGTTAGGCAATTTGTTGGTTGGTAAAAATATTGATATTGGTAGGGTAATGTTGTTGGTGTTGGTAAGGGATTGGCGTTGTTGGTGTAGGTATAGGTGAAGTGAAAGTTTGCTTACCCAAGTAGTAGGGAACCGTGTCCTAATTAAGGTCAACACATAATCCTAGATTCGAGTAAAAAGAGGTAAAAGTGTCCCGTAGTTGAGAAGAGCTAAACAAACCACATATTAACGTAGGATGAGCTTGAATCCCTAGGTACCTTGCATATGCGAGAAGTCGATAGGTGAAAAGAGTTGTATAATCACAATATATCGGATATACGTCACGTCCCTTGAGTTTTGTTGCTTTGATGAATGGTGAGGTGAGGTGGCTGGTAGAGGGGGTGCGAGAGAATTTGTTATAAGGTGATTATGCTGACAAAAGAGAACCAAACCTAAATAGACAAGTCCATGACTCAAAAGTGCTTTTGAATACTACTTTTATTTTTCTGGATATAGACTGATCGATGCGGGAAGTCTACATGGGATATGTATTTTGTTGTTCTTGAGGTCTTCACGAAGCTGATCAATGCGAGAAGCTTCTGATAAAGGCTGACTTTGTATAGTTGTCCTTCAAGGGAGCAGTCTATTTATAGTAGCAGATGCGGCTTTTGTGTATAGTTGTCCTTTGGGGGAGCAATCTATTTATAATAGCAGAAGTGGCTTTGCACATAGTTGTCCTTCGAGGGAGCAGTCTATGTATAACTTAGAGGTCTTAGATGTCCGTTTGGCATGAAGCATCTAGTTTTGTAGGAAGTTTGACTCAAGAATATCCCATAAGTGTATAATTGAGAACATGTTATTTTGATACTTTTAAGTCATGGACCAGACTAAAAAGGGGAAGGCATCTATAAGAAGAGGTGATGACCAAACCACGTGAGCTTGATTCTATTTTGAGATGCATGAAACAAAGTGTATGAGGTGGTAAACGAGCTCAAGGGATGAGCGCAAGGTAGATAAGAAGTGATATAACACTAAATTCAACAGTAGAATGGCGAAGATGCAAGGCATTAAGGGGTTCAGGCTCAGGTTTACCATTAAGCGAAGCTAAATGATAAGTGCTGATCCGTAAGTGTGAGTGATAATGTAAGGCCCAATCCAATTTGGAGCAAATTTTCCACGTTTGCTCTTTTCTAGTTTGGTTACATGTTGATTCTCTTTGAGGACAAGATCACCAACCTTAAAGGTACGCTCATGAAGTCACTTATCATAAGCACGCTTGATGCGCTTTTGATAGATTTGAAGGTGGTCAAGAAGCTGTAAGAGGCCGCTCGTCAAGAAGCTCAATTGGGCTAACCGCTCTTGGCGGAAATCATCATTGGTGAGAATAATCTGAAGAGATATTCTTAGGGAGGGTATTTGTATTTCAAGAGGAAAGATAGCCTCGGTACCATATACCAAAGAAAATGGGGTGGCATTAGTGGAGGTATGAATGCTAGTACGATAAGCCCAAAGGGCAAAGGGGATGTGATCAGGCCAATTTTTCTAGAATCGTTAACGACTTTCATGAGAATTTTGGTCAAGGTTTTGTTAGAAGATTCGGCTTGACCATTTGCTTGTGGATAGTAAGGTGATGAGAAGCTAAGTTTGATACCAAAGTTGTCACAAAGGTCTTGTAACAACTTATTTTTGAAATATTTTCCATTATCTATTATCAGGCGATGAGGAACACCAAAACGACAGATAATGTGATGGTTAATGAATTCTACAATTTTTTCTTTTTTGGTTGAAATGAGTGGAATGGCCTCCACCCATTTAGTGTAATATTGGTTCTTTGTGATTATCCAATGGTGACGTTGCGAAGAGGGTGGGTGAATCTCACCAATAAGGTCTAAACCCCATTGTGAGAAAGGCCAAAGATCTCGTGCGACCTGTAGCGGATGGCTAGGAGTATGTTGAAGGTTGGCATGTTGTTGACACATAACACAATGCTTAACATATTCGTAGCAGTCGTTATTAAGAGTAGGCCAATAATAGCCTAGGCGAAGGATCCGTTTGGCCATGGCAAGGCCACTAAAATGTCCACCACAAATACCGTCATGGACTTGTTGGATGGTATAGGTAACCTCGCGCCGGTTAGACATCGAAGGAGGATGCCATCAAAGCCACGTTTATAGAGGAGTCCCCCCATGACGACATAACGAGAAACACTTTTAAGAAAAGCACGTTTTCCATTACTAGTAAGGTCAGGTGGGAGAACAGAGGTTGTAAGGTAGTCGTGAAATTGGTGATACCAGGTATCCTGCGAATTAGCAGACACATTATTTATCATACAAACATCCGGGGCTGAGTAAGATGGGGCAAAGAGTTGTTGGACCAAGACAAATATGTCAGAGTTCGGTTGGTGAGGTAGGAATTTGTGAGGCTAAGCAAGCCATAGTATCCACAAATTTATTAGTAGAGCGGGGAATGGTTTGGATAGAATAATGAGTAAATAAGGTCAAAAGTGAATCCACGTAATGTTTGTACTTTTGAAGTTCCTCATTTTTACATTGGTAGATGCCCATAACTTGATTGACAACCAGTTGAGAGTCGCGAAAATGTTAATAGATTTTACACCTAAGTGTAACACAACCTAGAGACCCAAAACAAGGGCCTCGTATTCCAGCTGTATTATTAGTGCAGGGGAAATGAGCCGGAATGAAAGAGGCATAGGTTCAGCATCCAGAGGAATGAGAACAACGCCGGCCCCTCCGCCGTGCTGGCATTTGGATCCATCGAAGAAGAGGGTCATTGGATACGACTCCTCACTGAGTGAAAGAGTGGCGATGAGTTCATCAGGGAAAGTAAAATTAGTAAACTGCTCCAGGTAAAGGGGCTTCCGCGAGTTGGTCTGCGATAGTTTGTCCTTTGATTGATTTCTGGTGTACAAACTCAAGGTCGAGATCGGCGAGGAGCATAAGCCATCGGGCGATGCGTTGGTTTAGATGAGGTTTGGCGTACATATAATGAATGGGGTCCGCGTTGGTGATGACAAAAGTTTTGTGATTCAGGAGGTAGTGTCGGAGTTTGGTGGCCACGAATGATAGGGCTAGGCACAACTTTTCTGCATGTGTATACCTAGTCTCGTAATCCACCAGAGTACGACTTATGTAATAAATGGCTTGTTCTCGATGCTCGGAGTCACGATGTGTGAGCATGGCTCCTACAACATGGTCGGTGGCGGAAAGGTAAAGGTAGAAAGGGTGATCGTCCTGAGGTGGGATAAGCACGGGTGGCTGCAAGAGATAGGCTTTAAGAGCCTCAAAGGCTTGGTGGCACTCTTCGCTCCATTGAAAGACAATGTCCTTTTTAAGGAGATGATGAAAGGTTGACATCGATCGAGAGTTGTGAGATGAAATGCCGGATAGATTGGAGTTTTCCCTGCAAACTACGTAATTGTTTGAGGTTAGTGGGTGGGGGCATTTCTAGGATAGCTTTGACTTTAGCTGGATCGACCTCGATGCCACACAAAGAGACAATAAAACCAAGGAGTTTTTCCCGAAAGGACACCAAAGACACATTTCTTTGGTTGAAGACGAACACAGTATTGTAACAGGTGATCGAAAATAATGGTTAAAACATCGAGATGTTCACTGCGATGTTTAGATTTGCCAAGAAGATCATCGACATAATCCTCAAGGATAGTGTGCATAATGTCATGAAAAATGTAAGTCATAGCCCGCTGATAGGTTGCACCAGCATTCTTAAGGCGAGCGGCATGACACGATAGTAGAAGGTTCCCAAGGAGTTATGAAGGGTTTTATGTTGATCGGCGGGGCTACCAAAATTTGATTGTATCCGAGAAGCCATCCATGAGAGAAAGCATCTCATGGCCGCGGTGAGATCAACAAGTTGATCAATACTTGGTAGGGGAAGTCATCCTTTGGGAAAGCGAGGTTAAGGTCCCGGAAATCGTGTACATATCGAAGTCCCCGTTGCTTTAGTAACAAGTACGATGTTAGAAATCCATTGAGGATAGTCAATAGGTAAGATGAAGGAAACAGAAAGGAGTCATTGAAGCTCTTCTTTGACCAAGAGGGAAATGCGTGGATGCATTTTTCTTAGTTTCTATTTAACTGGTTTGGAATCGGGTTTTAGGGTAATGTTATGGACAGCAATGTCAGGATCAATTCCTGGCATGTCAGCGTAGGACCAAGCGAAAGCTTGGTTGCGGGCACGGAGGAAGGTAGTGAAGGCAGTTTGTTCTGATGCGTTAAGAGATTGTCTGATCTTCACAATGTGAGGATCGTCCTCTGTGTGGATGTTGATTTCTATAGTCGACTCATTCAACATGGTTTGAGTTTCAGATGGTAAGGCGCGTTGAATATAAGAGTCATCGCACCAAGGTAAGTGAGAATGGAGTCGTCATCCTGGCACTCAACAACATTAATTGAAGGTGAGTCCTCTTGATCATGTCTGGATATAGAAGGGGAAGAGAAGATGGGTCTTCATTATCGCGTTGATAAGTGAGAGGACCCAGGAAGATAGCGTTTATGAAAAAAAAAAGTTAGGAGGGATGGATTCAGGGTCTATCGACTCTGTGGGTGACGATGGAAAAATGGGTGATGATGGTTCGGAAGGAGTGACTTCGTCATCTTCCTGGATACAATGGATATGTGGTGTCTTTGGTGTAGGTGGTTCAGAGAATCCAAGACCACGATGATCTTTGTGTTTGCGTGTAGTTCTGAGGAATGATCGTATGTCGGCCTTGTTCATAAAGACCGAAACCGAAGCCCTTCCAAGCACAGCGCGTGTCAAGAAGGTGAGGGCGAAGCGACGATTAGTTAGATATTGAAAATCAGATTGGAAGGGAACCACACCAAGGGGAGGTTCAGGGGTGATAGAGGATGTATCGACACCCCCATATGTTAGGTTGGTGCGGCAATTAGGTGGTCGTAGGAGATTACTTCCCCCACATGACGGTCGTAGGTAGGATGCGCATGTAACTGTCCATACTCCTGTGGGGTATGGAAAGTGCTAATGTTATATAGGTGATACTCCCCCAGCGTAAGGCATTGAAAAACATCTACTAAGGGATCTGAGGTGGGGATGTTGTCCGCGGGAAAGGAAGTGGTATTTGCGGTGGTGGTTTCATTGGTTGAAGGTGTAGGTGCGGTTGAGATGGATGGTTGAGGTGTGGTTGAAGTGGATGGTTGGGTTGGATGAATGGGTGTCTTGACTGGTACAAGCACATCATTAGGGTGATATAACATATTACAGGTTTTGAAGGGGGGAGCGTCAGCTTTTACGGTGTAGGACTTCCCCTCATACTCAAATTTTATGCATCTATGTAAGGTGGAGGGAACGCATCCCATAGCCGGATCAAGGGCGGCCTAACAACATGTTGTATTGGAATTCTCCCTCAAGGACATAGAAGAGTTCGGGTAAGGTACGTGGCCCTACACGAATGTTAAGGATCACGGTGCCTAAGGTAGAAGTAATAGCATCGTTGAATGAATGCAACATGGTGGGGTTGGCACACATGCAGCTAGAAGGGATATTCATTTGTTGGAAGGCTTTGGAAGAGATGATATTTAGGCTAGTGCACCCCCGTCAATCATAACACGACGTACTCGGATGTCCGGACGTAAGTTGAGATGAAAAGAGCGGGGTCAGGATCTTCTGCACCAAAGTCAACAATTTCATCTTGGAGCCGAGCGGCAGCAAACTTGCTTCTTTTTGAGAGAGACAAGAAGTGGTTGGGGAGATAGGTTGTTTGGTGAGAGAAGCAACGTGATTGGGTGTTAAAATGGAGGCAATGGGAAAGGTTTCATTAGGTAGGACCTCTATCCCTTGAAGGATTTCAATGAGAGCTTGTCGATGAGATTCAGAGGTTTGAATGAGATCATACAATGTCATTTTTATAGGTGATTGGTGAAGTTGTTTGATCATGGTACGGTGGGCCACTCCATCAGAGATGGGGTAGGTAGGTCCACGAATAACCACTTTAGGTGGTGGTGTGATCGGGATGGCGGATGGAGAAAGAGAGGCCGCAGGTGTGCTTTCTTTAGCTTTCCCATTGGTTTTATGCCCTCGAGTAGCAATGCTAATCATGTTGATCTCGTGAACACGAGAGGAGGAAGATGGTAGGGACCAGTCATTGTCTTCGAGAGGTGGGGTTGCAATAATGATATTTCTTGGTGAGGTGAGGACAGGTGGTATAGGAGAGGGGATTGAAGCTAAAGGTTTCTCCCTTCGTAAGTTGTCTTTCTTAACCTTTCTATCGAGAGAGGTGACTGACGAAGGATGGCTTTCAAAGCTTTGCATCCCTCTACATCATGTCCTGGTGTGCGGTGGTAAGCGCAGATTTTAGACTCATCATAACCTATAGGTCGAGGTTTAGATGGATCATAGGGTCTAAGTGGGGGTAGGGAAATGGTCGCATTCTCCACCAACATATCAAGGATCTTGGCGTAAGATCCTTTGAGCGGGTCAAAGTCAGAGGAAGATGAGGCTATTGATTGGGTGGGTTTTGGTAATGTTTGGGTATGGTTGGTTTGTATGGGTGGTGGCTTAGACAAGGGGTTTTGATAATTGGATTTAACTAAATGTGGCTTCTTCGGCGTAGAAGTTATGTTTAGCTGGTCAGATGACGTGGTAGCAGAAAACAACCACGGAGAAAGAGGAGTGACAACAAACAAATCCTTTGATGATGGAGTTTGTTTAGGGTTGATAGGTGGACAGGATACTTGGGGTGATGGTGTTGATACACCCATGGATCTCTGTATGGTGTAGAAGGCGCAGGTCATTTTAAAGAAAACGCAGGAGGTATGATGTATTGAGGCAAGGTGGAGGGGTGAGGTCCCAATATAGAAGGTAGGTGTGATGGCGAGGGTTTTAGTTGTGACAGAGGCATAGATTGGACTTGAGGAGATTGGGTTTGTCTCCTAGGTGGATGGACGGCTTTATTTTTGGATAAATCTAAGCGTTTAGGTGGGTGTGTTAAGCTGGGTATTGGTGAAGTCCCAAGCGTAGGGGGAGGTTTGGTTAGGTTAATAGAGGTGGATGAGGTATCCGGTAGAGATGAGGGGGGTGAGGATGAGGACATAGGCATTTTGAGCTTTTGTAAACACTTCGGGTATATGGTAGAGGTGTCTGGATCGGTCATCTGCATTTGAGTAGAGCATGGTGTACTCAAACGCTCCCATAGGACTCGTCTATCTTCTGAGGGATGACAATCTTCACGTGTGAATAGGAACTTTTGTATGGAAGAGAGGTGGGTTGTGATTCCGGTCCACTGTGGGTGTGATACAGGGGGTAAATGAGGCACTGTATTAATGGGCGTTAAGAGGTCAACCGGTCAGCTGAAAAGATTTAGGCGATGAAGAACTAATAGGTAGGAGGGCATGTTTGAGAGGATCCGTCATGATTAAAGAATTTGGTGATGTTGGTTCGAGAGGTGTCTCTTCTAAGGATGACAGAAAAAGTGGCGAGCCTTCCTCTTGTACAACAAGAGTGGTAGAAGGAGATGTTTGGGAAATAGATAAGTTAGATAACATCCGCTCACAGTCTTGCAGGGATGTGGTGTAAGAAGGCTCATCTGTGAGAAGAGAACTCTGGGCGGTTAATTCCTTTATGGGTAAAGGAATGGTAAGGTTATCATTTTGTCTTGATGGGGGTGGAGGGGGTTTGGATCCCTGCGTTAGTGAAGAGGCTCGATTCAGAATTTCCTCGATAGGAGCTTTTGGTTGGGAGTCGAAGACCGCATGGATTTCATGAACACTCTCCTCGGCTAAGATATCTTGGTTTATGTTACTGTTAGATGAGTGGTTTGGGAATGGTTTGTTGAAGATTTTCAAATTTGGTTAGCAGGGGCATTAGGATTATCGAGGGTTATATCCCCTGCATCAACCATTTCCTGCACTATGTTTTTCAACATCTTGCAGTTTTCGTGACTGTGTCCCTTCACGCGGTGGAAGTTACAGAAGTCATTTTCTTTGTACCAAGAAGGTATAGCGGGTGGAATCAAACCCGGAGTGAGGTTTAATAGGAGGTAAGGTGATAGCTCCTGCTTTGAGCAATTTTTCCAAAATGACACCATAAGTTTCTCCCAAGGGAGTGTAATTGATGGGCTCGGCTTTATACTTATAGGTGGTTTTTGGCGGGGTATTAGATGGTGCTTGGGATTTGACCATCACCGCGTGTACAACTCCTTTTGATTTCGAAGCAGTCGATGCGTGAGAATTGGTGGTGTTGGGTTTGTTGGTGGAGTCTTGGGTTCGGAAATTAGGGTTTTTGTTGTGCAACCGCAATTTCTCTTCCTCTAAGGCTCGAATCTCTAGTTTTCGAGCCATAGTAAAGGCCTCATCAAAGGTGTGGAAAGTTTGAATTTGGAGGGTAGGAGAAATGTGCTTAGCGCAGGCCCGCGTAAAGAGTTCGATAAGTTCGGCCTGAGGCAAGGCATAAGTAAGTTGGTTGATAAGGCCCCGCCATCGTCCAACGAAATCTGCGATAGATTCGTCTTCAAATTGTCGGATGGCATAGAGGTCGGTGATAGATACTTTCTTGGCAATGTTAATGGAGAAATGATCCAAGAAAGATTGGGCTAATTGGTTAAAAGAGAAGATTGAGTGCTGGGTTAAAGCACTATACCACTCCAAGGTGGGTCCTGATAAGGACATGGGAAAGGTGCGGAGTAGTAAGGCATCGTCATGAGCAATCAGATAGCAGGCATGTCTAAATGATCGCAAGTGTTGTTGAGGATCCTCCTTACTATTAAAATGAGTAAATTTTGGTAATTCCCATTGAGGAGGATATGAATGAAGGGGGATAGAAGGATGAATAGGCTCGACAAACTTGCTCGTATGTCAGGGTGCTATGGCTTCCTGAAACAGAAGCCTCCAGATTTTGCATCTTGTCCATCATTTGTTTGATTAAATCAGTGGTTGGATGAGATGATGGTGCGGTTGTTCGTAAACGGAGGAGGATTGGGCCAAGGGCCACCACTAGACAATGGTGGGGTTAAATGTTGATAAGGTATTGAGGATGAATATGTTGAGGTGACCGAATAAGGATGTCCTATATAAGATGTTGAAGCCACCGGATAAGTGTGTGGAAATGAAAAGGTGGGCGGAGCTTGAGAAGGAAAGCTCGTGTGGATAGGTGGTAGAGAGCAAGTTATGAAAGGGGCAGTCTGCGAGAGAGACGAGGTAGGAGGAGCCGCGGTAATGATATGTGGGGCCCAGATTAACCAAAGGAAAGCCAATCTGTGCCGTATGAACCTCCGAAGTCACTGAGTCGGGAGGCGGAGCTAAGGATGAAGAAGGTAAGGCGGAGTTATTAGGTGGGGAAGGAGCTAAGTGAGCAGCTATACTAATAGGCATACCAACAAGGAGTTGACCATCGGGTGTACGGTCAGGGGTATGAGACAAATAGTACTGTACAGTGCTAGGATTAGCATCCAAAAATTTCACAAATTCCTTATCTCCTACAAGGATTTTGGGAACCTCACTGGTGTCCGTAGGATTCCCCATAGGATGTGAAGGGGGTGATTCAGGCAAAGGCACGGAACAGGCATGTGAAACCATGGTTGCAGCTTGTTTCAAGTGATAACAACCATGGACAAGAGTACACAGCAGGGATTCAATCTATCAGGGATAGAAACAGCCACAAAATGTTGGAATTGGTAGGTTGCTGGTTTGTCGGGAACTGTGAAAGACAGTAACCGATATCGGTCAGGTAACCGATGTCGGTCAGACTGTAGCTGGCGTCGGTAAGTTAACCGATGTCGGTAGAATAGGACCGGTGTAAGAAGCTGTAAGAAGTTGCTGATTTGGGGTTAACGATGCTTAGTATACCTACCAAACTATTCTGAAGTGATTACTGAAATAGTGTATGACAGAGAAACAGAACTAAAAACAAGCAAGATGCACAGGAAAATCAAGAGACTAACCCTAGGATTAGTTTTAATTATTGTGGGCTTATGCCTTAGACGCAAGATGATGTCAATCCTAAACAAAAGACCTAAGGGAGATGTCAAGTTTGTTTTGGCTTATAAGGTTACCTCAATCGGGCGGAGGAATACCGCGGAAAAAAGGGGGATGTTTGAGTTGTTGTGTTGATTATGATGTGATTGGTATGTGTTGTGCAGTGAAAGTAAGATTAATTTCTTGTCAATACCGTGGATATCACCCCCACGTGTACGACCTGTTACTTAACCTATGTTCACTAGAATTGAAAACAACAAGCAAGAATGTGATGCACGTGTTTTAAACCCAAATCAAAAATGATATTCGATGAAGCAAAGGAGATGACTTTCACTAATGCAAAGATGTGAAAGCAAGACAAATTCTTTTACCAAAATGACAAAATATTTTGTGAATATTTAGCAGAAACAAACAGCAAGTATGCTCCCTATATGAAAGCAAGCAAGAAAGAAAGAAACCCGAAATGGGTCCCACCAGGCGTGCCAAAATGTTTCGCACAGAATGTTTCCATTCCTAGAATAGAGTTGCTTCTATCCTTTCATTCTCTTGAGAAACAGATAAGGGTTAGGGCTAGGAGGAATACCTGTTGAATGTTGAGAGGGTGCGCGCGTACCGTAGAGAGAGATCAGATCGATTGCGAAGAACTCCTTTTTGTCTAGGAAGGACTACCTGCAAGTAAGAATACAAGACCACCGGATTTTAGTTAGACAATAAATGAGGGAACTGCCTTGGGCCCAGGAAATATTGGACTTCCTTTGAAGGTGGTCAGTTCCCCTCTTAATATGAATTAACACAAATTCTAACAAAGAAATTATTGCAAAATTACAATTTAGTTACCTCGTTAAAAAGCACTAGAGGAAAGGCTGGTTTTGGTTTGAGTCACAGTGACCGATGCCGGTCACTGTATAACCGGTACCGGTTTCTGATAACCGATATCGGTAGGGGCAGTGATTTAGGGGCTTTTAATAAAGGTTGGCTATAAGGTGGCTATGGTGTTTATAAGGCTGGAAAATGATTAGGGATAGGCAATGGGGTGATGGATAAGACTCAGAGAGTGTGGGGGCTGTTCTTGGGGCAATGTAAGGGTAGAGGAATGATAGTTAGATGCAGGGGCTACCGGGTAGTAGATCTATGAGTGAACTTGTAATTACTTGTGATTCAGAAGTTCAAGAAATGTTATTTAAAAATGTCATACAAGACACTACTTACTAGTTCCTGATGAAGATACAGGTCCAAGGACTGTGATGACGAAGGCAGGGCTCAGGTGGGATGATCGACAATCAAAAGTGAGCTATCTTCTCTCCCAATGCTTGGATGAGTGTCACTGGGCTCTGGTTACTCAGTTGCAGTCTTGGGCTCGATGTCCTTCTCTGCAAACTCTTCTCTTTTCTTCACTTGTCTCTACTCTGCCAAGTGAATTTTCGGATCCTTCAAATGAATTCCAGATCCCTTGTTTTTGGTTGGGGAAGGTCATTTACAGGGAACCGATGGCGGTTACGTAACCGGTGGCGGTCGAGTAGGAACGATGTCGGTTAAGTCAAAGTGGGCTATTTTTAGTAAAATAGCCAACTTTCCCTCCTTTTCTCCCAGGGATTAGTTGTGGGCTTGGTCAAGTCATTATTAGGTTGGTTTTGGTGCGGGTGAGGAGTAATTAGTCATGGGTGTGGATGTAGACCAAGTTATAGGTCTTAATTAGGTTAGTTTAGGGTTAGGGCTAGGTCATGATGAGGTGGCAAAATGAGGTGGCGGGTTTGGAGATAGACATAATGATAAAGTGACATATTTCCATAGAATCCAAACATGCAACTACACTAAACATTTAACGTATCTCAATTAGGTCTAAACAACATCGTCATAAGCTAATGTCCACCACATCGGAAAAAAACTAACATGCTACTAAAGTAAAATTGGTGCTATGTGCCCAAATATGCATCCATGTCCAAGAAGGTCAAAAATCATAATATATTGTCCAAAATATATCAAATCCCTGTCCAAACATGTCTATAAGTAGAAAGAAAAACAATAATTGAGGCTATAAAAAATGTGGGCACTACACTTCTAAACTACTTATTTTTTATCCTTCAACCTGGTCCATTGAAACACATCTTCCACTACCAAACTTCTAGTACTTGTTGTACACTCCACCACACACAAAAATAGATGCGCAGTCCTCTTTACATAGAATTTTTTTGAAATTGTAAGTGGATATCGGCACACAACGTGCACACAACAACTAAAAAAGAGGGAACAAGCAATGAGAAAGGCAAACACAAGTAAAAGGAAAAAGGATTATGGAAAATCCTAGGTTAAATGGTTATATTACCTTATTTACAAACAAAACGAAGACTTAGTTATAGTAGGGCTTCATCCCACTCCCATTGAAATGGCCTGGTAACTATGTTCCATCCAGCGCTTGTAACTAGAAAGCAAGTGTATCAAGTATATAGGATACAATGTATGGGCCCATCCAATGGACTTTGAATTTCCCATGATGGCACAAAAACTTGGAATCATACAATAGAACCATCTACCCAACCTCAAAAATTTTGTTCTTGATGTTTTTATCATGTCATGCCTTCTTCCTGGATTTTTCTATTTTCTGACTCCAATGAGCAATAGCCCGCCTCTCATATAACTATATTAACTTATCAATCCTCTCCTCAAGCACTTGTTCATCATCTTACCCTCGTATGTGTATTATACGTAGTGATGGTAAAATGTATTCAATAGGTAACATTGTTTCCCCACCTAACACCAATTGAAAATTTGTGGCCTTTTTCAATCTTTTATAAGTAGTCTGGTATGACCATAACACATTAGAAACTTTATCATCCCAATCTCTTCTTCCTATATCACAAATTTTGGTCAGTGTGTGACTCAATATCTTGTTAAATGCCTTAATAGTTCCATTAGCTTGGGGGTGATAAGGGGTAGTCTTGTGGTGGGCTACCATGAATTCGGCCAACAAAATCCTAACCGTATTATTCAAGAAATTAGTACCTCTATCACTTGTTACACTCAGTGCGCATCCATATCATTGATTATGTTTTACCAAAGGAAACTAGTTGTTATTGTAACTATGGAATCCATTGTAGGTGTTGCTTCTTCCCACCTTGTAAGATAATCTATGCATGTAATGATATAGCGAAAACTATTCCTTCACATGGAAGGTGAAATTGGTCCTATAAAATCAATCACCCATTTCTCAAATGGTTATGCACTAGTTATCGGTCTCAAGGGCATATCATCTCTTCTTCCTGGTTTTCCAAGGTGTTGGCAATGGTCACAGGCCTTACAAAACTCAATACAATCCTTGTAAATTGTTTCCCACCAAAACCCTACTAGAAGGATCTTATGCGCGGTTGTATATCCTTCATAGTGTCCTCCTACAATCCCACCATGTGCTTCCTCCATGATTGCAACAAGTTCATGATCTAACACACACCGATGCAAAACCTCATTGCGACCAATCTTTTATAATTCCACACTAGTTAACATTTAGGTCACGCAGGCGTCTATGGCTAACTGCTTTCTTTCCAAAGTCTTCATTCCCTCCGGTGCCACACCTGTTTTGAGAAATACAGTAATATATTCTAAGTCGAGGGTGTGCACCGTAATCTAAATAGTTGTGCATCTAGCATTGTATCCTCAATGCTCTACATGTCCTCACCAAAGTTAATCCTTGATAAATGGTTAGGTCCCAAATTACTCTTACCCAGTTTCACAACTACTATAAACTTGAATTCTTGAAACAAAAAGACCCACCGACATATGTGCCCTAGTAAAATAGGATTGTCTACTAGGTATTTTAATGCCATCTGGTCCATGTAGAAGATAAAGGTTGTTGCGAGAAGATACTCCCTAAATTTTTGTAGCGCATAGATCATGGACAATGCTTCATGCTCTGTAGTAGTATAGTTATGCTCTGTTGGTGTCAACTTTTACTAGTAAAACACAATGTGTGCTCAAATATTCCTTCTCTAAGTTGTGCTAATATTTCCCAATCATCATCCCTGAAGCATCAACATGTACATCAAATGGCTTATCCAAAGAAGGAAAGCATAAAATGGGCGCAGTGATATGATTATTCTATAATGTATCAAACGCCATCTATTACACCTCTCCCTAGTGAAATGCACTTTTGTGTTTTAGTAACTCTTCCAATAGCATGGCAATCTTAGCATACCCCTTGATAAATTTATAGTAATACCCCATATGTCTAAGGAATCCCCACACTTCTCTCTGGTGATACATTCCCCAAATCCCACAATAATAACAACTTTTGTGGGATCCACCAGCAAACCTTCCTTACATATGATATGCCCCAAAAGGGTTCGAATGGAGTAGACAATACATTTCTTAATTTTAAGGGATATCCTCAACTACCAACATCTTTCAAACATAATATTTAGATTGTCACAATGATCCCTTACTAATCAATATAGTTTCCAATCATCAAGGTAGACTTGAAGAAACTTATGGTTGAAGTCTTAAAATGCATGCACCACAATGTGTGAAAACAAAGCAGGCATGTTCTTTAGTCCAAAATGCATGACTATGTAGGAAAATACTCCACATTTAGTGGCAAACATTATCTTTTCTTATTCTTCCTTTGCAATTCTAACCTAATGATATCCTGAGAATCTATTTGTGAAAGAATATATCTCACGCCCGACTACTCCTTCTATGATATCCTCGGTGAAGGGGCTTGGAAAAGGTCAATAATGCATACCACATTCAAATTTCTATAATCAACATAGATCCTTATCCTCCCATCCTTCTTGATGTTGATGACCATCAAGATTATCCATTCTAATTCTTCAACACCTAAATGATGCCTCGATGTGATAATATTTTCAATGTCCTCCTTGAATTTGACATGAAGATTCAGATTCATTTGATAAGGTATTTTCTAAATTAGGTGTGATCCTTCTTTCAACTTTATTTTAATTTCCCCAAGGAGTGGTGAACTCTTCTAAACTCATGGTACCCATGTGGAAATAAGTCTTGAAACTCTTGCAATAGATCAATGATCTTTGAAACCTCCTTTTCTGACCAATAGTTCCCAATAGTTTCCTCCTTTAGTTCTATTTATGAGCCAATGTTACCCTTATTTATTTTGAGAGGTTCATGGTAAGAACATGCTTTCTCATCAACATAATCCATAACTTTGCATGTACCTACAGTATGGTTAACATCCTAATTTTTCACTTCTTTTCCATTGATCATGTAGAGCAATTTTCCTTTTTCTTTCTCCATGCATGTGTGCTCAAGTTGTATCTCTTTGGATTCTATCTCATCAAAACATTCTTCTAATCTAGGTTCACCTAATAATTCTAGTATTATATCCTCCACCATGGCACTATCTCACATCATTAGGCACTTAACAACCTACAAGGCCTCATGCATCGATGGCTTCATGCTCCGATATTCGAAAGATTGAAGGATTTCAGCCATCAACTCCTGCCAGTTTCATGTTTGATGGAAAATCTCTAAGTGAATTTACCATGCATGTTCACAGCCTTGTAAGATATAGTATAGCTTATGCACCCATAAATAAGGTGGCAAGGCTTCGTGCCTTCCATCCAGGCCTTTTCACATGATTGGACATGAAATGAGGCGGGTTCCTTCCCATGATAATCTTGTATGATAGTAGGTGCATTGCTTCAGGAAACACTAACAGAGAATTTGATTCTCACACCAATCTATAAGGCTATCACAATGGATCACCCACCAATGTGTTGCAATCCCGAATAAGGTATAAATGAGCATCCTTCTCCTTTCAATCTCACTTCTCCATTGGGTCTCCATTTCTCATAGGAAAACATCAGGGTTTACTCCTCCAGAATAACATGGAAACTTCTTTCCTCCTAGGTGCTTGACTAAGCCCACTTTTTTACTCTCATCACAGATCCTCTTAACTTCCTTCCGACCAACTCATATATCCCATGCACCCAATTGTTATATGTTACACTAGTTATATCACTTATAAATTAAGTGTCTTCCCACTGAATAATTCGATCCTTTATTGGTTGCACAACATCTAGATCCCAGATAATGCATGCATAACTTTTGTCTATGTATTCCTCCCCTAAAGGCTCAATATAGGGCATTGACTTCCCATCTGTCAAAGAAATGATAAATTGTTCCTCTTTGTTCTCAAAACTTATATACCCCTTTTTTAAATATAAGTCAACATTGTTCTTATAGCTCCAGAGGCACCCAATTAATGTTGGAAAGTTCTTCACCTCAACAATTTCTAAGACTTCAAGTCTTCAAAGTGAATTTCACCCCTTGAATAGTGATAGAAGCATCCTTTAGAACACCAATGGGAATTTCCTTTGTCTTATTAGCCATATACAACACATTTGAAGATGGTTGTAATGAGAGCCTTCCCATTTGATTCTCGGCATCCAGAGTGAGAAAATCAACTTCCAAACCTGTGTCAATAAGAATATTTCTTAGGATCCATCCATCAACAACTAAATTCAATGTAATATCCTTATCATAGTTAACGCTATGAGGAGGAAGGTTAGCATGTAAAACCTACCTCTCACGCTTTTCTCCGTGGATTGGTACATTTTCTCTTATCGAATCTCCTAGTAAGGGGATGATATTATCTTACCTCAACATCTTTCATACCTCCTTAACATCATCTAGATCCTTCTGTGGAGCCTCAGTGCTCTTCTTTTACTCCAACTTCCTAGATTGCTCCTTTAGACATTGAATTTCCCTTGAAGACTCCTAATTACGTCCATGGTCTCTTGATAGACTTCCTTTTGATGGGTAGGGTTTGGATACTTCCTATACACCACCTCTTCTCTTGTAATCAATGGTATCTACTTTGGTATCTCCTTGGTTTGTGCACCCTTAACTAGTGTTGTCATCAGTACAGTTCAAATTCTAATTCATGTGCTACCATTGGCATAAAATGTGAGTCTTATTTCTTAACACTTACCATCCCGAAGTCTTTTTCTTTCCACTTTTGTTAGCTCATGTGTTCAAATAACTCTAGGAACTCCTCATAATTGTGCTTCTTTCCACACCAAGATTATTGTAATAAATCGGTGGCATTCTCACTTATAGTTCTTTGTAGACACACATTTGTTACAAATTCCACATGGGAACTCACTTCTTTTTCCATTGCTACTCGCCATGGCCTCTAACTTATCTCGTGAAAGTCTCTTCCATGAGCTCCTCCATCCATGCATCCTTCAAAGTGATGACCACCATCCTTGGAATTGTTTGCAATGTTTGTCTAGTACACACCAATATCAATGGCATAATGTATCTGGTCAATCAATCTACAATCCTTGGTGTCATGAGTAGTAGAGCTAAAAATCTTGTAATAGCAAGACACATTCTTACAGATCACACATTGTAGTAACAAACACCTACTTGCATCATGATCTTCATGTAAAATCTCATAGTCTACCATTATGGTGTGTATCAATATTCGAGGACAACTATCCTTTATATATCCCTCTACCTTGTAATTTATGCACCATAGGCCACTACTATTTTCATGTGCTAAGTTTAAAATCTAAGCTTTAATAAAAGGGCTAGCACCGGTATCCACGCTTCCTACAACCTCAATGCACAAGGCAGCCTCTAAGGCCTCGCGTGGGTCTGTGAAAGTCTTATGTGACATCACTCTCCTGGAAGGCATTATTAGTCTTCCAAAAAACCACTAAGAATGGTGAGAAGGATGAATATCATAAGACATCTTTGATAAAAGAGTTTTAAAATGCACATCATATTCTCGCAGACTCTCGACATACCTTGTTGAATTTCCTTTGGCACATTAAATCTCTTCTATTCAAACTCAAGAATATGAGATTCAAAGCTAAGGCATTATAAAGCATGGTGTAATCTATCTTTTTCTAGTGGGGGTCATACTTTTGGTACCAACTATATGTGTGTCTTTACAACGTTGTTGAAAAATACTTGCCTTCTATTGTGAGGTAGTGATCCCCTTTGCGTGCCATAGCATCTTACATTTGTGTACATGTTCTGTAGCATCCTCAACACCTTTTTAATCTAGTAGTTGAAAAGAAATTTCAAAAAATACTTGTTGAGTTGATTGAGGCCCTTTTCTGCCTGATCCAGAACCTTTATTTCCTCTAATGTTACCTCTACCACTAGATCCACTAGATCCGCCAAGATTGCCTATTCCTGCTAACCCATCAAATCCTCTAGATATGCTAGTTCCACCAGGTCTGCTAGTTCCTATTCCACTTGATCTAAAATATCCACCTCTCGTAGCCTGGTAAAGGTCCAAGTGGTCAAACATTTTATCCCCACTATTGCATAGAAATGCACACTAAAAGTATGTGATATTTTACTACTACCAAAAATTTTTCCGCGCCACTTCTAGATGTGATACCCAAGCTTTGTGTACTTGAAATTTTCCCAAGTGTCACTTCAAATAATATACCTATAAACATAGGAAATGATTGTGTGGCCATATATGTGCCAAATGAATATTTATGACTCCTAGGTGTTGATTGGTCACTTCCACCAATACCAATTAGGTTATCAATACTTATCTTTGGATTTGGAAAACTAAGTGCCAGGGGTTGGTCACTAGGTGAATTGAGATGTACGTCAATGGCTCTTCTTTCTCCAAGCAACAAGCTCTCATCAGAAACTAAAGGGGTCTCTCTCCTTCACTTACCAAGATGGGGTAGCATAGACTACTTAAGCTCCACATCCTCCACGTGAACCTCAATTCCTTCCCGCAATGTCTACCTCCATAAATCCATTACTCTTGAAACTTTGTGTTATATATCTAACTCCCTCTCATGAGCTTCATTATACTTGAGTCATCTCTCTTCCCTATCCTTTTCAGCCACAAGGTTTGTCATTTTCCTCCATCCTAGATTCCTCACCTAGAGCTCAGAAGAAGCTTAGCCGGCCATAGGAAATGCTTCCAAACTCAGTTTAATGATCAAGATCTTTATAGCTAAAGGGATAGCATGCAAGAACAATCCTCTTGGCTCCCTCAAAAACTCAAACTCAGCAATCTTTGGACAAGAATACGTAGAAATTACGTACTCAAGGTGTAACTCATTAACACTCTACTTCACCAATGATCAAAAACACATGTCCAAGTCATATCAACATCATGTAGCCTTTGATACTCCTCTTGGGTCCATATGTGAGGTCTATAGTACCAGCTTGATCTAGATGCATACACCGAAAGCCATTCATACAACTTCATTGGAGAACAAATAAATAAATTCTCATACATCTCATTTACGTGCATCAAACTCAGTCTAGTACTAAATATCTTAGCAAACTCATCCTCTATGCTTTTAATCCATGCTTTGACACTCGTCAAAGTTTAAGTGCTCTTTATCGGCACCATTATCACAACAACTTCAAAAAGAGGTCACGATAATGAAACCAATATGTACTCATTTATTTTCCCTTAATACCCTTACCAACCCCAAGCGCTCTCGGCATCTCACCCAACGGGTGCTAGGAGCTCATCCACAACACAAGTGGGTGTCAAGCGCCTCATTTATGTGAGCCTTGTGAGAAGGTTCCACCATTAATGGAGGATGATTTTCAGAAGTATAAGTACATTCACTTATTTAAAGAGGTAGAAGAAGCAACTAACCAATCTAACATTACATTAATACATCACAAAAGATAAATAACATTGTAATAAGCATAATAAACTGGATCTAGGCCATGATAAGTCATATAGAACAAGGGTTTACATCCATAAACAAGATATACCAAATGACCATATATATATATATATATATATATATATATATATATATATATATATATATATTGATTTAACATAGTTCTAGTAGCCACATTACAGTCAAAAGGGTCATCTCAGACCATACATCTTGGGTCATCTCAACCCAACTAATATCAGCGTCTCTAATATAATACCATAACTATACTCTTCCCACTTTATCCCTTATTACAGATCCCATTACCCATACATATTCTTGTGGTGTCCTTTATAACCCTCTAGCACTAAGTGCTCTAAACCGTAGCATTACTATAGAACTTCGTTGTCCTATGTATCTCTTCCCGAGTTTTCTTTCTATCTTTCACCTCCATTTATATCTCCATGTCCTCTCTTTTATATCTATCTCTAGCCCGAGCATCTATTTTTATAGGATTAGTACCCACCGTAGGGCTCATTATAGGAGAACTCTAGGAATTAGAAGGAGGAAAATCCCTTGCGAATATCCCCATAACCACTTTCGTGAAACAGGAAAATTTTCTAGGGTATATGAGTATAATTTTCACCTAATTTTCAAGACATGTGACAACAAGGTTGTTATCATGTGGTACCAAGTTTATTTTCGTATGACAAGAACCTATCTATTGGGTGATAATAAGGTCACTATCACTTGACAACAAGTTTTTTTTCATATAACAACAACCTTGTTTTCGAACAACACCATTGCAGACGCATAATAGAAAGGTTGTTGTTGTGCGACAATAACCTTGTTGTTGTGTGACAGTGACCTTATTTTTACCTGATAGTGAGGTTACTCTCATATGACAATAAAATTTTTGTTACACAACAATAACCTTACTATCACATAACTATAAATTGTAAATTTCCCATCGTGCATCCGCATCCTCCTATCATGTGTCAACAACATAGGATTTTTGCATGTCGAAAACCTATTTTCATGTGTCAACCAATTTCAGTCACACATCATTAAAGAACGCTTGCCACACATCAACAGACACTCATTGTCATACATCAGTAGAAATTCCTTGTCGTGAATCAATAAAAATTAGTTTTTGGGCGTCATTGATCAAAAGTTGTCAAGCGTCAACAAGTAGCCCTTGTCACGTGTCAACAAATAATACTTATTTCCCAATTACAAATATGATGATGATCTATAAGACTATACTTTGTGTACTAGAATCGGTGCTTCACAAGTTCACTATACTTGATATGCCTGTAGTAGTCGCACAAAGACCTCAAGTATGAGTATTCTATAGTATTCTACCCGGAAAATCACCTAGATTTATATAGGGGCTTTTTTCAAGGGTAGGTGAAGATGACCCCTAAAAAACTATACCTGTAATTTTTAGATGAACAAGACACTACCCTGTTCGAAAAAATCACCTTTTCAAATTTATTTAAAATGGAATATTCTCCATATTACGAATATTTGCCACTAAAAAAATCCCCGACCCACCTTCATGCCTTCTCCCCGAACATATTATGTGTCAAGTTTCAATGTGGTCCTCCATTGGTGAGTGTTTATCCCTTTGTAAACCCTCCAATCTTTATAATGATGTCTTCTAGGAATATTACCTTCTGGAATATCCTTTTCTTGACTTCTAAGGTTCTAGGCTGGTCCCTTATCCACTCATCATGCCCACTCGGGTCCTCACATGTTTCCTCAAGTGTCTCTAAAATGCAAATTATGGCTAAGTCTTTTGAACCCATGTTCTTCCTTCCGCGCATGCCCCGGTTTCACTCAAACCCCTTTGTCTTACATGATTTCTTCTAATCATCCTTTTTCTCATTGGTCATGTGCACGTGCACCCTTTAGTACTTAACCAATATTTTAGGGCCCAAAAATTCATACCATTATTCATTTCCAGATATTATTTTACATACCCAAATCCATACATTTATAGGAGACACAAGATATCACAATTTTAAGCCATTCAACTAAAACCCATGTCCACTAAAAATAAATAAAACTTAAAGTAGGACTTCATTTATAAAAATAACACATATAGAAAGATATCAGAGAATAGATAGAGCCTATCATGCCTGGTAGTGCTTCTTTCTTCTTTTCTTTCTTCTCCTTTGCAAGCTCGGTGCCAATCCAACTCCACGTAAAACTAGAATCTCCCGAAACTCTTCATACTTATTTATTGCAACAAATATAAATGTAACCCTCTATTTTCTCAACTCCTAGTTAAGGAATTTATGCAATAGACCATGGATAACTAACATAGAAACCAAAATAATAGGGGATTCGTTTACATGAAGAGCTCCCACATCTTCAACCCCAATTCGAAAAACAACACAATGAAACCAAACAAACTCTTTTTCACAAAAACCACTCATGGTTTTTTCCAAGATGGTGGTTTGAAGTCCTAGATTATTCAATGCATGTGAGGAATGTATCATTCCTTACCAATTTTCCCGTCATCCACTTCCTTCCTTTAAATTTAGTGAAGTTTAAACTTAACATCACAACCACTACCAGTTATTTTATCCATGTCTCGTAGCCATGATCACTACACTTAGCTAGGCCTTCTACCAAATTTGATGGTGGTGCTTGATAAATAAAACCCCATAAATATGGAAGGGATTACATAGTGAGAAGGAGGTGGTAGCAATTCTCCACATAACAAATATATTCACCATTCAAATTCTAGGTCGCAATTTTTTTAATATAACATTAGCCCCAACTTACAAACCTTAGTTTAAGTTGCCACATATTTGAACATAAACATAGTTTTCCATTATTAGGTCCTTAAATATATATTTCAAGGCTTAACTAATCTAGATACAAGCCTTCATGATTTTGAATATATATAAACCTTATTCTAGATCAAGTTTAGGTTCCTTATCAACTTAGGCTCATTTAAAGTAGTAACCTTAGAGCCTTATAAAATTAAGCAATGCCTTAACATTACAAATCCACTTTAACATGATGGCTCAAGATAATAACCTAGGCCATCATTACTTTTTACCATAATGAACTAAACTAAGATATTATCTTGAAGCATCATCCTTGTATAGTAATCAAATAGATCCCTTTTTAATTAAAAATAGTCCATATTTTACAAGCACCAGAAGTCGCATACTTAATAAGAATGATCATAAAATCAAGGGTAAGTGATAACATAAGTATGATCATAGTTTACAAGCATATCCAATAGCATATCATCAAGTACAAAATCTTAATAACCAAGATATGTAAATATGTTAGATCAATAGAGTAAGATCACACTTTGTCTGCATGCTACGTAAATGCATCCACATAAATTCCAAAAAAAGACACCAATCATAATGCAATTCCATTGTACAATTATGTAAAACCAACAGTAATTTGAGAAAGATTGATAAGATATTAGGTGTTGAGGAGAAAAAATATTATTCTAAGGAGAAGGCATAAAAATATACATGCGCAAGAACAATGCACATTTGAAGGCACAAGAATATATGAAAGGAAACACGCCCTAGAACAATTGGCTCAAGACTTATCCATTTTTATGGATAAGGGATATTTTTGGAGATAGCGTGTGGAGCACACATAGAGATGAAGACTTGTGCTACATGCAATGGTATTTTGGGAATGAGCGAGCTGATAAGCGTCATGCATGGTTTGAGTTAATAATAGGATTTCTTCTTCTAGTTAACTATAGGACATCTATTATTAGAACACTTGTATGTATGCATGCTATTGTAAAGGCACATGGTTATTATCAACATGTGACCTATTTTGAGAAGTTCATAGGTGGTGAAGGGCAATTCCCCACCTTTATAAATATGTATTGAACTATGTAGTTTAGTGTGTGTGAATTATTATAGAGTTATGTTGTTGGATCTGATGTGCGCATGACTTATGGATATACTTTATAATGTAAGAATATTATATGTTTTAAAATGTTTAATGCAATGGATAATATTGGCTAGATAATGGTGTTAAAAATAACTAAATTTGGTTCATGTATGGTTAATCTTATTATAGTTATTGTTTAATTCATGATTCTCTAAGACCTAAATCTGGATTATGCACCTTTGTGGAATGTTTATTTTTAATTGTGGATCTGATTATGTTTTATCACCATCATACTAACATCTTGCACAAGAAACTCTTAAGAGAGGATCTGATCTTGTTGTGCACTTTAGGTGAGTGCTCATCTTAGGTTGGGTGATGTGTCAAAGGTGCATCTGGATTATTCATAGTATATTCTAGGTTGCATCATTGATTTTGTTATCCGGACCTCTGTTTTAGATGTTTTTCAGGATGTTTCGTGATGATGACATATGGGTTGACCCTAGTAAGTATTGAGGAATGGATAATAGATCTAGAAGAAGAATATGCTTTGAATTTCAACACCTGAATCGAGTTTGACGCACATGTGTGGGTTGAGCTGAATTTGTATGAATTTTTATGTGAGATCTTATTTGTTATCTTTCTGGTAGAGTTGTACAAGTGGTTGGTTTCTTATGCATCTAAAAGGATTTAGAGGTATCCCACACTTATCTAGACGTAGGAATAATTTTAGGCCCTCTATGATGTTGATTTAATTTGGACGCATGTTGTGGACACTTGGTTCCATGGTGTTCTGAATAGCTATATTTTAGATTACTCAATTTCTACTTTTGCTTTCCGAAGGTATCCGAGTTCTAGTTTTTGTATTATCCCAAGGAACCTATCTACAAGGCATTCCACTGGTGATTAAAATCTTGATGGTAACCCTAAACTTGGAAGAAAATTCGATGGCTAGCTAAACCCTACCATGCGCTGGGGTAGGATCAGGTTTTGCGAAGGATGGAAAACCTAGTAGTAAGGAGGTAAAGAGAAGAAACATGGCTTAAGTACAATGAGGTGCATGAGAGGGAGATAGAGAAGTAGTGTGATATTGCATAATGGATGGCATTGAGGAGAGAGATGGCTCGTAAATGATTTAGAGCTCACACAGAGGGCATGGACCTAGAGCATTTGGAACTACCCCATTTGGGAAATTATGATAGGGAACCCTCCTCGGCCTCATATGGGAGTGCACCAATAGAAATGACATGGGTTGTGGGCATGTATTTGAATCTACCTAGAAACCTATCCCTTGTGCTTGGTTTTCCAATATCTAGTACAACCAAAGTAGTCAGCAAGCTAGTTTGGGGAGTAGTAGAAAAGGATTAAATCAAGTAGAAAGTGCATATATGGCCAGGAAAACATATTCTTTGTTATTTGGAGGTACCTTTTCAATTACATCACACACGTAACTCAAGCGTAAAAAAATTTAGACTCACTTCTGGGAGTAGTACCACCTTGCAGATTGTAGGAGTTCATTTTAGTACCATTGTTGGGACATAGGGAAGTACATCCACTGGTCCACTTCCATCTATAGGAGGAGGATCAAGGGAAATATGTGGCTCTAGTTCTTGTGGATCTGGTGGGTCTTGATATAGAGGTAATAATGGAGGTTCTAAATCTAGTGTGCATAATCCTTACCAATCCTAGTATATTTACATAGAGATTTCACTTTGTCTTCTAGAGTATAGGGGAATAGAAGATGTTGCTAAGCACATGCACATGTGTGAGATACTATGGTGCATATAAAAGGAACAAATGCTTACTTATGAGCACAAGGAAAGTCAATTTACCACTACGTTGCAAGGACATGCTTACGGTTGGTACAGGAAGTTTGACCCTGATTAGACTTGTGTATATTATGCAGCATTACGAGAAGCTTTCCTTAAGGATTTTCATATCCCTGAGTTCAAGTAGAAGAGTATAAGCATCCTCAAGGATATTAAGTAGGAGCTGCTACAATCATTTAGGAATATGATGCTCATTTTAAAACACTTTTTTCTAAATGTTCGTATGATATTCATGCAAGTCATTATGCATGAGATGTTCATCGTTGGTTTGATCACACCATTTAGGAGGGCACTATCACATAAGACATATACAGACCCACGTGAAGCACTTGAAGTAGCATTTCTCGTTGAGGCAATTGAAAGTATATACAAGTGGAGTGAGCCCATTCTGGAAGCACAAATTGCAGATATGGCAAATTAGTTGGAGAAACTATCGTCTAATTCAACACATGAGATGTGCACTCAAATTTGGTGTATAGATTGTGATGTGGAAGGGCACATTAAGGATATTTGTCCCCGTAGGTTAGGTACGTTCATTGTTTTTAAACTGCAAGATATGTCATTTAGAACATGATGCAAGCCATTTACCATTATTACAACACGCGATAAAAAAGAATGTATCTTGTTATTGTAATATTTTCTAGTCTATGACTCACAAAACAAAAAGCGCAAGTTGATTTTTCATATCTATGATGTCATCGATATTTGTGTGTGACATGATGGGAGTATCAGATAATTCTAAAAGAAAAATGAGCACCATGATCGTGATAAAAAAATGGCGTTATGATCAAAATGAAGGGCACTTTGAAGGAAGTCATGGCAGAGGTCAAAGATACCATGGTGGTGGGCAAGGTGAGTTTCCTGTGGAACATGTTTTATATGCGAGATCTCCTAACCACTACGGTCATGAATGCCCTCGACTATTACTTTTTCTTTTTGTGGGAAGAATCATAACTATGAGGAATTCCTAGACTTATATGAGCATCTTAGTAAGTAGCATAAACAAGAAAACAAGGGTGCATGGATGGTTAGGATACAACGCGCCATAGAAAATAAGTGGATGTCAAAGTTGGAACTAGAACCCGAGGTAGTCTTGGTGAACATTATGACACGTCTTGAATTTATGCATGCCAGAGAGACATTACAATAGAATCCTACCATTACTAAAGAGGAGGTTTTACATGCAAGGTACCCAAATCCTACACATCAGAAGGAGGTTTATCAAGAGACCATGGAGGTACTCAAAAATATTCAGGGTGAAATACAGTGTTTAAAGGAATAGTCACGAAGTTGGAACAAAAGAAGGTAGCAGAGATGGTCCAATCAGATGTTGATGATTTGAAAGAGGTATGCAAGATGTTGTGCCAAGAGAATATTATTCCATTACTAGGGAATTGGTTAAAGGAAACACTCCATGTACAGTATTGAGAATGGATGGAAGATCCTGCATGTTAATATTCCCCCTCATAGCTTGGATTATGAAAAAGGAAATTACCCCAATGTTGTTGTCGATGGATGGATTTTGAGTAATATATTGATTAACACAAGTGCATAAGTGAATTTTCTTCCTTTAGATGCATGGGTATAGATATGTAGACCTCCATTATATTCATCTTCTAATGTATTGTTTATGGCTAATCAAACTAAGGCCACTCCAATTGGAGTTTTAAAGGATGCATCCAATACTATATAAGAAGCCAAGTTCACTGGGACTTTGATGTCTTATAATTGCAGAAGTAACGACTTCCCATCTCTACTTGGGCACCCTTGGTGTTATGAAAATAATGTTGATCTACGGTTCAATAAGGGGTATATAAGTTTTGAGAACAAGGAAGAAAGAGTTATTATCCCTTTGACATATGGGAAGTATGTACCTTATGTTGAACCATTGAGTGAGGAAGACTTGAATAGAATTTATGTATGCACCATTCAGATTCGGAAGTACTTGAGTCATCTAAAAAAATGGAACCCTCTAGTGGGAAGATGCACAGTCTATTAGTGATACTACAAGTATTTCTTGTTACAATTGGGAACATGGAACCTATGAGATGGTTGGGCATGAAGTAAGAAGCATATTTACGTGGAGCAAACCTCCTTCTATTAAGAGGATAGGTAACAACTTTTTACCCCATTATATTGGAGAAGGAGATCCTATGGTATTCATTCACACTATGGAGGAGAATTGGATGATAAAGTGTGTAGAAGAAATAAATTAAAATATACCTTATGCGGAAGGGCAAAGTGTGCTAGTGGATGGTTCACAGGGATAATATCATAAAATAGAACAAAGTAAGAATTGTTGTGAGAACCTGATTTCTCAAGAGCAATGCACCTACTCAAATATACATATATCATGGTAATCAACTTGTTCAAAGGCCACATTCAGTAATCTGAGAGACTCTTGATAGCAGGGAAAGAAGCTTTACCGCCTTCACTTTGGGTTCATAAACTTTATTCCACTTTGCAAGGTTGTGCATACACTTGGTATGTTTATGTAGAACTGCATAGGGAGACTAGAAATTGGTAGGACTTGATTATAGGAATGACCTTGAATTGTTAGTACTTCTCTACCAAACCTCCAGTAAGAGAGGCATTACAAGTTATGGAGTGCTTGATGATGGGAGACACTTACAAGGCTGAAGAAATAATTTAGGATTTATTTTTTGATTTTTGATGAAGTATATGATACATATTTTGATCTATTTACATGCACTTACTTTGAGAAGGAGAAAGGAAAGATGGTATACATAGTGGATGATGAGGAAGTAGAATATTTAGACATAGCTCATTCAACAGGTACGCGTGAGGTCTTAGATAGTGTGGATAAAAATACATGTGCCTATCATGAACCTATGAAGACTAAGAAAGTGAGCATTAGCATGGATTATGAACCCAAGGAGGCCATAATTGGAGATTATTTGTCTGATTCTAAAGTAGCAAAAATAATTGAGTTACTACATGATTTCTAGGACTTATTCCATAAAGGCTACCATGATTTAAAGGGGTTACATGATTCATTAGGTGAGATGAATATTAAGATCAAGGAAGGAGTGTGCCCGGTCAAGAAGAGACATTACAGGATGAACCCTAACATGCACATAAAAGTTAAAGAAGAAATTGACAAAATGTTGAAATCTAGCATCATTAAGTCCCTATAAGAATCAGAGTGGGTTAGCCCCATGGTAATCAGTATAAAGAAATATGGTCATATTAGGATTTGTGTGGATTACAGGGAGCTGAATGTTACATGTGTGATTGATCCTTTTCCTACACCTTTCACCAAGGAAATATTAGAAGGCATTGTAGGGCGTGAAGTTTACTATATCACGAGAATGATTCTCGTGGTACCATGAGGTTAGAATTGCATAGGAGGATCAAGATAAAATGAATTTCACCATTGAATGGGGAAGCTTTGCATATACAGTGATGGCCTTTGGTTTGAAGAACACACCTATTGTATTTTTGCGCATAGTTGTTCAAACATTCTAGGATTTTATTCACGAATTCTTGTAGGTTTACTTGGATATTTGGATAGGATATGGGCTTGTTAAGGATCATTATGATAGCTTACTCTTAATGTTTAAAAGATGAAGACAGTTGATCATCTCTTTAAATATCAAGAAGTGCATGTTTACTACACCTTTTGAAACTCTATTAGGGAACATCATCTACAAGGAAGGTTTCTTAGTAGATCCAAACTAAGGTTGCGATTATTGTAGGCCTTGAGGAACCTACCACCAAAGTGAGGTGCATGGATTCTTTGGCCAATCAGGGGAGGATGCCTGATAATTGAAGATATAATTTTGGATGCACAATTGTATAGGTTACATTACATTCCTTCGAGAATTAGAGGATATTGATGTCTTTTTACACATAGGTATGTCGCCAAAAGGAATGAAAGCATTAGAGAAGAAATAACTTGCAATTCATGTTGCACCTTTCATGTTGATTAGTGGTGATTTATACAAACTCGTAAGAAGAGATGAATTATTACGTCGTTGTGTAATGGAACATGAGCACATGGATATATTATAAGAGGATCATGGTGGTATTGCATGTGGGAATTATACATATGACACCACCACGTGCAAGATTCTACTTGATGTATTATCGTGGGAGACCCTATACAAGAATTTTAAAGAGAATGTAAGGCATGTGATCTTTATCAACACCTTAGAAAACTTGGGCAAAGAGATGAAATGCCTTTTAGGCCTATTCCTAATGCAAAGCCCTTTGAAAAATGGGCAATATAATTTTGTCCTATTTCCCCATCAGTGCATAGAACTAGATCATTTTGCGTCATCACTTATACAAATTATCTTACAAGGTGGGTAAAAGCATTACCTATAAATGATTTCATAGTGAGTTTCAACCATGCAAGGTTCCTATGGGAAAATATTCTCACTAGATATGGATGTCCATTGAGTTTGACAAGTGACAGAGGCACACACGTTTTGAATGAGATGATCAAAATATTGTTGGATGAGTTTATGGTCGCACACCACAAGATCGCACCTTATCACCTCAAGAAAATGGGGTATTGAGGCTTTTAACAAAATATTAAGCCGACCTTGACAAAAATTTGTGATGTTGGAAGGAAAGATTGGGATGATAAAATTTCTATTGTACTTTGGGCATATAGAAAAACCTACAAGAGGTTGAATATGGTTACACCCTTTCAGTTGGTGTTTGGCACAGAAGTAGTTCTTCCCATGGAATTCATGTTACCTTCATTATGTATTGTGTGTGCGGGAGGTCTAGATGATGAGAAATCCTTAGAATAAAAAATTGACAAGTTAATATAGTTGGATGAGAGGTGTGCCATAGCACATTGGAGTCAGACGTAGGAAAAGGCATGGCATGACGGACACATCGGGAAAAGATCCTTAAGGTTGGATAGATGGTACTTCTTTATGATTCCAAGTTTCTACGCCATCTAGGAAAGCATAAGGTGCAATGGTTAGGATCATATGTTATCACTCACATCCTTGAATCAAGTTCTTGCCAGTTAGATGAACTTGATGGAAGACGGTTACCCAATTACTTTAACAGAGTATTTTGAAGCCCTACTATAAATAAGTCTTATTGGTGTTTGTAATAAGGTAGTATTGTCATTTAGTATAGATTTCCTTCTGTATTTATTTTAATGTATTTCATTCTTCATCGCTATGCTTTGTCAATTTAGTTTGGTGTTTTGTGTAATAAGCGTGTTTGCGCGCTAGAAGCTAATTACAATATGAAATATTTTTATCTACGCAGAGGACTGCAGAGATACTATTAGTGTGGAGTGATTGTTATTTATTATTCAACAAAGGGAATACATGAGAATATACTATTACAGGTGTTATTCAAGAATGGAAAGGAGCTGCTAGAAAGAAGATTGATCCTAGAGAAGACCATAGCTTGAAATAAATGAATGAATAGTAAAACATGAGGTAATTGGTGGCAATGGAAACTACCAGGGGAAGGTGTAGTGGCAAGGTACATTGTTACATGAACACGCACAAAAGAAGGTCTATAGCTAGAAGGTAGGATTACATGTTAGAAGGTTATAGCTAGGGCACGAAGTTTTACCGCACGTAATTTGGGAAAATGGTGAATTAATAAGAGGATTGGTGGTAGGTGAAGGAGAAATAAATGCACTAAATTTTCAAAAATCTATATACATATGTCATCTAGGTTCATTTTTACATTTTTAATCATAAGTATTCAAGCATGATAGTTGCAGTCGAGCAAGAAAAACATATTGAGGTGCGAGACGGTTGTGAAACTAGACATGGAGAGAGGATATGTGCGTAGAAGTGGCTTGTTTCCCCATTGGAGAATGGTTTAATGAAGCGAAGCATTGAGAAGGAGTTTGGGCTTGTGTTTTTGAGCTAGGGCATGGGGTTTCGAGCTAGGTAATGTATTTTTAATCTAGGGCATGAGGGATTACTTGATAGAGAATAAAAGGTGATATTTTTACCATGGAGCAGAAGAAAGCACTGTAGCAGTGTACGAAGGGGAAAAAAGGTGGAATTCGAGCTTGAAGTTGCTCCCGAGAGCAATTTTCACAGATGCGATGTCTAGAAGGAGTTATAATCAAACAGATTGGTATTCCCATATCTATAGATGCAAATAAAATTATTACAACCACCGCACCACCAAAAATAAGGGAGAGTTGGATGCTTTGTTGAATAAGAAGACAAATAAGTGCATGGTGGATGACATGCTAGTTTATGACGACATTGGGGAGAAGTTGCTTAAGAAGGTAGGGGTTTATCAACTATATGAACTCCCATATTTTTACAAACCGAAGCATTTTACCAACGACTTATGAGTAGATTCCATGAGAACTTCTTCTATTTTGCTAAATAGAGGGTAAGGATCAAAGAGACCCTAATTGCCACATTGACTGGATTGAAGGGAATAGGGATAGATATTGTTATTGATCCGACCGATAAGATAGTTTTCATAGCCATAAGCAAGGAGTTGGAATACTCCAAGGGTCCATGCAGAATGGACATCTATAAATTGAGGAAGTACCCGGTGGTATAGGCAACCATGCATCTACTCACTAAACTGAATGATCAAGAGAGATGGTCGCAGGTAAATACAATGTGGCTGCATATCATGAAGAATATGTCACAAGGAGAAGTATAAAATCTGGTAGGCTACATACCGAGACAATTAGTGAGGAATTGTGCACAGGTGAAAAGATAAGTTTTGGTGCTATCCTCTTATCTCTTATGTTTGAAGAAATTGGCAAGCTCGATGAGCCAAAGAAAAAATTTGGGAATACCCTACGGAGAAGAAGTCCCTTATAGAGAGATTTGAGAAGTACTTGTGTGAAGGAATAATGAGAGGTCCCTTCAAACAAAGTGAAGAACTAGGGTATGAGCGACTACATGTGGCATTTGAGGAGGAATGGCATATTCCAAAGGAGCTACCATCAGTAGTAGGTAAGGTAGTATAGTTCATGATGTATCATCACTTTTGCATCACACAGTTTGCAATGGATGGGACATGGATTCCATGGTGAAAACTTCCAAATAACTTCACAACATGTTATTTCCAAGCCTCAGTAAATAGGTTAATCGATGCACATCAGTTGAGCATTAATACGGACAAGGTAGATTGTGACTACCATACTCTCAAAAAAACTTATGTATATCTAGGTCAATCTACCCGCATTGAGAGGCTCATTTCAGATGTTATAAATATGAATCTAGTAAGTTAGATTATTATGAAAAGTGGATCCACACTCATATATCTTTAGCTTAAGCCTAGGTTGGAGAATAATAAGTATGTGGAGAATGAATTTGTGCTACCTGGGGTTGCCTAAGGGAAAACACAGTTGAGAATGTGGAAGCTTCAAATCCTACCTCAACCATAGAGATAGAGGAAGAAAAATAATAGGACAATAGTGGAGGCTTGGACCATACAAAGCTAGAGAGGAAGCCCATAGATAAACCGGAAAGTGAGCGCTTGAGATACTCACACCACAGTGCAAGAGGAAGAGGAAGACTTGGATGTAGATACACCCAATGAAAACACCAATTTAAGAATGTGTTCAGAAGCACCAGGACCCAAGGCACATGAACATCACAACCTTTATGGAGGTCACCTCGACTCTCCCCTCAGAAAGAAGCACTAGATAAAAATAAAAAGAGAAATTTGTAGCTTAACGAGGAGGCAGATGATTCGAAGAGATTATGTCATGAACCCCAGTTTAACCAGAAGATGTGGAGGAACCCAGGGATGAAGAAATGAAGTATGAAGAGGAAGGGGTAAAATAATCAGAACAAATTGTTCATGAGTAGCCCAAAGACACTTTGTTACATCTTAAGTAGGAGAAGGACCAACTTCAGAACTTAGCGCCCAGGTTCCTAAGGGGTAAAGAACAAAAAGAGAAAGAACAAGTGAAGAGTATGTTGTCCCTATTATGGTCTATGTTGAGGACACTATAAAAATAATCTAGGTCTAGTTTCAGATTACTTTGGGCCTTAAGGAGTTATACAGATGGGATCTGATGGATCTAGATATGTCCACTATGTGCACAAGGAAGTAGCTATCCTAGTCCATGTAGACCCATATGGATGAACCATACTTTGATGTATGTGAAGAGTCATGTGTCTCATGAAGAGTGAAGAAGGCACCCCAAAGTAGGAACATGACGATAAATCCTACTCTAATGTTTGATGAGTAGGTCAGCAATTCCTTGGTCAAGGTATCTACTGAGGTGGCATGAAGAAATGTTTATAAGGTTGGCACAATTCAAGTGCTAATGGAAGATAACAAGGATAAAATTGTAGAGATAACACACCTAAAGGAAGAGAAGGAATGAGAACAGACAAAGAATGAGGCTTTCGTTAGCATGGCGGAAGAAATTGGTGATTATATTATGAAAGTAAGGCCTCATCTTGAGTCGAAGGAATGTTAGGAAATAAGGGATAAAATATGCGAAATAATCCCTCACATAATAGCAATAGTAGAAACTAATATGTAGAAAATATTACAGATCTCAATTAAAATTGCAAAATAATAATAACACGACACAAAAAGACAATATTTAATGTGGTTCACCCAATTTGGGTTATGTCCACAAGAATCACTTGCTGAGATTTTATTACAAACCACTACTCTCTTAATAAAATACCCAGATTCGTTTGGAACTATGCTAAAAACTCTACAAAATTCACACCCAAATTCAAAACACATCTGCAATGTTACATAACTCCTACCATATGCAAAAACCACATAAGTAGACAAATACTTAAGAAATTTTACGAAACCATGGGTATTAAAACCATGGCGAAAATCGTCCCATAAACCTATGGGTAAAAATCCCAGCCACATGAGAAAAATTACATTTCCCAAGTATATTAGGCATGTTCTGCTTTTGAGTCAAAAACATTGGGGCTAGGCCCCCAAACCCTTCTACCGGGGTTTCCACCCCTTGACCCCCACTTAAGGCTCGGCCTACCGAACCCTAGTGATACAACTATGGAAAGTGTACAATACTCTTAGTGTATAGTCTTCAACACTTTCACACATGAAAATAGGATCAAAAACCTAACAATCTTCCACTTGGAGACTAGTTTTCCTCCGAGAAAGCTTGTCAACCCTTCACTAGTTTCCTGAAGACTAACCAAAGATGAACACAAATTCATTTTTTCCCTTATGAACACATTGGTCATCATGTCTATAGGATTTGGACTAGTATGAATCTTCTCTAACTTCAAATTCTCTTCCTCTAAATTTTTCCTGATGAAATGGTACCTTAACTATGTATGCTTCATCCTAGATTGGAAATCAAAGTTCATAACTAGGTGTATAACACTCTGACTATCACTATGAAGCTTTCTTTCCTCCTTCTTATGCCCTAAATCCTCAAGCAATTAATGTAACAAAATCATTTCTTTACTTTCCTCTGTGGTAGCAACATACTCAGCCTCTATGGTTGACAAAGCCACCAACTTATGTAGTCGTGAAATCCATCTTACTGTTGTCCCACCTACAATGTAAACATAACCTATCATGCTCCTCCTGCTATCTACATCTCCAGCCATATTTGAATCTACATAACCACACAAAGTGGTGTTTGATCCATGATTACCACGTAACTCTCCCCATGGTCCCTCTCAAATACCGATGGATCCACTTTATTGTCATCGCTGATCTCTACCTGGATCACTCATAAATCTACTCACCGCTCCCACTGCATGGGAAATATCAAGCCTGGTGTACACCATGGCTTACATCAAAATTCCAACCACTAATAGTAAGGTACCTGTTACCATTTTAATTGACCTTGAGAAGCAGACATTGAGATCAATTAGATAAAAATTTGGTAAATATTGACACGAATTTTTCTACAACTTGAAAATTCTTCAAGTCCAAAATCCCAAAAGTCTAAAATTTCAGACTTTCAGATTTTGGGTTTCAGAATAATAAGTCACGATTTTTTAGAAAATTCCCTTGAGTTCCAAACCTCAAAATTATGAAATTTTGGACTTTCTGAGCTTTTGGGTCTAGGAACTCTAGGTTGCATCTTTTCAAAAATTACTTTTGGACTTTTGAACTCGAAAGTCCAAAATTTCAAACTTTTAGGCTTTTGGGTTTAGGAACTCTCTTGACCATTTTGAGTAATTTCACTTTGAAGTTCCAAAGTATGAAAGTCCAAAATTCCAAAACTTCAAAATTTTGGGCTTTCGGGTTTTAGAGTTATTCCATCATATTCTACGATTTAGACCTCTTAATCTCCAAAGTCCGAAACCTTGAAATTCTAAAATTTCAGAATTTTGGACTTTAGGAGTTCTTCGCTCATTTAATTTCTTACCTACTTCTGTAAGGATTGAAATTTTTCCATTAATGTCAATTTTTCCTATTTAAACTCTTGTTCTACCTGTCATTTTCACCTAACATTTTTCTCTGACGATCTGGGTTTTTATTGTATCTTGTACTTTTCGACATCATTTTTAAGGTATTTTATTTTGGTTTAAGATCTTTTTTTCCTCCTTGTTCGTTTTTCTTTTGTCCTCCTCTTGTATGGCTTGGAAGATGAATATCTCATTTCCCACCATGTTCCCTTTAACTATGTTTTTGATCCTAATGATTCCACGATCTAATCTTCTAGAGGCATTCAGGAAGGATCTCATCACAACCCTCATTTTCCTAAGCATTCAAAATTTTCTCTTTCGGTGCTTCTCATTTTTTCAGAGTTCAGAAGATTTTCTTTTGAGGATTTGACTGTTCGAAATTTATCATTTTTTGGGAATCATCCCTGTCTCCATTTTGGACTTCTCCAATTCGGGTTTTCGGAAGTCTGGACTTTGAAACTCTATTTTTGGGGTTTTTAAAGGTTTAAGGTTTTCAAAACTTTGGACCTTTTCACTTCAGGTTTTTGGACTTCTCTATTCTAAAAGTTTCTCTTTCTAGTTTTTCGAGGTTGAAGCTTTCAATTTTTTGGACTTCTCTTCTTCAGTACTTTCAACTTTGGCATTTTGAAATTCAAAAAGTCATCAAGTTCTAAAATTCAAAACTTGATGTCTACTTCTACATCCAAAGGCAAGGAAAAGATGAAATATTCATTCCTTGGAGTTTCTCCTCACTCTTTCTTGTCTTCCGACTAGGGAGTATAGGAGACACCGATCTCGAAAAATTGATTTTCCATACTTTTGGGCAAGGGTGAAGGCCCCAAATAAGAAACCCTGGATGCAAGCCATATATGACAGTGGGATTTTTCTTTTTGTTAGTTTTCCAACATCCATGCATTGCCCAAAGTTTGTTTTAGCCAGTAGAACCCACTTCGATGAAGAATATATGATAGTTAAAGATGTTGATGGAAAAGTTGTGATCCGCTTGGATCCAGATTTCTTTGAATATTTTCTTAAAATCCCCAACATTGAAGACTACACAATAATTTCACCATAATTAGTGGTGGAACATTAGGATAACGAAACAAATTTATGTGCAAAGGTCCTATTGAAAAGTTATCTGGCCAAAAGTGTTGCCAAATTGCCAAAGACCATGTATCAATTAGACTTCATTTACGAGGTCAATGACATTATTGTGCTACTGAGTAGATTTTTAGGTCTTCCCTCTGTGAAGGAATTTCAGGAATGGATGTTCTTATATATCACTACCATCAAGAAGAATAAGGAATTTATCAGATGGGGAGCATATCAGTAGCTCCATTTACTATCAGTTGAGTAAAGTGTTGTCCTTAAAGAGTTTCTATATGACATCCTTTTTGGTCTATGCCACAGCTGCTATGGGAGACTTCACCGGGTTGAATACTAAGGGTATTCGAAGCACCTCCCAAATCTATGATTTCTATCCTCAACTTACACTTGGAGGAGGGAAGTATGCACTTCACGCAGCACTAATGATTCTTTCTTTCTGACTATTCTCTATCATTTTGATAAGGAGTTGTATAATCAAAGGATTTCTAACGAAGCCTTCAAGGAAGTGCGTGAATGGGGAGCTATCTACCTATAGTTCCCCACATTTACTTACATTTGGATTCTTGGCTTCGTAGGTGCTCCCAACAAGCTGCCAAGATGTCCCACTGACAAGTGGGTCTTGTTAGAATTGGTTCGGAAATTGTTGGACTACCATAAGATCTAGAATAAATGACACAAAGTGGGAGTTCAGTTCCCTATTTTGATTAATGAGATATATGTGGCCGAATATTTATAAGGCTAAGAATGTGGATGCGAGAAATGGTAAAAGTAACCTTACATACTTTTCATCTACCGACCAATTTTAACTATTGAGGTAAATTCGGTGAAACGAGATCATTCTAGTTCTAGTGTGCCCCAGTTAGAAGACATCGAATTCATTATCAGGATGAATTCATCATCCGACAAAGATACTATAAAAGGATAACTTTGGATGAATTTTGGTAGTTTCGAATAGTCGATGTCCCAAAAGACATGCAAGATGATTATGAGGTTTTGGATGTAGCATATAAAAATGGCAATGTTTCTAATCAATGATTTCCATGGATTGATTCGTATGTGGAAGAACATTGCAATAAAAAGGAGAGGGTAGGGCCCATTCCATAGAGAACCTACAATTGGAGGGGGTAGATCAACCTTCAAATACGAAGCCCCATCAACCATGAGCCAATAAACACCCAAAAAGTGGAAAAGGTCTATTCAATGGCTCATATAGTTCCAAAAAGATTTCATTTATTGTTGGGAGCTCATCCCTCTCCAAGGCTCCTGTTCCCAAAGCCATGTCTCCCGCAACACCTGTGAAAAAGTAGTTGAAGTCAATGATTCCTCAAGTGTCCCACAAAATCCATCATCTTTTCTTCCTCTTCCATTGTCACTTCCTACATCATTTCCTTCTACTTCTACAATTATTTCTTCTTTCCGTCTCCTTCCATGGCCCAAGTATTCTCATCCCTTGTAGTTATCTTAGATGGGGAAACCATTGGGTTACCCATTTCTACTTTACTTCCTCTAACCCTTCCATTTTCATCCATATCATCTCCTAATATCATTTTATCCACTCTTTTGCCCATCCTTACATCGGCCCCATCCATTATTACCACTTCCATTCAAATGCCAACTAATTTTGTTAGTGCTCTTGTTGTAAATAATGTTTCAAGTACTAAATCTACTGTTCTATCCTCCTCAACATTATCCATCCCAGAATGGTTATTTAGGTAGACTCCAAAGTAGAAGAAGAAGGTGCCTCTAGGGGATGTCATAGATCTAAGTATATTGGAGCATACACCAAAAAGGCAGGCCAAGAGGCCAAATATTGTTTCTATCTTGACAGTTAATCCATCTAGGAACAAGTTGTAGAGGTTACTACTCCCATTGAGGGAAAAACTAAGGAAACAATTACAGATGTAAATTATCAGATTTCTAGATTTTCACTGGGAAAATCCACTCATGAAGGAGCTAAACAAGATGTACACACTCCTCTTGGAAATATGATGGAGAAATATTACAAGGATAAAACTTCTAAGGATGAGCTTAAAGCCAAGGTTGAGTGCTCACTACATTGCCACGAAAATTAACACAACCAACTCCATCTACTGAAGTCTCAACTACTATGGCTATGACAGTTTCATCTACCATCGATGAAATTTCTTATCATGAGATCGAGAAGATAGACTAGAAAGGGAGACTGGTAAATGGATGGATGGAACGTACACTAAAAAAATCTAATCCTTTAATCAAAGAGGTTGTTGAGATATATAATGATCTGCATGTCGGAAGAGCTACTATTTACAAAATGGATGAAGCCTTTTCGAGGAAAATAATAATATGAATTTGAATTTGGCAACATGGAATGAAATCAAAGAATAATATCCAAATATACTCCTTTAGGAGGATGTAATCGATGATGCTTCAAATTTATTTGAATATCAAAAGGCCATGGAATTCCGAGTTAAAAAGTGCTACAATATTTAATTAAGAAACTGGATGCTAAACGAGTGGAAATTATGTATGTCTTGAATGATATATCAGAATAATTTGATATTATTAATTGCAAGTTCTTCAATGAAAACATTGATGCTCTCCTAGAAGATCAAATCAAGGAAAATTTCAAAGATTTGGTGAAGCGTGATGATGAGGTTACCAAAACTTTCAGCAGTGAATCTATTGATAGATTGGTTTTATGCCAAAATTTCACAAGAAGACTAAATAAGTTTGTGAGTAAACTTAGGAGAATTCTGCCAAGATCCCGGAGAAATCAAGACTACAGATGTAGTGAATCACTACGCATGTGGGTGGGAGATGAAGAAATTCGGGGATTGTAAACCGTTTCATTGAATATAGACATTGAATGGTTACGTGGGAGGAAGAATAATAGAAACCTATATGAGGAGTATCTAGTGATTTGGACAGTCAATGGAAAAAACAAAGTAATAATACTGTATATTATATTTTCTGTCCCATTAATCTGTGCAATACATTAGGCTAATATATAGCCAATATAATAGACAAACCTCTTCCTATAAAATAGGAAGTGTATCAAACAACTTACCCGTTTATAAATTTACGGGTACAACAAAACTCCATGAATAATATATTGTTGAAACAATATATTCTTTCAAACCTAATATTTATAATGTAAACATTAATAATTAATTTCCTAACATTCCCCCCCTTAATGTTTACATGGTACAACATATCTCGTTCACTGATTGTAGCCTGCCACCTCTGTGTGCTCATGATCAACTCCGCAAATGTGCAGCATTGGGCTTGCACAAAACTCGAACATGTGCCAACACACATTTCTTCCACTGATGGTTTTCTCCGGCTTCTACCAACAACCTTACCAAATTGGTTTTGCAGGTGTACCAATAACCTTTCACACTTGGTTTTGCAGGATTACCAAAAACCTTTCACAATTGGTTTTGCAGGTGTACCAATAACCTTTCACACTTGGTTTTGTAGGATTACCAAAAACCTTACACAATTGGTTTTTACAGGTTTACCAAAAACCTTTACATCATGATTGCTACAATACTTTTGATCAATATTATACAATGTCACTACAAAAGGGAATCATGTAGGAAATATTGCTTTCAAAACTGAACAATAAAACATAATGGAAATGGAACAATGAGACCATGTTCCCCCCCTCATTGTGAACATTTCACTTATTCAATCCAAAACAGGAACTCTGAAATCATACTGCACACAACAAACTGCAATTCAGAAATGAAAGAAAACTCACACACACACTGTCACCACAACTTCATGCGGCCCCATCGTTGGCGACTGACGAGAGGTCGCTGAATGACCTCCATCCTCCTGTGCCTCCGTCCTCCAGTCAAAAATCATCTAGAAGAGAAAATCTTCATCACTTTGATGTGCGGTATTTTCTTCCTCTTCATTTTCTCCTTCTTCATCAACAATCATGGCATTATCTTGTAGTTTCCCATCAAGTAAGTCTTGTGCTCTTTTTCTGCAATTGTTAGATATATGACCAGGTTGTTTACAATAGTAGCATGTAAATTGTTTCTTCGGTCCTTTAGAGGTTGAACCGTATTTGGGCATTTTCTTACCAAATGCTTTCTTGTTTCTGCCAAACATTGCAGTCTCCTCTGGTTCAACAACCATAATTCTTTTTTCTTCATCTAACAAAGAAGAAATAAGTTCTTCTAGACTTGGATTTATTTTGCTTAATGTAAAGACCATATTAGAATAACATGAAGGCATGCTATTAAGTAATACTGCTTTAGCATCATCATCAGGTACATCTACTTTTATGCCAGCAAGTTGATTACAGATAGATCGAAACTTACTGATATGCTCCACCATGCTCTCACCTTCTTCCATCTTGAGGCCGAACAATCTTTGCTTTAAGGATATCGTTGCGCTTCCCATTTGTGATCCAAACAATTTGTTCAATGTCACCCAGATTGTATGAGAGGACTTTTTTAAGTCTATATGATGTAGATAAGCATCTGATAGACCCAATCCGATGATTTCTGTAGCCTTTCAATCTCTGCTGTCCCATTTTATTGCTTCATCTGCATTTGTCGGTTTTTTTTCTTTTCCATCAACAATATCCCATAAGTCTTTGTTGATTAGGAATAATTGAGTCCGCACTTGCCAGGTATGAAAATCTTTGCCTTCAAATTTTTCAATGTGACTCAACTTATTCATTTTCACACAATATGGACGTCGGATTCTACCGAGAATGCATCCGTGTAAAAAGTAATTAAAGAGACTTAACAATTTTTCACAAACTACAACAAGCTAGTTAAGAGTAACTAAGAGCCATAATTGCCCTGACCTCTATAACATGTGTATGCTTTGCTAAGAAATGCAAATACCTTTGAATATTGGAAAAATACTTGCCTTTATTTGTTTGCCTGATCTATAGCTGGATGCGACTCAATGCATGGCGATTCAATTGAATCGATTTGTAGAAGTTATTGATCGAGCCAAAGTGATGGAACAGTGGTTTGCAACAAGATACTGTCAAAGGATTTGACTGTGCAGACCATTCATTTTTTTTTGACTGTTACACAACAATGACAGCTTCTCAAAACTCGAGCTCAATGTGTATAAAAAAATTCCAACGTAGATCTCTGCGCCTGCAGCGTGTGTGGACCGGAGATCACTGTCATTCGTGGATCTATGCAAATCAATAACCATGTAAAGGCATTTGAATTGCATTCAATCCTCCTTATATTCTTTAATGACTCTTGGATGCAGATGTGATTCTGAGCTGTGTAAATTGAGCCAGCTGGCTAAGACCCAAAGACTTGAAAAAACAATGCATTCTAAATGTGGGATTTGACCATGGCCGGGCGAAAAGATTAACACATACAAGCATCTTTCATTGAGGGTCATGCATGTTGAGACCAAATGTAAATAATTGTCACTTTGATTTCCTGGAGCTGTCGCAGCTGAGACCAAATGTGCAAGCTAATGGAGGTACAATAGATCAAATGCAGTCGCATGCATTTAAAATCAGACTGTGATCTATAGGTATACAGATATTAAAGCAACTGGGCGGCTAATCTTTCCTCAATGTTGATCACAAGACATGAACTTATCACGTATACCATATGGATTAGGTAGAATATGAAAATAATAGAGAAACACAGGCATACAACCTAAGATCAAACAATCCCAAAGGCACAGTAACAAAAATGCGGGAGATACAACCTTGAATAGCTAGCTGAAACCACGATCTGTATTGCAGGATCTTGTCAGACAGCATGGATGTTGGAGATAACGTCCATGGGCATATCAAACCCTGTGTATTCATCCAATCATACAATATAAAACTATGTTCAATTTTACAATCACAGATCCTTACACAAAAAGACTCTCATTTTCATTGAATTTGCTCTGATACCAAATCTAGTGATTTGGACAGTTGATGGCAAAAACAAAGTAATAATCGTATATTATATTTTCTATCCCATTAATAATCTGTGTAATACATTAGGCTAATATATAGCCAATATAATAGACAAAACTCTTCCTATAAAATAGGAAGTGTATCAAACAACTTACCCGTTTATAAATTTACGGTGTACAACAAAACTCCATGAATAATATATTGTTAAAAAATATATTCTTTCAAACCTAATATTTATAATGTAAACATTAATAATTAATTTCCTAATGAGTAAGCATTACAGAGCCAAGCCAAAGCTGAGCATCCATAGAAGGACAGATCTAAGCTCTGGATCGGTCAAAGTTGTAGGGTTGACTAATTAAAACCCTTGCAACAAACTTGCTATTTTTATGGGAGCTTGTTCCCTTGAATTTAAAGACATTTGTATTTTTGTAAAATTTTAGTTGAAGGCCTAACTCGTAATGTCTCAACCTAAAGAACCTATAAATAGTTAGGTGCATGGAGTCTTTGGGAGATATAGATCATTATTGGTGAAGTTTCTCTTCAATCTTGGAAGAGTCCTTCGAGATCTCAAAACCTTTTAATTATATTTAAAGTGATATCTTTCCTTGAAGAAACTGATTTATTGTGTTAGATGGTTGATCAATATATGCTTTCTAAATGTATAATTCCTTAGTGTAAGTGGTTAGGTTACCTTTATTTTAGATTATCTATTTTATGTTATGAGGAAGTAATGTAACCATTTTTATGCCGTTTGTGGAAATATTATTTTCCTTATATTTTTAGAAGTTGCATTATCATTAGCTGTAATCATTGAAATGGATGTTTGACATGTGCATGTGTTCTACTCTCATGATTAGTTAATTGTGTTTTCAATCAAATTTGATGTCTCTATTATTTATACTTCAAGTTTAACAAAGGAACACATGCTTCGATCTATGGTATTTTGTGCCCTTTCTAACATGCAATAGGTGAAGGTGACTACGGTGTCCGCATCCTAGTCATATTAACCATTCCTAAGATTAAAAACATCCCTTTATTTGGTGCATCACCATCCCTAGTATAGTTTCCTTTTTCAAACCTCCTTCTTTAAAACCCATGAAAATGTTACTATAAGACTAGATAATCATTTTATTACACTATGAGTAGTACAACACTTATTTTAGGAAAAGGAATCGCCTTCTCCGAAGGTTCACCTTATGCCCAAGTCCTACATCTTGAGAGGTGATCCCATGTGTCCCAATCACACCAAACATCTTGTTCACATTCTGTCCATTTAGAGGGTGCGGTGATTTGGCGGTAATAGTACCTTGGACATTTAGTTTCTCTCCTATTCTATCTTGGGACATTGCTCCTTTGATAACTTGAAATGGGCTGCCAAAGGAGTCCCAACAGGTTTAGCATCCTACATATTAAACCTCTCTAAGTCCTTCTTAATGTACTCTTCCTGAGATAAAATTATCTTTCATTCCTTCCTATCCCGAGATATACTCATACCAAGGATTTTTTTGGCTTCCCCCAAATCCTTCATAGAAAAGGATTCACTTAGTTTCTTCTTGAGTACTTGTATTTCCTACATGTTTTTACCTGTAACCAACATGTCATTCACATACTGAGACACGTGGATAATATAACATCCATCCTCAAGTTTCTTTGTATATATGCAATGGTCAGAATGACATATAATATAACCTTGCTCCATCATGAAGCTATCAAATTTCTTATACCATTGACATGGAGCTTGTTTCAAGCCAATCAAGCTCTTCTTCACTTTGCACACCATCGCCTCTTTACCTTTGACCTCATATCCCTTTGGCTGCTGCATATACAAATCCTCCTCTAAATCACCATGGAGAAATATAGTCTTTACATCAAGCTTCTCTAAGTGCAAGTCTTATGCTACAACTATTACAAGAAAAATCTAATGGAAATCATTTTTACTATAGGAGAAAAAATATCATCAAAATCTATACCATTTTCTGTGCAAACCCCTTGACCACTAATTGGGCCTCGTATCTTTTATTGCCGCCTTCCTCTTTGACTCGAACACCCACTTATTCTCGTAATTATTTTTTTCTTCGGGTAGCTTCACCAAATCCCATGTCTAGTTCTCCATGAGAGCCTCGATGTTCCTCATCCATGGATTTCTCCACTTCTTCCCGACATCTACCCGCATTGCTTCATCAAATCTTTTTTTTGCTCTTCACTTTCGGTGAGTAATAAATAATAAAGAGAAGGAGAATAATGATCGAGTTCTCTTCTTACCCTAGAAGACATCATCAATATAGGAGTTTGGGGTTCTATTGAGGAGGTTCTGAACTGATTTATGTGTCACTTTCCCATCCAGAAGATCCTCTACCATTGTATATTCTTTCTTGGATTCTTCCCTGTTTTCCTACAACTACTGCTTATACATGACTTTCTCATTAAATACCACATCCCTAGATCGAATGATTTTCTTGTCCTTAATACTCCAACATTTATATCCAAAGTCATCACCATCATAACCAATGAAAGTACATTTTTCTAATTTATCCTCTAGTTTGGTCCTATCATCCTTGTCTATATGGACAAACACCTCACATCCAAAGACTCTAAGAAATGAATAATCAACTTTCTTACCATACCAAGCCTCCTCAAGTAAGCCTCCATCTAAGGCACTTGAGGGCCCTCTATTTATCAAGTACATATTTGTGCTCACCACTTCTACCCAAAAAGAAAGATGCATTCCTTCATGTAATTGTATTTTTCATACGAATTCCATTCTTAGAATTGTAATCATCAAATTCATGTTGCAATACTCCCTCCATTATATTACTTGAGAAATTTTAGCTTAAGACATGTTTCATTCTCTACCAAGGATTTCCATTTAACAAATGTGTCAAATACATCGATTGTTTTCTAATACAATAAACCCAAACTTTCCTTATTTCATTATCAATAAAATTAACATAATAACTTGAACCCCCAAGAGATGATACCTTAGCCGGCCCCCACACATTAGAATGCACCAGCTCTAACTTACTCTCTTTCTTTGTAGGTCCAACCTTGAGAAACCTTACTCACTTCAGTTTCCCATACATGTAGTCCTCACAGAACTCTAAACCTATTTTTGTGTATCTATGAAAATCCTTCTTTATAATCTCCATGCCCTTACGGATCATATGACAGAGCCTATAGTGCCACAATGTTGTTTCTACTTCTGAAGGCGACAAGATTACAAACATTAGTGCTATAAGTGGTTAAATGCAAGGTTCCAACCTTCCTACCTATTTTCACAACAAGAGAACCCTTGGAAACCTTCCAAGATTCCATTGTAAATATCATAGTACAACCATACCTTCGTAACTAGCCCGACGATATCATATTTCATTTTAAAGCAGGCACATATTTGACATCCTTCAATAGCCATGTATTCCCATTCTATATCTTAACCTGAACATATACTTTTCCAACTATACTACAAGGCTCATCATCACCAAGAAAAACATGCCCAAAATCCCTTGAACATAATCAAAAAATAATGCCTTTGTGGAATATCATGGAAAGAAGCCCTTAAATCTAAAACCTAAGATTCATCAATATTGTGCAAGGAAAGAATCAAAGCATCTTGACATACATTACTCATTGCCACATTTACCTCCTTATTTTATTCATGTTGTTTCTTCTTATCCCGAATCTCCCAATAGTCCTTCTTTGCATTCCCAGACTTTCCATAATTCCAAAGATACTATCTTGCTTTTGGATTTTGACCTTGCCCAATCTTTTGATTTTCCATGGCTTCCTCTATTCTTTTGTCTCCCTCTAGTTTCCACTATCAAAGCATTCTCGTGAAGTAGAATATTCCCCATATATTTTTCTTTGCATTTCCTCACTTAGAATCACCCCTACAACATCCTCAAACTTCAAATTTGAGTTAGCTAGAACCGATTTTCTTCACTTTGTCATTACTGGGCTATTTCAACTCTCAGGTAAAGAGCACAGAATTAATAAATCCCTAACTTCTTCATCAAATTCTATTATACCCGAAGCTAGAATATTTACAACCATATTAAAATCATGTAAATGATCTCGCTACCAAACTATTATCAAATATCTTCATATTAAATAACTTTTTCATTAAAAATATCTTGTTAGAGGCAGAGGGTTTTTCATATAACTTCCTAATGCATCCATCAGTTATTTTTTATTATTTTCCTTTGAAACATTAAATAATACCAAAGATGTAAGACACAACTGAATTCTCCCAAGTGCCTTCCTATCCAAAAAATCCCATTCTATATCTGTCACGCTTGAGGGTTTGCTCACCTTCTCAAAAAATGGAATATAAAGATCCTTCTGATAAAGGTAATCTTCCATCTGCATCTTCCAAAGACTGAAATTATGCCTCGTTGAATTTATCAATCCTTGATATCCCATCATCTGTTATAGCTCCCACTTAAGCTAAAACTTTCCCTACAATTCAAAACTTCAAATAAAACAAACTAGGATCTGATACCAATTGTTAGGAAATAAAGGATAAAATATGTGGAATAATCCCTCACAGAATCGCAACAGTAGAAACTAATATGTAGAAAATATTACAAATCTCAAATAAAAGTGTAGAATAATAATAACACAACATAAAGAGATAGTATTTAACATCATTCACTCAATTTGGGCTACATCCACCAAGAATCACTTCCTTATATTTCATTACAAGCCACCACTCTCTCAATATAATACCCAGATATGTTTGGAGTTATGCTCAACAAACTCTACAAAATTCACACCCAAATTCATAACACATCTGCAATGTTACATAATTCCTACCATATATACAAAACCACATAAGTAGAAAACTTCTTAAGTAGTTTTACAAAACCATGGGTATCAAAACCATGGGCCAAAACCATCCCATAAACCTATGGGTCAAAAATCCCACCCATATGAGAAAAAATCACATTTCAAAAAAGATATCAGGCAAGTTTTGTTTCGAGGCCAAAAAAACAAAAATCAAGGGCTATACCCTTGAACCCTGGTGAGACAACTATGGAAAGTGTACATTACTCTTATTATATAGTCTTTAACACTTTTGCACATGAAAACAGCTCCACAACCTAACAAGGTACCTAAAAAGTTTCCTACATTATGCATTATGTGTGCACTTTGGTCGATTTGGTATTAGAAGACAGACCAATTCGAATGCCAGCACCAAAAGTTGTTGAACAAGAAGTAGAGAGAGAAAGGGCCTCTATGATCGGAAAATTTCAACTTACGAGGAATTGCACCAAACTTTAAAGGATGAGCTAAAGAAAGTAGACCAAGCTCTTAATTATGTGCATCACCAGAGGTAGTAATAAGGATCAGAACTCTAGTTGAAGATAATGAAGTTTTGGTAGCAATGAAAGATGAGACATTAGGGTGTACAAAAATATTGGCACTGGCGAAACAAAATCACAAATCCCTTGCAGCATCCCAAGATCCACATAAAGAAAGGATTGATGAGATTGGGAAGCTCATAGTGTAGAAGATGGACCTCATGGAAGGAATGATGTCAGGTATGGCCAATGTTGTCTAAGTGCTACAGAATGAGAAAGAAAAGATCACTTAGGATGAACTAGATGCCATAGCCACAGATATTCCAGAAAATATAAGGATTGCACTAAATGAATAGCAGACATTCGAGGCTAAGATCAAAAATGAATATCCAGACTTGATCCTCCCGGATGAAGAAGATGATCTTTGCAGAGTAAAGATTCATTTTTTTGTATAGTGATTCTTTAATTCTTTCATCACTTATTCTTTATTATTTGGGAACATCATAAAGAATTCACATTGCCAGGATGGCAATGTACTTTAGTGTGGGGTAATGTTCAGTAGAAAAATATTATTATAAGGAGAAGGAACACAAAATATACATGTGTGGGAAAAAGGCACATTTGAATGCACGGGAAGACGGGGAAAGGAAACGTGTGCCAAAACAATTGGCTCAGAGCTTAGCCGTTTTTATGGATAAGGGCTATTTTTGGAGATAGTGTGAGGAGAACAATATAGAGATGAAGACTTGCACTACATGAAATGGTATTTTGGTAATGAGAAGCTAATAAGCTCCATGCATGGTTTGAGGTAATAATAGGATTTCTTTGTCCCAGTTAACTATAGGACATCTATGTTTAGAACACTTATGTGTATGCATGCTATTGTAAAGGCGTGTGGCTATTATCAACATGTGACCTATTTTGAGAAGTGCATAGGTGGTGAAGGGAAATTCCCACCCCTATAAATATGTATTAAACTATGTATGTTAGTGTTTGTGAATTATTATAGAGTTATGTTGTTGGATCTGATGTGCGCATGACTTATGGATATACTTTATAATGTAAGAAGATTCTATGTTTTACAATGTTTAATGCAATGGATAATATTGGCTGGATAATGGTGTTAAATGTAACTAAATCTAATTCATGTATGGTTAATCTTATTATAGTTATTATTTAATTCATGATTCTCTAAGATCTAGATCTGGATTATGCACTGTGGAATGTTTATGTTTAATTATGGATTTGAATATGTTTTATCACCATCACACTAACATCCTACACAAGCAACTCTAAAGAGGGTCCTGGTACCTTTGTGTGCTTTGGGTGAGCACTCGACTCAAGCTGGGTTATGTGTCGTACACCTAGGCTATTCACAAGTAGATTCTAGCCTGCATCAAGCAAGGGTGTTATATTACCCATCTATCTCTACACACTACACTCACTTCCTATGACACACCCTAGTTATGTGGTTTATACTCTATTATTGAGGGTTTCAATCTAAAATGAACCTTATCACACTCACTCCTTCAATCAATCACACTCATATACTCCATACTTTGTGCTTTCATGATCACATCTTTTCATACGCACATTTCGGACCATTCCCGATGATGCACTCTCATTTACAGTTCATTCTTGACTATTGAGGGGGCATAAATAAATGAACCTCATCTCATACATACACATCCACTGGGGGAACATTTCTCCTATTATTAACTTTTCATTCCATTATGTCTCATCCATAGTATATCTGCATATATATTTTTGCATTTAGTCTAGCTTACATTTACTTGTACATGTACACTTTATTACACATGCTAGATAGATATCTTGTATGTCATTATATTTTATCATACACACATGCACGATCACTTTCATTTCTAGTTATAATTATAGATCATACATATCTATCACATGCAACATGGATGTTTGAGTGCACGTACCTATTACCAATCTGCAGCTGGCTCCCGAGGGCATCCACTTTTGAACACTACATGTGCTATTGTTTCATTTTTTATAGCACATTTATATATCAAATTACACACATTTTGACATATTCTTTATAGTTTTAATATGTTAATGGGTGCTTCATGTGCATAATTTTTTATGCAGGTATATTTACATCCATAGTTGTCTGTTATATTGTTTTTTCATTTTTTCTCTTTGTATGACATTGTTTGTGGGATTTTACCTTTGTCTTGTGTGCACATTTTATTCTTTTGGCTAAGTCATCCTTGATTGTCTTGCAACATCATGAGTGACGTCCCATGTTTGAATCCTTATTTTTTTGGTCTACATTTTCTTCTTACATTTTTATTCTTACGTCTTATCTTACGCATTGTCTACAATTGTCTTCTACATGCATGTTTGTCTTTTCTTGTACTAACACTTATCTACTAGCAACTTTGTTTGTGTGTGCCTTGGTTTCTACCAAACACATTCCCTTCCCCTGTGTAGGGAATAGTTTCATCATAGCGGTCAATCTTTCTTTTGGCCGTATACTCCTTGAGTGACGTTGCATGCACCCTAAATGATGGGGGCATCATTTGGGTGAATCAGCCACCCCATATAGCAATTTATAATCATTACAAAGTACAACACAATACCAATACAGCATAGTCTTGAGTTTGAGGGCTCAAAATCGAGTTGAGTCCTTAGACAAAGATAGCCGTCCGATCCCTTCCGAATGCCTCTAATGAGGGGTAAGTTACATAACATTTGGTGGTTCAGCATAGTCTACAAAATTTGATATATTGGTATTTACATGGCACGCATGATCGTTATCATTTCGGCATGCATGTACTACACACTTTACGTTGGATCAAATTGTTACAATTTTACACACCATCTGCAGTGGTGTTCTACATTATGATAATTAGTTAAAGGTTGGAGGATAACACACGACTTTTCTCCCTACACTTCTTCCATACCATTGGCATGATATCACCCCAAAAACTCATGGATGGCATAATTAGCATGAGATCAAAAAAAAATTATCTTCTACAACATGTAGAAGATCTTTTCTGATCTTTCCTCATCACAGATCAGGTGCACATGTTCCTTTTTCACATTTTCATCATTTTACATACTTCTTTACTTTTTTACACATATACATGCATATTTGACTACTTTTTCATCTTCTCTTTTTCAATTCGAATGTATGGGAAACAGAGTCAACATCATTGAACATCAACATTGACATCAATGACATACATAATTGTGACATCTACACATACATTTTCACCCTAGGGTTATTTTCATCATCACTTTTTACAAGAGAAGCATATAAATTTAAAGTTATGTGACCAAATTAAAGGACCAAGCTATAAGCATCTATAATATCACCTAATGTTTCCTCTCACAAGCATTCAAGAGATTATTTTCATTCATCTAGCACCATTATAAGGGATAAGGTCTAGTTTTCTACATCACATGCATAGGAGGTAAGTTCATTTTATTCCATGCACACATCTATTACATATTTTTACATCTATCTACCTTACTCTCTATCAAGTGTGACATGCACAAGAGCCACCTAGGGCACGATTCCACACACACACACATAGAACTACACAAGATCATCCGTATTTTAGTCCATCACATTAGTCTAGGTCTACCATTAAAAAGTTCCTTCACCTTACTATGCATCACCTCGATGTTCTATTTTACATAGGTTTATGTACACACCCAATTTTACACGTGATACATTGTCAGAAAACGATTACCAAAGGTCCCCAATGATGATTCATGTCTTTTCTAAAGGTTTTGGAGCTCGAAACCTCTTTACATCTTATATATGTAGCCTAGTTTACCTTAACCACTTCTTCCTTTTCTACAACTTCCAACTTCATTTCACCTTAGTTTTGACCTTTAGTTACAAAATTTTCACCCTTCCCGCACCCCATGGTTTTCAAGTGTGTTGATGTGGCACCCCATGGTTTTCAAGTGTGTTAGTGCACAGCCCAACTAACCTTTTATAAAACCATTGCTTGTTCTCAAGAAAAGGGTCAAAGATCATTTTGTGTATTCTTGTATTGTTAAGCTACCACATTCTTGCTGGAAATTACATATCCAAGCTCTGTTCACTTGTGTTATCTCTCTTCCACCTACATTTCTACTAGACTACTATCAAGTTTTCATTTCTCTAGCACCTTCTCATTGCTACTTTTACTGCATTCCCAATCCCTTGGACTCACGTGAACTAAACTCTAGAACTAGACACAAAATTATGCTCATTAGTCTTTAGGTTGTCCCCACTTCCACCTTGGACATAATTAAACAGTTAAATGTTCTAAATGAGGAATCTCATCAAGCCCTAGCATTTTGTACCACTCGGTGCTAATCGAGCATAGAGTGCATAGAGTTATCATGATCCACACCTCCCTCACATATTCTATGACCTTGTCTGGAAATCATTACAAGGTATCCATTGGTTTTCCACATATTTCACAACCGCTATAAAGGATCTCTGTGGACCTTGATATTGACTAGATCCTTTGTAAAGATATTATTTAATATCCATCTATCATACCCATTCAGGTTAGAGAGTCCTTCCTTTCCATTGACAAGCGAGATCCCTGTAATTGCACATCCAGGACATTGTTTTTCCTTGACAACTTGCCCACCCCATTTACACACACTTTCATCCACATATCACATTTTTCTATCACTAGCCATCCACAAATTTCCACATCAGTGCCTCAAAGAAGAACCTCGGGGATTCGAGTGTGGTTGAAGGTCACGTGTCAATTTTCATCCATACGGTTTCCATCACCTCCACAATTTATTTCACATAGGTTTCCATCACCTCCATGATCTTCTTCACAGACATCCACTACCTCCACTATATACTAAGCGAGTCACATGCATATATTCATCATTCACTTGCACATAGTCTATCTCGTATTCCACCGCTCTTAGAGCATGATCACATGCCTTTATTTATGTAAGAATCATATGGAGGGACCTTGTCTTTTACCTTCATTGGATAGCTCATTCATTATCACCCATTTGGGGAGACATCACCCTATATCTTTCTCCCTCTTATAGCATTGACATGCATATTATTCCCATCATTTCATATCTAATCTCTCACATACAACATACATATATTGATATAATAGTATCTTCATTACCCTATGATGCACTCTTGTGCTAGGTTCACACTTGAATTTTGAGGGCATACTATACACATGAACCTCACACACTACACATTTCACATCTATGACATCTTTTTCTCTCCACACATCATACATGTTGTGCACTTCCTACATCCTCTCCTTGCATCTATTACACATCATACACACTTTTTGCTTTCTACACCTACACAATCTACACACTTTACTACTATACATTCTACATATTTTACACTATCCACATCTTTGACATTATCTTCCTACTTTTCTTATGCATCATACGCATTTTAAACTTCCCACACTTACACAATCTATAAATTTTTCACTACACATTGTACATCTTCACACTTAGCCCACTTCACATGCATCTTCCTCATGTTGCATCCTACTACAACAGATCTATATATTTCTATCATATTCTACTCATGCATTATGTTATTCTATTCTACACTCTATGCATCATGATCAAATATTTACAAAGTGCACACTACTTGAAAATGCATTGTAGTCTCAAGGTTCATACTTGAATGTCGAGGGTCTAAACTATAAATAAACCTCACCATTTCTAAATCCCACACCTGAATCTTCATAATCACTCTTCCTCTCATCTTATTCACACATTATATGATCTATACTTTCAGCTACATCATCATCCTTGGAATTCCTAATCAATCTTTTCTATCATTTCATTCACCTCTCTCTTTACAATCTGCACACAATGTTTCCTCATATATCTATTCTATGCTCTGTGTTCTTTTGATCACATCAAAACATCACTCAAACCATTTCCCGATGATACACTCTTGCTATACGGTTCATTCTTGATTGTTGAGGGGTCTTGTATAAATGAACCTACTTCCACTCTATACTCGGGGGCCACGCTACCCCTATCACACTCATATTACATTCCATTCCATCTCATCCACAACATGTTGCATATCTTAGTTACACATAGTTCTTACTCATTTATGCTTACATGTACACTTTATTACACATGCTAGATAGATATCTTGTATGTCATTATATTTATCATACACACATGCATGCTCACTTGCTTTCTAGTTGTGATCACAGACATTATACAAATTGATACATGCAACATGGATTCTTGGTGTCATACCTCATGCCAGTCCCATGCTTGCTCACTGGGGACATCCACATTCATACACATTTCAAGTTTTATTGTTTCATTATTGTACATATCACACTACTATATCGTATTATGCATACTTTATGTTTTTCTAACATGCTAATGGGTGCTTCATGTGCAACATTTTCCTTGCAGGACCTATTTTCCACCATGGTTATATGATGTTTTCTTACTCTTGTTTGTAATTGTTCGTAGAATTTTCCTCTTATTTGTCTTATGTGCACATTTTATTCTTTCATCCATTATGTCCTCGATTATCTTGCAACATCGTAAGTGATGTCCCATGTTTGCAAACCTAGTTTTCATGGTCTATATTATCTTCTTACTTGGTAACTTACATTGTTTTATATATACATGCTTTCCTACACTAACACATGTCTTCTAGCCATTGTTTGTGTGTGCCTTTTTCTTTACCAAGCACACTCTCTCCTACATATCGTTATCACTTTAGCATGAAGTCCTCTTTTGGGTTTTATGCTCCTTGCGACATTGTATGCACCCCAAACGATTGGGGAATCTATTGGGTGAATAAGTCACCTCATTCGAGCTTACAACCATAGTTCAAAAGTCTACAATGTGAGTTTAGTATAGTATAATATAGATTCATCACACAGTCTATAGACTCAAACATGGCTCAAAATGAGGCTTGGGTACTTACTTCAACATAAACACTAACACCTAGAATCAAAATTGGGTTCATAGGTGCTTCTTTCTCTTCTTGGGTGCCTAAGACTAGGGGGTAAATACATGATTTCTTTAGTTTAGTACAATTTTCAGAATTGTCACATAGGCTTTTCAGAGGGAATCCAATTCTTCAACACTTAGAAATCAAGTTTGATCACACTTATTCATATTGGATCAGACTTTTGCACATCATCTATAGTGGTGTTTTTACTTTAGGAAGTAGTCAAAGGTTGGAGAATAACATTAGACCTTTCTCCCTACACTACTTTCATGGTGTGAGATCACCCAAAAAAATTGCTCTTCATCAACATCTTTAGGATCCTTTCTATCTCTTTTTCTCATCACGGATCAGGTGCACATGTTCCTTTTTTCCTACTTTTCAGCATTTTACACACTCTTTACATACATTTTATACATATATACACATATTTGACTACTTGTTCATTCTTCTCTTTTACAGGTCCATCCTTATGGGAAGTGGTAGTCAACATCAACACACAACCATCACACTTCAAGCACATCATCAACAATAGGTACAACATCACATCTACACATGTGTTTTCACCCTAGGGTCATCATCATCACTTTTCTTTTTACTTCCTCTTCTTTAGCATCCACACTTCACACTTTTTATCACTCCACACTTTTCTTGTCTCAACACACTCTTCTACATCAATCTACATGGTTATCAGGTACACATATCTATCCACTTTATGTTACCAAGATTTATCTCACCAACATAAAGTGGGAGAAAATGTAGACACTAAATCATGAACATTGGGTAAATTACTAGGTCCTAATCACATACTACTATTTATATGCTTCTTATGAGAAAAATTGTTAATTGATCACTATCCTTGGCCTCTTAGGTTCCTTTCTAGTCTCCCTCTTAGCCTTACGAACCTCACTACCTAGTCTAACCATTAACATTTCACCTTTTTCTAGCTTTGGACACCAATTCCCAGGTAGGATGTCAGCACCCTCATCCCCTTTAGGCACCCTAGACCTCTTTATAATTTTGTTGCTTCTTCTTGGGTCCTTTCTAGTTGTTACAAATCCCTATCTCTTAGGGGATGGCCTTTTAAGGATCAATTATGAAATTTGAATAAGAGAAGCATATAAATATAAAGTTATGTGACCACATTAAAGGACCGGCTTCTAAGCGTCTATGTTATCACCTAAGGTTGCATCTCACAAGAATTCAAGAGCATCTTTACATTCATATATCCCCATTATAAGGGACAAGGGTTGGTTTTCTACATCACACGAGATAGGAGGAAAGCTCATTTTATTCCATGCACATAGTTATGACATCTTTTTACATCTACCTACCCTACTCGCTATCAAGTGCAACATGTACAAGATCCAATTGGGTACGATTCCACACACACACACATAGAACTACATTGGGTATGAGATGTAGTGTAGCACTTAGTTGTGTGATCACTTGATTGACAACTGAGGATAGTCTGACCCCTCATTTTACATATTTCTTTTTAGGATTTGATGTTATTTTGAAGGTTTTTTAGGTGATATCTTTATTACAAGTTATCATTAACATCTCTGTGATCATAGTGCGACCTTCTAGCGATAACAAAGTGAGGTTTTTGTATCATTCATCAACCCCTGTAAAATCCATCTCTTGACCTCCTGTGAAGAACCTGGCACCTAGGAAGGGATCCTAACACTCGGGTGCCTAGTACCAATCCAAGAACCCTAGTCCCTACTCCTCTTGGTTTCTGCATTGTTCTAGGTTTGGTTTCAAGGTCTTTTACTTTTGTTCTTTCATTCTTACGCGCTTTGCATATTGTAAGGATATTTGTGAAATCAGCTAAGTGTTCTAACTCTTCATTACACTTAGGGTTTTACTTACTTTGTTTATTTGATTGAGTCATTGATGTACCTTACTATCATATATACTTATTGTGGCGTACATAAGAATTTAATCTAAGTAATCTACACACTAGTTTATTTTTGTTAACTCACTATGTACATCTAATTCTTTATCTCCTCTTTGTATTTTTGAGTTATTATATCATTTATCATTGTTACAAGTATTAATGTGTTATTAAGATTATGTGTGGTTGCTTGTAATTATTTAATTCATAATAATCCCCTATATTGGACCATTACATTATATATATTTTACACATCATAACTCATATATATAAGGTGTAATATTTTTTCCTCTTTGGTAGCACTTATTGCATTGTTGTAAGCCCTCAAACCTATAAATGAATTCTTCCAACCTTCCATAAGTCTCCCACACGGTCTAAGTGAGCTTCACATATATATCTCGATGGGTTTTTGAGTACTCAAAACTATTTTGAGATTTTTATTTCATGTTCACTACTATTAATTCCTTCTCCAAGATTTTAGACTTCTCTTGTGGCCATATATTCTCTTTTATCAGTCATCAACCATCCATTGAATTTTTGTAGTTTGTTTCATCTTTATCTCTTAGAAAAATTAATTATTGATACTAGGAAAAATGGTCCAAATGTTAAATTCAATAATATTTATGATCATAGACATTTTTTGAGTGGTATATTTTATTCAAATTTAAATGGATGATCAGGAGATCATCTATTTTTATATTAATTTTCATTATTATTTAGGTCCAATCCTTTAATTTCTTATCAATTCCCCCAAAATTGAAACCAATATCAAATGGTCTATATTTCATCTCCATTATTATATAATCACCTTTTTTAAGGACATGTCTCGTATGTAGCATTGGGACCTCCAAATCTATCCAAAATTTCATGTTAAACCCCCTTATATAAATAATGATCCCCATATGCCCCAAGATGCATTAGTAATCTAATTCAAAAAAATCTTGTTTCTCAAAGATTATAGAAATAAACTCATGGTATCAAAAATATAGAGCAATTGAATTACCTATGTAGATGTTGGATATGTGATCGCCTTGTTTCATCAATAACCTCATTTTTGCGATATACATTGGATAAACATGCTCATAGTTAAATAAGATATTCAACTTGATAAAAAGTAGAAATAAAACATATTCATCTTTTGGTTTATATGTTTTGATTTCCATTTTATAACATATAGAAAACCATTTTCTCACGCCACACAATTCTCTTAACATTTTCAAATCCTTTTCAACAAACAATAATCACACAGTTGAACCCAAAAAATAATCTCTCAAATTTATGGACTATGAAAACATCAAAATTCTCAAGGGATAGCATATTTGCATATATTAAATTTGATATCCCATAATGATTTTCAAGGTGGTTGACATGTTGAAAACTTAAAGATCACATAACTCTTAAACCTCAAACTTACTTATAAAATTTAAATCCTCTTTACGAATATAATATATAACATGAATATTTCTTACCATTTTTTGGGGGTAAATTGAGTGCTAACAAACTTAACATTACTATTGATAGTTTTCAGTCTTTTTCTTCCAAAGCATTTTTGGGATATAATCAAAAAGGATATCTTCAAATCGATGGAAGAATTTTTCAATCATAAGAAAATGCTCAAGGAAATGAATTGCACTTTTTTAACTCTTGCTCCGAAATGTGGTAACGCTATGGAATTTAAATATTTTTGACCTATAAGTCTTTGTAATACTACCTATAAAATCTGCACTAAAATTCTTTCTCTCCATTTACAATTACTTTTTCCTACTCTTATTTTGGAATAACAAGGAGGATTTGTTTTGGGAAGACAAATTCAAGATGGGATCATAACTATTAAAGAGACTATTCACTCTAGAAAACTCAGCAAAAAGGTAGCGATGTTTCTCAAATTGGATATGGCTAAGGCATATGACAGGGTATCATGGATTTTTCTTGATAAAGTTCTCAACAAGTTTGGGTTTGAATTTTCCTTTCAGAGTTTAGTTAAGGCTTGTACCTCCAATGCTTGGTTTTCCATTCTCATCAATGGGGATCCCTGTGGTTTCTTCCCTAGCTCACAAGGTTTAAGACAAGGAGATCCACTTTCCCTGTTCCTTTTTATAATCATGGAAAAATCTCTTAGTAGAAGACTCAATGTGGAAGCTAGTAAGGGAACTATTAAAGGTATATCTCTTGCAGAGGAGTGGAAAATGTTTCACATCAGCACTTTGTGGACAATAATTTTTGGTAGGAGAAGCCTCGGTCTGGAAGTCGAGAATTTTAAAAGGTTGTTAGATGACTACATGGAGGTCTCGGGATAGCTGGTGAACTATAGAAAAAGCTCTATTTTTTCCTTAACACTTTTGATAGTCGAAGTATGAAAAATTCTGAAATACTTGAATTTGATATAAATCCCTTACCCTCCTTTTATTTGGGTATGCCTCTCGAGGATAAGAGACCTCTTAGTGGAGAATGGAATTTCCTTATAGAAAGATTTGAGAGGAAATTAGTTGGATGGAAAGTTAATATTCTATCACAAGCGGGAAAATCACTCTTCTTAAAATCTCCCTCCAAAGTATTCCTGTGTATGTGATGTCCCTTTATCAACTCCCCATGATAAAATCGGATAAACTCGAAAGTATTCAAAAATGTTTTTATGGAGTGGAACTGAAAGTAAAGATAGAATTCCATTGGTGGCATGGAAAAGAGTTTGTAAACCAAAAATATGGGAGGATTAGACCTTAGTAAAGACATAATTCCATTGGTGGCGTGGAAAAGAGTTTGTAAACCAAAAAATATGGGAGAATTAGACCTTAGATACCGGATTAAAATGGATAAGTATCTATTAGCCAAAATTGGATGGAGGATAATTAGTGAAGATGGGGCCTAGACTAGAATCCTAAGGAAAAAATATTGGGAGGATTCCAAAGACGAGAGATGGATTTTTAAACCTTCTTCTTTAAATGGATATAGTATTTGGAAAGCTATAAATTGGGAAAAGGAAGTAGTGAAAAAGGCTACGAGATAAATGGGTTGGTAAATTTAAGATTGAAGATAAATTCCCCAAAACCTTGAAGTTGTTAGAAGGAAAATATGGGAGTATGGATACAAATTACTTGGTAGATTCTGGGAGCTTTCAAGCTTGGAAATATTTGGAATGGACAGGAAGTGTTGGCATAGTAGCTGATCAACACGATGAGATCCCTCTCCTCCATCGGTTTGAGATTTTGGTGTGACAAAGCAAGTCATGCGGCTCTACGATACTGTAGTTAAGCATGCCATCTTGTAGTAGTACTAGGATGGGTGATCTCCCGGGAAGTCCCAGTGTCATTTCCTCCTAATGTTGTTGGGCCTGATTGGGTGTATACTCGGCTCCATCGTGCGGGAGGGTGTTGGCATAGCAACTTTTTAACACGATGAGATCCCTCTCCACAATTAGTTCAAGATTTTGGTGTGACGGCAATTCATGCAGCTCTGATACCATTTATGATTTGTCATCACACCAAAATCTCGAACTAATGGTGGAGAGGGATCTCATCGTGTTAATTAGCTACTACACCAATAGGCAAGTACCTTAAATAACACATGGATATCCTTAATATTTTCCTTAAAAATCATGGGTCTTATAATAGTGAGGAACATGAGAGAATAGTGTGGCACAAAGAACAAAATGGAATCTTCTCAGTCAAATCTTCTTATGCTTTATTCTTTGAGGAGGAGACTAATGAGGAATATTTATTAGCAAGCAAGATATGGAATAAAAATATCAGCCAAGGTTAACATTTTCAGTTGGCTTACGGTGATAAACAAGATTCTAACAGTTGATAACCTAACTAAAAGAGGGTTTCATATGGTAAATAGATGTGTGTTATGTGAAAAGAATTTGGAAATGGTTAATCACTTATTTATGGAATGTTCTTTTTCTTTCCAAATTCTTTATTCTATCCTTGGTTTGTTTTTGGTTAACTAGGTAAGCCCAAAGGAGGTTCAATCTACATGGATACAATGGAGATGTCCTTTTACTAGCCAAGGTATTAAGAATATTTGGATTATGAGTCTTGGACATCTATGGTGGGAGGTTTGGAAGGAACGGAATCGAAGGATTTTCAAAGGTAAGAAACTTCCCAATAATCTTATTTTTAATAAATGTATACAAGTTGTTAGAAACAATTTCTCTATCCTTAAAAATAAAGAAGTGGAAATTGAGGATAGGGAAAAACATATCTTCAACAATTGGAACTTGAATCACGATTCTCATCCTATGAAAAGTAACCCTAGAGAAGGGGTTAGGTGGAACAATCCTAGGAGGGTTTTATCAAGCTAAATTTTGATGGAGAATCTAAAGGAAATCCAAGGAAGGCTGGTGGAGGAGGTGTTTTTCGTGATTCTAAAGGTAAGTTTATCCTTTCTTACTTCTATAGATTCAGCCTACAACTAACCATGTTCTTAAGGCAACGGTGATGTATTGGGGAGTTAAACTTGTAGAAGAACGAGGCTTTAAATCTCTAATTGTGGAAGGGGACTCTTTGAATATCATATCTTACATGAAGGGAAAAAACTCATCTTTTCTTTCTATAGAAAACTTTATTAAAAATAAAAATAGATAATGTCCTCCTTCACTGAAATATATTTCCAACATGTTTTTGTGAAGGGAATAGATTGGCAGATATATTTTTTGATAAAGGGGTGGAGGCTTTAGACTTTAATGTGGTTGAAAAATCAACCAATATTGAAGCTCAAATTATTCATATAATGAAATGGGATTATGAACCTTATCCCATATCTCTATAATGATGAATCTGAAGGATGTGTTGGCTTGTCGGATGACGTCTCTAGAAACGATGAATACTAGACTCATGTCAAACATAAGTTCAAACAATTTCATTGATTTGATTGACATGGAAAATATTTTCTTTATCTTGAGTGCTCAAACTTAATTGGTAAGAATTGCTTTTGAATAGAATGTGAGACGGAAATTTTCTAGGTCACAAAAAATAGAAGGGTTACAATGGTATAATGGGAGGTGACCTTGTTAGAACAAAGCCATGAAATATTATGGAAATGTCTCAAGCAGTAGAGCTATTGGAAAAAGTTGGCTTGATGAATTTTTTCAAAATTCTCTATGGTTTTGATGAAGATCTGAGTGCTAAGGTGGCTAAATCTTGGAATGAGGGCCATGTTTAGGTTCATAAGTGTTCTTTCACTATATCCTTGAAGTTTATTACTAAAGTGACTAGTCTTCCCCTGGAAGGAAGGTGCATTTATAAACTTAAGTCTGATTATATCCTGAAGATTGACAGTTTCATGCAAGGTAAGAATTCACTTAAACAACTTCATAATGGTTATGTTACGAAAGGTTTTCCTTCACCATATGATGAAATTACCTTGCTTTTGATGTCTTACATAACCCTCGAAGGACATTACAAGGTTTTTTATGGGTATCATTTCCCGATGTTTAATCACATTAAAAATGGAAGGATTTACAACTTTCCGACATAAGGTGTCGACATGAAGAAATTCGTGCCTTGGCACAGGTAAAGGGCACATGACATAAGGTGTCGACATGAAGAAATTCATGCCTTGGCACAGGTAAAGGGCGCACGACATAAGGTGTCGACATGAAGAAATTCACGCCTTGGCGCAGGTAAAGGGCGCACGACATAAGGTGTCGACATGAAGAAATTCATGCCTTGGTGCATGTAAGAGTATGTCGACATAAGGATGGATGCACTAAGGTGCATCTTTAGGAGGTGCAACATTTTGAGCGACACCCCGACAGAAAGCAAACCCTGACGCAGATATTCAAATGGCCATAACTTTTCACAGGGAGCTCGATTCATGCAAGGTTAGACTTTTCAGAAATCTTACGAGGTCCTCTATCCAACTACGAACTGGATATCTTTAATTGGGTGAGAAAAAATTCTTAAAAATGCAAAATACAGTTCGCCACTTTTTGGGTTTGCTAGGTTCTCACCTACCACCATAATGAGATGAATTAAATGCAACCGGAGGTGGTGGGGTAGATTTGGAATTCTCTCTCTTTTCTCTCTCATTCTTCCTATAAATTGTAAGGAGGGGATTCTTTCTAAAGGTTAGACATTCTTGTTTTTCCCCTCCCTTCTTCTCTTGGCAGTGAATTTGTGGAGTTCAAACCTCCCATCTAAAACCGTAATGCAACTTTGCCTCTTGGCATTTTCAGTAGTGTATCATGTGATCAATATTTGGAGCAAATAATGCATGTCTCGTGGATGATTCTCAACCTCTCGTGTTCATTTGCATCCTCTTGATCTTTCACTACAAATTTTGGTTATTTGTGCATGATCTTGCATTACATTTTAATGGTTTGTGTTTATTGGCAAGACAGTGTTCTTCATTCCTGCATCACCTTTGTTAGTTTAGGTTTATTTTTATGCATCTTCTTACCCCGTCTCCTGGAAAGTTAGATTAGGTTTTTGAGTAAACCTCTACATTTTTATGTGTGCATCTAAACAGAGGAATAGGAACTGCCTTCATCCGAGAGCTTTTCCGATTTCACAAGGTCCCACACTTGGGAAAAGCTCCATGTTATGCAATCGCACTGAGAGTCTCAACCCATCGAGTTGCAGACATTCAGGGGTGCTGTGATTCACCATCAACAGTTTTGGCATGCCCGGTGGGACCAAGAGGTCATTCCACAAGATTTGAAGGAATTTTCAAGAAATTTGGACTTAGAAATTGCAAGTTTTACAATTTTCATTTTTTTCACCTTCCAGGCTGAACTTTGAAATCGATTTTCAAGGGCTTAACTTGCTCAAAACAAGTCAAAATTTCACCAGTTGATAGATCGGGGATAATATTCAAAAGGGTATTCTTAGATTTTTGAGATTTTGACTTTCAAAATTTCATGGTTTTTAGTATTTCGGGTTTTCCTAGGTGTTGAGCATGTCCCAAGTTCCGACACAGTGTGTTTTAGGTTTTGTAAGTTGCCTTGCATGACCTGAGTTTCACCTATACCTTTGGGGATTAGTAGCTACACAACAAGACCCGATAACCAAATTGAAGAACTATATCTTTGGGTCCTTCAAAGTTTTAAATTCTATTTTTAATATTGTCAAGTTTGGTGTGTAACTAGCATAATCTAGCCTTTTGAGGCTCATTATCTAACACATCTGGTGACTCCAAGGGATAGAATTTAGTGGTATAGCAGCAAAAGTTGCCCAGGCACATGAGAAGAATTTGAACCAGGTCTGATACTCGAGAAGAGGGGCTATTTGTCCACTTACAACTATCACCAGGAAGAGGAAGGAGAGGAAGAAGACCACAAAGATCACCATCTCCACCTAACAGGACTTTATCAACCCCTCCACCTGGTAGACCTTTCATCCAATCAACAAGGGTTCTTAGGCCAATCAGAATGGCACAACAAAACCCTTTTGTCAACTTCACTGGCAGTAGCCCACTTGCCCTCAATGCACAGAATCCAGTTCCAATTGCAAGCATGAAGAACATTCCATTTTTCACTAGAGAAAATCATACCACTCCTGGTGATCATGTCAAAGACATTGCTAATGTTTGTGCAATCCATGAGATAAATGAAATGGATGTTGCTGTCAAATTTCTGGCATCTTCATTCAAAGGGAAGGCATTGCAATGGTTTAGGAGCCTTGGAGCCGGTTCTATCCAAAATTGGAATCAGTTATGCATAGTTCTCCATGAGCAGTTTGGAGAAAAGGGAGACAATTTGTCTCTACTAGAACAATTGACAACTATCAAGAGAGCTCCCAATGAGCAGCTGACTGACTTCAACTTCAGATTTCAAAGGTCTTGGGATAGAATTCCAGTGGCCGTTAGGCCAACAGCTGAAGGTGCTTTTTCTATACTATCTTAAGGCTTTGAATTCTGATATTTCTATGTTAATTCAATCTATGGGAGGCACAACCTTACCTGCTGCTTATAACATTGCCATTAGGGCTGAAAACTGTCTTATTCAAGCTGGTAAGTTGGCTCCTAGGCCTCCCATGCCCTTGTATCCAAACTTAGAAAATCCAAGCACTAGTCAAACACCCACTTTGGCTCCTATTCCCACTCCTAGAAATCAAAGTTCAAATGAAACTTCTACTTCATCCTCTAGTGCTTCAAATGAACTCCAAGAGGTTATGAAACAATTGCAAAATTTGGGAAATGAGCTGGTGACTATCAAAAGACAAAGCAAGCTCAAAGTGCTAGACCGTATCAGCCTCAAGCGCAGTACCAAGCTAGGCCACCATACCAACCCAATAGGCCACCCAATCCAGCTGCAAATCAAAGCCAAGTAAGGCCTCCCACCAATAGACCATTTCAGCCCTATAACCCCAATGTTGCATCTACTTCTAAAGCATTAGTGCCAGTGCAAAACAACATAGCTCAAGAGTATGATTGGTGTTTCCCATGCAATGAACCTCACAACCAATCTATGTGCTTCAATGGTGCTTTGAACCAAGCCTTGATGGTGACAACTACTGGCATAGAGGGTGAAGTGAGTCAAGAAACAAATCAGCAACAAGGGACATCTCAACAAAACATAGCTCCAAATGATACCGCACTTGTGAATTGGCAAGCTGAGGATTTTTGTGGCATGAATCAAACAATTTCTCGAGTGTAAAGAGCTAACACAAGATCAAAGAAGAGGAATATTGGTGAAGGGAAGTCATTGGCTCCAAGTGATCTACAACCTTCCATCACTCCACAAGGTGTCGGTAAGCAAAATACAGCTCCAAACATGCAAGGACAGCCCAAACCACCTTCTAAACCAACTCAAATGCCAGTTGTTGCTGCCCATGCACAAGAAAGGAATGTGTAGACTAAAGGACAACAAAGAGATGTTTCATCCCCATTTAACATCATGATCAAATGAAGAAGACAAATGTGAATATATCAATGTGGGAATCTTTATCCATCCTAGGCCAAAGAGATCTTCTACAAGCTGCCATGAAGAATTGGTCAACTTCAAACCAGCATGTCCATATGCAAGAGAAGGTCCTCACAAATGTTGCTCAGCCTAAAGGGAATCATGGAGGACAACAAGGTAAAGTTTTAAACCCCCTCCATTCTATGTTTCATTAATCATTGGGGATAAACTAGTACACAATTGCATGATTGATTCTGGGGCAAGTAGTTCTATCATGCCCAAGCAAATAGCTGATCAGCTGGGTCTCCAATATGAAGTCATATCAAAGGGGGTAGTGCAATTGGATGGGACAACAAAGTAGCAATGGTGGGAGTGATTAAAGGTTTGAATCTTATCTTGCATGCATGCCCCAATGTTACCATTTTGCAAGATGTGTCAGTGATAGATTTTCCACCACTCTTTTGCCCTATGCTTATCAAGGGATTTCACAAATAGAATCGAGGCTACTTATCTGCTGACTGGTCACACATGTTGTTCAGAACAAGATATGGTACTAAGGTCACAATCAGATCGAACCAATTGCAAACTTTCATATTGAGCCTCATACTCCAAGCCAAATCAATGCCAACTGTTCAGCATTTGATCAAGAAGATTATCCAAGCATAGATGAAGTTGACACCAAAGTTGGAAGCATCCCAGATTTGACTCTTGATGAATGGGCAAGCAAGGTACATGCTTTTGATCCCTACCAAGAAATAGAAGAATCTGAGCTAGGAGTCTATTGCATACATGAAGAAAACCAGCCTATTCCTAACATCACCAAACCAGACCATAAGGATGACAATGAGGTATGGCAGTTATTTTTCGATGGATCAAGGAGTAGGCAAGGTGCAGGAGGAGGAGCTATGCTTGTTTCACCTCAAGGCATCAAATATTATTCAGCTTTCCATTTCCAATTTTCCTGTTCAAACAACATAGCTGAATATGAGGCCTTGATTCATGGACTTCATTGGGCCAGGAAAAAGGGCATAAAGAACTTGCAGGTGTTTGGAGATAGTGAGCTAATCATCAATCAAGTCAAGGGACAACATGCTACAAAGAATGACCTACTGAAGAACTACAAGAATAGGGTATGGGACCTCATTGAGGATTTCGAAGCTTTCAACATCGTGTCCATACCCAAGAAGAAAATGAAGCAGCAGATAGGCTCGCAGTAGTTGGAGCAACGTTTGATGTGGTTGACAACATCAAAAGGAAAAAACACAACCACATATCCATGTGATTGTGAGGCCAGCAGTTCCAGATAATAACACAAGCTGGTAGGTGTTTGAGAATGATCAATGATCGTCAATTTTTACAAGAAGAGGCTGAATTCTCAGCTAGGAATCAAGACAGATTAGAGCAACAGTATGGGGATCAAGTAGTGCAGCTATGGACAAACAAGCTTCCCAAGGGTTTAGTAACATTGGAGTCTATCTTCAACCCTAACGACCAGTTCCGTAAGGAAAAGGCTAACATACAGGTCAAGAGAGAAGATTCAGAGCCAATTCTATTGGGGAAGGCAAAACACTTCAAATTGGTAAAGTGGCCACTGAGCAGGAGAAATCAGATTTCATACAACTTTGCCAAGAATTTCCAGATGTCTTCGCTTGGAGCTATGAAGACTTGAGAGGATTCAATCCGAAGTTGGCACAACATACCATAGAATTGGATCCAGATGCTAAGCCCATCAAAGAAGTAGAGACCAGTCAACCCTCACATTGAGCCTCTAATGAAGAAAGAGTTAAACAAGCTAATAGAGGCAAGCATTATATTCCCGATCAAGCACTCAAGCTGGGTTGCAAACTTGGTTCCGGGTCAGAAGAAGAGTGGAGAAATCAGGTTGTGTGTGGACTTTCGAGACCTCAACAGGGCATCTCTCAAAGACCATTACCCACTTCCTTCAATGGAACAAATATTGCAAGTGGATCCGGTTCGGAGAGATTCTCTCTCCTAGATGGCTACTCAAGGTATAATCAGGTAATGGTGAAAGAAGATGACCAGTTCAAGATGGATTTCACCACCAAATGGGGCACCTATGCCTACAAGAAGATGCCATTTGGGCTATCAAATGCTGGAGCCACTTTCCAAAGGGCAATGGATATGGCATTCAAGGGGTTGATCAATAAAATAGTTCTGATATATCTTGATGACATCACTGTATTCTCCAAAAATGCAGTGGATCACCTCTTTCATCTGAGGCAAGGTATTTCAGAGGTGTAGAAGATTTGGGGTATCATTGAATCCCAAAAAATGCATATTCTTGGCTCACGAAGGAAAACTTCTAGGCCATATTGTTTCAAAGGAGGGATTGACGATTGACCCAGAAAGAGTTGAAGCAATTCAAGCATTGCCATTGCCAAGTCATAAGAAGGCTCTTCAAAGCTTCTTGGGAAGGATCAATTTTGTCCGCAGGTTTGTTCCAAACTTTGCAGCTCTCGTAAAGCCAATAACGCTGATGTTGAAAAAGAGCATGACATTTAAGTGGACATCTGAAGGCAAGGCAAGTTTTGAGGCAATAAAAGAGGCTATATCTCAAGCTCCGACTCTCGTCAATCCAGACTTCTCCAAGGATTTCATGTTATATGCCTTTGGTGGTGGAGACACAATTTCTACAATCCTGGTACAAAAAACAAAGAAGGATTAGAACAACCAGTTGCTTTCTTCAGTCAAGGCTTGGAGGAATACGAAACTAGGTACTCTTTCATTGAAAAGCATGTCCTCACAGTGATCAGGAGCTTAAAGAAATTCAAGCACCTAGTCTCAAACAATAAGATCCAATTATTGGTCTCTCATGTGGGAGTCAAGGACTTCCTTCTAAACAAGGATCTGAATGAGAAACGTGTAGGATGGATCACTCGTGTCATGGAATATGACATCGAAATTAAGGTCACTAAGCTAGTACGTGGAAAAGGACTATGTGAACAACTAGCTTTGAGTCGGAAAGTTGAAGCAGGTGATGAAAAAGAGACTGCCTTGGTACTACAGGATGGTCAAGAACAAGAAAATGATGATGTGGCCACTCCTTGTTGGACTCAGAATATGATACACTTCCTACAAGCAGGCCTATGCCCTCCAGAAATGAGCAAAGCAAAAAGGAGATACTTTAGATTACAAGCCATTCCATATGTGCTTGTTGATGGTGTTTTGTTCAAGAAAGACATCAATGGAGTTCTATTGAGGTGCATTGGGACAAGTCAAATTGAGAGGGTGTTACGAGATTTTCACGATGGAGATTCTGGAGGACATTTCACCCCACGAGTAACAACTCTCAAGATAATGAAGGCAGGGTATTATTGGCCCACAGTGTTCAATGACTGCTATACATGGATAAGAAAGTGCAAGAAATGTGCACTCTTCAGGGAAAAGAAAGACTAGCAAAGTACTTCCATCGCACCCAATTTTGGTTGACCAACCATTTATGCAATGGGGATTGACTTCATCTGGGTCATCAACCCAAACTCAAGCCAAGGCCACAAGTGGATTCTCACGGCAAATGACTATTTCACCAAGTGGACCAAAGCAAAGAGTGCTCAAAGAAGCAAATGAGTCTAACATACTAGACTTTTATGAAGGAATAGTGACTGTGTTTGGTGTGCCAACCACTATCATATCGCATACAATGCATTGGCATTCATAGGTTCCAAGATTATAGTAATGGGGTCAAGAATGGAATCTATTTGAGCACCTCTTCAAATTATTACCCGCAGGGTAATGGACAGGTAGAGTCCACGAACAAGAATTTGCTAAGAATCATCAGAAGGACTCTGGATGAAAACCAAAGGACATGGCATACCAAGCTAAAATCAGCATTATGGGCTGACAGGATAACACCAAAGAGATCTATAGGTAATTCTCCCTACAAGTTGGTCTATGGGAAAGAGGCAATATTGCCTATATCATTAGAATTGCCAGCATTGGAGCTCATGAAGCAGTTGGAGTTGTCTGAGTTTGAACCAATGGAGGCCAGGTATGCAGAGTTGATGGAATTAGAAGAAATTAGAGAACATGCAGTTCAGATGATTGAGAAGGATCAGGCCTTAGTAAAAAGATGGTTTGATAAGAAGGCAAGAGCAAAGACCTTCCAGGAAGGGGACCTAGTTCTAAAATGGGATGCAGATCGGGAAAACCAGGAAGGCATTCCAAGTTTGATGCCATTTGGAGTGGCCCCTACATGGTCATGGGATGTAAAAGTAGTAATGCCTTCCAATTGTCTACATTGGATGGAGAAGAACTCCCGATTCTAGGTTAACGGAATCTATCTTAAACATTACTACTAAAAGGAAAAGGTTTACCCTTGTAAATATTAGCCTAGATTTCAATTCCTCTAAGTGCGTATGCACATTGTCTTGTTGTAGTTAGGTTTCATTTCCCTAAGTGCTTCTAAACAGGTTTTGTTGCTCTCAAAGTTGAATTTACGCTTCAACATGCTCTCGAAGAAGGAGTTATGGTATCAGGCTCGGGATCGAGATCAAGTTGGTTTCAGGTTATTGCTTATGACTCCATGCCCAATGGATTGCTAAAAGGCCACTGATCTTCTACCTAGTAGGCAGGTGATCCCGTTGAGTCACCAAATTGTTGTATATATCTTCCCCTGGGTAGATATGTAAGAATAAAATCAAAGAAATGCCACGATATTTACATGAACATAAGATGTCGAAAAATGAAGAAATTTGTGCCATAAGGTGTCGACAGGTAAATGGCCACATGACATAAGGTGTCGACATGAAGAAATTCTTGCCTTGGCGTAGGTAAAGGGTGTATGACATAAGGTGTCGACATGAAGAAATTTTCGCCTTGGTGCAGGTAAAGGGCGCACGACATAAGGTGTCGACATGAAGAAATTCACGCCTTGGCACAGGTAAAGGGTGCATGACATAAGGTGTCGACATGAAGAAATTCATGCCTTGGTGCATGTAAGATTATGTTGACATAAGGATGGATGCGCTAAGGTGCATCTTCAGGAGGTGCAACATTTTGAGCATTGACACCCCGACAGAAAGCAAACCCTGACGCAGATATTCAAATGGCCATAACTTTTCACAGGGAGCTCGGATTCATGCAAGGTTGGACTTTTCAGAAAGCTTACGAGGTCCTCTATCCAACTACGACTAGATATCTTTAATTGGGTGAGAAAAAATTCTTTAAAATGCAAAATACAGTTCGCCACTTTTTGGGTTTGCTAGGGTTCTCACCTACCACCATAATGAGATGAATTAAATGCAACTGGAGGTGGTTGGGGTAGATTTGGAATTCCTCTCTCTTTTCTCTCTCATTCTTCCTATAAATTGTAAGGAGGGGCTTCTTTCTAAAGGTTGGAAATTCTTGTTTTTCCCCTCCCTTCTTCTCTTTGGCAGGTGAATTTGTGGAGTTCAAACCTCCCATCTAAAATTGTAATGCAACTTTTCCTCTTGGCATTTTTGTAGTGTATTGTGTCAATCTTTGGAGAAAATAATGCATGTCTGTGGATGATTCTCAACCCTCTCTATGTTCATTTGCATCCTCTTGATCTTTCACTACAAATCTAGTTATTTGTGCATGATCTTGCATTGCATTTTAATGGTTTGTGTTTATTGGCAAGACAGTGTTCTTCATTCCCTGCATCACCTTTGTTAGTTTAGGTTTATTTTTATGCATCTTCTTACCCCGTCTCCTTGGCAAGTTAGATTAGGTTTTTGAGTAAACCCTCTGCATTTTTATGTGTGCATTTGAACAGAGAAATAGGAACCGGCCTTTATCCGGAGAGCTTTTCCAATTTCGTAAGGTCCCACACTTGGGAAAAGCTCCATGTTATGCAATCGCACTAAGAGTCTCAACACCTACAATAGAAGTTTAAGGTAAGAATGATAATTTAAAATCTAAGATTGATATCCCATTCTTGGAGGAAGTGGGGAAATTTGTAGCCAAATGAACTAGGTAAAGTAGGGCTAAAGAAAATTCTAAGAAAAAGAGTAAGGAGAGTGGTGCTTCGGAGCCTCATGTGAATATTGATGTTAGCTCATATTTTGGAGAATAGAGAGATGAAAATGAAAATCAGTTTAGCAGTGGACGAGGGAAAGAGGATTATAAAGTGGGTAAGGAAATTGTTGAGGTCGATTTCCCATAAAATGAGGAAGCTATTGCAAATCTGTAGTCTCTCAAAGTGCCACAGAAGAACCTATTTACTGCACATGATTTGGTGGTTAAATCTAATGTTTTCTTGAAAGAATTCAAACACTGCAGACTTGATACAAATATCAACAGACATAAAATTAGCATGGTTACCATATATTTGAGGGAGCTTCAAGAGAAGGTTGACAAAATCACTTCCATTGTTCTCAGTGACCAATTAAAGAATGCAAATGACAGATGTCTTGCCTTGGAGAAATAAATATTGAAGGTGAAGGAAGTTGTTATGCAAATTAGGGATGTCCACATTCTCAATGTTAAGAGTACCATCCATCATCTTAAAATCTTGGATGAAATGATCCATTCCATGGAAATTGCTAAGAAAAAGGAAAAGGATGGAACTAGGCCTAAAGTTGAGATCGTTGAACTTGATTATCAATACCGCAATGCTACCATTGTCAGCTTGGTTAAGGAATGGAATGAAAGCATGCCCACTATGGGAGATCTTATAAAAGAATGAATGATATTATTTTTTTACTTCTTGGTTACATGGATTCCCTCAACCATTTTTTTACCATTAATCCAAAAATATATATTTAAAAGTGAAACAAAATAAATTAGAAATTTATATAAAAAAATTTAAAAAGAGGTAATTATTTTTATTAAATAATGGAAACCCAACTAATATATTATGATTAAGTCATGTCCTCTTCTCACATACAATTTTTTAGGTTCTATTGTGAATAAAATATTTTCTTAATAGAATCTCTTTAAAATAAACATTTAAATATTAAATTTATAGTTTAAAATATAAAATGAAACACCGCCCAATTCTTTTTTTTTTAATATTGGCAAATAGTTTTTTGAAAGGGACTATACCCTTGAATACAAAATAAGGCCTAAAAGCCGGAATAAGAGAGAGGAGCAGAGTAGCTGTAGCAAAGCTAAAAAGTTACAGCAAAAAACAACAAAGCCCAGAAACAGCTACACAAACGAGACTAAACAGCAAAACAACGGCAAAGAAACAGCAAACCGACAGCCAAGAAACAGTAGCAAAAACAATAAAGAGCAGCAGAAGTATCCAGGACTACTTCTTGGCCGCTTGATCAATACTGATCTTCACTTTTTTCCAAGCATGAAACATGCCCAACGCTGTCATCTGAGCAGCATCCGTCTTATCTAGCTCCTCTCTGGTTCTTTTACTCTCTTTATCATTGCCCCAAAGCGCTGCCGGGACACCGCTAAGATTTGAAACACTCTTGGCATGACCCTCGATGAACTCCTCGATGGCCCTGAAGGCGGCAATATTGTAATCATGCCTAGTCTTCGCCTTCCCAAGGCGGGAGTCTAAGGAGGTCAGTTTTTTGTATATATCATCAATCTGGCTATTGCCAATGCTCCCTTCCCCTTCAATGCTTTTTTTGCCTTTTTGCTTAGCAAGGTTTTTGACCTCATCCTTCAGCAATTTAAGCTCTGCCTCTAAGGCCTCCAATCTCATAGAAGGGTTATCCATGGGTGTCACCCGGGGACTGGCACTACTAATGTTCAGCAGATCACGAGCAATGTCAAGCTCCAAAGGTTCATCCCCCTCAGCAGTAGCCTCAAGATTGAGTCTCCTAGAAGCCCTGGTGACTCGTTTAGAGGTAGAGGCAAGGTGGGTGGCAGGGGCAGCAGCAGGAGGAATAGAAGGAGAAGCATGAGCAGCCGGCAAGGGGGTAGCAGCACCAATGACGGGGGCAGCAGTAGGGACAGCAGGGGAGACAGGACTGGCAGCAGCGGAGCCCATCAAAGGGGGAGCCGGGCTGGGAGAGGAAGGGAGACCGGGAATTAATATCCAATTCTTATTATTGACTTTTGGTATTAATATCCACAAACACAATAAAAACAAATATTTATTAAACTACCAAATTATCTTCCAAAATTCATTTTAAAAACTAAAAATCAAATATAGAATAATTAATATTGATTAATAAATATAATTTTAAAAAGAAAAATGGGAAAAAATATATATATATATATATATATATATATATATATATATCAAACTCTACCTTTTCATTTTGAAAAACACAATAATAAGTACATGTTTTTATTTATCTAGAAGACATTAAGAAGTATGAACCATCCACAAACAAAAATAGTGGAGGGTGAAACTAGTTTTTCAAAATCAATACAACCATTTGTAAGAAGTCCTTCACTAAGAAGCTCCAATTTCAACACCAAAATATTTAACACTTTTTGTTGCAACGTTGGGTCGTCCAATCTTATGAGAGGGGAATAATTTTAGTTCCCTCAACTCATTATGATTTTAAGGTATTGCACTCAAATGAAGTGGGACAATTGCAGCACTATATTTAAGTAGCTCTGGATTATTTTTGTAAAAGTGTAATGATGTGGACCTATCATTAACAAATAGCACAAGGCTCTTAGAGGTGGTATAAACTAGTGTTCATGTTGTCTTCTTCCTTTTGAACAAAGGGTGGTGTCGATATAGATCTTGGCATTGGTGTTACGTAAATGAAAGGAAACGATATCCCAAACTTGGAGTTTCTTTTCCTTCACATATTTACTACATCCCTTGATCAACACATAGCTTTATCCGGTCTTTCAAAACAAGTATCAAAACTCCCATTCCTCGTGGCTCTCAATGTCCACAAACACAAGCATTTTTTCATCATTTTTTTCATTCATGTATAAATTTATCTCTACATGTTGGTTTGGAATAACCAATATCTTCATTTTCCCAAATTCTTAAGAGTCGCTCTTTTTCAAATAGATGTTGTGCTTCTTTACACACCTAGCTTATGTCTTTGCCTTTACATTTTCCCTTGAAACCGGAAATAAATCCATTCAAATGTTATTGGTATCTATGCTCTCTGATCATCTGTACCACATGCTCCTTGTTATACCATTCTTTGAACATGCCCTCAAGCTCGCACTTTTCTACAGTGACAAAGTTCTTGGGATCATGAGGACCCTTGTAGATGAGATAAGCCTTGTTGTAGGCTAGTGCAGCTACTTCTTGGCTGCTAAAGGTGCCCAGCCATACCTTTCTATGCCTCACATAAATCTGGGCTCCCCATTTCTTGTTATGCTAAGGAACAACACCTTTCAATCCTATTAAACTCTTTATCAATTTTAAACAAGCATTAGAATCTGCACTTGATTTTGTTTCTTCCTTTTTTCGTACCAAAGAGAATACCTTAGAAAGATAAGTTGCAGGAAATGTCAAGGCAAAGAGAGGAGAAAGAAGCATAAGAAATGAAAAAAAACAAGCAAATCTCACCGAAAACATAGAGAAAATCAAGAGAAAGGCACAAGGTTTAAAGAAGTTTAAAGCCACCATTAACATATGCTTACATATGCACATAATTAACATGCTTTTCTACTCTATCTTAGGGCTTGACAACACATGAAATGCAAGTGCAGGTTTTACGACTATGAGAACACAGTCTCATTACTTCATTTTTTTGGAGTATCAAAATGGAAACCTACTATTTCTAGTGTAGAGAGATATGCCTACCAGCATAGCTGGATTTTGATGTGTTTAATTTTTTTTTATTAAGGATGACAAAATATAAATCGATGAAAATGCAAAAATAATAATAAATTAAATATTATGCATCAATAAAATAAAATTATATTTATATTATTATATATAAATATGTTAAGATGGGTTTTATGGAAGGGCAAGTTCCTAATTTTTTTAGTATGAGTACTCCCATGATAAATTTTTTGAGCTTGCTACAATAATACTAAAAATCTTCGCCATAAAAGTGGGATTGTTGTATTTTTAGAGGAGATTTTGTCTATGTTGAAAAGGATGACCGAAATATTGCTCAACCCGCTTAGAAAATTTGGATAGAGTTTTCACCAAGTGGAATCATGTTTATGGTGGGATTCTATAAAAGTAAATTGATTGCTAAATTTATTTGTAAATTCTTAAAAATTAACAGCAACTAATTGAAATTTTGTTTCATGGCACTATTTTTGTACACATAGATCACTCAATGGAACCATTACCTTAATATATTTGACAAAATAGAAGCACTTTTTGGTTTTATTTTTAACTCTTTTTTTTTAATATTTAGTATAGATATAGATCTTACATACAAGTGTTACTTGGTTACACATTGAGACTATGAACTAAGTTAAAATTCAAATGTTACACTTAAAAATCTTCTTCCACATGGCTAGAAGTATACACTAGTGGGAACTAGGATCTTCTCCTACAAAAATAGAGCTAGAGGTGTTAATTAATTCTTTCACTCTAATGATTAGCTACTAAAAATGGTAAGTAACAATTTTCATTGTCATATATTCCTTTCTATATTTTGTATTTATTTTACATTAATAAATTACTTATCTAGTCCCTCCTAAATTTTAATATAATAAATTCCAATATACATTTTTGTTATAGATGTAATCAATGATTTTATGGTCAAAACCTTGTTATATATCATATTCTCACATAGAAAACGCTATTGCAAAACAAAATTTCAAAAGAATACGTAACCAAAATACTACATAGAAAATCCTATAATAAATCTAGTAAAAGGAAAGAATACAATACAAATGTTACTCAACTATCTTAATTACTTTCACGTCCCCAAACTATGCATCTATTATTTTGATACATTCTCAAAACTTAGTGACTATGGCTACATTTAACAGCAGTATATATTGTGGCATGCTTGAAATCAGTTATTAAACATTGATTAATCAGTATGTCTTTATGTTTTTAGAATACATATATTATTACTATTATTCTAAATTACTAATTTTCAGTCAATTTGTTATATCGAACATTTAATGCATTGGGTATTGGTCATTTTCATTACAAAAATTTGATATGTGTGCACCCTCATTATCCTCATTATGAGGAGCACAACATTACTCAAAAATTAGGATAGCAATATGTTATCTTATATGATAATAATTATGCTTGCAATTATGTTTCAATAATAATTTAGCTTGACCGAGATTGAACTCAATTTGATAAATTGATCTAAACAACTTGATAATAATTATGTTTGCGATTACATTTTGGTAATAATTTATCTTAGTCAAACTCATACTCAATTTGAGAAATTTAGGGGGCATTTACACAGCGTTTGGTGGTTCAACACGGTCTAAAAACTCCACACAAGGGTAATTGTGGTACACAGGTTGTTAGCATTTTGGCATGCATGTACTAAACACTTTTGCATTGGATTGAATTGTTTGAATTTCACACATCATATGTAGTGATCTACATCATGGGAAGTAGTTAAAGGTTGGAGGATAACATCATAATTTTCTCCCTACACTTCTTCCATATAATAGGCATGAGATCACCAAAAAATCATGGCCAACATAATTGGTGTGAGATCACCTAAAAAACTTGGTCTCCTACAACATCTACAGGATCCTTTCTACACTCTTTCCTCATCACGGATCAGTGCACATGCTCCTTTGTCACATTTTCAGCATTTTACATACTTCTTTACTTGCATTTTACACATATACATGTGTATTTGACTACTTGTTTGTCTTCTCTTTTATAGGTCTATATGTATGGGAAGCAGTATTCAACATCATTCACAACATCAATAACATCAACATCGACATCTACGACATGCACAATCATGACATCTACACATGCGTTTTCACCCTAGGATTATTTTCATCATCACTTTTAACACTTTTTCCTCCTTAACATCCATGCTTCACACTTTTATCACTCTATGCTTTGTCTTGTCCCTCAATGCACTCTTTCTACATCAATCTACATGGTTATCAGGTACACATATCTATCTACTTTATGTTACCGATCTTTTCACTCACCAACATAAAGTGGGGGAAAATGTAGACACAAAATCACACACTTTGGGTAATTATCTAGTCCTAACTCGCACACTACTATTCATATGATTCCTAAGTAATAAAATTACTAATCAACCCATATCTTTGGCCACCTTTATCTACTTTTTGTAGCCACTTTTAGTCTTGCACCCTTACTTTCTCGGTCTGTCTTTTTATACCTCGATTTTATCATCCTGACACCACCACCTAGCCGGGATGTCAACACTAGGTACCCCGACCTCAGTATTATTTATTCACATCTTTTGGGTCCTTTATATTCATTTGAGAATATTATCTTTTGGTAGTCAAAATTTTAAGGGTTAATTAGGAAATTCAAGCAAGGGAATCATATAACTATAAAGTTATGTGATCATAATAAGGAACCAAGCACTAAGCATTATCTATCACCACCTAAATTTGCATCTATCAAGCATCTAAGAGCTCAATTGAATCTATCTATAACCATCTAAGGGACATAAGGGTTTATTATTCTACATACACTTCATACGAGGGAATTTCATTCTATTCCATGCACACATCTATTACATTTCAGACATCTATCTTACTTGTTCATTGTCAAGTGGGACATGCACAAGAGCCACCCGAGAATGATTCCACACACACACACATAGAGAGAGAACTACATTGGGTCTGAGATGTAGTGCAATGATCATTCGTAAGATCACCATTTTGACATGCCTAAGAACATTCGACCCCTCATTCTCGAATCTTTCTTTTTTAGGATTTGATGTCTATTTGAGGATTTTACATGTTATTGTTTCATTACACGTTTCTAGTGACCTCAAAAATCATTTTGTGACCTTATAGAGACCAAGAGTGAACAACATTGAACAACTAGAGATAACTCAGAGGATATTTTCTCGAACATTTAGGCATACACAGCACCTGAGAAATAAGCCTAGGGCAACCTTGTCCCTCTCTAGGTTCCCCAGTCCTAGAATATCATCAGCTTGCACACTTTTCTGGGGTTTTGTGTGATTTTCCTCCCTCTTTTTAATCTAATAAACACTTCGTCATAGTCCAAGAACAACCGTGAAACATATAAATAATCTTACCTCTTCTTTGCACTTAGGGTTTCATACTTTCTTGCTTAGCTTTCTTGGGTAAATTTTTGTACTTAATTTTCTATTCATTTACTATTACAACAACAATCATATTAGTCATATAGATTCACATTTTATCTTAATCAAAAGGGAGGAAATTACAACAATGAGGGATAAAGGATAGGAATTAAGAGAGGGTAGGTTATTGGTATGATTAGGAAATTACTGATTTCACACCCAATAACTGGAGTAGTTCAACATTCAATTAGAGGGAAGTAACAATGAATCTATTTAGTGAGAAGAACAAACCCAAACAATGATTTCTTATATTCATTTATCAATAATACAAATCTCTTTCTTGATCACTATACTTACAAAGTTACAAAAGAGAGAATAAAGGAAACATGAGCAAAGGAAAAGGAATAATGTAGCTTTCATTTCTTGTGTAGTGATGAATACAAAACATCAATTAATCTACAACAATTCACAATTGCTACCAAGGACTAAAGTTCAAGATCTTTCGGATGGAGAATCCATCCCAATTTATAGCCTTGTGAATTGACCTTTCATCTCCCCTACATGTCTCCTTGTATTCCTATTCAACTTGTGACCTTTCAATTTCCCTTAGAAAAGATAAATTTATTATCTCTCTTATAATTTTGATAGAATAAAATTTACAAATTACAAATATTTCCACTTAGGTGAAGAGGATGAAATACCATGATTGCATATAAAAATAATTAGAATAAAGACATAAAAGAGAAGAATGGAATGGGTTTGATCAAACTTGTTGAAGAAAAACCTTCTAATGAAGGCCTTGATGATGATGATCACACTCTCCTCCTTTTTTATGATGCACGAGATACCTCAAAATGCACAATGAGCATTTTGAAACACTATTGAAATATTCCCTGATGTGAGCTCAAGATGACCACAAGAACTTCTCATGGTGATAATTTTTGATGTTTGATTGATTAACTTAATTATCTTATTGAGCACATTGAGCTCACTCCAACAAACTTATTTCAAACTACGCATCTTGTCGGCTCACCCAGCTCACTAACTTACCACAACTAAGATCAAGAAGATGCTTTCACAACCCTTATTGAAGTTTAATTTCTTTGTTTTAGATATGAGATCACCCTAAAATCTTATGAAGAGTCAAAAATTATAAATATGAGTTTCATGTGTTGTTTAAAACTCGTAGGCTCCTTTACCTTCAAAAACCTTCTTTCACTGAACTTATTCCCAAACCTTCAAATCTTCCCTAAATATTCCTAAACCACTTACACAATGTTCTTATCTCCTCAATACCACTTCCTGGTGAATTTTTTCCTTCAAATTTTTCCTAGATAATGCATACCTATCCCAAAAAGGCTAGAAATAGCCCTTTCTAGATTCACTAAAAAATCTACCTTGAGAAGCATTGCATCAGAATAAATTTGTGAACTTGTTTTCATATATCAATCACCTGGGAAAGGTTAACACAACACATATGAGTAATTAAAAGGATAGGATATGCCTAACACATAGGGAAAATTTATCTGGAGAAGTTCTTAGGAGGGATTACAAGAAAAAAATTTGACACTGGGGTAAAGTTGTCATGTTTTCAACTTAAATTTTTCCCTTATAAAAACACATGACAACATTACTAAAATGAGATCCTCACTTTGTAGATAAAGGATTGCTCCCTGAATGGGATTCATTTCCTATGGCCAAAATTAGGTGATTTCAATGTTCTTTCTTCTTGAGGTGTGATCACACTACTAGGTGTTGAATGAGTGTTTAGGAACACTACCAAGTGGATGACATCAAGTGAACTAAGATGATTGCTCATTCTTGGAAATAGGGTACTCCATCTAAAGATAATCCCTTCACCTTTTCTAACTATAAAATACCCCTTTCATGGAATCAACATCATGAATCTCATACACATATTTTCACATATTTCTCTCATGGAGATATATGATTCCTTAATATTTCACACACGATGGTCTTGGATACCACAGTGGCATGACTAGCTCATTTTAGCTTATTCCTTGGAGAGATTTGGGTACAATGACAGAGTCAAGATATGATGATCATTAATTAATTCCTTAAACTCCAAATTTCACCTTTGAATATAATGAATCCTTCACAATTCACTTTCTTGACCAAAATGACACCTGGGTGGAAGCATGCTTATGGTACCTAGACACCTTTTTCTCAAGTTGTTCGTCATGGAAATGGATTTCCTCCTCTATATAGGGGATGAATACTTGAATGAAAATTAAACATGAGTTCCATGTTCTTGACCTCCATACTTCACCAAAATATTGAAAATCACATATTACAATCAATGAAACTATTCTAAAATCCAATTCTTCCTGCAACTCAAAATTTAGGTCTTATTTCATTTTAATTTGAAAGGGGAAGCTATAGAGTTTCAAGAACCTCAATAAGTATTTGAGCCTTAAATTAATGTTTATTATTTCACCTTGTATAGTATTATAATATATTTATAATTCCTAATTTTTTCATCCTAAATATTTTCGGAACTCCTGCAGTCATCTATAGAAGTAAGCTTTCACCGTTTTAGCTTTCATTCCCTACACCTAAAAATCGATCTTAAATAGATTTCTTACGGATGAGATTTTATTTCCTAAAATTTCCTAAATTTCTTTAGAAATATTTAATACTCTCTGAAATCACCCTCATATACTTTATATTTTCCCTAAAAACATCCAGAGGGTGTTCAATTAGCTACAGAATTTCCAAAATGGCCTTTTTAGGCCTCCATAGAAGTAGTCTCTCATCAAACCGAATGAGTTAATCAATCACCTTAGACACTATTCCTTACACACTAAAGTGCAATAAATGATCTTCTTACGAATTTCCTCTAATATGGGGTAAATTTTGAACCGAGGGAAGGATAGCTAGAGGAATGATGCACAAAGGATCGAGAAGCTTATTTTTCATTTAAGGGCTTAGTTTTCATGTTTCAAATTTTTCAGCTTTTATGCTAGTTGTTTTGGCCATTTTGGAGCTAATCAAACACCCTCCATGAGATTTAAATAAATATCTTAATAATTCAAAGGTGAATTTAGGGAATATTTGAAGTGTTAGAGGTAATTTAGGAAGATTTAGGAAATGTTTTCTCATTCAAGGAAAATTTGGTTAATAGCGGGTTTTCTAGGTGTAGGGAACAAACACTCTAATAGTGAAACATGGTTTCTCTGGATGATTATAGGAGCTCCATAAGTATTTATGAGGAAAAAAATATGCTTTGGAAATCTATGTTAATCATCTAAATGTTAAATATATCCATTTTTCTCTAAGGCTTGAAGGGTTCATGAAGAATTTTAAAATAGTGCAGTTGCCCTTTTTGGTTCTAAAAAAACATGGGCCTAAATTTTTATGTTCAGGAAGATTCAAGTCTTGAAAATTATTCCATTGATCTTAGAATGTGTTGTTCTATTGATATTAGGATGTTTCCACTTATGTCCAGGTAATTGAGTGAAATGTGATACTCAAGGACTAAGTTGATGATCTCCATATCTTGACTCTACCATTATGTCCAAGCCTTCTTCAAAGAACAAGCCTGGATGAGCTTGTCCAAGTTACCAAGGCATCCAAGACCATCATATATGAAGGAATGAAAAATCCTATAAGAATAATTTTACACACACACATATTAAAACTTTATTTTATTTGTTCCTCTCTACTAAAGGTTTAAAAACCACTCTCATCATAAAAAATCACTTTCTACATGGGAACACCAAAAATTCTCACAATACATTTCTAGGACTAAGCCTTATGGTAGAAAAAATATTCAAATATGGTTTTTATTAGTTTTCAAACATTCACACATGTCTCGGATCTGGAAGAACCGATTTTTTTGAGACAATAATGGATCATCTCCAAGTTGTGGGACCTTGCGCACTTAAGATGGATCTCTAAAGGAGTTCGGTTCCTTTACCTATTTCTACTACTACTACTACTCCTAATGTTGAAAGGGAAAACTAAGCTAAAAATTCCAAAGAACCAGGGATAGAAGGATAACAAAAAGGAAAACTAAACTAAGGGAGGTGATAGCACTAGAAAAAGTGGGATGAAAACAATCTTCTCTTAATGAAAATGAAGGAGAAAGCATGAGGAAAGGCTAGGAACATGTAGCACAAACCCACAAGAATTTACACCATTGATTTCATGAAATAAAACCAAAAATGGAAATGCAAGGAACTTAAAATGACACAAAGAAACACCGATTTAAAAAAAGAGGCAAGAAATAAGAAAGAAAACACGTTAAGGCCAAATATAGCCACACAATGATGCTTTTATTGCTTCCGGATGTGCACAATCGTTACAATTGTGTTTCAAGGCCGATATTCACATGTACAAGCTAGATCCGCAGGTCTCAACTCAAAATACAAAGATATATGATCCCTAGCAAACACTAAAGGATGCAAAATGTCCAACCCTTTACAATGAGCCAAGATCTTACATTTATAGATGAAATTGATGAGGGAAAAGAGGAGAAGGAGGGAAATCTAATTTGAAAACTCAACCACCAGCCATTAATGCTTGAAAATCCACCTACAATCTATCAAGTTTGGTTCTCCATGTCTGTTTGGCATGTTGGAGAAGGAAGGAAGGTAGATTGGATCAAATATAGGTGGTTGAAGCAATTGGATCACATATTAATGGCATGAAAGATATTTTCCAGCTCCTCACCTACCAAATCCCACTAAAATTTGAATTTGAATGGCTTAACATATACCCCACATCGAAGATTTCCAAAAAAATGAATGTGCAAGGATCTCGAGCATTGGAATAGAAGTTATGATTGTCAAAGGATCTGTAATGCTAATGGGCACACAAGAAACATGGCGCGCGTGGATTGGGCCAAGAAATGGCCAACTATTGATTTATTTTTTCATTGCTGCCACATGTCACACACTGGTTTGTTGCAAGGATTAGGTGCCTTAATGCAATGCTTTGATTTTTTTCATGTAACACACTCAAAGTATGACACATGCCACATGGCATATGTAACATCCTCATTTTAGACAATAGAACAAGTCAATTTTTTTTTTTTTTTTTTGATAAATGCTTCCTGGTTCTAAATACATAATTTAGAACTCACAAATCAAATAACCATTCATATAACACATAACCATATGCAGCTGTAATGACTCGGAGTACCTCCGATCTATTCATTCCATGACTCGGTAATCTACCGATCTATTCATGAGTAATAAGAGTTGGCATTTTTATTTAACACATCACTCTTGCGGTTCTCTTCCCTATTCTGGGGATTCAGAATGCTCTGTCAAGGAACCTAATGAATAATCATTACCATTATTCATCGGCATCTCATCCCTTAGACCGGGTGACTCAGACAACGCAATCAAGACTTGCAATACTTTGGCCAAAGATTTGAAACATACTGTTTATGTCTCGTATTCCTTAACGGCAAACTCGTCAATCTAGAATACATCCTCCACCCCATTCCTATGTTATGTAGAATGTCTTATACCGACTTCTGTCAGTCCCTATTATCCCAAGTTAATCACTCGGGAACGGATTAGTAAGGTGACAATGTTATATGGATGCTCCCGAGGACTAGGGATAAGATGACATACTGGGTCAATCCTAATTAAACCAGTGTGTCAAGATACCCCGAGTCTCCTAGGCAGCCATATAACGTGACCACATTCCTAATCGGTCCCTGAGTAACTCGTTCGAGATCAAGATGTAAATCTTAGTGATCAATGCAAAGGGTGTCGTCATAAGTCACCTGCATTGTTGTAACTTTGAGAAGATCCTAATCTTCTCGAAGGTACAACAACCTGCGATTGACTTGTACCATTAACCTTTAAATCCACCTCGAAAAGATCTACTTATTAATAAGTGTTATGCACACTAAGTTTAAATTACATTAAAGACGTTTCCCTTAAGGTTAGCCTTTCCCGATCCCTGGATTCCTCATCTTAGAATGACCCTTCTCAATAAAACTCTTTACACAGAGAAGTTATTAAGGCCAAGGTCTCATCAAGGAGTTCATAGAATATACATAATTCTAAAACAACGGAATTGGACAATATCTCATAAACTTCACATGAGATTGCCATCTGAACCCCATTAGGTTTATATCAGTTCTCATAACTGAATTTATATCATACTTATTAGTATCAAGATATAAATGATTCAGAATCCAATTAAATGTTGTCCTATCATAATCAGGACTAGGGATTAATAATTTAATTCAGTTTGTTTAGCGTTCTGCTTAGGTATATTTTAACCCTATCTTCCAAAAAGACAGTTACCTAAATTTCAATTTAGCTTCTGATAGAACATACTGGAACTGCTAAACAATCATAAGAATTCAATCACATATTCTTGTAAAGCTTACATTGATAATCACCAAAGTCTCCAAATTATATAATAATAACAATGCTCTTTAGATCATTTGAACCGAAGAAGGTCAAACTATCAAGATAAGAATACAAACACATAAGTAACAATATCAATTTCCATTCCTTTCAGAACTAATCAAATACATTTTATGCATTCAGCATACTTCATACATTACTCAACGGCAAAAAGGAACATCTTTCCTCATATAGTACATTTAGAAATTCAAGCTGTAATTCTACTTAAAATCAAATTTAAACAATCTGATCATCCTATCAGATTTGCGTGCTTTTACCATTTAGGGCATCCATCTGCAAAATTGTCAACATGGGTCAGTTCGATGAACTGAGCATGATAAGCACTAACTCTTAAAACAATTACAATCCACCAATCAAGCTTCCATTAAAAACCTGTTTAAATGAGATTCATCCAACAAGTATACATGATTCGGACTATACATTAGTAATACATCCTGCCTATAACGTGTAATACAATCTTTCGTTCCGAGAATAGTCCTAGACACTTCTCAAATATTTTGTTGAAATATTAGGAATCTATAAGAACGAAAATATCCAAAACAACTAACCATTTTAAATCCAAGATCAGCAAACATCCTACAGATCATTACATTCAACAGAAAAGGGAATATCATAACAAGCATGATTCCAACCATAAGTTAAAACAGTTCCAATGGTTAGATAAAATATCGACATATATTACCATAACGGAAGAGAAAGAAACAAGTCATTCATATTTCTCTTCACACAAGCTCATATTTATCTCACGTCTCCTTGAAAGGAGAACATTCACCTTAAAAACATACGAACATACCTATCGAGCCACAAAAGGACCATCATTTTGTTAAAATCAATTATAACAAAATTCCAAAGAACATATTAGTAGTGCAGCAGCCTCTTACGCAAAAACAGATGAATGTCTACCAACAGTTACTCATGACCTTCCACGTGAAGTGTCAACAAGAAGAAATTCAATGCCATCGCCTCTGCCGAGGTGAAGTCGCAGTTCCTTAGTTCGATGAGCTTGAGCTTGAGACTATATATATATATATATATATATATATATATATATATAAATAAATCAGACGAGGCCACCAAAAGCACCAAAGTTCCATTTAAGTTTAAAATATAACATTACAGTATAGTAGCTCTCATGCCAAACAGTGGAGACTAACTACCAAACAGACTCTGTATGACCTCCCACAAGAAGCGACAGACAAGAAGATGATCACTGCTATTTAAAGAAGTCCAACAAAGCCAAAACATTACATGTTCATAATCAGGCTTATACAGAAGCAGTGACACTGATTACCTATCAAGGATTTAAAACTAAATCCGAATAACAATATTTACAATAAAGCTTTTTACAGAAGCTGATATACTAGATATCTTTCTATACTCGAGGAACCCAACAGTGTCGAAAACAACAGTAAACCAAACAGGCTTAATTTGAGGCAATTACACTGTTTATTTATCAAGAATTCAACTGAGTCTAAACAACAGTATACAAGATAAATAATAGTTAATGATTCCATCCGCGCCAACAATGGCAAGCATGCAAAATCAGGCTTAAACAAAAGCTAACTACAGATTTCACAACAAGAAAACCAACTGAGCCTCATCAATATTTTTCACACAAGTTGCACAGAAGGGAAACGTAAAAATACACCCAAAGAGTCTGTACCAAAAATTCCTTGCAACACGAAGGTATTCTTTACAAAATAACAGAAGTCTCATTACCTGTTACTCCTTCAAGACTCAGACAAATCAATTTAACAAAATTCAAATATATAAAGCTCCCACAGTGGTCCAAAATATACGAATCATTCAATGGACTCTACAGAATCGTTTCATATAATAAATACATATATCCTTATTGCATACTGACGACGGGTTGAATCCCATAACCTCAACGCAAGGGAAAAACAACTTCAACAAGGTTACAATGAAATACTGAAACACAACAAGTTATCTATTCTCAAATAACTTAAATTTCATACGAAACCAAACAAGAATCAATAACCACCATCAATAATAACCACGACAGAGCTTACAAAAAGTTCAATTTAAACTGAACAATCAAACAAATGTCCAACAGTACCCCTTCCGACGAGTATCCACAACAAGCATCGACGATAAGCATCAACAACAAGCATCGACTACGAGTATAAATCAACAAGCATCACAGTAGCCTGTACCCATCACGAGAACAATTCATGGGTTCTCACAGAGCAGGCCTAGCATACATTCTTTTCATATATTTCACAAACTTAAAGCCGGAATGCAAAACACAAGAAATATAGCAACAGTTCGAAATACAATAAACACCCATCAAGGGTTAAATTGAAAAACCGAACCAGCATGAAGATACAGTGCCAAAAATCACACAAGACTATCATAGAAACCAACCAATTCCAAAAATCATCTGAACAGAGTTGTTCTAATGAAATCACTTGAAAGACAGCAAGATTTTTAAAGGTTAGGGCCTAACATGCCTGGATATTTGCTCAAAATTCCGAAGCAGACCACTGAAAGAGCTCGAACCTTCTCTTCCTTTTCCAAGTTAGAGCCACCAACAAAATTTTGCTATTTCCATGACTTATATATTTTCCTTGCCAGAGGAAAGAGCGAGTTACGCTCATACTTGCCATGCAACACCAAGAAGACTGGTGCGAATAACCAGTGAACAGACAGAAGGAAAACTGGAGCACATGCAAAACTAAACAAACCATTAACTTTCCATTTTGCATGCCTTCTCGCGAAATCCGAGCTCGATTACCGAGTTCATTAATGGCATTTACTCCCATTTTCCCGCTCAAACTCCACTGCCACCGACCGCCATAGTTGGCGATAGACAAATGAAATTCCAAGACCATTTCCAATTTTGGCGACCTGCCACGTCGGCTCAAGTTAGCCGTTATAAAACCTCCACCAAATTACCTGTCTTTCATACTTATCCACGCATTTATTAACATAGAAACTGCCGCCCATGGTTCGCACCCCTCCATAGGTCCCCTTTATACTTGCTCATTAGTTAGGTTAGTAACTTAGGTTAGGATTTAGGATAACACCTAGTCTAACCTCTTAGAACATAGATACTAACTTAGTACATTAGTTCTTAGCCTAGGTCTAGGTTAGATTAACACTAATCTAACCCCTAGGTTAAGTTTAGTTTTAGGTTACTAACATTAATAATTCCAGTTAGGTCTAACATTTCATATGCTCAGAAAAAGACCTACAACATGCATTCTCGAACAGGGTTCACTCCTGTACTGCCATTAGGCTACAAAATTACATGTAACTGAATTATTACCTGGTCCATGATCAAGACCTTCCAGATATACTTCGATATCGGGAACCAATCCATTTCACATGATCAACCTGAGTTATACTCTCCGGACTAGCTTACTCAATGCATCCAGACCTTGCAACCTGTTCAAGGTCTGTAATTTTAATTCATCACGAACAAACTTAAAGCAATACTTGGATCAATTCCACTGATCCAAGGCTAGGTCTTATAGATGGATAACTCCATAATTCATTCCGAGATCAGATTAAACTCAGGTGTGAAATGAAAGAAATAAAAGAGTCCAATCATATCCCGACTCAGTCAAAGATCTGCAATCTGCAAAGAAGATACAGTACATATCAAGCATGACTTCTCAATCAAGGAACACATCCTTTTTACAAAGAAATCACATATCAACACTTGTATGCTCAGGAGGAAGTAACAACAGTTCAGGGTGTTACATGCTTCCCTCCTAAAAAGATTCATCATCCCGATGATTACATATTCAATTAACCTTCAGGTCAACCAATTCATTAGTTCACAAATCAATGCGACTATTTTCCAACTTGAATAGTTCCAGAAATCAATGTCACAACATCTTTTATTCAGCTTGAATAATGTTTTCCTTCATCGGCTTTCATAAATACTTAAAAAAATAAGTTCATAAAAGAATGTTTTGTCAATGATTTCATTCTCGTTGAAAAGGAAAAGGAAAAGCAATTTTCATCTCTTCCATATTTTCCCAAGTTGCACTTTCTTCGTTAAACTGGTCCCACTGGACCTTACATTGTTGTATTTCATGATTTCTTAAATGCAATTGGCGAGTTTCCAGCACTCGTGTGGGTTTAACCACGATTATTCCTGGGTCTTGGACCTACAAGGAATTCCAATTTAAAACATGTGACAGATCTGAAACATATTTCTTAAGCAAAGAAATATGGAAAACATCATGCATGCAAGATAAAGCAGGTGGTAATGCTAAACGATAAGCTACAGGATTGATTATTTCGACAATTTTGAAAGGTCCCACGAATCGAGGTGACAACTTGGCAGCCTTGCCAAAAGTTATAGAACTCTTTCTAGGTTTAACACGAAGAAAAACCTTCTCACCAAGCTCAAACCTTCTATCAACCCGCTTAAGGTCAGCATAGCTCTTCTGCCTATCTGCTGCCTCCTTTAATCGTTCACGAATCAACTTAACTTGCTGTTCCATTTCTGTGAGAATCTCTGGTCCAATTACCACTCTATCCTCAACACTATCCCAACTAACAGGAGTTCTGCACTTTCTTCCATAAAGTGCTTCAAATGGTGCCATTTTAAGAGATGAGTGATAAGTGTTGTTGTATGCAAACTCAACTAATGGAAGATACTCTTCCCATTTATACTATTGATCCATGCAATACATTCGCAACATGTCCTCCAACACTTGATTTACCCTCTCAGTTTGTCCATCCGTTTCCGGATGATATGCAGAACTGAAGTTTAGTTTCGTTCCAAGAGCTGCGTTAAGCGTTTGCCAAAACCTTGACGTCATTCTAGGATCCTTGTCAGATATAATCAATTCTGGTACACCATGTAACCTGAAAATTTTGTGTACGAATCTTTTGGCCAGCACTGGTGAATCATCCTTTAGATTTCCAGCGATGAAATGAGCTACCTTAGTCAGTTTATCTACAACTACCAGGATAACATCATGTTTATTCCTGGACATGGGTAATCCTTGTACAAAATCCATGGTTATTACTTGCCATTTGTACTGCGGTATGCTATGAGGATATAATGATCCAAAGAAGGTGCATATGTTTTGCCTTAACCCGCTGACACTCCAAACAATGGGTCACAAAATTTATGACATCCTTTTTCATACCTTTCCAAAAGTATTGTTGTTTCAGATCAGCAAGCATCTTTGTGATACCCGGGTGTCCAGAGAAAGGTGAATTATGAAATTCCACTAACAACTTCTTCCTCAAGTCGTTCAACATAGGTACATACACCCTGTTTTCATAACGCAAGATTCCTTCATTATCAAAATGAAAACCCTTATACCTTTCATCATTAGGTTCTGCAGCAAGCGCTGCTTTTACTTGCTGAAAGTAATTATCAGATTCTGAGGCACTCTTTACCTCCTCCTTGAACTGAGTTCTTAATGTTATAAGAGCAGAAATGTGCCTCCTACGACTTAGAGCATCAGCTACTCTATTCTCCTTCCCTTTGATATAGCTAATATCAAAATCATATTGTGATAAAAATTCTAACCACCTTCTCTGTCTGGCATTCAGATTAGGCTGAGTAAAAATATATTTCAGTCCTAAGTGATCAGTTTTCAACTCAAAAGGTTTCCCAAGTAAGTAGTGTCTCCAAACTTGAAGCGCATGAACAATGGTAGCAAGCTCCAAATCATGGGGGCATAATTCAGCTTATGTAACTTGATTTTTCTACTTTCATATGCAATGATGACTTGATCATTTTGTAGCAAAACACCTCGAGGCCTTCCCCAGAAGCATCCATTACAACCGTAAAACTCCCATTAGGTCTTGTCACCACTAAAATAGGTGCAGTAAGTCAACCTGGTCTTTCAGGACTTTTTGAAAGCCACTTCGCACTTGTCGCTCCATATGAATTTCTTATCCTTCTTTAATCCTTAATTGATGATAACCAGATCGAAGGTCTATCTTAGAATAAACCGCTGCTCCACGCATCTGATCAAATAGATCGTCGATCCTTGGAAGTGGATATTGGTTCTTGATTGTTGCTTTGTTCAACATCCGATAATCAATACACAGCCTAAGTGTTCCATCCTTCTTTTTCACAAATATTACAGGCGCACCCCAAGGTGAAACACTTGGTCTAATCAAACCTTTTGTCAAAAGTTCTTGCAACTGTGCCTTAAGCTCGACTAACTCTGTAGTAGTCATCCTGTAAGGCGCTTTGGAAATAGGTTCTGTTCCCGGTTTGATTTCGATGGTGAAGTCAAATTCTCTCTTGGGTGGTAACCCTGGTAATTCTTCAGGAAAAACATCCCTGAAACTTTGTAACAGAGGAAATTGCTTCATGTAATCACCATCTTCTTCTGAAGATTCAGATATCTTTACTACATAAAGGGTACATCCTTTATTCTTAGCCTTTTTAAGCTGCATAGCTGACAGTTTTCTAACTGAAATTTCCCGTTTCACACCTTGAATCTCTGCTATTTCCAGCTGATCATCCAAACATTTTATGTTCTTTTCATAGCAATCTACCTTTGCTTTATGGTCAGCTAACCAATTGACACCGATGACAATGTCATACGATCCCAAAGGTGTAACATAGAGGTCAACTTCCGTGGAAAAGTTAGGTAAGTGAAGGACTGCCCCAAAAAGTCGGATACTCACTTTGTATGAATAGAGTTATTACCATACCTTTGCATACCCAAGATTTATCCATTTTTCCAGCTTTTATTTTAAGTTTAGAAGCAAGTTTATTAGAAATAACACATTCAAAAGTAGCTCTATATCAAAAAGAATAGTGACAGTATGCCAAATAACTTACCAGGAACTTCTATAAGTGTTACTTGCATTTCAGCTTGCTTATGCGCTCTGCAAAGCATGTATCTTATCTTCATTGATTACGATCATCCTTCTTCAAAGGGAACTGATTTGCATAGTGGTCTTTGCCACAATTGTAGCAGCCTCCTACAGGTCCCTTTTTAGGCTCAAAATTGCCTCCACCTTGTAATTGTCACGTTGTCCTCCATGGGGCTTCGCCATTGTTATAATTTTTAGCAAAATTATCCCTTACATTTCCAGCAAGCTTATTTACTACTGCTTTATTACTGTTATCTCCTGGAAACTTATTCTTGTTTCCTAACTTTTTCCATGGTCCTTTTCTGGGTGCAAGAGAGGTTGAAGAAGGATTTGCAGTCTTCTTCCGCACTTCCTCTTTATGAGCAGAAATAGCCTTTAATTTCTGTTCTTGCCTTATGGCCTTTTCAACAACTCCTTCCATAGTGGTTGGACTATGAACATCGACCTGTCCCCCTATCACGGGATTCAATCCCATGATGAATTTCCATATTCGAACTTCTTGTCGGTTTGATACTGCGGTACATACTTGAGGAGTTTTGTAAACCGCTCCCGTAATCGATGGCCACCGTTAGCTTCCCTTGAGCTAAGTTCTGAAATTTTGTCATTTTTCGATCATAGAAAAGATGTGGCAGCCAAGCGTGCCTAAAATAGCCTTTAAATTGATCCCAAGTAATATTGGTCTCATCAATGTTTAGTTCACTTTACGGCTATCCCACCACGAAGATGCTTCGTGGGAAAGCCGATAGGCTCCCAAATAGATTTGGTTTCCTCCGAGAAGTTCCTTATTGCAAAGTACTTCTCCATTTCACGAGCGATTCTCGCTCCATCTCCTAATGTGGTGCCATCGTACTTAGGTGGACTTATCCTTTTATATCATTAGTGAGTTCTCACGCTAACGGCCTTTTTGTTTTCGGTTGAGCAGGTGTGCATTTACAGCATTAACATCAACACCCATATTGGGGTTGTCCTCAGGAGGTGGCTGATTGTTATTACCAGCTTCTTCATCCTCCTCATTTCCCATCACCTGCTGTTCAAGTACAGCTAAACGATCTCTTGTGTCCAACAGGGCAGCAAGGATCTCATCAAGTTTACGGGTTGTTGCAGCAGCCTCCTTCGGTGGAGCATTATTCGCAACGTTCCCCCTTGTTCTAACCATTTTCTGTTACAAGAAAATTCAGGTTTTTATCAGATTATGGACACAATAGGTCCAAGAGCTGCAACCTTCAGCTCTGATACCAAGATGTAACATCCTCATTTTAGACAATAGAACAAGTCAATTTTTTTTTTTTTTTTGATAAATGCTTCCTGGTTCTAAATACATAATTTAGAACTCACAAATCAAATAACCATTCATATAACAGATAACCATATGCAGCTGTAATGACTCGGAGTACCTCCGATCTATTCATTCCATGACTCGGTAATCTACCGATCTATTCATGAGTAATAAGAGTTGGCATTTTTATTTAACACATCACTCTTGCGGTTCTCTTCCCTATTCTGGGATTCAGAATGCTCTGTCCAAGGAACCTAACTGAATAACTGTTACCATTATTCATCGGCATCTCATCCCTTAGACCAGGTGACTCAGGACAACGCAATCAGCAGCTTGCGATACTTTGGCCAAAGATTTGAAACATACTGCTTATGTCTCGTATTCCTTAACGGCATACTCGTCAATCTGGAATACATCCTTCACCCCATTCCTATGTTATGTAGAATGTCTTATACCGACTTCTGTCAGTCCCTATTATCCCAAGTTAATCACTCGGGAACGGATTAGTAAGGTGACAACGTTATATGGATGCTCCCGAGGACTAGGGATAAGATGACATACTGGGTCAATCCTAATTAAACCAGTGTGTCAAGATACCCCGAGTCTCCTAGGCAGCCATATAACGTGACCACATTCCTAATCGGTCCCTGAGTAACTCGTTCGAGATCAAGATGTAAATCTTAGCGATCAATGCAAAGGGTGTCGTCATAAGTCACCTGCATTGTTGTAACTTTGAGAAGATCCTAATCTTCTCGGAGGTACAACCCTGCAGTTGACTTGTGCCGTCAACCTTTAAATCCACCTCGAAAAGATCTACTTATTAATAAGTGTTATGCACACTAAGTTTAAATTACATTAAAGACGTTCCCCTAAGGTTAGCCTTTCCCGATCCCTGGATTCCTCATCCTAGGATGACCTTTCTCAATAAAACCCATTACACAGAGGAGTTATTAAGGCCAAGGTCTCATCAAGGAGTTCATAGAATATACATAATTCTAAAACAACGGAATTGGACAATATCTCATAAACTTCACATGAGATTGCCATCTGAACCCCATTAGGTTTATATCAGTTCTCATAACTGAATTTATATCATACTTATTAGTATCAAGATATAAATGATTCAGAATCCAATTAAATGTTGTCCTGTCATAATCAGGACTAGGGATTAATAATTTAATTCAGTTTGTTTAGCGTTCTGCTTAGGTATATTTTAACCCTATCTTCCAAAAAGACAGTTACCTAAATTTCAATTTAGCTTCTGATAGAACATACTGGAACTGCTAAACAATCATAAGAATTCAATCACATATTCTTGTAAAGCTTACATTGATAATCACCAAAGTCTCCAAATTATATAATAATAACAATGCTCTTTAGATCATTTGAACCGAAGAAGGTCAAACTATCAAGATAAGAATACAAACACATAAGTAACAATATCAATTTCCATTCCTTTCAGAACTAATCAAATACATTTTATGCATTCAGCATACTTCATACATTACTCAACGGCAAAAAGGAACATCTTTCCTCATATAGTACATTTAGAAATTCAAGCTGTAATTCTACTTAAAATCAAATTTAAACAATCTGATCATCCTATCAGATCTGCGTGCTTTTACCATTTACGGCATCCATCTGCAAAATTGTCAACATGGGTCAGTTCGATGAACTGAGCATGATAAGCACTAACTCTTAAAACAATTGCAATCCACCAACTGTTTCCATTAAACAACCTGTTTAAATGAGATTCATCCAACAAGTATACATGATTCAGACTATACATTAGTAATACATCCTGTCTATAACGTGTAATACAATCTTTCGTTCAGAATAGTCCTAGACACTTCTCAAATATTTTGTCAAAATATTAGGAATCTAGAAGAACGAAAGTATCCAAAACAACTAACCATTTTAAATCCAAGATCAGCAAACATCCTACAGATCATTACATTCAACAGAAAAGGGAATATCATAACAAGCATGATTCCAACCATATGTTAAAAACAGTTCCAATGGTTAGATAAAATATCGACATATATTACCATAACGGAAGAGAAAGAAACAAGTCATTCATATTTCTCTTCACACAAGCTCATGACTGTACCGTCTCCTTGAAAGGAGAACATTCACCTTAAAAACATACGAACATACCTATCGAGCCACAAAAAGGACCATCATTTTGTTAAAATCAATTATAACAAAATTCCAGTAACATATTAGTAGTGCAGCAGCTCTTACGCAAAAACAGATGAATGTCTACCAACAGGTTACTCATGACCTTCCACGTGAAGCGTCAACAAGAAGAAATTCAATGCCATCGTCTGTCGAGGTGAAGTCGACAGTTCCTTAGTTCAGTCGAGCTTGAGACTAGATATATATATATATATATATATATATATATATATATATATATATAAATAAATCAGACGAGGCCACCAAAAGCACCAAAGTTCCATTTAAGTTTAAAATATAACATTACAGTATAGTAGCTCTCATGCCAAACAGTGGAGACTAACTACCAAACAGACTCTGTATGACCTCCCACAAGAAGCGACAGACAAGAAGATGATCACTGCTATTTAAAGAAGTCCAACAAAGCCAAAACATTACATGTTCATAATCAGGCTTATACAGAAGCAGTGACACTGATTACCTATCAAGGATTTAAAACTAAATCCGAATAACAATATTTACAATAAAGCTTTTTACAAAAGCCGATATACTAGATATCTTTCTATACTCGAGGAACCCAACAGTGTCGAAAACAACAGTAAACCAAACAGGCTTAATTTGAGGCAATTACACTGTTTATTTATCAAGAATTCAACTGAGTCTAAACAACAGTATACAAGATAAATAATAGTTAATGATTCCATCCGCGCCAACAATGGCAAGCATGCAAAATCAGGCTTAAACTAAAGCTAACTACAGATTTCACAACAAGAAAACCAACTAAGCCTCATCAATATTTTTCGCACAAGTTGCATAGAAGGGAAACGTAAAAATACACCCAAAGAGTCTGTACCAAAAATTCCTTGCAACACGAAGGTATTCTTTACAAAATAACTGAAGTCTCATTACCTGTTACTCCTTCAAGACTCAGACAAATCAATTTAACAAAATTCAAATATATAAAGCTCCCACAGTGGTCCAAAATATACGAATCATTCAATGGACTCTACAGAATCGTTTCATATAATAAATACATATATCCATATTGCATGATAATCGATCGACGTGGGTTGAATCCCATAACCTCAACGCAAGGGAAAAACAACTTCAACAAGGTTACAATGAAATACTGAAACACAACAAGTTATCTATTCTCAAATAACTTAAATTTCATACGAAACCAAACAAGAATCAATAACCACCATCAATAATAACCATGACAGAGCTTACAAAAAGTTCAATTTAAACTGAACAATCAAACAAATGTCCAGCAGTATCCCTTCCGACGAGTATCCACAACAAGCATCGATGACAAGCATCAACAACAAGCATCGACTACGAGTATAAATCAACAAGCATCACAGTAGCCTGTACCCATCACGAGAACAATTCATGGGTTCTCACAGAGCAGGCCTAGCATACATTCTTTTCATATATTTCACAAACTTAAAGCCGGAATGCAAAACACAAGAAATATAGCAATTGATTGAAATACAATAAACACCCATCAAGGGTTAAATTGAAAACCGAACCAACATGAAGATACAAAGATGCAAAAATCACACAAGACTATCATAGAAACCAACCAATTCCAAAAATCATCTAACGAAGCGAGTTGTTCTAATGAAATCACTTGAAAGATAGCAAGATTTTTAAAGGTTAGGGCCTTACATGCCTGGATATTTGCTCAAAATTCCGAAGCAGACCACTGAAAGAGCTCGAACCTTCTCTTCCTTTTCCAAGTTAGAGCCGCCAACAAAGTTTTGCTATTTCCATGACTTATATATTTTCCTTGCCAGAGGAAAGAGCGAGTTACGCTCATACTTGCCATGCAACACCAAGAAGACTGGTGCGAATAACCAGTGAATAGACAGAAGGAAAACCGGAGCGCATGCAAAACTAAACAAACCATTAACTTTCCATTTTGCATGCCTTCTCGCGGAATCCGAGCTCGATTACCGAGTTCATTAATGGCATTTACTCCCATTTTCCCGCTCAAACTCCACTGCCACCGACCGCCATAGTTGGCGATAGACAAATGAAATTCCAAGACCATTTCCAATTTTGGCGACCTGCCACGTCGGCTCAAGTTAGCCGTTATAAAACCTCCACCAAATTACCTGTCTTTCATACTTATCCATGCATTTATTAACATAGAAACTGCCGCCCATGGTTCGCACCCCTCCATAGGTCCCCTTTATACTTGCTCATTAGTTAGGTTAGTAACTTAGGTTAGGATTTAGGATAACACCTAGTCTAACCTCTTAGAACATAGATACTAACTTAGTACATTAGTTCTTAGCCTAGGTCTAGGTTAGATTAACACTAATCTAACCCCTAGGTTAAGTTTAGTTTTAGGTTACTAACATTAATAATTCCAGTTAGGTCTAACATTTCATATGCTCAGAAAAAGACCTACAACATGCATTCTCGAACAGGGTTCACTCCTGTACTGCCATTAGGCTACAAAATTACATGTAACTGAATTATTACCTGGTCCATGATCAAGACCTTCTAGATATACTTCGATATCGGGAACCAATCCATTTCACACGATCAACCTGAGTTATACTCCGGACTAGCTTACTCAATGCATCCAGACCTTGCAACCTGTTCAAGGTCTGTAATTTTAATTCATCACGAACAAACTTAAAGCAATACTTGGATCAATTCCACTGATCCAAGGCTAGGTCTTATAGATGGATAACTCCATAATTCATTCCGAGATCAGATTAAACTCAGGTGTGAAATGAAAGAAATAAAAGAGTCCAATCATATCCCGACTCAGTCAAAGATCTACAATCTGCAAAGAAGATACAGTACATATCAAGCATGACTTCTCAATCAAGGAACACATCCTTGTTACAAAGAAATCACATATCAACACTTGTATGCTCAGGAGGAAGTAAATACAACAATTCGAGGTGTTACAGCATAGTAAGAGCACGTTAGAGAAAAGGCACAAGGTAGGCATGTAGAGGAATGAGGCATGGAAAGAAATCGAGGAGGATGGGTGCACAAAATTGATTCATACATGGGATGAAATGGGAGAAATACCCAAGGAATTAATGTATGGAAGATGTGTAATCATTACAAAATTATGTGTGGGGTGTGCAAGAGTGTCAAGGACTTAGCTGATTTTGGAAGTAAGTACAAGGCGTGCACGTAGGATCCATAAACTAGTATGAGAGGAAGGAAAATACATAGAGGGTGTGAGTGAGGGAAAATGGTACAAAGAGGAAAAGGGGAAATGGAAGGAAGGAAGGCATGAATTAGATCACGCAAGGTGTGTGAGGAATCGTAGCTAAGGAGATGTGGTAGGGATATTATTAAAGTCTCGCATAACCCTACAATGAAGATCTCAGAGCCATAATATGAACACAAGTTGTTCAAATAACTAGGATATTTATTTGGATAACATTTTTGGTGACTTTTGGGGCCATATTCCTACTAGATGAAGAATATCAGTAGCATGTAGCATATATTGGGCATGGAATCTGCTATATATATGGATTTTTGATTTGCAATCTTAAAGAACCACCCTTGAAGTCTCTTGATGAAACCTTTGTGAATTATGTTTTGAATCCTAAAAATATTGTTGAAAAGATGTTGGAAGATAACCAACATCCTAGAAGCAAAATAAGATCACGTGCAAGAGGCACACGAGAAGGAAGAAGCGTGTACAAAAAAAACAATGTGTGAATAGCACACCTGGAGGAATTGAAACTACTCTAATATTTACAAAGTGATGTTGCAAATTAAATGGAAGGGTTTGAGATATATTCCATTGACTAGGATTTGAAATGTGCCTCCATCAAGATGAGACAACTCAAAAGAGCTATCCTCCTTACATGAACTGATAATATATAGACCACTCCAAAGTGCATCAAACTTTGAATGGCATCCTATTTTAGCTCTATCAGCATCCCATTGCAAGACCAGTCCCCAACTTTTAAATTTTGAGGCCTATCCTTTCTTTCAAACCACTTTTTTGTTGATTTTTGATGTTTTTCTATCTTGATCATGGCAGAGTTCCTTGATTCTTCAAGTTCAACCAGCTCTTCCATTCTGATTTATCATTGTTTCATGCCTTCCAATTCCATCTATTGAGAAAATGACAATGAATTTAACTCCAGTTTCATAAGAAAGGTGGCCTCCTTGTCATATACAAGCTTATAAGGTGAAGTTCTTATTGCCTTTTTCACTTTGATTTTGTCTCTCACAAAAATGCACGTAAGACTTTTATATCCCATTGTCTTGTTTGTTCGAGATCATGCTCATGTTTTTTTGACTCTGTCAATCCATTACCTTGTGGGTAATAGTTGGAAGAAGTCTTCAAGTATGTTCCAAGGATTAGCACCCAATCAGTGATTCTAGTACCAAGGAAGCCTTTTGTATTATCTGAGATAATGGTTTGAGGAATGCCAAACCTTGTGACTATGCCCTCAAGAAAGTCCAAGATGATTGAATCGATTGACTCCTTAAGTGTGATAGCTTTTGTCAATCTTGTGAAGTAATTTATAGCTATTAGAACCTATTTGTGACCAATGCTTGAAGGATGATTGATCATGCCTATGAATTCAAGACCCCATTACATGAAAGGATGATCCACTTGGATTATTCGGAGGGGAAGCACTTCCAATATTTTCTTACCTCGTAAAGAAAACAAACTCTCTACATTTTGTAACCCATTTGTGCACATATGCAAATAGGATAGGCCAAAACATTCCCGACATCATGATCTTCATTGTTGTAGATTTAGCATAGAAGTTTCCACCAGAGAATCCATTGTGTAATTTTTCTAATACTTTTTTAGTTTACATGCCGTCAATACATCTCATCGGTATGCCATCAAGATTATTTTTGAAGAGAAGACCATCAATCGAATATATGAGATATATTAAAGCCAAAAATGTCTTCTCATTACCTTGTTTAATCCAGGAGGGTACATGCCCTCAAAAAGGAATGTGATCATCTCCTTCATCTAGTCACACACACTAGGTCTACATTCTATTCAATTTCTACACACGAGAGCACCTCATCTAGAAATAATGAAGTCTCGTGTTCATACTATGCATCCTCAAAGAAGTTTTCTGCAGAGCATGCCACCTCTAATAAACTTTTTCGATTTTATAGTTACATCATACTCCATAATTTTTTTCACCCATCATGTTCTCATTTCATTGATTTTCTCCCATAATGAAGTCTCTCACACTTGCATTCAAAACTAACACCTTGATATGATTAGTGGTGAGCATGCTCTTAAATTTCTTAAGTGTGCACATGATGGCATAGACTGTTTCTCCATGTGACTGTGTCTCAATTCATAATATTTTAGAGTTTGACTTAAGAAAGCCATGGGTTGTTCCATTCCTTGTTCATTTCTTGTGTCATGATAAGAGCAACACTTGTATCATCACTATTAGCATAAAGGATGAAATCCTTTGAGTAAAATGAGTTGATGATTTTTGTCGTGTAAGTAATATCTTTCTTGATCTTGTTAAAGCTATCTTTTCCTTTTTTTTTCCACCTAAAATTTGTATCCTTTTTGAGATTGAGGGTGATGTGCCTTACCATCCTGCAAATTTAGGAATGAAGCGCCTAACAAAGTTGATTTTTCCAAGGAAGGGATGCAAGACCTTTCCCGTACACTAGTAAGGAGAGGTCTAGGATGGCTGAAATGTGCTCACGATCAATTTCGTTGCCATATTTTGAGAGCACATGACCCAATAGATTTCCCTACACCAAAAAAAAATACACTTCTTTGGGTTAAGAGATACCCCAAATTCTCTACATCTCTCAAAGACTTTTCCGTGTACACCATGTGATCCAAACTCTACTTTGAGAAGATTGTAATATTATCTAGGTAAACCAAGATGAACTCATTGATATAACCTTTGAAGGCAATATCCATGGTGTGTTGAAATGTCACTCCTGTGTTTGATAGACCGAAGGGCATATTTTGATATGCATATGTTCCCCACTTGGTTGTAAAAATAGTTTTGTATTGATCCTCTTCCTTGACCGAGATTTTATTAAATCCCAAGTATCCATCCATCATTGATAATCTCTACACGTCAGCCATAGTCGTAGAATCGATCCATAGAAGGCAAAGGATAATGATCCTTTAGAGATGCCTTGTTCAAATATTTGAAACCGGTGAAGAGTTTGATTTCACAATTATTCTTAGGAACTAGAACAAGATTTGTGACCTAGGTAGAGTATTTGATAGGAAAAATATATTTGCCTCAATGAGTTTAGACATTTTTTTCTTCATGAGGGGCTCCATCTTCGAATTAACTAGCTATTTCTTTTGTCTAATTGGCTTGATACTAGGATCAAGGTCAATAGAGTGTTGAGCAATGCTTGGATCAAAACTTTTGATATCTTCATACTCCCATGAAAATATATCATTGTATTCAATTGTGAGTGAGATGAAGGCCTTCTTTTAATCATGTGTGCAAGGTTTTATCGAGAAACAACTCCTTCCCACATGCACAGCTGACTCGGGGAGTAGTCTTCCTACGCGGTGCGCATATTCTTTTCTTCACCCTTGAACTCATCATCGGGATGAATATTTACTCTAATATGACTAAACCTTTAGGCAACTTTATTGTCTTTAGTTGTATCACTTGGTCACCATGCCTATAATTCAAGTCAACTTGTATGCTTAATGAGAACTTGGCTTCAATTTAGATGAACTAGATGATCCACGCATCATTATCAAACACTTCCTAGCTTATGTTGTTGTCTAAAATGGATGTCCTAATCACAATCTTGATGTGCTAAGTGTTACCTTTAACAAAGTACTCAAGCAGGGAGAATTGTGAACCAAGTTTGTCCATCATATCAGCTTCCTTGTTCATCTTTCACCGCACCACCTGTAGAATTAAAGTATCAAATCTCTCAAGGAGATCCCAAAATTTTGTTTTTAAGCTTTGAGAAGATTATTATTTTCATTGCACTTTTTGGTGACATTTTGGATAACCAATTACGTGTTGTCAAAGATCCGCAGCACCTTAATCCTCTTCTTTTCAACAATAAGTAGACCCCGCACCACCACTTCATACTCGCCACATTGTTAGAACATACAAATTTTAACATGTGCATGAAAAATAATTTATCACCCTTAAGGGAAATGAGAAACAGACAGAACCCATTCCATTTCTACTTCTAGATCCATCAAAGTATAACTTCCATAGACCATGGTTCTCTTCACTTTGCTTTAGTGCACGGTAACACAACTTCTTCTTCAAGGATGCAGTAGGTACCAAGCCCAATTTCATAAGCTTCTATATCCTCAGAATATGGATCAAATATATGGTGTCTCTCTGCCCATTCATCCAACACTAAGTCCGAAATAGGAGGTGTGAGAGGATGCTCTTCAGAAACTAAAACTTTTTCTTCTTGGATTAAACAATTGGGTTATAAAGGGATGGGACATATGACTCTACATGATAGGAAAATAGTTTCTCAACTTCTATGGTAAATTGAGTACCATACCTTTTCTTGAGTAACATGTGGGTCCAATCAAAAGATAGATAACCACCCACTTTAGCAAGTAAAATCTCTTGACAAGCAAAGGGAAAACAAAGAGGGTAGATCAATGATTAACACATCTTGAGTTATTTTGAGGCTTGTACATGCATGGATGGTTAACTCAAGATCCTTGATTATTCATAGGGTGGTAATAGTGGAACCATCAAGTTACAAGACTGCTTTTGTCAAGGGGATATACTTTAGACCTAAGACATTAACAACTTTCTAAGGCATAATGAAGTATTAGACTGAGTCAATCGTGTAATTATGGACAAGGTGTTTTCCTATGTTCAAGGACATATAAAAGGGTGGATTTTTAATGACCTTACTTACTTGATTTTCCTCTTCTTAGCATATATTGATAGAAGCGCACGATATTTGAGCTAGAACTTTATGCAACAAAGTATACGAGACGGAATAGTTAAAGCATCCCACATTGTGACATTTATGTTTGTCTTCTTCATCTAGTCCATAATGTTGAATGGGAGGCCAAGGGACTTGTGCATTTGAGGCACAAAAACATCCTTTTCTTATTTTTAGGTGAAAAGGTAGGGGCCTTAGCTAGAATAGAGGTTTGACCTACAAAATGAGGGGAGCCCGTTGTTTCGGGGTGCTTTGTGTTGAGCCTCGTGTGTAGGGACTTGAGAACTTTACTTGTTGGATGCCTTGGTTGCATCTTTCGATTTTGAGGATATGCTTGTGTGGCTGGAATAGAAACATGTGCACCAGATTCAAGCATTCTCTTCTTGTAATTTTTTTCTCCCACAACAGGTGTGTGCTCTACTAGCATTATCTTCAACTTAATTAATTGTGTAGAAGTTGTTGACGCTAAAGAATATAAAGTAATTTTTAGGAGGAGATTCTAGATTTTCTTGGTTCTCGTGCTCACTTGCATTGATATAAGGCTCAATATTAGAAGCATTCTAGATCATATAGGCTTGTGCGCATGTAACATTGGTGCAGTGATATTGACTATGAGTCATATTGCAAGGAAAACACCATTTTGACTCTTGTGCCATATTTTTTCAACTAGAATAAGTTCTTGGCTTGTCTCCTGGGCACTGGAAGAGGTTGTGCAAGAGGAATCACTTGCAAAGGTAAGTGTGCATTAGCATGTCATCTATCATTCTGTTGGTTCTACCCATATCTCTGGTTTCCATACTGATTATCCTAAGGTTGATAATTCTAGTTATGCACCTTATTAGAACTATTCCGAAGGCTTGCGCCTTTTGTTTTTCTAAGGAAATGACCTTATTGGAAAATTTCCTAATTAGGGCCTTCATTTTTTCATCTTCTTTATGTTGTGTAGGAGAGTAGGATATAGATGAAATATATTACATGCTTTGCACTTTGGAACAAGTGTAATATAAGGTCTGGGGGCTGGAGACATTTCTAGAAACAAAGGCACAAGAGGTCTAGGAGCCAATTTACCCACCCGAATGAGACTATTTTTTTCCCTTATGGCAATGTTGTATGTAAAGTGATAGATAGTGTTCTACCTCCCATGGATTGAATCATGACTAAAATTTCACTATTCAAAGCCCTTATATAATATAGGAAATTATGTCGGGTTATAGGCCTTATTACTTGTGGAATTATGTCCCAAGTCTTCGATATCCGATAGTTAAATCGAGTCATCTGCTTTCGGTGGACATGTGCTTCATTGTAGTTAGTTGTTCCACCAAAGATAGGTGATCTAACTTATCTTCAAAGTAGTTACATAGAGTTGTTCCAAGCTCATACCAGGTGGAAATAGATGCAAGTCTCAAGCCATGGTACCATTGGAGAGATTTTCCCTTGAATGAGGATGCAAGTAGCCTAGCTTGCTACATCATCGTGCATGATAAGATAAACATAGCATACATTAGCCACATCTTGAATGTGTTTAATAGGGGTGTCTTGATTTTATCCCATGAAGTATGGAATTCTCTTGAGCATGGTCACTGGTGTATCATGTGTGCATTGAGATTGAGTGGGCTTCCTCTCGTGAAGCTGAAAAAGTTCCTCAGAGGAGGTAGTTACAATGCCATGGTAGGGCCTGTAGGTATATTTTGAGGAGGAGAAGAATGTGCATGGTGTGATAGAGATAGGGATGCATGTATAGGAGCTCTGCTTTATGATTGGTTCTTAGTGAAAGCTGGAGTTACTCGATGGATCCTTCAATTGCACCACTTTGTCTAGTTTTTACTCTTCTCATAAAAGGTGCTCTAGCTATTAAAATAGTATATCTAAGTATTGGGATTCACCAAATGTGTTTGAAATGAGCCTCCAAAGGCTAGAAATTGCTAAGTCACACACCAAACTTAGCAATGTTGAAATCTAAACTTTCACTTTGTTTGTCCCCAGACTGGCGTGCCAAAAATTGTTTGTTGTCAAACGTGCACCTGTGTCTCGGATCTGGAATAACCAAGTTATTTGAGACAACAATGGAACCATCTCTAAGTTGTGGGACCTTGCACGCTTGAGATGAATCTCCACATAAGTTCGATTCCTCTATCTATTTCTATTGTTACTGCTACGCTACTCCTAATGCTGAAAGGGAAAAAATAAGCTAACAATGCCAAGGAACCATGGATAGAAGGATAACAGAGGGAAAACTAAGCTAAGAGAAGTAATAGGACTGAAAAGTGGGATGAACACTATATGTTCTAAGTGAAAAAGAAGGAGAAAGCATGAGGAAGGCTAGTCATGCATAACACAAACCATCAAGCATTTACACCATCGATTCCATGAAACACAACCAAAAAATGGCAATACAACGAACTTAAAATGACACAACAAACACATAATGCAAGCAAAGAAGAAAGAAACAAGAAAGCAAACACATTAAGGCTGAAGATAGCCACAAAATGATGTTTATATTACTTTAAGATATGCATAGTCAATTACAATAGTGTATCGAAGGTTGATATTTACATGCACGAGATAGATCAAGAGGCGTCTGTGACTCAAAATACAAAGATATATGATCCATAGCAAATCGACATGTTGTTCGGTAGCCTAGCTTGATGGTCACACTCATCGATAGATGGGATCCCGTGACCAACATGTTCCACCCGAGCGGGTGAAATGACTATCACCCTAGAGGACGTGTTCTAGATTTTGTGGCTACCCATATTGGGTGCGCGAGATGTATTCTTTAGTGGAGTTGATTGGGATAGTTTTTGGTGAGGGGGTGGCTGATTTGAGATTCAATAGCACTAGTTTGAGCTATAGAGAGATGTACCTAGCCCGTCTGGATGAGACAAGGCTAATGGTTTTGTTGATGGAGGCAAAGTGTATTGCTATGCACTACCAAATGCCGAGGGTGGACGCTTTCCCTAATCACTAATGGGGGTACTCCATGATATGATGGTTCATGAGACATGCTTTGTCTGGGCACCAGTATTCTTGGTGTAGCTATACAGAGAGTTGTGGGTATATGGGCGGTTGCACAGGTTTAGCCTGTGTTGTACATTTATACTATTCTGCTATGCATACGAGCACATAGTGTGCATGCGACCTATATGGATGCCCCAAGTAGATGCATTCCCACATAGATTTGTGTGGGTGGAATATAGGAGATGGGTACCGGTGATAGGAGAGTGGAGATCGGATAGGCCGACACATGATGTGGCCCATTTTTGGCGATTCTTGGAGGGGTTGTCTAGATTGGACATTATCCGGAGGTCATATGTGGGATTCCCAACATATAGGTATATGCATGAGGAGCTAGCTGAGCTCTATCTAGAGAGGTGGATACAGGGTAGTCATTCCGGGGAGGATGAGATGATCCTGGTAGACAGAGTTCAACGGCAGTTCGGGATCTTACAGGACATTCCTCCACCCTTCCCATAGTATCGGAGAGATGACATGGAGAGGCCCTTACCTCTACCATAGCTGAAAGTTCCCATAGGGGAGGAGGAGCAGCCGGTGAATCAGCAGAGATAGATGATGTTGGATGTACGCAGGCAGTGCAGGAAGTGGTGGGTGGCTCAATTATGAGCCATACCACCCAGACCGAGGCAGCTAGACCTAGCTACCATTACAATGTAGAGAGACGCCCTACAAGGAGGTAGCTATGTTGATTACCCATTTGGGTATACCTGTGAGACACAGTTTGGAGGGGTATGAGGAAGAGGTAGCAGAGAGCTACGCATACAATAGGCTATTTTGCATGCCCAGATGGCTAGTGGAGGAGATGGAGATGGAGAGGAGGGGGATGGTTAGGTGGCAGCCTTACAAGCTCAAGTGGCAGGTTTATAGGGCTAGTTGGCCATAGCCAGAGGCATAGGTGGGGCCTTATAGGCCCGATACATGCACAGGGGTATGGGGCACCACCACATGCACCAAGAGCAGGTCCCAGTTCACGGGCGAGTGCAAAGCAGTGCGGGGCCGATACCTATGGGACCACCATAGACCATGCCTATATCCAAGTTATGGGATACCCTAGGTGAGTCAAGATACTATCAGGACCAGCTTATGGTGGTCGGGATAGATTTCATCTCCTATGTCGAGTACAGTGGCACAACAGCATCCAAAGTGAGAGGAAAAGATCCCGCACTCATAGTGTGGAGAGCACAGAGGTCAATGAGCTCTTAGGCCCAATCAAGGAGATGCCACAAGTGCATATCCACCAATGCTAGGTGAGGTGCAGCAAGGACACATGAGGCCAATGATACAGTGACATAGAAATGGAGGACATCCAAAGTGAGATGCCCGATATGCGGTCACCGATTTTGATGTATATTAGTTATTTTTGATATATATGTCAACCTGCATGCTGAAGATAGTTGTATTTTTTATCACATACCGGCCTACGTGCAAAGACAGTGAGGATGTATGAGTGATTTGTATATTTTGAGCATATACCGGCCTATGTGCCAAAGAGATTTTGTATTGATTCATTCTTTTATATATATATATATATATATATATATATGAGACCACTGCGCATGCCAATGACATTTTGTATTGTATATCAGCCTGCGTGCCAACATTTTTGAGATGATGGACATGATGAGATGGGCATGTATATTGAGATACATATTGATTGATTTATATGATGAGATACATGGTATTTTGTGATTTGTTGATGTGTTTATGAGATATTGGTTTATGGCTTGTGTTAGATGAGATATGGATTTGTTACTTTGATGTGGATGGAAATTAGGTGAGTTAGGCATGATGGAGTCAGGTTGGTTTAGGCATGGATCGAGTCAGGTTATAGGCATGGTTGAGTTAGGTTATAGGCATGGATGAGTTAGGTTGGTTAGGCATGGTTGAGTCAGGTTTTGTTAGGCATGGTTGAGTCAGGTTATAGGCATGGATCGAGTTAGGTTGGTTAGGCATGGTTGAGTCGGGTTTTTCTATGCATGGTTGAGTCAGGTTATAGGCATGGATCGAGTTAGGTTGGTTAGGCATGGTTGAGTCAGGTTGGTTAGGCATGGTTGAGTCAAGTTGATTAGGCATGGATATATTGAAAGTAGGTGAAGTTGTGATTCATTATTTTTTGCAATGAATGATACTATGGGTCATATGTGAGATGTGGTATAATCCATGCATAGTGATGATAGAGAATTGGTAAGTGTAATAAATGTTTAAAATATGTAGTAAATTTTTATGTATGTGGCTTAATTTCCAATGTTGTATATAAAAGGGAGACTAAGTGAGATATGGTGTAAATGGTGTGGAACATGGAAGATTAATCGTTTAGGGTAGAGGATGGTTGAGCTAACCTCCAAGGGCCCCATGCCCTCTAAGTGCTGCCTACATAGTCCCGGAAAGAAGGGACCTCGGGCCGATGTAGTTCTACCATAAGCTAGGAAAGAAAACGAGGAGGTGTGAAAATGAGTTGGGCATGTTGTGGGTTTAGGTTTGTTAGGTGTGGGTAGATTGTAGGTAAAATGATGTAGGTGAAAGCGATTATGTCGAAAGAGGAGGATTACCCAAAGGTAAGCGTCGAGGACCAAGTCTGTATAAGGTAATCAAAACGTAAACAAAGATGGTTAAAAGATAAAAGGGGGCAATAAAGCCACCTGATTGGGTAGGATCATACCAAGTAGATCATACCTTAGAGGAGGTGATGAACATAAGACCCTAAATACATTGCACGATGGACTGTTCTATGGTGAAAAGTAGTCACATGATCACCAAATTTCTAAGTTCCAAGAAGTCCCTTGAGGCATTAGGAAATGAGAGTGGGCATGGTTCACAAGGTGAAGAGTAGGTAATTTTTATATGGTATGAGGTAGCATGCACTTCTGAGCAAGAGATCCGAGGTCACAATGGGCAATTCCATGACAAAAAGGTTGAGTGTTTTGACTTATAGTTGAGATATCTTTTGGTCAATGTGGGAAGTCTATATGGGAAAAATTGAACTCCTTAAGGTCTTCGTGAAGCTGATCGATGTGGGAAGCTTTGGTTGCTCTCATTTTTTTTTGAAGAGCTTTACATAGCTGTCCTTCATGGGAGTAGTCTATTTATAGCAATAATTGGTCGAGAGGAAGATGTCCTTTTGAGGGAGTCATCTTTTTATTAGAAGTTTGACTCAAGGAGTTTAGTCCCATTGTGAGGTCTTTACTGATTATAGACAAGAACAATGTGATAGATAGGACTCTTGTTCAAAGGGCAAGGTGAAATGACCATGGGATCTCATCTAAAGGTAGACAAAAATTATCCATGAGAATCATGCTATGTGTAGTGCCGTGGTACACATATTTAAGAGAAGATAACAAGGGACAGGTACTCACATGATTCGTGTTTAATCATTAGGGAGGTGTATGGAGTGAATGACACTCAAGGGACGAGCATGGGAAGAGACAAAGGGTGAGGTAGGATAATGAGTCAACAATAGAATGGTCGAAGATGCAAGGCGTTAAGGGGCTCAGGTTCAGGTTTACCCTCAAGAGAAGATAAATGATAAGCACCTGATCCATAGGTATGAGTCACGATGTATGGTCCAAGCCAATTAGGAGAAAATTTACCTCGTTTACTTTTTTCTACTTTGGTTACGTGTTGATTTTCTTTCATGACAAGGTCACTGACTTGGAAGGTTCATTCATGAACACATTTTTCATAGGCATGTTTGATACGTTGTTGGTAAACTTGAAGGTGATCCAGAGCATTAAGACAACATTCATCTAATAACTCTAGCTGTGTTAAACAATCCTAACAAAATTCATCATCAGTGAGCATGTCATGGAGAGAAATACAGAGTGAGGGGATCTAGAATTCGAGAGAGGCGAAACAGCCTTTGTACCATAGACCGAGAAAAGGGTGTGGCCGTAGTGTAAGTACGAATACTAGTGTGGTATGCCCATAGGGTAAAAGGAATGTGTGTATGCCAATCCTTCCCAATATTGTCAACCACTTTCATGAGAATTTTGTTGAGGGTTTTGTTAGGGGATTTGGCTTGGCCATTGGTTTGTGGGTATTAGGGTGATGACAAACTAAGTGAATGCCGAAGGCGTCGCAAATTTTTTGCAATGTTTTGTTTTTGAATTGTTTTCAATTATCAGTGATGAGGAAATGAGGAACACCAAAGTGACAAAGTATATGGTGGTTAATGAACTCACATATTTTATCGATTTCATGGAAATGAGTGGTATGTCTTCCACCCATTTTGTGTAGTATTCGGTAGTAGTAATGATCCATTGATGGCGTTGGGAAGAATGAGGATTGATTTCTTCGACAAGATCCAAACCCCATTGAGAGAAGGGCCAAAGGTCACGAGCGACCTGTAAGGCATGACTGGGTGTATGATGAAGATTGGAATTTTGTTAGAATTTTACACAATGTTTGACATAGTCACAACAATCATGGTTAAGGGTCAGCCAATAATAGCCTAGGTGAAGAATACGCTTAAAGCAGCAAGGCCACTAAAGTGACCTCCACATATGCCATCATAAACCTCCTTAATGGTATAAGGAATTTCAGAACTTGTGACACATCGTAAGAGAATACCATCAAATCTGTGCTTATAAAGGAGTCCTCCTAGGATGATGTAATGAGATACCTTTTTAAGGAAGGCACACTATCTATACATTACGAGTGAGATTAGGAGGTAAGATGGAGAAAGAAAGGTAGTCGAAGTATTGTTTATACCAAAGGTCACTCAGTCGGGGTATTGGTTCCAATCAAGTAAACAACGTGAGTTAAATAAGAAGGTGAATGGAGGCATCAGACGGTGACAAAGATGTTGAAATCGGTGGGTGAAGTGGGTATTTGGGAAGCTAAGCAGGCCATGGTATCTCGCAAATTTGTTGGTTAAACGTGGGGTGGTTTGAAGGGTGTAACGGTCAAAGGTGATCAAAAGTATGTCTACATGATTTTTATACTTTTGAAGTATCTCATTACAATAGTGGTACATACCATTGACTTGGTTTATGACCAATTGAGAATCACCAAAGATGTTTATTGATTTAACATCTAGGGTATAGGCGACTTGGAGACCTAGTACGAGTGCTTTGTATTTGGCAATATTGTTGGTACACTCAAAATCTAATTTGAAAGACAAAGTCATGGCTTCACCATTAAGAGGAATGAGGATAATACCAACTCCACCCCCACGCCGACACTTGAAACCGTATAAAAAGAGTGTCATTTGATAAGGAGGTTCGTCTAGGGAAAGGGTAGCAATCAACTCATCTGGAAAGTCAAAATTAGAGGGTTAATCCCTAGAAATAGGTGCGTTGGCCAATTGGTCGGCGATAGCTTGGCCCTTGATGGACTTTTGATGAATGAATTTGAGGTCAAGATTAGCTAAAAGCATAAGCCATCGCACAACATGTTAATTTTGATAAGGTTTGGCGTACATGAAGTGTAAGGGGTCGGTGTTGGTCACAACATAGGTTTTGTGGTTAAGTAGGTAATGGCGGAGTTTGGTGGCAATGAAAACTAAGGCTAAGAAGAGTTTTTCGGGATGGTTGTATTGGGTTTCATAGTCCAAAAGAGTATGGCTTATGTAATAAATCTGCAGTATTTCTCCTGTGCTTGCTCATCGCGATGAGCGAGCATGGCTCCCAAGGAATGATCAATATCGGATATATATAGGTAAAAAGGTTTATCATTTTTAGGTGGGATGAGTACGAGCGGTTGGAGAAGGTATTGTTTTAAGGCCTCAAAAGCTTTGTGATAGTCATCATCCCATTTAAAGGAGACATCCTTATTGAGTAGATGATGAAATGGTTGACACTCGATCAGATAATTATGAAATGAAATAGTGAATGGACTGTAATTTACCTTGTAGGCTATGGAGTTGTCAAAGATTAGTAGGTGGAGGCATTTCGAGAATGGCCTTGACTTTAGTAGGGTCAAATTCTATACCACAGAGGGAAACAATAAATCCCAGGAGCTTTCCTAAAAGAACCACGAAGACGCACTTCTTAGGCTGAAGGCGGACACAATATTTAATGAGGTGGTCAAAGATGGTTTTGAGGATGGCAAGGTGCTCAGAGCGACATTTAGATTTGGCCAAGAGATCATCCACGTAATCTTTCAATATGTGATGCATGATGTCATGGAATATGTAAGCCATAACTTTGTTGATATGTGGCACCAATTTTTTAAGGACAAAAGGCATGACTCGATAGTAGAAGGTCCCCAAGGGTTGATGAATGAATTCTTGTGTTGATCTTCCGAGGCAAGAAAAATTTCGTTATAACCTAAGAAGCCATCTATGAGTGATAGCATCTCATGACCATGGTGAGGTCAACCATTGATCAATCCCGTAAGGGAAAGTCATCTTTTGAGTAGGCTAGGTTGAGGTCATGGAAGTCTCCAGGTGCAAATATGGAGTCCCCTATTGCTTTAGTAATAGGAAAATGTTAGAAATTCAATGAGGATAATCAATGGGTGAGATGAAGGAAAAACGGAAAGAAGTCACCAAGGTTTTTCTTTGATGAGAAGAGCAATGCGGGGGTGCATTTTCCTCGGCTTTTGTTTAATGGGTTTGGCGTTAGGAACGGTTACAATATTGTGGACCACTATGGTGAGGTCAATATCGGGCATGTCTGCATAAGACCAATCGAAAGCATGGTTATGATCTCTCGAGAAAAGAAGTGATGGCTTCTATCAAAGAACATCTAAAGATTTTCGATATTTAGGATGTGTGGGTCATCCCAGTATGAATGTTGATCTCGATAGTCGATTCATTCAACATGGTTTGTGTCTCAGAGGGTAACGATCGATGAATATATGAGTCTTCTACACCAAGGTAGGTGAGTATGGATTCATCATCTTAACATTGAATGACGTTAATCGAAGGTGTGTCATCATTGATCATCTCAAGATACAGGAAAGGAAGAGTGGAAGGGGCATCACCCTCATGTTGATAAGTTAGAGGCCCCGAGAAAATGGTGTTTATGAAAAAAAATAATTTAGGAGGGATAGATTGAGGATCCATCGACTCCGTCGGTGAAGGTGGTGATGAAGGTGAAGCGGGTGAAGAAGGTGGAGAAGGGCTAATGTCCTTAATGAGTTCAAAGCGGGCCTGTTTGGTAGGTGGTTCACGAAATCCGATACCACTACGGTCATTATGTTTTTAGGTGGTACATGGAATAACGATATGGTGGCCTTTCTTGTAAAAGCCAAAACCAAAAACCTTCCACGCACATCGGTGTAGGAAGGTGTGGTAAAAATGGTGATTGGTAAGTGATTGGAATTCAATGGAAAATGGGTGGGTTTATGATGGTGGTTTAGGTGTGTAAGTGGTAGTATCAAGTCCCCCATATGTGAGACTAGTACGAAGATAAGGAGGACCATAAAGGAGGCATTCTTCTATGTGGTTATCGTAATGAGGGTGTTGGTGAAGACATCCATACTCCTACAGAGTAAGGAATGTGTTGACACTATATAGGTGGTACTCCCCCAGTGAGGCATTGAAAAATGTCTTCCAAGGGATCAGTGGTTGGTATGTAGGTAGGCTGGTATGGATAATGTGTCGAGATCGATGCAGAGGTGGAGTTAACGAATTGGGAAGCGACGGGTCAGCCATGGAGGTTATGGCAATGGTAGGAATAAAGGAGGTATGTGTGGTAGAAGCAAAGCGTCATCTTGGTAGGTGGAGGTGTAGGTTAAGTGGTAGTGGTCACAGAGGTAGATGGCTTGATAGGCATGAGCACATCATTGGATCGGTAGAGCATGTTGCATGTTATGAAAGGTGATGGGTCATTTGGAATGGTATAAGCATGTCCTTCATGTTAAAATTTTACACAACAATGCAAAGTGGAAGGAATGCAACCCATGACATGGATCCATGGTCTACCAAGCAATAAAGTTATATTGGAATTCCCCTCAAAAACGTAAAACAATTTCGGAACAATGCGGGGACCCATGCAAATGTGGAGGATGACAAGGTTACTAGTGTAGAGATGATAGCATCATTGAATGAATGCAACATGGCCGAATGTTTATGCATGAAATTGTCGGGTATGCTCATCTAAGCAAATGCATGGGATGAAATGATGTTAATGCTAGCTCCCCCATCAAATATCACACAGCATACCCATATGTCATCGATGTGGTCAAAGATGAAGAGGGCTGGGTCCAAGTCATCATTTTGGTGTGGCACGATCTCTTCCTCTGAGAAACTAAGGGAGGCCACTTGGTGAACAAGGTGGGGTGAAGATGAAGGTGGTAATTTGGTGAGAGAGGATACGTGATGGGGTGTGATAATGGAGGCTACAGGTGTAGGGTCATTAGGTAAAACCTCAATCGATTGAAGAACCTCCATGAGAGCTTGATAATGGGATTTTGAGGTTTGGATGAGGTCATATAAGGAAATTTTGAGGGGTGATTGGTGTAATTGTTTGAGCATGGTGCGATGTGTGACGCCATTAGAAATGGGGTACGTGGGGTCGCGGATAGTTATTTTAGGTATGGGTGCAGATGGTATGTTGGGTATAGGATTGGTTGGTGGGTCAGTTGCCTTTTCTTTGCCCTTATCCTTCTGAACACGTGTAGTGACATGTATCATGTTGATCTGAGGGGAGTTGGCAAATGGATAAGGTGTAGGGTGAGTGGTATAATGACACAATGGGAAAAAACCTACTGGAGGATAAAAACCATGTGAGGTCAGTTGGTCAGTAACGACATTTGGGTGGTGGCATGGCAAGTTCTCTAATGCGAACCATGTTAATTTCAAATCTTGGGGGTGACTCTAGGATAGATGACGATGGAGGTTGTGGTCGTTGAGTGGGCAAAGTGTGTGAATGAGTGTCGGTGAAGTAGGATCCTCATCGAGAAGGTCATCATCATCAAAGTTGGTTTCTGGTGGACACAATTGGATAAGGATGGTTTTCAAGGCCTTGTAGTTCTCCACATCATGTCTTGGCACACAATGGTATGCACAAATTTTAGTATCGTCAAACCCTTTTGGCTTGGGTTTGAGGGGGTCGTAAGGTCTGAGTGGTGGTAATGTGATGACAGAGGTCTCAAGGAGGTTGGTTAAAATTTTGGCATAAGACCCTACTAGTGGATCACAATGGGAAGTGAACGTGGGTTTGGGTGTAGGTGTAGGTGATTGTTGAGGAACAATATTTAGAAGAGGAGGGGGTCGAGCTATGGGTTTAGGTGTTGGCATGGTTTTGGGTGTCGGTCACGTTTGTTTAGGTATGGGTATAGTAGATGGACGGGTAGGAGGGTGTGTGGTCATTTTGACTACCTTACTGTGGGGTAGTGGAGTTTTGTTTTTGGGTTGCACCTTCTTGGGTAAAGGTGATGTGGGTGTATGAGGTCTAGAAGGAAAAGCCGATGGAGGAAGAGGGTGAGTTACCCATGGGGATAACGGGGGTTCGTGAAGGTAGATGATGCAGGTCGTGCTTGAGGTGTGTGAGACAGGACTGAAGTGTAGTGGGTAGTGAAGCAATAGCTGAGGGTATTAGAGGTATGGGTGGTAAAGAGGCTACAGGTGTAGGTGTAAGTTAGGTTGGGCATCTAGGTAGGTCATAGGTTTGTGAGGAAGGAATGGGCTATTGTGTTTTTGGTTTATTGATGGGTGGAGGTTTCTTGACTATGTGGGGAAGTTGAGATCCTAAGACGGATGGGACAGTGCACAGTGTGATTGGTGTAGCCGGGGTATGAGTTCTATGGGTTTGGTGCTTCTGTTTGGGTGTCAGAGTAGGTATGGTGTTGACTTTGGAGGATGTAGCTAAATCCATTTTGATAGGTGGATGAGTAAGGCTAGTGGTCGGGGTGACCCCTAAAGTGGTAATGGGTTTAGTTGAAGAAAATGTTGTAGGTATGGGTTTGGGTTTAGGTGTAGGTTGAGTTATGGGTAAGGGTGTGGTTTGAGCTATAACAGGTGTCGTGGAAGGGGTTGTGATAGAGGTGGTTGGGTTTGGTTTGATTGGTCGAAATATTTTTGGGTAGATAGTGGAGGTATCAGCAAGGGATCTCTGCATCTGTGTTGAGACAGGAAGTAAAAGGCACCCCCATAGTAGAGCCCTATCCACATAATCTAAGTGATCAGCCAAACATGAGAACGGAACGTCTGTAGGTGGAGTTGGTGAGGACCTAATGGAAATTCCCGTAAAATTTGTCTTAGAGACGGGAAATTGGCTAGCTTCAGCTTCCGTGGGTAAGAGAGCTGAAAGTAGGTCTGTAGGATTTTGGGTAGCTGATGGAGAATGCTCGCCAAGAGGCAAAGGTATCTCAACTGGGTCTATGATAGGCAATGGAGATGATGGGTGCTCCTCTATGGGTGGAGGAGGTAACAGGTGCTCCTCTATAGGTAGAGGAGGCACGTAGCTAAAGGCTCTCTCGGTGGTGAAGCCGGGGGTGAGATGGTCTCAATGTTAGCAAAAACTCCTTCATAGGTGACAAAGGAGAAGAAAGGTGTTCCTCTGTTGGTGAAGGAACAAGGGATGTTGGTTCTAATGTGGAAGGAGGACTTCAGGCTAGGATCTCCTCTATGGAAATAATATGGGGTAATTGGGAGGCAACAGTACATCATTAAAGATAGCGTGAACCTCGCGGGTATGGGTATCGTGAGTTGAGGTCTCACCGGTTTGATCAGATGAAGGGGCATGGTTGGGAAATGGTTTCTTGAAGATATGTAGGTTTTGGTTGGAAGGTGCATTAGGATTATCCATGGTTAACTCACCTTTCTCGAGTATTTCTTGGACAATATTTTTGAAAGTAATGTAGTTGTTATCACTATGACCCTTTACTTGATGATAGTTACGAAATCATGTTCTTTATACCATGCGGGCATGGGGCAAGTAGGGTCAAAACCAATGTGTGGTTTTATAGGTGGAAGGGTGATGGCTCCGGCTTTGATAAGATTTTCTAAGACAGAAGAGTAAGGCTCCCCAATTGGGGTATATTTCCATTGCTCTCATTTAAATTGAAAAGTGTATACAGGTGAGAGATTAGATGAGGGGGTAGCCTAATTTGATGGATGAGCTGGGCCAGCCTTGAGTACCACTGCATTAGCGGTGCCCTTAGCTTTTAAATAATTGGTTTGTGGTTTAGAAGAAGAAGAGGTATCATTCGACTTGAATGTTGAATTCTTATTACGTAATTGGATTTTATTCTCTTCGATGGCCTAAATCTCTAATTTCCATGCCATAGTGAATGCCTCATCAAATGTTCGGAAGGTTTAGACCTGCAAGGTCGGTGAGATATGTTTAACACAATCCCGTGTGAAGATATCGATGAGTTCGGGCCAGGGGCGTTGGAAGGTAAGTTGGTTGATCAAAGTATGCGGCCGAAAGTGACAAAAACTGTGATAGATTCATACTCATACCGACGTTTGGAATATAGATCGGTCATGGTAACCTTCTTGACGATATTGATAGAGAAATGATCCAAGAAAGCTTGGGCTACCGAATGAATGAGAATATAGAGTGTTTAGGTAACCCACTATACCAATCTAATGTAGGTCCAGTGAGGGACATGGGAAAGGTTCTCAAGAGCAAGGCATCATCATGAGCGATTAGATAACACCCATGTTTGAACGATCGTAAATTCTATATCATGGGTCTTCTTTACTATTGAAATGATTGAATTTAGGCATTTCCCAATGCATGGGGTATGAGCAGATAGGAATGGATGGGTGGATGGGCTCATTACAAATCTCATCATAGGTGAGAGTGTTGCGGGAGCCGAAACCAATGCCTCCAATGTCTGCATCTTGTCCAACATCAATTTAATTAGGTCATTGGTGGGTTGTGATGATTGGGTCCCTCCTATAGCATGAGAGGGTTGGTTTTGGGCATATAACGTGGGGTGGCACTCCAATGTATGGGGCTACCATGTAGGTTGATTTAGAATAAGGTAGTGAAATAGGGGGTATGTACCTGGATGTATAATGGATGAAACAGAGGTTGTTAATAGTATGTATATGGGGGTGGAAGGGTCACGGTAACCCTAGTGATAGTAGGGGCTAATGATTATGGAATGGAAAGGACCATATTCTAAAATGGGGTAGGGGTCACCGACACTGGAAGTGGTAATGTAGCTACGGGTATGTGTGAGACATTAGGGGTGGATGAGATTGTGTTTGGGGTAGTTGTCGTGGGTATGGTGGATGTAACGGGTGCCATGGAGGTAATAGATGTGGCGATCATAATGGGTACAGGACCTAGCGTGAAACAACTAGGGGTAAGGTAAATGCGGGTAGCACGGAGCCAGATGGGGCCGATGTAGGAGTGGGTGTAAGATTCGGGGAGATAGATATGGGCATGTCGTATATCAACTAACCCGAGGCATCTCAAGTGGACGAGTGGGAAAGGTAAAACTGCAAGGTGGTAGGGTTTTGGTCAAGGAGTCATGTGAACTCCTCATCTCTGGTAGCGATAGTAATAGGTTGGATGGGATCCATGGCTGGTGATAAAATGGAAGGTGGTGAAGGACTAGGTGGGAGTGGTTGACAACCGGCATGAAATACGAAAGTGCGTTTGCTTGTCTTCGGTTAGCACCATGTCAATCAAGATCGATCGTAGGGCCGCTTCTCAGTAAATGACACAGAGAAGAAGCAAGAATAGGTGAATCGGTGACAAAAAGTATATTAAGTACCAAATAATGGTTGGAATGTGAAATAGGTTAACCGATGCGGTTAGAGAAAATCGACGCTAATCGAGTAATCAAGTTTCGCTATTATAGAAAATTGACAATGAGTGAACAAGGTAGAAGGTAAAATTTGATAGGTATGCCAAATCTGATGATGTTTACAACACCAATGGGAATGATGACAAAGTGACAGGGACTATGAAAAGTGGAAGAAAATGAATAAAAATGTCCTTTTGAGTAGGTTAGCAAAAGGACCTAGAACCAACGTCGGTTGGGTATAACCGATGATGGTCAGAGATAACCAATGATGGTTACTGTGAAATTGAAACAATGATGAAAGAAAAGTGGTTGTGAATTAAAATCTGATGTAGAATCGGACCTGCACTCGAGAATGATGATGATATGGCCCAGAACACTCGGTGAATCCGAATACACCATTTGTGATGAGGAGCATGTAAGGATGAATAAAGAAAAGTGAAGAACGTGAACTCTCACCTCAAAATGCAAACCAAGTAGAAACACTAAGAAAATGCGATCCTAGGAGTGCCTTTTCTATTATGTTTGTTTATCTTATGTTATTTAGGTATCGACACATGAATTTTGAAATAGAGTTTTTGGTGAGGATGGATTCCTACAAAGAAGGAGATCTAAAAGGTGAGGTTTCGTGTATGTTATGGTGAGGGCGGGCTTCACTCAAGTATGACTCGACAGAGCAGTGAGCTGGGTACCCATTGTGTCGTGATTGTGTGATCACCTACAGCTTCTTCTAGGTAGGATGTTGTTTAAGAATGTATGTATTTTGAATTTTTGTGAGGTTTGTTAAGACTCGGAGAAAGAGAAAAGGAAAGAAGTGTTTTTCTATGATTCGTTTGTCAACCATCAGCTAGGCATGACTTCTAGCGTATAGGTTGCCATCAATTAATGTGAGCTAATTTAATAAACCGGAATGGAATGCACTTATTTTTAAGCCCAAATTGAAATGTGAAGTTGGATGGCACAATAAGATGAAGAGGAAGAGGGATGCTCTTTCACTACAATGTAGAAAACATGAAGAAATTATTCTTTTTAATTACACCAAAAGAAAAGTTTCCTTTAGAGCAAATAGAAAGAAGAGGTGGGTTACCAAGGAAGAAAATTAGTGTGTACACTTTTCAGAAGGGAAACAAACACACAACTTTTCCTAGGAATGAATGAAATGCAAGGAACCCCGGATGGGTCCCACCAGTGTGCCAAAATGTTTCACCTGTTTCTTAGATCATTTCTTTGAAGTGTTGATGAAACAAATAGGGTAACAGGCGTAGGAGGAATACCTGTTCAAATGTTGGTTGATGGGTTGTTGCACGTGTATGACTTCCGAATCCACATTTGATTGTGAGAGCTTCCTTTTGGCTAGGAGGAACTACCTATAATGCAAAGCAAGACCACCAAAAGGAATTAAACAATATGGGCAGTGAACTGCCTAGCGTATGCTAGATCCGAGAAGTGTGATACTTCTTAGATGGTTGGTAGTCTACTATTTTAAATAATTTAATGTTGTAAACAAAGTAAATCCTATTGTAATTTTAAATTATTTAGGTATCTCACTTAAAACACAATAAGAAATATATCTAATCTATCAAACTAAGCTAGAATAGAATCCAAAGGTCAAATGATTGGTTCCGGGTTCCGCAGTTTGACAGAGGTCTCGAGTAGATCACGGTGGATGAGGGTGAGATGAAATTTGGTGGGTAGGTATTTGTTCTAGATTGTATGGGAAAATACAGAGACCAATGTCGGTTAATGGTAACCAACGCTATGTCGGGTATAACCAAAGGCCGATTACTCCGGAAATCTGGAAATGCCATGTAACAAGCTTTGGGTCCCCTTTATGATTACACAAAGGACTTTGGTTGGTCGGGATGAGTTATTGGTGACCTGGGGTATGCTTCGGTGAGGTTTTAATGAGAATATGGAGGTGGAAGCATTGGATAAGGTCAATAGGTGGCTAGGTAAGCAATAGATGATAAAATAATGATGAAATGAAATAATCCAGAGAAGTATGACATTATACTTACTTGGATTCTGGTCTTGGATGCCTGTGTGTGAAGGATGGAGGTGCTGATGAGAGGCTTGAAGGCTACAACTAATCACCACTAAAGGAAAGCTTCTACCTGGGCTGCATGTGCACTCCTCTTTTCTTGGTTAGATCAGATCATGGCTGGGATGGTTATGTAGGAAAAGATGTTTGATCTCCTTCCTTGCATTCAGATTCTCACTGGAATTCACTCTCTAAATATGTGTTATCTCTTTGAGATGTGTTAATGCTCACCAACCTTCTGCTTCTTGCTTCCAACTTCCAACTTCCAACTTCCAACTTCCAACCTTGAGAATAAGGTTTTTTTGGGGTTAAAAGGGTAACCAACGGCGGTTCCAGCTTAACCGGTGGTGGACGGGTAACCGGGGGTAAGGCGTCGGTCAAGTTAGGATTTCCTAGGTTTACTAAACTAGGGAGATCCCCTTTATTTCCTTGGATCTCGTGCCATTAACCCATGGATTAGACTGGGCTTCTTTTGATCATGCAGGAATGTGGTTAGAGGGAATGTAGGCATTGATTTTTAGGGTTTGGGTAAGTCTTAGTTAGTTATGGTAACTTACTAAGAACAGTCTTAGGTTGAGTTGGCTTGGTGAGGTGTCTAAATGAATCAGATGTGTGGATATTATTTAAAATAAGATATTTAAATAATAGATATAGTGAGGATAATTAATTAATTAAATTAAATTAATTAAATAAATATTAGTGGGGTGAAAGGGGTCATGTCTACAGGTGAATGTGATGAAGGGTGCTTATTCGTCGAGGAACCAAAGTGTAGTGTAACCTAATTTTAGTGTCTACACATGTAGCCCACACCATCATCTTTCTAAAAATTATAGGTGCACAAGTATCTAAGCACTGGAACATAAGTTATGATTTTCATAGGATCTGCAGTGTTAATTGGGTATGCAAGACATGTGGCACACGTGGATTGGTAGAAAAAAATGGCCAACTGTTTATTTTTTGTCATTTTTGCCATGTGTCACACACTGGTTTGTTGTAAGAATTCAACGCCCTAGTGGAACTCTTTGATTTGTTGCATGTACCAAACTCAAAGTATGACACATGTCACGCGCACATGTAAGAGCGCAGAAGAAGGTGCAAGGCATGTGCGTAAAAGAATGAAGTGTGCAAAGAAATCACAGGATGTGCACATAAAAGTGATGTACACATAGGATGAAATGGGATAAATACCTAGTGAAGGAATGTATGGTAGAGGCACAATCATTACAAAATGATGTGTGGGGCACGTGAGAGTGCTAGGGACTTAGCTGATTTTGGAAGCAAGTGCAAGGAGTGCATGGAGGATGCATAAACTATCGAGAGGAAGGAAGATGCATAGAGGTTGTGCATGAGGTAAAATGGAACATTTTGAGCCCGAGAAAATGACTAATTTTTGGAGTAGAGGATGAGCGCATGAAAAAGGTGAGGTAGGAAGAAGGCATATGTAGAAGAGCATGAGAGAAGAACTAAGTGCGTGCGAAAAATCTAAACAGATTCATTCTAAGTGAAGGGATTGAGTAAACATGGAGATCAAAGAGGTTGGCACACGGTGAGAAAAAGAGGATTCTCGGGATTTAGCTGCATTATAGAGTATGTTGTTGCATGGAAAACATGTGAGGAGGCGGGAAGGTGTGATAAGTGGATAAGGCTAGAACTTAAGAGTCTTACAAATTAAGGAAAGAATATTCCAAGAAAGGAATATTATAGGATGTAATCATTACTATTAGTGGAGGCTAATCGTGGTATTGGCGAGTTGGCATAGGCACTTGATTATGGAGGATAATGATTCCATCGGCATGTGGCCTACCCATAAGTGAAGTTGAGGTGGAAGAGGAGAGATCTCGATTCTATTTAAGAAGGTGTTTGGGTCTAAAACAATGGGGTGTATATGTGTAAGCATAGGTGTGTATGTGTAAGGATAAGCGAGAGACATATGTAGGAAGGAGAGGTGGTGTAGGAGGAAGAATATATGTGTTTCAAGGAACAAGATATTATGGGTGCATAAAAGAGAGCATGGATAGACCCTTTGAGAAGAGTCAATTTGTAGAGCTAGGGTGTTATTTCATAATGTATTTGGTCTGTTATGACCCTTTTGATGTAATTTGCTACTGTAAATAGTTTTGAATCAATGAATATGATGGGTTGTTATGTATATCTTTGTTTACGGGTTCAAACCCTAGTGTTCTTCATTTTTCCTATGGTTCAGATATGATTCCTTTGTGATGTTAATAATTCTTATATTCTTTTCATGGTGCATCTATGCTTAGATCTAGTGTCTTTACTTTTGTGCTAGAATGAATGCATGTATTTATATGTTTGTGTGTATTCCTCCATTAATGGTGAAGAATTATTAAAAATATCACATAAAGGAGGGGCTCAACACCCGTGCACACCTCGTGTGAGCACCCAAATCAAGGTTGGGTGACATATCGGTATGCTTGGGGTTTAAAGGGAGTAGGGAAAGGTGACTACATTTTGGTTCCATTTTGATAGGACATCTTTTGAAGTTGTTGTAATAATGGTTTGTGATGATGGAACGCTTGACCTCTGGACAACATCAAGACTTGGATTAAGAACATTGAGGGTGAGTTTTCATATAGGTTTGGTATTGGATCCGAGTTTGATGCACATAAATGGGTATAGAAGCACCTGTATCATGAGCTCTATGAGACGTTCTTTTGTTGTCTTCTAATAGAGTTGTATGAATGGTTGTTAGCATATGCTTCAAGGAAGAGTTGGTATTATTAACCTTTTGTTTAAACCCAAGAATATTATCAAAGTGACCTCATTATAATGATCTGATCCGGAATCATTTTATTGATCATTGGTGGATTGGTCGGTTTCTAATTATTATTTCCTAGAGGTTATTGATTTCGAGTTCTTATGAGAACCGAGAGGATATTTATCGTGTGTTATTTCGTTAGCCATTAAGATCCTAATCATTACTCTGATTTTATAAATGTTTCCTATGGCTAGCTAAACTCCCACTAGGAGCGGGGCACGAAAGATGGTGTGGTGAAAAATGGTGGATCCTATGGCAAAAGAAGAGATAGAAGAGATACGGCTCAAGTTTAATGAAGTGTGTGAAAATGATTTGGTGAGACAACTTGAAGTTTCAAGAGTGATGGACTTGTGGAGGTAGACGTTGCAGGAAGGATTTGAGATTCACATGGAGAATGTGGAACCTGAGAAATCTTTGCTACTCCATCTTGGCAAGTGTAGGAGAGAAACCCCCTTGGCTTCACGGTGAGATATTTTTGTATGGAGAAAGGAGGAGATCCATATGCGTGCATCTTAGCCTAATTTGGTGACTAAACCCCGACGCTAGTTTCCAGCCTCGAGATAAATATTATTAATCTAGTTCATGTTGGTATTGTTATTCGATAAACACCTAGTAGATATAACTTTTCATTTAGTTCATCTATGACCATGCAGACATTTCCTATTTTGGAGGCATCCTATCTGGCACATCATTTGGGAAAGGTGTGGATACACATAGTTTAAGTTTCATGTATAGAAGTTGTTCAACGTTACAAACAAGCTTTGGCACACAGTTTAGCGATATTATGGGGACGCAGAATGTAATTACTTTATTCCCCTTACCTTTTACGGGAGAAGGATCCGGTGGATCCGAAGGGATAGGAGCTAGTAGATCTAGTGGTACTAGTGGTGGAGGAAATATAGGAGGAGGCTAAGGTACTGGACTTGGTGGACAAGGGCCTCAACCACCTCAGTAAGTGTTTTTTGAGATGTCTCTACATTTTCCTAATTACAAGGGTGTTGAAGATGATGTAGATATATGTAGATAAGTGCAAATTGTTATGGCACGCTAAGGGTGTCACTTCCCTAGATCGGAAGGAAAGCTAGTTTCTGCAACTATGTTATAGAGGCACTTACATAGTTGGCACCAAAATTATGACCCACATCAGACGATGGTGGATTATACTTGCATTCGCATGATGTTTTTTTACAGAGTTTCATATTCCTAATTTTGAGCATAAAAGCATCATTTCTCTTAAGGAGATTCAACAAGGAATGGCAAGAGAGTATGTGGGAGTATGACACACACTTTAATACTCTTCTATCAAAGTTGTATTATGATATCCATCCCTCATAGCATGCTCAATGGTTCATCGGAGGATTGATAACACCCTTCAAGAATGCACTCTCCCATAAGATTTTCATTGAACCGCATGAGGCCTTGGAAGCTTCTTTACACACCGAGGCCATCATAAGCATTGATACTAGAGTAAGCCAATTTTTAGAAGCACAAATTTCTTCCATGGTGAAACAACTAGAAAAATTTCGTGAACTCAACTCATGAGACTCGCAATGGACTATGGTACATGAATGTGAGGTAAAAGAACACACAAAGGACAATTTCCCACAAAATTCAATGCACGCCATGTCATTGGATTGTGAAATCTTTCACACGATCATGATCCAAGTGGATGCCCATTGTTATAGTGTGTGCTCTATAAGAATGTGTCTTCTTATTGTAATATATGTAGATCCACTACTCATGATACAAAGGATTATCGATCGATACACCAAATCTATGATGTCATTGATATTGGTGTGTACTAGACCAACATTGGAAGCGCTTATAACAATAAATGTATTCGAGATGAAGGGCACGGAGATGGAGGCGATCAAGTAAGAGGTTTTCATGGAGGATTCAGAGGTCTGTGGTGGTCAAGGAGGTAGGAGTGATTTTCCCCATGGAACTTGTTACAATTTTGGATCTACTAAATACTATAATCACGAATGTCTACATTTTCTACAGTGCTCATGGTGCAAGAAGAAGCATAAGTATGAGGATTTCCCGAGTTGTATGAGCACATGAGCCGAACCGCAGGAAGGACAAGGGCGTGTGGATGGTGAGTGTGAAATGAAATGATCCACAAGTGGATGCCTAGGGTATCACATAACCCTAAATTATAATTTATCTTAGTGACTACGTGAGATGAGGTTGTGCGCACCAGAAATCTTGAAGAAAATTCCTCTCATCACTAAAGAAGAAGTATTGCATGGGAGATATCTTGATCCAACCCACCAAAAATAGGTTTACCAGGAGACCATGGAAGTGATTAGGAGCTTGTAAGGAGAGATGTAATGTTTGAAGGAGCAATCACGAAAGCTATAATAGGTGAAGAATGTTGATGTCCCTCGAAGAAGAACATGGATGAGGTCAGATAAGTGTGTAGGATGTTGCACTAGGATAATATTATCCCTCTATTAGGAGAGTGGCTAAGAGAAAATGTACCGAGCATTGGAGGTGAGCGTGAGAGGCAGGTCTTGCATGTTAATCTACCCCCTCACAATATTGATTATGACAAAGAAATCACATTGAATGCAGTTGTGGATGGATGGATCTTGAGTAATATTCTGATTCACATGGGTGTAGAGGTCAATGTTCTCACTTTAGATGTATGGAATCAGATGGGGATTCCCCCATTACAGCCATCTTCTAATGTGTTGTATATGGCAAATAGGACAAAGGTTATGCCCATTAGAGTCTTGAGGATGCTTCCATAACCATTCAAGGGGCTAAGTTTACTAGGGATTTTGATTTCTTGGTGCTTCATTGAGGTAGATAACTTCCTAGCATTACTTGGACACCCTTGGTGTTATGCAAATAATGTTGAATTTCTCTTTAACAAGGGATATATCATTTTGAGAACAAAGAGGATCGCATCGTTATTCCAATGGCAAATGGGAATTTTGTGCCATATGTAGAGCCTTTAGGAGAAGAGGACCTATATAGAATCTACGTGTGCATCATTAGAGACCCCAAGGTTGTCCATCCATCAAGAGAATGATTCATTCAATGGGAAGATGGTCACCCATGAGTGATACAACTAGCGTTGCATGTGACAGCTAGGCACATAGAACCTATGAACCTGGTTAGAAGACAAATGAAGGGAATTGTGACTTGAGTTGCCAAGGCGCACTCGGTTAGGTGCTTAAGAATAATACAATTACCAAGTTACTTTGGGGAGGGTAACCCCGATTCCTTTCTATGCACGATGGAGATCCAGTGGACATGTCCAATAGAAAGGAGGAATATGTTAACTTATAACTCATGCGCAACAAGAATAACACATTGGTGGGTGAATCATCGAGACAATCTTCTAGAATGGTGTGAAGTGAGAATCATGTTCTCTATTAGGTTTCTCTGAAGCAATGTACCCTCTAAAATACATGACTATGATAGGAAGGAATCCACCTCATTTCATATTCAGGAATGTGAGAGAGCCTAGATGATAGGATCAGAAGCCTTACCTCCCTCACTACGGGTGCATAAGTTCTATTCCACCTTACAGGGTTTTGCATGTGCATGGTATACCCATTTCAAGCTATGTCGTTAGACGAGAAATTGGCAAGACTTGATGGCAGATATTATTCAAAATTTTGAGTATCTAAGTCCTAAGCCATCAGTGAACAAGGTGTTGCAGTATTTAAGCTCCTTAGTCTAGGAGACTTTGTTATGGCTGAAGATCGAATCTTAGATTTTATAGGGGAACCCGGCTCGGAGGCGTGCTTCGAGGAAGTATAAACAAAAGAGATATAGTTTGAGCGCGCGCATGCCCGGAGAAGGAAAAGGGAAAGTTGGTGTACCTAATAGATGATGAGGAAGTAGAAAACTTGGATGTTAATCATACGGAAGATACACGCAAAGTCTTGGAGAGTGTAGATGAGAAAGCGTACGCTTGCCATGAACCCTTAAAAATGAAGAAGATAAACAATTGTATAGAAGCAAATCCAAAAGAAGCTATCATTAGATATTACTAGATGGAACATGAGATATCAAAGATAATTGATTTGTTGTGTGAATTCTAGGATTTTTTCCCATGCAAGTACCATGAGTTAAAAGGAGTTCATCACTCATTGGGAGAAATGTAGATTAAGTTGAAGGAGAGTACGCACCTAATTAGAAAGAGACCTTATAGGATGAATCCAAATTTGCACTTAAAATTTAAAGAAGATATTGATAATTTGTTAGAATCTAGAATCATTAAAGCAATTGAAGAATTTGAATGGGTGAACCCAATGGTGATTAGCATTAAGAAGGATGGGAGGATAAGGATATGTGTGGACTACAAAGATTTGAATGTTGCATGTGTCATAGATTATTTTCGACCTCATTTACGTAAGAGGTCTTATAAGGTGTATTAGGAAGGAGATCTATTCTTTTACAGATGGATTCTTAGGTTATCACCAAGTAAGGATTATGAAGGAGGACCAAGAGAAGACTAATTTCACCACCTGAATTAGGAAGTTTTACTTACATAGTTATGCCCTTTAGACTTAAGAATGCGCCGATGTATTTTCACACATTGTGGTGTAAATATTTCAAGAATTCATCCATAAATTTCTGCAGTTCTAACTAGATGACCGAACGATGTATGGATTAGTAAGGGATCATTTTGACATTTTGAGATTGATGTTTGAGAGGTACGAAGTCAAGTATATCTGTCTAAACATTAAGAAATGTGTTTTTAGGACCCCATTTGGCACATTACTAGGTCACATTATATGTAAGGAAGGCTTATTGGTAGACCCTACCAAAGTTTTCATTATTTTAGGGTTGGAGGAGCCTACCAATCAAAGCACAAAGTGCATTGATTCTTAGGTCATATGAGATATTATAGGAAATTTATCAAAGGTTAGTCCAAGATTATCATGACATTGGAAGATATGTTGAAACATAAGAGTAAATTTGATTGGGGAGAGGCGCAACAAATGGCCTTTGATGCGCTAAAGGATCGACTCACTACTACACCCATTTTTGCTTTCCCTCTTGGGATAATCTATTTCACGTACATGTTGATGCATCAAGTATGGTCATAAGAACAATGTTAGCACAACCTAGAGAAGGGATTATTGATCAGTCTTTGTGTTTTGCAAATAGAATGTAACACCCTTGACAGGTTGTTATTTTCCTCCTTTGCATTCAAGTGTTGACATGTGATTTTCCTATAAGGATGTGTTCTTCTCCCGATTATTAGAAATCATGCTTGATATGGATAAGTCTTTTCTACTCTTAAGATCCTTTGACTAAATTGGAATGGCTTCCCTGAATCCATTTTTCACTTCTGGTAGGTGATTTGCAATCTAGTTTAAGAGTTATAAACTTATCTATTTATCTGACTCATCCTTGGATCAATTTCAATGATCCAAGGAATGTTTTAAATCTGCTCTATTGAACGAATGATTAAATTGACATTCCATGAGTTAAGATACACATTGGAATGAACTTTGTTATTGCAAGTTCTTTTATTTTTGTGTGAACGTACTTCCATTCAGTGGTATGTTTTGTTGGGTCTTTGTAGATCGACCATGACAGGTCATTGCTAACGAAAATGGGAATGCGGCTTTATTCACAAGATAAGAGAGATCCGAGGATCCTATATAGGACTAACCTACAGATCCTAAGCTAGGTAAAATATATATATATATATATATATATATATATACCTATATATATATATATACCTAAGCTATGTCACTTGATAGAATTATGATTCTAACCTAAAGCTCCTTATTCGCCGTGATTGGTTGATTTGCAGCCTAACCTAATCTCGATGTTAATGGAATTAGAAAGTTTACTAGGTATTAAATTAACCTAGATCCTAATACTACAAGGTATTATTGTAACCTAACCTAGTGTTTTAAACGATGGCACTTTGAATTATTTACCTATGAGGGTTTATCTAAACCTAATTGCTAAGGCCTATGGTGGGGGTTAGTTGTTAGTGTTATATCCTAAGGTATAAATTTTAATTCTACCTAAGATCTAACCTAAGCAATCTAATCTATCCTAAACTAATGGATATGAATGGGGACTTAAGTAGTCGCATGCACTTGGGTAACGGTTCCTAAGGCATTTATGTTATTGATAAGGTTGGTAAATGCATATGGACTGCCAGTTTTGGTAGGGGCTAGATGACTTGGCGGAAGCTTAGGTGGCAGTATCACTAAAATGGAAATACATGTTAATCTAGACTTGGCAGGTGGTGGCAAGGAGGATTAGGCGAGAGATTTGGAATCAATGGAATTAATTGATTTTGGTTTATGAGCCCAAATTGTCTTGGTAGGCATGCCAGCAGATTTTTGTTGGGTTGTTTCACTTTACATGTTTTCTGATTTTCACTCTACATGCACTGTGGTTTTTCAAACCAGAGTTCGAACCGCACTTCATGGCTATTTTTGAGGTTTCGAATATATTTTCGTTTCATGGAATTTATAAGAGGCATTGTGGAAGAGGTATCTGGTTGTTTGACCTTTCGTGGAGAAGAGGAGAAGAAGTGAGCTCGGCTGGAGGTCTTCTTTGATTTGACAGAGACACTATCAGGCATGATAGGCTCTAACTGTTAAAAATATCTTGCTTTCCTCTAAGTGTAACTCTGCTCTGTTGAGTTTTGTGCATTGCATGCTCTATTTGGTTAATTGATTTATGGGTTTAGTAAATCTTGCATTTTGGGTTTCAAATCCATGGTATATGTGATTCTGTTGAAAACTTATGTTGTATTGTTTTTGCACAAAATAACTATGCATGCGAGAACAAAGTTGGTAACTCTGTTTAACTTTTTGGTTGTTGGAAATTGTTTGTTTGGTTCCGCTACTTTTGTTGCCAATAAATTACTAGCTAAGTTTTTAAGGAACTCTGAGTTCTACCTGTGTTTGTTGAGATTAGTGTTTTATGAACTCGAAGTGATTGTGATCTCGAGCTGGTAAAGAACTCTAGTTCTTATGAATACTTGTATGCAAGTTTGAGCTTTCTATTGGAAACTTGTTTTTTTAGGAGAGAACTGTTGTTGGAGATTCGTGGTTCTATGGTACTTGCGTTTTATTTCATAGATACATGGGACTGTGGATAAAACCGTATATGTCTTGGTTCTTGTATTTTATCTTGCAAAAATCTGCGTGATTATTATTTGAAACCCACATATAACTTGGAGCCTATGTTTTATTATCTTGGATAAATTGGATTGTTGATTGAAGTCTGCATATGGCACAGTGCTTGTGATTTATTGTTCTTATGACCATATAAACTGTTAATGAAGGTTCATTATGAACACGACTTTCATGTTTTGTTGTTTGTTTGGTCTGAGCTCTGTTAAGGTTCTTACATTTCGTTGAGTTGGGAAATAGGGTTTGATAAGATGTTAACAGAAAATGGAAGCTCTATTCTTATTTTTAAATGTTTATAAGTAATTACATTATTTTCGCATAGCATTACGATGCTGGTGTATATATGAACTCATGTGAGATTCTGTGATGCAAAGTTGTACAATGAAATTATTACTTATTGTGGAAATGGTAACCTGAATGAGAAGTCGGTTCTATTCTGGTATTCTTTTGTAGTTTTTCTTGTTTTAAAAAGGTAAACTAAAAGGGAACAAGTTGTTGCCCGAACTTGTTTATATTCTCTTGAATGATCCTAAACCTTGAAGGAGCTTATGATTTCTTGTGTTTGGAATTACATATTGAGTCTTGAACTAGTTGTATTTCAAACATATTCATTGGGTCTTGACTTTAAAACTAGAAACATGGTTTAGAGGGTTGTTGGGTAAACTCTTCATGATCTTGACTGAAATTATCTTGTTGGTTTATCGTTCTTATTGGAATCCCAATCTGTTACCTCTTATAGTAATATGTTGAAATATAGGACTGAACTCTTGGGAAGAATTTGAGTGCTAGTACCTACTCAGATTTCACACCTCTTGTTGGGTCCAATAAATGAATGTTAAGTCTTGAAAGATAAATTGTGATTCAAAATTGATTGTAGGTTGTGTTTGAACTTCACTGTTTTATTATCCCGAGTTTAAAAAGGGAAAATTAAGGGTAAGGATTGATGGAACTTCATTGTTTGATGGTAAAGGGTTCTAAGAAAGAAAAATTTTAGCATGTTTTCTTATTACCTTGAGGCTTGTTCTTGTTCGCTCCTTTGGGAACCTTTGCACAAACTTAGACTATATGTATAAGAAAAGGTAAACTGATAATTAAGTTGAAAGAAATGATTATAGAATGGGATCATATTCTATTAGGACTCCTTTCCTAATGCAGTTGGGTTAAGTTCATTGGTTCAAAACCTTCTGTTAATTATTCTTATTGGAAAAAGAGAATCAGTACTTAATTAGTCTTCTTATACTTGTCATTTGATTGGAATGAAGTAGAAAGAGATTGATGATTGGTTGGTATAAAGGAATTGCAAACTTGTTGTTTGACTGTTAATCCATCATTCCTTCTTGGATTTATTTTATGTGAATTTGTTCTGATGAATACCAAAAAATGTTGAATGTTAAAGTAGATGTCCTTTAAAGGAAATTGATTAAGTCATGTTATGCACATGTTTCTACTTTATGGATGTTATGTACTTTGGCATAATGGAAAAGGTTTCTCTTCTTCTTTACTTGAAAAATTAGATGAAACATCCTAGAGAGAATATGTTATAAACACTTCATGTATCTTATAATAAAGATAAGTGTTGTATTACATTTTGATACGATTGGAAACAATGAGATGTTATGATCATTTGTTTGGTAAAGATAATTGATAGGATCAATTATACTTTAATTTGTAAGACAGATATTATAGATTATATTTTGTTCTTCTTCTTATGAATTCGGTTCATTAATGCTCTTCTCTTTATTTTTATTACTTATGCTTAGAGTATGAAATACTAATTGTTCATTAAAGCAAGGTTGTTTTTATTGGAACAATTAGTGGAATGCACTTCATTTTAAGGCTTAGTGCTTATCATGCTCAGTTCATTGAACTCACCCGTCTTAGCAATTTTTACTGAGATGGACTTCGTAAGTGATAAAAGAAGGCAAAACTTATATGATGTATTGGTTGATCTAATTTTGATTCTTGTGAAGAATTTTGATTTGTTCTTAAGTTGTATTGAAAAGAAAAGTTATTTTCTTTTGAATGAAGGTTGCTGTCATGCAGTATGCCTAAAATGCATAAGTTTGTAAATGTATAAGTTTTGAAAATGAATTGAAGGATGAGAATTTACTTGCATGGGTTGTGTAAATTATCTTGTACCTTTGTAAAAGAAATGGAATCCTATCTTGTTGATATTCTTCATGTTATTTATATGTTTAAATGAGTATTCTTGGATAAGTAGGAAAAAGGGAATTAGAGTAATTTCCCTAAATATGATGCAACTAAATAAGTTGTAGAATTTCAATGTTCTTATCTAAACAATTCATATTATTAAGGTAACGTGTAATGAACTTACAATGAAAACTATAGAATTTGTAAAGGACATAAATGGTGTGTTATACCCTAGAACTTAACCATGAAGAGGAAGACTCTTCCTCTCTTATGAAAAAGTAAACAAAAAGGAAGATATGATTATAATCATTAGACTTCATTTAATAAAGTCAATTAAGTTACAACCTAGGTGGTTTTTACACTTCCTTGAATGGTTAAGTCACATTAAATGGAACTTATGATGTTGATGTCCTTTCTTCTTGGTAGTTATTTTTGAGCCAAAATTAATGAACATCGAAAGCAATCTTAAGTTAAGGAAGTTATTCAAGGATTAATGGAACTGATTTGGAAAAGAACTTAGGGAGAGTTAGATTAGGGTTTGGGAAGGGTTCTTAAAATCTACTTTTTAAGTATCCAAATTAATTAAACATTAATAATCTCCTAGTGGGTATGTACATCTTGACAAGGTTGTTCATACAGATGCTAGCACATGCCAACTACGAGGATATACCTTTGAGAATATTGGGATCTTCTTGAGGATACAGCGTTGTAGTTGACATGTGGCAACACCCTTCTCGCATTGATCGTCTAGATCTACACACTTATAGACTTGAACTTAGTTTTCTCTAGGGCTGGGTAGTAGCATAGTTATGATATGAAATAGCCCTCTAGGGCTCAGGGTACCTTGTCACACGGGGTTGACTTAGGTTGACCCAAAGATGCCAATATATCCTAAGTCTTTATGAGCCCCTTCCTATCATAACCTACTGCTAACCGTAACTAGGGTTAAACCTTAGGCAAGAGGACTGACGAAAGTCAGTAAAGGACATTATAGATAACAATAGAGTGGGGGTGAAGGATGTATTCCGGATTGACGAGTATGTTGTCAAGGAATAAGTAATATGAACAGTATGTTAGAAATCTTTGGCCAAAGTATCGCAAGCTACTGATTGCGTTGTCCTATGTCACCTAGTCTAAGGATCATGATGCAGATGAATATTGGTAACAACTATTCAGTTAGGTTCCTTAGACAGATCACTCAATACCCAGAACAGGGTAAGAGAACCAAGTATACGTATTATACAGAAAAGTACTCAATACTTAGTGTTAAACATGAATAGATCGGTAGTTCACTGAGTCATGAAATGAATAGATCGGTAGCTTACCGAGTCATCACAGTTGCATATGGTTATCTGTTATAAGAATGGTTGTTATGGAATGTGTGTTCTAAATTACGTATTTAGAACAGAGAACATTACTCAAAAAAAAATTTCCTTGTTTCTAAAGTCTTAAAATAGGAATGTTACATAAAAAGTTAACCTCAGCTAAGCATAATTATATAAAAACAGAATGGGAAGCATTGTCCATGATTTATGCACTTTATAAATTCAGAAAATACTTGTTAGCTACTCTTTTTACCTTTTATACAGATCATATGACACTCAAGTACTTGGTAAATAATTTTGTTTTATAAGGGTGCATATGTTGATGGATCTTGTTGTTTCATGAGTTTGATTTTTTAGTCATCATGAAACCAGGGAAAAGCAACTTCGAGACCTAACCATCTATCACGAATTAACTCATGCAAGGATGTGTAAAGCATTGAGGACACAATACCAAATGCACAATTGTTCAAACTATAATGCACTCCCTCCGACTTGGAGGATATTGTAGTTTTCTTGTGAACAAGTATGGCACAAGAGGGAATGAAGGATTTGGAGAAAAATTAGTTGGCTATACGCATCATGCCCTATATGTTAATTGGCGAGAGACCTATACAAACTAGGCTAAGATGAGGTTTTGTGCTGGTGTGTATTGGAACATGAGTGTACTACAATCATGGAAGAAGCTCATGGTGGCATTACAGGAGGAAACTATGTAGGGAATGCGACCATTTGGTAGGAGACAGATCCTATTGGAATATCTTTGGTAGGAGACAGTTTATAAGGATTGTATAGATTATTGCAAGGCTTGTGACCATTTCCAACACCTTGATAATTCGAGGAAAAGAGATGAAATTTCATTAATACCTATTGCTAGTGCAAAACCATCCGAAAAATGGGCATTTGACTTTGTAGGCCATATTTCCCTATTACACATGAGGATAGGTTTGCACTATATTATCACTTACACATACTATCTTAAGAGGTGGGCGAAGTAGTGCCTACGAAGGATTACATGGTGCCTACAGTAGCTAGGTTCTTGTGGGAGAATATAATCAGCAACTATGGATGTCTGTTGAGTTTAACAAGTGATAGGGGTACTCATTTATTGAATGAGACTATTAGAATCTTATTAGAAGAGTTTATGGTGTCCCATCACAAAACTACACCCTATCACCCTCAAGATAAAGGGATCATTGAAGCCTTTAACAATATATTAAGCCACACATTGACTAATATTTGTGATGTCAAAGGAGAGACTAGGATGATAAATTATTTGTAGTATTATGGGTATCTCAAATGACTTATACAAGATTGAACAAGGCCACACCTTTTCGGTTGGTGTTCAAAGACAAAGGCTATTTTTCCCATTGAATGTATGTTACCATCCCTATGTATTGCGTGTGCAAGAGGATTGGCTGATGAGAAAGCACTTAAAGAGCACATAGACAAACTTATGAAGTTCGATGAAATGCGGCGATTCTTAGGTGGAGTCTCAAGACAGAGAAATCTAGGTAGAAGGCATGACATGATCGACACATTAAAAATAAGAAGTTTGAGGTTGGGAAAATTTATCTTATATATGACTCAAAGTTTCTATGCCATTCGAGGAAACTCAAAGTGCATTGGTTGGGACCATATTTTATAACACATATACTTGATTATGGCACTTTCTAGAATTACAAATGTTAGATGAAACATGGTTTCCGGCCACTTCAATGGGAGTAGGTTGAAGCCCTACTATAAATAAGTCTTCTCTGTGTTTATAAATAAGGTAGTGTAGCCATTTTAGCTTAGGTTTACATTACTACATTTTCATTTTATGTGTTTCATTTCATCATTGTTATGTTTTGTCTTTTATTTTGGTGTGTTGTGTAATAAGCGTAGTTATGCACCTATATAAAGTTACTATCTCGAAGGGGTTTTCATGCATGGAGGAATCTACAATCTGTGGGGTAGGAGAGTGTGGAGAATGTAGAAGTGGCACACTGAGATGGAGTAATGTTGATTGGTGGCCTAGAAGAAAAACACACAAGTGTGGGATACCCGAGAAGAAACACATGTAATGAGAGGTGATAAGGGTTAGAGATGAAATTGTGTTAATAAATCTTTATAAAAACCATGTACAGTGATGAACACGCAGAGAAAAATAAGGTAGGCAATAGTAGGGAAAACTAGGTTTAAGACGTAGAGGAAGATGGAATTTAACGCTAAGAGTGCATGTAAGGGTTTGCATTTGATATAGTTTGGTACGCCAAAAGGTTGAGGAAGTTATGCATGAGTATGTGCATGGAAGAAAAAGTGCTAGACAAAAAGTATGGTATAAAAGCATTGAAAAATATGGATTTAATACGGACGTACGGTGGTAGGTGGAGCAGAAGTTAATGTAGGAAAAAATAGAAAACTATAAATAGGGAGTTGGGTGTATGTTATTTTTCACTTTGCATTTAGTTTTTGAAGAGATCTTGTGAACTAGATCATCCTTACGAAGAAATCTATAAAATTTGTGTGTGACGTGAAGAAATCGACATATTTACGAACTAGATTGAACAGCAGTACACAGATGTGTGTAGAAGTGGTTAGTTGAAGGGCTCCTGTGAGTTTTTATGCTATCTAGTGAAAGGAGTTTCCGTGTTAAGGTTTGTGAAACTAGGGCACGGGTTCAAAGAAGTTTCGTAGAGGGATTAGAAGTGAAGGATCGAGTAGTAAGGAAGTAAAACACAAGGAGGAATTATCTAAGACCTGACAAGGAAATATGGCACCAAGGAAGGGATCAAATGTTTCACCCAAGAAGGGAAAGGGTAAGGGAAAACCAGTTACATCAACCAATTTTAATGAAGAGTGGTATGCAAAGATGCAATACCTAGATGGTGTGTCATTGGGGAAGGAATGGGTATCTCACATACGTAAGATGTCTATAAGCAATTATAACCATAGGAAAAATACAACTAAAAATATATGGCATTAGATTTTTTTAACCTACGGAGAAATAAAAAAGATGACCAACTAGTGTATGATGACTCTGTGAAAATGAAATCGAGAAGGTTAGGCTTCTACAACTCTATGATTTTCCATTTTTCGACAAAGCGAAAGGTTATACTAGTGGTTGATGTTATGCATGCATGAGGATTACTTTTACTTCACGGGAAGGAGAATACACATAACTCCACACCTGATCTCCAAGTATAATGGGCTTATCTACACGGGAGAGTTTATGGATGATGAATTGGGTGACAAGGAGGCTATCATTGAAATAGCTAAGGCATAGGAATACAAAAGGGTGGGCACTACTTGATATTTCCAAGATCACTAGCCCAATTATGAATATGGTCACGCTTGCTTACCAAGTTGAATGGGAAAGAACGATGGATGCAATTGAACAAGAGATGGTTGAACATGTGTAGAAAGATTTAAGAAGTGACCATCAACACCATCTCGGCCTTCATTATGGAGGATATCATAGATGTCACACGCAACGGAGATAAGATCATGTATGGTAATATTCTTCATACCGTTATATTTTTAGAAATTGGAGTGCCCTACCGGCCGAACAACTACATTTAGGAGTATCCTTATGAGAACCCCTCCCCAGATAAGAGTTTTGAGGCATACACAAGTGAAACAATGACATATTCTTATAAGGTGCGCTTGGATAAGTGGTACAAGTGGGTGAGCGATGCATTTGGAGAAGAATGTAGAATTCCATAACAACTTCCATCCTTGGTAAAGGATGAGGCTGAATTTGCAGTGTACAATGAGTTCTCCATTAGCATATTAACATTGACATATGTCACCAAGAACCCATGGTGTAAACTACCTTTTTCCTTCACATCGTAGTATTTTGAGCACCGTTAACAAATTTAAGGAGGCCAAAAACTTAGATTTGATCTAAGTGAAGTGAATTAGGATCATCGCACATTGTACAAGACATTGGTATAACCTAAGAAGTGTGCATATGTGGAGAAGTATATCTCCCATGATATACATATGCTAAGGCCCGTAACACTACCACATGTAGGCATAACGGTGAAAAGGGTGTACATACACCTAAGGCCAAAGTTTGAAAAGGGTACATACATTAAGGATGATGTCTCCATCCTTGAGGACCCTGTCAAAAGAAGAAAGGGATGAAGAGGGAGAGGGAAGAAACCCAACAAGTAGGGCACCAAGTGCACGTGTGGTTCAGACTACGGGAACACAAGCATCGTGTGCAAGCACGAGAACTTATACTCGAAGAAGAAGTCTCCCGTGAAGGAAAATTCCCCAATAATGGATGAATCTCTAGTGAAAAAGAAGCAGAAGGTAACGCAGAGTTCGGAATTTGAAAGGATGGAGAGCATGAAGGGGAATGAGACCGAGGAGGAGGATGAAGAGCATGAGGAAGAAAAGAACCCACCTATATTCAATGTGCATGAATCAGATGAGGAGAGGTATGAATCCTTGGAGGGAACTCATGAGGGAGAAAGAAGTGAAGAAGAAGTGGGGACTAGGGCACATGATACCCCACACCTATCCGGTGAACAATTAGAGGACACAGTGGAGAAGGAGGTGGTGGACATCATCAAGGACTTGGTAGAGCATGAGGTGGAGCGCAGCATGGGAGAAGTAGAAAAGGAGAAGTATGGAAGCATGGGTGGAGAGACAATTTTAGTAGTTGGTTTCCCAATAGGAGTGCGCACAAGTGGCAAGGATGCAACAACATCATCTAGAGGACCCGTAATGAATTATGAGGATGATCCAAACAAATTCTTGCACATGCATTTCCGAGCATGATGCCCTCGGACCAATTCTTTTTTTTGTCATCATTTTACAAAGATAGTGCATACCCACGCACTAGGAAGATGTTATCATGGACTTTTGAGTCCTATGTTAATGAACCTGAATTTGAAGTCAATGCAAGCACATTACTAGATACACCAATCACCTGAGGAGGTAAATATTATTGTGGATTCACAATAGCTAACAGATGAGCAGACATGAAATGCATTGAACAAGGTGTCAGTGGAAATCAAAGCACGGTTGTTTGGAAGGAATAAAAAATCAAATCATTAGAGAAGGAGTTAGAGGAGAAGAACAAAGAAATCATAGAGAGTGACAAGGAGATAAAGGGGAAGGAATCAATAATTGTGTAGCTAAGGGATGAGTTGAGAGAAGAAAAGGGGAAGGTACGTGAGGCCTACAAGAAAGAAGAGAATATTTCAAACTCCATTATTTTGAAGTGCCCATATTTATCCCCCGAGCAAAAGTATGAGTCGTCCTTCCACTACCTAGATTATTTGGTGCACTTAATCACGATGGAGAAGCAACCACTTGACTGGAGTCGGTGGAGGAAGTTATGGTGCGACAAAAAAAAAAGGAAAAATCAAAGATTAAGGAGACCATAAGTCGGTACTTGATCTCCTTTCTTCGGTGAAGACCTCAACGCACATGGCTGAAGTTGTCATGACAATTGTGAAGGTAGAGATAGAGTGGCTAGTGTGATGGTTGCTACGCACGAAGTGGATCTGAAATATTTCAAGAAATAGGGAAAAACGTGACAAGATCTTGGTATAGGTTGAGAAGAATTCGAGGAAATTAATATTTTGAGGGCCTTTGTTAAAAATAAGGTGAAGGAAGTGTATCCTGTGTTACACATAAGATGGAGGTGATGAACGACCTTAGAAGCGAGATGGAGAATATTGTTGATACACCGAAGGCTAAGAGTGAAGAATTGACATTTGATGAATTCAACGTGCTAATAGGGGATTTGTTTACGCACGTGTAGAAGAAGGTGGATGCTTGGAACGAGATTGAGGCATCCTTGAATAAGAATTTCCCAATCCTTGTACAACAATAACAAAATTCTTTTGTTCTTTGGCGTAAGCCAGATACAGGTTATTCTTTCCTTCCATTCTTTATTCTTTGTTGGATATCATATTGTTTCTTAGGATGGACAACATGTTTAGTGTGTGGTAATGTTGAACTTAAAAAATGACTAAGTCTCGGGAGCGAGAGGATGAGTGCGCATAAAAGGCAAGGTTAGAAGAAGGCGCGTGGAGAAGATCACGCAAGAAGAACTAAGTGCATGCAAACAATTTGAAACAGTTCAATTTGAGTGAAGGGTTTGAGTAAACATGAAGAGAGAAGAGGTTTTGCATACGAAGAAAAAGAGGATTAGGACTTAGCCACATTATGGAATATGGTATTGCATGGAAATCATATGAGAAGGTGAGCAGTGTGATTAGTGGATAAGGTTATAACTTGGAGTCTTGCAGCTCAAGGAAAGAATATTCTAGGATGTAATCATTACAGTTAGTGGAGGCTAATCAAGGTTTTGGCGAGCTAGCATAGGCACTCGATTATGGAGGAGCATAGAAGAGAGCATGGATAAAACCCTTTGAGAAGAGTAAGTTTGTAGAGCTAGGGTGTTATTTCATAATGTATTTGGTCTACTATGACCCTTTTGATGTAATCTAGCTATTGTGAACAGATTGTGAATCAATGAATATGATGGGTTGTTATGTATATTTCTTTTTACTGAGTTCAAACCCTAATGTTATTCATTTTTTCTATGGTTCAGATTTGATTCCTCGTGATGTTAATAATGCTTATATTATTTTCATGGTGCATTTATGCTTAGATCTAGTGTCTTTACTTCTGTTCTAGAATGAATGCATGTATTTCTGTGTCTACACGTATTCCTCCATTAATGGTGAATAATTCTTACAAATCTCACATAAAGGAGGGGCTCGGTGCCCACACGCACCTCGGGTGAGTGCCCAATCAAAGGCCGGGTGATATGCCAGTGTGTTTGGGGTTTAAAGGGATTAGGGAAAGGTGATTATAGAACAAAGAGGAAAAGGAAAAATGGAAGGAAGGAAGGCACTTAAGCAGGAGTACGAAAGGTGTGTGAAGAAGCGTAGCGAGGAGATGTGTCAAGGAGATGACTGGAGTGCACGTAACCCCGCAATGAAGATCTTAGAGCCAAAATGTGAACACAAGTTATTCAAATAACTAGGAGATTTATTTGGATAATAGTTTTATCAAAAATTAGAGTCTTGTAGTATTCTAAATTAATGTATACATGCTTCAAACCTTCCTAAACATCATCCACACATTGGCTCAAGGAGAGAGGTAGTTTACCCTATTTGAGTCATATGAACTTAATTACAATGATGTGATGAGATTTAGGGATTAGTTGGTCTCAATAAAATCATGCACAATAAATAAAATGTGATTGTATGATGTGTTTTTGGGTTTTATGGACTGTAACTACATCATTATCTAAAATAATTAGTTATATGAGTGAAGAAGCCTCCTAGAATGATGATGAAATTTCCCTCTTTCTAAAATAACATTATTAAAGACCCTTGGCCTATTTTGTCTACCCGATGGCTAAAGGCGAAACATAAGGGTGACTTAAGTTATTTTTAATTATTATAAAGTGCCATTAGCAAAGGAAAAATATGTAAGCACTTATAATAATTTAAATGACTTAATATTATATCAAGTCTAGGATAGAAAAAGGTGCAATTGTATTTTGTATTTGTCCTAGGGGAAAATGTGACTTGGCTCACAAAGGAAATGGGACTTTAGAAAGAATAAAAAAGGGTCATTATATTTTTATGTCCTCCCTAAGGAAAATTGTGACTTGGTCTAGGAAGGGAAATGGGGGAAAATGCATTAAAAAATTGGTAGATGCTGATTGGAGGCTTTGAGGGCTGCTTTTGGGTCTCTTCTTTCCTTTTAGGGAAAAGTTGACTTGTTTTGGAGCTCATTCTATCATTCCATATTTTCCAAATTTGGCTAAGAGCTAAGGAGCTACTGCTGCAACTTTCTAAGGATGAAAACCCTCAAAAAAAAGGAGAAGGAAGAACAAAAACTCTTCCTTGGATTCATCATTTGTATGTGGAAGATTCAGGTTGAAAATCAGATTTTTGAATCAAGTTTTATTTCAGCTAGAGCGACCCAATTGGAGCTGATTTTGTAGTGTTTAAGGAAGTCAAAAAATCAGTTTTTATATCTGTTGTTGGGAGTGCATTTCCAGATATTTATCCAACACTTTTTGGTCATTTTGTGGGGTTTCAAACCCTCTTTCTACTGTTGTAATCATAGGTCAGATCTGCAGACATTATTTAAATAAAAATCAGATTCTAGAGCTTCCATTTTGGTACCAATCTATTCCATTATTCTCCATAAATTAGCTTTTATATTAAAATCCAAAAAAATAAGTTGTTTAATATTGTTTATGGTATTTTCCTTCTCTTGTGTAAATCAATTTTTTGGAATATATTATTTTTACAGTATACATTTTCAGTTGGTTCTCTATTTCAGCTAGGTTTATAATGTATTCCACTATGGACATTATAGATGACTTTTGTATCCCCTGTAAGGTACACTAAGAGAAGAAATGAGAAGTAATTGATGAATGGGCCACTAAGATCAATGTATAATTCTATCTTTCACTTGAACCAATACATGAAACATTTCCATTCCTTTCTGACCCTCTTTCACTTAATGAGAACTTGAAACAATTTCCTGTATAATGTAACCATGATGATCCTTCCACATAGGAAACAAAGTGAATAATGAAATGTGAAACCAAAAACCTATCGACCTTGAGATGGGTGAAGGTAGGATATTGAATTATGAATCTTGAACAATATCTTGATCAACCCATCAAATGAAATGAGAAACATCTCGAGACCAAAATACAATTTAAGACAAAATTTGGGAACCATGAGGTGAAATCATGTTTCTAACACTTCAAGTGATGACTTAAGTGATGCAAATGTTTTTAAAATCACAATTTACTTGCATAACCAAGATGTCACCTGAGTAATAATATGTTTATAGTATCTAGATACCTCTTTGCTCAATTTCTCCTCATGGAAATAGGTTTCCTCATCTAAATGGAAGGATTGATCCCTGAATGAGACTTGAAGGAATGTTTGAGGGTGAGATCCATGTTCTTGACCTCCAAATGCATTGAAGAATTATGAAATCCACTCCCTGAATTGTAAGATGTGAGCACATCGTCAAGCATTGATTAAGTGTTTATAAACACTCTTAAGAGATATGCACCATTTGTGAGCTCAAGATGACTTTCATCACCACTCATGATGATCCTTTATCATCATGCTCATGATGATCATTCCCTTGATGAATTAAATTTCAATGAGGTTCTTGATGTTTTAGATCCTTCACAGACCTCATGATTCTCCTAATTACACCCATTGTCCAAGTGATTGTCTCTTACACACATTGACACCTTGATCTATTCATTGTCATATTATGATCCCCATGATGTCCCTTTTCATTAATTTATTTAACCAAGATGAATCCCTTCTGCCATAATCATGATGAGGTCCCTCTTGTCCCCCTTGTACCATGGGGACATAGGGGATAGTGGGGACACCTAGGACACTGGGTGTCCAAAGTGTAACTTGGGGAGGAGGATGATATCACACTTTGGTGTCCCTCATGCCTCCTTGTCCCTTGGGAGCTAGAGGGGATACAAGAATGTCTAATTTGTCACTTTGTACCTTATTCGAAAGGAAATTTTTCCTTAGATGTCTATTTTTGGATACCGAGCTTGAAATTTTCACCAAAGGAGCTTACAAAAATGGTTTAAGATCAAATATTATATGATTTTGACTCAAAATCAGATTTAAATATCAATGGAAGAATTCCCAAAATTCATTTCTTCCTTAAACTCAAAATATAAGGCATATTCCTTCTTAAACTAAGAGGGGCAACTGAAGAAGTTTGAAATATATCAAGAAATTCTTATACTTTAGATAAAATTTGATATTTCCCCCTTATAGAGGATTCCAATATCTTTCCTACGTATATTTGGTTTCCTCTTAGATAATTTGGGAACTCCTGAAATCTTCCAGAGAAGATAACATTCACCGTTGAAACTCTTGTTCCCTACACCCTGAATATTCATTGTTAAACAGATGGATCTGTTATCCCGTAAAATTGACAAGGGCAATTTTACCGATAACCATACCGAAATTTTGTCCCGATCCCTCGTTAGGGATCCCTTGCGTTCGAAACGTTGTAAAATCCCTTCCCGGGAAATCTGGTTTTTCGAACTTAGTCTTTTGAGCCTTTTTTGGCTGGGCGCATGAAATTGCTTTGTAACACTAACTTTTGGTGCGCCCCCTTTAAAACCTTTGGCGCATGATTTTCAATGTTAACACAACTTTCGGTGCGCCAAAGTGTGTTGAGCCTTCCCTGCGTGCGCCAAGGCGCATGCGCCTTTGTGTTGGCACAACGTTTGTTGCGCCACTTTTTGGTGCGCCAAAGGGCGCACATAATCTTATTGCAACACAATGTTTTGGTGCGCCAAAGGGCGCACATAACTTCGTGTCGACATAGCGTTTGGTGCGCCAAAGGCGCGCTTAATTTCCTGTTGTCAAATATTTTCATGCGCCAAAGGGCGCACGCTTTTCCCTGTCGACAGCAACTCTCATGCGCCCTTTAAAAAGTGGGTGGCGCATTAATGACTGGTTCACCTATATATATGTGTTTGCGCGCCCAAATGTCATTTTCACTTTTCGCTGAGCACGTGATTTTTCTGAGCCTGTCAGCCCCTGCCTCGTCGTTTTCAACGTGTTGTGGACCCGTTCTCGAGCTTTTGCTATTTATCCAGGTAAGAGTTTCTTCTCCCTCTTGTGTGTTTTGCGTTCTTGTTTCTTGGTGTGCTTGTGGTCTGGTTGTGGTTTAGCAGTATTGAAATATCAAATGTTGAGCTAGCCCTCCCCTGTGCTGTCTTTCCTTATTTTTTTCCTCCCATCCCTCTTTCCAGATCTGCTGGTAGAGGGTGTTAGTTTGAAAGCTTGGTCTGATAACCCCTTTTGGCTTAAAACATTATATCTTCCAAAGCAATCTTGGAAACGAAAGAAAGGAAAAGGGGCTGAACCATGTGAAAACTCTGTTTTTCCCTTGGGCGCACCAGCGCGTCCTGTAACATCATAAACAGTTGCGCCCCCATGGCGCATCTGTCCCCCTTGCAACATGGCCAAAACCCGCGCCAATGGCGCACCCATTTTGCCTGCCACATCATGAACTTCTGCGCCCTCAAGGCGCGCCTCTTTCACATGTTGCAAGTGCTACACTTGCGCCCCTTTGGCGCACAATCCTTCCCTGCTGCATCACCTTCCCATGCGCCAATGGCGCACCCGGCATCTATGCAACACAAGTTCTATCTGCGCCAAGTATAAAGTCGTAAAAGCGCAGGCGCATCCCTCCTTACAGTAACATTTGTGTTGTGCAAACCCTCCGTGCGCCGCGCCATATTTCCTTTGGCGCATGAAAAGTTCCTGTTACACACTTTTCCCATGCGCCAAAGGGTGCACCAAATCACAATGTAACATGAAAAGCCCATGCGCCTTTGGCGCATCCTGTCTCCATGCAACACGATGTTCCCATGTGCCCTTTACTAAAATGCACTCTGCAGTATGCATGCGCCATGCGCCTTTGGTGCCAGTTTAACCTTTGCAACAACCCTTTCCCGTGCGCCCTGCCTATTTAGCCCTGTAAGCTGCATTTTTCATGCGCCCTGAGCCTAAAAATCTCTAACTCTTTCTTCTGCTAACATTCCAATGGAAGATCAAATGGCTAATTCAACCTTTTCGGATTGGGTCTCGCTTCTTCTTCATGCAGATCAGCAGATAAACTTAGAAGAACATATGTCTACATCCAGCAAGAGACCCACCAAATCGAAAGGAAAGGCCAAGCTTACTGAGGAAGAGATGAAGTATAAATATCAAAGGGTCAGAATGCCCGAGTCACAGGCCGAATGCAGCATGGATGTCAGAGACTCAGAATTGGGGCATATCGACATGGAGGAATTCTGGGCCAGAACTCAGAAAGTTACAAGGAGTCCATGGATGGACAAATTGATAGCAGTGCCTTGCACTTCCGGAGGAATTCCGTCAGCGCCGTCAACAATGAATTTATGATGGTGGTTGCTCAGTCTTACAACAAAGACACAAGATGTGTCGAAAACAGCAAGGGCGAGGTAGTCATCAACCTCACTGCCCATCATTTTGAGATCATACTCGGCATCCCTCACCACCGGCACTTTGTGGCCGTTAGCCAAGCAGAGTGCATCAAGGCCTGGGAAGATAATGAAGACCAATGCATGCAACTAATGAACGAAGTGTATCTGAAAAACAAGAAGGTAGTAACCCGGTGGCCCCAGATCATCCACCGCAGTGACTTTTCAGAAGAGCTCAGCAATACCATCACCTTCCTGAGCAGGGTCTTTGGGCTTTCTGACACCCATTACTTCCATAAATGGATGCTGCGCTACTTGGAAACAATGAACAAGAATTTGCCTGATCAGCGCTTTTGCTGGGGGGAAATTATAAGCAACACCATCTCCGAGCAGGCTCTACAACAATTCAAAGACAACGAGAGTATTCCATATGAACTCCTACATGGTCTACGCTGCAGCGTCAGAGAGGGATTATCCAGGCCTAACCCGGAGTGGAGTTTGGCCTCAGGTCAAAATATACGAGTATTATCCAGAATTAAGGCTGGAGAATAGCATCTCCCAGTTCACAAAAGTTAACGATGTGTTTTTCTATCACATCATCTGCCTGCTGAGGCCGAATATGACTCATAGTCGTACAACCAAAAACATAGTGGCAGCCACGGAGAAATGGGGAGCCCTGTTCACCCAATTTCCTACATTCACCTATCTGAGGGCTGCCAACTTTTTGGGAGAGCCAACCAGGCTACCAAGGTATGCTGGGCCTAAGCTGATTCTGCTGGAACTATCAAGGCAGCTGGTCACATACCACGAAAAATGCCTGAAAAGGAAGAAGGGTGGAACTCCTTTCCCCCTCACAGTGGGCCGATACACATGCTCTACCCACCACAAGGTGAAGGAAATGTTTGCAGAGCTGGAGTTACTCAATTTGAAGCATGACTTCCCAGCCAGGCCCACCTTCGACCCAAGGGGCTGCCTACCAAGAGCAAAGCTTGATCCGATCCATGTTCCTCAGATCGAGGATATTTATATTGACGTCCTCCATGAGGTAGAGCTCAGAAGAAAGGATCATTCTCACCTAGCATTGGCAGAAATTATCCAATATGGGGTAGCCATTGTCCCCAAAGGCTACCAAACAACAGAAGATGAAGTAGACAAGGTATATACTGATACAGAGGGGGATGATTGGCCCTTTCCGGCCATTGATAGAACTAAAGCTCCTCAGACAATTGAGGAGAGGGTCAAGGAGACTTTGCGGAGGATAGAACATTGGTGCCGGATGAATGGCCTAATCTACCTCGGGGTTGATTTCACAACATCCCCATTGGGCAACGTGCCTCCACGATCCAAGAAGCAGCTTAAAGGCAAAGGTGTAGAAGGTGAATCCAAAGCACCATTCGGGAGAAGCCCCGAGATTCCTCTTTCCACGAGCGCGTAAGCAGGTAATAACTGGATTCGCGGAGAAAGAAGCAGCAGAGGATAGTCCCATAGGCCCATCCACTCAGGATGTCGGCATTGCTACCACAACAGAGGTCCCTTCTATCCCTTCTTCTTCTCTTCCTTCCCCTCCTCAAGAGACTCAAGCGACCATCCCTTTGGTCGTGTCCTCTGTCCCTTCTTCTACTCTTTCCCCTGCTTCTTCGTCTATCTTCTCCTCCCTCGCTGATCTGTCCTCCTCCATTTCTTCCCTCATCTCTAGGCTCCCTTCCCTTCCTATGTCTTCCGCAGCTGCAGTTTCCCTTCCTCCCGTGGACACTTCTTCGGCTATTCTCTCTATGCCGCCGCCGCGTGTCTCCACGTTTTTCCCCTCTTCTACTGTAGCTGCCTCCTCTGTCTCTGGTCCTTCTTCCATAGGACCGGTCTGGATCTCTCAGCTAAGCCAACTAAAGAGGAAAGTTCCCATCGCTCCGATGGACTTTTCAGTGATCCCAGCCAAAGGGGAAAAAGAAGTAAGCTTTGTTACATGCTTCTCTAAAAGTCTTTGCAGTGAGAGAATCATGGAAATTGCATACCCCGATCCCCTCAAAGAGAAAAAGGATCTGTCTCCGACAGATTTTACTGTGACCCAAGTCACAATGGGGACATCTTCTGAAAGTCTCCAGGGGGAAGCTCTTTCCGCGGTTGACGCCCTCTGTCAAAAGCTTCAAGAGACGAAAGAAGAGAAAAGGCTACTAAAAGAGCAAAATAAATATCTGCTCCAAGCCTTGCAGAAGATGGGTAGTGCGCCTCCCACAACTGCCGCCGAGACTTCTGAGCTTCTCAGCCAGGAGAAAATCAACGAATATGCAAAGATCGGTGAGCAGGGTATGGCCGTTTCCGCTTGGAGGAGCCAAATCCTCAAAGACAACGAAAAAGTGATCGCCGAGTTCTCTGACTTATACCTGAATATCAGTAAGGCGAATAAAGAACTCCAAGCATTAGCAGGGCCCATATCAGAAGAGTTGGAACATGCTAGACTGCAGCACGAGGCCTTCCAACAAATGTTCGACTGTTCAGTCGAAGATCTGGTCAAGTTCGGCGTCTTCGGCCATCCAAGGGCCCTCAACAAAATCATGTCCACTCTGGACTATCGGGTGGATCAGCTAGAATTTATTCTAGAAAAGATTGACAAAGTAAAGGAAGAGGCCCTGGATGCGATGCATCAAATGGAGCGAATTGTTCTCAACATGTCGCCAGGGTTGCTCACTCCTTCCTTTACCTTAAGGTCAGCTGATGAAACCATCCGGATCTTCAAGGAGATCGCTTCTCAAGGAACGGGGCCAGAGGTCACATTTGACACTGAATCTATCAACAACCTGCTGGCCTGTAGGGACTTCGTCGGGTTCCTCATTGAGGCGGAAAAGGACTTTTCCAAACTCCCAGAGAAGCTCATAGATGAGCGGGAGACTTGTGAGGCAATAAGTGATAGGCACAAGGATCCTTCTCAGGATCAACTTGGGCCAATAATTAACAAGTTTTGGAATACGCGCTCGGTTCCATATCTCATCACCCGAGCAAAGATCAAAAGCAAAGCTACCCCCTTTCGGCCGCGAGGATGATGACGACAGTAGTAGCTTCTTCTTCTTCTTCTTCTTCTTCTTCTTCTTCTCTCTCTTCTCCGACTTTCTTGTTGGAATGTCTAAAGTATGTTGGCACAAATGATGACATCATCCATGTTGCGTCATGGGATGATGTCACCCATCAAGTTGTAAAAAGTCAACATGACTTTTAGATATTTTGTAAATATCTTTGTAAATAGTTGTTGGCTCCCTTTTGCCTTCTTTCCTTCTCCTCTTCTATATATATTGGAATACTGGTTGTATTCAAGGGTGAACATTTTTTAGATGAAAATAGAAGTGAGGAGAGAAAGACTTTGAGCTTTCTTGTAACAGAAGAAAACAATAATACAAATATTGAGACTTTGTGCTGAATACCTGTGTTATGTGTCAGAACTTTCTTATGTTAGATCTGCACGTGTTTATTCTGTTAGATTCGGATCTAATTTTTTTCGTCATTTGCTCATCAAGATTGCTTTGTTTATTTATGCAAGTAGGTTTGGCTCATTTACTACCAACCCAAAAACATAAATCTTCGACCTTCTCGCTTTGGAATTCATTTCTTTTCTCCCTTTGGACTGTTCTTTCTACCTCCTCTCTTTCATTCCTTTCTTTTCGCAAAGGAAATAAACCTCTTTGGGATGAGATCCCAAACTCCCGAAGGCGAGAATCTGTGAGACTTGCATAGGTTCCCGCTTTGGTAGAATAGCAATAAACCGAGCCACTTTGCTTTGACTCAAAGAGGGGCTATGCCCTGCACACTGTTGGCTCGTTTATCCATAGATCTGCCCAAGCGACAGATTTTCGGACCAACAGTTTTTGGCGACTCCACTGGGGAACGAATAGATCTGTCAGATCTATGATGGTGGTAAGATAGAAAAATCAAAAAAAATAAGAAAATCGCTGCCTGTTTGCAAATCTGAACTTTTTGATAAAAATCCAAAAATTTGCAAATTTTGCTCTGAATTGAAAATTTTCTTCTGAGATCCATAGATCTGGCCTAGTTACAAATCTTTAGTTCACTGAGTTTTTATAAAAATTAGTATTTTGCCGTAGATCTGAGTTTTTGGCTGTTTGCAAAAAGTTTGAAACCCTCTGAAAAAAGTCAAAATCAGATCCAAAAATCAGCTTACTAATCTTCCCTGCCATCTTATCCTCATTGTTATTTGTCATTTAACCACAATCGGTTTCTGAAGAGGATAGTTTTAAATATTTAGAAAAGTATTTGCTGCTGGTTTTTATCAGAAAAACCAGAAAATCAGCCAGTACAACCAAAAAGAAAGTTTAAATCTGCGCCGTAACATTACAGATCTGGAAGGTACACTGGCGAGTGAACCTTTTACGCGCAGCAGGCGAGCCCGTGGAGAAGCTGATCCTACTTTCGATCTGCTTCAAAGACACAATTTCAGCGTGACACCGCACGTTTTTCAGACTAAGCTCGGCCAGCCGGTTATCCAGGAGTGTCTCACCTTCACAAAGAAAAAGTCAGGGGGCATCCACATCCCTTTGTAGTGCCTTGCTACTCAGCGGAACCACACTCCCAGCTCGTGTTCTCTTTCCGGATTTTCAGATGGCGGTACCATGGGGAAACGCCATGGGTCCTTTGGCCTTACCGCATCCAGTTCACGCGCTCCCTCACGGAAATCGAAAGAATTTTCCTAAATTTGATGGGAGCGGAAATCAAAGCATGGATTCCCACATATCCGCATTCATCATGTCATGCAGTATTTTGGATGTGACTCACGAAGATGTGTCGGTTCACCTTTTTTGGAAACCCTACAAGGACTGCAGCTGAATGGTTTCAGCATTTGCCGGCCGGGTCTATTACCAGTTGGGCCACCTTACGGGATGCTTTCGAAGACAGATACAAGCCTTCAGAGGATGCATTTGCATTATTATCACGAATCACTCACCTGAAGAAAGAGGCAAATGAGACCATGCGTGATTTTGTCACCCGGTTTAATGCACTAATCAACCGTGTCCCTGTTGCCATGCTTCCAACACCGGAGAATCAAAAGTGTTTCTTCGTAAACGCTATGAGTTCGAAAGTTAGTTTCTTGCTCCTTCAAGAGCGAGTGGCTACCTTGATTCTCGCCCAAGCCGCTGCCATTTGGATAGAGGATAATCTGATAATATCTGGCGAATTGAAAAAGGAATCAGCCAAGCCTAAATCTTTGGGCCCTTCGCCCACTACTTCGTCTGATCCGGCCTTTCAAAAGATGGTGAATGACTTGCTTGCATTGAAGAAGCAGTTGGCCCAGGCCTCCCCCAGTTCCTCATACCGGGATATTCCGCGGAGGAATTTCGTTCCCAACAATGTTTCACAAAGGTCGCGCCTACCTACAGCTACTCCACGGTTGGCGCTTGAGGCTCCTTCGGTCAATGCTTTGGCCGAGATCAAGAAGAAGAGCAAGATATGAAGAACCTTCGCCTCAAGGCGAAGATGATCAAGATGTCGGTGAACCGACTCGCGACTCTACTATCGGGTATATGGAATTTGATGAGGGGGAATCTGATGAAGAAGAGGGTACCCAGGGATATGCAAGCGGACAGTCATATGCGTTGTTTTTACTCGCTCGCAAGGAAAAGAGGCGGAAGTTGCTGCCCATGTCCAGCAGGAGAAGGCCGTGTCAAACGCGCCTCCGATCATTGCTAAAAGAGGTAATCCTCTTCCTACTCAACTCCCTGGCAAATCTTTTACAAAGAAATCTTTTCCCCCTACCTCTCCTCCAAATCAATCCTCTCACGTTCCTACCAAGGCCAGTAATCCTATTCCATCATCGCGAGGTGAGGGACTCATTCCTTTACCAACGCAACCCTTGGCCGCATTTGATATCATAGATCATGCAAAAAAGACCAAGATCCAAATGTCTGAAGCTGAGTACCTTCAGTCAAACCCCGAACAGCTTGTAAGATTGACTAAGTATATTCAGAGTCAAGGTGTTGTATCTAAGCAGGTTTCCCCAAAAGGAATCCTTTCCACTCCCCCTGAATCCCACATAAATGTTGCTTCAACATCTGCATCAGGTAAGATAGAGCCTTTCTATCTCTCTCTCCTAATCAATGGCCATAAGTTGAGTAACTGCATAATTGATTCCGGAGCTTCGGATAACGTCATGCCGGCGAAGGTCACCCATGCCTTGGGTCTCACCCTTACCAAGCCTTTTGGCCGATGTTATTCATTGGAAACCAAGCAGGTTCCGTTGGTTGGCCAAATCAAGGATGCGCAATTTGCATTTGCGGCTTTCCCAGATAAAAGAGTAAAAATGACACGTCCTCGTTCCGACATTCCGGCGGCCTATGGAATATTCTTTGGGAAGAAGTTTTTGCTAGCGAAGTTGGTGGAGAAATTCACATGGACTGGTCTAAAGCTAGGATTCTAGTCAAAGGTGTGATGCAGACATTAGAGCCAGAATCACAAAAGAAGTACTTGGTTACTAGCTCTGAAGACCCCAAGGCCCAAATCCTTTTTGAATCATCAGGGATGGGGAACTACTTCTTATCTACTGAGACAGATAAAACGGGTGTTCTCGTTCAGGAGAAGGATCTTAATGAGATCTGGACCTTGCAGTTTGATGGCAGTTGTGCAACTAGTGGATGTGGCACCGGGGCTGTGCTGATATCTCCCGAAGAAGAGGTAATTCCTCTCTCTTTCAAATTGCAGTTTTTCAACACTAACAATACTGCTGAGTATGAATCTCTGTTACTCGGTATGCAAGCCGCAAAGGAAAGAGGAATTAAAAATCTAAAAGTGCAAGGCGATGCGGAATTAGTTGTAAACCAAGTCAAGAGGGTATATCAAGTAAAAAATGAGAGGCTCAGGCACTACCGTAACGCAGTATGGGACAACATCGAAGAATTTGATGCTTTTTCAATAGGGGCAATTCCAAGAGCTCAAAACGACATGGCCGATTCATTGGCTGTTTCAGCATCTCTCATGCTCCCACACCCAGGTTTGAAAACAGACAAATACACCATTGAGGTGGTTTTCCGCCCAAGTGTGCCAGACAATTCTCAGCACTGGCAAGTTTTCAACGATGACAACCAACTCATTGCCTTTCTGGAAAAATTAGAAAATTTTAAAGAGTTGCATTTCGAAGGATCCACTTCTGAGTGCCGTGAATCAGTCACCGGTCAAAACCACGAATCAGAGGAGAACGACGGCATATGTCAGCTCAAAGGAAATAAAATCCCGAAGGGCCTGGTTTCTCTCGAACGGCTGTTCGACAGGCATGACCGTTTTGTGAAAAAGAAGAGGCGAGACGATCCCGACTCATCCCCAGAGACCGAACCAGTCAATATAGGTTCGGAGACACATCCGCAATTTGTGAACATTGGGAAATGTTGCACACCAGAAGAGAAGCGGAAATTTGTCAAGCTACTAAAGAAATACATGGATGTATTGGCATGGTCCTATGCCGATTTAAAGTCTTTTAAGCCAAAGGACGTTCAGCATGATATCCCATTGAAAGAAGACGTCAAAGCCTTTCGCCAGAAGCAGAGGCACTATAATCCTAAGATCTCGGGTACTATTCAGGCCGAGATTCAGAAGATGCTGGATGTAAGAATCATCTTCCGATCCATCACAGTACTTGGGTAGCAAATATTGTGCCAGTAAGTGCGCAAGAAAACGGCGAGATACGCATATGCGTAGACTTTCGAAATTTGAATCAAGCTTCGCTGAAAGACAACTACCCTCTTCCGATAATGGATCAAGTTCTGCAAGCAGTAACTGGATCAGAGATGTTGTCCATGCTTGACGGTTTTTCAGGTTACAATCAGATTGAAGTTTCACCTGAAGATCAGTTTAAAACAACATTCACTACTCCCTGGGGTACATTTGCCTACAGCAGGATGCCTTTTGGCCTAACTAATGCTGGCGCCACTTTTCAGTGGGCCATGGATTTCGCATTCAAAGGTATGATGGGGAAAGTCATTGTGGTTTATCTAGATGACTTAACCGTGTTCTCTAAACAACGAAATGATCATTGTGATCATTTAGAGCAAGTGTTGGCCAGGTGCCGAGAACATGGGATTTCCCTAAACCCAAAGAAGTCTGTTTTTGGAGTCACAGAAGGGAAGTTGCTAGGGCATGTGGTTAGCAAAGAAGGAACAAAGATAGATGCCGAAAGAGTTAAGGCTATTCAAAGCCTTACTCTGCCTACAAGCAAGACTGGTGTTCATTCTTTCTTTGGAAAGGTGAACTTTCTCAGGCGTTTTGTTCCGACTTTCTTTGAGAAGACCGTCACATATTGAACATGATGAAAGGGTCACCAACTTTGAGATGGAGTGAAGAGGGTAATAGTCAAGTGGAATTAGGCGGAAAATTTGAGTGATGGTGATGATTACACAGGGCTTTCATGAATGCTTTGTGCAATAGTTGAATTGTATAATGCACATTGATTACAAAAGTGAAAGAACGAAATGTTCACGCAAAGTGAGTCAAGTCTACCATTTGAGGGGCTAGAGTGACAAGGAGTAGAGAGATGAGTTGAGTCGCACGAGAACAAGTGAAACTTTTCAAGGGTCATGAAGAAACACCATTGTAATAGTTTTAGGATTTTTGTTGATTTTTGTAACAGTCCCAATAATGGGAGTAGTATTTGTAAATATCGTCAAGGATTTTAAAATTAATAATAAATGTACACATGTTTTTGATTTTTTATGTATAATACATTTCATGAGTCCATATATTTGAGTAACTGTTGTTTCCTTTGAGAATTGTGAGGTTTATAAAATCTAATTTTGACACATCTAACACTCCTAAAAATGTCAATAAACAATCCAAAAGGCCCAAAACCTAAACAATGACTATATTATTTCCCAAAATAGACATCTAATGTAGAATTTAAACCCTAAAAGTTTTAGGTTGAATGTTGAAATCCTAAAAATACTTATGTCCGATCGATTAGATAATAAAAACTCATCTCCTAAACCATGACTCATGGAGTTGTGACACTAGTTCTATAAGGTGCAGAGTGGCCATAATTTCTTATATTTGTAACTAAATTAAATTTAAAGGAAGAAATGGGTAAGTGCATGGAAATGGGGGCCAAAAGGGGGTCTTAAGTGGACATTTTTTTTAAAAAATAAAAAACTTCAACTTGTACGAGTTATTTGAGATAGTTACACTCAAAATTTGAAGATGTTATAAGAACATGAATTGTAGCATTTCAAGTCTAGTTTCTAAACTACTATTTTTAAATGGTTAAGTGTAAGTGGGTTAAATATCTAAAATGTCAATAGGTGCTCCTATTTTTGTAAAAAAACATAGTAGACAGAGACAGTTGTGCTCCCCCGACCATTTTTTTAGCACTATTTAGTATTTTTGAAAACCTTTTGGTAGAAAGATAGATATGAGCACCTAGTTTGGGATAGATTTTTTTATAGATTTTGTTAGTTAGTATTTATTTTTGTATCATTTTTCAAGTACAAAGATTTTGATAGTTAAAAAATAATAGATAGTGATTGTGCCCCCAAATAATTGTGTGTAATAATTTCAATTGTTATATTATATTTTGTAAATTTATTGATCAAAATTTGTGTCACATTTGCACCACTTGGCAATGCAAAAATAGAAGGGTTGGTGTTATGAATATCCTGCGTAAATGTGTGGAAAATGTGGCGCAAATGTGACAAAAAAATCCCTAGTCGCATCACATTTTTGGCATCTTTCACGATGTGAATTATTCACTAAAACACAACCTGAAACCCCCAAAAACATTTTTTTCAACAAATTTGAATAAAAAGTGACGATATTCACAATCATTGTAGTAGTGATTGCATGCTACATTCAACTATAAATGAATTTCTTTTAAAAGAAACACAAGTAAAAAACAGGATGTGGTTTTGGAGATTAGAAGTCGAATGGGTTCCTTAACAAATGTTATTATGAATGTGGATGCTCTTATTTTGACAATTGAATAGGTAAGCATTCATGTTTTTATTTATTTTATCTTTATGTTTAATATTTTTGTACAACAATGGAGTTCATAGTTTTCATTTTATTAAAATACACATAACCTAATTTGATAGAGCATATCTCATTAAGTCATTAATAGACTTCATTTTTTTGGTCACCTACTTTGATAAAGCTTATCTCATTAAGTCATAGAGTGTTTTTTTCGATGTACGAAATTTTATTTTAGCATTGTAATTTACATTAACATAATTTTTAATATTTTAATTATATTAATATTTGCATATGTTACTACAATATTATGAATTATTATTGTATGAGTGGTGTTAAATTATATCATTTTTAGTATACATACTAGTAATTTAAAATATGAATACTTTGTTTTACATTTACAAATATTGTGTGTGTGTGTAATATTTTAAATTATTATATTATATATTTTTTAATTTATTGATCAAACTTTGTGTCACATTTGTGCCACTTGGCAATGCAACAATAGAAGGGTTGGTGTTATGAATATCTTGCGTAAATGTGTGGCAAATGTGGTGCAAATGTGACACAAAAAGAATTGTTTAATCACATCACATTTTTGGCATCTTTCACGATGTGAATTCTTCAATGAAACACAACCAAAAACCTCCAAAAATATTGTTTTTTTACTCAAAAGTGACACTATTCACAATTATTGTAGTAGTGATTACATGCTAAATTCAATTGTAAATGAATTTCTTTTGAAAGAAACACAAGTAAAAAATGGGGATGTGGTTTTGGAGATTAGACCTCGAATGGATTCTTTAACAAACATTATTATGAATGTGGGTGCTCTTATTTTAAAAATTGAATAGGTAAACATTCATGTTTTTATTTATTTTATCTTTATGTTTATTGTTTTTGTACAACAATGAAATTCATAGTTTTCATTTCATTAAAATACACATAACCTACTTTGATAGAGCATATCTTATTAAGTCATTGATGCATGGTAGACTTCATTTTTTTGGTCACCTACTCGTATTTGATCTTTGAGAAGTGGGATATGTTAGTGCAAAATCATAGCACCCCCAAATGAGTTCTAAAAATTTACTTTTCTAAGGGAGACTCATCTCGGTGTGATTTACATAACATTGGGTCATTCCCAAGTGTGGGACTTGCAAATGGGAATGATCCTCCAGAGAGAAGGCCGGTTCCTCTTCCTAATCCTAGCACTAAACTACTTCTAAGGAAGGAAATGCGACTATCTACTCCTAATCTAACAATTCCAAGGGACAAAGGTGAGAGAGAGAGCATGAAAGTAAAGAAATTTTACACTACATAGGTGATAGCACCGAGAAAAGGGAACTTCGATCACAAAATCAACTACCTGAAATGGAGAGAGGTGAGAAATGGAGAGGATGGAAAGACGCATCACAGACCAATGATAAAGTTCACACAGAACACCATTTCAAACCCCTTAAACACAACTCCCAAAACCTGTAATGGACATCAAAGATATGCACAGTATACCCTGTAATGGTGATATGCGAGAAGAGACAAAAAAATGAGCAAAGGATGGACAAAACGCATCATGAAATAGATTTTATTGCTCCAAGAGTTCATACATGCTCCAAGAAATTTTACACTACGAGAGGTGATAGCACCGAGAAAAGGAACTCGCTGATCACAAAATCAACTACCGAAGAAATTGAGAGAGGTGAGAAATGGAGAGGATGGAAAGATGCATCATAGACCAATGATAAAGTTCACACTGAACACCATTTCAAACCCCTTAAACACAACTCCCAAAACCTGCAATGGACATCAAAGATATGTATAGTATACCTGTAATGGTGATATGAGAGAAGAGACAACAAAATGAGCAAAGGATGGACAAAACACATCATGAAATAGATTTTATTGCTCCAAGAGTTCATACAAGATACACCAATAATGGGAAAGAGGAAAGAAAATTCCATTAAAAATCCGAGGAGGCTTAAACTCCACGTTCGACCCTGGAGAAGAAAGAGAGAGGGGCACAGGGAAGAAGAATGAACAACCCTTTACAATGAATCATGCCCCTGTATTTATAGATTTGATCAGAGTGAAGAAAGAGAGAGGGAAGTGGGAAAAGTGGGTTGAAGCTCAACAACTGTTGTTAATAATTCTAATAAAATATGCCCCAAATCCATCTTTACTACATGGTTCCTTGATTCAGCACCTTGAAAAAAGAGGAAACGACGGAAACAAATTGAATTCGATCTGGTTGTTGAGAAAGATGGATCCTACATTGAAGGCTCGAAGACATTTCCTCCATTCTCCTTTACCTAACCCCCTCAAAAAATTAAAGTCTCAGACCTCCATGGCATGGGTGAGGCCGAGATATTGCCAACGGCATCAAATTTGTAATATTTCGAGCCACGAGTGAAAGATATGCCCCTTCAAAGTTTGTATCAGGTCCATACAAGAGGGCGGGAAAACAACTTGAAAAATGGGTCCCCTTTTGATATGGGACACATGGTAGCCAGATTGGAACAAAAATTGGGCCTATGGGTCCGTAATTTATCTTTTTCCCTTTCCTTCGATTCCCGCTTGGCTTTGACTCGAGGCCCAAATGCTAAATTTTTCCTTGGGTGGAGTTGCGGGCCATTTTGCAACTTTTACCCCTTTTGAGATAACAAGGGGAAAAGAACCAACTTTTTCCCCGATGGTCCACTTTCCCCTGGGACACACGACAGTCTGGTGCTCGTTTAGAAACCTTTTCTCTATTCACCCCTTGAATCAGCGCCATACTGACACTTGGCATTCTCCACTTATACCTTTATACTTAGCCAATTTTGAAGCCTTTTCTATCCGCCTTTGAACCCGAGGACTTGGATCTTCATCGTTTCTTCCCCTTTCTTGCTCCTGGTTCCTCTGTGGCACTACCCCTTCTTTTTTGACCCTGTTATTCCATTGTTGAGTCCCTCTGTGACCTATTTACAGATCTGAACGAGTTTTCTCAGGTTTTTTTATGTGGGGTCGTAGCTGATCCAATATTTGGCCCGGGGGCAAAATATGGATAACAATTTGGTGACTCACGGGGACATCTACTGCTAGATGAAGATACCAGTGGCCTAAAAGCATCCATTGGGTATGGAGTCTGCTTGATAAACACGAAACTGATATGAACTTTGAAAACTGACCCCTAGGATGCTTGGAAACCCATTAGAACTGAAACTGATCTTGACTAAATGCCAAGTCCAAACATTGCATGAGAGCAACAACACTCCACAACAACACTATGTACAAAACTAGAAATCATACATGCTCCAAGTAGAACATGCAGAGTGTGCAAAGCACTTCTTCTACTGGAAACAAAGTCTACTCCTACTCCTACACTAACCAGAGAGAAAGAATGCTAAACAAATGCCTGTTATAGGTAGGGAGAAGTAGCTTCCCTTTCTCAAGAGGGGCAGCCATGCAAATGATTTGACACTAAATATAGCTTCTGTATGAGTGAAAAATTGACAATAAGTCGGTCCTCCACCCAAATCATCAAGGTATCAACATTAATGGAAAATACCTCCTCAAGCTGACTTGCATCGAGACTTCTAGAGGTGTTGATGATGACCCTTGGTACTTTGATGCTCATCCTCATGCCTTGGAGTAGGCATGACTAGTTTTGGCTTCTCCCTTGGCTCTAATGAAGCCAAGTATCTAATTGGGCAAGGTATGGTCCTTTGAATATGCCCATGGTTCTGAAATCTAACTCCAAGAATGGAGCCTTCTTGCTGACTCTGATGGATGGATGATGTGAGAGGGATGACGACATCTTCCTGCTTTTTCTCTTCCTTCTCCTGTGAAGAAAATGGGAGAGCCATGTCTTCCAATCTTGGTTCCAGAGGGTTGTTATGAAGTGCAGGATGTTGTTCTTGAATGTTCTCCTCCATGGCAAAGGCTCATGTGCTTGGGATGTGAGAGATGGAGGAAAAAATGATGTGATCTCCATGGGTTCCCCTCCATCAAGGCAATCCTCCAAGTTAGATAGGTAATCTGCCTCCTTGCTGTCCTGCTGTAGGTGCTCAACCTCCTTCATGGTGTCCGATCTATAATTGACTCACCATGGTTCCCTTCATCCTCAAACATGAAATTTGAAAGCTCAAACTCTTCTTCAACATCAGATCTTGAAGGGGATGAAGTGGGAGGAAGAACTGAAGGTTCTTTTGTGGCCTGCTCCGCACTTGGAGCCTCTGAAACTATATGGTCCTCCTCCACAGCCAAAATTTACTCCTCTTATTTTAGATTAGGAGTAGCTCCTTCTTCCCCTGCTTGTACTGTAGCTGGAGCTTCCATCACTTGTGGCTTGACCTCAGCCTCCTCCATAGGCTTAACCAACAATGGAACCTTTGAAAACTCAAATTTAGCAGCCCAACTCTTCAGATTTTCTATCATTTCTTCTCTGTTGGGTTCCTCTGTTTGATGTTCTCCTTGGTTGGTTTTTGGAGTCCCTTCCCAACATGGACTTGGGAAGGCAAGAGGAGTGGTGGGTGGGGTCTCCACTAGTTGTTCCCTTGTTTTTGGTAGAGGGGAAGGCATTTCTTTTAGCTCTTGTGAGGGGGACATAGATTCAGAAGGGAAAAGGGAAGAGGAAAGGAAATGAGATGGAAGACTAGAAGATGGAGAAATGAAATCAACACTTGGGGCAGCAAGTGAGGGGCTTGACTCTTACCTCTATTGAAATGATAAAGATTGAGGGAGAGAAAATGAAAGGCAGGGAGCTGGTGATTGACTTACCCATTGACAAGGTTGTCCCGCACTTTGCTCATAAGCCCCAATGTCCTCAATCCACTATGTAAGCTGAGGCAACACTTCAACCATGAAGTCAAGCTTCTCTTGAGGGTTGTAATGTCTTGGAAAAGGGCCTTCCCATGGACAAGGTGCCCTGCAACCAATCTTAAATTCCTTCATTCATGCTATGCCCCTTGACTGAACCATGTCAGCCTCCATTTTTTGAATCTTCTCCAGTAGACCAGCATCTTCCATTTAGTTGTCATTATATGCATATCCTTGTTCCTGATAAGCTTCATGGCCAAACTGGTTTTGGCATTGGTGTCGTGGATAGGTATAGTGATTTTGAATCTTCTCATAATGCCAATTTGGAGGAGTTGTGAAAAGCATTGGAGGTGGAACATATTGTTGTTGCTGCAAGTGTGAGTTCCATGAAGGGACTAAAGTCATGATTGCACAACCTCATGGAATGGGAGAAAATGAAAGAGATGGAAGAAGAAATTGGATGAAAATTATTGGTAATGGATAGAAAAGGTCTGCAACTTAGAGGATGGGTTGTTGACCAGATGGAGTCGCCAGATGTGCTTGAAAGTGCCTCCAAAGGCTGAAACCTTCACCAAGAGCACATTGAACCTAATGAAGTGAAGTGGTAAGGTGCTTGAGACTGTCCCCCATCAGGCGTGCCAAAAACTATTAGTGCGAAATTACAAACACCCCCAAATGAGTTCTAAAAATCTACTTTTCTAAGGTAGACTCATCTGGTGTGATTTGCATAACATTGGATCATTCCCCAAGCTATGGGACTTGCAAATGGGAATGATCCTCCAGAGAAGGCTGGTTCCTCTTCTTAATCCTAGCACTAAACTACTTCTAAGGAAGGAAATGTGACTATCTACTCCTAATCTAACAATTCCAAGGGACCAGGAGAGAGAGATAGCATGAAAATAAAGAAATCCTACACTATAGAGGTGATAGCACCAAGAAAAGGGAATTGTTGATCACAAACTCAACTACCTGAAATGGAGAGAGGTGAGCAATGGAGAGGATGGATGATGCATCACACACCAAGGATAAAGTTCACACAGAACACCATTTCAAACCCCTTAAACACAGTTCCCAAAACCTGCAATGGACATTAGAGATATGCACAGTATACCCTGTAATTGTGAGAGGCGAGAAGAGACAACAAAATGAGCAAAGGATGGACAAAACACATCATGAAACAGATTTTATTGCTCTAGGAGTTCACACAATACACCATTAATGGGCAAGAGGCAAGAAAATGCCATTACAAAGCCAAGGGAGGAGGCTTAAACTCCACATTCGACCCTGGAGAAGAAAGAGAGAGGGGGCAAGGAAGAAGAATGAACAACCCTTTATAATGAATCATGCCCCTGTATTTATAGATTTGATCAAAGAGAAGAAAGAGAGAGGGAAGCGGGAAAATTGGGTTGAAGCTCAACACATTGTTAATACTTCTGATAAAATATGCCCCAAATATGTCTTTACTGCATGATTCCTTGATTCGGCGCCTTGAAAGAAGAGGAAACAACAGAAATAGATCGAATCCGATCTGGTTGTTGAGACAAATGGATCCTACATTGAAGGCCCGAAGATGTTTCCTCCATTTTCCTTTACCTAACCCCCTCAAAAATTAAAGTCTCAAACCTCCATGGCATGGGTGAGGCCAAGATCTTTCCAACGACATCAAATTTGTAATATTTCGAGCCTTGAGTCGAAAGATATGCCCCTTCGAAGTTTGTATTGAGTCTATACAGGAGGGCGGGAAAACAACTTGAAAAATGTACCCCCTTTTGATATGGGCATGTGGCAAAATGCCAGATTGAAACAAAAATCGGGCCTATGTGTCTGTAATTTATCTTTTTCCCTTTCCTTCAATTCCCCGCTTGGCTTTGACTCGGGCCCAAATGTTGACTTTTTCCTTGGGCGGAGTTCCGGGCCATTCTGCAACTTTTACCCCTTTTGAGATAACAAGGTGCAAAGAACCAACTTTTTCCCTGACAGTCTGCTTTCCCACAGGACACGCGCGATCGGGCGCTCGTTAGAAACCTTCTCTATTCACCCCTTGAACTAGCGCCATACTGACACTTGGTATTCTCTACTTATACCTTTATACTTAGCCAATTTTGAAGCCTTTTCTATCCACCTTTGAACCCGAGGACTTCGGATCTTCGTCGTTTCTTCCCCTTTCTTGCTCCCGGTTCCTCTGCAAAGCATTTCCCCTTCTTTTCTAACTTTGTTATTCCATTGTTGAGTCCCTTTGTGACCTATTTAAAGATCTCGAACGAGTTTTCTCGGAGTTATTTCTATGTGGGGTCGTAATCGATCCGATATTTGGCTGGGGGCGAAATATGGATAACAAGATATAAAGCCATAAACAAAGACAATAACATGGCTTACCTTGGTTTAGTCGGAGATTATTAAATTTGTTAAACGTCGCCATGTACAATTGATATCTTTGTTGGTACACATCTACCCTCAAAATGTATACATCAAAATTAACTTGGTATGTGCCACTGGTCAAGTTTGAACTTTGCTAAGGATTATTGAACAAATATTCTCATGTGTTATATTGATAACTTTTGGGAGGAACTGCAAATGAAAATATTGAAATATTGTGCCTACAAAATCATTGTGAGTTAATGTGTTTTATGGGAAAGAGTGAGATCGAGAAACGATGTCATCTCTCTTGATTGAGATGCTTGTGATTCCTTAAATTGTTCACAATGTAAATCTTCAAATTATTGTCAACATTATAGTTTAGGAACAACTAACTTTTTCTCTACATTAAATAATAATAAATTATCCATGAAATCAATACACTTGTCGTAGCTTTTATTTTTAGAGTTAATTATTTCAATGACTTTTGTTTTTTACAATTTATCATTCAATAAATTTGCTGTAGTTAATAGTTTTGGAAACCTTATTACAAAGGCCTATAAAATATGGAACCATCTAACTTTAATAGGACCAGCATGTGTAGATCGCAGCTATAAGGAAGGAAGGATGTTGCTTATGATTCGTGAAGAATATCTTTTGTAATTAATCGTGTGTTAAGTACGAAGGAGGCCATGGACCGAGAACCCACTCTTTAGGAACGCGACAACGACATGTATGTGGACTGCTAGGAAAAGATTCACGTACTAATTGTCACCCTCTTCACAAGTGGCCTTTCATATTTGGTACGGCCCATTTCTATCATTTATTGAGATTTTAACCGAACCCAAAGGTTACACTGGATCCAACGGCTTCCAACTTCTCACACAAATAAACCGACACAAACGATAATAATACATTACAATAATTCAGAGAAAAACAAGACGCCCTTTTGATTTATAATCGAGGAAGGGTCTCGAGGCACAGGCACCGACATATAGATGAAGAAAGGGAAAAACTAATTCTGATACCAGTAATATGGTTGATTCTCGTTATTCTAATACTAATACTAGTAATAATAGGTAATACAGAAGAAGAGTAGCAGAGATATTTAAGAAAGATGGTAGTAAATAGTGACGCCGTAGCCCATGAAAATGGTGGCGACTTCGAGGTTCTTATCGTTGGCCACCATGGAATTAATAGCTTTAATTCCCTCCAACGAAGTGCGCATGTATTCATTGCGGAGGAGGTTGTGCGGATCGTTGCCCCCGACCAGTCCAAACCAGAGCGTGTCATCATATATTATCACTCCCCCACGCGCACCAACTTCATCAGCTTTGGATGATAATTCACGTAGTTCACTTTGTCGGCGTCAACAAACGCAAAATCAAAGCAATCCTTCTCTCCCTGACAACCACAACGACAACGATAAGAAATCATTTGACAATCACCGTTTGATTAGAGAATTAAATTATGGGGAGATTAATATTATTAACCTTTTCTATTAGAGAATTCAAGTACTCCAGACCCGTAGTCTGCTTCAGTTCAATCTTATCTGCTACCCCTGCCTTCACCATACACGGCCATCCAAATTTGGGATCCTCTCCTGGATCAACGGCTACAACCTACACAAACCCACGCACGTCTATTTTTTTTTCACATGTATAAAACAGAGTGGGAGAAAAAAAGAAAATGTTAGTTACCTTGCCATCGGGAGGAAGAGCGAGGGCGATATTGAGCAGTGAATAACCGGTGAAAACACCAATCTCCAACGCAGTCTTGGCACCACACAGCTTCACCATGAGGCGTAGAAACTGCACCTGATCTGGCAAAGTCATCATCTCCCCTCTGCACCAGATAAGTAAATTACACTCCTTATTATTATCATTACGCCTAAGAGCAGAGAAAAATAAAGAAACTAGTAATAACCTCAACCTTTGAGTGAGCTTCCACGTGCGCTGCCACAGCTCCCTCGACGCCTCGTGCTCGCGATGACGTGTAAACGTGTCCAGCATGTACTGCTCGTGATCCACCGTGTAAACCCACGTAAGCACATTCACTATTTAGCTGTCTCACATATATTATTAGTAAATTAGCGGAGTACCTTGTAAATGGATTCCTCCATCACATTCTGAAGCTTGATGCCGAATTTCCAGTCGGGGGCAAAGTTCGATTGTCGTACCCTTTTTAACACAAGAAATTTCAGTTAGAAGAAAGATGGCCAAGTGACAGTTACAACAAAGAACATTGATACTTACCTGGCTTGCCATTCTCGATTTCCGTCAAATCGGTAGGCCTCGCTTCCACCCCATTTCCGTTTCCGTTGCTCATTTCTCTTGATTAAATTGGAAAGTGTTGAAAACAGGCAGCAATAAATTTGGCAATGGAAAAGGCAAAGGCGGGGCTCCAATTTATAGGCGGCTTCCAATAATCAATCACATGGGCGACTAAACAACCGACCCTGTGCACGGGCCCCTAGAGGGCCTACGGTATTTGATCTGGGCCGTTCACGTGTGAAGCATTCAAGGCTGATGGTACCTGACACCCGTCATCTCGTAATTATTAAGGGGAGTATGGACCACCGGCGTCCTTTTCGGAAATGCTTTTTATAATCTCATGGTCTCGCCTTGCTCCGTATGGCAACTGAAAGGGTATCCCATTTGTCTTTAGCCTACAGGATAACTTCTCCATTTACCAATCACCACCTTCCACCTTACAACTACTTTCTTTGCCTTTGTTTTTAGTTATCAGTGTGACGAATAATTACGATTGTCCCTTTCCATTTCATAACGACTTGCGACAAACGAGGAGCAGTGGCTATGATATTTTCATATACTAAATTAAATGAACCTTTACAAATTTGGAATTAACCTTCACCACACAATTTCTCGTTTATGGAATTATCAGTAAATCCGTGTTTGGATGTCCACATTTGTGGAAACATTGTTCATTCATGTTGCTATTTTTAAATATTGTGCCCCTTCGCCTCCCTTAAAATCATAAGGGAGGCATCTACTTGGTTAATTTGGCTTTCACTTCCCAAATTGGTAATTCCAATTGCGATTCTCAATCCTTTTTTAATCAAATAATAATAATTATAATTATCGTGGTATGCTAACTTATACTCATCACACTGTACATGTTATTAATATATTAATATATCTTGGTTTTATGTTACCTTTATTTCTATTTTTACAATTTAAATGATAATCAAAAAGTTGTTTCTATTTGACTTTGTTTCAAAAAAATTATTATTTAAATGATTTTTTTGATAAGTGTTGTATTTGTAGGACCCTAATTTTGGTATATGACAAATTAATTGTTATGTGTACCTAATTTTGGTATATGCCAAATTAATTGCTATGTGTATCTAACCGTCAAACTTTGTTTGGCATTGTCATACGTAATTGGAGTTTCAATCGGGGATGTTGTTTCCCAACAACTTTTTATGCCCTTATGACTGACTGTAATATGCCTCATTGTAAGATATTAGGTGTCACAAATCTGTCAAACCCTCTAAAATCAATGAAAAAGACCCAAAACCATAACATTGGGTGAAATCCTTGCAAAAAGGTTAGCATTTGGGTTTAAGTGTAATCCGTCTCTCGCTCTACAATCGCACAACTCTAAAGAGGCCTCAAAATGCATATAACTATATGTAATATCTCATCTTTCAAACTTTTTCATAAACATTAATAAGTGCCTATATGGGCACATTATATGGACATTAGTGATTTTATGATGTATTACAACTCGCTAAGGAGATATGACTATTTGATATTGTTATTAGACATTGGGAGATTATTATGATTTGATCATGAAGATATCGGGGATCATTATATTTTGATTACATCTATATACATGTATGTACTTAGTATAGACACTAGAAAATGCACCTTGCACATAAGGTCCCTTATTCTAAAATACAAAAGACCAAAAAAATCATAACTCCCACAAAATGGGGATAAAAGACACCTCACCACCCATTTACTAACACTCACCCACTCACATTTAATTATGTCCCATCACACCTACCCATGTGCATGCCCAATGCACTATGGTCCCTATCATTGCACCCATGTGTGTCTCTCATTCCCCTATGCACTCCAAATCTATAAAAGCATCCTCACCCCCTCATTTCAACAACTTGGCTCTTAGTGCACAAAGACTATACTTGAGTTTTCTTTCTCTATTGCTCGCATATCTCGGTTTTGCAGGTTTTGAAGAAGGAAAAGTGAAACACAAAGGATAGATATTGCTTATCGCAACATTATTTTAACGACATTTAACACAATCGAAATCGCAATCGCAATTAGCTTGCGATCTTTGTGTGATTCTTAACAAAACGTAATCTGCGATTGTCATGCGATCTCGATTAAGGTATACTTGTCATTTTCATTTATTGTTTTGTCATTTTACATCAATAAAATGTCTTTTATTTCCTTAAAAGGGTTAGGGATTTGACCAGAGATAGGTCCCCTAACCACCAAAAACAACTAACATTTTTCAAGTGTGCTTGTGTGCAGGTTTAGATTCATATCTAAAGAGTTTTACCCACTTTATTCAATGAAAGAAACCACAATTGTCCCTCTCTTAACAATGGCAACATAAGCCCATTTTATTTTAGTAACATTGATTTGGTTGTTATTATTTGACTAATCCATCTTGCAGGTGATCCAAATCTAGGCATACATTTTGGCAACCACGGTGGGAGAGTATTGAATTTCAAATATGTAACAATCTCTTCATACCAAAGTGGTGGTAATGCAATTTCAATTTTAAAATATTAAGTGTTTGAGTACGATCCCTTAACTACCAAAAATAACTAACATTTTTCAAGTGTGCTTGTGTGTAGGATTCATATATGAAAGAGTTTTACCCACTTTATTCAATGAAAAAAACCACAATCGTCCCTCTCTTACCAATGGCAACATAAGCCCATTTTATCTAAGTAACATTGTTTTTGTTGTTATTATTTGACTAATCCATCTTACATGTGATCCAAATATATGCATACATTTTGGCGACCACGGTGGGAGAGTATTGAATTTCAAATATGTAACAATCTCTTCATACCAAAGTGGTGGTAGCACAATTTCAATTTTAAAATATTGAGTGTTTGAGTACGATCCTTTAACTACCAAAACAACTAACATTTTTCAAGTGTGCTTGTGTGTAGGATTCATATCGAATTTACCCACTTTATTCAATGAAAAAAATCACAATTGTCCCCTCTCTTACCAATGGCAAGATAAGCCCATTTTATCTAAGTAACATTGATTTTGTTGTTATTATTTGACTAATCCATCTTGTAGGTGATCCAAATCTAGGCATACATTTTGGCGACCACGGTGGGAGAGTATTGAATTTCAAATATGTAATAATCTCTTCATACCAAAGTGGTGGTAAATAAGTAATTTCAATTTTAAAATATTGAGTGTTTGAGTATGATTCCTTAACTACCAAAAACAACTAACATTTTTCAAGTGTGCTTGTGTGCAGGATTCATATTTGAAAGAGTTTTACCCACTTTATTCAATGAAAAAAACCACAATTATCCCTCTCTTACCAATGGCAGCATAAGCCCATTTTATCTAAGTAACATTGTTTTTGTTGTTATTATTTGACTAATCCATCTTGCGGGTGATCCAAATCTAGGCATACATTTTGACAACCACGGTGGGAGAGTATTGAATTTAAAATATGTAACAATCTCTTCATACCAAAGTGGTGGTAACAAGCAATTTCAATTTTAAAATATTAAGTGTTTGAGTACGATCCCTTAACTACCAAAAATAACTAACATTTTTCAAGTGTGCTTGTGTGTAGGATTCATATCGAAAGAGTTTTACCCACTTTATTCAATGAAAGAAATCACAATTGTCCCTCTCTTACCAATGGCGTGAAGCCCATTTTATCTAAGTAACATTGTTTTTGTTGTTATTATTTGACTAATCCATCTTGCAGTGATCCAAATCTATGCATACATTTTGGCGACCACGGTGGGAGAGTATTGAATTTCAAATATGTAACAATCTCTTCATACCAAAGTGGTGGTAAAGCGCAATTTCAATTTTAAAATATTGAATGTTTGAGTACGATCCTTTAACTACCAAAAACAACTAACATTTTTCAAGTGTGCTTGTGTGCAGGATTTATATCTCGAAAGAGTTTTACCCACTTTATTCAATGAAAAAATCACAATTGTCCCTCTCTTACCAATGGAAGCATAAGCCCATTTTATCTAAGTAACATTGTTTTTGTTGTTATTATTTGACTAATCCATCTTGTAGGTGATCCAAATCTAGGCATACATTTTGGCGACCACGGTGGGAGAGTATTGAATTTCAAATATGTAATAATCTCTTCATACCAAAGTGGTGGTAGCACAATTTCAATTTTAAAATATTGAGTGTTTGAGTATGATTCCTTAACTACCAAAGACAACTAACATTTTTCAAGTGTGCTTGTGTGCGGGATTCATATCTCGAAAGTGTTTTACCCACTTTATTCAATGAAAAAAACCACAATTGTCCCTCTCTTACCAATGGCAAGATAAGCCCATTTTATCTAAGTAACATTGTTTTTGTGATTATTATTTGACTAATCCATCTTGTAGGTGATCGAAATCTAGGTATACATTTTGGCGACCATGGTGGGAGAGTATTGAATTTCAAATATGTAACAATCTCTTCATACCAAAGTGGTGGTAGCGCAATTTCAATTTTAAAATATTGAGTGTTTGAGTATGATCCCTTAACTACCAAAAACAATTAACATTTTTCAAGTGTGCTTGTGTGCAAGATTCATATCTAAAAGAGTTTTACCCACTTTATTCAATGAAAAAAACCACAATTGTCCCTCTCTTACCAATGGCAACATAAGCCCATTTTATCTAAGTAACATTGTTTTTGTTGTTATTATTTGACTAATCCATCTTGCAGGTGATTCAAATCTAGGTATACATTTTGGCGACCACGGTGGGAGAGTATTGAATTTCAAATATGTAACAATCTCTTCATACCAAAGTGGTGGTAGCGCAATTTCAATTTTAAAATATTGAGTGTTTGAGTACGATCCCTTAACTACCAAAAACAACTAACATTTTTCAAGTGTGCTTATGTGCAGGATTCATATCTGAAAGAGTTTTACCCACTTTATTCAATGAAAAAAACCACAATTGTCCCTCTCTTACCAATGGCAAAGATAAGCCCATTTTATTTAAGTAACATTGTTTTTGTTATTATTTGACTAATCCATCTTGTAGGTGTTCCAAATCTCGGCATACATTTTGGCAACCATGGTGGGAGAGTATTGAATTTCAAATATGTAACAATCTCTTTATACCAAAGTGGTGGTAGCATAATTTCAATTTTAAAATATTGAGTGTATGAGTATGATCCCTTAACTACCAAAAACAACTAACATTTTTCAAGTGTGCTTGTGTACAGATTCATATCTCGAAAGAGTTTTACCCACTTTATTCTATGAAAAAAACCACAATTGTCCCTCTCTTACCAATGGCATCATAAGCCCATTTCATCTAAGTAGCACTGTTTTTGTTGTTATTATTTGATTAGGTAATCTTGTAGGTGATCCAAATCTAGGCAAACATTTTGGCGACCATAGTGGGAGAGTATTGAATTTCAAATATGTAACAATCTCTTCATACCAAAGTGGTGGTAGCACAATTTCAATTTTAAAATATTTAGTGTTTGAGTAAGATCCCTTAACTACCAAAAACAACTAACATTTTTCAAGTGTGCTTGTGTGTAGGTTTAGATTCAGATCTAAAGAGTTTTACCCACTTTATTCAATGAAAAAAACCATAATTGTCCCTCTCTTACCAATGGCAACATAAGCCCATTTTATCTAATTAACATTGTTTTTGTTGTTATTATTTGACTAATCCATCTTGTAGGTGATCCAAATTTAGGCATACATTTTGGCGACCATAGTGGGAGAATATTGAATTTCAAATATGTAACAATCTCTTCATACCAAAGTGGTGGTAGCGTAATTTCAATTTTAAAATATTGAGCACGTTTGAGTACGATCAAAGGATAGTTGCGTTATCACGCAAATAGGAATGTGGATAATGTCAACTTCCTTTTCTAAAGGTATATATGATCCTAAAGAGGTCATGGTGTCTACAAAATGATCGGTAGAATGTGGAGCAGTCTCGATCTCGATCAAAATGGTAAATTGAGTGAGAAATGAATCAACAAGAGTCTTGTATTGTTGTAATGTGTCATTACGACATTGGTAAGACCCTAAGATTTGATTGACAACTAATTGAGAATCATTGACAATTCACAATCGTTTGATTTTGAGAGTGATATCTAATTGAAGACCAATGAAAAGATCTTCGTACTCAACCATGTTGTTTGTGTAAGGAAAATCAAGTTTAAATGATAATGGGATATAGGCTCCTTGGGGTGTGACAAAACTAATATTACACACAATTTTGGATCCATCAAAATGTAAATTCATATAAAATTCCTTGATGACATCAATATAATCCTCAATTTCAGATATCATACAAATGGAATTGTCTTGTACATCAATATTGAGTGGTATTGAATCATGAAGAGGGGATTCAATTAAATAATTGGTAATTAATTGGCCTTTAATAGTATTTTGTGACATGAAATGTAGATTGAATTGATTAGTAACATGATCCATTTAGATGTGCAACTATTGTGATATGTATTTCTCATCATGTAATGCATGGGATCCATTTTAGCAATAACATACGTCGTGTGATTGAGAAAGTAATGTTAGATTTTTTTTGTGGAGAACACTATGACAAAACAGATCTTCTTGATGTGTGCATAGTGAATCTCATGCGGCAGCCACCGAATGTTGTAATAGGTAGATGACTCATGGTTGTCTAAATTTCCTTAAGCTAACATACTTCCTAGAGTAAAGTAAGTAGCATCAATATACATATAGAATGGTTATTCATGTTTTGGAGGTGACAACACAGGAGGAATGAGAAGATACTTTTTAAATTGTTTAATACAATGTGACACCCTTCCCCCAGGTTGAAAGTAATGTCATTTTAAGGAGTTGATTAAATGGATGAAAATGACCAAAAGGTTACATGATAAAGCATCAAATAGCTCGAATCTTTCCTAACTAGCAGAGTTCAATCAAGGGATGTTGGGTCGTTTCTTCTCCCGGGTCATCCTTATAATTATATTTTACCTTTAGAACCCTATATAAAAAAATTAACACTACCTCATTTATTCACCGAAATCAATCATATGGAATTTTATTGAAAACCTCTCTTGTAATACTCATAAAAGGCACTAAAGGATACCTAAATATTACTAAAGCTGATGCACATCCATTAGGAAACCATCATTTATAGTAATGAAGCACTTATTGATAAAATAGGCACACTAGTTATTTTTAGGCAATTAGTTGCAAAAAAACAAAGACTTGAAGGATTTGGTTGAAGTTATTCATTTATTTTTTTCCCCAAATGCCTAAAATATTATTCAAATTATTTTCAGATCAAATATTTCTATACAAGAAAATTAAAGAAGTACTTAGTCAAAATACTACATTTTGGGCTCCAGGACAGTGTGGCGACATCCAAATTCTCAAATTTACAAAGGATCCAGTATGCAAATTTAACTAAGTCATGAGGGGGACACATGACAGTCACTAGTCACTTATTCACCTTACAATCTGAGCTGGAATCGAGTCACATCCAAATTGAGTTGGTCACAAGGTCACGAGTTGATGTTTTGAACCAAGTAGGATGAGTTGGGGCCGAGTCACCAAGTTTCTCGAGAAGTTTGAGCCGAGTCGATCGGTTGGTGAGATCCTATGAACAATAATGGTCCACCTTTGGTCTACATGGACCAATGAAGGAGCACCTTAAAACTTAGAATATCACGAAATTAAAATGACAAAGTGATATTGGTTCTTATGTTTTCGTGAATCGAATGGGTTATCAAAATGGATAAGGAATGGAAAGAAGTAGGGACACGTGGTGTCATTCTTATAAGTTGGGTTTCCTAAGAAGATCAATTTGGATCGGTCAAGGCATTAGGATCGAGATCCCGAGATCTCAAAGGCATAAAGAAACACTAAGAATGTATAATGAATGTGATTGGTCCATGTGGACCAATCACATGTCACAGTGAGATCGAGATCAACAAACAAGCATGAGAAGATCTCGAGCGACCCGTAAGAACCCATGAACCCTATGACCCGAGAGCCCAAATATAATGAGAAAGAGACACATGTCATGTATTTAAGTAGGAATTAGTCAAATAGTTCACTAATCAAATATAGATGCATGAAAAAAGTGGCCCTGAGATTTAATTTAATGTTGTTGTGGATGTCAACTATGTAAAATGAGTTGGAGATCTTCAAACTACCATAAATTTTTTTCTAGGTCACCAAATCAGTCAAGACCAGTAGCATTGGAAATATCTTGAGGAGAAACAACCATTTGGATTTGTTTCGAGGTCACTATCAAGTGTGCTTTTAGCCTTAAATGTGATTAAAGGGGCTCACAATCATTTTTGATCCAATTATGTGACCACGAGCTAACCCAATTTTAAATGCTCATATATTTTCATCCTAGGAGCATGTTGACTTGCACATGATATCATTAGAAAGGTCTTGATCAGAGATTCAAATTAGGATTGGTCTCACACGAGAATGCTTGAGAGATAAAAGAGATTTTAATGAAAAATTTTGGAGGTGTTTTAAACTTGTTTCTCAATCAAATGGCACCTAAATTAGTTGAAAATGGTTTTGAGCAACCCAAAATCAAACATTAAGTATTTTCTTGAGTAGTTGATTACGTATAAATAAGAAATTATGGTTCCCAAATTTTATTTACAAATTAAATGTTTATTGGTTCTTTTGTGGTTGGAGAAGCGGGTGATTCTCTTAATTTATAGAAATCTTTTGATCCCATTCTTTTGCCCTTTCTCTTTAAAATTTAACTCATTCGTTATCACAAAAATCCTTTCCGAATGTAAATTCACCTGCGTAAATGTTGGCTGAATATTGTGAATTGTAGACCTCTTATTTTAAGTTGTGTGATACATCTAGTGCCTCCTCCTCATGATTGCTGACCATTTTTGTATATTCACAAGTGGTAATATATGGTTGGTTGTGGCTCATATATGCCCTTTTTCTTGTGTTATTTCCTTTTTCCTTTATGTTATGTTATTTTATTATGTGTGTGGATTATGTTTTAATGGTCTTATCTCTTTGTATCAATCATGCAAGGAATCAAAATTGACATTGTGTAGTGTGAAATTTGGCTTATTTCAGCCATATTGGCTTTACATTTGTCTTCTTATTTCCATCTTAGAGAGAGAGAGAGAGAGATCCACCTCTATTTTGGTACAATCACCACCCTTTTAGTTTAGTTTATGTTTTTCCCTCATACATTTTCTCCCACAATAAGTATATAAAATTTTAGTGGTAGTTGATGGATGATATTAAAATAGTTAATGTAGGAATCCAAACTTCTTTGAAGGTTTGTCCCAAAGAGCTAATGCTCCACACCTTAAGGAAATTCCCTTGTTTCATTGATGTGATGAGCTTGGCCTTAGTAAGCATGCAATCTCAATTGATAATAAAACTCAACCATATCAAGGAGTCTAGCTTTCCTCACATCCAAACACACCAAATTTCCATTTCTAAGTTTTAACAATAACACAATCCAATAAAGAATGATCAAAGGGGTTTAAGTTTCTAACTAGTTGCATCCATATAGATATCACATGCTAGGTTGAGAACTATTTTTGGTTTGAGGCCTCTTCAAATTAGTGTGAATGTAGGTGGTGCAAAGGGGTACACCATAACCCAAAAACTAACCTTCTTGTAGGTTCTTATATCTATGGTTATGGTTTTGTAGTGATTCACCTAATTAGAAATGATCTTGAGAGACCTGTATGACATATAGGGTTTGATAGTGAAGTGCATTTCTAGCCACCGAGGACCCAAAAAGTCACAAATCCCACTCAAGGCATCATAGAGTGCACAAAAGGGGAAGGACCAATTTATATATCATAATAAGATTATGCACGATCCTACACCTAGAGATTTACAAGTTACAATTTCAATATTGAAGTTTCCCTAAGCTTTGTACTTCTATATTCCCATTCTATCTTCCCTAATTCATCTTATATTGATATGAAAATCTAAGTCTTTCTCTCGCGAACTCTCTCTCTTGTGTGTTTTGAGCTTGTATACACATATCAAAAGGACCAATATGTTATTGTTATTTGATACGCTTAATCTTAATGTTGGAAGTTAATTTATCGAATAATGCTAGTTTCTTAACCTTACATACCTTTTTATTTTTGTTTTCTACATAAAATTAATCTAAATAATCTTAAAAAGGGTGTAAACAATTCCTGTCAATACCAAACATATGATCCTCATAAAGTACATTTGAGGACTCGAAAACATATTAATATTAAATCTAGTTGTGTGCCTAGATTTGGATCACCTGTAAGATGGATTAGTCAAATAATAAAAACTAAATCAATGCTACTTATATAAAATGGGATTATGCTACCATTGGTAAGAGAGGGACAATTGTGATTTTTATCAATAAAGTGGGTAAAACTATTTCATATATGATTCTGCATATAAACACACTTGACAAATATTAGTTATTTTTAGTGGCTAGGGGACATACCTTGGTCGATACCTAACCATTTTAAGGATAAAATTCATGTTTATTGATGTAAAATGACAAAACAATGAATGTAAAATGACAAGTATACCCAATCGATCATAAGACAATCGAATTGTGTTTTCACAAATTATTGCAAAAATATTGTGAGGCAATGCAGATGCGATTCCCACATGTGTTAATTTTTTCTAAAAATGTTACAACAAGAAGGTTCTATCCTTTTTGTTTCACCTTTCCTTCTTCAAAACCTATAAAACTAAGATATTTTGAGCAATAGAGAAAGAAAGCTCAAGTATATTTTTGTGAACTAAGAGCCAGGGGTTGGAATGAGGGGGTGAGGGTGCTTTTATAGATTTGGAGTGTAACCTTTAACATTCAACATCACTACTAGGAGTCATCATACTTCCCCCATTACCCTCCTCATCTTCGTCATCGATGGGTTTGAGTTTTGTTCCATCTAGTAGTAAACCCATATCTAATAGTATACCTCAAGATTGTGGAAAATCTCCCATGACAAATGATGCAAAATTATATGCTACGCTTTCTTTACTTAATATGCCAATTGTCAAAGAAATGGGTAGACCATCCCCTACACAACATGTAAAAGAGTCTTTGATATATTTTGAAATCCCTCTGTTAGTGAAAATTCACAAAGACCTCCAAAATGACCTATGGATCTTGCTTTCTAAGGCAATGTCATTTGGTGTGAATGCACAACATTGAGCTTTCCCAAAGTGTGGGACCTTTGCAAATGGGGAAAGCTCTCCAGAGAAGGTTGGTTCCTCTTCCTAAACTACCTACCACAAGCTATTCCAGTGCAGGCAAGCTAATCTAATCCTAATCTAACTTCCAAGGAGACAAGGAGAGAGAGAAAAGAGAAAAAATAGAAGCCTACACTAAAATGGTGATACACCAGAGAAGGAAAATGTTGAACATCTATCAAAACTGCCATGGAACAAGAAGAGGTGAGCAATGGGAAGGATGGATAGATGCATCACAGGCCCAAGGATAGATTTCACACAGAAAATATTCCAAAACTCCATGAACACAGCTCCAAACCTATAATGAACATTAAAACATGCACAAATACCTGCAATGAAGAGAGGCAAGAAGAAAACAAGAAAAAAACAAGCAAGGATGGACAGATGCATCACAAAACACGTTTTTTGTTGCTCCAGAAGTTTGCACAGAACATCATTTTAATGGTAAAAGGAAAAAAATGCCATTACAGAGCAGGGGAGGAGGTTCAAACTCCATTTTCAACCCTAGGGAAGAAAATAAGGGAGGGTAGAGCAGAAAAGATGAACAACCTTTTACAAATGAGCCAAAACTAGCTTTTATCATGAAGCAAAATGAAGAAAAGTGCAAAAACACGGGAAAAATTTGATTTACAACTCCAACCATCGACAAATTCTTCTAATTAGCCTGAAAAATGATGGGTTCCCATGGAAAACCCCATACTTCAACGTACATTACTCTGCAGATCCAAAAACGACCCATACTTCATTAAATTTGGTGGTTGGTAACCATTCTCGTTTTTTTGCATGTCGGGACGTTTCTCCATTTTCTCCTAAAATATCCATCAAAATACACAATTGAACCCTCCATTGTGTAGAGAATTTCACTAGATTTCCAATGACACCAAGAACAAAAAATCGAGCTCTGGATCAAAAGTTATGCCCCTCTGAAAATTTAGGGCAAAAATAGGGCAAAAATGGATTGGCGGGCCGAAACTTTAAAATTTTCCCTTTTTGAATTTGGGAAAATTTTCCCAAAAATCTCCATTGGCCTAACCTCGTTGCCACATGGCATCATCTCATTGATCCATGGGTTCAAATGGTTGTTCTACCCCTTTTTGAATTTTGGAAAATTTTCTAAAATTTCTCCGTGCCCTCACCACTCCGGGACACGTGGCACACTTTAATTTGGTGCGGGCTTGAATCAATTTTCTTTCCTTCGCATCCTGTGGGCCAAAATTCCCCTTTGCACTCTTTTCCCACTTTGGAAAATTTCCCAACTTCGCTCCACTCCCCGACCTCCACCAAAAATAGGACACGCGGCGTCCTCCTATTGGTCTGCGGGCCTTTGGGCAAAAATTTGTCCTTTCGCCCCCCGCCGAGCCCTTTGGAAAATTTTTGAACTTACCTCCGCTCCCCGACCCCCGCCACCGACAAGACATGTGGTGTCCTCCTATTTCTCGGTGGGCCTGCAGGCCAAAATTTCCCCTTTGCACTCTTTACCCACTTTGGAAAATTTCCCAACTTCGCTCCGCTCCCCCGACCTCCGCCGAAAATAGGACACGTGGTGTCCTCCTATTGGTTGCGGGCTTTCAGGCCAAGATTTTTTTCTTTCACCCTCCACCAACCCTTTGGCAAAATTTCTAACTTACCCCCACCGACCCACCATTCCGCCTTGCCACATGGTGCATTCCTATTGGTTGCGGGTCTTCCTAGGGAAAATTTCCCTCAAAAACTCCCTCGAGCCATAACTTGAGAAATACAAGGAGTTAAGAGGAAAATTTTACCTTTCTGGAAAGGTGAGAAAAATCCTATCTGATGGGATCATTTCTAGAATATTTTGAGTACCTAAAGCATGCCAAAATTCATTTAAGTTCCAGAAAAGGAGAAGAAGGAGGAGTTAGCCAAAAATAAGCATGGGGCTTATTTTGGATAACAATTTGGTGACTCAGAGGGGTCATCTTCCTGCTAGATGAATGATCTAGTAGCCTTTGAAGCATCCATTGGGCATGGAGTCATGAGTAGTAGCCTGTAAACTGATCTGAACTTTGAAAACTTCCTTCTGAGCCACTTGAAGCCCACTAAACTTGGAGTTGTTCTTACCAAAATGCCACTGAAATGAATTGTGCAAGAGCAAAACTAGCAACACCAAAAACTATGTACAAAAGTGAAAATCATACATGGTCCAAAGGGAGCATATAGAGTGTGCACAAACAATTCTTATGCTGAAAGCAAACCTACCTACTCTCAGTAATTGGAAGCAAAGGTGAGCTAAACAAACCCCGAATGTTGGTTGTGCAAAATAGCTTCCTTTCTTCAAAATGGCAGCCATGCAAATGATTTGGCACTGAACATGGCTGGTTGGATGAGTGGAAAATCAACAAGAAGATGGTCTTCTACCCAAATCAACAAGGTGTCAACTGAAAACAAATCCAATACCTCTTTTAGTTGCTCTACATTTGGATTGAAGAGGTATGACAGCTGATCCTTGGTACTTTGTAGCTCATCCTCATGCTTAGAAGCAAGTATGACTGGTTGTGACTTCTCCTTTGACTCCAATGAAGCCAAATACCTTATTGGGCAAGGTCTGATCCATTTGATATGCCCATAGCTCTGATTTTCAACTCCAAAAATGGAGTCTTCTTGTAGACCTTCTTGGGTGGATGATGTGGAAGCAATGGTAGAACTTTTTTGCCCTTTCTCTTCCTTCATGGCAGCATGGAACTCTTCTACAGTATGCAACTCATCATTATTGATTGCAACATCCAATGAAGTTGCTTTTGCATTGTTGTAACCTGCTGCAATACATTTTTGGCTTTGGAGTTCCTCCATTGTAGTTTTTGGAAGATCAAATTCTTCCAACTTTGATTCAAGAGGCATGTTGCAAACTGTAGGCTGCTGTCCTTGAATTCTCCCCTCCATGGCAGCAAGTTCTTGTTGTTGGAGAATGAATGGTGAAGAAGAAAATGTTGATGGCTCTTCATCCAAACATTCTTCTAAGTCTGATGGAAAATCAAACTCTTCAATGTCCTGTTGCTGCAAGGTCTCTCCCTTTTGTATGGTGACCTCCAAATCTACATTTTCTTCACCATGTATAGCTTCATTTTCAAACATGAAACTTGTCAATTCAAACTCATCCAAAAAATTAGATTTTTGGAGAGATGAAGTGGGAGAGAAACATGAAATTTCTTGTGCCTCTTGCTCACAATTTAGACCTATTTGTTCACCTCCATAATGGCTTCATCAATCAAATCAGCCCCTTCAAATGAAAGCAAAAATGTATCAATAATGTTTCCTTCTTTTGCTATTGTAAAACTGACTTGATCTCATCCATTTTCTCCTCTTCAATGGGATTTGGAGCTGGTTTTTCTTCCTTTTCCACAGCTTTCTTGATTAAAATCTCCTCTAGCATGAAGTTTGTCAAATCAAACTCTTCAATCTGCTACTCTAGAGGACAAGTTGGGGCTGCAAGATCTTCTTCTTCTATGGCTGATTGTGCAACTTGAATTGGATCAGCATTTCCTTCAAATATAGTGCCAATATGGACAGACATTCTCGAGCAAATTGATCATTGATCTACTTCTTCCTTTTGCTCTTCTTCTACTGCAAAGCAAAATCAGTCCTAACCACCATTTGTTCAACCTTGGCCTCTTATGTAGGCTTTACCAGCAAAGGGATCTTCTCAATTCCATATTTAAGAGCCAAACTCACTAAGCTCTTAATCATTCCTTCTTTTCTTGGCTCTTCCTCTTGCTGTCCTTCATGACTGATTTTTACAATTTCTTCTTCCCCACATGGAACTGGGAATGCAAGAGGAGAGACAGATTGGAGTTCAACCAATTTTGCATTTGTTTGTGGTGGTGGAGGAGGTAAAACTCCTTATTTCTTTAGAGGAGAGGGTATTTCTATTGGCTCTTTTGGAGGGGATGACTGTTTGGAAGGGAAGAGGAAAGAAGAATTGAGATGGGGTGGAAGACTAGGGAATGGAGAAATGGATTCAACATTTGGGACAATAGATGGAGAGTTTAAAACTTGACATTGCTGAGATAAAACAGATTGGAAAAGAGGAAAAGGAAAGGCATGAGATGGTGTGCTTACCCGTTAACAAGGTTTCTGAATACTCCTCTCATACACCTCTATTCCTTCAGTCCACTTTGCAAGCAATGGAAGTGTTACAATCATGAAGTCAAGCTTCTCTTGAGGGTTGTAATGCCTTGGAAAAGGTCCCACCCATGGATAGGGTGCTCCACAACCGATTCCAAATGCTTTCATTTGTGCTTGAACCCTAGATTGCACCATGTTTACCTCCATCTTTTGGATTTTCTCCAATAGACCAACATCTTGCATCTGATTATCTTCATTGTATATATACTCCTGCTCTTGGAAAGCTCCATAGCCAAACTGATTTTGGCATTGCTCATATGGGTATGTATGCTGATTTTGAATTTGTTCAAAATGCTGATTTGAAGGATTTAAAAAACATGTTGGAGGTGGGAAACATTGTTGCTGTTGTAAATGTGAATTCCATGATGGAAATGAAGTCATGATTACACAACTTCATGGAATGGAAAAATATGAAAGAGATGGAAAGAAGGAATGAATAAAAATGGATGGAAAATAGGTCTGCAACTCAAAGAATGAGTTATTTGCCAGACAGAGTCACCAGATGTGATTTTGAATATGCTTCCAAAGGTTGAATCCTTAACAGGAACACACCAACCTGTCAAAAATAAAGTGGAAGACCTCTAAGGTCCCACCGGGCATGCCAAAACTATTAGTGCAAATTCATAGCACCCCCAAAATGACCTATGGATCTACTTTTCTAAGGCAATGTCATTTGGTGTGAATGCACAACATTAAGCCTTCCCAAAGTGTGGGACCTTTGCAAATGGGGAAAGCTCTCCAGAGAAGGCTACTTCCTCTTCCTAAACTACCTACCACAAGCTCTTCCAATCCAAGCAAGCTAATCTAATCCTAATCTAACTTCCAAGGAGACAGGGAGAGAAAGAAAAGAGAAAAAACAAAAGCCTACACTAAAATGGTGATACACCAAAGAAGGAAAATGTTGAACATCTATCAAAACTACCATGGAACAAGAAGAGGTGAGCAATGGGAAGGATGGACATATGCATCATAGGCCCAAGGATAGATTTCACACAGAAAATTTTCCAAAACTCCATGAACACAACTCTAAACCTACAATGAACATTCAAACATGCACAAATACCTGCAATGAAGAGAGGCAAGAAGAAAACAAGCAAAAATGAGCAAGGATGGACAGATGCATCACAAAACATGTTTTTTTGCTCCAGAAGTTTGCACAGAACATCATTTTAATGGTAAAAGGAAAAAATGCCATTACAGAGTAGGGGAGGAGGTTCAAACTCCATTTTTAACCCTAGGGAAAAAAAGAAGGGAGGGCAGAGTAGAAAGGATGAACAACCTTTTACAAATGAGCCAAAACTGGCTTTTATCCTGAAGCAGAATGAAGAAAAATGCAAAAACGCGGGCAAATTTTGATTTACAACTCCAACCACCAAAAAATTCTTCTAATTACCTTACAAAATGATGGGTTCCCATGAAAAAGTCCATACTTCAAAGTACATTGCTCTACAAAACCAAAAATGACCCATACTTCATTAAATTTGGTGGTTGGTAACCATTTCTACATTTTTTGCATGCCAGGGACGTTTCTCCATTTTTCTCCCGTAAATATCCATCAAAATACAAAATTGAACACTCCATCATGTAGAGAATTTCACTAGATTTCCAATGACACCAAGAACACAAAAATCTAAGCTTTGGATCAAAAGTTATACCCCTTTGAAGATTTAAGGTAAAAATGGGGCAAAAATGGATTGGCGGGCTGAAACTTTAAAATTTTCCCTTTTTTTTGAATTTGGGAAAATTTTCCCAAAAGCTCCACCGCCCCGACCTCCACTACCATGTGGCATCATCTCATTGATCCGCGGGTTCAAATGGTCGTTCTACCCCTTTTTGAATTTTGGAAAATTTTCCAAAATTTTTTGCACCCCCACCGCTCCAGGACACGTGGCACACTTTGATTTGGCTCGGGCTTGAATCAATTTTCTTTCCTCGGTGGGCCTACAGGTCAAAATTTCCCCTTTGCACTCTTTTCCCACTTTGGAAAATTTCCCAACTTCGCTCCGCTCCCCGATCGCCGCCGAAAACAGACACGTGGCGTCCTCCTATGGTCTGCGGGCCTTCGGGCAAAAATTTCTCCTTCCGCCCCCACCGAGCCCTTTGGCAAATTTTTCAACTTACCTCGCTCCTCCGATCCCGCCACTAATAGGACACGTGGCATCCTCCTATTTCTTGGCAGGCTCGCGGGCCAAAATTTCCCCTTTGCACTCTTTGCCCACTTTGGAAAATTTCCCAACTTCGCTCCGCTCCCCCGACCTCCGCCGAAAACAAGACACGTGGCGTCCTCCTATTGGTCATGGGCTTTCGGGCCAAGATTTTTTCTTTCGCCCTCCACCAACCCTTTGGAAAAATTTCTAACTTACCCCCGTTAACCTGCCATTCCGCCTTGCCACGTGGCACATTCCTATTGGTCATGCGGCCCTTCTAGGGAAAATTTTCCTCAAAAACTCCGTCGAGCCATAACTTGAGAAATACAAGGAGTTAGGAGGAAAATTTTACGTTTCTGGAAAGGTGAGAAAAATCCTATCTGATGGGATCATTTCTAGAATATTTTGAGTACCTAAAGCATGCCAAAAATTCATTTAAGTTCCAGCAAAGGAGAAGAAGGAGGAGTTAGCCAAAAATAAGCATGGGGCTTATTTTGGATAACAATTTGGCGACTCAGAGGGGTCATCTCACTCGCTAGATAAATGACATTGCCTTAGAAAAGCAGATCCATAGGTCATTTTGGGGGTTCGTGAATTTGCACTAACAATCCCTCCCAATAATATTTATTTTGTGTATGGGAAATATGATACTACAACTCATCCACCCATCAACAACGCTTTCTATTGAAAAATATCAATTCACATATAACATCTCATATATATCAAAATGGGATTTTGTAATGCATTTCCTACTTGACTAAGGATGGAAAGGTTATGGATTAGGAAAGTTTTAACAAGGAATTTCCACTCCTATCCACCCTCATTATAAACTGGCCTCTAACAAATATGGATTAGGTTACACCAAGATTGATGATGATATTGAAAACATCATGAAGCTTTTACTCGATATGAGTTTCCGATCTAGATGGATAGATCCCGTCATTCATATCCATGAAGTTCATAGTGACTCTTCATACTCAATCATTCACACATATTCCTTAATGAAGACACATGGTTCCATTTTGTAGAACTATTCCATAAATTTGGGACAATATTTGATTGGTCTATCAATCATCCCATTCCCTACCATTTACCTTCACATCATGATGAAATTGGTCAACATCCCACTTCGCCTCCTATAGATTGTCTTATCATTAAAAATAATTTTACCATCAATAAAATTAAGACATTTTCAATTGATTATCATCTTACGAAAATTCGGTGCTTTTAGATCTAATCACTTCAAGTAGAAGTTATATTATGTCACTTGGGTGCCATGAAAAATAACCCTACAAATCTATTACACAACACACTCAATTTCACAATGAAACATACTTTGGAGACACTGATGACATACCCCTATATCCTATTGATGAGCTTCCCACTTTTGATCATCTTGATGAGGCATGGCATATGCTTATCAAAGAAGCTATTGAATTCAATATCGATACTCCTAAAGAACCTTGCCTAGTCCTTCTCTAAAAGTGCTTATAAGGAGAGGAACGAACTAGGTACACATCACTCTTACAAGATTTTGTTAATTTATTTTCTTGGTCATATGTTGATATGCTAGGAATGGATCTAGACACAATTGTTCACAACTTTGTGTTAAAACCTAATGCAAAACCTATCAAATAGAATTGACATAAGATGCACCCATGCATTACATTACTAGTAGAGGAAGAGGTGCAATTTTTTTGGGATTTTGGTTTCATCCAACCAATAGAATATCTAGAATGGGTCTCTAACATGGTCCCTATAGGAAATAAAATTGTTGGACTCCAAGTTTTCACTAACTTTAGGGATGTCAATAAATATTTTCCTAAGGATGAATTTCCCTTATCAAATATTGACACTATTTTTGAAAATACTGTCAGTCATGAAATGTTCTCTTTCATGGATGGTTTCTCTGGTTATAATCAGATTAGAATTTATCTTGAAGACTAACATAAGAATACTTTCAGTACTCCTCGGGGACATTTTTCTATAAAGTGATGCCCTTTGGACTCAAAAATGTTGGTGCTACCTATCAACATGTTATGACCTATGTGTTCAATGACTATATTCACGATATCATCAAAGATTGTGTTGATGATATTCTTGCCAAGTCCAAGCTACGTTCTAACCACATAAAAGTTCTACATAAAATATTTATACGTCTATTGGAATACAAAATTGGTTGAATCCCAACAAGTGCATTTTCGAAGTAACATCAGAAAGTTATTTGGATTCATTATCTCACGTTGATGCATTGAGGTGGATCCATATAAATTAAATTCCATCGTGGACATGCCCCCATATAAACATCAAACAATTATGTAGCCTTCAAGGAAAGAATCATGTTATTCGACGCTTTATCACGTAACTTTCTCGATTGTTTTCATCTATTTAATCAAATCCTTATAAATGGTGTTAGTTTCAACTAGGGGAAGAGTGTAACATTTCCTTTGAACAACTTAAAAAGTATCTTCTCCCTCCTCCTATGTTGTCACCTCCACAACCTAAATTACCATTCTATTTGTATATTGTTGCTCACGACTTTACTCTAAGAAGTATGTTAGCTCAAATAAATTTGGACAACCATGAGTGCATAAAAATTAGAGTTGTAGAATGTGTCAATACATGACCATACCGGTCAACTAGGATTGGATTATAAAACCTAACCAAACTGTACGGTTTTGGATAGAGAAAATGAATCAAATATGAAAGTTACATAATGATGGCAAGAGCTTAAGCACGATATTATGGACTTGTATTAAGAATTTGTTGATACATCGTGTTTAGGATAAGAAATTTAGGAAAGAAATGGTAACATAAACTAAGTTGGAATAACATGTGATTGTTCCTATTATCTAAGAAGAACAATTACAATAAGTAGCGTCGAAAGGGTAAAATTCCAAATTTGAGTGTCTACATTTTCCCCTCTTTGAAGTATGAATTTAAAATTTACACGCTTGAAGGAAAATATACCCGAGTGAGTTAACATTGTTAGGATTTCCAACACTAAGAGGGAGGGGGTGAATAAGTGTAGATAAAAATTTCACAATCAATTTCCACTTCTTAAATATGTTATTGTTATACTATATTGATTTTCATAAGCATGTATAATTAACCATGAAAGATAGAGAGAGAATCAAATACACATACACACATGAGGAGACCAGATTTAATGTGGGAAACCCTTTCGGGACAAAAACCCACTGAAACCAATGCACTAACTTGGAAAACTTTCCTTTAGAGTTACAATGATTTCACGATTGAGCTATAACTCAATTTGGAGCTATAAATCCAATAATTTAACTAAGCCACCACTCTAGTCTTTGACAAGCTATAACTTGTCTGGAAGACACAACTCCCAAATTTAGTCCAACAACCACTATGAACTTTAGTAAGCCAAAAATTACAGGAGGCTTCAACCCCTAGAATGTAATCAGCCTCCACCAATATTTTGTAAGCCACTACTTACAAGGAGGCTGCAACCCATGTGATCTAAGAAACAACTTAGATAGATATTATACACAAAATTTGATCATCTATATTCTATGTTGCATATATAACTCGATTATGATCACCTTTCTATCACATTTTCACTCACTCTTTAGGTATACATATTCAACATTCTCTTTACCTTTTTTGGTCTTTCCCCATTATACATTCATTGACTGATTTTTTGATTAATGGCTTTGTCCCTTCCTTTTTCTCTACATCAAACCTCTTCTTAGCTCCACCCTTGCTCTCCTTTTCATCACTTTGGATTTCTAATTGATATCTCTGTCTCCTTAATCACATGACTCTGCTCTTATTTAGAAATATATTTTCATTGCATATCAAAGAATTATTTAGCACATTTCTCCTCTCTATAGCTCTGTCATAGATCTCTCTTTCAATTAGAAGGTATTTCAATTTGTAGCACAATTTGCTATAGGAAATTTCTCTCATCTCTTTTAATTATCAAATATTCATTTAATAGATTTATTTTCTCTTTCTCTCTTGGCTCGACTTCTTTCTTTCTTTTTTTTCAACACAAAATTATTCTTGAGTTTTGGCTTTTATAGGTAAGGATATATCTCCATATTTTTCTCTTGGCGTGTCATGCACTTCATCTTCTTTGCATGCATTGGAAAAATCAAAAGGATGTTGTAAAAATACCTTCTAAAAGAGTGCCACCTATCATTCAATTATTCCTTCTATATTTGAATTAAAATCTTGATTTTTCTTATTCCAAGGCATAAAGAATCGAATTACCTTTCCAATGAGTCCAAAAACTTCTAATTATGACATCGGAGCTTAATATATGTGAAATTAGGTCTAGGGGGTTCGTGGAACACTAAGTTCCAAAACTTCACTGCTAGTCCATAATGTAAATTAGTTAAATTAGATAATCGGGGAGCACACTAAGACAAAGGAAGATGGGTCGTTTGGGTCTCCTATGCTCAAAACACTCGCTTCGTCTCGTAATACATTCCTTCTCCTTTATAGTTTAGGTTTAAGTATCATGTGGAGAACTTAGATTCTCATGGAAAAGTTCCACCCACATCATGTTCTCCCAACTCCTCAAACTCCCACACTACACCGAATCATCTCTCCCTTTGTATTTCATCTCCGAGAGGCTTCAAGAGAACAATTCATGTGAGGAACTTATACCACCTAGGTCGTTTGGACCCGATATGTCTACTTTACCCATAAAACACTTAACCCCTTTGTTTTGTGGACCCAAGACCAATGCGGGGAACACATGTTCTCGAGTACATGCATCATCTATGCCTCATTTGACATCTCAACCTGTAATACACTAGCCCTTTGACTTTTGGGTAAAATTAAGCCGCGAGGAACCATGTAACTCAATGAACTTGTACTGCGCAGAACCCCAAGTGCCCCCAAACCATCCCAAACATGTAATACATTGTATCTTTGTTCTATGGACCTAACTTCTTTGTGGGGAATAGATGTTCTGGGGAACATGCTTCATACACAACCATTCTACCCGCATCACACTAGAAATTCATTATAACCAATTTTTACAAATTTTTCCTAAGTCCCAAAAAGTTTCTTTTCATCAACATATTTATTTGAGTACTTAGAACATATAAAAATGAGTTTTAGCCCTTTAATTAAATTTTACCAAGTGTACCAACCTCTTCAAATTTTCTTGGTGAACTTTTGTGAACCCCTATCTCATTGTCCATGCACGCAGAGACCTTCAATTACCCTGGAACCATCCCGAATCATTTTGAATGCACAATAAACAAAACATAGCCCACAATACACCTCTAAAAACCTTTCAATCATTTTCAATAGGTTTGACCATGGTTGACCACCTTGGGAAGAGTTCATCACACATTGTACCTGTTGAACCATCTACTTCACTTGGAACCTCATACACCTTGGAGACTTGTTGGGGACTAGTTAACACTTGTTTCACATATGATTGACCATGTATGATTCACCAAACTCCTTACTTTCTTGTGACCATGCACTTTATCACCGACATCTTACCTATCATTTCCTTGACACTTCATGAAACTAGTGAATGTGAACTCTCTCTATACCTACAACTATCACCGATCCGATCACTTCACCATTCAACCTCTACTTGGTTTCTCTTTTTCCATCAATGCCACTTGACATCAATGACAACATCAATGATAATGACCAGGGTTCAACAATCTCCCCTTTTTCATTGATGGAAACACACTCAGAAACCTATAAAATTTGATGGGAAAAACACTTGCAACCTTAGTTTCGAGAACACTATCTCGTATCTCTTCCCTTTGACATCTATGACAAAGGGTTGAAAAATCAACATAATGAGCAACAATAAAACATGATCTTACCTTGAGAAGATCCCCATTAGATGATGTTGTGATTTTGAATGATAAAGTTATCTCCACTACATGATATCCCACACACTTTTACATTAGTTCTCCTTGTTCATAAGTTCGAATCAAACTATACGTTGCAAATCTCTTTTCTATTCCTAGATAGTACCAACACTTTCTTTTCCAAGATAGTATCAACACTTGAAATTCTTTCAAAACTTTTGTAGGAGATGATATTGCATGCCTTGATGATCTACAATTTTTTCAGGCAATTTCACTTAGAAAAACAAGATGTCAATCCAATATCATTAAAAAGAACTAGCGAGACTAGCTCCACACAGATTGTGTTCCATATTCTCGACTCTAATCACCGAAATCCTGATCCATTTGATCTGATATAGACCTTACAAGAACTACTCAAGATGATATACTCCATGATGGAATTTAACCTTATCACACATCTCTTTTCAATGCCAAGACCATGTACACATCATCAAAATTTCCTTCATATTTAGCATAGTCACCATTATATATGCTTTATTTTACCTCTTTAGCCTCTTCCTTTGAAGCCAATGTACATATCTCACAATGTTCATGCCATTTCATTTCACTATACTCTATCAATTAAGTTGATACTTATTCATCATTTTACTCCTTCAATATAGAAATATGCAATTTCAAAGTAATGTAAACTATCGGTTGTTGTAAATACATTCTTTATCAACAAAGATATTATCCTTCTTTATCATTAAAATCAAGCCATTTTCTCCATATACTAAAAGCAAGGTTCACAGTCCATAGTCATCACTTAGATGCACTAGCCCAAAATAAACAATCATCAAGGACCAAAATCCCCTGGGAGTATGCACTTTCATCTTGACTTATCACACAATGATCATGAAGTTTTATTCAAGTATATTTCAAATATTCAATGTGAGTACACAGTCTATCATGCAATATCAATATTCATTAAGCTCCTTCCATCTATGCTTTTAGAAATAAATGTCTGACAAATACTTGTTTTATATAACCTCTATGAATAATGCAATATTCCAACATTTCATGACACTAATATGACCTTTTTGTAGATTATGATTCAGTAATGAACAAGATTGACTATTTTGATGAAATGCATTTTTTGAATTTTAATTTGCAAGGTAAAACTTTAGCTTTAGCAAAACACCACTTGACATATATAACATTAGGATCACTTTAATCATATTTGCAACATGCTTTGACACTTGCCATAAATTAACAATAAGGAATACTCTTGACACACTAGAACACATATTTCACATTAAAGCTTAGAATAGTTTAGATCCATATTTCCAATCGTATGCATGATGACTCAAGATTACACTCTTGGATACAATTCATGCTTGGGGAAAATATTGACAACGTTCTCTTTCTATGATTTTTCAAGAAGATACTCACCGACTTAAACTTGTGCTAGGATTTCAACATTGAGAAGGAAAAACAATTTGAACATAACACACCTTAACAATTTGATAGAGGAAACAATGAGCAACATCCTTCATTTACCAACATCTTTGACCTTCTTCATCAAGAGAAACTCTTGAGTGATAGACAAATGAAGAACAAACTATGCTTCCTTTAGCTCATGTATACCTTCTAGAATCCTAGAGAAGGCATATTATCCTGTGAGATTACCTTAGAACAATATGAAGTCATCAAAGGAACTTGATGACTCATTATTTCCTCTTTTTCTCTAATTTTCTTGTTAATCATCTTGGATGCACTCCTTGGTGTGACCACCACATCATTTGAGCTCTCATCTTCGATTGTATGCCTGAAAGACACACATGTTGCATTTTCTCTAACACTATTTGAGGAAGAAGTTCTTCATTATTTGTACTCAACTTGTCTTCCTTCTCCTTTCCTTTATCAATGTTTACTGTTGTCTTATTTTTCATGGATTTCTGATTTTCTACATCATCTTCCCATGTTACTTTCTTTTCCTTCTTATCTTCTTTGACCTTGTATACCCATTTCATATTCTTATTTTAAAGCTGCTCGATACTTGGCTGATTTTTATTTTATTTTTAGGATTGATTTTCATGTTAGAAGCTTTCTTTTCTTGCCATTTGAAGGTATAGAACTGTTGCTTTACTTATATTGTTCATTGTGATAGCAATGCTTTGAGAAATTCCCAACTTCATGACATGTATAACATATGACATGATTCTTTCCTCTATCTGAATATGAATTATCATTGCTAAATTGACTTGAAGATTCCTCCAAACAATACCTGGCAATATGTCCTCTTTCTTGACAATTAAATCAAATCCTATTCTTCACGGACTAAGGTCTGCAATCCCTCTGTAGACACCTAAATTCTAGTTTTGCAATCTTATTTCTAAACACATGCAAATCACTCTCATTCTTACTAATTCCATTATAATTAGTGATTTCCACTAATTAACTAACGTTTCTTACCACTTTGGTCAATTAACAACGCTTTTTTGGTTACCAAACCTCTTTCACATTTAGGATGCCACTTTACGATGAATTGTAAGTCAAAATCCTCTTCAAAACAAACAATTAGCGATTATTAGCTAATTAAGCCTATTTTGCCCTTGTTTTGGTCAATATACCCTATTATTGGCTCAAACCCCTCTTCTAACCACTCAAAATCACCCCACTTCTCTCCAAAACATCTCAACAAGCTTCAAAATCTTATCTTAACCTTTTAGTTGACCTTAGTGATTGATTAAGGATCCACACATCTTAATAACTGGTAATTAACTAATTGTGATTAACAAAGCTTAATCATGATTATAAATTCTAATCTAATTTATGTTTTTAGTCCCACATGCACGAAAATATAAGTTTTCCCCAAATGGAAAAATATAAAAAGGGTTCACCTCATACCTTAATACTTTACACCATGCTTTGATTTGCATCTCATATAATAAATATTATTAATAGCCAAGTTCAATCCTTGCCTAAAGTCTTCAATGGGGTTAGTAGATGGATATATAAAGTGACTTTATAAGTCATTTGGAGAGGCCATTTCACTTTATTTGTAGTAGCAACTAGACCCATTTGATTTCCCTCTTAGGTCTATTTACACCCATGTTAGGTAATTGAACATATTAGTAGGCATGATTAGTTAGATTTTGAATTATATTCATGTTATTTAAGCATTCCATTAAGCTTCTATCTTTAGTGTTACATTCCTAGACTTAGAGCCTTGACTAGAGGTGGCAATGGTGTTATCCTTCCTTAGTTAGTCATGCAATTTTCTTTGTAAATTTTATGGTGCTTTCACCCTCAATGGATGTTCTTTGTACACCTTAAGCCATTTGCTATTTCTAGCTCTATCTCCAAATCCATAACATGAAAAATAATATCCATTGAATTTTCTTTCATACCGGATGCGTTTGGTTGTTTGATTAACTTAGAACTTCCAATGATAGTCTCCTTGGTATGATTATTGTTTAGTTATATGTGTTTCACCTCAGAAGTAAATGCGATAAAATAGATAGGTGGGTAACATCCCTAGGAGGAATATCTCGTGTTATGTGGGCAAAGAGAAAGCGTTACGTGCATTGTATACTTTTGATCTAAGATGATTGTGTGAGCTTCCCTTTGGCTAGGAGGAATGACCTGTATAAGAAACACAACAAGACCACCAAATAATATTAAATAGAAAGATTTAGAGGACTACTTAGAAGGCTAGATCCAGGAAGCGTGATGCTTCCTCGAATGGTTATCAATCCTTTGTTTAATACAATTTAATGTAAGAAATAACAGTTCCTATTGTAGTTGATAAGATTTAGGTATCTCCTATTAACATACAACAAGTGAATTTAACTCAATAGGAAATGATTAGAATTAAATCTAGATGATTAATGGGTAGGTTTTGGTTTGTAGGTGTAGCAGAGGCTGTAGGCGAGGTCTGGGTGAAATTAGGCAAGGTTTTGAGTTGTTTTGGGGAAGTTGTTAACTATTTTTTATAGGAAAAATTTGATACCGAGAGACCGGTATTGGTTGGTCAACCGATGCCGGTGTAGGAGATAGACTGATGTTGGTTAACTATTCGGTGTCGGTAGGGGAAATTTGGTTCAAATGTTAAAAACGGAGTTTGAACCTCTTTGTGATTGCACAGAGAGTGAAGGTGGTGTTGATAAAGTTGTGATATTGTTAAGAAGACTTAGGTATGTTGAAAATGAGGTTGGAAAGGGTGTAAAGGCTTGGGATGGTTGAATAGTGGGTTGGTGGGAAGAAGGTGATATATGAGTAATGGAAAGAATGAAATACAGAAAGAAACGAAAGATCTATACTTGAATAAAAAAAAATGATAAAATCACAATACTTACTTGGTATGTTGTAGATCCTATGAGTGGAGGTGGTTGGTGGTTGATGAAGAAGAGATGCCGGATCTAGTGCTGTAATAGTACAACTTGTGTGCTCTTGTGAGTATTCCCATGGTCTGGAAGGAGAACCGTCTACTTGTCTTGCATTGTGGTTATGTGTGTTCATCATCCGGATGTAAGAGGGATTAAAGATTTGTGCTTGAATGAAATTAGGATCTTATCAATGAATAACCAACTTTGGTTAAAGGGTTGTAAAATTTTATATAAAAGAACCAATGGTGGTTTAGGTGACCAACGTCACCAAGGATAAACTAGCGTCGGTTAGGGTGAAATAGTCTTATTTACCAAAAATAGGCAGATCTTCCTAGATTTGGCATGTTTTCCTTGTTGGGTATGCTTAGGGAAGTAGATTTCTCATGAGAGAAGGTAGGAAGATCTTAGAAGAATTATAGTTAGGTTTAGGAAGAATTCTTAGTTAGTTAGGTCAAGTAGTGACTCAACACTGGGAGTGATGACTTAGTGCTGAGAGTAATGACTTGGTCATTGTGAGTTAAATGCCCCTGGAATGGGTCTAGGATGAGGTGTCATGATGAGGTGGAGGTGTGAGGATGAAATTAAATTAATTAAAATAATTAATTTAATTAATAATGTGAGGATGAATATTAATATGGGATGAAGGGGTCATGATTAGTTAAATGTGTTACATTAATTAATTGAAGGGGACCAAGGGAGTGTGACCCAAATTTGGTGTCTACATTTGCCCCTTTTTGTCACATATCTCCAGGTATGAATTAGGGTTAGGTTGCCCCAAGTGTGGGTGAAGGCGATCCCCCTCAAACCAGAAATTGATGAGGTGTTAAATGAAGTTGGTGAGTGGTTTGATAAATGGGTAAGTGATGAAAATAAGGGTAGGTTGGTTGTAGGTAAGGGTGTTTTCAGTTGGGTAATAGGTAGTGGTAGTCTAATGCACACATACATATAAATTACGATAAGGTACTAGGTTAAAAACTTACAAAATCTACATCATCAAAGGTCGATAGGTTTATCCAAAAAAGGTTGAAGTGGTTTAGGTATCCAAGGTATAGGATATGGTCTGAAACATAACTAGGAAAGGTGCTAGAATGGGAAATAGGTTTATTCCAGGGCACCAAAGGTTAGGTCGAGATAAACAACACGACATTAGGAAAGGTAAGGTCAGTAGGTTGAATAACACAAGTAGCAACATCGTAAGGTATAACGAGTAAACGAATTCGAGTGTCACCATGAGCGAGGTTGGGTTGGGTGATTTAGGTAAGGCCATGGTAGGGGAAAAAACATGCCCCAACTAATTCTAAGGTTGGGTGATAGGTAATAAGGTCATGAGGGTGAGGTGTAAGGTCGGGTTTAACTTTGGGTTAGGGAGAAAAAGGTTTTGGGAAGGAAAAGTTGGTGCTATATGGTGCAATGAGGTAATAAATCCTTACCAACCATGGTCATGTCCAACTCGATGTTGGTCAAGAGAAATTGAGCATGGTGCACTTTGGTACATGAGCGATGTCGGTTTAGGGAAACCAATGTCGGTGTAACATTCCCATTTTAAGACTTTAGAAAAAGGATTTTTAATATCTTTTTACATATTATTCTCTATTCTAAATCAAAATAATTTATAACACACATTCTAATGTGAAACTATCTCATAATAGAAAACCATATGTAGTAGTAATGAATCGGTGAAACATCGATATCTCATTTCATGACTCGGTACTAAACTGATCTCTCATGTTAATTAGTATGTGTATACAACATATACTTAGTTCTTTTACCCTTTTAGGGGTACCCAAGTGTTCTATTTAAGAGGCCTATCTGAATATCTATTACCGATATTCATATGAAATCCCGCTTCTTAAACTAGGTGACATAGGACAATGCAACCAACAACTTACAATACTTTGGCCAAAGATTTTAAACATGTTTATCATGTTTACATTCCTAGATGGCATACTCATCAAATAGAATAAGTCCCTCACCACACTTGTTTTTTTATCTAGAGTGGTCTTACTAACTTCTGTTAGTCCCACTTGATTCAAAGTTTCACCCTCGATGAGATTAGTAACATGCCCTAGTGTGGAAGACTACTCACGGTGACTAAGGGTACATAGGCATACTTAATTGACTTACGTCGATTGGGTGTGTCTAGTTATCCTAAGTCAATGTGATTTTATCTCGACACTATATCATGTTCCCATCCCTACATAGAGTAACCCGGATATGCACTTATGTAAGTCAAGTTGAACAAACTATGCGGGGTGTTGAGACATGTCAACTACATCATAGTATCCTCGTAATGACTCATGTCATTACGAAGGTACTACACTATAGTTGATGTGTGTCAACATCCAACTGAGTTTCCTCAACTAGACAAACATACCTTAGATTAAAAGTTTATTATCCCATTTAATCACTTCATTAAGATTAATTACAACAACCTCTAAATATTCATCAAGGTCACCTACCTATAAGGTTACAAGTTGAAATTATAGGAGAGGTAGGCATGTAGGTAAAATATGCTTCCTAACCATTTAATTACATGATTAAGTTTGTATTTTAACGAAACATATTGCATTAAGCCTGACATGATTGATCTTATAGTTATGAAAGTGTGTTAATTAATTCCTTACTTATTTCAGCCCTAGCTTAAATAAGTCCCTTGTAAATATTTATTTTAGACTTCATGGAGATGAAGTCTAAATTCCATTTAATTCCTTAAAATCTTTCCAGTTTAAGATTAAGGGAATCTTCTTAAGGAAGCACACATGCAACCATTTACTTACAACGTTCATAATGCTTTTAACAAGTTCATAACTTATGTCTTAATGATTGATCTCAAGGAATTATCCTTTTCCCCTATATTAGGGACTAATTCCCATTTATGAAAATTGATTTCATATGTCCCAAATACATCCATTATTCATATATCTATCTATCTATCTATCTATCTATCTATAAAAATCAATCATAGATCTTTTATGTTGTTTAAAGATCTACTTATTCAACTTTTTAGTTGCATCTATTTTATTTGAGAACCACCAATTAAGGTTTCATATTCACAACTCATAGTTTGTATAACATAAGAACTCACGAAGCTCTAATTTCATATCTCTAAAAATACATATACTAATCTCCTTCATTTATGATATTACTTAATAATACATCCCAATTCATGACAAGAAGGTATTATATTCTAGTATTATTTAGCAATCAACACATCTTTTTATTCATCAAGAATGAGTGATACATTCACTGAATTCATAAGCATTTAAGAAAGTACAAAGTATCATAACTGAAGTACAAAACTATTTTTATTACAAATCTCTTATCCGACAAGTACACATCAAGTAATAACACCACATATCATCATAGTAAAGATACAATTTCTGTAATAAAACCGATGTAAATTTCTATATGTCTTTCTCCTTTCATCTTTTACAAAATTCATTTGCAAAATTGTTAGCATGGGTCAGTTCATGGAACTGAGCATGATAAGAACTATAACATTCATACGTTGTGCTTTTAACTAAATGTTTCATAAAAATAACTCTATTGTTTATGAAACATTCTGAAGACATAATCAATAATAACAGTAAAGAATTTTCCATAAAAGAATACAATCCAGGAAGAAGAGAGAGATGTTTTAAAGTTTCTAATTCTAGGTAAGGATTAGTTAATCAGCCTATCAACCTTATCTTTTCATCAATAGAATCTTTTCAACATGTTGGAAATAAAACAACAGTGTTAAAGAAAGGGAAATTCATATTTCATCCTAACTTTACCTTATCATTCAATTTCCAGATTAAGGTGCCTCATTTACCAGTTCTAACTTTTGAGAAGTAATTCTAGATATACAAATCTACCTTCTAGAATACGTATATATTTTTGCTACTTCAAGTAAACATCCAAATCGATACATGAAGAAATAACAGTCAACACAAAATTATATTCCTATCTAAAATCACAACTAAAGCAGGATAAACAAGAGTCTAAATTAGATTGATTAAAGTTTCATTTCAGTGCTCCAAATAAGGAAGACATAATCAATAAAATCAACAAGATAACTCATAGAAGAAATACTCTAAAAGACCTGAGTGGGTTCATTTCAAGTCCAACTCAAAGGATCAGTCATAATTTACACCCTGTAGTCCCAATAACTACACACTAAAAGCATTCATAAACCAAAATAAGAACAAGGTACCACTCGAGTCACTCAAGTTTCTACCAACCACTAACAAGTCCAAAAGGGAAGAATGATAAAAGTTCGAACCAAACTAAATAATATCTTTCCCTTATCCTATGCTAGAGTTCACCCTCAGGAATGATTACAAAGATAATGTATGATTAACATTCCAGAATGAAAAAGAGACTTCAACCCATGTCCTCAAGAGACTCTTCAACAAAACAGTCTAAATGATATCAAAGTATCTTAAGAATTCTAGCCAATATATCAATTACGGAGAAGGAAAAAAAAACAGTTATACTTCAAACAGATTCAGTTTCCCAACTCCAATGTTAGAACAACTCGTGAAGAGAAACAACCAAAGTAATCAAACTTCTCTCAATACAAGACTACTAACATGATAATGAGGAAGCTACATCCATATCTCCTTTCAAAGGCTATGCATTCATTCTAAGCAAAGACAAATGAAATGACACATAACCGTTTCCCTAAGAGTAACACACATAGTGATAAAATAAACAAGGGAGAACCCACTTAATATCAAAAAGATATTAGTTGAGGTAACCAAAAGGCTCGAGTTGGAAATTAACAAACATGCATAACAACGAGAATCGAAAAAAAAAAATCATAACAAAAAAATAATGTTGCTTTCCTTCCCAAGAGTAAAATCTCCATTTACATTTCCACCAAATAACAATGAATCATCCAAATACTTAGAATCTCAAGGAAAGAAATAAGGGAGAGTATCTCAGACTGTTCCAATTAGTTCCTAAAGGAACTATTAACAAAAGAGAAAAAGAGAATCATTCAAACAACTTTCATTCACCAAAGTTTCATATCAACCAATGATTCAGAGAGAGATTCCCCTTATTTATGAAGATATGCTAAGGTAACCAAAAGTACATAATGGGTTTAAGATAGCAAAAGCTAAATAAAACAAAACTTTAGCTTAAAACCTTTGAAGTCATTTCCTTCAGAGTAACTTAACCAGACAAGGCTCATCAAATAAGAGAAGACAACAAATAATACCCCAAAATGAATGAGCTTCAAAACCAATACGAGATGGGTGTTTCACTCAGAAGGGAAATACAGTTACAAGCTAGTTAAACAGAACAAAGGTCTCTACTTCCATTACCGAGAAAAATTCCCAAGGCATGAATCCATTTTAACCTACTAAATCACATAATACTGAAATGGAGACTCCTCCGAGATAAATCCAACAACATAATAATGGAAGAATGCAAGTTAATACCAGATATTTCTATAAACCCTGTAACTATTTAAAGTTCTAACCATTCAATATTCATTCAAGCAGAGATCCTTCATGGATCATTTTAAATGTATAGAAGATATGAATAAAATCAATTTGGCATAAAAGCAACAATCAACACTCCTAGATTCTTTACCCATACGACAACGAAGAACGGATTTACATTCAGAAAAAAAGACAAACAACATCAAAGAAATAATATCAAACATAAAACCAGGAGGTTTTCAATCAAAGAAGAGTTGTTTTTACGAAGCACTTAAGTAAAAGCAAAAGGCTTGACTTGATAGGGCCTATCATGCCTAATAGAACTATGGTCTTCACTTTTCGACGAAAATCACCAACAAGCCCTAAAAATCTTCTTCTTCTTCTTCTTATAGTTTTCCTAGTGATACTTCTTCATTCCAACACCATGCAAGGAAAGAATATTCATGCAAGGATTTGAACTATAGTTCAAAGAGAAAAAACCACATGCAGAGCTTAAGCTTGAAAAAGACCAAATGACCAAAATAGAACCAAAACCCCTCTTTCTTCTTCCTAGGTGGTTTTCTCCATTTTCCAAAAACATTAAATGCAAAATAGGACTGACAGTCCTTCCCATCTCCTACCACCACCATATTATGTTTGGAAATGACTAAATTCAAAATTGCATGCAACTAAAACTTGGCGGAGGTGCCAACTCATTCCCCAACTTTTCTCATGCATTCGCCAATTTTTAGCAAGACAAAAGTCTTTAATGTCCACTAATGCCTCATAAACACCTAGAAGATGGTGCCACTGACTTTCCCCTTGCATGTCATCCCATAGGTCCTTTTAGGTTAGCCAACATTAGGTTAGGTTCAACATTAGTTTAGGAACTAACATAGGTCCTTAGGTCTAAGTCTAAAGTTTAGTCTTAGGGCCCTTTATTATTAACATCTCATATTATCAAAATAACATAGTAACTTAGGATAGGTTACAATTTTAGGATAGAGTTGCTAATTTATGGAACATAGCTTAATTAGGTTCCCTATTCATAGTAAGAATTACATCCCACTTAACAAAAGAAGAACTAGATTAACATCCAAGTTCAAATATGAAGCCGAGAGCCATGTAGATCATTCGTGACTTTAGTAGAGTCAGAGTCTAGGGATCCTTCGATTGGTTTGACTTGGTCAATATGACCACAAAGTCATGAATTAGAAGCATACCTTGGATCAATGAAATTGATCCAAGGTAATGTTGTTCTGCATCCCAAAAATTATGAAAACTGAAGCAAAATTTTAAGTGCAACAAAGACTCAAGGATTAATTTAACTGAATCAATTTCTCATTTCCCAAGCAGTGAACTTTCAAAGCATAAGAAGAGATGAATTACTTCATTTTCTATTCAACATAAACATGGCATAATTGTACCCATTTTAGTAGTTAACATATTATCTACAAAAACATGTTTTCATAGATCATAAGAGTACACTGTCTTAAGACAAGAAGCACATGTTAACGTTTGAAAATTTCAAAATAGAAGTCATCATTAATATCAACCATGTTAAAGGTGTTACATACCTCCCTCTTAAAAACATCATCATCTTGATGATTAACTTAGTCCAAATCTCAAACAAGAAAAGTAATCCTAATTATAGTTCTTTCATCTCTAAATTCATGTACATAAACTAGATTTGAGAATTTTCCAATTTTCATAAATTATTTCAGCATTAAATTAGTTGTTCTAGTACTAAAGAATATAGTACCTACCCAAAAATAGAATATTTATTGATAAGCTAAAAACAAGGTCTTTAATTGTTATCAATCAACATAACTAAGTCTGCTCAAATAAACGAGGAATTTTTTTTTCATATCCTCAAGGTTTTCCCATGTTGCACTTTCTTCATTAAAATGGTCCCATTGAACCTTGCATTGACTAATTTCCTAATTTCTCAAGTGTAACTGGTGAGTTTCCAGCACTCTAATGGGTTCAACCATGATTATTCTTGTCTTGGACTTGTAAAGAATCCTAATTTAACACATGTGATAAATCTGAAATGTATTTCTTAAGCAAAGAAATATGGAAAACATCATGCATTTGTGACAAAGCAAGTGGTAATGCTAAATGATAAGCTACAAGATTGATTACTTCAACAATTTTAAAGGGTCCCACATAACAAGGTGATAACTTGGATTCCTTACCAAAGGTTATAGAACTCTTTTCGGCTTAACCCGTAAAAAGACCTTTTCACCAAGTTAAAATTTTTATCAACCCTTTTCAGATCTGCATAGATTTTTCTCTATCTGTTGCTTCTTTTAAATGTTCACGAATCATTTTAACTTTTTGTTCCATTTCAGTAAGGATTTCAGGTCCAATTACCTCTCTGTCTTCAATGTTATCCCAACTAACTAGATTTCTACATTTCCTTCCATACAATGCTTTGAAAGGTTCCATTTTCAAATAGGCATGATATGTATTATTGTAAGAAAATTCAACTAAAGGAAGGTATTCCTCCTATTTGTACTACCGATCTGCAATAAATTCATAACATATATTCCAAAAATTGATTAACTCTGTCGGTTTGACCATCTGTTTCGGATGGTATCTTTGAACTAAAATTCAGTTTAGTTCCTAAGGATGCATTAAGTGTTTTCCAAAATTGAGATGTCATTCTAGGGTCGCTATCAGATATAATAAGCTCAGGTACTCCATGTAATCTGAAAATTTCATGCACAAATATTTTTTCTAAAATAGGTGAATCATCCTTAAGATTACCAACAATAAAATGTGTTACTTTTGTCAGTTTATCAACAAAAACTAAAATAACATCATGTTTATTTCTTGACATAGGAAGCCCCTGAACAAAATCCATGCTAATTACCTACCACTTATATTATGGTATGCTATGAGGATATAATAAACCAGCTGGATGCATATGCTTAGCCTTAACACACTGACATTCTAAGTAGTGTGTCACAAAATCAGTTATGTCTTTCTTCATCCCTTTCCAAAAATATTGTTGTTTTATATCAGCAAGCATTTTTGTAATACTAGGATGTCTTGAGTAAGGTGAATTATGAAATTCCTCCATTAAATTTTTCCTTAACTCATTTCCCAAAGGTATATACACCCACTTATCATATCTCAAGATTCCTTTGTTATCAAAGTGAAAACCTTTATATCTCATGTCATTTGGATCTGTAGCAAGTGTTGTTTTTACTGCTTTGAAAGTAAGAATTAGATTCCATGATACTTTTTACCTCATCCTTAAACTGAGTTCTCAAAGTTATAAGTGTAGAAATATGTTTCCTATGACTTAGTGCATCTGCCACTCTATTTTCTTTTCCTTTTATATAACTTATGTCAAAATCATATTGTGAAAAAAACTCTAACCATCTTCATTGTCTTCCATTCAGATTTGGCTAAGTGAAAATATACTCCATCCCAAGATGTTCAGTCTTTAATTCAAAAGGTCTTCCTAAAAGATAATATCTCCATATTTGAAGTGCATGTACTATGACAACAAGATCTAGGTCATGGGGAACATAATTAAACTCATGTAACTTGAGTTTTCGATCTCATATGCTATAACATGTTCATTTTGTAACAAAATACCTCCGAGTCCTTCTCTCGAAAGCATATGTAACTACCGTAAAGTTTCCATTAGGATCAGGTACAACCAAAATAGGTGCAAATGTTAATTGATCCTTAAGAGTTTTAAATGTTGATTCACATTTTCACTCCATAAAAATTATTATCTTTCTTTTGCAATGAAGTTATTGGTGCAATGACTTTTGAAAAGTCCTTTACAAATTTTCTATAGTAACCAACAAGACCCATGAAGCTTCTGACTTCATGTACATTCTTAGGTGTAGGCCACTCAATTATTGCAACAATATTTGATGGATCTACAACTATTCCATCCTTATGACATGTCCTAGATAGTGTAATTTTGTCTCATAGAAAGAACATTTGGAAAATTTACCATACAATCCTCTTTTTGTGAAGCCCGGTTAAAACAACCCACTTGAGACCCAAGAAACAACCTAGGATTAGTTAGAAAATTATGGAATATTTTTTTTGATAAAAAGTGTCCACAACCAAGTTGCAAGACAATGGTTGAACCTATTAGGTTTCGAAACAAAAATGAATTACTAGAACATATTTTTCCTTCATTAACAAAAATTGAGTTCACATGGTTCAAATTTTAGGTTTATAAGTTTCAATTACGTTTAGGGAGTAATTTACCCCCATACCCACTCTCTAACAGGATCAGAGTTTCAACTTGATTTTTATCATACTTAATGTATTCAAAATTTCCCTAAATCATTCCCATTGGATAGAAAATTTTCTCACCTTTTTGGTGATATAAAGAAGTCCTCCTAACTCCTTCAGAACTCAAGATATGAGCAAGCAGACCTTAGGGGTCAAATTTTCCCCAAGGGGACACGTGTCAGCAGGGGTGAAAGGAAAATTTTGAGATGATGGGTTGCGGGGTGGCATTGGAAATTTTCCTTATGCGGGAGAAATTTCCCATTTGCACCCATGCCTCCGTGGGTCCTCCAAGGACACGTGGTGGCCTCAGAGTCATCGCCGGGAAAAAAGGGAAGGGCGGAGCGGTGGAAGAATTTGGGGCATTTCACCCAAGAGGGAGAGAAAACCATTTGGCATCCACACACCCATGGGTCTGCTAGGGACATGTGGTACTCCAAAATACATCGCGAGGGAGAAGGGAGAAGGAGATAGGTGGAGCAGGGGGAGATTCGGTGAATTTCGCCAAAGGGAGGAGATGGGGTGAAAGGGGTAAATGCGTGCGTGGGTCCGTGCATCTGTGGAAGGAAGTTTTCCCAAGGTAGGGTGGGAGTGCGGGGCCGCGGGAAATTTTTTCAAAAATTTCCAAAGACAAAAATATGAAAAAACGAAGGGTCCTCCCTCCCCCGCTAGCACCCAAAGCATGTCACGTGGGCTGTGATAAAGCGCAGGCCGGCGGGGAGAAACAAAATGTTTTCCCAAAATTTTCAAAAGGTCTAAGGGAAAAAGAAAATGCCGTGCCTTCACTTGCGCTTCCCTGTGAGGACGCATGGCAGCCTCTAATTGGTTGCGTCTTTGATAGAGGAAAAAGATAAACTTTTCCCGAGCAAAAATTTTCCAAGGGTTTTTCGACGGAAATTTTTGGGCCGCGGAACCGCCAGGGAAAATTTTCCCAAATTTTCCTGCCAAGGTAGGAAAACTTTAGAGGGCAATAAATTGAGCTAGAAATCTTGGTTTTGGTAAAATGAGGATTTTCTGGAAATATTTCGATTCCCTCTTTGCACAAGAAACATAAATTTTACATTTTGATCAAGTTTAAGGGGTAAATTTTACAAAAATGATCTGCAGGCTTTTAAAAAGCCAACTGGTAATTTCTAACTTTTAAATTTGATTAAATTGGATCTCCTCCTTCACTCAACATGCCAACCAGACATGGAGGATTGCTCTAGGGAGGATTTAGAATGTTTTAGGAAGGTCAATTCACTCAATTGATTTCAATTTGTATTTTTCCAACAATTGATAGAAAAACGTCTGAGGAAAGGATTGGCTCGATTTTGCAATGTTAAAATTGTTTTCTTAAGTTTTCTTTGTCAATTTGAGTTCATTGGTGATACATCATACTAAATTTTAACATTTCCAAGTTGATTAATGTGTGCAGGTCTGAACTGTACATTTTGATTAAATTTGCCAGTTTAAAATTTAGCAGAGATTCACTTCAAGGAAAATTCTGTATATCCAATTTATCATTTAAGTGTAATATCTTATTTCTAATATGGTCTAATACATTTAGTTGTATGTAAGAAATTCATTTCAAAGCTAGATGGTAAAGTCTGATTTCCAATTTCATATATTTCCAAAAGAAACAAGCAATAAACTTCCTTCATACGTATTTTCTTTCCTTTGCAACTAAATAGAGATTCCAATCACAATTTGATATTCCAACTCAACCCAACAATGCAATGAGAGATGAACTTGCAATTCTTTATTGATTTCAACAGAATATACATCTTTCAAAGTTTGACTATAATAAACAAAATTCTATTTCTTTCTTTCCAATAACCGAACAAAATATAAATGTCTTTCACAATTCAAATATATAACTTCATAATCAATTTCAACATCATTTCTTTACCAATATACATTACAATTTCATCCACAACAAGTGGGAAAGGATTACAAATGACTGTGTTTTCACAAGGAATTGTCAAACTACATTTCTCCTTGCTCCAGGACAGTAACATGCACATTTTCTCTTTCTCCAAGTTGATCATGACAAAAGAGGGGGAAGGTCTATGCTCTCCACCCAACCAAAACATCCAATGAAAGGAGAAGCCTTCCTTCATCATTGGCCCCCGAGCCCCAACCAAAATACAATAAGAGATGCAATTCAACCCATGGCAATAACTAGATTCCACAACACACATCATTCTTTCAAACATGCACATTTCAATATAAAACATAGTTCAACACAAAAGATCAGACATAACTACAATTGAAAATATTCAAATCAAAACTTAGGCTTGATCATGCAAGCCAAAGGAGCAAGGCCTATGGGGGAAGCTACTTATGCCTCCAAATTGGGAATTGGGCATCCACCAATAAAAAATCGCCAATAAATTTCACCACACATATCCTTATGCCCCCAAAAATCCCTCCTTATGCCCCCCACATATTTCCTTATGCCCCCCACAAAGTAAGAAATGCAAGCTATTTCTTTTCCATGGTGGATCCCAAACCCAAACTCCCTCCACAAAATTTCTGATGCCAATGGCATTCCTTGTGCCCTCCCACATGGATTCCCCATAGCCTTCTCCTACACCATCCCTAAGGCAAGTCTACCCAACTAGCCAATAAATAAATCAAAACATGCACCATTCACACAACACAACAAGAAAATAACAGCATAAAAGGAGAGTTAAATTCCTACCTCTCCATGGTTACTTTTCTTCCAAACAACAAGCTTTCAAATTCAATAACATAGTTCCAAACAACAATCTCCCAAGTATGCAAAGCTTTCTCCAAGCTCCTTCTAAAAGCAAGAGCTCCAACACAAGAAAAATGTGCCCCCAATGAAGTTGCAAAATGATTCAACAACCCAAAACAAGCAAAGAGTTTGAATTATATAGAAGAGGGAAGAAGAGAGGATGATGTGGATCCATGTAGGATGCCACATCACACATCCTCAAATTCAAACACAAAAGACAAAAATCCATTCTCCCAAGCACAATAAAGAGGTGGGTGAAAATATGACAAGTCACTTGCACACTCCAAAAAGCCCACACCTCAAGGGACAAAAAATTAAATAAAATGTAAGAGAGTGCAATCCAAAACAAGCAACATGATTAATAAAATTCATTATAAAAGTCACAATTCACTTCTCCAACCATAAGTATGGTTGGTAAATTAAATTTAGAGGCATGGGACAAGTTTTACTTGTCCCACAAGCCTCAAAAACAGCCCCTAAGGACAAATTTGAATTTGTCATGGAGGTGGAGTATTTCATACTCCAAAACTGACTTACACAAACTCTTACACAACTTACACATCCCTTACCTATTAAATGCAAACAGCCAACAACTTCCATAATACTTTCCCATATCCCAATCTTATTTATTTTAAATTTTAACCATATGATTTCTCACATTAATCTACCACATTTTAATTAATTACAAGAAAAGGGAACACATTACTAATAAAATACATACACCAATAAATAAAATTCAACCACATTAATAAAATACACTATACCCATGGTCACATGTAAAGGTAATCCCTCTAACAAACAACACACAACACAATAAAACAAGTTGCCATGGTGACCTTGTTGAATTCACCTAGAATTCCATTGTGGTTGGTCTCCGATCCCTCAATGTTTTGTTGTGATATTTTTAACCTACAAAATACAAATACCTCCTTCGGCCTTGTGACCATATCAGAACATCCAATATGATACAAATAAAATCAAAAATCATCTAAGTATGTGAATCACAACAACATTAAAGTAACAACTACTTCATTTGCATTTTAATCAACAACTATATCATCATCATAAAATATCCAAAATCACATGTCCGAACAACATCCATAAAACATCCATGTCAAATAGTATATCATCATCCACATATGAGTGTCTCTAGTAATCATCATGTATCATATCCAAATCAAGATCAACAATAATCTATGATCAAATGTCTAACAACATACTAAATCAAAACATAATAATGTCCATAATGAAATCATAATATCAAAATGAGTATCAACAGGTGTCAAAGGGAAGTGAGCACTACACTTTTCCTTAAGATTTCAAGTACTATTTTTAAATTCTTAGGATGCTCATCAATGATTTTAGAATAGATAAGAATATCATCCAAGAATACAAGTACAAACTTGTCCAAGTATTCTTGAAATATATTATTCATTAAATTCATAAAATTTGCTGATGCATTTGTCAATTCGAAAGGTAAAACTGTAAATTCATAGTTTCCATACCTTGTCCTAAAGGTTGTTTTATGAATATATTCATCTTTAATTCTTAACTGATGATACCCAGAGCAAAGATCTATCTTAGAATATACTAATGCACCATGCATTTGATCAAACATATCATCAATTCTAGGAAGTGGATATTTGTTTTTTATTGTTGCTTTATTTAACATCCTATAATCAATACACAACCTAAGTGTTCCATATTTATTTTCAAAAAAATTACCGGTGTTGCCCAAGGTGAGACATTCAGTCTTATCAAACATGTAGACAAATTTTTTTATAAGTGTTCCTTAATCTCTACCATTTTAATGGTATCCATTCAATACAGTGCCTTGGAAATAGGTACAGTTCCTAGTTTGATCTCAATTGTGAAATCAAACTCCCGTTTGGGTAGAAGACCAGGTAGTTCTTCCAAAAACACATCAACAAATCCCTTAACAACGGATATTTTTATAAGAAATCACTATCCCCTTCAACTATTTTAGAAATTTTTACTACATAGAAGGTGCAAACTTTTTTTTTGGTCTTTTAAAGTGGCATAGCTGACATTTTCCTAGCTAAAATATCTCATTTTATCCCTTGGATCTCTGTTGTTTTCTACAGATCATCAAGAAAAATAATGTGTTTTTCAAAACAATCTACTTTAGCCTTATGTTCAGCAATCTAGTTAACACCTATTATGACATCATAAGACCCCAAAGGAGAAACATAAAGATCAACTTCAGTGGAAAAACAAGGCAAGTCTAGGACTGCTCCAAAAAGACACTTACTATGTGGACAACATTATTTTCATAATGTACAACCCAAGATTTATCCATTTTCAATCTTTTCTTTTTAGTTTTGAAGCTAATTTACTAGATATAAAGCATTTAATAGCTCCAGTATCAAAAGTATAGTAATAGGCATACCAAATAACTTACTTGGCACTTCTATAGGTGTAACTTGCTTTTCAGCTATTTGTTTCTGTGATAGATATCTCTTGTTTGTTTTTTGGTCTCTTCTGCTTTTTTTTGGATCATTGTACGTCTTGATCCTTTCTTTTAATATGTTGTTTTATCTAGTTGTTGAGCCCTCTGAGGTTGGTTTTTTTGCTCTTCTATGAACTGTTTCTTCCACTTTTGGTATTTGGCTTTTGAGCCCTTTTGTATATAGGGTATAGTCCCTTCAAAACTATTTGCCCTTAAAAAAATAATCTTGCTTTTAGCTTGTTTATCAGCTACTGCAACATGTATCTTATGTTGTTGATTGCTATCATCCTTCCTTAGAGGGAACTGATTTGCATAATGATATTTTCCATAGTTGTAGAAGCCCCCTACAAGTCCTCTTTTAGGTTCAAATTTATTTCCAGCCTTGAAATTGTTGTTTTTTCCTCCATAGGACTTCTGTCCATTATTATTGTTCTTTACAAAATTGTTTCGTACATTCGCAACAGGTTTATTTATTGTTATTTTCTTCTTGTTATCGGGAAAAAACTATTTTGGTACCAAACTTCTTCCATACCCCCTTTTTGGGTGTAAGAGATGAATATGAATTAGGAATTTTCTTTTTGTTTTCTTCCTTATGGGCAAAGATTGCTTTTAATTTCTGTTCTCGCTTGAATGAATTTTTCTATAACCCCTTCCATGGTGGTTGGGTTGTGAACATCTACCTCACCCCCTATAATAGGGTTTAATCCCATAATGAATTTTCGTATCTTGAACTTCTCGTCAGTTTGATAAGGTTATGGTTGACTTTCCTACATTAAGTTATGAAATTCAGTCATCTTCTAATCATAATAAATTTGTGGCAACCATCGTTTCCTAAAGTAATTTTTAAATTGATCCCAAGTGATGCTTGATTCATCAATATTTAGTTTAGCCTTATGACTGTCCCACTGGAAGATGCCTCATGGGAAAGATGATAAGCTCCCCATACTGCTTTTGTTTCCTCTAAGAAGTTTCTTATTGCAAAATACTTCTCCATTTTGTTGAGCCAGTTCTCATCTCCATCCCCCAGTGTAGTGCCATCAAACTTAGGTGGACTTATCCTTTTTATATCATTTGTGAGTTCAGCTACTAACCTTGCCTTTTTATTTTCAGGCTGATTGGGTACATTTGCATTAGCATTTGCAACATTATTATTATTATCAATGCCCAAATTCCCAATATTGGTGTTGTCCATAGGAGGTGGTTGATTGTTATTACCAACATCTTCTTCCTCCTCCTCATTACCCATAACTTGTTGTTCAAGTATAGCCAGATGATCTCTTGTGTCCAATAGGGTAGCAAGGATCTCATCAAGTTTTTAGGCGGTAGCTACCTCTCCACTAGGTGGTGGGTTGTTTGCAAAATTTCCCCTTATTTGAATCATTTTCTGTTAACAAGAAAATTAAGTTTTATCAGATTTATGGACTCAATAGGTCCAAGAGCTATAACCTTCAGCTTTGATACCAAGATGTAACATTCCCATTTTAAGACTTTAGAAATAAGGATTTTTTTACATAATGTTCTCTGTTCTAAATCAACATAATTTAGAACACACATTCCAATGCCAAACTATCTCATAACAGAAAACCATATGTAGTTGTAATGACTTGGTGAAACACCGATCTCTCATTTCATGACTTGGTACTAAACCGATCTCTCATGTTACTCAAGTATGTGTATACAACATATACTTGGTTCTTTTACCCTTTTAGGGTACATAAGTGTTCTGCTTAAGAGGCCTATTTGAATATCTGTTACCATTATTCATCTGAAATCCCACTTCTTAAACCAGGTGACATAGGAAAATGCAACCAACAACTTGCGATACTTTGGCCAACTATTTTAAACATGTTTATAATGTTTACATTCCTATATGACATACTTTTCAAATGGAATAAGTCCCTCACCACACTTTTTATGTTATCTAGAGTGGTCTTACTAACTTCTGTTAGTCCCACTTGATTCAAAGTTTCACCCTAGACAAGGTTAGTAACATGCCCTAGTGTGGAAGACTACTCATGGTGACTAAGGGTATATAGGCATACTCAATTAGATTACATTGATTAGGGGTGTCTAGTTATCCTAAGTCAACGTGAGTTGACCTAGACACTAGATCATGTTCCCATCCATGCATAAAGCAGAACCATGATCCAGACATGCACTTATGTCCGTCAAGTTAAACAAACTATACGAGGTGTTGAGACATGTCAACTGCATCATATTATCCTCGTAATGAATCCTTTCATTATGAAGGTACTATGCTACAGTTGATGTGTGTCAACATCCAACTGATTTTTCTCAACTAGACGAGCATACCATAGATTAAAAGTTTATTAGCCCATTTAATCACTTCATTAAGATTAATTACAACAACCTCTAAAGATTCATAAAGGTCACCTACCTAAAAGGTTACAAGTTGAAATTATAGGAGAGGTATACATGCAGGTAAAATCTACTTCCTAACCATTTAATTACATTATTAAGTTTGTATTTTAATGAAACATCTTGCATTAAGACTTGACATGATTGATCTTATAGTTATCAAAGTGTGTTAATTAATTCCTAACTTATTTCAGCCCTAGCTCAAATAAGCCCCTAGTAAATATTTATTTTAGACTTCATGGAGATGAAGTCTAAATTCCATTTAATTCCTTAAAATCTTTCCAATTTTAGATTAAGGGAATCTTCTTAAGGAAGAACACATGCATACATTTACTTACAATGTTCACAATTATTTTAACAAGTTCATAACTTATGTCTTAATGATTGATCCCAAGGAATTATCCTTTTCCCTATATTAGGGACTAATTCCCATTTATGAAAACTGATTTCATATGTCCCAAATACATCGATAATTCATACACACATGCACACACACGCACACGCGCGCGCGCACACACACACACACACACACATATCTATAAAAATCAATCATATATCTTTTATATTGTTTGATGATCTACTTATTCAACTTATTAGTTGCATCTCTTTTATTTGAGAACCACCAACTAAGGTTTCATATTCACAACTCATAGTTTTTATAACATAAGAACTATTAAGCTCCAATTTCATATCTCTAAAAATACATATATTGATCTCCTTCATTTATGATATTACTTAATAATACATCCCAATTCATGACAAGAAGGTATTACATTATAGTATTATTTAGCAATCAACACATCTTTTTATTCATCAAGAAGGAGTGATACATTCACTAAATTCATAAGCATTTCAGAAATTACAAAGTATCATAATAGAAGTACAAAAATAGTTTTATTACAAATCTCTTTTCCAACAAGTACATCTCAAGTAATGACACCACATATCATCATAATAAAGATACAATTTCTTTAATAAAATAGATGTAAATTTCTATGTCTTTCTCCTTTCATCTTTTATGAAATCTATCTGTAAAATTGTTAGCATGGGCTAGTTCATGGAACTAAGCATGATAAGCACTTTAACATTAAAATGTTGTGATTTTAACTAACTGTTTCATAAAAGGAGATCTACTAGTTATGAAACAATCTTAAAGACACAATCAATAATAACAGAAAGACTTATCCATAAAAGAATACAATCCAAGAAGAAGAGAGATATGTTTTAAAGTTTCTAATTCTAGGTAAGGATTAGTTAATCAACCTATCAACTTTAGCTTTTCATCAATAGAATCATTTCAACATGATGGAAATAAAACAATAGTGTTAAAGAAAGGGAAATTCATATTTCATCCTAACTTTATCTTATCATTCAAATTCTAGATTAAGGTTCCTCATTTACCAGTTCTAACTTTTGAGAAGTAATTCTAGATATACAAATCTACCTTCCATAATACGTATATATTTTTTCTACTTCAAGTAAACATTCTCCTTTTCAAGTTGAGCCAATATATTAGTTTGGGAGAAGGAAAATCACAAATTGGAGCACTCGTGAGGAGAACTAAAGTAATCAAATTTCTCTTAGTACAACACTACTAACATGATTAGATCCATATCTCCTTTATAAGGATATGCATTGTTGGTATCCAAATTTGTTCTCCTTTTCAAGTTGAGAAGCATCACAGATTTGCCTGAGAGGCTTAAATTATCACTCAAATTTGTGGAGAGATGGATAGCACCTTCAAGAGGATTTGACCTATCCTCACTACTTTAGGTTGTGCCTTTCGACCAGGGTGAGAGGACCCTTAGTGTAACCTTTGTTTGATGAAGGAGATGGAGATATCCTTCTTTTGCACAAATTTTATGAAGAAAACCTTGGGAAAGTATGGTCAATACTCCATAATTTAACTCTCAAGAGTTGTCACTTCTAAAAGATGGAGATACTTTCAAAACAAGGCTAAGGTTATTGAAGACATTATTAAATCTGATTGTTTATGCATATTTTAGTAAATAGATTTTGTTCCTTTGTTGATATATAGGGAAAAAAAGGGTAGTTTAGGATGGATTCATGGTTTTTGAATGATTTTGGTGGGAGATTAAGTAGGATAAAGTTGATTATACCAGATCTTTGAGAAACTTCACAACAATGGACAACTCAACAACATAAAAGCTTTAGAATAGTTAAGACATTCCTTCAACTAGAAGGTGTGCTTCAATGGAGGCCCAAATCAGCACATTTTCACACAATATTTGAGAATATAACATGAAGGATCGAGTTAAAAGACTCAATTAAACACCAAAAATCTTGATCAATCACACCTAAGGTACACCCAAAGACTTACAAACAATCTTTATCAACAAATGAAGTGGAGTGATTTTAAATTTGTTTATCTCATCACAAGATGAAGGCTCTTCTTGAAATGAAATTGAAAATTCCACTAAACTATCACAGGGATGAGATCCTGTGTGATTTCACAAAGATTTCAATGTAAGATTGTAATAGAAACAAAAAAACTACTTGCAGACATTCTGAAACAAAGAAGACACTAATTGCTCCAAGATTGACACAAATTAATTTCAAAATTTCTTACATTCATCAGTAGGGGAAAGATTCGAGATAAATCTCAGTGCTCGTTAATGGCTATACATCTGTAACCAACTTGACATGATAGAAAATCTAACACATAATAAATTAACAGGTTATCTTAGATTGGTCTCTCAGGAAGACGACTTTTCTCAAATTTTCTCTTAAGAATTCAATCCCCTGACCTTTCCAAAGAGTATTCTCATTGTATTTATACATTTCACTCACTTACTCATCCCAAATTTTCCCCCCAAAAAAGAAGAATATTTGAGGGACCTTTGCTTGTTACTAATTTGCCTCAGAAAGTGACATTTAACAAATTCACATCCGAAAGCTACTAGGTGGACCAATTATGAATTGATCACATTTCTTGAGACCCTCGACTAATGACTAGGATGCCATGCCACAAATTTTTGGCATTCCTTTTAATCATTCTGATTTTTTCATGCAAGAAATCCATATTTTAATCATTTTCTGGAGGCTCTGCATAATTGGATCTGAAAGGTAATCCTTTTCACTCTCGAGGAAACAATTTTTCATCTTTTACACCTGTAACCTTCATCATTTCATCCTTTTCCCTCTCTTTCCTCTGCAACTCTGCCCCGCATCCATCTTCTCTGGTAATTCACATTTTTGCAAGTGCTTGAGAAATTCCAACTTCAAAATATTGATCTTAACAATCCTTGGACTCAAAATTAAGTTCTGAATCCATTCAATGGCACTTTGCAGACAAAAAACAAGGAATTTCATCAAAAATGATGAAAAATAGTGTGTATTCGCATCTCTAGGAGTCTTGGAGAAAAAATGGTGAGAAAAAATAGGTACAATGCACAACAACCATTGATTTTGCCCCTTCTCTACTTTTTATTATAGTTGTCCACATGTTTCCTTGGCACAAATGCAAAGAAGAAGTATAGGGAAAGTTTCCAAACAAGCACGGGCCTTCCACGTGCCCTAGGCCCAAGAAAAATGCCTTTTGGCCTTTGAAAAGTCTCAGTAAAAAGGAGCCAGTGGAAGCCTCCACGTGTCTTAATGGCACAGTTTGAGATGGTCCCAAAAGTAGAGACCCCAAACAAGCGGGATCACCATGTGTCTCATTCCGGAAGAGTTGTTAAAAAATTTGAAGGATCAATGGAAGGCACCATGTGTCTAGGGTCCGAGACAATTTTCCTTGGCCGTTGAAAAGTCCAAGCAAAGGTAGAGTGAGCGGAAGCCTCCAAGTGTCCTCTGGTGCTTCTTCAAAATAAAATTTAGGGGCCGGTCCCCAAACAGGTGCGGTCCCTCCACGTGTCCCATGCCTTTAGAAATTGCTTTGAAAAGTTTAAGTATAAATAGAGAGAGCGCGGAAGCCTCCACATGTCTCCTGACACAATTGTTAAGGTGGGACCCTAAGGCGGATCCTCAAATGAGTGCTAGCCCTCCACGTGTCCATGGTCTACCAAAACTATACCGGCCTGCATGAAAAATTTGTCTAAGTTTGGGCAAGGTAGCGGAAACCTCCACGTGTCTCCCTGGCGCAACTCTAAGGCCAAACCAAAAGGTGAATTTTTAGATGAGCGCCGACCCTCCACGTGGACAATTTTTGAGTTGAAGCGAGCCTTAGAGTTTTCAAAGTGCCCCACTGAGCCGCATCCAACAGAAAGGGCCACGTTTCCATAGATCTGAGATGTAAATTTGACCGGGAAAAATACACCCGTCAAACCGTAAAATGCAGGAAAATCACCATTTACGCATGGAAATGAATCCTTCTTCAAGGAAATAGAATTTGGAAATGATATAAGGCCAAAATATGATCCTCGAGCCACATCCAATCACGTTTCCATAGATATTTGGGAAAAAAATGATAGGGACAACAAAACATGACTGTGGAAAATGGAAGGAAGGAAAAACCCACGAGTTTTCACCCAAGTTACAAATTCTTTTCACATGGAAGAGGAACAAAAAAACAAATTCTAGATTTTAAGTGATCCTCGACCAAGGAAGGGACTGATCATGGCAACCAAATGGAGGACATAGTTTTCATGCATCAATACGGGGAGATAGAAAACATGAAAGAACCACAAACTGAATAATTTCAAGGACAAATGGGGTGAGATCAAATTGAGCACCAACATCGGTTCTGACTGGGGATGGGCACTCCCTATGAGTTCCACAAGAACAAATGGTAGATCATGTTACAAAAACAAACCATTGGGCAACGAAGTCAAAAAATAAGCTTGCAGAGTAGAAAAATAATAACCAACTCCCCCAAGGATGAACCGAGAAACCAAAAAAAGGCCACCAAGGACCAAGAAAAACAAAAATAGAAAAACATGAAGGCAGAAATCAACCAAAAGATTATACATTATACAATGGAGTATACCTTGATTTGAGAAATCAATCAAGGAAATGTTTCAAATGCCTTGCCATTAATAGGAAATTCAAGTAGTTCCCCATCTAAGTCTTTTAGGAAGAAGGTATTTTCACCAATTCAAATATCAATTGAATAAGGGCCCATCCATAATGCATCAAATTTACCATGCTTTCCCTTATCTTCATGCTTGCTATCCCATAATAGCACAAGATCCCCAATGTTGAAAGCTCTTGGAGTCACCTTCTTGTCAAATAACTTCTTCAACTTTTCTCTAAACTTCACATGCCACTGATGGGATGCCCTTCTTTCTTCATCTAACTCAATAATCTGATTGATTGAGCATCATATGGACTAACTTCTTGATCTTTAATTTGTTGAACAAACTGAAATGAAGACAATTGTAAATGAAGGGGCAAAAAAGCTTGAGTTCCATATACCAACTCAAATGGCTTTTACTAGTAGCTCTTTTGATAGTGATTTTATTAGCCCAAACAACAAAACTTTAGTTGCTCACCCCACTTCTTTTTGTTTAGCTCCAAGGTTCTTCTAATGATCTTCAACAAGTTTTTATTATTTGGACTTAGCTTGTCCATTTCCTTGGGGATTGTAGTTAGAAGCATATGTCAAATTGATTCCATACTCTTTGCACATTGCCACCAAAGGTTTGGCTCTGAAACTCATGGCATTATCAACAACAATTTTAGCTGGCACTCCAAATCTGCATATGATTTGATTCAACATGAAGTCCATGATAACTTGGTGTGTTTCTTTCTTGGTGGGGATTGCTTCCACCCACTTAGTGAAATAATCAGTGGCTACAAGAATCCATTTATGACCAGCACTAGAAGGATCAGAAATTTCTCCAATGAAATCCATTCCCCATTGCTTAAATGGGGCTTTAATTGACACAGGCTGCAAAAGGAAGGGAGCTCGAAGCTTTCATTCTTCTAGAAAAAAATGTTGGCAACTTTCACATTTCCTAACAATAGAGTTGTATCTTTGAAGAGAGTTGGCCACCAATAACAAGCCCTCAAGATTTTATGTGTTGTAACTCTTCCAGTAAAATGTGCCCCACAAACTCCTCCATGGAGATAACAATTACCTTTGGGGCTTCATCCTCAACAATGCATCTTAAGAGCACTCCCTCTGGGTTCTTCCAAGCTAACCCAAAATCAGTAATGACATATTTTTGAGAGGCTAACTTAAGAGCTCTTTTCTGATTTTTACTCAAATGTTCAGGGTAGCATAGATGTCTGAGATAAAATATTATATCATTTGTACCATTCAGAGCTTACCAAATTTTCAAGGACATCCACCCTTTCTCCTTCTACTTCATTCACCTCAATAGTTTGCAAGTTTCTCTCAGCCATAAGCTTAGCTAGGCCAAAACCTCTTATCAATTTCGTGGTTTGGATATCCATGTCATATTCCTGCAACTTGTTTACCCATCTGCATATTTTTCTTGAGACCTCCATCTTTGATAAGATGTCTTTCACCATGGTGTGGGGAACATAAGCAACAACTTTAGAGCTCAAGATGTAGGGTCTGAAAACCTTTTTGCTTTCACCAAGGAAAATGCTTGCTTCTCCATGATGGTGTACTTCAACTCAGCTCCTTGAAATGCCTTACTGAAAAAAGGAAATTGGTCTCTCAGCCCCTTCATCATCCTTTCTACAAAAAATAGATGCAATGGTGTTTTTTGAAACAAAAGAAAACACTTGAAAAGGCTTCTTGTAATTTGGAGCTTGCCAAAACAGGGGCATGCTTTAGTGCTTCCTTGATCCCATTGAAAGCTTGAATGGAAGCTTCTTCCCATTTGATAACTTGGTCCTTTTTCAGCATGCTAGTAATGGGGATGGTCAGCTCAGCAAAGTTAGACACAAATCTTCTGATAAAGTTTATTTTGTCCAAAGAAGGATTGAACTCCCTTCTTAGTTCTAGGAATTGGAACCTTGTTGATGGCTTCCACTCTCTCAAGATCAATCATGACCCCTTCCTTTGATACAATGTGACCAAAAGACTTTTCCTTTTGCACTCCAAAATGACACTTCTTGGGATTTAATGATATGCCATACTCTCTACACCTTAACAACATTCTCTCCAAGTGTTGCAAGTGATCATTTATTTTTGGAAAACACAGTTACATCATCTTGATAAACAACAATGAAATCATTAATATAACCAGAAAATGCTACATCCATTGCTCTTTGGAAAGTTTCTCAGCATTCATTAAGCCAAAAGGCATCCTGACATAGACATAAGTTCCCAAGGAGTGGTAAAGGTAGTCTTTATTCTTTCTGACTCCTTCACAACAACTTGATTATAGCTAGAGAAACCATCCAAAGTGGATAACAATTCAGAACTAGTTACCAATTATAGCATATTCTCCATGTTTGGTAGAGGGTAATTATATTTCAATGATGCTTTATTCAAGTTCCTAAAATCTATGAACAACCTTATATCACCATTCTTATTCCTGACAGGTACTAAATTTACAACCCAAGATGAGTACCTTGTGGGCTGAATGATCCCTCCATCCCTCAACTTCTTTAATTCTTCTTGCATCTTTAAAGAAAGGAGTGGATTGATGGGCCTCTATTTTTTCCTGAAAGGCTTGGCATTAGATTCAAGAGGAATTTCATGTTGGAACAAATCTTCCCTATGTATGCCTTCAACTCAGAGTAAGACCAAGCTAGGCAGTCTTGATATTTTTTCAACAATTGAACATAGGACTACTTCTCTTTCTTTCTTAGATTACTTCCTAACCAGATTTTACGTGGTTTTTCCTTTCTTCCCAGGTCGTGCTCTTCCACATCTCTTGAAACTAAACATACTTCTTTTAATAATGCAATCAACATTATCAAATTTTGATTCAAGTGCCACCAAACCTCTGGGAATGTGTTTGTCTTTAGTTGGATGATGTCTTTGCCAAATAAAGTTTCCTTTCCTTCAGCAACACACACCATTGGTTCCCAATCTATATTTTGGTCAAAAATTGCCTTGGTTCTATAGAAACCATTTCACCTAGGCATCATCATCAAACACTTGCCAATTTTTAACGTTGTCAAGGACAGATGGCCTTGTTAGTATTTCAACATCATACTCACAAAATGGAGATATTGTACAATTCCCAAATCTAGATCCTAGCACTGCTAACTTTTTGTAACAACATTAAACTTTCTATCATGGTGCACAATATTAAAAGAGTCAAACATTTCAATCAAATCCCATATTGCATGCTTGTATTGTTTCATTCTCTAATTTTTAGTAGCATATAGTTTTCTAATTTGCTTGACAATCAGTTTTGAATCTCCTTTGACAATGATATCCTTTATACCATATTTCCATGCAATTCTCAAACCTAATAACAATGCTTCATATTCAGCAATTTGTTAGTGCATTCAAAGTTGAGTTTGAAAAAAAACAAACTCTTCCTGGCCTGGAGAAATCAAAACAATGCTAACACCATTTCCAAACTTGGAACAAGCTCCATCGAATAACAAGGTCCAAGGTAAACCTACTTGTTCAAGACATTTACATTGATCAATCTTATGCTCTTTTCCATTAGCAAACCCAACAAAGTTATCAGCATCTACATCAGCATACAACACTTCATAAGAAGCATTATTGGGATCTTCAATGAGGTGCAACATCTTCTTCTCTCCATACAACTTTACAAGGTTGCCTTCAATTGGAATGGTGGAAAATACATATCCATCTGAACACTTCCACCAACACTTGCAGCCCACTTTCTTGATAACAACATGCCCCATTTGGTAGGGCAATCAACAATAAAAACATCAAGTTTCAAGTTCTTACGGATAAGCTGCAAGTTGTACCACCAAACCTTTTACACACCCTACAACTAGCACCTCTCTAGAATCCATTATAGTACACTTTCCATAAGTTGTTGTCACTTTAATGTTCAATTCATTCATGAATTCTAGAGGCATAACATTGCATGATGCTCTGGAATCAAACATACAATTGTGCATCAGTCTGTCCTTAATAATCAAGTGTTGTAAAAAATGGATCAACATTTAATTGAGACTCAACAAAGATGTTCCCAAGTAAACTTCAGGTGGTTCACCTATCTCCTCCAATGCTGGTGTTTTTCTAGGTCTGCAATGGTTGGAGGAGGAGTGTTTACATTATTTATATTTATGCCTTGGGTACTCCTATCTTCTTCCAATCCCAAATACTCAAAAGGCCCTTTTCTTGTGCTCAGGAATCCTAAGAAGTTCAACAATTGGGACATAAATCTTGATCTAACTCAAGACTTGGGCAATTTCATAAGGAATGTATTTGGGAAAAGCAACATTTGGAGAAATATTGACAAACTCATCGGATGGCACAAGATTTTTCACATTTTGGGCATGGGTGGGAACACCAGTTCTACTTGAGACAACAAGGCCTTTTCCAGATGCATCTTTCTTTGGAGTTTCTTTTGGGACATTGGTGAGAACTGGGGTTTTTGGTTTGGCTTGAGGCCCTACCCCTTTGACAACTTTACTTCTTGTGTTATATTCTTTTCTTGGGCAACAACAACATTCATTAATAGTTGTCTATCCTCTTTTGATGGGATTCCTCCATCATACTTCTTAATCATTAGAGCTCTTAGGTACTCAAAATCATTATTAGGAAGTTAAAAATCTTGTACCATATCTATTTCTAAAGTATGAGAGGGAGGAAGAAGAGGTGTACCGGTGAATACAATCCCAAAAACTTGTAGCAGTTCTTGCACTTATTACTTCAGTTGAAGTTGCTCCTTGCTATGAGCTTGTAGAGCAGTCCACCATGCATGCATCATCATCAATCTCATCATCATCATCAACTTCTTCAACTTTCTGATCTACTTCACATGGTGGGTGGGGTAAGAAACATTTGTCACACCAATCAATTTCATTTGTCTCTTCAACAACAACAACTCTGGCATTTAGAGGATCATGCACTACTCTATTTTCCCTAGCTTGGGGTTTCTAGCTCCCATGGGTCCTTTACTTCTTTCATCAAATCTCTGATCATTTCTAGAATGACTTGCAAATTTGTCTTGTCCTTATTGCCTATGCTGACCTTGAGAACCTTGTCCAATTCGTTTCTCTACCTGGCTAGCTTGTAAGATATTTCTTTGACAACTCCGACCAAAGTCTTTACAACTTCCTCAAGATCCACAACCTTACTTGATTGAGGCTTCTGGGTTGATCAGTTTAACACCCTCCCTCTTAGGAGGTTTTCCAACTACTTTAATGTTGTTCTCAATTTGCAGAGCCATGGTAAAGGCCGCCTCAAATTTCGAGGGTTCTTATCCCTCAAATAGTAAGCAACTTTCTTATCAAATGCATCTGAATACTTTATTAGACATGATTCATCACATGGCCTCAAATTAACAAGAAGTCTTCTCAATGTTTTGTTAAATCTTGTATTGAAATCATGCATTGATTCATTAGGATTTTTTTTATATTTTCAAATTTTGATAAAAGAAACCTAGGGTCTATTTTATCGCCATATTGCATTCTAAAAGCATTCTTCATCTCTATCCAAGAATCAATGGAATTATCTGGAAAATATTTATACTAGTCCCTTGCATCTTCTTCTAGAGTATGGATAAACAATTTAATGTATACATCCTCAAATTCTATTTCAAAGTCCTCCATCATATTGACAAAGAGCTTCAAGTGTTGATCACTAGTGATTGCATTATTTCCTTGAAACTTAGGCAATCTATTTCTTACATCTTATGGCACAACATTTGGATAGCCAGCCATACCTCTAAAATTGATGGGACCAAAAGTATTAACAAAAATGGAGGTCTAGGTGGAGGTTGAGCCATATTATTTTGAGGAGGTGACCTTAGAGGAGATATAAAATGATGAGGAGTGAGAAATTGTGTGTGGTATAGGGATGTAATTTTCAGAATGACTACCCTCTAAAGGCTCTATTTCTTGGAAAACTCTATCAGATTTGGAAAATACAGGGGTTGATTGAGAAGTAAATGTTTCAAATACAAAATAAGGACCCTCTCCAGATGGAGAATTCAATTCAACAAAGAGACTACCTGATTTAGAAGCACTTGAGGAAGTATTGCAATCTTCAATCACAGGCTGATCAGTTTCACCAATGGAGATCTCTTTTCTTGATGCTTGATCTCCAACAACCTTCCAAATTCTTCTTCCTTTTGAATTAGACTTTCCCAACTCTTGAAACAACCTTCTACTAGGGTCCCTGGTGAAGACAGATCTTCTTCCTTCCAGCTTTTGTAGAGATTAATGACAAATCTTACTTGATATATGTTAAGACACTAGTATTTATTAAGAATTTAAACAACACGGAGTCACCACTAAGGATTTTCACCTTAGTTTGTGAAAATGCACTATGAAAGACCTATCAAATGTCTATCAATACCAGATTCATGCAAATCTTACAAGATTCTCTTCTTCTACCCAAATTTATCAATGATGATAAAAATTTAGTGCAATAACTATATAAGTTGGAAATATTACACTCAGAACTTACAAATTTGAACAATTCTTATAGATCTGAACACATAATGATGTTTTAGAAATGTATTTTCACTTAGATCATGTAAGAAACATTACCAAGGTCTGTATGTACTACCTTTGTTCAAATACTTCAAAGATTTTCCGACAATGGTGCCACTAGTGTTGTTACCACATAAATAAATCTCGGAGCTCAAATAATCCTTGAAAATTGTGCCACAGTGTTGTTTGCCACAAAAATAAATATCGGAGCTCAAATAATCCCCGGCAATAATGCCACATATGTTGGTATCCAAATTTGTTCTCCTTTTCAAGCTGAGTAGCATCACATATTGGGCGCTTAGAGATAGATAGATCATAATGTGTGTTGATTTGTAGCCGGGGATGAGATCTAACTGGCCCTTTGTCACTCATATTTGTGGAGAGATGGATAACACCTTCAAGAGGATTTGACCTATCCTCACTACTTTAGGTTGTGCCTTTGACCAGGGTGAGAGGACCCTTAGTGTAACCTCTATTTGATGAAGGAGATGGAGATATCCTTCTTTTGCACAAATTTTATGAAGAAAACCTTGGGAAAGTATGGTCAATACTCCATAATTTAACTCTAAAGAGTTGTCACTTCTAAAAGATGGAGATACTTTCAAAACAAGGCTAAGGTTACTGAAGACATTATTAAATCTGATTTTCTACATATTTTAGTAAATAGATTTTGTTCCTTTTTGATATACAGGGAAAACAGGGGTGGTTTAGGATGGATTCATGGTTTTTGAATGATTTTGGTGGGAGATTAAGTAGGATAAAGTTGATTATACCAGATCTTTGAGAAACTTCACAACAATGGACAACTAAACAACATATTGCTTTAGAATAGTTAAGACGTTCCTTCAACCAGAAGGTGTGCTTCAATGGAGGCCAAGATCAACACATTTTCACACAATCTTTGAGAATCTAACATGAAGGCTCGAGTTAAAAGACTCAATTAAACACCAAAATCTAATCAATCACGCCTAAGGTACACCCAAAGACTTACAAACAATATTTATCAACAAATGATAGTGAAGTGAATTTAAATTTGTTTATCTCATCACAAGATGAAGGCTCTTCTAGAAATGAAATTGCAAATGCCACTAAACTATCACAAGGATGAGATCTGTGTGATTTCACAAAGATTTCAATGTAAGATTGCAATAGGAACAAGAAAAACTATTTGTAGAAATTCTGAAACAAAGAAGACACTAACTTCTCTAAGATTGACACAAATTAATTACAAACTTTCTTAGATTCATCAGTAGGGGAAAGATTCTAGAGAAATCTCAGTGCTCGTTAATGGCTATACATCTACCACCAACTTGACATGATAGAAAATCTAACACAGAAGAAATTAACAAGTTATCTCATATTGGTCTCTCAGGAAGACAAATTTTCTCAAATTTTCTCTTAAGAATTCAACCCCTAACTTTTTGCAAGAGTATTCTCATTGCATTTATACATTTCACTCACTCACTCATCCCAAATTTTCCCCCCAAAAAAGAAGAATATTCGAGGGACCTTTTCTTGTTACCAATTTGCCTCAGAAAGTGACGTTTAACAAATTCACATCGAAAGCTACTAGGTGGACCAATTATGAATTGATCACATTTCTTAGACCCTCGACTAATGACTAGGATGCCATGCCACAACTTTTTGGCATTCCTTTTAATCATTCTAATTTTTTCATGCGAGAAATCCCATTTTAATCATTTTCCAAAGGCTCATACAGCTAGATCTGACAGGTAATCCTTTTCACTCTCGAGGCAACACCATTTCCATCCTTTACACCTGCAACCTTCATCATTTCATCCTTTTCCCTCTTTTTCCTCTACAACTCTGCCCCACATCCATCTTCTCTAGTAATTCACATTTTTGTAAGTGCTCAAGCAATTCCAACTTCAAAATATCGATCTTAACAATCCTTGGACTCACAAATTAAGTTTTGAATCCATTCAATGGCACTTTACAGACAAAAATGACAAGGAATTTCATCAAAAAATGATGAAAAATAGTGCATATACATATCTCCAGGAGTTTTGGAGCAAAAATGGTGGAAAAGCATACGCAATGCACAATAACCATTGATTATTCCCCTTCTCTACTTTATATTATAGTCATCCATGTGTTTCCTTGGCACAACTGCAAAGGAGAAGTAAAAGGAAAGTTTCCAAACAAGCACGGGCCTTCCACGTGCCCAGGCCCAAGAAAAATGCCTTTTGGGCTTTGAAAAGTCTCAGTATAAAAAGGAGCCAGTGGAAGCCTCCACGTGTCTCAATGGTGCACTTTGAGATGGTCCCCAAAAATAGAGACCCCTAAACAAGCATGGGCTCACCACGTGTCTCATTCTGACAGAGTTGTTAAAAAATAGTGGAAGGATCAGCTCAAGGTGCCATGTGTCTAGGGTCGAGACAATTTTCCTTGGCCATTGAAAAGTCCAAGCAAAGGTAGAGTGAGTGGAAGCCTCCAAGTGTCCTCCTAGTACTTCTTCAAAATAAAACTTAGGGGCCGGTCCCCAAATAGGCGCGGTCCCTCCACGTGTCCTAGGCCTTTAAAATTTCTTTGAAAATTTTAAGTATAAGTGGAGCTGGCGGAAGCCTCCACATGTCTCCCTGTCACAATTGTTAAGGTGGGACCCTGAGGTGGATCCTCAAATGAGCACCAACCCTCCACGTGTCCATGGTCTACCAAAGCTATAATGGTTACATGAAAAAAAATTCTAAGTCTGGGAAAGGAAACGGAAACCTCTATGTGTCTCCCGGCGCAACTCCAAGGCCAAACCAAAGGTGAATTTTCAGATGAGCGCCGACCCTCCATGTTGACAAATTTTGAGTTAAAGCGAGCCTTAGAGTTTTCAAAGTGCCCTACTGAGCCACATCCAACCAAAAAGGGCCAAATTTCGACTGATGCTTAGATGTAAATTTGACCGGGAAAAATACATCCGTCAAATCGTAAAATAGGAAAATCACCATTTGCGCTGAGAAATGAATCCTTCTTCAAGGACAGAGAATTTGGAAATGATATAAGGCCCAAATATGATCTTCTGAGCTGCATCAATCACGTTTCCATAGATATTTGGGACAAAAATGAAAGGGACAACAAAACATGATTGTGGAAAATGGAAGGAAGGAAGGAAAAGCTAAAAAAATGAGGAAAACTTAAAATTCAAAAAGGCCCGAGGGTGAAATCAACTAAGAGTAAAATAAAAGATGAATCATTCTCGAGAAATAAATAAGGAGAAGTAGCTCGAGACTCCATTCTAATTAGTTCCTAAAGGAACTATTAACAAAAGAGAAAAAGAGAATCATTCAAAGGTAGAGAGAATTCCCTTATTTATGAAGATGCTTAAGGTAACTAAAAGTCCACAATGGGTTTAAGATAGAAAAAGGTAAATAAAACAAAACTTTACCTTAAAAACTTCAAAGTCATTTCCTTGAGTAACTTAACTTGAGAAAAGGCTCATTAAATGAGAGAAGACAACAAAAATACTCCAAAATCAATGAACTTCAAAACCAATACAAGATGGGTGTTTCAATCGGAAGGGAAATATGGTTACAAGCCAGTTAAATAGAACAACGGTCTCTACTTCCATTACCAAGAAAACTTCCTAAGGCATGAATCCATTTTAACCTGCTAAATCACATAATACTGAAATGGAGACTCCTCCGAGCTAAATTCAACAATATAATAATCAAAGAATGCAATTTAAAACCACATATTTCTATAAACCCTATAACTATTTAAAGTTCTAACCATTCAATATTCATTCAAGTAGAGATCCTCCATGGATCCTTTTAAATGTATAGAATATTTGAATAAAATCAATTTAGCATAAAAGCAACAATCAAAACTCCTAGATTCTTTACCCATACAAGAACGAAGAACGGATTTGCATTGAGAAAAAATACAAACAACATTAAAGCAAGAATATCAAACATAAAACCAGAGGTTTTCAATTAAAGAAGAGTTTTTTTATGAATCACTTAAGTAAAAGCAAAAGACTTAATGGATAGGGCCTATCATGCTTGATAGAACTATGGTCTTCACTTTTTTGATGAAAATCACCAAGCAAAGCTTAAGTTCTTTCACTCAAAACACCAACAAGCCCTAAAAACCATCTTCTTCTTATTCTTATAGTTTTCCTAGTGATACTTCTTCATTCCAACACCATGAAAGGAAAGAATATTCATGCAAGGATTTGAACTATAGGTTCAAAGAGAAAAAACTACATGTAAGCTTAAGCTTGAAAAAGACCAAATGACCAAAATAGAACCAAAACCCCTCTTTCTTCTTCTTAGGTGGTTTCCTCCATTTTCCAAAAACATTAAATGAAAAATAGGACCGATAAGTCCTTCCCCATCTCCTACCACCACCATATTATGTTTTGAAATGAATAAATTCAAAATTTCATGTAACTAGAACTTGGCAGAGGTGCCAACTCATTCCCCCAACTTTTCTCATGCATTCGCCAATTTTTTTAGCAAGATAAGAATCTTTAATGTCCAATATTGCCTCATAAACAACTAAAAGATGGTGCCACCGAATTTCATCTTGTATGTCGTCCCATAGGTTATTTTAAGTTAGCCAACATTAGTTTAGGAACTAACATAGGTCCTTAGGTCTAAGTCTAAAGTTTAGTCTTAGGGCCATTTATTTTTAACATCCCATATTAACAAAAGAACATAGAACTTAGGATAGGTTACAATTTCATGATAGAGTTACTAATTTATGCAACATAGCTTAATTAGGTTCCCTATTCATAGTAAGAATTGCATCCCACTTAAGAAAAGAATAACCAAATTAACATCCAAGTTCAAATACTGAAGCCGAGAGTCATGGAGATAATTCGTGACTTTAGTAGAGTCGAGTCTAGGATCCTTTAATTGGTTTGGCTTGGTCAATATGACCACAAAATTATGAATTAGAAGCATACCTTGGATCGATGAAATTGATCCAACGTAATGTTGTAATGCATCCAAAATATTATGATAACTGAAGGAAAATTTTAAGTGCAACAAAGACTCAATGATTAACTTAACTAAATCAATTTCTCATTTCCCAAGCAGTGAAATTTTTAGCATAAGAAGAGATGAATTACTTCATTTTCTATTCAACATAAATATGGTAGAATTGTACCCATTTTAGTAGTTAACATATTATCTACAAAAATATGTTTTGATAGATGATAAAAGTACACCATCTTAAGAAAATAATCAAATGTTAATGTTTGCAACTTCCAAAATAGAAGTTATCATAGATATTAGCCACGTTAGAGGTGTTACAGTCGGTCGGGTTAGATTTGAGATTAAAAGGTAAAATATATGAATTATGGATTCATTTTGTGCCTTGCCATTTGTGAAAATGATAAACAGAGAGTCGTTTTTGTACCATTAATGAGAGTGACCATGATTAGGGTAGATTATAGGATAATTTGGAGAGAGGAAAGTGGTGGAGAGGTGTAGAGGTGGGCCTCGAGATATTTTTGTGTTATTTGATTAGTTAAGAGCTAGGGTTTGTATTCGAGACATGGTGATAGCAGGGGAGGAGGTGCGGGAGGACCATCGGCTCGGAGACTAGAGATACCAGTGAGGCGAGGTCGGCGTGTAGAGGTAGGATTCAATTTTAGGTTGTTTGTGATTGAATTTGTAGGAAAAAATGAAATAAAATGTGTGGGGGAATTAAAAATTCAAAATGTAGTTAAAAATGAAATAATTTGGGTATGGGGTGAGTGCAATGTAGATTAATTAGGGTGTAAAATGGAAATGGGTGGTTTTTGGGTAGGTTTTAGGCTTGTTTTTTTAATTTTTAGAAAATTGGGGGCATGGAGGTTTCAGATTTGGAGCCAAACAAGAGACCGACGTCGTCTGGAATGCCGACATCGGTGGGAAAATAGTCGAATGACGTCGGTTCGGGGTGGCGGTATTGGTCAATGTGACCGACGTCGGTCACTGTGAAAAGTGACCTAGTCTGGATAGGTTAAGTTGAGAAGGCAAAAATGGGGTAAAAAATGAAATTGGAGGGTAGATAGGTAGCGAATAAGGGAAATATAGGTAAACATAGGTGGATAATAGAGGAAGATTAGGTCACAGTGATGGAATGGGTTATGAGAACTTGGTAAGCTAAATTAGAAGAAATGATAGGCCAGGGAGGTAGTTAGGAAATAAATAGGTGGGGTAATTATATTGTAAGGAAATGGAAAATTAGTTTAGTCTTTGACATTGTTGAGTCGTATAGATGTAGGCATGACATCAGTTGATGATGCGAGACCATGTCCCACTGTTATTAGGGGAGATGCGTCCCAACATTACTAAGGACAAGTGGACACATATGTGATATGTAAGGTTGTTGGGTGATAGGCGCTATAGGTGAATCGAAAGGATCACGGTTTCATAGTCATGCTCATCGATAGATGGGATGCAATAACCAACACCTTTCATCTACCCATCGATTAGATGACCATCATGCTTAGAGGACATATACAGGATTATTCGGCTAATTATTATTGGTGAGCCAGTATATTTGATATCTACAGATGGAGCCTTCAAGGTGATGATTGAGGTATTTGGGGAGATGGCGAGTGACCTGACACAGTACATCACCCGTATTTTTTATGGGGATTTGTATATTACACACCCGTAGGAGACCAACTAATAGTGCGATGATGGTGTCACCTGGGGGTGCTATGCACTTCTTGATTCAAAGGGTGGTCAATTTCCCAGAGGGATGATGGGAGTATTGCGAGATATGATTGAGGATCGAGTCTACTTTGCATGGGAACCTACATACTTAGTGAAGATATATAAGGAGTTGTGGGATTACCAGAGGATGCGACGCTATGACATTGTTGTACATTCATACTCCACTATTGGGCGTATGAGCATATTATGGTAGTGCAGCCATAAGGACTACCGATACTAGATTGGCACCATGGGGGAAAAAGGGAAGGTTATAGGAGGTGGGTGGTTGTAGGTGGTCATCCTTGAATAGAGGAGGCAACTCATGATGTAGTATAATTGTAACATTCCCATTTTAAGACTTTAGAAACAAGGGAATTTTTTTTTTGGGAAACATAATGTTCTTTGTTCTAATTAAAACATCATTTATAACAAACATTCCATGCCAATCAATCTCATAATAGATAACCGTATGTAGCTGTAATGACTTGATATGCTACTGATCTCTCATTCCATGACTAGGTTACCAACTGATCTCTCATGTTAACTTAAAGTATAGAATACTTTATGTATACTACGTATACTTGGTTCTACTACCCTATTCCAGGTACTGAGTGATTTTTTTAAAGAACCTATCTAAGTACTTGTTACTAATATTCATCTAACATCACGTTGCTTTAAACTAGGTGACATAGGACAATGCAACCAGTAGCTTGCGATACTTTGGCCAAAGATTTTCAACATGCTATTCATGTTACTATTCCTAGATGACATATTCATCATTCTGGAATACATCCTTAACCTCACTCTTCTGTTATCTAGAATGGTCTTTTGACTATCATCAGTTCACTTGCCCAAGGTTTAACCCTAGCCCTGGTTAGAAACATAATTTATTATAGGAAGATGCTCACAATGTCTTAGGGTATATGGGCATACTCGGTTGACCTAAGTCAACCAGATGTGTTAAGGTACCCTGAGCCATTGAAAGCTACTACCTATCCTAAACATGCCACTAACTTGACCTAGAGAGAAACTAAGTTCAAGTCCTTATTTGTGTGTAGATCTAGATGATCAATGCGAAGGGTATTGCCACGAGTTAAGCTGTAATGTTTGTATCCTCGAGAAGATCCTTGTCTTTCTCAAAGGTACAGTCCTATAGTTGGCATGTGCCAACATCCTACAGAAATTGCCTCATCATGATGTACATACCCCAAGGAGGTTATAAATACATTATTAATTTGGTTTATTACATCGATTACAACAACCCTGCTAACTCCTAATCCAACACTCCATAAGTTCTTTTCTATATTTTATTCAAATAGTCATTAAAGAACTTCCTTAACTTATGATTGCTTTTTAAGTTCTTTTTACTTGGCTTAAAAATAGATAAAACAAGAAAACCACATCATAAGTTCCATTATAATGTAACTTAACCATTCAAAGAAGGTGTAGCAACCAAATAGGTTCAACTATATTAGACATATAGGAAATGAAGTGTAAAGATTAACAATCATATCACCATTCTTTAGATTACATTCCTTTGAGAAAGGAAGAATCTTCCTCTACATGATTAAGTGTTAGGGTTTGTCATACCCTTCTTATCTTTCACAATTTCTATAGTTTTACTACATATTCATTACACATTCCATTACTATGATAGAATTGTTTTGATAAAGATCGTTATCTTATGCAACTTAACAAGTTGCATCTTAATAAGGGAAACTAAACTAATTCCCTTTGTCCAACAGATCAATTTTATTCGAATTAAGCATATAACAGATATGAAAAATATCATCAAGATAGGATTTCCATCTTCTTCATAAATACAAGATAATTTACACAACCAATACAAGTAAATCTCCAACTTTCAATTCATCATTATAAAACTATACATTACAAGACTATGCATTTCAGGCATACTGTATAACAAACAACCTCTATTCCAAAAAGAATACAAATTTTCTTTTTCAATACAATTCAAGAATGAATCGAAACTCTTTACATAAGATACAAAATTAAATAAGCCAATGCATCATGAAAGTTCTTGTCTTCTTTTATCACTTACAATGTCCATCTACAAAAATTGCTAGCATGGGTCAGTTCAATGAACTGAGCATGATAAGCACTAGGCATTAAAGTAAAGTGCATTCCACTAATTGTTTCATTAAACAACTCTGCTTTAATGAAACAATTAATATACATCATACAAACAATCATAAGTAATAACATCTAGAAAGAAGTACAATTATGAGAATCTAAATTCACTTTTAAGAAAAGAGCATAATATAATCTGCAACATCAAAATTATATCACAAGATTTAATTGATCCTATCAATTACTTTAAAACAGTAAACAAGTCTTGTCATTCAATTATTTCATACTTCCATAAGAATAGAAATACACATTTATCTTTTCCCAATAGAAGAAGTTAATTACAGCATAGATCAATTTAGTATGCTTCATCTTTCCATATAAACAAAAGAAGAGAATCAATACATACCTATTCCTCAGGCATAATTCATCTAAAGGAGGAATCAGGTTTAGTACACACAACACTGCCTCAGTCCAAATATAACCAAAGAGGAGTCCATAAATAAAGAGACAACAACTAAACAAGAATCCCAATTCGATCCAAGAAGATTAGGAAACAAAACAGTCTAACAAAAAGCCTTACTAACTTCTATCTGTTAGTGGATATAATGCAAAGATCTGAAATCGACTACCCACAAATCCAAGCTATACTTTAGCAACTAAATCTCTTAACCAATCCACAAGAAATTTCCATCTCAGAAGAGAGTCAAATAAAGAGAAGTTCAGTCTATGAACTTATACAGTCAACATAAAAAGGATCTCAAACAGAAAATACCCATTCCATATTTCATTTCATTTATACTATGAAATGAAATCCCTCATCTAATTATACTTAGAAGTTCTTATCTAGTTCCCAAAAGAGAACACAAAACCAAGCGTATAGTAAAAAGAATTCACACTACATACTTTCATCACAAATCTTACAACTAGTTTCCTATTCCCATTCTCCAAGCTCAAGTACAAATTCAAATCTCAGAAAGAAATACACAGTACAGTCCCTAACTATATACTATCCCCAAGAGAACATAATTATTTCTCTATAAAACTTGGAGGTTCAATCAACGATACAATAGAGGAGTAGAAATCCTCCAATCGTAAAAGATTACAAGGTCAAAACAACTCTTGACTCAAAGACTAAATTCCCATTACAAAGCATTAACAACAAAATGCAAATGAGAAGGCAGTTCATAATCCCAAATAAGAGCAACATTACCAAGCATTCAGATTAGTGATACTATATCCTTTCAAACAACATACAATATAATAGGTTTAAATTCAACATTCTACTAAAACCTACGAATAAGATAAAATATCGAGAAGAGAGTAATAAATGATAAACAATTTGTCCAAGACAAGCATTGTCCCAAAATTCTTCCAACTCGACTGAATAGATTCATCACCAGCCTCTTTGAGTCCCAGCTAAAAGATTATGATAGGTAAGGATTTGTTTCAACATCAAAGACAAAAAGGAAGTAAATAATATTCTTCTATAAACCCTTATCTTTTAACAATTGATCCAACAAACTAAAGCTCAACTGATCCCACAATAGGATGTAGTTCCAGTCCATTTAATTCTAAGAACAAAACAATCAAACTTCCCACAAGACATGGGTTTGCTCAGGGCAGAGAAGAAGAAGATACACTTTGAATTCACATGCCTTGTCAAATTCAAGAACACCGTGTGGCCTAAAAGATAGAAGTAATACAACCATTCTCTCACAAGAAGCAAAACAAAGGAGGTTTCAAAAAGAAGTTACATGGTCTACCTCGACCAAAACAAAACTCATAAGACCCCTTCGAGTAGATAGTATTAATGAGATTAAAGCTTTACAATCCTTAATACCCACTAAACTCTAGCTCAGAATACCTGTATAAAATCAAACACGTCGATTCCAATACAAGATCAAAACAACCAACAATGGAATACATATACTATGTCAAATACGAGCTTCGAACATAGGTTTAGAAAATCACAAGCTCAAATACGAGTCTATAACAAAACCCAAGGCCCTAATACAAGCTCAGAATAAACACCAATGCTCTATTACGGGTTCAAGCATTTCCAGTTCCCTAAGGAAGAATAAAACTCCAATTCAGAGCTCAAGTACAGAACAAAACTCAACAACTCAACAGTAAGTTCAACATTCGTAGGAATTGAATACGAGTACAGTTTTTGAATTCAAAGATTCAATCAAAGTTCCGAACTACACCAAGTTCCAACTCACTCCAAAATAGAACACAAAGTCCCAATAAAAATATAAAAGAAAATCACGAGGGTTTAATACGAGCTTAGAACGTCCACGAGCTCCACTAAAAGCTCAATGAAACATAAGACTATAGAAGAGATTCAGAACCATTCAAGAAACAAACTAGTTCAATCAACCTTAGTCTCAAATGTAAGATACAGAGCTTTGAATACAAGCTACAAAGCTTCAAATACAATTTTAGAGCTTCAAGTACAAGTTACAAAGTTTCAATACAAATTCGCATGCAAACCTCTAACAACTAGTACAGAGAAAGTTCCCAAAAACTACCATTAACAATAAAGGATTCATATTCCAAAACCCACATAGATTTCATGAATACATGTAACTAAATAACCAAATACATCATGAAAATATATATATTTTCCAGTGAGCAGAATTGTTTTAATGAATCATTTAGAAGAAAGCAAGAAATCTTAATGGGTAGAGCCTATCATGCCTGATAGTGCTTCTGCCGATTTGAAGAAGACTTTTAGCTGAGTTTCCAACACCTCTTTTTCTCCAAGCAAGATCAACCAACCATAATATCTTTCCACAATGCCTCATATACTTTCCTCGAATCGAAAATAGGTCAGAGAAATAAAAAATAGTCACAAAGTGCAGATCGAACTGCTGGTTCGAAGAACAGATAGCTCCATGCGAGAGAAAAATCGGGAAGCATGCAAAACAAAACAACCCCAAAAAATCCACCAGCATGCCTTCCAAGACAGTTTGCTCACCAAAACCGAGGTGAATTAATGACATTAATTTATATATTCCCACTTATCTCTCTTTACCACTGCCATCCAAAGTTGGCGAGACCAAATTGAATTTCCACATGCATTTCCAAACTTAGTGATGCCTCCACGTAGGTTCCACTAAAATTTAACTAGCCCCTGCCAAACTGGTAGTACTTCCATGCCTTAATACCAAATCAAATCAAAATCACATCTCATTAAAAGCTTAGGAACCACCACTTAGCTCCCACTTACCAATCGACCCTTAGGTTCCCTTTCATACCCATTAGTTTAGGATAGATTCAATTTTCTTAGGTTAGATCTTAGGTTAATTTAAAAGTATAACCTTAGGATATAACCTTCAATCAAATAGATTGTCACCTTAGGTTAGGACATAGCTTAACCAAATAGTATTAGGCAATAGGTTAGAAATAACTTAACATCCCTTAGGTTAGAATGTCATCCCATGTAGAGTGGTGTAGAACGAGTTAGGAAAATTTACTGAGTCTCGAATCCCATTAGGATATACCTTATTAGATATAGGACACATTTCTCTCTCTCTTTCTCCAAAATCCTGAAGTAGGTTCTATTTCCCTTAATGCCATTAAGTTCCCGCAAGGGTCAATAAAAAAGAGCTGAGTACCACACACGACATAATCTGAGACACGGTCTTTCAAGATAATAAAGAATTTGCAACAAATATAAGTTCAGTCCATGATGTACTTTAACCAATGAATGCCAATTTACCATTTAGTCTGTTAAGAAGATTTAAAACATTCCTTGGATCACTGAAATTGATCCAAGGATGAGTCAGTCAAAATAGATAATTTTGCAACCCTAAAAGTCGATTACTGCAACTTATCAACAAGAAGTCAAAATGGATTCTGAAAGACATACCATTTCGATCAATCGAATCCAAGAGCAAAGATGATTTATCCATAACAAGCATGATTTTCAACCATAAAGGAAACATACCTAATTTAAGAAAATCACATGCCAACGCTTCTAATGCAAAGAGAAATATAATAGTTTGTTCAAGGTGTTACAATAATATAGGTGGGAGGTGGAAGGCCTATGTGTGATGGACATAGTATGGCGGCATTATGCTATTTTTCTAACTTTTAGAGGGATGACTAAGGAGTTAAATGAGTTACAATCGGTGTAGTGGATACAAGGAAGATGTTCGGTGAGCATGAGATGATCTGATCGGCGATTCCAATGCTAGTTTAGATTACAGTAGGATGTACCACCACCCTTACCACAATACCAAAAGGATGATGTGGAGAGACCTTTGTCTCCACCCTGGTCCATAGACCCCAGAGTATAAGAGGAGGTACTAATGAATATGATATTGGATGATGCAAGGACCATTATGGCATACAGACAGTGGTGGGCAGTGGAGTTACAAGAAGCACCACCATGTCCAGGTCAACCAAACTTAGCCACAGTGATGGTTCAGAGGGATGCCCTACAGGGATACATGACCACCCGGGAGTTGGTTGATAGTGGCATAGGCAAAAGTAGTTACTTTGATAGGGAATGCGACTACATTACAGGTGGTCACCGATCATGCGTAGACTCGTAGACCTGCACAAGTACAATTATAGGCTCTGTATTGGATGGTGCACAAGTAATGATGCTAAAGGCAAAGGTTACTAGTTTAGAGGGATAGTTGATAGCCACGTAGGCATAGGTCATAGACTTATAGGCCTAGGTAGCTACACAGTACCAACATAGGCACCAGGACGGGGTCCCCTAGTATAAGCATCGACATCGGGACATGATCCTCTATTAGTATGGTAGAGTTCATAGGTGGAGGGTAGGCCAATGACACCATTCAGATTGTATCTATGGAAAGGTTCAGGGATGGCATGAATGAGGCCCACTATTACCAGGACCATCTAGCCAATGTAGGTATTGATGTTCCCTCATATACCGAGTATAGGGCCCAACAGAAACTAGTGAGAGGACTAGGTCAGGACTCACAACTCGGAGTAGCACAAGTGGTCATCAACCCTAGAGATAGGGTCGGGGTGATGTTACTAGTTCTCACCATCGGGCCGTCTTTGAGGGCCGGAGGAGGAGATGGGTGAGAGTGGAGAGGAGGGCCTCGGTGGGGTTGATTGATCATGACATGTGATACTTGTATGATGATTTTTGATTTATATATACCGGCCTACATGTCAAAGATTTTGTGAGATTTTATATGAGATTTTTTGAGACACTTTGATTATTTATCCCTATGTATGTATATATATATATATATATATATATATATATATATTGATACATAGACATTCCTCTTTAAAATAGTTTATGATTATTATTGGATGAATGATGTACTCGTTTTAATTTCCATTGTTATTGTGTACCATGGGAACTAAGTGAGTTAGGCATGATTGAGTCTAGGTCATTTAGGCATGATGGATTTAGGTATAGGCCTAGTTTGCCCAAGTATAGGCGTGGTGGAGTCGATTATAGGCATGGTGGAGTTAGGTATAGGTATGGTCGAGTCAGGTATAGGCATGGTTTGATCGGGTATAGGAATGGTGGAACCTAGGTAATATCAAGTTCTTGATCTTATGGAAATAATGTATTGTATATATGTTGTGGTTAAATTTCCTAGTAAATACCATGGAAATATGAAATGATTTAAGTAGAATATGGTTATGGTGATAAAATCATAGGTATGCATTTTTTTATGATATATTAATTTTTAAGGTTTTGTGTAAATGGAAACTAACTAGGGTAGAATGTGAATGTAAAGGGGGAAAATTGGTTAGGGGTAAAAGTGTTTGAGCTAACCTCCAAGGGCCCCATGCCCTTGGAGTGCTGCCTACATAGCCCGGAAATGTAGTTCTCCCATAAGCTAGGGAATAATATGATAAGGGAGATGAATGGGTCGGTAGGTTTTAGGCATGATTAAGTCTAGGTCATTTAGGCATGGTTGAGTATAGGTTGAATAGGCATGGTTGAGTCTAGGTCATTTAGGCATGGTTGAGTCTAGGTCATTTAGGCATGATTGAGTATAGGTTGAATAGGCATGGTTTTCATCTAGGTTGAATAGGTGTGGGTGATTTTGGTGGAAGAGGAATTCCCAGAATGTAGGTGTTGAAGGTCTAGTCTGTGAAGGAGGATCAATAAGTAAGAAAAGAGGTGAATGGTAAGAGGAGAAAAAAGCTGCCTAATTGGTAAGAACCATTATGATTCTATCATATCAAAGATTGTCTTATGAATTTAAGACCCTAAATGCATTGCACGATTGACTATTCTAAGGGTGAAGAAAGTAACATGACTAAAAAAATTTCACATTTGTGGCACGTCCCTTGAGTAGGTGGAAGATGAGAAAGAAAATATGGTGAGGTGAAATGGGTTGTTTTAGCATAACCTTGGTGTGAGACAACATGTCTCTTCTGTAAGATACCCAAGACTAGAATAGGCAAGTCCATGAAGAAAAAGTTATCTTTTTCTTTTTGCTTCTATTTTATAGAATGATCGATGTGGAAAGTCTATGTGGGATGAAAAGAATATATCCTAGAGGTCTTCGCAAAGCTGATCAATGCAGGAAGCTTAAGAATATTTTTATTTTATTTTTGTTTAAATAGTCTTCTTTTTATGATAGACTATGTATAGTATGGATAGCTTTGTATAGCTATCCTTTGAGGGAGAAGTCTATTTAGAGAAACAAGATAAAAATATAGATGTAATTTTTTTAGGGAGTCATCTATTTGCTAGAAGTTTGACTCAAGGAGTTTGAATTTGAAAATCTCGTATATTACTTTTGAATTGTTTGTTTTGGACTTTTAGGTCATGGAAAAGACTATAAAGAAGTATAGGCTTCTTTTATGAAGACAAAACCATATAAAATAGAGGTTATCTATGAAAGAGAGATTTTAAGTGATGAACGACCATGGGATTCCATCCTGAAAATGATGAAAAGTATCCATGAGAATAATGCCATGAGTAGAGCCATGGTACTCATATTAAAGATACGACAGAAAGGTGACAGTTAATCACATGATTCTTGTTTAGTCGTTGATCCTTAAAATAGGTAAGTGGAAGGTGAATGTTGCTCAAGGGATGAGCATTTAATAGAAAGAAGATGATATATGACTTGATTCAACAATAGAATGGTCAAAGATACAAGGAATTGAGGGGATCAGGTTTGGGTTTACCTTTGAGTGAAGATAAACGATAAACATGATCCACAGGCATGAGTAATGATATACGGTCCAAACCAATTAGGGGCGAACTTTCCCCGTTTACTTTTCTTCACTTTTGTTACATGTTGATTTTCCTTCAAGACGAGGTCATTGACCTGGAAGGTTCATTCTTGGACATATTTATCGTAGGCACATTTGATATGTTTTTGGTAGATTTGGAGGTGATTGAGAGAATTTAGACGATGTTCGTCTAATAACTCAAGTTGTGCCAAATGGTCCTGGAAAAAATCATCATCGTTGAGCATATATTTGAGTGAGATACGAAGATATGGAATTTGGACTTTGAGAGGAAAGAAACCTCTATATTGTAGACCAAAGAGAAAGGTGTGATAGCTGTTGAGGTGCGAATACTAGTGCGATAAGCTCATAAGGAAAAAAGAATGCACGTGTGAAAATCCTTACTAGTGTCATCAACCACCTTCATAAGAATTTTATTTAGGATTTTGTTAGTTGATTCTGCTTGGACATTTGCTTGAGGATAATAAGGTGAAGAAAAACTAAGTTTAATGCCGAAGGTATCAAAGAGTTTCCATAGGATTTTGTTTTTGAATTGTTTTCGGTATCAATGATGAGGCAGTGAGGAACACCAAAGTGAAAAATAATGTGATGGTAGATGCATTCACATATTTTCTTATATTTTGTAGAAATAAGAGGTATGGATTCCATTTAATTTAATACTTGGTAGTGGTAATAATTCATTGATGACATTGAGAATAATGAGGGTTGATATCTTCGACAAGATCCAAACCCCATTGAGAGAAAGGCCAAAGGTATTGTACGACTTGTAAGGCATGACTAGGGGTGTGATGAAGATTAACATGTTGCTCAAACTTGACACAACACTTGACATAATAAAAGCAATTGTGGTTTAGGGTTGTCGAGTTATACCCAAGGTCAAGGATGAGCTTAGTGAAAAATAAGCCACTAAAGTGACCCCAAAAAATCCCGTCGTGAACTTCCTTGATGGTGTATGGAATTTCAAAAATTGTAAGACATCGTAAGAGGATACCGTCAAATATGCATTTATAGTGAAGTTCATCGATGATGACATAGCGAGATAAAATTTTGAGAAAGTCTCATTATCCATTACGAGTAAGATCTCGGAGGTAGAATTGAAAGGGAAAGGTAGTCAAGAAACTATTTATATCAAAGCTCACTTGGGTCGGTTTAAATGTTTCCAAAAAGGTTGATGTCTCGGATTAGATAAGAAGGTGATTGCAACCTTTATACTATGAACAATAATTTTGAGTCGGAGGCGAAGCGGGGATTTGAGAAGCAAGATAGGCCATGGTGTCCGCAAATTTATTAGTGGAACGCGAAGTGGTTTGAAGTTCATAATGGTCAAAGGTAGTCAAAATCATGTCAACATGATGCTTATACTTTTAAAGTATCTCATTATGACATTGGTATATACCATTAAATTTGTTCAAAACCAATTGAGAGTCACCAAAGATATTAATTGATTTAATGTATAAGGCTATGGTAGTTTGAAGACCTAACATGAGTGCTTCATATTTGGTGATATTGTTAGTACAATAAAAATCTAGTTTGAAAGATAATGGCATATGCTCACCATCAAGAGGAACGGGGATAACTTTGACACTCCCACACCGACATTTGGAACCTTCATAGAATAAGGTCATCTAGTAAATAGTGTCATCCAGGGAGAGGGTAGCGATGGATTCATCGGGGAATCAAAGTTAGAAGATTGGTTTTGGAGAGGGTTGTGTCTGCAAGTTGGTCAACAATGATTTGTCCTTTGAAATTTTTTGATGGATGAATTCAAGATCTAGGTCTGCAAGAAGCATGAGCTAATGTGTAATACGTTGATGTTGGTAGGGATTAGTGTACATGTAATGTAAGGGGTCAGTATTGGTGAAAACAAAGGTTTTGTGGTTGAGTAGGTAATGGCAAAGTTTAGTGGTGATAAAAACTAAGGCTAAGTAGAGTTTTTCAGCATGAGTATATCTAGTTTCGTAGTCTAAAAGCATATGAATTATATAATAAACCACTTTCTCCCTATGTTGCTCATCACGATGAGTGAGCATGACACCAGGGAATGATCGGTATAAAAATGTAAAGGTAAAATGGTTGGTCATTGTATGTACCCAAAATTGTAGGGTATTATACCACTAGAATGATGTTACACATGCCCCAATGATGATAAAAGTCTCCTTGCGGGGTTTTGGAATCTAGAAAAGCTTGCCAAGTATATGTTTGTATCCACATGCTCCACTCGGCCTTCACATGCTTTGTTTTTCCCTGTGTCCCCTATTTTCTTGTATTTTTGTCTTTAGTGATCAAACCGTTTCCTGCACAGGCGGAGGTCGCATGGCGCCACCGAGGATAGGGTGGCGGTCCGTAACCACTTGCCTTGCACAAGGCAACGGTCTTGTACACATTTTTAGATTCTTCGACGATCACATCAAATGTAAATCTTTAATTTTACACGCTTTCTTGACCACTTGTGGCTTACATTAATATTTTTGGTTCCCTGGTAATAATGTTTTCCTTTGTTTATAGTAAAAGAGTTCAATTGGGAGTTACCCTCTGGTAAATGCTTTTGCTATAAATAGCCAGCTTGTTTTCAAAAAAATGGCCCCTCACCTTCTCAATTACCTTATTCAGTCTTTAAATTTCTTGCTTAGAATTCTATCAGTTTCATGTTTTTCCTCCATTGTTGGTCTTTTAGAGGTCATTCGATCTTCTTGTTTTAAGTCTTGCTTCATTGCTGTGCCATATTAGTCAACTTAGCATAGAATAGTGTCGTTTCTAGATTAGAATCCATTAAAGTTGTAGGTTTTATTTTGTCACAAGGATAGATTATAAAACTCTCGGTACACTTGTGTTGTATTCCCGCAATAAATCCTGCTAGGAATTACATAGTCAAGCTCTGTTCACTTGTGCAAACCCTCTTCTACTCGCATTGTATTTGGTCTATATCCAAATCTGCCATTGTGCAAATACCATCTTACGTTGATACTATCATATACACACTTTTCTAAATTCACGAGGGCATGAAGGAATGAGGAGATCACACTGAGGGGATGAAATCACACACAACTAGATTTACCATTGTTCTATAAATGCTAGGTTTGAGCTATCAAAGTTCTAGTTACAACGTATCAAATAGAGTAGTGAATTATTTTATTTCAGTTAAAATTTTGCTCTCGATATCACCGAGGAAGGCTGTGGGGATTGATAGTTTCGAGAAACTATGATTCATTCCTCACTTCTGAGGTAGGATCAAGATCCTTTCAATTTAATATAATTAGTTGCTTAGATATTTAGGATAAAATCACAATCGCATTGCAAATAGCCACACCAGGCTACTTTGTTTGTTTTAAAATTTATTGCTAGATTAGTTGTTCATTTTTCTAAATATACTAGAATAGTTTCTCTTTAATTTCATTAAAATACATCATCAAAAATACAAAAATAGAAGAATTCTTGCATAGTTTAAATACTTCTTTCGTAATCAATTTATTAATTTTAGTTTAAATAGGACCTAGAGAGCCTAGAGAATATATATTTGAACCAATAGTGCCTCAATCAAATCTACCCATGACATTAGCTGATATAGATCAACACCTTAGGATACAGGTCTTTTGAGCAAAAACAAACCCACAAGCAAATAGTGAACAACTGGGAGGTTTAAACATCGAAGACGATAAGGCATACACATTTTGGTCAAATAATCCTAACTCTAGACTACCTTGATAAAATACCCGAATGACTGTACAAGGATTTGAAAGAGAACAAGCATTTGGTTGCGATCCTTTAGTTCCATAACCTGATGCAAGAGACCTCCTCATTGACATAGATACTAGCTTACGCATTCAAGTTTCCAAAACACCTGTTAGGTACTCTAAGAAAATTATACAACTTCTAGTTCTAAACATAGAGGCTGAAAAGGCGTATGATTACTGGATAGTTGGAAGAAGGGATTGATTATTCACATAAACATAATAGGTCCACAAAACCACACACTCATGGTTGTGATCCCCAAGTCCTGACCCAATGGGCACGAAAATCGAGTTAAGTATTGACACCGACTTACAAACACCGGTATTTAGATCCTCGCCACTCTGCCGGATATTATAACATAGTTCTCCATAGTGAATATAGAAGCCAATAAATCTAATATTTTCTAGGCTAGACCGAGAGAAAACCACCCATAGTTCACTACAAATCCACTAAACCTCCCATCACCATTTTCATGACCTTGTCTGGAGATATATATGAAGCTCCCACAGGTCACTCCCACGTATCCAACAACCAAGAAGCGGGATCTCGGCGAGGATCAACATTGATTGGAGCCTCCAAACAACCATTATATCCGAACGAACCATTACACCAATTTAGGTTAGGAGGGCCTTATTTTCCTTAGATTCACAGATTCCATTATTGCATATTGAGGATATAAGATTACCCGATTAGCTTGTCTATATCTATTCATATTCAACATTCACCGGTTGTCTCGGCATGACCTCGAGAGGTCGGGTATGAGGAAGAGGTACTTGTAGATTCCCATGCTCGCATGTCACTTTTCCATCGTACAAAATTGGTGAACCCGATGTGAAACAAACAGTTCTTCCTCTTTTATTTTTCATTTCTTTCATCCACCTTCACTCTTTCCCATTATTCTGTGGGTATTCATATACCCCCTGAATATGTCAGATATGATGCATATGATAGACCTCTCTCAGGTCTCTAAATAAACTATAGTCAAATAAATAGACAATCATTTCCCTCGACTTATGCATGGTGATAACTATTGAGTAATTGCTTGTCATCTCAAACTCCCCCTTAAAGAACTAGCTCAAGTTCTTTGTTTCGAATTGAGGAGTTTGATCAACTTACACAAACACAACAGCCAGAGCCATCAGGATCTAATAATATGACATTTACTAGGGAATCCACTTCATCTCCTTGGGTCTTGTTCAGACCATAGATCGATGAAACTGATCGGACCCACTCCCCTTTTTGGATGAGGAGTACTTAGCATGATTTGCTAAAAGTGAACAACGTTTCCAAAATATGTATCCACCTATAGGAACTTTAAAAATAGAATCTGATACCCTATGCCAAGAAAACACCCCCATTCCTCCACCTATGGGAAATACCTCGATGAAGCTTGGTAGGCTAATGATCAATTCATGGTAGGGTAATGATCAATTCATAGCAGGGTATCACACCCCTTACTGACCTCAAGGTATAGAACAAATTCCATTAAGGTAAAACACTGTGTCTTCACCAATAGAGGTCATTTCAACCTTAGTTGAAAAGGTTAGAGGACTGGAACTTGCTCAAGCAAACCAAAATTCATATTTTGGGCAAGCAAGAATCCCCTGACCCTTCGCATCATCCCGATCAGTCGACCTTCTTATAAGAACAGGCACATTAGGCATGCCTCCTGAAAATCCTTATAGTTACCCACAATAAACATGAACTAGGACAGTGCTTTCAAATGCCACTCTAGTTGAAAACATGACACCTCCCGGCTTGGCACCAAACAACCCATACCAGAACAATGCTCCTCTTTACTTAAACATTTATTCAAGGTCACCACAAGGAGATATTTTATCTTCTCCCGGGATGTTCGTTCAACCAAATGGATTCTCTTATGTCCTTACAAACACATATGCTATGCCATATCAACAACCCATGCCACCTCAGCCCCTTCAACAAGCGCCATCGATGGTGAGGCCTATGTGGTAGGGACTTATTTATAATATTTAAAAGAGCCCTAGACTTCACCATATGAAGTGTTATGCTTCCAAGACCTCTTCTGATTTACCCAAATACAAAGGGGAAGGGGACCCAAATACACAAATTAAGGCTTATGCCATGACCATACAGAGTTACTCCCTTGGGGACGGGGTTGTCGCTAAAATATTCCCTAAAACCTTAGAAGGTATTGCCCTTGATTGGTATTATAGAATACGAAGCCTCGATACACTCATTCAAACAAATTGTGTGCGAGTTCATCAAAGATTTTCATATGAACAAATTATTATGAACATGGATTAAGGAATTATTGCATATTAAACAAGAACATAATGAATCCGGTGCTCATTTTATTCAAAGATGGCGTACGGTTCTCTACTCATCGAAAGTGATCCAAACATGGATCAAATGGATCTATGCGATTTATTCCTTAATTCTCTCAATAAAGAGATAAAGGAAGAAGTCCAAAAGTTCCCACTAAGAACTTATAATGAAGTACTTGAGAGTGCTCTCCGAATCGACCAAGCAATGATAAATAGTGGGCATAAGACATATAGGACAAATGGGAAATTAACCACTCCTAATCAAAACACCACAGCCTATTCTAATACATGGAACACTAATCAAGGACCTAAGATCCTTAACAAGAACCGTGGAGTTACAACATATGGAGTAAATGACCTAGTTAAAAGGGAAAAGGTTGTAAACATTTCACCACTGTTAATAATTAGTGAAATAATAATTTTACTCCAATAATCAACGTAGTGGATTTTAATCGTCCACCACGACAACAATAACAACAACGAAAAATCCAAACACAAGGTCCAAATCGAAACCCAAGCTGGATATCAGAGTCAAAACCAAAGGCAACTTGACCTCAAAATTTTAACTCTAACAACTAACAAGCTTATCAAAATTTTGGGCCCAATAGGTTTTAATCAAAAACCTCAAAATTATAATCCCAATTTATATTGTGGCTTCCACAAGATTCAAGGCCACAATACTAGGACTTGTCATGAATACGAGAAATTCATGCGGCATTCCCTATAAGATAAAAAAACTCTTTATAGATATGTTCTTAACAAATTCGTAGTGCCCACACCAAACACTTATGCGAGGGCGGTTTCCCCTCAAAATGAACCCCTCAATATCTTTAATGATCCACTCCCAAACCATTCTAACAATAACAGGATATATCCTAGCGAGAACAAATAGGGGTGTTGTAACATGAAATAATGACCATGAAGCTTCAACTTCATTAAATCCACCCGATCGCCCGATTAGGAACTTGACCTCAAACCAAGATAGTTGGTTTGGTAGAGTTAGACACCGAGCTACTCATAGAAACCATAAGAAGAACACAGGATTATTCTTCTCAACCTACTCCAAGTTATCCTTTGGAACCGGACAATAGTCAACACACATTGGTAAAACCCATAGGCACCTATGATTTAATTAACAATTGAACTAAAACCTTCTCTCACATATCCTTTTTGGATTTGTTAAAGAACTCTCTGCCCAAAAGTCTACCCTCTTAGAAGCATTAGGCCTTGGTCATTTAATCAATATCCACAAGGGCAGCGAGATAGAGTCTTGAATTTATATTTGATATAAGCAAAATGCCAACGACGCTGAGATTGCATGAAGATGCGACCTGATTTACATTTGCAAGTATGAATTTACAATAATTATGTTAAACATGCAATGGTTGTGATGGGGATAGTTAACATAGTCCCCTTCTCTTTTCTTCAAAAGTTAGGATGTAGAGAGACAAATTTGTTCCACAACACGAAATACGCTAAGAGGATATGATAGCCTCAAGGCCACTTCGATTGGAACCATAGTTTTACCAGCCACTTTAGGACCCAAGATGGCCCTCACGAAGTTTTATATTATAGATCGGTAAACCAACTATAATATAATCCTTGGTCGGTAATGGATACACCACATGAATGAAATCCCTTCCACGTTATTCCAAGAAATAAGATTTCTACACTTAGGGAAAATATTCGTGTGGCGCAAGGTGACCCAAAACCCTTCGATATACACCTAGCTGATTTGAAGAAAAGACCAGGTGTTCACTCCGAGTTTGAACTCCCAAAAATCAACTCATCAAACCAATTAATTTGAAACCAAAAGAAGAGTTGATACCCACCACAAAATTAGAAATTACAAATCCAGCCGAAGACATTCCAGCACTCAAAAGTGAGACCAATGTTATAAAAATAGTGTCACTAGGGACTACCACAAAAATTGTCAAGTTGCTAGAGAAAGACTTACCTATTCTCCTACCATTTGATTCTATGGGTATGGGACACACCCTAGGAATTGCTTCTCTTCCATCAGATGAAGTTTTTATGGTAGAAGTAACCAAAGAAAAGGAAATAGATACAACAGATATCCCAACATCCATTTTTCCAAGCAAGTATTGGACTCTCCACTTCGATGGAGCTAGATGTCACTTTGGAGCTGGAGTGGGAGTAATCTTTACTTCACACGAGGGAAAAATCCTACCTTTCGGCTTTAAATTAAACTTTGAAAGTACAAACAATGGGGCTGAGTATGAAGCCCTCATCCTTGGCCTCAACCTAGCCAAAAGAATGGGCGTCGATGACATTAGAGTGATAGGAGACTCGTAACTAGTTGTAAACCAAGTCTCTGAGGTATATGAAACTAGGGCTGAACATTTACAACTATACAAAACAGCACAGTGTTAGATCTAAGCAAGGGATTTAACTTCATATCAATTGAAGAAATCCCATAAGAGCAGAACTTTCTCACAGACTCAATAGCAACCTCAGCTTCCTGTTTCACCCCAAACAGTGAGTTGGAGGATATAAATTTCATAGTATCACTTCATATCAAACCATTAGTACGTAAAGTACCAACAAACTCACTCGACTCATGGAGAAGATGAGGATGATTTTTCTATCATGGATCACTTTGACGATGATGCAGAGCTACACCTTGCTCATCGTATAGTTGATCTTTCCTAATACCACATTCCTCTTCCTATTTTGGAAATCCCATGGTAGAGTCTCCTCCACGAAGGATCTTGATATCTACGAGATAGAAAATAGAGAAAGCTTGGAACTACCTCCAAAGCCACCACCTAAATTTGAAGAAGTTAACACTTCTTTAATAGAAGAAACCATTGACATAAACATTGGAACGAAGGAAGAACCAATTTTTTTAAGTTGGGATCCTCATTAAGCTGTGGAGGAGATAGAAATACACACCCAAATCCTCAAAGAACATCAAAAGGCTTTTGCATTTAACTATAAAGAAATGAAGAGCATCACACCACATGTCATGGTACATGATATTGTCACTAAACTAGATGTAAAACTAATTAAATAGAAGTCAAGACTAATGACACCAAAAGTGGCTCTCATGGTAAAAGAGGAAGTAATAAAGCTTCTCCAAGTGGGATTCATTAAGCCTATTGACTATTCACAATGTGTATCTAATATTGTCCCCTGTCTAAAAAGAATGGGAATATACGCATTTGCATAGTTTTTGGGATATTAACAAAGCTTGTCCCAAGGATAACTTCCCATTACCATCCATTGGACGTTATCATTGATGCAACGTGACTAGATTTGAATTGTTGTTCCTCATAAATGGGTTCTTAGGGTATAATCAGATTAAAATATCTAAACAAGATCAAGCCAAAACTACATTCATAACTCCTTGGGAACTTATTGCTATCTTTGTCATGCCATTTGGTCTTAAGAAGCGCGGTGCTACGTATCGGTGGGAAATGACATATATATTCCACAATATTATCCATAAAATTTTGGAATCCTATGTGGATGACTTGTTTGCCAAGGCCAAGAAATGCTGTGATCATCCAGTAGTGCTCTGTATCATCCTCTCATGATTAATTGAATATGGCGTCACATTAAACCCGAGAGAAGTGCATGTTTGGTGTGTGACGGAGGCAAACTTCTGGGCTACATTATATCTTCATGAGGGATTGATGTTGATCTAGCTAAAATATGGGTTGTTCTTGAAATTATCCCACCATTGGATGAGTTTGGAATCTGGTAATTTCTTGGGAAATTTGGTGCAATCTGAAGGTTCATCCTAGATTTAAGTTTTTCCATTCATCTAATCAACAATCTATTAAAGAAAGATTATAACATTGATTGGACTGAAGAATGTAACGAGGCCTTTGAAGTAGTTAAATGCTTCTTATTGTCTCCACCCATGTTAATGCCTCCCAAACTAGACCGCCCTTTGATCCTATACTCACGAGCCACTCATGTCTCACTCGCCTTGCCATAATCTTTGCAACAAAACCTCTAAGACATTACATGTTAAACCAAGAAACAAGGGTCATTGTAAAGATAGATCATTTACAAACATTTCTCACGCAAGGATCTTTATCTAAAAAGGCTGGACGTTTCATAACCTTAATGGGTGAATTTGAGTTGACATTCGTAAACCAAAAATCCGTTAAAGGACAAATCATTACAAATTGGTTAGCTGACAATCCACTAGATGGAGGTAATCTGGTAAATCTGGACTTTCTTGATGAGTGTGTATACTTCATTGAAACTAGGCCCCCCATCTCTACATGTCCATGGTACACTGATATCATCAATTTTATCATAGACCACACATACTCGGAAGGTGCCACATCACAACAAAAAGGTGGTTATGAATTATTACTACTAAATATGTTGTTTTGGACTAGGTACTCTATCGTAAAGCCTTCAACGACATGCTTCTAAGATACGTCGACAGAGAAGAATCCAAAAAGATTCTTCATGAATCCCACAATGGAATATGTGGATGCCACTTCGGTGGTCACGCCACCACTCGCAAAATACATCGGATGGGCTATTTTTGGCCCACTCTCGAACATGACACAGTGGAATTTGTACGTAAGTGCCACAAATGCCAAGAATTCTCTCACGAGATTCACATGCCAACATAATCCCTGCAACCAATAATGACCTGTGGCACTTCTCCACGTGGGTTACGGACTTGATAGGAAAATTATCTCCCTCATCAACCAACGGCCATAATTTTATATTTACACCATGAAATATTTTACCAAATGGGTGGAGGCCATGCCTCTCACCACCATACAAGTTCAGTAATTGCCATATTCATTCTAAACCAAATCATTTACAGGTATGGTGTCCCACAAGTCATTATCTCAGATAATGGCACGTCCTTTAAAAATGACAAGGTCTCTGTGAGTTATGTAGAAAATTCAAAATAAACCATCACATGTCCTCTCTTTACTACCCTCAAGTCAATGGGCAGGATGAAGCGACAAATAAAATGTTGAAATCTATTCTACTCAAAACAATCAAGGAGAACAAGTGAGATTGGCATTTAAAACTATATCCAGCCTTGTGGGCCCATCGAACCTCAATAAGAACACCAAACGGAGCAACCCCTTTCTCGTTGGTATTTGGGGCAGAAGCAGTTCTCTCACTTGAGGTTGAAATACCTAGTCTTTGCATCTCATTTCAAGGGATTCTGGATGAAGAAGCTTATAGGGAGGCACACCTCTCTCAACTGGAAAGCCTTGATGAGGCCAGGTTAAACGCTAAACAATGACACAGAGGCTATGCTGACCGGATGTGTAAGTAGTATAACAAAAAAGTCTATGAGTGAGAAATATATGAGGGAGATCTAGTTCTAAGGCTAGACAGCTGGATCGATAAGAAAACCGGTGAAGGAAGGAAGTTCTGGCCCAAGTGGTTGGGCCCATACCGAGTCATGAAGGACTATGGAAACGGTGCGTATCTTTTGTGCACACTAGAAGGTGAGGAATTCAGTGAAACTATCAATTCCTTGCATCTTAAACATTTTTACGCATAAGAAATCAGAATCACCACTTGTACATTATAACTACCTACATTGCATTAGTCATTTAGCTATTTCATTCTATCCACTCATTTCGTAAAAATGGTAGTCCAGGAACTTACTCTTAAGCAATTTATTACAAATTTTTGAAAGTATTGGCAAAAGCATTCAAATCACATCTCTTCAAACATCATCAAGTATTTTCAAATATTCTCATCAAGTTTGATAGACAAGTATTAAACGAAAACCATCTTGGGGCATGCATACTTGGTTTTGCTCTTTCTTTCTACTAGGTAAAGTTGTCCTTACCTATGGTCTATTCTAGAAGCTTCTTGGTGTCACATCTATCCCTCTTAAATCTCTTTGAAAGAAAGGATATCCCAAAGTCATAGATCAGAAATGTCAAAATCAAATAGAATCAAAAGCACCAAGCAAACAGAATATTTTATTTTACACACTTCTTTGCCCCATCAACTTTTGGTGATAAGCCCACATCTCTTACTGGTGGTGTGAGGTTGGGAAAGGAAAGAAGTGCCCTTACTCACCTATATCTTTCCTTTGGTGACAAACCCATGCTTCTTACTAGTGGCGTGAGGCAGGGTGTGGGGGGTCCATTCACACAAATTAACAAATCTTGGTATGCTAGAAGCACAAATCAAATTCTATTAAGAGAAAACAAATGTCCAAATTCCAAAGAGATCAAATCCTCAAAACCAGATTTTGTCAACCAAGTTGCCATTTATGAATCTAAGTCTAGATAAAATGGAAAGTAAGTGGCCTTCTAAGCTTGGTGGTAGTTCTAAGTAGGGTAGGTGTGTAGGTTTAGGTTTGGTTTCTGTTACTAGTTTGTCTATCTCTTATTATTCCATTTAGTCAAAATCATACAACTTGTGCCCTTCCTAACTCTTGGTGTTGAGCCCTTACATCTTACTAGTTGCGTGGAATTGGGATTGGGGCAAGTTCATCTCTTTATTACTATACATTCATCATGTTTTTCCAACATAAGAAGAAATTACAAACATTTCCCAAAGAATTAAAAAGTTTGGTACTACCATATGTTTGTATCATCTCATATCAACATTACAAAAAGCATACAAAGTAAGACATTCTATTTATTATCATTTGTCATCCATTGCATACATTCTGAAAAGCATGAAAACAAATATTCTAAAACCATCTAATTACACATGTGGAAACGAGTCATGAAATTCTAGGTACCAAGAGTCTAGATCCAAAAAGATATATGTATATATAAATCAAGTTTCATATACAATGCCATCATGCACTAGGCATGGTCAAAACGCTCAATGAGCCCAAAAATTACAAAAACACTCATATAAATATCTGACAAAATACTACAAGAGTGGCCTCTCAATCCTTATGGGATCCCTCGAAGGCACACAACCACATCTAGGACTGCACGCGCCGGTGCTCGAATGCACTAAGGGCTTGCGGTCATGGCAGAGCTACCATCTCGCTATGAGAATGACTCCTCCTAATCAAGTGCTCGGCCATCCTATATCAAGTTACCTCAGTGCCGAGAAAATTCATGATCTTCACCACATGCCAGACAGAGGTGAAAACATCGGTATGCCTACGGCTACTGAAGGCTCCCCCATATCTACTAGATAGCTCAACACGAGTCTTCTCTAAGGGGAGCAACAAGGTATCTATACATACTCGGTGAATCAAGTCTCGCCACTCATCAGTAGTCTGCTACAAACAAAGGAGAAAACAAGTTAGAAAACGATCAAAGATAAAACCAAGAGTAGACAAAATAAAAAGAAATAATGACTAAAACAATTCTAACTAAAACAAATGTCAAGAGAAGAATAGCAACTCACTCAAATCTCTAGGCCTCAAGAAGGATCTCTAGGATCCACGTCGTGCCATTGATGCCACCAATGACTGGTGTCCCTCTCCCATGTCTGGGGCAATGTGACAACTGTAACGGACTCACCATCTCCACCTAAGTCCTGAGAGAGAAACTCCTCTAAGACCAGAGTCACCCTCTCTACGCTCCGCTCTGCCCTCTCAGCCCATAGGATCTCCTGAGTATCATGCCACTTAGGATCACTATCACCCCCACCCATCTCACTGATCTCCATATCCTCTATCTCCTCCTCTGTCTCTCCCCTAGTGAACTCCTCAGACTCAGAGTCCACGTCAATGGGCTCATCGCTACTATGGGCGGGGACCGACGAAAATATGAAGTAAAGGTGCTTGAGGAGCACCGGCTCTCCCTCGAGCACATACTACCCTCCTAGCCGTAATGGGAACACCGGGAGTAACAATGGTCCAACCCTAGCCTCTAGGACCTCCCCGAGCCTCACGGATAGATCTATACACTGGCCCCACCAGAGGAAACATGTCAATATAGGGGAGGCCGAATTGCTATGGTACTCTATCAAAGGGGTGGATCTCAACATCCTTCACCCTATCTACCAGTTGACTGGTAGTTTGACAAGCAATCAATGTAATAGTCTCCTCTCCCCATACCCATGTCATGGCCTGATAAGGAGTGGCCTCCATGTCTATGGTGGTCAAAGAGGCCACTGGCTAGTGGGGTGCTCTAAGAACTATCATCCCTATCCACCTCACTGCCCTGACGGCCCCGGGATCCTCTACCTCTACACCTCTCCCATATGGGGTGATATGCTCATACACCCAACTCATGATAAGAGTTGGGTGGCTTAGTGACCATCCTTGTAGTCGTACCACCCTGTACAAATCATGGTAGGCGGTTATGAGGATATCTTCTCCCCAAGCGTGAGACACGTCCATGGCCCTCAATCTGTGTAATAATGGGGGCCCAGCAATATAAGAGGGTGTCCCCTCCCTTTTTCCCAATTAGTCTCGATGCAAGGATTCACATGATGGCCTTGCAGAGCATAGGAATGTCTGACTCAATAATGGAACGGATCCTCACTCCCTTCTTTGATCCCATCGATACAACTACATCTCCCATATAGGTGGCCCACTAAACCACCCGAGATTTCGATCTTTGCTATCTTAAGAGATAGCTACTTGCTAGAGATCGAACCCCAAGTATATGGTAAACATCCTCCAGGGTGATGGTCCACTCACCCCTAACTCTGGAAATCGAAAGGTGATCCAATCAGTATCCCAGTATGAAAATAAGTCACATAGTATGTGTGGCGGCAGTCAATGTGAGGGACTGTGTGATCCTCCAAATGCCAACCCTCGAAGGGTATCTTGATCTTCCCGAGAGAGTTCCTCTATTACACACTGGGAGCCAATCACACTCCCTCTCTTGGCTCCATCTAATATACTCCTCCTTCTGCATACACCCAAAAACACAAAAAAGGAGTGAGTTAGTACCAAAATCCAATTAGGAAAAACTATTAAAGACATGTAAAAGTGTAAAAAATGCAAAAATAAATAAAAGAAAGCATTGTTTTAGCTTTGTCACGAACCGCCACCACGTGCGAGTGGCGGTTCCATAACCGCCACCTTCTAAGGTGGTAGTCCCGTAACCACCACCCTACACGGGGCGATGGTCCTTTCCCGCAAACACAAACGGGTCGTTAGCCCTAAAAAACACCTAAAAACAAGAAAATTCACCATTATAAATAAAATAAAATCCTACCCTATGGCGCCCCTAGAGACCCATTTGAAACTAATATTTTCAAAAACAACCCCCCCAAGACAAGGATTTCATCATTTCCACATTTTAGGTTTAAAAATGATAAATTGAGAAGAACTAACCTGAGACTTCACGGGTCAATGTTCCACTCTTGGAGGCATAATTTCTATCTCACCACGAATGTTTTGACTATACTCTCATCGAAAACCGTCACCGTGGGTCCCAGAGCTCAAAAACTATCAAATCAATCCGTGCGTAAATGAATAGTAAAATGAGTTCATTTTATATATATAGCTTTCTAAAATTGATTTTGAATGTCTTTCACAGGGTCGGAGCACCGATGGAGGTAAGTTCTAAACCCCACGTAGATGGTAAGTCCTCATTTCATATCAATTTTGTTTTATTTCTCAATTTATTTTATCTATTTGCACTTGAGTCCCCTTTTTCATTTTGCAGTAGCGGGACTTTGGATGGCGACTTTCCAACACATGGGCATGTCAGGTATAACTCCTAGCTCCCCATTTCGGGACCGCCATACTTGGATCCACCGTTTAATGCCTCTTCATGGCTAAAACACTTCTCCAAGGGGGCAATATGTATGTGCCAAAATTGTAGGGTACCGCACCCGGAATGATGTTACACATGCGCCAATGATGATACAGGTTTCTTGCAAGGTGTTCAAAATCGAGAAAAGCTTGCCAATTATATGTTTCTATCCCACATGCCCCGCTAGGCCTCTCGCATGCTTTATTTGACCCTTTGCCCCATATTTTCTTGCATTTTTGTCTTCAGTGATGAAACCGCCACCCTACCCGGTGGCGGTCTTATGGACCGCCGCCAGGGACGGGGTGGCGGTCTCAGAATCGCCACCCGCATAGGGCGGTAGTCTGTATGAATTTTCCAAATTCTTTTGATGATCACATCAAATGTAAATATTCAATTTTACATGCTTTCTTCAACCACTGTGGCTTGCATTAATGTTTTTGATTCCCTAGTAATAGTGTTTTTCCTTTGTTTATAGTAAAAGAGTTCAATTGGGAGTTACCCTCTGGTAAATGCTTTTGCTATAAATAGCTAGCTTGTTTTCAAACAAATAGCCCCTCACCTTCTCAATTCTCTTATTCAGTCATTGAATTTCTTGCTTATAATTCTATTAGTTTCATGTTTTGCCTCCATTATTGGTCTTTTAGAGGTCATTCGATCTTCTTGTTTTAAGTCTTCCTTCATTGTTGTGCCATGTCAGTCAACTTAGCATAGAATAGTTTCATTTCTAGATTAGAATCCATTAAAGTTGCAGGTTTTGTTTTGTCACAAGGATAGATTCTAAAACTCTCAGTACACTTGTGTTGTATTCTTGCAATAAATCTCGCTAGGAATTACATAGTCAAGCTCTGTTCACTTGCGCTTATCCCTCTCCTACATGCATTGTATTTGGTCTATATCCAAATCTGCCATTGTTCAAATACCATCTTCTGTTGATACTATCATATACACACTTTTCTAAATTCACGAGGGCACAAAGGAACGAGGAGATCACATTGAGGGGATGAAATCAAACACAACTAGATTTACCATTGTTCGTCAGAACGCTAGGTTTGAGCTATCAAAGTTCTAGTTACAACGTATCAAATAGGGTAGTGAATTATTTTATTTCAGTTAAAATTTTTCTCTTGATATCACCGAGGAAGCTGTGGGGATTGATAGTTTCTGAGAAACTATGATTCATTCCTCACTTCTGAGGTAGGATCAAGATCCTTTCAATTTAATATAATTAGTTGCTTAGATATTTAGGATAAAATCACAACTGCACAGGCAAATAGCCACACCAAGCTACTTTGTTTGTTTTAAATTCTGTTGCTAGATTAGTTGTTCATTTTTCTAAATATACTAGAATAGTTTCTCTTTAATTTCATTAAAATACATCATCAAAAATACAAAAATAGAAGAATGCTTGCATAGTGTAAATACTTCTTTCGTAATCAATTTATTAATTTTAGTTAAAATTTGAATCATTTTGTATGACAATCACAGGACCTAGAGAGCCTAGAGAATATATATTTGAACCAATAGTGCCTCAACCAAAGCTACCCATGACATTAGCTGATATAGATTAGGACCTTAGTATACGAGGTTTTGTTGAGAAACAATAAACCTACAAGCAATTAGTGAACAACTGAGAGGTTTAAACATCGAAGACGATAAGGCATACACATTTTGGTCAAATCATCCTAACTATAGATTGCCTTGATAAAATACCCAAATGACTATACAAGGATTCAAAAGAGAACAAGCATTTGGTTGCAATCCTTTAGTTCCACAACCTGATGCAGGAGATGTCCTCATTGACATAGATACTACCTTACGCATTCAAGTTTCCAGAACACCTGTTAGGTACTCTGAGAAAATTATACAACTTCTAGTTCTAAACATAAAGGCTGAAAAGGCGTATGATTACTAGATAGCTAAAAGAAGGGATTGATTCTTGACATGACCATAACAAGTCCACACCAACCACGCACTCATGGTTATGATCCCCAAGTCCCACAACCCAATGGGCCACGAAAATCGTTAAGTATTGACACCGACTTACAAACGCCGGTATTTAGATCCTAACCACTCCCGCCAGATATTTTAACATAGTTCTCTCTATTGAATATAGAAGCCAATAAGTCTAATATTTTCTGGGCTAGACCAAAAAACCACCCATAGTTCACTACGAATCCACTGAACCTCCCATCACCATTTTCATGACCTTGTCTGGAGATATATACGAAGCTCCCACAGGTCACTTCCCACGTATCTAACAACCAAGAAATAGGATCTCGGCAGAGCTCGACATTGATTGGAGCCTCCAAACAGCCATTATATCTGAATGAACCATTACACCAATTCAGGTTAGGAGGGCCTTCTTTGCCTTAGATTCATAGATTCCATTATTACGTATTGAGGATATAAGATTACTTGATTATCTTGTCTGTATCTATTCATATTCAACATTCACCATTGTCTCAAGCACGTCCTCGAGAGGTCAGGTACGAGGAAGAGGTACTTGTAGATTCCCATGCTTGCATGTCACTTTTCCATCGTATAGTCATCCTTAGGGGAATGAGCACATGTTGTTGGAGGAGGTATTTTTAAGGCATTGAAGGTTTTGTGGCATTCATTGTCCCTTTTGAAGGAGACATCCTTTTTGAGAAGATGATGAAATGGATGGCGGTGGTGAAAAGTGAGAAATAAAGTGATGAATAGATTAAATCTTTCCTTGCAAAATACAAATCTGATGATGGTTATTAGGTGGGGAATCTCGAGAATAACCTTGATTTGAGTGGGATCAACTTTGATGCCACAAAAATAAATGATGAAACTAAAGGAGCTTGCTAGAGAGAACAACGAAGACACACTTCATAGGTTGTAGGTGAACACATTATTTGATGATATGATCAAAGACAAATTTAAGGACAACAAGGTGCTTAGAATGATGTTTAGATTTGGTAAGAATATCATCAACGTAATCTTCCAATATGCTATGCATGATGTCATGACAAATATAAGTCATAGCTTTGCTATGTAGCACCAGCATTTTTAAGGCCAAATGGAATGACACGATAACGGAAGGTCCCCTAAGGAGTGATGAAGGTGGTTTTGTGTTGATCTTTGGGGGTTATCAATATTTGGTTATAACCCAAGAAACCATCCATGAGTGATAGCATCTCATGGCTAGTGGTGAGATCAACTAGTTGGTCAATACTAGGTAGAGGAAATTTGTCTTTGGGGAAAGCTAAGTTAAGGTTGTGGAAATCCATGAAAATATAGAGTCCCTCTATCACTTTTGTGACAGAAACAATGTTAGAGATCCATTGGGGATAATCAATAAGTAGGATGAAGGAAACAAAAAGAATGTGCTAGAGTTCTTCTTTGACAAGAAGGGCAATGTGAGGATGTATTTTTTGTAGCTTCTATTTCACAGGTTTAGCATTAGGAATGGTTACAATATTTTGGACCACAATTTTTAGGTCAATTGAGAATATCAACGTAGGACCAAGTAAATCATTTCTATGATCCCGAAGGAAAGAAGTGAAAGATTCCTATTTAGCAACATCTAAATATTGGCCTATTTTTAGAATGTGTGGGTCGTCCTAAGTGTGAATGTTTATTTTGATGGTTGGTTCATTCAACATTATTTTTGTCTCGAGAGGGTAATGACCAATGAATCTATGAATCTTCCACACCAAGGTAGGTGAGAATAGACTCATTTTACTGACATTGAATGACGTTAATAGAAGGTGTATCATCATCAATCATGTCAAGATATAGGAAGGGAAGAGAAGAGGGAGCCTCACCATCACACTGATAAGTCAGAGGTCCAGGGAAATGATGTTCACAAATTTTTTAGGAGGAATGGATTCTGGATCCATAGATTCTATAGGTGAAGGTGGTGAAGTTTGTGAATGGGGTGGGGAATGTTTATCATCATCAATGAGTTCAACTTGAGCCTTCTTGGGAGGTGGTTCGGCAAATCCAATACCACTATGGTATTTATGCTTACGAGTAGTGCAAGCAATGACAATATGTTGGTCTTATTCATAGAAACCAAATCCAAATCCCTTCCAAACACAACCATAGAGGAAGATGTGGGTGAAGTGACAATTGGTGAGAGATTGAAGGTCAGAGGAAAATGGTTGAGTTTGGGAGGGTGGCTCGGGTGAGTAGGTAGAAGCATCAAGTCTCCCATATGTTAAGTTGGTGCGAAGGTGGGGAGAAACATGGGGAAAACATCACCGATGTGGTGATCATAGAGGGGATGTTGGTGAAGGTTACCATACTCTTAAGGAGTAGGGAATGTGTCAATGTTATAAAGGTAGTACTCCTCTAGAGTGAGACGTTGAAAAACACATTTGAAGGTATCGTAATTGGTATGTGGGTATTGGGAATGGATGAATCACTAGATAACCGGTAAGAAGCATTGGATGTTTGAGGAGTAGATGGGTCAGCTAAAGAAGCTACGGTAGTAATGGGCATAGAGGAGTTAGTTGCGGAAGATGTAGCGGTATAAGTTGTGGATGAGGCAACGATGATGAAAAAAATTTGTAGCGGTAGTAGATGTCTTAAGCGGTATAAGGGCATCATTGGGTTGATACAACATGTTACACATCTTGAAAGGTAAAGGGTCAGCTAGAATGGTATATTTATGCCCTTCATATTTGAATTTATAACAATGATGTAAGGTTGAAGGAACACAACCCATGACATGAATCTAAGGTTAGACAAACAACATGTTGTACTATAATTCCCCATTTAAGACAAAATAATTCAAGAATGGTATGGGGCCTACACAAATGTGGAGGATGATGGTGCCGAGGATGAAAGTAATAACATTCTTAAATGAATGCAACATAACTAAGTTATTATACATGTAGTTAGTAGGGATGCACATTTGGTTGTACGCATGGGAGGAAATGATGTTGATATTGGCACCTCCATCGACCATAACACATATATTATCAACGAAGATGGAAATAAATAGGTGGGGTCGGGATCATCGATTGGAGAGGTAAAATATTATCATCGAGAGAGGATAAGAGTGGCTATTTGATGAGTGGTAGTGGGAGTAGAGGAAGGGGATGAAGTGGTGAGAGTGATGACATGGTGAGGAGTGATGATGAATGCAACATGCATAGGGTCATTAGGTAAAACCTTAATAGATTACAGGACATCAATGATGGGCTAATGATGAGACTCAAAGGTTTTGACGAGGTCATATAAAGACATTTTGAGAGGAGCTGGTGTAATTGTTTAAGAATTTTATGATGGGAAACCCTATCGAAATAGGGTGTGTGGGTCCACATATGGTGATTTTTGGTGCAAGTGCCGATGGAATATTGGGTAAAAGAGTAAAAGAGGAGCTGATTGTTTTCTCCTTTCCTTTTTTCTTCTGGGCTCAAGTGGTAATTTGAACCATATTGATCTATGATAAAGGTGAAATTTCATCGTGATAGGTGTAGCAATAGTATGGGAAAAAATATGGTGAGGGCATGTACTGGTTTTGTGAAAACAATGCAGCAAATTGGCATTTTGGTGGAGATTTTTCTAGGTCTCTTATGTGGACCATATTGATATCAAATTTTGGAGGAGGATAAAAGGGTTGTGGAGGGGGAGATGAAGGTTTCTGAATAGGTATGGGATGAGGATTTGTGGTGATAGGTGTAGGTGGAAGAGGGTCCTCATATAAAATATCATCATTGTAAAAGTTTTCTTTGAGAGGACATAGTTAGAGAAGAATAGTCTTAAGAGCCTTACAGTTTTCCACATCATGCTCTGGCACACAATGGTAAGCATAAATTTTGGTATCATCAAACCCTTCTGGTTTAGGTTTGAGTGGGTTTTAATGTCTAAGTGGTGGAAATGTGATGATAAAGGTTTCCAAAAGGTTAGCTAAGATGTTGGCATAAGACCCTTCCAATGGATCACAATGTGAAGTAATTGTGGGTATGGATGGAAGTGTGGGTGAATTTGGTGGGAGAGGCATCATTGGAGGTGGAATCGGAGGTAGAGTAAATTTGACCACTTATTTGGTAGATAGTATGGTTTTAGGTTTGATTGCACCTTCTTGGGTAAAGATGTAGTGGATGAACTAGTTATTGAAGGTGGTATAGGTTTAACTACCTCTTTGGAAGGTAGTGTGTTCTTAGGATTTTATTACACCTTCTTGGGTAAAGGTGAAGAAGAAGTGCATGATGTATAAGGGAAGGAAGATGGAAAAAGGGGATGGGTTAGCCAAGGTGATAATGGAGGTGCGGTGAAGGTTGTGGTAAGAGGAAATGTGGAAGGTATTGGTTGATGGGAAGGGAATGGCATGAGTAATGATGAGGATCTTGGAAGTGGTGTAGGAAAAAGAGGTAGAAAGGATGTAGGTAACATCAAAGGCATAAGACGTGTAGGTAATTTGGGTGTAACATAAGATTGTGATGAGGTGGGTTGCTGTGTTTTTGGTTTACTCTAGGTAGGAGGCTGCTTGGCCAAGGTTAATGGGTGGGGACCTAGAATAGATGGAAGTGGTGAAGATGACAGAGGAGTAGTGGGTAAAGGTGGTGTATGTGGCCTAAGAGGTTGGATATTCCTCTTTAGGGGGAATAGTCTTTGCGAGGGTTTTTGAGGATGTGGATAAATCTAATTTGATAGGAGGATGGACTAGACTTTATGTCTACATGACTCCTAATGTGGTAATGGGTTTGGACATGGAGGAAGGTATAGCTGCAGTAAGGTTTTAGGAATATGAAAAAGTTATTTTGTTAGTAAAGGTTTAGGTGTGGGCGACGGTGACGAATAAGGGACCACGACAATTGGTATGGGCATGGTAGATTTGGTTGCCTAAAACACCTTTGGATAGATCGTGGAAGTGTCAGTAGACAATTTTTTCCTATCTCAACTCAAATACAAATGTTAAACCAATTCATATAAATACATAACTAATCCATCATTCTACAATGCATACCATATTCAGATTTATGAAAGAAAAAGTTTAAACAATAATCATGATTGAATCAAGAACATGCATTACTTGGTTAAACACAGGAATGACACTTAGATTCAGATAATAACTTCCATCTATTAGTAAACATAGAAGCTCCTTACAATAATGGAATTCTATATCAATGTGCATATGGATTTGATACAGTAATCCCGTCGTATACCTCTCTATAGATATATCTATCTATGTGATTAACATAATATATATAGGATGGGGATTTTCCTTCACCTCTTCTCTATTCTAAATATAGGCCATATGCTATTAAAATCCATGCACCGCTTTACAGGCATAACCACACATGCAAGTGTGCTATCTATATACCTCTTTGCAGTTAACTGAAGTGACAATCCTATTCTTAGCTCATCTTCATGTAAAACAAGCTTCGATCTGATCCTCTAAAGATAGACAATGCGTGGCACACACGACCAAGCATCGTTGGTGTGTTCTACACACTATCTTCTAAAAATAGGTCTTCATGCTCAAAATAGTCTAAGTCTTGAATTCGAACTTTCCCTTTAGATGTGTGTTTTTCTTGTCCATTCACGCCTTTAAACCTAGCCTACTTTCCCGCTTGGAATTCTTGTGTGAGTTCTTTCAAGTGTTATCTGATCAACATTACCCCACACTAACCACATTTTCACCTCGACAATGGGTATCTCCAAAAAAATTGAAGTAAAGAATATTAAATGGAAATAATAAGAAATAATGCTAGATGAATAAAGAATGTTTTAAGAGGCAACATCCTCTGTATCATCTTAAAGGATCAACTCTGGATACTCCTTTATTTTGGCCTCCATGGGCTACCATTCAGCAAGTGCTTGTTCTACTTTCTCTAGAATGTCCACAACAATGGATTCCAACTCATCCCTCACAATCTCTCCTTTTTCATTCTGCAGAAACAACACAACAATGGACATTGATGTCATTATTCCTTTTAGAAGATCCATCTTTTACGCAATGAGCTTCCCAAGCTCTTCCAGCTGAGTCTTATGCAACTCTTGTGCTGCTGTCAGGGCCTCACACTTTTGCTTAACCATTGAAAATCTTTTTGCGCAGCCCAATGTTTCGTCCTTCATTTCTCTCTAGGCCTCATTGCTTTCTTCTAGGGTATTTATATTGATAAGATCCTCGGAGCAATGTAGATGTTTAAAGCCCTGGTATGTTGTCTTCAATACCTCTTTTAGTTCTTGTAGCAGCCCTTCATATGATGTAATATTTCACATCACTAACGCTTTCTCTAACTCGCCTCTTGTTACGAGATCCTGGCGCTGGTATGCGCAGAGTTTCATCTTTAAGTACCAAGTCCACCAACTTTCCTACATAGTGTATTGCTAAAGAAAAATTATCTAGTACCTTGATGTCGAAGTGTGGCCTGGATCTTATGACATTGTCCCCAATATCCTCTGTGATTCTGATAAATACTTCATTCTTCTTCCACGCTAAGTCCCTCTCTTACGTGATGTGCCCCCTCTCTACATCCTTACATGTTGCAACTTTTTCCATGTTTCTCCTTACAAGTTTAGTAGAAACCTTTACCAATGCATTGTTGACCTGCTCATCTAACATGACAGTAGGATTTACTATCATATGTCTAGATTGTGGTGCCTTCTTCTTTCATCTTGAAACACATGAATCTTCACATATATCAAAGTCAGGTTCATCCATATGGGTGTGCATTGACCATGATAGTTAATTCCTAGTGCACACAGTTTCCATATCCTCATCCATTAGCTCCTAGCCAAATAAATCCTTCTGTGCTATCGTGCTCTAAAAGTGGGCACAAACAATTTTACCTATGTCTTATACATACCCCATGGCTGGTGGAATGTGCTCTTCTTTTTTTCTTCTAGACTGTTGCTGCTTAGGGGATTTTGCTTCCAAATTTGGGACTTGTGTCTCCATATCCTGAACATTCTTTGCAGTTGTTTCCTCTGGCCCCTTATTATCCTCTCCTCTTTCCTTTGATTCCTCACCTTGTTCTTCTATGTTCTCTCTAAAGTGTAGTAGAATTATTTAACTTTAGTTTCCTCCTTCTTTGTATAGTTACCTCCTTCTATGGAGAGAGTTTGGGTGATCGTGCATTGTGTTTAGAGTATCACCTTTGGTCCTTGTTATCCTAAACACCCTCTTAAATATGTGCTCCCCTTGGACAACATTCATTCCCCCATCATCCCCCTCTTGTGGCTTGGGTGGTGTAGTGGCGCACTCGGCTTCACCCTTATTTGTAGGATGTCTCCTACCTCTATGATCTAAACCACCAATATCTTCATTCTCCTCCTCCTCATCGCCATTTCAATTGGGTCTATGGGATTAGCGCTGGGATGTTCTCCATTGTATGCTTTCCCTTTAGTGGTGCTAGAAGTGTGGACTCACCTTCCACATACTTGTTATTCTCCATTTGGCTTTAGTTGGAGATACACCAAGACTGCTCAATATTTTTCGATCGTAAAATTTATTGGTTTAATGCTAAAAACATCATAAATGAGTCTTTCAACATATGCACCCTACCCTAGATACACAAATTTCTTCCTTAGTGTGTGGTAGTTCACAGTCTACCTTATCCACATTGAACATCAGTCGCTGCGCATATGTAAACATGTGTCCGAAGCCTAGAAGTACCTTCTTTGTGAATGCATATGGCAACTTGCACCAAGGAATCCATTCCCCATATTTCATTGCAAACCACGCTATACAAAAATGCTGGTATACAAAAAATTGAATTACCTTTCCAACCATTGAAGGAAAGTCCTTGGGGATATGCCCTTCTTGCTCAAAAGTTGTACAAAGCCTATCATATCACTTCTCGGACCATTGCTTAACCTTCTCTATTATATATCCCTCACATAGGTACTTCTTGAAGTATTTTGTAGGTGATTTGTGTTCCATCAGATACTCCCATACCTTCTCCTTCAGTCCATCAGGCACTCCGATCTCCATGAACACTAGTGATAATAGAACAAATCCAAAGCTGATCTTTCCTCCTACGTGTGCTTCTTCAATGATTGTATCTGCGATATACCATGAAATGTTATAGACTACTCCTTCAAACATATTTTTGGAAATGTGCAGCCACATGGTGTTCACTTGTGACCACCTTTCCTGGTCATTAAGCTTTGTAATGAGATGTGCATTGCTTGTACAACTAGATACTTCTTTAGTTTGTCGATGTCCATACCACGCAGACCCTTTGTATATCCCAACTCCTTCCTGGTCTCTAATATTGCGGTTTAAGCTATCAGGTCATCTCCCGTGCCTTTCAACCCTATCACCATGGAGATGAGCGTGGCTGAAATTTTGACTCTACACCCTGCAAAGTAGAAAAAATCCTCATGCACTCTACTCATAAGCCACTGGTATAATGGCTCATACTTCCCAAAATAAGGGAGCTCATAAAGTTTGTAAACCCCTATCCTCTGCAAGAGCTTCTCACCAGCATTGTCATACACCGACATATCTTCCGCCGTGCATTTATTTGTGTTCGTGTTCAACAATGCATCAAGCTCCTTTTTCTCAATGGTATGGTTATTGTACTTTATCAATTTTCTTTTCCTTATGTGAGAATCCCACTCCTATGTGAAAATAACCCCCTTTGGATATTGCATCTTCGAAAAATTACTTTCGGAGCCATTTCTTCCTCCTCGATGACCACCTTCTTCTTTCCTTTTACTCCTGCTGTAGCTGCCTTCTTGGGTGCCATTTTTACCTTGCAATCCTTTGTAGATCCTTTCCGTTCAAATTTTACAATGTGTGAAGAAAACCCTAGTTTGATTCAGTGTGCCCTAGGTGAAATTACGTGCCCCTAACTTGTCTCCATCACCTTGCTTCACTCAAACCCTTCACCACCAGGGACACAAGCTTCTTCTACACAGATCTCTTTGTCATGACTGGTTACACACCTCTCACACCTTAAAATGATCACTTGATTCTTCACACTTAGATTCTTTCAAATACTCTTACTCGAACGGTAAAAATGAATTCGCATCCCATCCTTATATAGATTTTTCAAATTTTGATGCATTTATTACTCCTTCACCTACCAAATATCCCCTCATTCATTGACCAAATTCATTCGTTCCATACACAGTACATCTTCATGCCCTAGCTATAACCTTCTAGCATGCCTCCTATCCTTTGGTCACAAAATTTTCTTCAGCACGTGCCCTTGCACCCGAGTACCTCATCATTGTACCTTCTCCTGGTAGTTATCATGGCCTCTACTTACCTCACGTTATACTATTCCTTCTTTCATCTCCATCCTTGGTCACTTGTGAGAAGCAATCTTTCTTTGACTTAAAGCACACCCATAGTATCTTATTCCTTTATCCTTTCAATTCCCACTATCTTGTACCTAGATATAAACAACCACCCCACACTAAAAGTATGTGCAGTCCTCTACGCATAAACATTCTTCACATAGTAATTAGCTTCATGCGCAAGCACGCTTATTACACAAGAACAACAACTAAATTGACAAAGCATAATGATAATGAAGGAAATACATAATTAAAAACCTAATCTAAATGGAAATACTACCTTATTACAAACACCAAGAAGACTTATTTATAGTAGGGCTTCAGCCTACTCCCGTTGAAGTAACCGGGTAGCCGTGTTCCATCAAGTGCTTCTAACTAGCAGACACCTATTTCAAGTATGTGAGTGATGACATAAGGCCCCAACCAATGTCTTTTGATCTTTCTTGGATGACACAAGAACTTAGAATCATAAAGAAGTACCATTTATCCAATCCCTTATGTTTATGTCATGCCATGCTTTCTTCCTAGCCTTTTCCTACTACTCGAATCCATCTTGCTATGGCACGTCACTATTATAGTTGAATCATCTTCTCAATATGCTCTTCTAAAGCTTGCTCATCAGCTAGATCTCTAGCACATGCAATGCATAAAGAAGGTAGTATAAATTCTATAGGGAGAATGACTTCTGCGCTAAACACCAACTAAAATGGTATGGCTTTGTTCAACCTTTTATAAGTTGTTCTATATGCCCAAAGAACAACTGACACTTTATCATCCCAATCCTTTCTCCTAACATCAAATATTTTTGTCAAAGTTTGGCTCAAAATCTTGTTGAAAGCCTCAATAGTTCCATTTTCTTGAGGATGATAGGGTGTAGTTTTATTGTGTGCAACCATAAACTCATCTAATAGGATCCTAATTGTCTCATTCAAAAATTGTGTACCCTATAACTTGTCAAGCTTAAAGGACAACCATATCTTGTAAGGACATTCTCCAGAGAGAAACCTAATAGCTGTATCCTATTGTATATCTGTCGTAGGTGCTTCTTCTACCCACCGTGTGAGATAATATATGTAAGTAATGATATAGCGTGATCCAGTCCTGTGCGTGGCTAGCGAAATAGGTCCTACAAATTTAATGGCCCATTTCTCAAATGGTTCAACACTAGTAATTGGTCTCAAAGGAATATTATCTCTTTGCCCTAGGTTTCCTAGGCACCGACAATGGTTACTCACCTTCGCAATACACCTTACAATCTTTATACAATGTCTCCCACCATAATCTAGTGAGTAGGATCTTCTGGGCAGTCACATCACCTGCATAGTGGCCACCTGTAATACCACCATGGGCTTCTTCCATAATATCCTTGTGCTCATGTTCTAATACACAGTGGCGTAATACTTCATATCTTCCTAAATTGTAGAGGTCACCACCGATTAACATAAATGATGTTGTGTGTATAACAAGATGTTTCTTTTTCTAATGCCTTCATTCCTTTCTCGGTGCCATACAAGTTCGTAGAAAGATAAAAATGTCTTCTAATTTCATAGGCGCGTGTTGTAACCTATATAACTATGCATCTAGCATGGTTTCTTCAATTGTTTGTGCTTCTTCTCCTGAGTGAATTCTAGACAAGTGGTCTAGTCCATAATTACTTTTCCCTGGCTTCACCACAACTGTGAAGTCAAAATCTTGAAATAGGAGTACCCATTTACATATGCACCCTTGCAAGACCGGTTTGTTCACCAAATACTTCAATGCCATGTGATATGTATAAAACACAAATGGTGTTGCTAATAAGTACTGTTGAAACTTGTGCAATGCATAGATCATTGACAAAGCTTCATGCTCTATAGTTGTATAATTCCTTTCAACATGAGTCAACTTCCTACTAGCAAAAAAATTGGATGATCTATAATACCTTCTCTAGGTTGAGCTAACATGGCGCCAATGGCCATGCCAGAAGTGTCCACATGCACATGAAATGGTTTATCCACGAGGGAAAAATGCAGAATGGGCACGGTAGTAAGTTTCTCTTTTAATATCTCAAACGCATGCTGTTATGGTTCTCCCCAATAAAATGTACCTTTCCCTTTTAGTAATTCTTCCAAGGGTGCAGAAATTTTGGCATACCCTTTGATGAACTTTCGATAATAACTGTATGACCCAAAAATCTGCGCACCTCACTTTGACTAGTAGGCACTTCCAAGCCTAGAATGACTACAACCTTAGCTAGATCAACCAACAACCCTTCCTTGCAAATTATATGCCCTAACAATATTCCAAAAGGTGTAGCAAATATGCACTTCTTGATGTTTAAAGAGATACTCAATTTTCTACATCGTTCAAACATTAAGTGCATATTGTCACAATGATCTTTCACAAGCCCATATATTGTCCAATCATCTAGATAAACCTGCAAAAAGTTGTGAATAAAATCTTTGAATGCTTGAACAACTATACGTGAGAATACAATAGGTGTGTTTTTCAATCCAAAAGGCATCACAAGTATAGGCAAAGCTTCCCATTCAGTAGTAAATGTAGTATTTTCCTCATCCTAACCTTATGATACCTAGAAAACCCATCTGTGAAGGAATATATTTCATGTCCTACAACTCCCTATAGGATTTCCTCCATAAATGGCATAGGGAATGGGTCCGTTACATAGGCAGCTATTTACGCTCCCTGTAGTCCACACATATTCTAATTCATCCATCCTTCTTGATACGATCACCATCGACTAACCCATTATGAATCATTAAGGGGCTTGATAATTTAATATATCAACATTTTATAAATTTCTTCTTTTACCTTTTTGCACAAATTAGGATTCATTCTATAAGGTCTCTTTCTCACGGGGTGTGCACCTTCCTTAAGCTTTATCTTCATTTCCCCAAGTGATTCATGCATGCCTTTAAGTTCATGATACCCTTGAGGGAATAAGTCTTGATAATCCCTGAGTAACTCAATGATCTTTTCCACCTCCGAGTTTGACCAGTAGTCTCCAATTATGACCTCCTTAGGCTCAGCCTCCAATCCTATATTGACCTTTTTGGTCTTCATTGGTTCATGGTATGCATGTGTATCCTTATCTGCACTATCCAAGACCTCACGCACCCCTGTGAATGGTCAATATCCAAATTTTCAACTTCCTCATCATCCACGATGTACACCATCTTACCTTTTTCTTTCTTAAGACAAGCATGATCAAGCAATATGGAGTCTTCTCCTTCTTCTTCAAAACATGTGCCTAATTTTGTCTCACCCATTAATTCTGTATGAGTTCCTCACCTTTGCACTATCTCCCATGGTTAACCACTTGACAAATTTTAATGCCTCTTCTATTGAAGGTTGGGAAGAAAAATAGTCAAAGGTCTAGATCATTCTTGTAGTCAAATTTTTCCAATTCCCAATCTCTCTATGTAGTTCTACATATACATACCAAGCACGTGCGCATCCTTGTAGAGTAGAATATAGTCTATGCACCTAGAGTGAAGGTGGTAATGCTTCTGTCCCGCTATCTAGAGTCTCTCACACTGTTGAATGTGATGTTGAGTAGGTTGATCACCATTATAAGTGCATATCTACGTAGGTGCATTGCTTCTTACAAACCTGGTAGATAGGGAAATTCTGATCTCCTTCCACTCCGTAAGATTATCTCTATGAACTACCCACCAACACGCTACATTGTCTGTGTAAGACATATGCTAACATGTCTCTTCTCCTGACTTGGTCTATGCACTGTGCCTCCATGGCTTCAAAAATACAGGAAGATCTTCTGCTCTTGTATACCAAGGTACTGCGCCACCTATCCATTGAATAGAATGAAGTCCCTTCCTACGTGAAACCACATTTTGCATACTTCTCTCATATCTTTGATATCATTTTGGACTGTCTCTGATGCTTTCTTCTTCTCCTTTAAGTATTGTATTTCACCCTAAAGATTCCTTAGCACTTCCATGGTATCCTGATAAACCTCCTTCTGATGAGCCGGATCTGGGTACCTTGCATGTAAAACCTCCTCCTTGGTGATTGTAGGCTTTTGGTACGATGCCTCTCTTGTGTGTGCCACTTCAACGCGTGTGGTAATCTTGATAGTTAAGGCCTCAGGTTATGGTGCTATCTTGGGCATCCACTAATTTTCCTCTATGCGCTGGATCCTAACCATCCCTATGCTTTTGTTCTCTTGCTTATGATTTTTATTGAGATGCTCATATAAGTTTGGGCACTCCTCATAGCTATGATTCTTTCCATAAAAAGAACATGTAACATTTTGGGGACATTCATGCCTATAATGATCGGGGATCCACATGTATAGCACATTCCTTGAGGAAACTCATTTATTCTTCCACCATGGCCTTGTCCTCTGTATCCACCATGATATCAACTTCCTCTTCCACGACATCCTTTAAAACAACCCTCATTCTGTCATAGCACATTTGATTATGATCTCGATCCTAGTTCTCATTATTACCCTTAGAATTATCCGTTACACTTGTCTGTCATACCCCAATGTCTATAGCATCCTAGATCTGACAAATCAATTGACAATCCTCAGTATCATGGGTCGTGGACCACCAAATTTTACAAAATCTAGATAAATTATTCCTTATCGTGCTCTCAGTAACAAAGAATAATGACTAGCATCATGATTAAAATGATAGATCTCATAGTCCAACAGTAATGAGCATACTGTTTTGCGATGAAAATTATCCTTGGTGTGACCTACTTCACAATCTGTACACCAAATTCTTGAGCACACTTCATTGGCTGAATTTACTGATAGCTTCTCGAATTGTTTAGCAATAGCTACAATATGTGCCTCTAAGAATGGAATAACTCTAGTTTTAATGCTCCCTACTACCTCAACACACAAATCTTCTTCTAGTTCTTTGCGTGGATTAGTATATGTCTTATGTGACAGTGCTCTTCTAAATGGTGTAATCAATCCCTCAACAAACCATTATGCATGCTAGCTAGCATGAATATCATAAGAAAGCCTAGATAGAAGTGTCTTAAAGTGGGCATCATACTCACGTACACTCTTAGTGGTTCCTGTTTGATATCTTTGAGCGCACTAATACTTTTCTGCTCAAATTCTGGGATATAGAACTCTTTTAAGAAAGCATCCTTCAACGTTGCATAATCCACACAAGTTTGATCAGGGTCAAACTTCCTATACCAGTTGTGTGCTCGTCCTTGCAAGGTAGTAGCGAATTAACTTTCCTTGCGCTCAGCAGCCATGATCCCTTTCACGTGTCATAAGATTTCACACATGTGCACATGCTCAAGCAACATCCTCTATGCCTCTATACTCTGGAAGACAAAGATACATCTCCATATAAATGTTTTGTTGTTGTTGTGGACCTTGACCACATGATCCAAAACCTCCTATCTTTCCTCTACCTCAAGAACCACTAGAACCACCTATACCTTCTGACCCTCCACTAGTAGCTAGAATAGGACATGTAGATGTACTCCCTATGCTCCGCTAGTAGTACTATACTGAACCCCTATGGTCTATGAGGTAGTTCTACTTCTAGAGGTGAACCTAACATTTAGCGTGATTGCGTTACGTTAAATGCGTATGATGTTCCTAAAAACACACCTCCAAATAACATTGAAGCCATATGTCCTACCATTGATGTACTTTCTCTCTTACTTCCCAAAATTTCTTGTTGATTACTGGTCATACTAGATACTGAAAAACCAAGCACAAGGGCTAGGTCACCAGGTGGATTAAGATGCGTGCCCACAGCCCTGTAGTCTTTTGGCGCACTTACTTACACATGAGGCCAAAAGTGGATCTCTGTCATGATTTCCAAGATGAGTGAGTTCCTAATGCTTTTTCTCCATGTCTTCTATCTGAGATTTAAATCCTTCATGAGCCATCTCTCTCCTCAACGCCATACTTTCAATAATGGTATGTTACTTCTCTATCTCCCTCTCACACACCTCATTATACTTAAGCCTCCTTTCCCATGTCTTCCTTTCTCTCATTAGATCTACCATGTTTCACCGAACTTGTTCTGCCATCACACGTAGTGAGGTTTAGTTAGCCATCGGTTTACTCTCCAGGTTCAAATTTACCATCAAGATCTTAATTTCCAGTGGAATGCCTTGCAAATATGTTCCTCTAGGATACCACAAAAACTTGAATTCAGCTACCTCTAGGAAAGAATACATCATTATTGAATATTTCAAAATATAATTTTTTAGAACACCACAAAACCACATATCCATAACACGAGTCTAGATTGGGTCAACATCATAAAGGGCCTGAAATTATTCTTATGTCCAAGATAGTGCGCGATACCTCCAATTTCACTTAGATGCATATGCAATCAGCCACTCATATAATTCTACTGGAAAGATGGTGAAAAATCTCTCATATAAGCTATCATACAGATTTTATTCTACCCAAGTGCGTGCATTAAACTCAAATCCACTACTGAACCATCGTGCATATTCTTCCTCCAGATTTTGTATCCACTCCTCAATAATTACTAGAGTTAACCTGGTATGTCTTCATTGTGAAACCATCTTGAAAACAACTGAAAAAAAGAGGTCCCAACAATAGAACCAATGATACTGACCTAGAATTACCAAATAACACCACAGTCATGACCTGGCACATCACTCATCCTAGACTAAGCACTCACCTGAAGCACGCAAAGGTACCAGCTCCTTATTTAGGGTTGTTGTTATAGGATGTTAGCGTGATGAAGGAATAAACATATAAATTCATAACTAATCCATCATTCTACAATGCATACCATATTTAGGTTTATTAAAGAAAAATTTTAAACAATAATCATGATTGAATCAAGAGCATGCACTACTTGGTTAAACATAGGAATGACACTTAGATTCAGCTAATAAATTCCATCTATTAATAAACACAGAATCTCCTTACAATAATGGCATTCCATATCAATGCACATATGGATCTGATACAATAATCCCATCATATACCTCTCTATACATATATCTATCTATGTGATTCACATCATATATACAGGGTGGGGACATTCCCTTCACTACCTCTCTATTCCAAAAATAGGCCGCATGATATTAATAGCCATGCACTACTTACATGCATAGCCACACATGCAAGTGTGCTATCTATAGACCTCTTTGTAGTTAACTGAAGTGACAATCCTATTCTTATCTCATCTCCATGCAAAACAAGCTTCGATCTCGATCCTCTAAAGATAGATAATGCGTGGCACGAACGTCCCCGCATTGTTGGTGTGTTCCGCATGCCATCTTCTAAAAATAGGTCTTCATGCTCAAAATAGGCTAAGTCCCAAATTCTTAACTTGACCTCCATGCGTGTGTTCTTGCTATCAATTCACGCCCTTAATCTGGTATGCTTTCTTGCATGGACTTCTCGTGTGAGTTAACGCACAAGTGTTCTCTAATCATTTTCTTTATACCATGCATACACATGATGAGAGGGGTCAAAACCAGTATGTGGCTTGATGGGTGGAAGAGTGACTGCTCCATGTTTTAGAGGTTTTTCGAAACTAAAGAGTAGGGTTTTCCTATGGGAGTATATTTTTGTTTCTCCCACTTGAACTAAAAATCGAGAATAGGAGAAAGATTGGAAGAAATATTTGATTGGTTGGATGGATGAGATGGGCTATCTTAAAAAGTACTGCATTGATAGATCTTTTTTTTTTAGAATAATTATTTTTCAGTTTGGAAGAAGAATAGTTATCATTTGATTTAAAAGAAACATTCTTATTACACAATTTTATGTTCTTCTCTTTAATGACATGAATTTCAAGTATTTCAGGCCATGTTGAATGCCTCATAAAATGTGTGGAAGGTTTGAACTTAGAGAGTTAGTGAGATGTTTCTAGCACTAGATCTAGTGAAAAATTGTATTAACTTGGTTTGAGTCAGTTGGAATGTGAGTTGGTTGATTAGGCTCCACCAACGAGAGACAAAATCTATGAGAGATTCATCTTCATAGTGGCGTGTCATGTACATGTTAGTCATGGTGACCTTCTTGACAATGTTGATAGAAAAAGGTCTAGAAAATCTGAGCTACTTGATTAAATGAAAATATGGAATGCACGAGTAGAGCACTATACCAATACAAAGTCAACCCTGTTAAGGAAATTGGGAATGTCTGTAAGAGAAAATCATCATCATGAGTGATAAGATAACACACATGTTTAAAAAACCACAAGTTCTGTTGTGGGTATTATTTTTGTTGAATCGGTTGAATTTAGCCATTTACCAATGGGGAGGGTATGGATGAATTGTAATGGATGGGTGAATGAGCTCATTTGAAATCTTATTGTATGTTAGAGAGTTATGTGAGCCAAAGATAGAGGCTTCTAATGTCTCCATCTTGTAAATCATCATTTTGATAAGATCATTGATAGGTATTGATGATTGGGTACCCCTATGAGTATAAAGGGGTAGATGAGGTGGGTATGATTTGGGTAGAATCCTAGTATGTGGTGGTGTGTCAAGTACAAAAATTTCAAGGAAGGAATATAGGAAAAAATAGATGTAGATGGAAAGTATCTTGAATAAGTGGTAGATGAAGTAGGGGTTGTTGGTGACAAGTGTAGGTAGGTGGAGTGTACTTAAAGACTCTCATAAAAATTGAAGTAAGAGAGCTGCGGGATGGAGAGGATGATTTTTGGAAGGGAGTATAGGCTTCCTGTCACCAATGGTGGCTCGGATGCAATATGTATATGAGAGGTGGCAGGTGAAGATACACCTACACTCAAGGTGGTTGATAAAGGTATGGTTGACATCATAGGAGTGACAAACATCAAAGGTGTGATAGATGTCATAGGTGCAATAGATATCGATGATGTAGGGTTAAGCTAGGAAACCACGGGTGGTAAGGTGGAAGAGGGTAAGGCCAAGCTAGTAATAGATGATGTAGAAGTGGGTGCGAGGGTAGGAGGAATGGAAAAAAGCATGTCATATACAAGTTTCCCTGATGAATCATGAGTAGATGAATGAGAGAGATAGTACTACAGAGCGGTGGGGTTGTGATCAAGGAGTCTTATGAACTCCTCATCACCAGTGGGTATGGAAAGAGCCTGATTGGCATCTATAGGTGATGAGATTGAAGGGGTGATGGGATAGGTGGGAGAGGCTAGTGGTTAGCATGAAACACAAGAGAATTATCTTGTTTATGAGTCAAAACCATGTGACTGATGATAGAAAAGGTATTTTGAGCTTCATTGATGATGTAGAAACACAAAAGTAATGAGGAAAAATAAGTCTAAAATGAGTGGTTAGATCAGTGTTGTGATTGGAAAATCAAAGTACGAGAGATCGACGTCGCTTGAGCTAACCAATTCCAATATGAGGGTAACCACCGTCGGTTGGCTCGAGTGATGTCGATACTATGAAAAATAAGAGATTCAAAGATATGGCAATGAAAGGTCAAAATGTGTCAACTTGGACTCTAAAGATGATATCGAGACCTAAAAGTTTGATAAAATGACAAAACCGGACATGAAAAGAATAGAAAGGTGAAGAATACTATTTTGGTAAAAATAACCAAAAAACATAAAACCAACGTCTCCCTCTGTTCCTTCTCATCCTTCCACCGAGCTTCTACCTCCTACGTGAGAAAGATCTCGGGAAGGCTCCTCCTAAATACTTGGGCATTTATTTTCCTCCAAGGCACCTAACCGTGTGCGCTTTGTTACCTTGGTCACCAACTCTCTTAATTGCAATCCCATTAATTCGTAAGTTCCATGCACCCAATTTTCACATGCTTCTTTGGTGGTATCACTCCGGTGAGCATCTTCAATTTGGATAACCCCGTTAGTAGGGTGTATCATCTCGGGGTCTCTAATTGAGAGCATATAAATCTTGTCCGAACTTATTCTCCCAATGGTTTAAGATAGGGTGTCAAATTTCCATCAACCAGAGGTATAATAACCCATTCCTCCTTGTTATCAAAGCTGATGTACCATTTATTGAACACCAAGGGTGCCTAATTAGTGCTAGGAAATTTTACGCCTCGGTGAGTGCGAGACTTCAAAGTCCCCAATAAACTTGGCTCCTTGATAGTAATAGCTACATCCTTCAAGACAAGCGATGGGCATTTCCTTAGTTTTGTTTACCATATATAACACATTCAAAGATGGCTATAATGCAGGTTTCCCCATTTGATGCCATGCATCCAAAGTCGAACATTAACCTTCATGCCTATTTCAATGAGGATATTGCTTTGAGGAGCCATCCATCTACTGATTGCATTCAACGTAATCTCCTTGTCGTAGTCAAGGCTATGAGAGGAAGGTTCACATGCAAGACACTGTCTCTCAAACTTTCTCTACGGCATGTGGTAACTTCTCTCTCGACCAGGATCCTAACAAAGGAATGATGTTCTCCTACCTTAGCATTTTACACACCTCCTTGACCTCATCTAGGTAATCCTTTTACTCCTCGACTCTCCTTCCTTGTTCCTCCCTCCTGGATTACTCCTTTAGAGACTGGATATCGCTTGTAAGCTTTGAATGAAATCCATGGTGTCTTGATATATCTCCTTCTGATGCACGGGGTTTGGATATTTTCCATGAATGACCTCCTCCCTCGTAACCAGGGTCTTTTGTCTTGGCACCTCTCTTGTACGCGTGGCTTCTACCCTTATTGCTACCAAGACGGGTTCCAAACCCGCATCTGCGTTACTCAAGGCATCCACTGTATGTCTTCCTTCTCGATGGTAACCATCTTATTGGCCTTGTCTTTTCGGTGCTACTAATTCATATGCTCAAATAATTCTAGGAAATCCTCATAGTTATGCTTCTTTTCACCCCATAAGCTTGTAATAGTGCGGGAACTCACGCTTGTAATGTTCTGGAGATCCACAGTTGAAACATGTTCCACATGGGAACTCACTCCTTCCTCCTCCACGGTTACCTCGACCATGAAATCCTCCTCGGAAACCTTTTCCACGTGCGTCTCCATCTACACACTCCTCATAACGGCAATCATTATTTTTAGAACCACTTTGAAAATGTTGGTTTGGTGCACCCCATGATCAATGGCCTCATGGATCTGATCAATGAGCCTACAGTCCTTTGTATCATGGGTTGTAGAGGTGTAAATTTTGTAATAACAAGATACATTCTTCCTAATCACACACTGCAACAAGGGACATGTACTTGCATCATAATCCCCATGACAAATCTCATAATCTATCTTTGTCATAATGTGTACCATCCTCGGGAGAAATTATCCTTAACGTGCCCCTATATTTCACAATTTATGCACCACAAACCACTACAAGTCTCATGGACTGAGTTCGTAGGAAATTTTTCCAATTGTTTGGCCATAGCAGCAATCTGAGCCTCTAGGAATGGGCTAACGCTAGTATCAATACTACTAATAGCCTCAGCGTGCAAGGCAGCTTCCAACGCCTCATGCGGGTTTGTAAAAGTCTTATGAGAAAAGGCCCTTCTAAAAGGGGTGATCAATCCTCCAACAAACCAGTGTGCTCCTTTGAGAAGGATGGATATCATATAATAATTTAGACAAGAGAGTTTTAAAGCACACATCATACTCCTGCACACTCTCTGCCATTCCTTGTTAAATCTTCTTCAACGCGCTAATGCTTTTCTACTCAAACTCAGGAATGTGGAACTCTACCAAGAATGCATTCTTTAAGGCAAGTATAGTCCACCCCCATTTAATGAGGGTAATACTTTCTATACTAGCTATGCGCACGTCCTTGCAATGTGGTCATAAAAACACTAGCCTTTCATTCGGTGTTGTGATACCCTTCATGCACCATAGAAGCTCACATTTGTGAACATGTTCCGCTAAATCCTCAATGCCCATGTAATCTAGAAAATGCAGAGACATTTCAAATAATACTTGAGGTGGTGGCTAGGGTCCCTGTCCTCCCAAGCTCGATCCTTGGTTACCACCGGTGTTTCGTCCACCGCCTAATCAACTAGGTCCACCAAGTCCTATGCCTCAGAGCCACCGGATCCACAAAACCACTTGGTCCAATAGGGCTGTAGAGTGTGTTAAGCATCCCCATAGTCCCACCGAAGCGTGCACCGATGGTCTCGTGATGGCGCCCCACTACCACTACTTTGTCTCGTGCCACTCCATGATGCAAGACCAAAAGCTTGTATACTTTCCCTTGTCCAAATAATCCTCCAAATACTAGAATATGTGTAGCCATAGAAGAAGGAACCAAAAAATTATACCTCCTAGGCACGGATCTGTCTCTTCCACTGATATCAATTGGGTCAATAACACTTCTTCCTGGATCAAGAAAACCAAGCACCAGGGCTCGGTCATTGGGTGGGTTCAGATATGCACTAATGACTCTCCTTTCTCCATGCAATGAACTCTCACTAGAAGCCGAAGGGGTCTCCCTCACGCGCTTGCCAAGATGGGGTAACACAGACTGCTCAGGTTCCACATCCTTCATGTGAACCTCAACTCCTTCCCGCAACATCTGTCCCCATATATCTATCACACTAGTAGCATCACATCATCTAACAATCTCCCTTTCACATGCTTCACTATACTTGAGCCATCTTTCTTCCCTCTCCTTTTCTATCATGATATCTGCCATCTTCCTCCACCCAAACTCCCTTGCTCAATGCTCGAGACGGTTTAGTCAGCCATTAGGAAAGCCTCTAAACTCATGGTAAACATAAACATCTTCATAGCTAGCAGAATAACACGTAGAAACGTTCCTCTAGGTTCTCATAGAAATTAAAACTCAGCAACCTCCAGACAAGAATACATGGAAATGGCGTATTCCAGAGTGTAACTAGTCAGTACTCCTCTCCACCAATGATCTACAACATAGGTCCACATCAGATCTGCATCCCTGCAACCTTTGGTAGCCTTCTTTGGTCCATCAAGTGATCCATAATGCCAACTCGATCTAGACGTATAGGATGAAAGCCATTCATGTAGTTATCTTGGGAAGCGGTAGAAGAAGGTCTCATACTGAGATCATGGTAGAGGTTATCTTCTACCCATCTATGTGTATTAAAATTGGGTCTAGTGCTATATCTTTGAGTAAATTCATCCTCCATGCTCTTGAACCATGATTCAATGTTTTCCAATGTCAACCGCTCTGTCATTACTGATTACACAAATCATGATGTATGCTATATCCCACTACAACTTTGAAAAGAGGTCCGATAATGGAACTAAGATGTAGTCAGTTTTACCCCCATTATAAAAGGAAGGAACCCCATGCATGCCACCTATCACCCGATAGAAGCTGAGCGCTCACCCGAGGCACGCGTGGGTACCAAGTGTCTCTTTTATGTGAGTTTAGCGGGAAGAATCATTTATGACTAGTGTAAGAATTTTTAGGAGGAAGTTTAAGACAAAAAGAACCATAGGGCTCGGAAGCGACCTCTAGATCCTTGCGGTCACTTGAGACAGAGTACTTTAACAGAATCCAAAACATGCATTATGACAAAAATAATTATACAAGCATTTATACCTAGCATGAAATGAAAGAGAACTCATATGAGAGAAATGTGCATTAAAACCATTGATATCCATGTCCATATATAATAGGTAACCTCATTATATTCATTGATTCATTACGAAGAGTCACAAAGAGTAGACCACAGTCATGCATATCACTGAACGTATGTAACTAAGCTAATAGAAAATGAAAAATTACAACTCTATGCTTAGTGCCTTCTTTCCTCAATACAAATATCCCTCGCAGTAATTCTATAGAGCTCCACTCACTCTCTAACTCACTATACCTCGTACTTCTCACCCTCTTTTACTCTATAGGCACTTGTATTTATAATTCTCCTACGCTACCAACTCACCTTCCAGTGCCCTCAGATCCAGTGCCAAGTGTCGAATGTTGTCCTTTATGTGAGCATGCTCCTCCAGGCTTGAGCTTTCCACTCCATCTCATGATGATTTTCTAGAAGATTCCATCCGGGGCATGCTCTTTCCTAGCCTAGCCTATCGCTAGGATGGCATCTTATCTGTGCACAACTGATCATGCTTTTAACGTGTTCTACCTTGGGTTCCCAAATTAACTAAGTCCCAAGCCTCCTTTTGCACGTCACACGAGATATGTGATTCCTTAACTCTTTCTTTCACAAGCTTTTACCTTGTGCACCTTTTCATAATTGGGACCCTGCATGCCCACACGCCTTTATACTTGGTTAATATTACAGGGGTCCAACATTAGTGAGCATGGCTTCCATCATATAGGTTACCCGTAATTTAGATGAGCTATAATGCAACAAACTACAAAATTCAAGTGCACAATTTTTAAAACCCAAATCCACAAATTATATTTGATGAGAACAAATTATGAAGAGGTTAAGGGCATGAATTTCACTAAATGCAATGCAAGAAAAGAAAGAAGAGTTATTTTTAATCTTGAAAAACAAGTTTCACTGAGACAATCAGAAGAAAATAATATTTCTAGAGAAGAAGCTTAATGTGAACTTGTTTCGAATGAAAATAAACACACAAGATTTTTCCCTAGGCATGAAAAATGCAAATAACCCCAGATGGGTCCCACCGTGCATGCCAAAATGTTTCACCTCAAAATTAAATGTGATAAAATAGATAAGTGGGTAATGGGCATAGGAGGAATACCTATGTTATGTGGACAAGTAAAAGGCATTACATGTGTTATAGACTTTTGATCCAAGATGATTGTGTGAGCTTCCCTTTGGCTAGGAGGAACAACCTATATAAGAAACACAACAAGACCACCAAATAGTATTAAATAACAAGAGTCAGAGGACTTCCTAGCAAGGCTAGATCCGAGAAGCGTGATGCTTCCTCGAATGGCTGTCAATCCTTTGTTTAATACAATTTAATGTAAGAAATAACAGTTCTATTGTAGTTGATAAGATTTAGGTATCTCCTATTAACATATAACAAGTGAATTTAACTCAATAGGTAATGGTTAGAATTAAATTCAGATGATTAATGGGCTGGTTTGGGTGTTTAGGTATAGTAGAGGCTACAGGTGAGGTCTGGGTGAAATTAGGAAAGGTTTTGAGCTGTTTTGGGGAGGTTATTAACTCATTGTTATAAGTAAAATCTCAAGTCTCGAGAGATTGGTATCGGTTGGTTGGTGATCTTTGGTATAGGAGATAGAATGACACTTTGGTTGGCTAACTAGTGTCAGTAGGGGATATTTGGTTTAAATGTTAAAAAATAGGAATTTGGACCTCTCTGTGATTCGTGAGAGTGAAGGTGGTGTTGATAAGGTCATGATATTGTTAAGAAGACATAGGTATGCTAAAAAGGAGGTAGGAAAGGGCATAAAGGCTTGGGATGGTTGAATCGTGGGTTGGTGGGAAGAAGGTTATATACAGGTATTGGAAAGAATGAAATACATAAAGAAATGAAAGATCTATACTTGAATAAGCACAAATGATAAAATCACAATACTTACTTAGTATGTTACAGATCCTATGAGTGGAGGCAGTTGGTGGTTGATCGAAGAAGAGATGCTTAGGTCAGTGCAATGACATCACAACATGTGTGCTCTCATGAGTATTCCCACACCTTGAAAGGAGAACTGACTACTTGTCTTGCAATGTGGTTGTGTGTGTTCATCATGTGGATGTAGGTGGGATTGAAGATTATTGCTTGAATGCAATCAGGATCCAATCAATGAATGACCAACCTAGGTAAAGGGTTGTAAAATTGTATATAAAGGAACCGATTGTAGTTTAGGTGGTCGACGTCGATGAGAGGATAAACCAGTGCCAGTTAGGGTGAAATAGTCTTATTTACCAAAATAAGGCAGATCTTCCTAGATTTGGTGTGTTTTCCTTATTGGGTCCACTTAGGGAAGTAGAGTTCTCATGAGAGAAGACATGAAGATATTAGAAGAAGTCTAGTTAATTTTACGAAGAATTCTTAGTTAGGTAGGTCAAGTAGTGAATCAACACTAGGAGTGATGACTCAAAGTCTTTGAGAGTAATGACCAGTCACTTTGTGAGCTAAATGCCCCTGGAATGGGTCCAGGATGAGGTGTCATGATGAGGTGGAGTTGTGAGGATGATATTAAATTAATTTAAATAATGAATTTAATTAATAATGTGAGGATTAATATTAATATGGGATGAAGGGGTCATGATTAGTTAAATGTGTTATGTTAATTAATTGAAGGGGACCAAGGGAGTGTGACCCATATTTGGTGTCTATAGTATGTTAGGACTAGTCTCATCATCCTCCTTGGTCTCTCGAACATATTTGAAAACAACCATGGCTTGATTCCCCCTTCAATTCCTTTGTCCTTCTTGTTCCATTTCCTTTCTAAGAGTATTCAGATCTGCACTTAATTTTTCACATTCTTTACCCTTGATTTGAATATCAACTTGACATGAATCATGATCCAATTCACTAGAGTGTCTTAATTTTATTTGAAAGCTATTAATATGGTTAGTAACTTTTTCAAACTATACTTTTAGGGTCTTTGATTCATGTTCAAGATTTTGGTAGAAATTCTCTTTATCTTTGATGTTCTTCCCAATTTCTTTCTTTTCCTGTTTGAGTTCCTCTTGAAGTATCTTCATGGTTGAGATGAGTTTATCACAACCTTAAATTTTTTTCCCTAAGAGCCTTAGAGATTAGATTGAATTGTTCTTCAATATTCTCTAACTATTTCTCATGTTATTTCTACTTTTGAGACAAAACTTCTTCATGGTGTCTAATTTGACCTTCTTGTTCCATCACCAATGTTCTCAACTTGGTAACCTCTTCTTCCTTGAGTTTTAGAGAGTATAGAACCTTTTCTAATTGAGAGTCATTTTTTTATATTCTTGAGAATCCTCTTGATCTTACTTATTCAATTTTTTTAAAAAGGGTGATGTGCTTTTCATAAGTCATGATGCAAACTTTTAATTTCTTGTTTGTTTCCTTGACTTGTCTAATTCATCAAGTGCACACTCCAATTCAGATTCTAGATTTACCTATGCTTCCTCATCATTTGAATCACACTTAGATATACTAGAAATTTATATTTCCATTAACAACCTCTCTTTGTAAGCTTCATCCTAATGCATCTTCTTTTCTATGTGAGTTGATCTCGTCATGCTTATGTCTTTAGGATCACCTCCAAGCTGTTAGGCTTCACATAGGAGAACCAAAACTCTTATACTAATTGTCGGGAATGTCAGGAACTGAGATGAGGGTGGTGAATCAAAGCATATAAAAAAATTCAAAATCAATTTACACTTCTTTAATATGTTAATGTTATACTATATTGATTTTCATAAGCATGTACAATTAACCATGAGAGATAGAGAGAGAATAAAATACACATACACATGAGGAGACAAGATTTAATGTGGTAAAAACTTTTGAGACAAAAACTCACTAAAAACAATGCACTAACTTAGAAAATTTTCCATCAAAGTTACAATGATTTCACAATTAAGTTACAACTCAATCTGGAGCTACAACTCCAATAATTTAACCAAGCCACCACTCGGTCTTCAACAAGCTACAACTTTTCTAGAAGCCACAACTCCCAAATTTATTCCATAAACCCCTTTGTGACCTTTAGTAAGACAAAAATTACAACAAGGATTCAACCCCTAGAATTTAATCAACCTCCACTGATATTTTGTAAGCCACTACTTACAAGGAGGGTGTAACCCCCTGTGATCTAAGCAAAAATTTAGATAGATATTATACACAAAATTTGATCATCTAAATTCTATGTTGCATATACAACTGATTATAATCAACTTCCTATTGCATTTTTCACTCACTCTTTAGGTATAGATATTCAATATTATCTTTACCATTTTTTTGTCTCCCCCTTAGACATTCATTAACTGATTTTCTGATTAATGGTTATGTTCCTTCCTTTTTCTTTGCATTAACCCTCTTCTCGGTTGGACCCTTGCTCTCATTTTCATCATCTTTGGATTTCTAATTTATATCTATCTTCTTCAATGAATGAGTCTACTCTCATTTAGAAATATATTTTCATTGCATATCACAAAATTCTTTAGCACATTCTACTCTCTAAAATTCTATCATAGATCTATCTTTCAATCGAGAAGGTGTTCAATTTGTAGCACAGTCTTCTATAAAACATTGCTCTCCTCTCTTTTGATTAACACATATTCATTTGATAACTATGTCTTCTCTTTCTCTCTTATCTTGAATACTCTCTTTATATATTTTTAGAACAATATTATTCTTGAGATTTTTATTTTTATAAGAAAGAATATATCTCCATCTTTTTCTCTTGGCATGCCTTGCACTTCATATTGTTTGCATGCATTGGATTAATCAAAAGAACATTGAAAATTGCCTTATAAAAGAGTACCACACCTGTAATTCAGTTATATATTCTATATTTAACTTCAAATCCTTATTTTTATTATTCCATATTCTATATTTAAATTCAAATCCTTATTTTTATTATTCCAAGGCATAGAGAATTGAATTAACTTTCCAACGAGTCCAAAAATTCTAATTCGACACTGGAGATCGAGATATTTTAAATTGGGTCTAGGGGGTTTGTGGAGCACTAAGTTCCAAAAATTCATTACTAGTACAAAATGTAAATTGATTAAATTGGATTATTGGGGAACACATGGTACAAAAGAACATGGTCCATCTAGGTCTCATGTTCTAAAACACCCGCTTTTGTCTATAATATATTCCTTCTCTTTTGTATTTTAGGTCTCGGTGTCATGCAAAGAACTTAGGTTCTCATGGAGCAGGTAACACCTGCATCTTGTTTTTGACTCGTCAAACTCTTGTACTACACCTGACTTCTCTATCCCTTTGTATTTAGGATTTGAGAGGCTTGCAGAGAACAAATTCCCATGAGGAACTTATCTTATTTGGTTATGCTGGTCCAAATATGTCCGCTTTAACCATAAAAACTTAACCCCTTTGTTTTGCATGTTCTAAGAATAATGTGGGGAACACATGTTCTTGGAGTACATGTTCAGCCCACATCATCTATTCCTGATTTTACCTCCTTACCCGCCATACACTAGCCCTTGACTTACGGGTCAAACTAAGTTGCGAGAAACCATGGAACTCAAGGACCTTATAGCGGTGGAACCCCAAGTGTCTAAAAACTATCCCAAACCCGCTATACATTATATCTTTGTTATGAAGACCTAACTGATCTACAGAGGAGCACTTGTTCCTAGGTAACATGTTTCATCATCATCCATTATACCCACATTACACTAAAAACCTATTATACCCAGTATTTTACAAATTTTCCTAAGTCCAATTTTTTTTCTTTTCATCAACATATTTTTCGAGTACTTAGAACATATAAAAATGAGTTTGATCCCTTTAATTCAATTTTACTAAGTGTACCAACCTCTTTAAATCTTCTTGATGAAATTCTCAGTAAACCCCCTATCTCATTGTTCATGCATGTAAAGACCACGAATTTCACTGGAACCATCTTGAATCATTTTGAATGCATAATAGACAAACCAAATCCTATTATACACCTCTAAAATACCTTTCAATCATTGTCAATAGGTTTAACCTTGGTTGAAAACCTTGGGAATAGTTCATCACACACCTTTGTACTTATTAAACCATGTACTCCACTTGGAACCTCATACACCTTGGAGACTTATTGGGGACTAGTTTACACTTGTTTCACATATGATTGACACTGTATGATTTATCACACTCCTTACTTGCTTATAACCATGAACTTTATAATTGAGAGATTACCTGTCATTTCCTTAACACTTCATGAAACTAGATAAACCTACACTCTCTCTATAGCCGCAACCATCACTAATCATCTAACTTCACCATTCAACCTGTACTTTCTCTTTTTTTTCATCAATGTCACTTAATATCAATGAAAACATCAACGAAACTCGACTGTGGTTCAACAAACACACTTTATATTTGCTTAAATTTTTATTTTCCATATATATCTCGTGTTAGCATGCTCTACAATGAAACTTGCAACATAGAGTTGTAGAAACTCATTTTAGTAATTCATGTCTTACAACAACACAAATTGTACAACACCCTTTCACTAGCCCACACTTGCTCAATTTGACCAAGTATGTTATCCCTAACTATTTATAACTCATTATTTCTTGCACACACAATGTATTTATTCGCATTCCGATTATATTAATCCATCAAACTAGGCTACAACCTCACATATTACAAATTTAACTTTTATATTAAGTTCACACATGCATCTAGGATGATAGTGTCCAAAAAGGGCCGAGAACTCCCATACGCTATGGGACAACTAGGTCTCTTTGGTCCCTTTCCCTCCAACAATAATTTTAATAATTTAAATTCCTTTAGTATACTTCTAGTAATCCTTATTGAAGTTTTCCATATCCAAAACACATATAAGAAAGATTTTATTCTTTCATGAGGAGAGAGGCATTCTATCTACTTGATTCATAGCATTCCAATGAGAAAGAACTAAGAGAAATAACAAGTAAAGTTTTTCCAAGAATCTCTCGAGCCTCATATACTAAGTATACTCATTCTAGGAAGTCACCCACTCCAACCTGTAAGTAAAAATTGCCACATCATCTCATGTTAAGTTAGGGAAAAGGTCAAGTAAAATCACATTATTGTAAGGTCATAATTATTAATATAGTTGCATACATTCTAGATATCACATGTTAGGTGAGAAAAAATGTGGTTTGATCAATATTCAAAGTAGTGGAAACATCAGCGGTGTAATGGGGTGTCTACAACCCAATTAATTTTTTTTTATAGGACTCCATCATCTAGGGTTTTGAAGATTCCATCAATTGTATAACAAGCATTGCATAGTTCATGAAAGGCCCAAAGTTTAGGACCTAATAGTGCAAAGGGATAAGGGCGTATAGAAAGGACCATAGTGAGGGTATAATTTTTCTTATACCATAAACTTTGGTCATGTAGCATGTTATTCAGACACAATTTTATTGGAGAAGCTCTATCATATCATTTCCATCCTATTTCGGTCATCATCAGCCAAAATCAACATACGATTCGGGATATCAACTAAATGCTCTTATCTCTCTCTCATTATTAGTGCTTTTTTATATTGTCTACCATTATTTTTCTTTGTTAAAATATTATTCTTATTATTGATACAATTATATTTGGAAACTAATTGATTAAGATGATCTACCATCATTTATTACCCCTAAAGAATCAACCATTTAGGTTAAATCATTTGAGTGAAACGACTTTTGATCAAACCCTAGTTTCCCTAGGATTCTTCTTCTTACTTGGTTTCATAATATAATATTTCTCTAAGGGTTTTATTCAGACTCCATTATGATTTCATCCTTAGGCTTGATCTCAAACTGATTTCAAATTTATCTCGAAGGTCTCATGGTTAGTCTTCCTCTTTAGGTCACTTTCTAGGGCTCCTAATTACCAAATCACCTTTTGTTTCATATCTCAAGCATAACGACTCTATTTTCAAATTCCTTTGAGTTTATTTTTAATTTTTACATATTTAACGAAAACCTCTTTTTGTTTTCCCTAATTTTTAGCACACTTTTCAAAAATTCAAAATTACTATTTTTAGTAATTAGGGAATAATAAAAAAATATATACTTTTGGAAAAATCCCTTGGAGGTTTTTATTTCAAATTATCATATTAAAAAATATCTATTTTTTTGTAAAATTAAATGGATATATGGTCATTTTATTCATTTGACCACAATATCTTTTTCTCAACATAAATTTTTGAGTTTTAACCCCAAGTTGTTTGTAATATGCATTGTCTTATATTATTAACTTTTTGGGTATCTATATGGCCCCAATTCATCCCATTTTTGACATTGAGATCCCTTTATATGTCAAATTTATTGTGTACAAGGATTTGGTTAAATATGTTTTTATTGATAATGGATCAAACTTGAATATTTGTGTCATCTCTTTCATTCATGCATTTGGTGCCTCTATTGTAGAATTTTCTACTTCTAATTTTTGTATTCATAGATATAATAATATCCCTAAAAAATTCATAGGTTCTATCACTCTTCCAGTTACTATTGTATCAAAACCTTTTATACTACATATTATGTACTCTCCGATAACCCTTCTTACAATATTCTCCTCAGGATATCTTGGTTACATGCTACACTCCTCATCTTAAGCACCTACTAGTCTACAAATTTATGATCAAATACCTACTCATGTTTGAAATTGGAATATTATATAAGACCTCCTTGATGCACATACTTTATAATATGATACCCAATATTCCTTTCAAAATAGTCTTTCAAATGCTTTCCGCAACATTTGGTTACAAATGATACTTGTGTTCCTTCTCTTCTTCCTCCAACTAATATTGTATCTACTCATACACAAAACATTATTGAAAATGATGTCATTGTTTCTTGCTTTTATTTGCAACATGATGTCTTAGCTTCTTTTGAACAAAATGTTGTTACAAATGATGTATGTATTTCTACTCTTGTTTTTCAAAAGGATATTTTACATAATGGTGAACATAATGATGCTTGTATTTCTTCTTCTTCTTCCCATGCTAAGGAATTTTTTGATAAGGGTTTCCAAGCTTCCATTCCTTCTAGATCTTCTCATAGTCCTCTTAGTGCCAATGAAAATTATCCACTAACCGAACTAAGGATCCATTTCTAACCCAATAATGTCCCCATGGCTACATATAATGAAAATATATAACCACTTAAAAGCCTCGACTACCTATTCTATTCTTCCATAGGAGATCCTTTCTCTAATGCATATTGTAGGTGACTTAGAAAATAAATTTCATACACTTACCTGTAATACCATTGATACACCTCTCGTGTTATGTTGGCCATTGCCTATATACATGGTGTCACTCATGATAATTTTACATATGATACTTTGTGTACACTTTGCTATGTTTTTATTTCTCCTAATGCTTCTATATCACCTCTTATACTTACGGTTAGTTGTGTGTCTCTCTATCTTCTTTAGGTTTCTATATGATACCCTCATTACATTGAGTCTCTTACATATTTATTCTATCCTCACATTCCTTGTGATGATACACCAATACTTAATTCATACATGGTTCATCCTTTTCTCGCTATAGGGTTTTCTCCTCATACTCCTATTCAATAATAATCTAAGTCACACATGGAATCCTGTGGATCTAGTCCATATTTATTTCCTCCCAAATTTTCTATAGAATATGCACTTGAGTCACATTCTTTTGAATAAATCAGGCTCAAGCCTCCATCTCTCTCAAAATATTCTCCACCTCCTCAAGATTTTCTTATTGGATAATTCATATGCTACTCACACATTAGGGGGAATCTGATTCCCCTTGTTTACCAATGAAACCCTATGTTTTTATGTTCAACTTGACTATTGAGGGAGTGGCTACACACAAAAACCTCACTTTACGCTCATACACTAAGGGAAACCTCGCTTCTCCTCTTTAGTTACATAGTCTCTATTCATAAAAATGTACTAAAAGTATATATATTTCCCCCTCAAAGTGGTTTTCATGGATCACCCTTCCTTCTCTTCATAGAATTGGTTTTCGTCCATGCCCTCATGGGGCCTAAACATCAAATATAATCAAAATATAAAAAAAATCACATATATACAAACATAAAAAATATTTGCATCACGCTACTCAATTGTTTCTATTACACACTTATATTATTCATGTTACACATTACTTATCATGTTTTCTTGTAAGAAAAGGTAGATCAAAGGCATGAACCATCATGAGGCATAAAGGTTACTTGTTGGAGTTATTTTAGAGGGTTTTAGAAAGGTTTAGTGGATCAAAAATCTCTCTAGCATCTTTTGATGCCCTCTCGCTCTCCTACCTTCTATAAATGGTAATATTTCTTCATATAAACCATCCTCTCTTGTTTTGGTAACATTATTATGTCAATATCTTGATATAACCATAAGATTTGCAGAACCTAGCATGAGTTCCTTTGTGATGCACCTTACCCTCCATTGATTGTAGAAATATGTACATACTTACAATAATAATATGATGTTAATGGGGGCTTTAATCCACACCTTGTGTCACATTTTTTTCTTCTTGCCTTCTATTGTTCTATTTGTGATATGTATCAACTATATTTTGCAGAGTTTCATTTCATTTGTGTCAACTATATAAGGTTGTGAGTTGATTTAGTTGTAGATTTGGAAAGTGAAAATAATTTTCTCCTCTAACCTTGCATTGGATATTCTTTCTTATCTGAGACTTCAAGAGATAGTGATCATCTTATTTGGTGCACCACCATCATTTTTGTTTTTAGTGTAGTTTCTTTTCACGCATTTCCTCCTCCCTTTTCAAATAAAATTCAATTCTTAACATTATTTTAGGAGTATAAGTAGTGTTATTAAGAGGAACAAGAGGAAGTCGACATTATATAGAGGTTGATCCCACCCATGCAAGTCCCATATTTTGGATATCATCCCATGTTGTTCCAAAATTTTGAATATTCCATGATCAAGCCAAGGATACAATTTTGAGCTACAACAATTTTTGGCATGCCCCTTGTGACCAAGATTAAAGTGCTTACAAATTCATATAATCTTTTTATGTGTTATTGGTAATATACAACATTTGAAGGTGTTTTCTGAACACATATTGTGACTCCATTGGTCCAAAAAACCTAGTTCTCTCATTGAAGACCATTTCCATCTCCATATCTTCCATTTTTCCATGTATAAGTTTTATAAGCATGACTTCTTTCCCTTATGGGAATCATCATTTTCAAGACAAATTATATTCCCCTCCACCACCATGTTTCTAGAACCCCCACCCATTTCATTTTTATTTTCCAAATCACAATAAATATACATATGACCCAAATCCCACTAATCCATATGGTTATCCATTTAACCAAAATGTTTCTAAAGAATAGGATAATGTTCATTATGGAGGAAATTTAATGGTTGAAGATGATTTCAAGATACATGTTTAGAGGATAGAGGCATAAATGATACAATTGAGGGAGAGTCTCATGCTTAAGGTGATGAAAATTATTTTTAGGGTGCCCTTTCCATGGGTTGGTCATATGTCAAACTGGTTTGGCCCTCATCGAAGCTAGATTTTATGATCGAGTTATATCCTCAAATATTTGAGTGGATTGTGTTAATGTAGGCTCACCAATCTAGTTTTAGGGAACTCTATTAATGGAAAAAATACCTCACTACCATCATATCACCCTCCCATTCCTTATTTCTAAAATGCAATATATCATCAAAAACTACAGATCCTTAGCTTTTGTAAATCTCCTCATGCACTCATCCTCCAAAAGAAGATATTGTGCCTCATCTATGACTCACACCCCTACAAAATAAGACAAAATTTCAATACTCCCATCCTTTCATATATCCAAATCCACATTCGGATGAACTTCATGATCATAAAAACTTGGGGAAACCTATGAAGAGCTAAGTAGAACATAATAGATTCAGAGTTTCAAGAACTAGAGCCAAGGGTTTAAATATAAGGAGGTTCATCATTAAGAAGCTATCAATCACTCCATTGAAAATGCATAAAAATTATTTAAGGTGAGTTCCATCATAGATAATCATGATATATGTGTTGAGGAATGGAATTATTATGATAACATAATTTAAGAAATTACCCAAACTTTTGAAGAACCTCCTACTATTTTCATTGAGAAATTTACAAAGGAGGATGTTTTTGAGCTTTCAAAATTCTTGTTTGAGGAGTTTGAGGAGGAAATACCCAAGAAGAAAGTAGGAAGATATCATAAATTAAGATCAATTTGGTATTCATATGGAGGAAGAAGAGATTGCAAGTGAGTAAGAGGTTTCAATTGAGTGTAATGATACTCATTATTTACAATTTTTTTGGAGCTTTTTGCATTATGTTATTGCCAAATCACTGTACCCCCTGAATGGATCGAATGTGAACATGACGTTCGGTGTGATTGGGTAACATGGGATCACCTCTCAAGTTGTGGGACTTGGGATCGAGGTGAACCTCCGGAGAAGGCCAAATTCCTCTTCCTAAACTAAGCACTACACTACTCCTAATGTAAGAAAAATGGCTAACTAGACCTATACTAACATTTCAAGGGATTAGGGAGAGAGATTTGCAAGAAATAAACCATAAATTAAAAGTGGTGATGCACCAAGAAAGGGTTTTTCTAGAAAAAATTCCATCTTGCTAATGAAGAGAGATGATCATGAGGAAGAATTAACATGCATTACAAACCCAATTTTCATATAGTACTTCACTCCTTGATAAGCACAATGACCTTGTAAAATTGTAAAAGAAACATTGGTTGCACAATTCACTTGAAAACAAGAGTGAGGAAAATAGAAGCAAAAAAATCATATAAGGACATACAATTGATCACAAAACATAATTCTCATTACTTTAAACACTTGCACAATGCATCATTACAATAGGGAATAGGCATAAGCTGTAATTAAAATTTTAGAAGAAAGGCTTGAGAGCTTGCAAATTTACAATAGCTCAGCTTGTGAAGAGAGGGGAAGATTGTAAGAATGTCTAACTATTTTTGGAATAATCACCTCTTTACATTTTAGAAATATTGTTGAGTGGTGAGAGGAAGAAGGAGAAACCCTAGAATCTAGGTCATGATGTAGGAAATAATTAATCACCATGTTGTTAGCCATGTTTGCCTCATTATTTGCAACTCCCCTTTCTAGGCAATACTCATGGAATGATGAAAACCATAAATTTTAGAAAGAAAAAATTCCAAAAATTCATCTTCTAGTAATTCCATTAAATAGCTCTCATTCTTCAATTCCAACAACTTTAATTTTGTGAAAAGCGGGAAACCGAGGGAGGAAGCTATGCCTTCCGAGTGAAAGTCACTTTTTGAGTACCCAGGAACTATACTTAGCCCTCTGAAAGATGATTGCATAAATTAAAATGTTGAATTTATTCCTCCATTTAATAAAAATAATATTTTAATAATTTTTGAGAAGTCCAAATGGTTCATAGTGGGAAGGAGATTTTCATTTGGAAGGAATCTTGGATTGTAATGGTAACCAACTCGGTCAACGAATCGCTAGTGAGTCAATTCTCAAACCGCCGTGTCATATTGGTATCCATCGAGCTCTCTAAAATGAGCTCTCCACTTTAAATAGTCCTTGATTTTACATTGTAGTGGTGGTATCGTATTTATTTGGTTAACCACCATGCATCAAGCTTCTTCTACGTATTCCACCGACCCCCACGTTTACGTTGAAAATAAAATGGCTTGATGTGTCTTAAATTGAGTTAGTGCTTTGACACACATCGTCACCCTCTATCAGATGACTTGGTTGACTACCTCATCCTCTTGACACGTTCACGAGTTAAATAGAAAGGAACTAACTTAAAACAAGAAGATATTTTTTCCTTCTTCCACCATTACCGGTTCATTTACTAATTCAATTTAAATCAACTTAAAACATGAAGCTTTATATGATATAATCTCTGTTAAAATATTTTGAATCTATCCTAACTTCTCCCATGTCTTCCTTCAAAAAAACATGCCTTGTGTGTTGGGAAAGAGGTAATGGAACAAAAAAATGATGAAGTTCCATAGGATCATATCCATCCAAATACTCCTCAAAATCAGATAGATAATCTACTTCTTCATTTTCCAGTTGTGTCTAGGATTCTTCTTCAATCATGGTGTCCTTTGAACTAGAAACTTGTTCATTATGACATTTTTCATTCTCAAACATGAAATTCGAAAGATAAAATTCATAGAAAGAAGAAGGAGAAGGATTTGAAATGTCTTGTGTTTCTTTTTGTGTTTTCAAAACCCTTAAATCCACCTTCATTTCCTTTGTGGTAAAAGTCTCCTTATAGCTGATTGTGATACTTGGTAATTCTTTTGGTGGACTCACATAACCCTCTAAAATAATAGCAAGCTCTTAAAAAGCTATGTAATGAGGATCATTTCACTCATTAGAATCACTTGGTACACTTGAGAGTCTTCATTCTTCAAATTTCACATACTCTTCTCCTAGAAGATTTGGGACTAACTCTTTACCACTTATGGTGATCCAACCTCCTCTGATGATATGAAACCAATATGGATGTTGCATTTTGAATAGGTAGATTTTCGGTCATCATTTACTTGTGTTTGTTCTATTTTTTCTAGAAAACTAGTTTGTACCACCTATTCTTGAGCCTTAACTTTTGAAATAGGTTCTTTTAAGAGTGAAATTTTCTTGACGTTGAGTCCCACAACCCACTCCTTCATATTTTTTTCCATATTTTCCTTATTAAGCTCATTAACATCCTCTTATTCATCTTCGGTATAATCATGTTATTCGAAAATAGGTTTTGAACTAGAAGAGGAGGGGTACATTGGGATTTAATGACTTACATCACTATTTGAGGTTGTTTAAGAGGTATAACCTCTTGTCTTGTTGGCCCTTGCAGGAAAAAAAGGAACTTTAGAAGAATGAGGAATAAAAGATTTATGACGGGATGGAAATATTGAAGATGAAGGAACAAAACTATCAACATGGACAGGTTGGTGAAAAGTTTGACATTTGAGGTTTAGACTGAAATGACATTGATTAAGAAATGGATAGAGAACTCTGAGGTGGTGGTGTAGGAATTACCCATTGACAAGTATTCCTTTCATTGAAATCATAAGCCTTTATCTCTTCGATCCAACCTTCAAGTTGAGGTAGTAATTTAGTCATGAAACCAATCTTTTCCTGTAGGCTGTAAAAAATGGGATAGGGCCAACCCATGGAAAAGCTACCTTGAAGCTAATCTTTTATGCCTTCACTTGAGATGTGGCTCTAGATTGTACCATTCATGCCTCCAGTTTTTGCATCTTAAGTTACAACTTTACATCTTCATCTATAGGATATCCTCCATCATCTGCAAGTTCTTGCTCTTGGAAAACTACATAGGTAAGTGAAAAATAACACTTTCCATGGCTCTTCTCATAGAGATATGGATGCTTCTAATTTTCATCATAAGATGGAGGTGGATGCAGGTTAAAATATCTTAAAGATGGAAAGTACTTCTGTTGGTGCAAGTGGGATACCAATTTTTGAAATGAAACCATGATTTCATAACTTCATGAATGGAATAAAAATGGAAAGGTGTGGAAGAAAACTAGATGGAAATGGGTAAAAACAAAAGTTTGCAACTCAGAGAGTGGGTTACTTAGACCAATTGAGTCATTGGTTGTGCTTGGGTATACCTCCTAAGGCTGTTATTTCATTAAGAACACAATAAATTAATGAAATAAAGTTAACACAATAAACACACATGTGAAAAATGTGACTCTGTACCACCAGGTGTTCCAAAAACTATTATCGACAAATCACTACACCCATCGAATGAGAAGAATGTGAAAATGACATTTGGTATGATTGGGTAATATGGGATCACATATCAAGTTGTGGGACTTGGGCTTGAGGTGAATCTCTGGTGAATTCTAACTTCATCTTCCTAAGCTAAGCACTATACTATTCCTAATGCAAGAAAAATGGCTAACTAGACCTATGCTAAGGTTTCAAGGGATTAGGGAGAGAGATTTGCAAGAAATAAAACCATAAATTATAAGTGGTGATGCCCCAATAAAGTGTTTTCCTAGACAAAATTATAGCTTTCCAATGAAGAGATATGATCATGAGGAATAATGAACATGCATTACAAACCCAATTTTCATACAATACTTAACTCCTTGATAAGCACAATGACCTCCTAAAATTGTAAAAGAAACATTGGTTGCAAAATTCACCTGTAAACATGAGATAGGAAATTATAAGTAATGAAATCATGTAAGGAAATATAATATATCAATAAACATAATTATCCTTGCACACAAGTGCATCATTATAGTGGGGAAAAGGCACAATATGCAATTAAAATTTTAGAATAAAGGCTTGAGAGCTTGCAAATTCACAACATCTCATCTCTTGAAGAGAGGGGAAGCTTGGAAGAATGTCTAACTCTTTTTGGAATAAGCACCCATTTACATTTTATAGCACTTTCCAAGTGGTGAGAGGAAGAAGGAGAAACCCTAGAATCTAGGCCAGAATGTAGTAAATAATTAATCACTATTGTTGGCCATGTTTGCCTCATTAATTGCAACTCCCCTTTCTAGGAAATATTCATGGAAAAGGAAAACCTGAAATTTTGGAAAGAAAAAATTCCAAAAATTCATCTTCTAGTAATTCCATTGCATGTCTCTCATTCTCTCAATTCCATCGATTGTAGTTTTTGAAAGATGGCAACCGAGGAGGAAGTTATGTCTTCCGAGTCAAAGTGACTTTTTCAAGCACACTGGTCAATTACTCTATTAGCTCCGATAACAAAGATGCTTGCATAATTTCAAATGTTAAATTTATTCCTCCATTTAATAAAAATAATATTTTAATAATTTTTTGAGAATTCGAAATGGTTCATAGTGGCACCAAGATTTACATTTGGAAGTAATCTTGGCTTGTAATGGTAGCCAACTCGGTCAACGAATCACTAGTGAGTCATCCACTTTCTTTGACAATTATATTGTCGAACCTACGCATCATACTATTATCCACCGAGCTCTCAAATGATCTCTCCACTTTAAATAGTCACCGATTTTACATTGTAGTTGTGGCATCGTATTTATTTGGTTAACTACCTTACATCAAAATTCTTCTATGTATTCCACCGAACCCCCACATTTACATTGAAACAAAATGGTGTGATGTGTCTCACATTGAGTTAGTGCTTTGACACACACATCGTGTCCCTCCATCGATGATGAATTTTTGACCGCTTCATCCTCTCACATGTCAATTGAGGTAAATACAAAAATGACTTGCCCAACTCGGGATATGTTATCTAAAAGTGGCTCATGCATTAATAGATTCCCATGTTGACTTCTTTCTTCACGACACTTCACCACCCACCTCTTGAGCTAGCAATTTTTCCCGTCTCCTCGCCAATGGCTTGGCTTCACCATGCTTTATATTGAACGATGAAAAATTTGACTCCTTTTTAATACTATCTAAGCTACATGGAGCATACCAATCCACCACTTATCGAGCCTTTATATTTGCATTAGCCACCTCTTTTCATGGGCACATGTTCAATACATATCAAAAAGATTTTAACTAAAGCGCATTCAAAGAGACTCCAAATTACGACAAGATTACCACTTAAACTTGACATGTGCTTGATGAAAAGAATTACACCACTCTCGGTGAAATCTATGACTCTTCTTGCAAATTGGGGATGACTCGGGTGACCGAGTTCACACTCATAATGATTCCAAATTTTTAGAACTTCGACTCCCAAAAAAACTAAAACTCCAAATTTCTAAGTTTTAAAGTTTAGGAAACTTGGAACTATCCAAATTGTTTGATGTTTTTGATCCCAAAAGATCCAAATTCTTGAAATGGCTAACTTTGAAAAATGTCTCGAAAGATAATTCTAAAAGAGAATGTAGCTCGAGCTAGCTCTTTTATCTTCTTCGAACCGTTAAAATTTTCTCTGTATTTTTTTTCAAGCCCACCAAGATGAGATCAATTATCATGTAATTTCCTTTACCACTCCATTAATGTTTGTCTTACGCCTCGGCTGAATACTCTCGATCTCCAATGGGTCTAGCCATTTGTTGGTTTTTAGATGGAAGAAATCCTCTACGTATTTATTAACTTCATCATGCCTCACTGTTTGGTCCTTGTGATATTTCAAGTGACCATGTTCCTTAAACAAACTCAATCTATATCTCAAATTGATTCATTCAAGCTTTATCTGCATTGATTATTTAGAGAATCTTTTCTTATTTCACCAAGTCATTTGGAATGAGTTGGTTATCTCTACTATAAATTGACCCATCATTCTAAGTGATGAGCTAAACTATGATCTAATACCATGCATCTAGCTTCTCTCACCGGTATGCAAAAATACCATGGTGCATTGGGCGGTGTTGTCGCTACCTTGCATTATCCTAAACATATTATCGAGCTCCCAATATATCATGGATGAGTTACCTCCAAATGACGCTTTGCAATGATTGAATCACTCATGCTGCTTCCTAGCCAACTTGCCCTTTGTCTTTGTTGCATTGAAAGGGGATCTCGAGTTTTCCATCTTGTGTTAGCTCACCGTAAGTATAACTTGTGAGTCATTTCCAATTCTTAGCCCTAAAATTTTTACATAGCAAGACATTTTAATTCCTAATCGCAATCTTGAGCAACATAATCGATTATTTCGAGCCTTTTGATGTCTCTTTTCCAATGACTAAGTGATTCTAATAGCTCGCTCGATGCTTCATGTTGAGTGAGAGCTTGACTCACCACTTTCCACTCTTGCCTTGGGATATCCATCATCTTTGTACCTAATCCTATTAGCTTGGATCTACAAGCCATGTCATTTCCTCCACATCTAAATTATGTAGACTTGTTCTTGAATTTACCCGATGAACTACCTCTCAAGTGTGAGCTCTAAATCGCTCAACCAATCTTGCTCCATTTTATGAACATCCTATCCTAATCCATTCTTATTCTCTGAACTAACAATTTTCATTTCTCACAATGTTTCCCACCTAGCTTGATGGTGTTGAGCCCTCTTATAGCCTTGAACATTAATTTTCGAAAGAAAACCTAATCCACGTTGTGGCTCATCTCGAGTAGCCTCAAACTTGAATCCTCAAGCTACTCATTAACTTGGAGCTTAGGAAAATGTTTCCATGACATGGTAAGCTTCAATGAGGCCTCCAATCACATGTCATTCCATGACAAGCTGAGCTTGATGAGCCTAACTCATTCTTGTACTTACATTCTCCTATGAGCAACGAGTCCCCATGATCTTTCAATTTCTTTCCCAAGTGCAAGTTGGTTCCCCACATGGTAATGAAATTTCCTACACTATGTCCTAGTTGATGGAGCTTCACACTCATGCATGGAAATCCTAATGTTCTTCCTCATGAACTCATGCATGACTTGTATGACATTTTCATTCATTTCCCAAGCTCTAAATGAGATTTCCCAAATTTGGCTTTGTTTTTAACCATGAGTTTTCTTGTGGGCTCAATCAATGAGCTATACCATTAGGTGAGAGCTCAATCATGTGTTGAATGCACGAGCTCCCTTTTAGCTTAATACAAAGAGCTTCTTAAATCATGATTTTCCCCTGGATGTGACCCTTATGGATTTTCCTCAACCTTGGAGGAAAATGGAAATACAATAAGGCCTTTAAACATGTTTTTATCAATTTTGGTTAATTTATACCCATGATGACCACTTTCCTTGCTCTAAGAAAACATTGAGCATCCAAGATCAAAAACAAGAGTAAATAGCCCAAAATGATCCTGAAACCTCTCAAAATACCATAAACACTCTCGAAGCATAAAAAATTGCCTATAGGCCCCAAGTTCTATGAAAGGATTTATTGGTCTTGGGGTCAATGTACCCTTGTTAATTTTTACTTCAAGCATGCAAAAATGGATAGCATTGTTAGTGATGTATCGGGATGCTTTCCAACTAAGCATGGATCTAGTAGCCTTGTATATCCATTGGGCATGGAGTCATAAGCTGTTAAGCCGAGACCGATCTTTGAACTATGAAACTCCCGACCTCCAAATACCGAACATCATTGCATCCTACATCCCAAACTTAGAATGAAGGATAATAAATGAACATGACTTGGAAAATAATATTACAAGTACAAAACACCCGACCGAGGTAAATACGGCTCATAAAACACATCAAAATTTTTGAATGAAATACTTACTAAATCGGAACATTATGGAACTCCAGTACTCGATTCTTTTCTCCCTCTTGTGGAAATTCTACCTTCGATGCACTATGCAAGATCAACAACAAAAAAAAACACACACCAAAACTAAAAACCATACATGCTTTAAATGAAACATGTAGATTGTGACATGCACATATTCTCGATAAAAGAAAACCTATTCTTACTATACACTAACCGGAGGCACATGTGAGTTAAACAAACCATGTAAATGGATGTGTGAAATATCTCCCTTTCCTCACAATGGGCAGTACCGTAGATGATTTGACAATGAATATGACTAATACTAAGAGTGGAAAAAACTTAAACAAGCCCAATTCTCCACTTGGTTCACAAAGGCATCAACTGGGAATAGAAAGAATGCCTCTTTAGTTCTCTCGCATTTTTTTATGCATGTAATTGATCCTTGGGGATGTGAAATTCATCCTCACGTTTTGAAATGAATCTAATTGGCTGCAACTTTTCATTTGGTTCCAAAGAGGCCAAATACTTTATGGGACATGGTCTAACCCTTTGAATATCCATGCTACTATGAGATTCACTTTTGAAAAGGAAGTGTACCTAAAGACATCCTTGTATGAAAGGTGTTGAAGTGACATCCTTTCTCTCTTGTTTCCCATTTACAAAAAATTTATCTTCCACTTGGGTGGATGGTACTGAAGTGACATCCTTTTACTCCATCTTATATTCCTTGGAAACAATAAGTTCTTCCATGACATGCAACTCCTCTAGATTCTTTGCAGCCCCTAATGGAATCATTGGAAAATCACTACAGAGTGTTTGGAATGTGTTACTCACTAACGAGTTTCCTTTCTTTTGATTAATCTAAAAAATCAAACACCTTCATTTGCTGCTTATGAGAACTTTTAGGAGCAGTAGGATCTTCTTGTCCTTCTTCCACCGTTACTAGTTAATTTACCAATTCAACTTCCTCAACTAAAAACATGAAGCTTTCCATGATATAATCTTTGTTAAAATCTTCGAATCTATCCTAACTTCTCCCATGTCTTCCTTCAAAACAACATGCCTTGTGTGTTGGGAAAGAGGTAATGGAACAACAAAATGATGAAGTTCCATAGGCTCCTATCCATCCAAATAATCCTCCAAATCAGATAGATAATATGCTTCTTCATTTTCTAGTTGTGTCAAGGATTCTTCTTCAATCATGGTGTCCTCCGAACTAACAACTTGTTCATACTGACATTTTTCATTCTCAAACATGAAATTAGAAAGATAAAATTCACAGTAAAGAAGAAGGAGAAGGATTTGAAACCTCTCACATTTCTTGTTTTGTTTTCAAAACCTTAAATCCACCTTGATTTCCATTGTGGTAAAAGGATCCTTATAGCTAATTGTGATACAAGCTCTTAAAAATCTAGGAAATTAGGATCATTGCAATCATTAGAATCACCTGGTACACTTGAGAGTCTTCCTTCTTTAGCTTGCACATGCTCTTCTCCTAATATATTTGGGACTAACCCTTGTACTTCTACAACCAATTTTTCCACTTGTGGTGATCCAACCTCCTCTAATGATATGAAACCAATATGGACATTGCATTGTGAAAAGGTAGACTTTTGGTCATCATTTACTTGTTCTTGTTCTGTTTTTCCCACAAAACTAGTTTGTACCACCTATTCTTGAGCCTTAACTTCCAAAATAGGTTCTGTTAAGATTGGAACTTGCTTGAAATTGAGTCCCACAACCCACTCCTTTATATTTGTTTCCAGATTTTTCTTATTAAGCTCCTTATCATCCTCTTCCACATCTTCAGTATAATCATGTTCTTCCCAAAATAGGTTTGGAACTATAAGAGGAGGATTCAACGACTTCCCTCACTGTTTGATGCAAATTGAAAGAGTTATAACCTCTTGTCTTGGTGGATCTCATAGAAAATAAGGAAATTTAGAAGAAAGAGGAACAAAAGAATCATTATGGGATGGAAATATAGGAGATAAAGGAATGGACTTATCAATGTGGGAAGCTAGTGAAAATCTTGGAATTTGAGGTTTAGACTGAAATGACATTGATTGAGAAATGGAGAGAGAACTCTGAGGTGGTAGTGTAGGACTTACCCATTAACAAGGATTCCTTGCATTGAATTCATAATCCTGTATGTCTTCGATACAACCTTTAAGTTGAGGTAGTAATTTAGTCATGAAACCAATCTTTTCCCCGTAAGTGTAAAAACTGGAATAGAACAACCCATGGACAAGCTACCTTGAAGCCAATCTTGAATGCTTTCATTTGAGTTGTGGATATAGATTATACTATGCCTACGTCAAGTTTTTCATCTTAAGTTGTAACTTTACATCTTCATCTATAGGATAGTCTCCATCATCTGTATGTTCCTGCTCTTGAAAAACTACATAGTTAAGTGAACAATCAAACTGGCCATGGCTCTGCTCATAGAGATATGCATGCTGTTGATTTTCATCATAAAATGGAGCTGGAGGTGGGTTAAAATAGTCTGAAGATGGAAATTACTACCGTTGGTTGAAGTGGTAACTTAACTATTGAAATGAAACCATGATTTCATAGCTTCATGTATGAAATAAAAATGGAAAGATGTGGAAAAAAACTAGATGGAAATGGGTAAAAACAAAAGTCTGCAACTCAGAGAGTGGGTTACTTAGACTAATGGAGTCATTAGTTATTCTTGGGTATACCTCCTAAGGCATTTATTTCACTAAGAGCACAACAACTTAATGAAATAAAGTGAACACAAATAAACACACTTTTGTAAAAATGTGAATCTATCCCTTTGGGTGTGCCAAAAACTATTATCGCCATATCACTACACCCATTGAATGAGAAGAATGTGAACATGACATTCAGTGTGATTGGGTAACATGAGATCACCTCTCAAGCTATAGTACTTGAGATTTCCGTGCACCTCTTGGGAGAAGGTCGAATTCCTCTTCCTAAAATAAGCACTACACTACTCCTAATGTAATAAAAATGGCCAACTATACTTATGCTAACATTTGAAGGGATTAGGGAGAGATATTTGTAAGAAATAAAATGATAAATTAGAAGTGGCAATGCACTAAGAAAGGGTTTTTATTGAAAAATTCCATCATGCCAATGAAGTGAGATGATCATGAGGAATAATGAGCATGCATTACAAACCCAATTTTCATATAGTACTTCACTCCCTAATAAGCACAATGACCTCAAAACTTGCAAAGAAACATTGGTTACACAATTCACCTCTAAACACAAGAGAGGAAAATAAAAGCAATGAAATCATGTAAGGACACTAAATTGATGGCAAAAATAATTCTCATTACTTCAAACATTTTCACTGCATGCATCATTATAGTGGGGAAAAGTCATAGGTTACAATTACAATTTTAGAAGAACAACTTGAGAGCCTATAAATTCACAACAACTCAGCTTGTGAAGAGAGGGGAAGCTTGGTATAATGTCCAACTATTTTTGGAATAAGAACCCCTTTACATTTTATAGAATTTGTTAAGTGGTGAGAGGAAGAAGGAGAAACTCTAGAATCTAGGCCAAAATGTAGGAAATAATTAATCACTATCCTTGGCCATGTTTGCCTCATTAAATGTAACTCCCCCTTTCTAGGCAATATTCATGGAACGAGGAAAACCTGTAATTTTGGAAATTTTTTTACAGAAATTCATCTTCTAGTAATTCCATTATGTATCGCTCGTTCTCTTGATTCCATCAACTACAATTTTTTGAAAAATGGGAAACCGGAAAGCAAATAATGTCTTCTTGAGCAAAAGTGACTTTTTCGAGCACCCAAGCACCATCGTACTCACCCTCCAAAAGATGCTTACATAAATTTAAATTTTGAATTTATTCCTCCATTTAATAAAAATAATATTTTAATAATTTTCGAGAAGTCCAAATGGTTCATAGTGGGACCGAGATTTTCATTAGGAAGGAATCTTGGCTTGTAATGGTAACCAACTCGGTCAATGACTCACTAGTGAGTCATCCAATTTCTTTACCAAATATATTGTTAAACCGACGTGTTATATTGGTATCCATCGAGATCTCTTAAATGATCTCTCCACTTTAAATAGTCACCGATTTTACATCATAGTTGTGGCGTTGTATTTAATTTTTAACGCCTTGCATCAAACTTCTTCTATGTATTCCACCGACTCCCACATTTACGTTGAAAAAAATGGCTCAATGTGTCTCACATTGAGTTAGTGATTTTAAACACATTTTCCCCCTCCGTCGGATGACTTGGTTGACCACCTTATCCTCTTGACACGTCGCTAAGTTAAATAGAAAAATGCCTCGCTCAAATCGGGATCTCTTATCTAAAAGTGGTTCATGCATTAATAGATGCCTGGTTAACTTCTTTCTTTGTGAAATTTCACCACCCATGATATTGAGCTAGCAATTTCTCCAAATTATTCATAGTGGGACCGAGATTTTCATTTGGAAGGAATCTTGGCTTGTAATGGTAACCAACTCGATCAACGACTACTTTGCGAGTCATCCAATTTATTTACCAACTATATTGTTGAATTTCCGTATCATATTGGTATCCATCAATATCTCTTAAATGATCTCTCCACTTTAAATAGTCACCAATTTTACATCGTAGTTGTGGCATTGTATTTAATTTTTTAACCGCCTTGCATCAAACTTCTTCTACGTATTCCACCAAATCCCACATTTACGTTGAAAAAAATGGCTCGATGTGTCTCACATTGAGTTAGTGATTTTAAACAAATTTTCCCCTTCCATTAGATGACTTGGTTGACCACCTCATCCTATTGACATGTCGCTAAGTTACATAGAAAAATGCCTCACCCAAATCGGGATCTCTTATCTAAACGTGGCTCGTGCATTAATAGATGTCCAAGTTGACTTATTTCTTTGTAACATTGCACCACCCATGATGTCGAGCTAGCGATTTCTCCCATCACCTTGGATGATGGCTCGGATTCACCATGCTTTATATTGAATGAGAAATTTGAATCATTTTTAATGCTATCTAATTTGTGTGGCGCATACCAATCCACCACTTATTGAGCCTTTATATTTTCATTAGCCAACGCTTTGCATGGACACATGTTCAATACATATCGATTGAGCTTTTAACTAAACCACCTTCACAACGATTCCAAATTGTGGTGAGCTTACCAATTCAACTTGACATGTGCTTGATGACAAGCCTAACACCACTCCCACCAAAACTTGTTACCCACCTTACAAATTGGGGATGAAACGGTCAACCCGAGCTCACACTCACGGTGACTCCAACCATTTCACAACTTCAAACTTTCGAAAACCTAAAAATCCAAATTTTAGAGTTTTGGGATTCATAACTATCCAACTTGTTCAATGTTTTTGATCCCAAAATTTCTAAAATCCCAAAATGGATAATCGCGAAAATGAATCGAAAGATAATGCCAAAAACAATGCAACTCACCCTAGCTCATTTTCTCTTCTTGTGAACCTTTGAAATTTGATTTACATTTGTTTTGTGAGCCCACCAAAATGAGCTTTATTATCTTATGTTACCCCAACCTGAATACTCTCGAGTTACTATGGGTCCAACCATACATTGGTTTTAAGATGGAAGATATCCTCGACGTATTTATTAACTTCATCATGCCTCACTATTTTGGCCCTTGTGATATTTCGAGCTGTTAGGTTCCTTAAATGAGATCAATCTATTTCTCTAATTGATTCATTTAAGCTTTGTATACATTAATTAGTTAGAGAACCCTTCTCTTATTTCATCAAGTTATTTGCAATGATTTGGCTCACTCTAATACAACTTGGTCCGTCATTCCAAATGCCGAGCTCAAATGCGAGCTACTACCATGCATCTAGATTCTCTCACTGGTATGGAAAAATACCATCGTGTGTTGGGCTCGTGTTCTCACCACCTTGTGTTCTCCTAAAAATCTTATCAAGATCCCAATGTATCATGGATGACTTACCTCCAAAATTACACTTTGCAATGACCGAATCACTCATCCCACTTGCCGCCAACTCAACATTTTTCTTTGTTGCATGAAAGGGAAGCTCCGAGTTTACCATCTTGTGTTGGGTCATCTTTGTTAGTGTAACCTACGAGTCATTTCCAATTCTGATCCGTAGCCTATTCACATAAAAATATGTTTTAACTCTTAATCCCAATCCCGAGCACCCGAATTAATTATTTCGAGCCTTACAATGTCTCTTTTCTAATGATCGAGTGATTCCAATAACTCGTTTGATGCTTCATGTTCATAGTGCGGTTTCAACTTGCCGCTTTCCACTCTCACCTCTAGATATTCATCATCTTCATGCCTTACCTCGCGTAGCTTAGATACACATAGCCATGTCATTGCCTCCAAATTTGACTTACCAAAACTTGTGCTCAAATTTACCATGATGACCTACCTCCTCGGGATGTGAGCTCTAAATCATTCGACCTATCTTACTCCATTTTACAAACATCAGGGACAAATCCATTCTTATTCTCCAAACTAACACTTTTCATTTCTTGCAACATTTCCCACCTAACTTGATGGTGTTGAGTCCTCTTGCAGCCTTGAACATTAATTTTCTTGAAGAAAATGTAATATGGCCCTTGTGGCTCGTTTGAGTAGCCTCAAACTTGAATCCTCAAGCTACTCATTAACTCGGTGCCCGTGCACAACGTTTTTATGACATGATGAGCTTCAAAGAGGCCTCCATTCATGTGTAATTCCATGAAAAGTTGAGCTTGATGAGCCTAAATCACTCTTATACTTGAATTATCTTACGAGAAACAAGTCCCCATGATCTGACCATTTTTTTCCCAAACAAAACTTGGTTCCCCCATATGGTAATGAAATTTATCACAGTGATCTCTTGATCCCAATCCGCACCTCTTGATCCCAATCCCGCATGTATGTACTACTCATATGGAGCTTCACACTCATGCATGGAAATCCAAATGCTCTTCCTCACTGAAATCGATCATGAATTGGATCACAATTTCATTCATTGGCCGAGCTATGAATGAGCTTCCAAAAATTTGGCTTGGTTTTTAACCTCAATTTTTCTTATGGGTTCAATCAACAAGCTATACCGTTAGGTGAGAGCTCGATCACGTGGTGAATGCACATGCTCCTTTTTAGCTTAATACGAAGGGCTTCTTAAATGATCAAGGGTGAATGGATGTGATGCTCTAGGATTTTCCTGAACCCTGGAGGAAAATGGCAATACAATAAGGATTTTAAACATTTTTTATCAATTTTGGTTAATTTATACCTATGATGACCACTTTCCTTGCTCTAAGAAAACATTGATCATTCAAGATCAGAAAACAAGAGTAAATAGCTTGAAATGATCCAGAACCTCTTGAAATACCATAAACACTCTTGAAGCATAAAAATTTCCTATAGGCCCCAATTTATATGAAAGACTTTATTGGTCCTGGGGTCAGTGTAGCCTCGTTGTCTATTTTTTCCTCAAGCATGCAAAAATGGATAACACATTCTTAGAAGGCTGAAATGAATCACCAAAAATATCCTTAGTCACTGTAATGGATCATATTGGGGGAAAAATAAAATGAGGAGGATGAAAATAAAAAAATTGAGGAAAATATGTTTATACAAGAGAAAGAAAAACAATTTCTAACTCATCTTGTTAGTATATAAAATGAAGAAGCTTGTGTCTCTACTGATTCCATTGATGGAGTTGAATGTGAGGGAAATGGAAAAATCACAAGGATTGGTCCATTTTTTCCCAAATCTATATGCCCAATCAAGTACTTGTCTAGTTTAAATCCAAAAAGGATTTGGAACCAATCATGCCTAATTCAGAGCATGGGGAGAGCTACAAAATATCAATGGTCAGCGCCAATACCTCCAAAACTAAAATTCAGACCATACAAAGGTATACATTCTTTTATCAACTGATACATTTAGCAACAAGGAAGTGTGGGCTATACTTTCATTTCCACCATGTGTTTTAGTTACAAAATTAATCACATGGTCCCATTTTGTAAGGAAAGGAATCTATTTCTCCCAACCAATTGTTGGTTTTGTTTATTTTCCTTTTTCCTTGGTTAGAGTAGAGTAGATTAGATTTGTTTATTGAAAAAAAGTGTTTGTGCACACTTAGCATGTTTCCATTTGGAGTATGCATGTTTCAAGTTGTGAAATGTTAATATGTTGTGGAACATTAAAATCAATGGAGAAAAGGAACCCGCAAAGGTCTAAAAGTTGCATAACACTCAAAACCACGAAATAAAGGTGGATCATCTTGGAATTTGGAGAATTTTTTTGTGGGTGGTCAAGTCTAGATTTTTGGTGATATATTTTGTTGTGGGGATTTTCTTTGTCTCAAATTTGATTCATTATGAGAATTTTGGAGAGGCCTTTCAAAAGAAGAAAATATTACAAGGAATGATCAAGTATTTTAGGAGATTGAAGTTGAGGATTTTGGGGATGTTTCATGTCACTTTCAAAATTCATAAGATTCCATTTTCAGTTGTAAGATGCTTATTTGATCCTCCCTCACCTTGAGATCCTTTTAATACTTCCAAAAGAGCATATTCTTCCCATGCCTAATAGAAATAAAGAGGAATAGTGATCTTTGTAACATAATTATACATTTGGCAATGTCACCTTCTATGTATTTTCCAGATTTTGTGGGATTCCATTGATCTACAAGTTTATGCTCATCCACATAAAATATCTAGAGTTTTGTTGCAAGAAAAGGTAGCTTCAAAGACATGAACCATCATGAGGCGTGAAGGTTACCTTCTAGAGGTAGTTTAGAAGGTTTTAGAAAGATTTATCATGTTGAGCATCTCTCTAGCATATTTTGATCCCCTCTCCTCTCCTCCCTTTTATAAAATGTAATGTTTCTTTATATAAAACCATCCTCTCTTATTTTGGTAATGTTATTATGTCAAAATATTGAATAACCAAAAGAGTTACATACCCGGGCATGATTTCCTTTGTAATTCACCTTACCCTTCATTGATTGTAGTAGTATATGCATACTTACAAAAATAATATGATATGAATTATGGCTTGAATCTGCCCCTTGTGTCACATTATTGTCTTCTTTCCTTATGTTCTTTCATTTGTGATGTGTATCAACTATGTTTTATAGAGTTTCATGTCATTTTTGTCAACTATACAGGTTATGAGTTGATTTCATTATAGATTTAGAAAGTGGAAAGCATATTACCCTCTAACCTTGCATTAGATCTTCTTGCTTCTCTAAGAATTCAAAAGAGAGTGATCATCTTCTTCTAGCACACCGCCATTCTTTTTATTTTTAACTTAGTTTCCTTTCATGCATTTCCTCCTCCCTTTTCATATGCAGTTTGGTTCTTAGCATTATTTTAGGAGTAGAAATAGTGTTAGTCAAAGGAACAAGAGGAATATTTATCCAAATGTTGATCTCACCCATCTAAGTCATACATTGTGGATATCATCCCATGTTTTTACTGAATTCAATAATATCTGCCATGATCTAGATGGGGGTGCAATTTTGAGCTACAATTTTTTTACATTCACTTTCATGTAGGAATTTCCCTATGTTATTTGATTGTTGCTTATTGGCCTTGAGTGCCTCAATTGTCTTATGACATCTTGAGTGATGTCCCATGTATGTGGCATATAGTTATCCATGTTGTTATATTTGTGTGTCCTTGCATGTTTGTTCTTACATCTACTATTTTATTTTCCTATTTCTTATTACTAACACTTTGTTATTTTTATTATATTACTATGTATGCACCATAGTATAAACCATGTACACCCCCTATTTCCCCTACAAGAATCCCACAACACATGTGAACATTAGCTATAGGTCCTCTTATTTGAGATGTGATTATATTACTCCATCTCACGTACCTCGAAAAATGGGGCAATCATTTGATGATATCTCACCCTCACAAAACCCATAATCAAGAAATAGAATAACATGTAAAAATTAAATATATCATAGGTACATAAAATGGATCAAAAATAGACTTGGGTTAGAAAACACATAGGAACCAAACAAGTATAAAAAATACCATAGCATTTAGACACTATGGCCTATTCCATATGATTTCGTCCTAGGGGTAGGTGATTTAAAAAAAAGTTAAATCTATGTAAGGAAACTATTGATTAGATAAATATAAAAGTATTCAAGAAATATATAACTATAGAAATACTAGAAAGAGTGATAGCTAGGGTTTCTAGAATGACTCAACTTGTAGCTATAGGTCTAGATTTATTCTTGATTGATGAATAGGATGGAAAGGAAAATATTAGATTTGTGTAAGCTCTTTCTCTAAAGCTCGGGAGTTGATAATCTCGGGGATAGAAATTCTCGGGAGAGGACATCATCATTTAAGCATTAGTGTTTACGATTTAACAAATATTGAATTTGTAAAACCCTAATTACATATTCACATGTGATAAATAAAACACTAAAGTACATATCTGACCTAAGAAATAAACTAGATAAAAATGAAACCCTAGGTGTAAGAGAGGGAATAGAAGACTTAGATGATTTCAAAATTGATACCGAATTATGATGGACTAGAAAATTGATTAACAAGAGGAGGAAAATTTCATAACCTTTACTGATAAATTATGTAGTTGTCAGATATGCTTGGGTGGGGCACTGGATCGAGTCAAGGGAAGCTAGGTGCTAAAGTTTTCTCATGTGTGTGTCTCGTGTCTATAAAATGGTCATAATCTAATTTTTCTTATGTCACACCAATGTCACTAACCTTCATCATTGATCACATGTGTGTTACACTATGTCGACAGACCATTCACAGTAACTTGTAAAACAAATGATCTCTTGCAAAACCCCAAAACATATTAAATCCTAAAACAAAAAATATGCAAATGGGGAGTCATAGTGACCTCGGCAGGTCATGGAGCAGAGTGAAATTACAATCAAGTGTTGCACTACATCTCGGACCCCATGTAGCTCTATGTGTATGCACGTAGAATCATTCCCTAGGAATACTTGTTCAAGATGCACTTGATATCAAACAATATCTAGATGTAGTAATGTAGATAGATGTGTGGATGAAAAAAATGAAATTCTCCTCCTATGAAGTGTATGTAGAAAATTGCAGTCCCTTGTCTATTGAATGATAGCTAGATGGATGCTTTGATGCTCTTAGAATGCCTTTGGATGTAACCTTAGATGGTGATAGTAGATGCTTAGAGATTGGTCCTTTATCTTGGTCCCTTAGATCTATATTCATATGATTCCATTATTTGAATTTCATAATTAACCACTAAAAGGCTGACCCATAAGAAAAAAAAAGATGACCGAAATATAGAAGAGGCCCAAAAGGGGTGATCAAAATACAAAGAGGTTAGGGGAACCTAGAGGGGATTAGGGGCCCTATGCGCTAGTGTCTGGCTAGATTTGGTGTCCAAATCCAAGAAAAATAAAGAATTGAAGTTAAGACTGGACAATAGGGTGTAGAAGACTAGAAAGAAGATAAGAAGAAAAAAAAGGAAAAATACAATAGTTAATTACTAGTTTTCTCGCTCAAGAATCATACGAATAGTAGTATGTTATTGGGACCTAGAAATGTACCCAAGTGGGTGATTTAGTGTCTACATTTTCCCCACATGATTTTTTTGAGAGAATGTTTGATACTATTAAGAAGATAAGATATGTGTACCTGATAACCATGTAGATCGATGGCGAGAGTGTTCCGAGGAGACAAGTGAAAGTGTGGAGTGAATAAAATGAAGCGTGGAAGATAAGGAAGAGCAAGTGACCCTAAGGGTTAAGTGTATGAGGCATACCATGTTGTACCTATTTTTCTTGCCACTTGTGCTTGCTAATGCAAATGTTGCTTCTCATAAGGAAGGACCTATATAAACAAGAGCAAAAGAGTAGTCAAATATGTGTATATGAGAAATTTGTATCCAAATATGTAAAAGTGTGTAAAAGTATGGGAAAAGGAAAGTGTGCACCTAATTTGTGGTGAATAAAAAGGATAGAAAACATCCTAAAATTCTATATAAAAGTGATTTTTTCAAGTGATCTCATGCTAAGAGTGATTTTTTTGGGCTATCTCACACCATGACAGAAGAGTGTTTGAAGAAAGGTCTAGTGTTATTCTCCATCAATTATTTCTTCCCAAATTTAGAAACCACTTGTATATGGTGTGATCTTTCTTTATTCCATGTTAGATCTAGGTAGAAAAAAAGATAGAATGCATTTCGATTACCAAAGGGTTGTGCATGTGATGTGTAAACTAATCTATGCAATTTGAAAACTATGCGGATCAAGACAAGTTTTGGAACTTCCCCTAGTCATAAGCACACATGAAAGGTTAGGAACAACATGGTGTTCATGTCGTATCTAGGAAATGGGCGTCTATGATGTGCTTTGAGGACCTAAGCCATATTTTGGGATGTTTCTATAATCAAGATTGCTTTGTTCTGTCTTTGTGTAGGTTTAAAACCGATATTCTGCAAGGGGAGATAATGTGCTTAGTATAAACCAAGGAACATGTAAACAAAGTGGCTAAGACATGTGTTAGAGAAAACAAGATAAATACACATATAAAAGATAATGTGTAATTTAGTAAGCAAGAAGACAATGTAGACCAAAAAAATGGGGTGAAAACATTGGACATCACTCATAATTTCATAAGACAATCAGGTCCGATGTGACCAAAATCATACAAGAAAGAACATACAAGACATAAGGCAAAATGCACAAACAATGGCATACAATGGAAAATAATGTAAAACAATATCAAGGAAAGTATCAAACAACCATGGTAGAAAATAGTTCTTGCAAAGAAAATGCTGCACATGAAGAACCCATTAGCATCTTAAAAAGAGAAAAAGTATGTCAAGATGTGTATATATCGATAGAGTAGTGTGCTACAAAGAATATAAAGTAGTATAAAATGAAACAACACCTATAGTGTGTATGAAAGGAGATGCCCCAGGATCCTCGGTGGGGTGGTAAGAGGTACAGTTCAAGCATCCATGTAGCATGAAAATATATTTGTAAAGGATAAATTCACAAATAAAGACCAAGTGAATGTGCATGTGTGTATAGAAAATATAATTACAGATAAAATATCTGACTTACATAATAAACAAAGTGTACATATGAGTATAAGTAAGCAAGAACAATGTCCAAAAAGATATGCAATATGTTGTTAGTGAGAATGGAATGGAATGCAAATTAAATGTGATAGAATTAACGTGCCCCCGAGTGGATGTGTAAAAATTTGTATGAGGTGACGTTCATTTATAAGTGATCCCTATGCAATCAAGAATGAGTCGTAGAACAAGATTGCATTATCGAGAAATGGTTTTAATCGTGCACTAAATAGAGAGATTAATGAATCATAAAGCATAAAGAGTGTGAGTGAATGTGATGAGGTGTACTTCAGATTCATACCCTGAATTATCGAGTATGAACCATGGAACTAGACCGCGTCATAGGCTAGTGTAATGTGTGAGAATGTGATGCCAGAGAGATGTGTCATGAATGCGTAGAGTATAAAATGTGTTGTGTGTGTGATGTGAGGTTCATGGATGTAGTATTCCCTCAACATTTAAGTGTGAACCATAGCACAAGAGTGCATCATAGACTAGTGTAATGTGTGATAATGTGATGTTAGAGATATGTGTCATGAATGTGCAAAGTATAAAATGTGTTGTTTGTATGATGTGAGGTTTATGGATGTAGTATACCCTCAACAGTCATGTGTGAACCATAACACAAGGTTCCATCATAGGGTAATGATGATATGAAAGCGTATCAATGGGTTTATAATGATGCTTAGGAAATATTATACATGTGAGTGAAAAGTGTCAAGTGCATGATATGATAGAAACATTTAATAAAAATGCAAGGGGGAAGAATATGTGTGATGTCCCCCAAGTGTGCCAATGATGGAGATCTATGTGGTGACGTGAGAGATACCATGTCATTGTGGGAGAGCGTTATATTTATCATGATAAGAGACAATAATTTTTTAGGAAGAAGTAATAGTAAGACCATGCCATGGTGGTGGAGTTTGAAATGTGTCTTGACCATCAATATAAGGAGTAGTTTCTTTGACAAAAGTGATTAGTTGGAGCTTATGTGAGATTGATGAAACTACAAAAGACTTGATAGGAGAAGAGGGTGGAGTGATTTTGAGAGGTGGTTTCTTAGGTGGAATGGGTTGAATAAGTGACACTTGATTGACCGAAGAAGGATTATTAGAAGTTATAACATGATTCTCATTAAACATAGATGAATCAGATTTAGGAACCCATTGGGATGTAGCCATTGGAGATGAACATGTAGCAACATGTTGTGCAGTGAATGAGATAAAACCTTAATTCTCAAGATGCTTTATTCTTCATTGTAAAGAATAGAAATTTCCATCATTATGTCTATTAATTTGATGATAATTACAATATGGACAAACTTGATATTTTGTAATCCAATAAGGAGGATAGCAATGAGTAGATGGAAATTTGATCAATTGATGAGTGAGGAGCTATGGAAGAATATATTGTTGCTTAGCATTGAGATAAAACTTGAGAGGCATGGGGAGTGAAAATATTTGAGGTTCACTGATATGAGCACATGTAGAAGACATAGAATGAGGATGAGAAGAAGAACTAACATGAGCCTGAGAAGCATCCTTAAGATGTTGGATTTCAGATTTAAGAGATGTGATCATGGATTCCATAGCCTGAAATTTATCTTGAAATAAAGAATGTAAATATTGAATGGATTTGTAAATAGATTGATTGGAATTAGGACCAAGAGAGTCATCAAAATGATGATCAAAGGTAGTACTAACTTGAGAAGGTGGTGTATCACTAAGAAGATACATAGTGTTGTAGGATTTTTGAATAACATATTTGCAAGATGGGTGCATTTGAAGCAATTGACGCAAGGAGACTAGAGAAACCTTAGGAGCCATGAAAGAAGAAAAATGAGGATACAAGAGTATTCAAATGAGAGAGGTTCACCAAATTATTTAATAAATATAGAATTTGTAAAACTCTAATTGTAGAGGCACATGTGATAAATAAAACACTAAAGTACATATCTAACCTAAGCAATAAGATAGATAAAAATGAAACCCTATGTGCAAGAGAGGGAATAGAAGACTTATCTAATTTGGAAATTGAAATAGAAGTATCTTTGGACTAGAATATCGATGGAAAGGGGGAGGAAACTATCAAAACTATGCATGATAAATTCTATAATGCTTTCGGATATGTCTAGGATGAGGCGCGTGGACTGGGTCATATGTACCTAGGTGCTAGAGTTTACTCTTGGGAACTGTTTCTATGAAAATGCTTGGAATTTGATTTTTATTATGTCACACCAATGTTTCTAACCTTCATTGTTGATCATTTGTGTGTCAAAATATGTCTACAAACATCATGTATAACTTGCAAAAAAATGATCTCCTAAAAAACCCCAAAACAAATAAAATCCTAAAAATAAAAAAGATGCAAATGGGGAGTCAAACTGACCTTGGTGGTCACCCGACGAGTGAACTTATAACCAAGCATTTCAATACATATCATTCTCCATGTAGTTTTGTGTGTGTGTGTGTGTGTAAAATTGTTCCCTAGGAAAATTTTGTGCAATATGCACTTGATAGTGAGTAGTAGCTAGATTTAACAATGTAGATAGATGTTTGGATGAAACAAAATGAACTTTCCCTCCTTTGAAGTGTATGTAGAAAAATGCAGTCCCTTGTCCCTTGAATGATATCTTGATGAATGCTTTGATGCACTTAGAATGCTTTTGGATGTAACCTTAGGTGGTGATAGTATATGGTTAGAGATTTGTCCTTTATTTTGGTCACATAGATTTATATTTATATGATTCCCTTGTGTTTCACCATTTTATTTAAGGATTTAGACGAAAGAGATAAGGGTATGGGCCAAGGATGAATACCTATTGTGATGGTCGGTTTGAAGGTCATTGTGCACATTCTGACATGTTGATCAAAAGATGACTATGAGAGCTTCCTTTTGGCTAGGAGGAACTACCTAAAATACAAAAAAGGCCAAAAAAAGAGAGTTAAATAGTATATGATAGTGGACTGCCTAGCATATTCTAGATCCAGGAAGTATGATACTTCCTAGAGGGTCATCAATCCACTATTTATAAATCAATATAAAGTAACTTAAACATGTAAGTAAAAGAATCTAGTGCTACCATTCTGATTTGGGTGCCTTAGATTACTATCAGCATTGATATGATTAAATACTAAAATGCTATGTAGGTAAAGGTTTTGGATTGGGTTGCGGTAGTAGTGCGAAGTGGTTTGCAGTCACATGCAGAGTCTTGGTAAGTTTTGGTGAGATTTTGGGTTATTTTGGGTGTAAAACTTAGGTTATTGGTCTGGAACAATATTATCGAGACATAGAGACTAGCATTGGTTAGGGTGGTGATATCAGTTTAGGAAGGACTGACATCTTGGTTTAGGGTGACTAGTATAGGTAACTATGAAAAGGGAGAGGGAGTCGGTGGAGGATGTTTGGGCTCCTTATGTCTTGGAATAGAGAGTTGGAAATGTCTCTATGCGGGAGGGTGAGGTGACAGTCCAAACAGGTATGGTAATATTCGAGTGAAGTTTGGGGTCGGCTAAGGGTCGAGTTGTTAGGTTGGGTTGACAATCACGGTGGATCGATATCAATTAAGTAGACTAATATCGGTATAGGATGGAATGATCATGGCTAGGTTCAACCGATGTCGGTGACTGTGGGGGAGTGGGAAGATGATGTAGAATGAGTTTTGGGTCCTCTCTATGACTGCAAAAAGAGTTTGGAGTATTTTTATAAGGTCTACGAGAGGGAGGTGGTTTTAGGATAGGTTTTTGTGAAGTTTAGGTAGGGTGTGATAGGGTGGTTGATAGACAGAAAGCTAAGGGATGGATCCAAGTAAGGATAGTGAATAGATGACAACAAATAAAGAATATAACTTCTAGTAATAGAGGAGAAACCAACTTACTTGGAGTTCATATGTGTTCTAAATGCCTGTAGTGGTGCGAAGTAGTTGGAGATGCTAGCGAAGGTTGATCTATGGAATGGTGCTCAATGCTAAGGTAGTACTTCCCGGAATGTTGTTGTGAATGTAAATACCTTCTGATCAGTCTTGGTGCTGGCTATGGGCTCTAGTTCTTGCTTGCATGTAGATCTCCTTTGTTCCAAAACTTGAGAATGTGGCCAACCTCTCAAAAAAGGTTACCAAAAATAATATAAGGTAATCGATGATAGTTTAGGGTGACCGAAGCATTGGTTAAGGGTTGACCGACATCATTAAGGTGGGAAATCTTAGGTTTACTAAAAATGCCAAATCTTGGCAATATTTTTGAGCCAGTTCAATCTATTCTATCGATAAAAATGGAATGTTACATTTTAATGAGCGGGAATGTGGTTAGTTATGGTGAGTGAATGTTGAGTCCTAGTAAAGGGGAAATATGTTAAAAATAGTTATGTGGTGAGGTGTCTAGGTGAGATGGAAATTAATATTAATTAAGGTATTTAAATAATGAATGAAGTTAGGATGAGTATTAATTTAATTAGAAATAATTAAATTAATAATAATGTGGGGTAGGGGAGTCATGGTTAGATGAATATGTTTAAGTTGGCTATTCAAAAAGGGACCAAGGGGAGTGTGACCCAATTTTTGTGTATATTTTACCCCTTTTTGTTGCATAGCTTGTATTGGTAAGCGATGTTGACAAAAACAGGAAGTGATTGCCCCATGTGTGGGTGAAGGTGATCCCCCTTAAAAGAGGCATTGATGAAGTAAAATACATAATCAATGAGTGGTTTGATAAAGGTGTAGTTGATGAAGATATGTGGGAAAGGGAATGAGTAATCAGGTCATGGGTAAGTCATCAAAAGATGCAATGACTTAACCTCATCACCTAAACCTTGTAGGTAGGTGTGGGTATTATTTATTAGACACCAAAACTTAACCTCATCACCTAAACCTTACACAATTATTTATTAATTACCTTGTAATTGATAAATCCACATCATACCACCCGCCACCTCATTTTGCCCTCATCATGACCTAGCCCTAACCTAAACTAACCTAATTAAGACCTATGACTTGGTCTAGACTCACATCCATAACTAATGCCTCCTTACTCGCACCCAAAACCGACCTTCTAGCCACTTGACCAAGCCCGCAACTGATCTCTCGGGAGAAAAGCAGGGAAGGTGGGCTATTTTACTAAAAATAGCCTACTTTTTCCTTACCGATGCCGGTTCCTACTCGACCGCCGTCGGTTACGTAACCGCCATCGGTTCCCTGTAAATGGCCTCCCCAAACCAAAAACAAAGGATCGAAATTTCATTTTGGATCAAAGGTCGAATGATTTTTGAATCAACAGAGATCATTGGGAGAAGAAAAACAGAGTCCAGATCTTCACTTGGCCAGAGCGAGAGGCAGTGAGTGAAGAAACCAGAAGCGTTTGCAGCAAAGGAGATCAACTTGCATCTTTGTCAAAACCAGTAAGTCACATCTTGCATGTCCTCTGTTATAACATTTCTTATGCTCTTTGAATCACAGTCCTCCTAAATCCATTCTGAATCCACTACCCAACGTGTTATTACCTCTAACTATCATTCATCTACCTCTCATCACCTTATTTCCTAATACCACCTATATCTGACCCTTCAAACAACACAACTACCCCATAAAGTGACCAACCTACGGATCCTAGAACCCCCACCCGGTATCGGTTATCGATAACCGAACGCATCGGTTATCGATATAACCGCATCGGTTCCTCCGATCAAAACCAGAAAACCAGCCTTTCCCCTACCCAGTTCAACGAAGCAACTTAATTGATATTTTACAGTCTTTTGTGTTAATTCATATTAGCAGGGAAACTGACCACCTTCGAAAGGAAGTTTTATATTTCCTGGGCCCAAGGCAGTTTCCTCATTTATTGTCTAATCAAAATCTTGTGGTCTTGTGTTCTTATTTGCAGGTAGTCCTTCCAAGACAAAAAGGAGTTCTTCGCAATCAGCCTGATCTTTCTCTACGGTACGCGCACACCATCTCGACATTCTACAGGTATTCCTCCTAGCCCCTAACCTTATCTGTTTCTAAAAGGAACGAAACATTCCGAGTGAAACATTTTGGCACGCCCGGTGGGACCCATCTTGGGTTTCTGTTTCTCTTGCTTATTTTCATTTTAGGAAGCATACTTGTTATCTGCTTTGCTTTTGTTATATATTTCGTAAAGAATTTGTCTTGCTTTCCTAGTTTCGCATTAGTGAAAGTCATCTCTCTTGCTTCATCGAACATAATTTTCGATTTGGGTTTAAAACACGTGCATTGCATTCCTGCTTGTTGTTTTTCAATTCTAGTGAACGTAGATTAAGTAACAGGTCGTACACGTGGGGGTGATATCCACGGTATTGACGGAAATTAATCTTACATTCTTTGCACAACACATACCGAATCACTTCACAATTAACACAACAGCTCAAACATCCCCCTTTTTTCGCGGTATTCCTCCACCCGATTGAGGTAACCTTATAAGCCAAAACAACTTGACATTTCCCCTAAGTCTCTTGTTTAGGATTACGACATCATTCTACGTCTAAAGGCATAAGCCCACGATAATTAAAATTAACCCTAGGGTTAATCTACGGATTTGTGTGTGCATCTTGCTTGTTTTTAGTTACATTTTCTTTCTCATACTATAAATATTACGTGATCAATAATTGGACACGTATACTAAGCGTTGTTAAAAATCAAATTAGCAGCCTTTTTATATCTTGTTAGCCCGGACTTCTTACGACGCATCGGTTACGACCGGCGTCGGCTATAGTGTAACCGACATCGGATCTAGGCCGATATCGGTTACTCTCTTTTCTGATTCACGACAAACAACCTACCAATTTCACCATTCTAAGGTTGTTTTTGTTTCGGATAGATTGAAACCCTACTGTGAACACCTGTCCATGGTTGTTATCACTCGAAAGCAAGCCGCCGCCATGGTTTCACATGCTTGCTCTGTTTCTTTACCTGAATCACCCCCTTCACATTCTGTGGGGAATCCTACAGACACCAGTGAGATCCCCCAAATTCCTGTAGGAGACAAGGACTTTGCCAAATTTCTGGATGCTAATCCTAGCGCTGTACAATACTATTTGTCTCATGCCCTTTTGACCGTACGCTTTGATGGTCAGCTCTTTGTTGGCATGCCTATTAGTATAGCTGCTCATTTAGCCCCACTCACTTTGATAACACCGCCTTGCTTCCGGCACCTTTAGCCCCATCTCCCGATCAAGCGGCTTGAGAGGTTCATACGACTCATTGGCTTTTCTTTGGCTAATCTTGGACCCCACATATCATTACCACCATTGCCCCTACCTCATCTCTCTTACTGAGACTACTCCATTCATGACTTGCTCTCTGCCACCTATCCACGAGCTTTCCTTCTCAAGCTCGCCTACCTTTTCATTCCCATACACGTATCCGGTAACCTCAACACCTTATATGGGACATCCCTATGATACATCGCCTCAACATATTCATCCTCCATACCTTATCAACACTTAACCCCACCATTGTCCAGTGGTGGCCCTTGGCCCAATTTGCCTCCGTTTGCCACAACCGCACCATCATCTCATCCAACCACAGATTTCATCAAACAAATGATGGACAAAATGCAAAATCTGGAGGCTTCTGTGTCGGGAAGTCGTAGCGCCTTGACATACGAGCAAGTTTGTCGGGAGCCCATTCACCCTTCTGTTCCCCTTCACTCATATCCTCCTCAATGGGAACTACCGAAATTTACTCGTTTTAATAGTAAAGAGGATCCTCAACAACACTTGCGATCATTTAGACATGCTTGTTATTTGATTGCCCATGATGATGCCTTGTTACTCCGCACCTTTCCCATGTCCTTATCAGGACCTGCCTTGGAGTGGTACAGTGCTTTAACCCAGCACTCAATCTTCTCTTTTAACCAACTAGCCCAATCTTTCTTGGATCACTTCTCCATTAACATTGCTAAGAAAGTATCCATCACCGACCTTTATGCCATTCGACAATTCGAAGACGAATCTATCGCAGATTTCGTCGGACGATGGCGCGGCCTTATCAACCAACTTACATATGCCTTGCCTCAGACTGAACTTATCGAACTTTTCACGCGGGCATGTGCTAAGCACATTTCTCCTACTCTCCAAATTCAAACTTTCCGTACATTCGATGAAGCCTTTACTATGGCTCGAAAACTAGAGATTCGAGCCTTAGAGGAAGAGAAATTGCGGTTGCGTAACAAAAACCCCAATTTCGAACTCCTGATTCTACCAATAAACCAAATACCACCACTCCTCACGCGTCCACTTCTTCTAAATCAAAAGGAGCTGTCCACGCGGTGATGGTTAAATCTCAAACACCGTCTAATGCCCCACCAAAAACCACCTATAAGTACAAAGCGAGCCCATCAACTACACTCCCTTGGGAGAAACATATGGTGTGATATTGGAAAAATTGCTCAAAGCGGGAGCCATTACATTACCTCTGTTAAACCTCATTCGGGTTTGATTCCACTCGCGCCATACCTTCAGTACAAAGAAAATGACACGTAACTTCCACCGCGTGAAGGGACACGGTCATGAGAAGCTGCAAGATGTTGAAAAACATAGTGCGGGAAATGGTGATGTGAGGGGATATAACCCTCGATAATCCTAATGCCCCACAACCGAAATTTGAAAATCTTCAACAAACCATTCCCGAATCACTCTTCCCATGTAACACAAACCGGGATATCTTAGCCGAAGAGAGTGTTCATGAGATCCATGCGTCTTTGATACCCGGCCCAAAAGCCTCTATCGAGAAAATTTTGAATCAAGCCTCTTCACTAACACGAGAGCAGAACCTCCTTTACCACCATCAAGCCAAAGCGAAATCATTCCTTTACCCATAAAGGAGTTAACTGCCCAGACTCCTCTTCCCATCGATGAGTCTGCTTATACCACATCCCTACAAGACTGCGAACGGATGTTATCTAATCTATCTATTTCCCAGACTTCCCCTTCTACCACTCTTGTTGCACAAGAGGAAGGTACGCCACTCCTTTTGACATCCTTAGACGAGAAATCTCTTGCACCGACATCACCAAATTCTTTAACCATGACGGATCCTCTCGAACACGCCCTCTTACCTATTAGTTCTTCATCGCCTAAATCTTTTCAACGACCGGTTGACCTCTTAACATCTATTGATACAGTGCCTCATCTACTCATTGTATCACACCCACAGTGGACTGGAATCACAACCCACCTTTCTTCCGTACAAAGTTCACATTCACACGTGAATTTGTCATTCCACGAGAAGATAGACAGGCCCTATGGGAACGTTTGAGTACGCCATATTCTACTCAAATGCAAATGACCGATCCTGAGACCTCCACCATATACCCGAAGTGTTTACAGAAGCTTAAAATGCCCATGTTCTCACCTTCACCCCCCTCACCTCTACCAAATGCCTCGTCCACTTCTATTAACTTAGCCAAATCTTCCCCTACGCTTGGGACCTCACCCATACCCAGTCTAACACACCCGCCTAAGCGACTAGATTTATCCAAGAATAAAGCCGCCCCGCCACCTAGAAGACAAGCTCAATCCGTGCCTCTATCACAATCAAAACCATCATCGTCATACCTACCTTCCATATTGGGACCTCATCCTTCCACCTTGCACCAATATATCATACCTCCTGCGTTTTCTTCAAAACGATCTATGCCATACTGCACCCATACGAGGATCTAAGGGTATATCAACATTATCACCCCACGTATCTGTCCACCCATCAACCCTAAACAAACTCCATCATCAAAGGATTTATTTCGGTCACTCCCCTTTCTCCGTGGTTGTTTTTCGATACCATGTCATCGTAGCCTCATCATCTAACCATAGCGTAGCTCTGCGCGAAGAAACCACGTTTAGTGAAAAACACGTGTCAACACCCCTCGGTTAAACCACCACCCATACGAACCAACCACGCCCAAACATTACCAAAACCCACACAATCAATACCCTCATCCCTCTTGATTTTGACCCACTCAAAGGATCTTACGCTAAAATCCTTGCTATGTTAGTAGAGAATGCGACCATTTCCCTACCCCCACTTAGACCTTATGACCCGTCTAAACCTCGACCTATAGGTTATGATGAGTCTAAAATCTGCGCTTATCACCGCACACACCGGGACATGATGTGGAGGGATCAAAGCTTTAAAAACCATCCTTCGTCGAGTCACCTCTCCCGGATAGAAAGGTTAAGAAAGACAACTTACGAAGGGAGAGACCTTTAGCTTCCATTCCCTCTCTATACCATCTGTCCCCGCCTCACCAAGATCTATCATTATTCTGACCCCACCTCTTGAAGACCATGATTTATCCCAATCATCTTCTTCATCTCGGTTTCTGAGATTAATATGATTAGTGTTGCTACTCGGCGCGAGAAAAACAATGAGAAAGCGAAAGAAGGCACATCTGCGTCCTCTCCTTCTCCGTCAGCATCCAGATTGCACCACCACCTAAAGTGGTTATTCGTGGGACCAACTTACCCCGTCTCTAATGGAGTTGCCCATCGAGCCATGATTAAAAAGCTTCACCGATCACCGTAAAAATGACACTATATGATCTCATTCGGACTTGAATCTCATCGACAAGCTCTCGTTGAAATTCTTGAGGATCGAGGTCTTACCTAATGAAACCCACCTGTTGCCTCCATTCTAACACCCGATCACGTTGCCTCTCTCACTAAACAACCCACCGCCCCTGACCATACTTCTGTCTACGTACCACAAGCTGCTGCGATCGGTTTCTCACGAAGATGAAATTGTCGATTTTGGTACAGAAGATCCTGACCCTGCCCTGTTCATCTCAACTTACGTCCGGGACATTCGTGTACGTCGTGTTATGATTGATGGGGGTGCTAGCCTAAACATCATCTCTTTAAAAGCTTTTCAACAAATGAATATCCCTTCTAGCTACATGTGTGTGACCCCATCATGTTGCGGTCATTGATAATGCTATTACCTCTACCTTAGGCACCGTGATCCTCAACATTCGGGTAGGACCACGTACTTTACCCGAACTCTTCTATGTCCTTGAGGGAGAGTTCGATATAATATATTCTTTGGGTCGTCCTTGGATCGGGCCATGGGATGCGTTCCCTCAACATTACATAGATGCATAAAATTTGAGTACGAGGGAAGTCCTACACCGTAAAAGCTGATCCTCCCCCTTTAAAACCTGCGATATGTTATACCGCCCTAACGATGTGCTTATACCAATCAAGACACCCATACATTCAACCTGACCATCCTCTTGAATGTACCTCAACCATCCACCTTCAACCGCGCCTACGCCTTGGTGATGAAACCACCGTCGCAAAAACCACTTCCCTTCCCATGACTAACATCCCAACCGCGGACCCCTTAGTAGATGTTTTTCGCCGCCTTCTGTTTGGGGAGTATCGCCTATATAACGTTAGTTCTTTCCATACCCCACAGGAGTACGGACAGGTACATGCCCATCCTAACTATGACCGTCGTGTGGGGGAAGTAATCTCCTACGGACCACCTCACTGCCGCACTAACCTAACGTATGGGGGTGTCGACGCATCTTCCATTGCCCCTGAGCCTCCTCTTGGTGTGGTTCCTTTCAATCCGATTTTCAATACCTGACAAATCGTCGCTTCGCCCTCACCTTCTTGACTCGCTGTGCTTGGAAAGGCTTTGGTTTTGGTCTTTATGAACAAGGCCGACATACGCTCATCCCCATCACCACACGCAAACACAATGATCGTAGTGGTCTCGGATTTCGGAAACACTTACATCGAAAGAACCTCGTGACAGTTGCCTTCTGGAAGAGAACGACGTTACCCCTAACAAACCATCATCACCCACTTTGCCATCGTCACCCACTGAGTCGATAGATCACGAATCTATCCCTCCTAACTTTTTTTTTTCATAAATGCTATCTTCTTAGGCCCTCTCACTTATCAACGCGATAATGAGGACCCCTCTTCTATCCCCCTTCTATATCCAGACATGATCGAAGAGGACTCGCCTTCAATTAACGTTGTTGAGTGCCAGGATGATGACTCCATCCTCACTTACCTTGGCGCGGATGACTCTTATATTCAACGAGCCTTACCATCTGAAACCCAAACCATCTGAACAGAATCTACAATAGAAATCAACATCCACACGGAGGAGGATCCTCACATTGTGAAGATCGGACAATCCCTTAACACATCAGAACAAGTCGCCTTTACTACTTTCCTCCGTGCTCACAACCAAGCTTTCGCTTGGTCCTACGCTGACATGCCAGGAATTGATCCTGACATTGCTGTCCATAACATTACACTGAAACCCGATTCCAAGCCAATTAAACAGAAATTGAGAAAAATGCATCCACGCATTGCCCTCTTGGTCAAAGAGGAGCTCCAACGACTCCTTTCTGTTTCCTTCATCTTGCCTATTGACTATCCTCAATGGATTTCTAACATCGTACCTGTCACTAAAGCGACGGGGGGACTTCGGATATGCACGGATTTCTGGGATCTTAACCTCGCTTGCCCTAAGGATGACTTCCCCCTACCTAGTATTGATCAACTTGTTGATCTCTTTGCGAGCCATGAGATGCTCTCTCTCATGGATGGCTTTTCGAGGATCTGACCAAATTTTGGTTGCCCTGCCGATCAACACAAAACTACCTTCATAACTCCTTGGGAACCTTACATTACCGTGTAATGCCATTTGGCCTTAAGAATCTTTGGTGCGACCTATCGGCGGGCTATGACCTACATTTTCATGACATTATGCACACTATCCTTGAAGATTACGTCGACGATCTTCTTGGCAAGTCTAAACATCGCAGTGAACATCTCGATGTTTTAACCATTATTTTTGACCGCCTACTACAATATTCTGTCCGTCTTCAACCAAAAAAATGTGTCTTTGGTGTCCTTTCGGGAAAACTTCTTGGCTTTATCGTCTCTTTGCGTGGCATTGAGGTCGACCCATCTAAAGTCAAAGCTATTCTCGAAATGCCCCCACCTACCAATCTCAAACAATTGCGTAGTTTACAAGGTAAGCTCCAATCTATCCGACGTTTCATCTCCCAACTCTCGGATCGATGTCAACCTTTCCATCACCTCCTTAAGAAGGACATTGATTTTCAATGGAGCCAAGAGTGCCACCAAGCCTTTGAGGCTCTTAAAACTTATCTCTTGCAGCCACCCGTGCTTATCCCACCTCAAGACGACCGCCCTTTCTACCTTTACCTTTCCGCCCCATGACCCATTTGTAGGGGCCATGCTTTGCACATCGTGACTCTGAAAATCGAGAACAAGCCGTTTATTATATAAGTCGTACTTTGGTGGATTATGAGACTAGGTATACACATGTAGAAAAGTTGTGCCTAGCCCTATCATTCGTGGCTACCAAACTCCGACACTACCTTCTGAATCACAAAACTTTCGTCATCACCAACACGGACCCCATCCATTACATGTATGCCAAACCTCATCTAAACCAACGCATCACCGATGGCTCATGCTCCTCGCCGACCTCGACCTTGAGTTCGTCCACCAGAAATCAATCAAAGGACAAACCATCGCAGACCAACTTGCGGAAGCCCCTTTACCTAGGGAACAATTTACCAATTTTATATTCCCCGACGAACTCATCGCCACTCTTTCACTCGGGGAAGAGTCGTATCAAATGACCCTCTTCTTCGATGGATCTAAATGCCAACGCGGTGGAGGAGCTGGCGTTGTTCTCATTCCTCTTGACGCTGAGCCTATGCCTCTTTCATTCCGACTCGATTTCCCTTGCACTAATAATACAGCGGAATACGAGGCCCTTGTTCTAGGTCTCCAGGTTGCGTTGCACTTAGGTATCAAATCTATCAATATTTTTGGCGACTCTCAATTGGTAGTCAATCAAGTTATGGGCATCTACCAATGCAAAAATGAGGAACTTCAAAAATACAAACACTACGTGGATTAAGCTTCTAGCCTTATTTACTCACTATTCTATCCAAACCATTCCCCGCGCTCTACTAACAAATTTGCGGATACTATGGCTTGCTTAGCCTCGCAAATTCCAGCCTCATCAACTGACTCTGACATTTTTGTCTTGGTCCAACAACTCTTTGCCCCATCTTATTCAGCCCCGGTTGTTTGTACGATAAATACTGTGTCTGCTAACTCGCTAGGATACTTGGTATCACCAATTCCATGACTACCTTACAACCTCTGTTCTCCCTTCTGACCTTACTAGTACTGGTAAACGTGCTTTTCTTAAACGCGTTTCTCGTTATGTAGTTATGGGGGGACTCCTTTATAAACGTGGCTTTGATGGCATCCTCCTTCGATGTCTCACCGGTGCGGAGATCACCCATACCATCCAACAAGTCCATGACGGTATTTGTGGTGGACATTTTAGTGGCCTTGCCGTGGCCAAACGAATCCTTCGCCTTGGTTATTATTGGCCTACTCTCAAATAACAGCTGCTTCTGAATATGTTAAGCGTTGTGTTATGTGTCAACAACATGCCAACCTTGACATACTCCTAGCCACCCGCTCAGTCGCTCGAGATCTTTGGCCCTTCTCTGATGGGGTTTAGACCTTATTGGTGAGATTCACCCGTCCTCTTCACAACGTCACCGATGGATTATCACAGCAACCGAATATTACACAAAATGGGTGGAGGCTATTCCACTCATTTCAACTAAAAAAGAAAAAATTGTAGAATTCATTAACCATCACATTATCATCGTTTTGGTATTCCTCATCGCCTAATAACGAGATAATGGTAAATCTTTAAAAACAAGTTGTTCTGAGACCTTTGTGACAACTTTGGTATCAAACTTAGTTTCTCATCATCACCCTACTATCCACAAGCCAATGGTCAAGCTGAATCCTCTAATAAAACCCTAACCAAAATCCTCATGAAAGTTGTCAATGAGTCCGGACGAAATTGGCACGATCACATCCCCTTTGCCCTTTGGGCTTATCGTACTAGCATCCGTACCTCTACTAATGCCACACCTTTTTCTTTGGTATATGGTACCGAGGCTGTCTTACCTCTCGAAATACAAATACCCTCCCTCAGAATATCCCTTCAGGATATTCTCACCAACGATGATTTCCGCCAAGAGCGGTTAGCCCAATTGGAGCTTCTTGACGAACGTCGTCTTACAGCTCTTGATCACCTTCAAATCTATCAAAAACGCATCAAGCGTGCTTATGATAAGCGACTTCATGAGCGTACCTTTAAGGTTGGTGATCTTGTCCTCAAAGAGAATCAACATGTAACCAAACTAGAAAAGAGCAAACGTGGAAAATTTGCTCCCAATTGGATTGGGCCTTATATAATCACTCACACCTATGGATCAGGCACTTATCGTTTAGCTTCAGCAATGGTAAGCTGAGCTGAACCCATAATGCCTTGCATCTTGACCATTCTCTTTGTTGAATTTAGTGTTATATCACTTCTTATCTACTGCGCTCGTCCCTTGAGCTCACATACCACCACATGCACTTCGTTTCCTACACCTCATAATAAAAATCAAGCTCACATAGTTTGATTCTCACCTCACCTAAACGATGCCTTCCCCTTTTTAGTCTAGTCCATGACTTCAAAGTATTAAAATAAGCCGTATTCTTATGGGATTTTCTTGAGTCAAACTTCCTACCAAACTAGATGCTTCACGCCAAAAGAACATCTAGCTATCTAAATTATATATAGATTGTTCCCTCGAAGGGACACTATATGCCAAATTATTATTGCTATTTATATATATATTTGCTCCCCAGAAGGACTGACTATGCACTAAAATCATATCTGCTACTATAAATAGATTGCTCCCTCGAAGGACAGCTATACACAGTCAGCCTTTATCAGAAGCTTCTCGCATTGATCAGCTTCGTGAAGACCTCAAGAATAAAACAATCAATATCCCTTGTAGACTTCCCGCATCGATCAGTCTATATTCAGTAAAATAAAAGCCTCATTCAAAAAGAACTTTTTGGGTCATGGACTTGTCTATTTAGGGTAGGTTCTCTTTGTCAGAACACTCACTTTGTAATGAGTTCTCCGTACCTCAGCTATATCATCCACCTCACCTCACCATCTGTTTCAAACTCAAGGGACGTAACGTACACCCGATATATTGTGATCATACAACTCTTTTCACCTATGGACTTCTCGTCTATGCACGGTACCTAGGGCTTCAAGCTCGTTCTACGTTTTGTGGTTTGTTTAGCTCTTTTCACCTACGGAGCACTCTTTCCGCTTTGCCTCGCATCTAGGATTGTGTGTTGATCTTAATCAGGACATGGTTCCCTACCACTTGGGTAGGCTAACTTTCGCTTCCCTTATACCTTTTACAACATCACCAATTCATTACCGACACCAACAACCTTACCTTACCAATATTAATATCAATATTCTTACCAACCAACCAATTGCCTAAACCGTACCAAATTGCCTGAATTCACCTCTCCCTGATCCTAAGGGAGAACTACATCGGTCTGAGGCCCCTCCTTGCTTTGTGCAATGGGCTATGTAGGCAGCACTTCGGAGACATGGGGTCTCCCAAGGTTAGCTCGACCATCCCCTACCATAACCTATCATGTGTGGTAAATATAAATATTTTTGTGTATTTCTATTTAATCACATTCCTCTTTATCTTTTTCAAAACACCAAAGTCAAAACGAAAACATTCTTATTTTTTATAACTCAAATCAACATACATATTCGTTTTATTTAGATGTTAAACAAATACATCTTCTCTATCATCGACACGCGAGTCGGGTCTCTTATTTATTCTTATACCTTGCTAACATTTATTTAGACCCTCACGCCTCATCCCGAACTAGGTGATGATCGTGATCGTCGACCCCTCTCGCCGAGGCCTCTCTGTCCTCAAAGGTACCACGGCTATTGGTACCGCCCCATTGATCTTGACCTCTCTCCTGTAACATATGAATACGCCCTCTCGCATGGAGGACTCCCGCCTCTAGTCTCTCGCCCGTGACTCATGACCACTAACAATCCTCTTGTCTCATTCACTGCGTTTGGAGCTGCTTTGAACCAAATCGCTGTGACGATCCCTCTCTGCTTTGTAATCACCGCTATGTCGGGACGATCACGTACACCTCGCGATTCTGCTACCCACCATAATCTATAGGCCTCTGTCGTTCTGCATCCATTACCTGCGATCGGGTGCTTTACCTCTTGAGGCCCTTACGGAGGTGTTGGTGGGGAGGTGAGAATCTTGCCCTGCGTCGATCCTCATATATGGTCTATAAGCTGAGGTATATCTGCCACAAATCCAAATTGTCGCCGCACGCGATCTAGAGGAATCCTCTCATACTCACTGGCTTTGTGCCCTGCGATCCACCTCAATCGCTCTACACCCTCAACTCCTCGGCTATATTCTCTGTTACCATATAGTTCTCGTAAGGCCACCAACAGATATCCTGATAAATCATCCCTCTCCCATACCTGCGTATAATACTCAATGTCACCCGTCACGGCATGGGATCTTGCCTCTTGTATGTTTGGACCCATCGTCTCGAAACCCAACCTCTCGTACTCTGGTCTCTCCTTTGGATGGGGTCGGCCTATTGGTCGCACACAAACAATGTGCTCATAGGCCCATAGGTTTTTGAGTGTAATAAGTATGAACAATCGGGTTCTATGATTTCACTTACATGCCCATAGACCCCTGTATAGCTCCGCCTAAATATGCGGTGCCCATGCAAAAGTCACGTTCCTTTTATCATCTCCCAAATAACACACATCAATGCCTTCGGAAATCTTCCCCCTTGCCCCCTTAACGCCACATATCCCTACCGGCCCGACCCAAGGCCTCGCCCTAACAAACCGGCCCGACCCAAGGCCTCGCCCTACCCTACCGGCCCGACCCAAGGCCTCGCCCTACCCTACCGGCCCGACCCAAGGCCTCGCCCTAACAAACCGGCCCGACCCAAGGCCTCGCCCTAACAAACCGGCCCGACCCAAGGCCTCGCCCTACCCTACCGTCCCGACCCAAGGCCTCGCCCTAACAAACCGGCCCGACCCAAGGCCTCGCCCTAACAAACCGGCCCGACCCAAGGCCTCGCCCTACCCTACCGGCCCGACCCAAGGCCTCGCCCTACCCTACCGGCCCGACCCAAGGCCTCGCCCTACCCTACCGGCCCGACCCAAGGCCTCGCCCTAACAAACCGGCCCGACCCGAGGCCTCGCCTACCCCCTGAGGCCCGACCCAGGCCCGACCCGAGGCCTCGGCCCTAACAAAGGCCTCCCTGGCCCGACCAAGGCCTCGCCTAACCATTGGCCGGCCCGACCCAAGGCCTCGCGCCCTAACCCTGGCCCGACCCAAGGCCTCCCTAACCAACCTTGGCTAGCCCCAAGGCCTCGCCCTACCCATTTGGCCCGACCAAGGTGCTGTAACCCTGATAACTCGGCCCGACCCACGGCCGTATCACTCCAATACCTTACCCAAAATCAAAACCATCCACTTTTATCCACCCATCCTGTAGTTTTTTGTTCAATCGAGCTCACCTGTTCGTGTTTTAGCATGATTAGGGTCCTTGACTTGATCTGTCGACCAACTTTGCTCAGACCTAGACCGTGACGTTTATCTCAACCAAACCAACCATTTGGTACTGCCGGACATGCCTAAACGTTCCTGTACCTTACCTGTTATATACCCTGGAGCTACTTCCTATGCCTTGGATACCAGGATTATATCACCCTTGTTTGGATAAACTATCGACCTTTGCCTATGCACTGCTGGTTTGCTCGTCAAATCATGTACCCTAGTCGTACTATTGCATTTTACCATGCGTCTGCTTCCTTGGACCTACCCCACCATCTTACCATCCCCTCTACCCCATTTACCCTTTATCAACCCTATCCCTGATTTCCCGTTCACTCAATCTGTGATAGATTTGAGGGGGATTACCTATACCCTTATGGGGAAACCACTTCATATTATTGTCAGTGTGACTTTACAAAACAAGCTACGACAATAAGGGGCTAAATAGACACCAAATTTGTGTCTTATGACCCCTTGTGACCCGCATCTCATCTCATGACTTAACCTCATCACCTAAACCTTACACAATTATTTATTAATTACCTTGTAATTGATAAATCCACATCATCCTACACCTGCCACCTCATTTTGCCACCTCATCATGACCTAGCCCTAACCTAAACTAACCTAATTAAGACCTATGACTTGGTCAGACTCACATCCATAACTAATGCCTCCTTACTCGCACCCAAAACCGACCTTCTAGCCACTTGACCAAGCCCATGGCTGATCTCTCGGGAGAAAAGCGGGGAAGGTGGGCTATTTTACTAAAAATAGCCTACTTTTTCCTTCACGATGCGGTTCTACTCGACCGCCGTCGGTTACGTAACCGCCATCGGTTCCCTATAAATGGGCTCCCCAAACCAAAAACAAAGGATCGAAATTTCATTTTGGATCAAAGGTCGAATGATTTTTGAATCAACAGAGATCATTGGGAGAAGAAAAACAGAGTCCAGATCTTCACTTGACCGAGCAGAGACGAGTGAAGAAACCAGAAGCGTTTGCAGCAAAGGAGATCAACTTGCATCTTTGTCAAAACCAGTAAGTCACATCTTGCATGTCCTCTGTTATAACATTTCTTATGCTCTTTGAATCACAGTCCTCCTAAATCCATCCCTGAATCCACTACCCAGCATGCATATTACCTCTAACTATCATTCATCTACCTCTCATCACCTTATTTCCTAATACCACCTATATACAGCCTTACAAACAACACAACTACCCCATAAAGCGACCAACCTACAGATCCTAGAACCCACCGGTATCGGTTATCAGTAACCGGCATCGGTTATCAGTAACCGGCATCGGTTCCTCTGATCAAAACCAGAAAACCAGCCTTTCCCCTACCCAGTTCAACGAAGCAACTTAATTGATATTTTACAGTCTTTTGTGTTAATTCATATTAGCAGGGAAACTGACCACCTTCGAAAGGAAGTTTTATATTTCCTGGGCCCAAGGTAGTTTCCTCATTTATTGTCTAATCAAAATCTTGTGGTCTTGTGTTCTTATTTGCAGGTAGTCCTTCCAAGACAAAAAGGAGTTCTTTGCAATCACTTTGATGTTTCTCTATGGTACACGCACACCATCTCGACATTCTACAGGTATTCCTCCTAGCCCTTAACCTTATCTGTTTCTAAAAGGAACGAAACATTCCGAGTGAAACAGTAGGGCCACGTGAGGGGCATAAACATGCCCCAACTGATGGTGAGGTTGGGTGATAAGTAATAAGGTCATGGGGGTGAGGTGTAAGGTTAGGGTTGACTTTGGGTTAGGTGGGAAAAGGTTTTAGGCGAGTAGATGTGGTGTAATGTGGAGCAAGGGGGTCAAAAAAGGATAACCGACATTGGTTATGGAAAATCGATGCCGGTCTAAAGAAATTGACCATAGTAGACTAGGGCACATGACCGATGTCGTTCAACTTAAACCGATATCGGTCAAGTCGGGGGTAGGGTAAAAAGTAAAAATCCGTATATTATGGATTCATTTTAAGCTATCCACTATATAGAAAATGATAAAGCAAAGTAGTTTAAGCATTTTTTGTGAAGAAAAGGATGAGGTGTGGTACTATGCTAAGTTAGAGGTATTTGAGTGGGTGGAGGAGGTTAATGGATGGGGGCATGAGATCATTCAAAACAATTGGATTGGTCGAAGGACTGAGAGTTCAATTAGAGACATGGCATCAACGGGTGAAGGTACGAGAGATCTAGCAATGGGGAGACTAGACATCTCGATGATGAGGCACTGCTTGTAGTGGTATAATTCAATCCATGTGTAGTTGTGAATTAAATTGTGTAGGTAAAAATGGGGGGGGTGTCAATTTTTTTGAAAATGTGAGTAAAATGAGTGGATTTGGGTATGGGGAAAGGCCACATAGGTGATTTAGGTAATAAAAATAATTTTGGGTGGGTTGGTTGGGTGTTGGGGTAGGTTTTAGGTCTATTTTCAAATTTTAGAAAAGTTGGGGGCATGGGGTTTTGGTCATGGAGCCAAAATAGAGATTGGCATCGGTCAGATGATGATCGATGTCGGTCGAGACTAAGCCAACATCGGTCATGGTAAGGTGACCAATGTTAGATAGATGTGATTGATAGCGGTCGGTAATGGCGATATCGGTCAGCGTAAATGGGGTGAGGCTAGATTAGGAGGGTAAAGAGTGGGTGGAAATAGGAATGGGTAGAAATGGGGTGTAAAAGGGACCAAAAGAGAGATAAGAGGAAAGAGCTTAGGTAAGGGATGTCTTAGGTAAGGTAATATGGGGTTGGGGTAAGCGGGTGTAGGGTAGATGATAGGTCATTGAAGTAGGTATGGAATAGATAGATGCGTAGCATTTTTGACATGGTTGATTTATATGTGTGTATGCACGACATCAGCTAACGATGTGGGACATATTCCCACTTTGCTGTTAGGGGAGATACAACCTTGTTTTACCACAAAGGAATGGGGAAACATTTGAGTTGTTGGCCTAGTCATCATCAAACGGTGTAAGAGGATCTGACTAGATCATACCCTCATGGTTGCGTTCATTGATAGATGGGATGCCATGACCAACACTTTCTATTTACCTACCAGTGAGATGACGATCATGCTGGAGGATTTCTACTAGATATGCAGTTATAAATTGTTGGTGAGTTGGTGTATACAGTGTCGGTTGATGTAGCCTTCGAGGAGATGATCACGATGTGTGGGGAGATAATGATGGAGTTGACGGAGCACGGTGCATGCCTTATATACAGGGCGATGTATGCAACACACCCAGAGGAGACACGGTTAGTATTATTGATGATGGTGGTGGTAAGGTGCTATGCTCTACTTGATTTACGGGGTGGTTAGTTTCCCCAAGGTTTGATGGGGTTTTGTTGGAGATTATGGAGGATCGGGTCCACTTTTCTTTGGCACTTTCCTATTTGGTGTAGTTATACAAAGAGCTCGGGGTTACCAGAGGATGCTGCTAAAACTTATGTTGTACCTTCTTATTGCATTGTTGGGATTATGAGCGCATTGTGATAGTGCGGTTACAAGGATTTCAGGCAGATTGGCATAGAGGTGGACAAATAGCATGTTACGAAGGTGGGTGATAGCTAGGGACCGCTAATGAGGTGAGGAGGTGAATGATGATGTCATGCATTATAGGCAAAGGTTGGAGGGCCTATATGTGTTGGATCTCTTATGGTGGCCGTATATGGGCTACCCATCATTTAGAGGTATGAGGCAGGAGCTGCAGGGGTTACTGCTAGTACGGTGGATATAGGGTAGACGTGCCAACAAGAACAAGATGATTTAGGTGGATAGAGTCTGACGACAACTTGGACTAGTCCAAGATGTTTCCCAGCTATTATACGGTATCACCGAGAGGATGTGGAGAGGATATTACCTCTACCTCACCCTCCAGATATAGAAGGTTAGGTAGAGATGCCGATGGATGGCCAGATTTATGACGCAGGGGTCATAGATGGGTACATATGATGGTGGGTTGCAGGGTTATAGGCAGCACCTTCATGGCTGGGGCAGCCATATTTGGCTACAATGATAGTGTAGAGAGATGCACTAAAGGGACATGTGACAACATTGGGAGTGCAGCTGGCTACTACACTAGCACAAGTAGTTACCTTGATAGGGCCGGTGACTATTTTATAGGGGTAGCTAACACATGTACATGCATAGGGGCTAGGACAAGATGGGGCACTAATTTCCACTTTGAATGCACAGGTCACGGGTTTGTAGAGCTAACTAGCATCTTCATAGGCACATGTAGTGTGTGCATGTGTGTGTGTGTGTGTGTGTGTGTGTGTGTGTGTGATTGAGATAGTTTACCTTGAGCTATATTTCCTAGTTCTAATCACACAAAGATAGTGGGATACAAATACTTTGACCCAAAAATATATGTGTGGGATGGAATTCAAAATAAACCCGCTATACGGTGAAGTATACAATCCTTTGATGTAGTAGGTAGAAAACATTAGCTCCTTATAATAATATGTGCCTCTTGAATGGTTTCCTCCCTAATGGAGTTAAATAAGTCATGTATATATGATTCCTTCATCAAAAGTGAAAGGATGACCTAAGGTCATACAAAAAGGCAAGAAAGAAGTAGCATTTGAAACATTAGAAAAAGAGAGAAAGTGGACAAAAGCACTTGTTGGAACTCAAATGTGTACCCATTCCCAAATCATAGACAACTCAAGATTTGAGATAACATGGGGCTGTCTCTAAGTTGGAGGACTTGAACTCGGATAGACTTCGGAGAAGGGTGACTTTGAATCATCCAAGAAGGAAAATGTATGCGTAATGTACATGTGAATGCAATAAAAGGCAAGAAATACAAGAAAATACAAGCTTGGACAAAAAGAACCACAAAACATGAATTTAATTGCTTAAAAGCATACACAACCCATTACAAATAGATACAAGGTAAGAATGTCCTTGAAGAATGCTAAAATTTGAGGCCTGTAACTCACAACGTGATTCTCGGAACAATTTTTCAAGAGTTTCTCAATGTTTTCGAATGTCTCTCCCATAAATTAGGTGAATTTTACAATATATAGAGAAAAGAACCTTGAATTTGTTTCACCAACCAAAATACTACATTCAATTATCGAAAAGAGGTATGGGCAACCATACACATTCACATCCCGAGGGTACCTTTCTAGTAGAAGAAGACATGCACGATACACTTGATTAAAACTAGTCATTGAGATTTTTTTTCACTCACCTACCTCACCTGATCCAGGGGCTGACGCCGATATTCGTATAGTTAGCCGGTAACAAGTTTCATGTTGTTGGTTGGTAATTGTTGTATATATTGTCATCAATCTAGTTTCTGTTACCAGCCAGTAATACCATTTTTGTTACCGGTTGTCAATGTTCGTACACGCCTTGTGGATCTGTCGGTGACTATGGTCCTGCTACCTCCGGTTGGTAACACTATTATGTTCTTTGGCGGGTAACACGTATACATGTTATTGGAAAGTAACAACCATACATTGTCGAACCCCTTTGTTGATGTTGGTTAGTGTTGAAATTTACATTCGATTGGTAATACCATTCCTATTATCAGCCAAGATGCAAATTTATTTTCCCGGCTGGTAACGTTCGTATACATCGTCGACCCATTAATAACTTCCTATTTACTAAAGCCAAATGGCTTGGACCTTTTCCATGGCTCGCTAGATTACCAAGAGTCAAGACCAACCTAGTCTACTTAACCATGAGCCATCCTACAAATTGCAATGCATGCCTAAAACAACTACCAACTCCTAGATATATAAAGTTATCCAATTTGCAAGGGGTGAAAAAATTGGATAACAGTTTGGTGACTCATGGGGTAATCTTCTGCTAGATTCTAAAAGATTAGTGGCCTTGAAGCATCCATTGGGCATAGAGTCAGATTAGAAATATGAAACTGATGTTCAATTTGAAATTTCACCCCTGAATCGATCTCGAAGCATTGCATGGACTTGGTTTTGACTTGAAACTACATGAGCTAGTAGTGATTGTTCCATCACAAGACCCTACCTAAGAATGGAAAGTGCAAAAGAAATAAAGACACAAATACATACAAACAACAAAGTCATACATATCCCAAATGGAATATGTAGATTTTTACCATCAATTATTACAAAATCAAACTTATATGAACAGTAACAATGTGCTAGACGCACTTGGAGAAAATTGAAACGTAAGATAGTATTTACAAGATGTAGAATAAGAACTCAATGAGAATTCTTAAGATAAATCCAATTGAATCAATCAATACACTCCATAAATCCAAGATCTAGTTTTTATCATGTTTAACACCTTGAATCAATCAATACACTCCATTATATTAAACATAGTAAATACACAAAAGATTCTTATAATAAGTAGTACCATAAGTTCATGCATGCATCAGATTTGGAAGCATAACTTCACAATAACTCATATATATTCCTCCTATACTATATATATCACTACATATTTATAAGGGTGGGGACTTTCCCTTCACCGCTTACATAATTCCCAGAATAGGTTGCATGCTGAAAATAACCATGCGTCTTTACAATAATAGACACACATGCAAGTGTGCTAATAATAGATCTCTTCTGGTTAACTGATAGTAATAATTCTATTATTAACTCAAACCCATGCATAGCTCTTAGTATACACTCTTCCAAAAATAACCCTTACGTGTCGCGTAAGTCTTTATCTCGGTTTGTGTGCTCTGCACGCTATCTCCAAAAATAGCCTGTAATCCTAAAAATGGCTAAGTCTCGAATCTGTCCTTGTCTTTCGTGTGTATTTCCTTCCCTATCCTTCCACACCTTTGAACATGCCCTATTCCCATGTGTGAACCTTCTATGTGCCTTCTGCTAAGTATCATACTTTGTCTGCTCAACATTACCCCACACAAAACTGCATTGTCACCCCGGAAATGGTTTCCTCTTGATATCTAAAGAATAAAGTATAAGGAATGGAATGAATGTAAATTAAAAATTACTATACAAAGAATGAATTTTCACCCTGCAACGTCCTCTATTTCAACTGGAAGAATTAACTCCTTCAGAAGATCCATCTTCTACGCTTTAATTTTTCCAATCTCATCTAACCTGTCTTTATGGGGGTCTTGGGCTGCTACAAGGACCTCATACTTTTACTTTACTAGCACCAATCTCTCTCGCGCACCCCAAATTATCATCCTTTATGGCCTTTAGGACTTAATTATCTTCTACCATAGTCCTGATTCTTATTACATCCTCTAGAGCTGCACATATATTCAATGTCTATTTTGCTTTCTTAATATCTTCATACAAAGTTTGGAGCAATGGTTCACAAGATGAAATATTTTGAACCACTGAAGCCCTTGATCTCTCTACTTCCTACTCAGGGTCCTTTGGTGTCGTTGTTCAAAATGGTCCATCCTCAAGCACCAAATCAACTAAGGTACGCACATAATGCATAGCCGAAGGGAACTTTTTGGGTACCTTGGGCTCCAAGTGTGGTCTTGCTTGCAGGACATGATCTCTAATCTCCTCTACCATGGTGATGAGAACCCCATTATTCTTTTTCTCTAGGTCCTTTTCTCCTTTCATATGCACTATTTTTGCATCTTTAGCTTTGATATCTTCTCTTAGCACTTTAATAGTGGCAGCTTTATCCACATTCCTACACGCCACCTCTATAGATACCTTCACTAAGGCATTACTCACCTGTTCATCAGACATAACCATGGGTTTGATGGTTATGTGTCTATTCTATGGTGCCTTTCTCATTCTTCTTGACACACAAGACTCTTCACATACATCAAAATCAGGCTCATCCATGTGTGTTTTCATGGACCATGAAAACTTTTTCCTTGTGCACGTGGTTTCCATGTCAGGGTCCATCAACTCCCATCCATACAAGTCCCGAAGGCCCGCCGTATTCTAGAATTGATCACATAAAATTTTACCGTGTCCTCTTCATAGCCCATGATTGGTGCAACATACTCCCCACTTGCCCTCTTTGTTCTTGGCCCCTTAGGAACTTGAGTGCCAAGGTTTGGAGTTGGATCATCTATATCTTGAGTAGTATCTTGCTCTGTTTCACCTGACCTCATTTACTCCTTCTTCTTCATCCTTCATTTCTTCATCCTTGGGTTCTTCCACATCCTCTATTGGTACAAGAGTTCCAGACACGCTCTCTATAGATGCTGCTCGCCTCCTTATCCAACTTCAAATTTCTCCTTCATTTCTCAGTTGTCTCTTTCTATGGAGAGAGTCATGGTGATCTTCGTACCAACTGTGGAGTTCCCACACCTTGTGTTCTTATTCTTCTAAACACTCTCTTGAAATGATGCTCTCCTTTGACTACTTCCAAGTCTTATTCGTCTTCTTGTACCTATGGTGGGGTACTTGCGCACTCAGCCTCCATTTTTTTTGTAGGCTACCTCTAGCCTTTATGTACAAATCTAGCACTATCTTCACACCCTTCTTCCTCTTCACCCACAACTATGGTTTCTTTAGGGTGAGGCGTTGGCATGTTTTCCATTGTATGCTGACCTTTTGGTGGCCTTGGGAGTGTGAAATCACTTTCTACATATTTGCTACCCTAAAACTTAGGCTTAAGTTGAAGGTATACCAATGTGGCTCCACTATCCCTAATAACCAAGCTTACAAGCTTCATGTTTATAACATCTGAGATAAGCCTTTCAATATAGGCATTCTTTTCTGGGTATATATATGTTTTTCTTAAAGTGTGGTAGTCATAATCTACCTTATCCGCATTAAAATTTAGTCAATGCACATCATTGAAATGGTCGAGTGATGCCTAGAATTAGCATGTTGTGAAGGCATATGACAATTTGCACCATGCGCTCCAAGTACCATCCATCATAGAAAACCGTGCTATGCACGAAGTTATGGTACATCATGAATTGTACTACATTTACCACCATTGACGGTAGTTCCTTAAGAATGCGCCACTCCTTAAATTCCGCAAGGAGCTTGGCATACCACATCTCTTCCCTCTATTTGAATGTCCCAATCATTGACCCTTCACATAAATACTTTGTGAACCTCTCTGCGAGGGACTTCTTCTCCATGGGGTACTCCAAAATCTTGTCCTTTGGCCCATCAAGCACTCTAATCTCCAAAAATACTAGTGACAACAAGATAACACCAAAATTGATTCTTTCATAGGTGTGCGCTTCCTTAATGATGGTCTCTGCAATGTATCCTACTATGTTATAGACTACCCCCTATGACATCTTCCTTGTGACATGGAGCCACATTGTATTCACCTACGACCATCTCTCCTGATCATTTAACTTGGTCACCAGATGTGCAGCTACTTGTACCAATGGGTACTTCTTCAATTTATCAATGTCCATTCCATGCGGACCTTTTGTATACCCTAGTTCCTTTCATGTTTCCATGATTTCTACCTTATCAGTTAGGTTATTGTAAAGATCCGTCCTGTTCCATTTAATGTTTTTAGCATCGATATCAGCATTGTTGTAATGCTTATCCTTCTTCCGAAAAATAGAAGTCCTCATGGACTCTGCTCATTAGCCACTAGTAAAGAGGTTTGTATTTGCCAAATTATGGGAGCTCATACAACTGGTACACTCCTACTTTTTTTAAAAGTTTCTCCCAAAGATCATTATATACTAGCATATCCTATGTCTTTGTGCACTTGTTGGTCTTTGTACTCAACAACACGTCTAATTCTTTCTTATTATTAGAGGTGCAAAGTGGTTGTAATCACTCACCTTTACGGTGTGCATGTTAGAATCCCACTCATGCCCAACTATCATGACTTCGGATACTACATCTATGATAAACTACTCTTTGGAGATATTTCAACTTCGCCTCCACCTTCTTCTTTTGTTTGGCTCCTGCAATAGGTACTTTCTTTGGTGCCATCGTCAAATTTCAAGTTTCTATCTTTTGTAGTGAAAAATTTAACCCTAACTTGAGTATGCATGCCCTATTTTGAGACCACATTCCCTAGCTCTCTTTTAGCATGTCTTCTTCATTCAAACCCTTCGCCAATGGGGATGTATGTTTCTTCTTCGCAAAATTCCATTCTCCACATTTGGTTTCAAACTCTCCACACCTCAATACTCTTCGCTCAGCTTGGTCACACATAGCTCATTTAAATTCTTGTGAAAAAAAGGGAAAAAATGAACTCACATCACATCCTTATATAGATTTTCAAAAATTTGGTGCATTTATTACTCGTTCACCTACAAACAATCCTCTCATTAATTGACCATTTTCAATATTTCCATGCAAAGTACATCTTTGTGGCTTAACTATAACCTTCTAAAGCACACCTTCGTACCTTCCGACCGCAAACCTCTCATCAAAGACGCTTCCATGCACCCGATTACCTTGCCACCGCACCTTCTCTAGGTTATCTCCATGGCCATTGCTTACCTCATGTTATACTCATCCTTTGTTTATCCCCATCTATGCTCCTTACTTGAAGCAATATTCTTTCCACCAACTCTCCAAAATTGAATAGAACCTATAGCAATTTGTTCCTTTATGTGTACCCATTTTTCAATAGCCACCCCACACAAATGGTATGTGCAATCCTCTGCGCATAAAAATTCTTCAAATGGTAATTAGCTTCCAGAGCACAAACACACTTTCTACATAAAACACCGACTAAATTGAAAAAGCATAGTGATGAATAAGGAAATACATTAAAGTAATACATAATTAAAAACCTAATCTAAATGGAAATAATACCTTATTACAAACACCAAGAATACTTATTTATAGTAGGGCTTCAACCTACTCCCGTTGAAATAATCGGGTAACCGTATTCCATCAAGGGCCTCTAACCGAGAAGATCTTGTTTTAATTATGTATGTGATAACATATGGTCCTAACTAATGTACTTTGATTTTGAATGGATGACACAAAAACTTAGAATCATAAAGAAGCACCATCTGTCCTATCTCAATCTTTTTATCCCTGATGTGCCTATCATGACATACTTTCTACTTGGATTTTTTTCTTATGAATCCAATGTGTTATTGCTTGTCACTCATCTAGCTTAATCAACTGTTTAATTCATTCTTCTAATTCTTGTTCATCAGCTAGACCTCCAAGCGTTTGTAATACACAAATATGGTAACATGAATCCCACAATAAGAACTACTTCTACACCAAAACCAATTGAAATTATGTGGCCTTGTTTAACCACTTGTATGTTGTTCTAAATGCCCAAAGCACAACAAATTTTTTATCATCCCAATGTTTTCTTCCAAACTCACAAATTTTTGTTAATGTCCGGCTCAAAGTCTCATTGAAAGCCTCAATAGTCCCATTTACTTGAGGATGATGTGGTGTAGTCTTATGGTGTGCAACCATGAACTCATCCAATAGAATTCTGATTGTCTCATTCAAAATATGTGTGACCATATCACTTTTCAAACTCAATGGGCATCCATACCTTCTAAAAATATTTTCCCATAGAAGCTTGGCTACTATAGTTCTTTGCTGACAATCCCTTTGTAAGTGCTACTTCTACCCACCTTATCAGATAATATGTGCAAGTGATGATATAACGTGATCCATTCCTACATGCAGATGGTGAAATAGGACCCACAAAATCTATAGCCCATTTCTCAAACAGTTCGCACTAGGAATAGGTATTGAAGGCATTTCATCTTTTTGTCTTAGTTTTCCAAGGCAGCGACGGTGATCACGGGCCTTGCAATATTCCTTACAATCTTATATAGGGTCTCCATTGTAAGCCAATGAGTAGAATATTGTGCACAATGGCGTAACCGCATAGTTCCCACCTGCAATACCACCATGAGCCTCTTCAAGGATATCTATGTACTCATGTTCTAGTACAAATTGACGTAATACTTCATCTTGACCTAACTTATACAGTCAACACTAATCAAGTATAAATGGAGTAACGTGAATGGAAAGTTTTTTCTTTTATAAGGATTTCATTCCTTCTTACACAATACCTATACTTAGAAAGAAAAAATGTCCTCTAATTCTAATGGCGTATTGAACATATATAATCGTGCATCGGGCATGGAATCTTCAATTTCCGCATGTCTTCCCCAACTATATTCTAGATATATGGTCCGGTCTAAAATTAATTTTCCCTGGTTTTACCATAATCTGTAAAATAAAATTCTTGGAATAAGAGTACCCATTGGCATATGCACCCCTGTAAAATGGGATTGTTTACAAAATAATTCAATGCCATGTGATTAGTATAGAATACAAATGGTGTTGTTAGCTAGGTATTGTTTGAATTTATGTAGCACATAGATCATTGACAAAGCTTTGTGCTCTGTAGTTGTATAATTCTGCTCTGCATGAGTCAACTTTCTACTAGAAAAATAGATATGATGATCTATAATACCTTCTCTCCGGGCTGAGCCAAAACTTTGCCAATGGCCCTATAAGAAGTTTCCTCATGTACATGAAACGGTTGGTCCCACGAGGGAAGGTGCATAATAGGTGATGTATTAAGTTTCTCCTTCAATGTCTTGAATGCACATTGTTATAGCTCCCCCAATAAAATGTCCCTTTTTTATGTTAGGAACTCCTCCAAGGGTGTGGAAACCTCATTATACCCTTTAATAAATTTTCTATAATACCCAATGTGACCTAAGAATCCACACACCTTAATTGACTAGTATGCTCTTCTAGGCCGATAATGACTAAAACCTTAGCTGGATCAACCAAAAATACTTCCTTCTAGATGATGTGACCTAACAGTGTGCCAAATGGTGTAGAAAATATACATTTCTTGATGTTCAAAGAGATGATTAACTGGTGACATATTTCAATAATTAAGTGTAAATTGTCACAATGAACCTTAAAAAGTCCATACACCATCTAGTCATCTAAATAAACCTACAAGAAGTTGTGAATAAAATCTTTGAACACTTGGAAAACTATGCGTGAAAATACAACAAGCGTGTTTTTTAGATGAAAAGGCATCACAATATAGGAAAAATTCCACATTCAGTGGTAAAAGTAATCTTTTCCCGATCCTCCTATGTAATCCTAACTGATGATACCCGGAGAATCCATTTCTAAAAGAATAAATCTTGTGCCATGCAAGGCCTTCTAATATATTCTATGTGAATGGTGTAGGAAAAGGATCAGTCACACATGTAACACTTAGCTCCCTATATTTCACACAAATCCTAATCTGACCATCTATCTTTATATTGATCACCATTAGGCTAACCAATACTTATTGATCTAGGGGATGGAGATTCCAGAATTCAACATTTTGTCAATTTCTTCCTTGACCTTTTCGCAAGTTGGGGTTCATCCTATAGGGTTGCTTCTTGACCAAGCACACATCTTCATTAAGATTTATCTTAATTTCTCCTAATGATTCATGAACACCTTTTAGTTCATTATATCCCTTAGGAAATAAGTCCTGATAATCTCATAATAAATCAATGATTATTTCCACTTTAGAGTCACACCAATAATCCCCAATTATGGCCTCCTTAGGCTCAACATCTGATCCAATATTCACTTTCCTTGTTTTCATAGGTTTATGATAGGCACGCGTGGTATTATCTGTACTATCTAAAACCTCATGCCTACATGTTGAATGATCTACGTCCATATTTTCTACTTCTTTGTCATCCACTAAGTATACCATCTTTCCTTTTGCTTTCTCAAGGAAATCACACTTAAGTAGTGTGGCATCTGTCTCTGTTTCTTCAAAAAAATGCTCTCTTGAGTCATTTCCATCAAATAAATCCTGAATGAGTTATTTCTCCTTTACACTATCTCCCATAGTTAACCACTTTATAACCCTTAATGCCTCTTCTACTAGAGGTTTAGTAGAGAAGTAGTCAAAATTCTAGATCATTCCTACAATCAAATCCTGCCAGATTCTAGTCTTTCTATGGAGTTATGCATATACATACCAAGCACATGCATAACCCTATAGAGTGGAATAAAATTTATGCACCCAGAGTGAAGGTGGTAATTGTTATAGGCCATTTGTCTAGAGTCTCTCACACTACTTAATGTGGTGCTTGAACATGATGGTTGCCATGATAAGTGAAGATTTGAGTAGGTGCATTTGCCGGAAAATATAGTAGAAAGGGAAATCATGATTTCATTCCATCCTACAAGATCATCCATGTGAATCACTCAATAGTGCACTACTATCATGTGTAGGGTATATGCTAGCATATTCAATCTCTCCAACTGGTCTATCCAAAGTTCCGCATGGTGCATAGAAATCCGTAGGATCTTCTTCTCTAGTGTATTGAGGTACCGAGTTCTTACCTATTCTCCGATACAATGTGGTCTACTATTCTATGTAAATGTGCTTCTTACTTCGTACCCTACTAACTCATAAGTACCATAAGCCCAATTTTCACAAGTAATACTTGTATTATGCTTAATAGACTATGCATTTTTACACTAAATGATTCCTTCTTTAGATGGCTCAAACACTTATGGGTACCGTATGGCACATACATAAATCCTATTCAGATCTTCCTCACTCAAAGGCTCAACATAGGGCATATATTTCCCATCGTTAAAGGGATAATAACCCTTTCCTCCTTGTTCTCAAAACTTATATAACCCTTGTTGAACCAAAGATCAACATTATTTGCATAACACCAAGGGTGCCCAAGTAGAGCTGGGAAGTTGTCTTCTTCTGCAAGTGCCAAAACCTCAAAGTCCCTTGTGAACTTGGCCCCTTGTATAGTAATGGATGCATCTTTTAAAACTCCAATAGGGGTGGCCTTGGTTCGATTAGCCATAAACAACACATTAGAAGATGGTTGTAATGGGGTCTCCCCATCTGTACCCATACATATAAAGTAAGCACATTGACTTTTGTGCCTATATCAATCAATATATTACTCAAAATCCATCCATCCACAACAAAATTTAGAGTGATTTCCTTGTCATAGTCTAAGCTATGGGGAGGAATATTTGCATGTAGGATCTGCCATCCAGTCTCAATAATTACATGTGGAGTGTTCCCTTTAGCCAATTCCCTAAAAATGGAGTGATATTCTCCTGGTGAAACATTTTGCACACCTCCTTCAAGTCATCAATATAAGTTTAGACCATCTTTTCTGCTTTCTTTTGCTCCATCTTCCATGATTGCTCCTTTAAACACTATATTTCACCCTGAGGATTTCTAAGCACCTCCATGGTTTCTTAATAAACCTCCTTCTGATGGACAGGATTTGGGTACTGTGCATGTAGAACCTCCTCCTCAATGATGGTAGGATTTTACCGTAACACTTCTTTCGCATGCACTACTTCAAAGTGTGGGTAGTGATATTTATAGGCCATACCTCAGATTTTGGTTCCAACTTGGGCATCCACTGATTTTCCATAGTGTGTTGTATCCTTACCATCCTTTCACCTTTGTTTTCTTATTTATGCTTCTTACAAAGATGCTCATATAATTCTAGGCATTCCTCATAGCTATGATTCTTTCCACAGAAAGAACATGTAATATTATGAGGAAATTCACTCTTGTAGTTGTCAATATATCTGCATGTATAACATGTTCCGCAAGGAAACTTGCCTCATCCACTACCATGACCTCGTCTTCTAAATCCACCATGGTATCCTTGACCTCTGCCATGATCTCCCTCGTAACGCCATTCATTTTGATCATAGTATGCTTGATTGTGATCCAAATACTGATGCTCACCCTTACCCTTAAAGTTATCAGATACTCCTGTCTATCATACAAAAATATCTATAACATCATGGATTTGACCAATCAGCTGACAGTCTTCCGTATTGTGAGTCATGGACTTGTAAATTTTACAATAGAAAGAAATGTTCTTCCTTATTACATGTTGAAATAATGGGTAGTGGCTAGCATCATGGTTCAAATGAAATATCTCAAAATACAACATCAATGAACGTACTAATCTGTGGCAAAAATATCCTTGGTGTGACCTTCCACTTCACAATCTATACACCAAATCCCCATGTATGTCTCATGTGCTGAGTTCATCAATAGTTTTGCCAACTTATTTTCCATAGTTGTAATATGTGCTTCTAAGAATGGGTTGACTCCAATGTCTATAGTTGTAACTACCTTAGCGCATAAAGCTACTTTAAGTGCTTCACATGGATCAGATTTATGTATTATGTGATAGTGCCCTTCTAAAAGGTGTAATCAAACCTCCAACAAACCATTTTGCATGATGACTTGTGTTAATATCATAAGAAATCTTAGATAAAAGCATTTTGAAATGGGCATCATACTCCTTGACACTCTCAGTAGTTCCTTGCTTAATATCCTTGAGTGCGCTTATAATCTTCTACTTGAACTTAGGGATGTGAAACTCTTTATAGAAAGCATCTTTTAATGATGCGTAGTGTAGGAAAGTCTAATCGGGGTCATAATTTCTATACCAGCTATGTGTGCATCCTTATAACGTAGTGGCAAATTGACTTTCCCCGCACTCAGAAGTCGTGATTCCTTTTTCGCACCACAATATTTCACACATGTGCACAAGTTTAACAACATATTCTATGCCCCTATATTGGTAGATGAAGAGACATCTCCATGTAAATATTTTGGGGTTGGTGTAAACCTTTCCCACTTGATCCAAAACCTCATGTGTTTCCCCTTCCTATAAAACCACCAAATCCACCGAACTAAAACCACATATACCTCTTGATCCTCCCCCGTAGTGAAAGAGGACCAAAAATGTACTTCACTTTGTCCCAATAGTAGTATTAAACCGATCCCCTATAATGTGAAGTGTTACCACTCTAAGAAGTGAGTCGAAATTCTGTGGCGCTTGAATTCGTGTGTAGATGACACACCTAAAAGGTACCTCTAAACAACAACAAATACGTCTTCCCGCCATAGATGTACTTGCTATGTTACTTACTCCCACTCTCACACTTCTTGAATTAGCTTATTGACTATTTTTTTGTATTAGATACTAGAAAACCAAGCACAAGGGCTTGGTTTCTGTGTAGATTGAGATGTGCACCTGTGGCCCGGGTTGTCTCTACTAGCGTGCTTCCACATGATGCCGAGGGGATTCCATATCATGCTTTCCGAAATGGGGAGTTCCTAATGTTCCAGCTCTATGCCTTCGCATGAGCTCCAAATCCTTCGCAATCGATCTCTCTCCTCAATGCCATTCTCTCTCTGCAACATCCCATTATTTCTCTATCTCCCTCTTACATGCCTCATTATACTTAAGTTACCTTTCTTCCCTTTACCTTTCTACTGCTAGGTCTGCCATCTTTCACCAAACCTACTCCTTCCCCCATGTGTGGCAGGTTTAGTTAGCCATCGGTTTGCTTTCCAAGTTCAGGGTCACCATCAAGATTTTTATTGCTAGTGGAATGACTTGTAATTAAATTCCACTTGGATATCATAAAAAATGTAATTCTGCTACCTATGGGCAAGAATAAGTGGAAATTGAGTACTTCAAAATATAACTATTTATAACACCATGAAACCAAGTATCCACAGTGCATTTCCAAATCAGATTAGCATCATAAAGGGCCAAAAATTCTTCCTATGTCCAAAAAAGTGTGCAATACCTCCAATCCATTTTAGAAACATAAGAAACTAGCCACTCGTACATTTTTACCGAAAAATAATGAAGAAGCTCTCATACAAACTGTCATACATATTCTGCATTTCCACCCATGTGTGTGCATTAAACTAAGATCTGATGTTGAACCTTCATGCGTATTATTATTCTAGATCATGTATCCACTCCTCAACACTTGTTAGGGTCAATAGGTATGTTATCATCATGAACCATCCTGAAAACAACCAAAAAAGAGGTCTCGAAAATGGAACCAATGATGTAGCCTAGAATTTACTAGAAATAACCTAGACGTGCTAGCATATCACCCAGCCTAGACTGAGAGCTTTCCCTAAGCACACCAAGGCACCCAGCCCCTTTTTAGGGTTGCTTGTGTAGGATGTTAGGAAAATGAAGAGTTGATGCATTCATATTCATACATAGTATAACATTATATAGAGCATATTCCAGATATAAATCTAAAGAGTAATGGATTCAAACTATAGCCATAATGAATTCAACCATGCAATATCTATTTGTGATCGTGTTTAACACCTTGAATCGGTCAATACACTCCATTATATTAAACATAGTAAATACACAAAAGCTTCTTACAATAATTAGTACCATAAGTTCATGCGCATATCAGATTTGAAAACATAGATTCGATTAACTCATATATATTCCTCCTATACTACATAGATCACTACATATTTATAAGGGTGGGGGCTTTCCTTCACCACTTACATAATTCACAAAATATGTCACATGTGGAAAATAGCCATGCACCTTTACAATAATAAACACACATGCACGTGCATTAAAAATAGATCTCTTTCGGTTAATGACAGTAATAATTTTATTATTAACTTGAACCCATGGATAGTGGTTAGTAGACACTCTACCAAAAATATCCCTTGCATGTCATGTAAGTCTTTATCCGAATTGTGTGCTCGCACGCTATCTCCAAAATACCCCGTAATCCCGAAAATGGATAAGTCCCAAAATTTTCCTTGTCTTTCATGCACGTTTCCTTCCCTATCCTTCGCACCTTTAAACTGCCATGCCCTATTCCCACACGTGAACCTTCTTCTTTCCTTCTCGCTAAGTATCGTTATTTGTTAGCTCAACAAATATCCTAAAAATCCTTTGAATTATTAGAGAATATGATTTGTGGGACACTAAACCATGTGACAATCTCCTCAAGGAAGTCAAGGATAACTGATTTAGTTACTTCCTTTAATGGTACAACCTTGATCCACCTAGTAAAATAATTTTTTGCTGCTAGGACCCATTTATGGCTAGCACTTGATGGAGGATTAATCATGCCAATAAAATCTAAGCCCCACTAAGAAAAATGATGATCTACCTGGATTGGGTGGAGTGGAAGAGTTGCCAACCTTTTCTTTCTAGTAAAGAAAGCACATTCTTTACATTTTCTGACCCATTTGTAACAATCATTGAATAATGTGGGCCAAAAATAACCTGCCTTTAGAATTTTCATGGTTGTGGCTTTGGCTAAAAAATGACCACCAGATAAGCCATCATGAAATTCTTCTAGGACCCTCTCTGCTTTCTCTCCTTTAATACACCTAAGAAAAACACCATCAATATTTATTTTAAACAAGACACCATCTACCAAGTAGATAAGGAATGAATTACAACTTTAAATGCTTATTTTTTCCTTGTTGAGACCAAGAGGATAGGCACCTAAAGATAAAAAAGTAATCATGTCACTCATCCAATTACTAATACTAGCTGCATCATGTGGTAATTCTTCATTGATGAAGGAGGTTTCGTGATTGATTCATGAGTGATCCGTAAACTTGTACTTTGGAACTCTACAAATCACACAACTATGTTGTTCTACTTTAAACTTTGGAAAATGATAGATTTTCTTAAAATTTAGAGCTTCGTGATTGATTATCTAGTGCTACAGAAGGGAATTGCAGAGAAGGAAATAATTCAAACTTTAACACCAATAATTTCATCTGGAAACCTCTAATGGAGGAAAACCGGTCGGGAAGGGAAACTTCTCTTTCTTCCCACTTTTATTGGTCTAGTATAGACAATTAAAGATTACAATAAGTATGAAAATAAGAAAAATGTAAACCTTCTCTCCAATTAGTTTATTGTTCTATTTCTACACCTTGCTCCTATAATTCCATTACAACACTAAAGATCTTGTTAACTACTCTCATTAAACTTTGATTCTTAATCTCTAGATCTTGAATGACCATTCTCTTGCTCCTTTCTTGCATTTATAGGCCTTCCCATGTCCTCTCGTGCCTTTGGAGGATGTGAAAGGGCATGTAAGGGAAGAGACACTGTTGGGCACTTCAAGTTCACATCTAATCATGTTCCATTCTTCTTTTCTGTTGCAAGTGTTAGGACCACCGCCATGTGTAGATCGGTGGTCTCGTGGATGCTACCCTAGCTGGGTGGTAGTTTTGAACCACCACCCTATAAGGCGGTGGTTTCTGAAACCGCCGATCTACACAAAGAGTGGCGGTTCCTTCTATAATCTCTGTTTACCTCATTTTTCTCACTTTTCTTATTTCTCCTTCTTGGTGCTAATGAAACTGATGAAGTGGTGTGTTTTTCTGGATCCCTATGGATCATACCTCCTCTAATTAGGAGGATTTTTTTCCCACAAAATCTTAATGGGGGAGTGGTAGAGGAATCAACTCCCTCTCGTGCTCATTCAAGTACCGCTAGGTCTTTTTTGGTGTCTTCTCTCATTTAACCTACCAAGACTCTTATGGATCTCTGGTTTGTTGTTCCAGTACTACATCCTACTCCAAGTTTTTTTGAGTACAATACTTTTTGGAAGGTAAATTTTGTATCTTTCCTTCTTTGTCATGCATATATGGCATTAGTGGATGCGAGCTCTTGCAACTTATTATCGCGTGCATCTGCATGAAGTATGGCCTGAAGGTTTCTTCTCCAATCTGCTCAAGTATAGCGAAGGTCCCATACTGTAGTGGTTTAGTCCTTGTCTGTCTTTGTTTCTTGAGATGGATTGGCTGAATCCTCTCCAAGTTTGCTGCTACTTTAGTCTCCACTATTCCTTGTATCTCCTCTTTTTCTTGCTTCCCTACGGTCAGGTCCAGTGAATCCATAGGTAGATACAATGACTGCATATTGGAAGTTTTTTTTACTCCTTAGATGAGAAGTTCCTATGGTGGCTTCTTCTGTAAAAACTTACAAGTGCTATCCAAATTCTCCATCCTTTGGTCAAAAATATCCACTCTCACATCCATTTTGTTTTTCTTCTAATGAAAGCAACAAAACTGATGATTTTCCTGAATAAGTCTTGGTGCTTGGTTGGCACTTACCATAGCTTTCTTTGATTTGCTGGTGTGCTCAGATGTTAAAATTGACTCCATCCTTGACCCATCTGAACCGGTTCTCCCTCCTTGTGAACACAACATCCCCTGGAATACAAGGACTTTCAAGACAACGTCAAATGCATCAAGTGGAATAATATTAGCCTCTAATACATCTATCTATTGGGTGTTTATCCCAAATTGAACCTTACACTTCCATGTAACTTGTATTTATACACCCTTCTTCACCCATCCTAGTGGGTATGGATGTGGATGCACGTAAGTATCTAGAACAAGATATTTTACAACCGCATCAGAAATCAAATTTGACTGAGAACCAGAATCTTCTAAAGCATTTACCTTAGTCTTCTTAATTTGGATTTTGATTTGAAATAGATTAATCATATCTTATTCTTCTATTGCCCCATACATGTTAGTGGCCATGCATCCCAGTCTCTCATCTACATCCGAATCATCCTCAATCTCCACCTCTTTTTTTGTCTTCATAGTGGCCATGGACTTCATAGAATACTTGGTTTGGTGATTTGGGTGCAATTCGGATGCAACTTCCAACATGTGGTGTCAAGTATGTCCATTTACATCACAATTCTTACAAAAATTCTTAGGATCTTTACAAATATGAAAAATAGTAGCGGCATGTTTACCTTTCCATTACCTTTGTTATTTGTCTTTCCTTGTTCTTTATCATGTTGTTCGTTGACTGGTTTCCCTTTGGCTCTATTTCTCCTTGCTTCTTTTCAACATCAATGTAGTATTCTTGTACAAAATCTTCGTTGAGATCCGGGGCTTCATGGAGATTACCTTCCTCCGAAGGTGGGTGTGAAGTCCTCCCAAATACTTGTTTAGAATGTCCTCATCCTTCAAATCCATATTAAGCAACATGGCTTGTCTCCAAAATTCTATAGTGTAGTCTTGCACGCTTTAAACGCTTCCCTATCTAAAGTACTGCCACTTAATCATCATGTTAGTCTTATGGCCAATAGGATAGAAGTTAGCTCTTATCAATTCTTTAAAACATTTCCAAGTACTTGATAATAGGATGTTTCTTCTTCTCACAAGTGGCTAGATGGGTTTCCCACCAAACCGAGCATGATCTTCAATTTTGATACATGAAAAGGTGACCCTTTGTGCCTCGGTGACATTATGTACACTAAAGTAGACTTCCAATTGTTTTATCCATTTATCCAATTATTCTCGCATCTACTTGTCCTTCAAAATTCTTTATTTCCACTTTCGTTTCAACTTTAAAAGGTGTATGTGAAGATTTTACCTTCTCGCTACAATTGACATCTCTTCATGCTCTTCCCATCCTTCCTCTTTGTAGCTCTTTTTCGATACTAAATTTTTCAGCTAGTGCTCGAACCACCATGTCCATGGAATCTTACTTAATCTGAAGCCATTTTTGCAGATCTGAAATCTCTTCTTTTTTTATGTAATCTATCCATCATGGTCTTTAGCATCTCGATTTTACGGACTAAATTCTCTTCCTCCATTTGAGATTGAATTCTTTTTCTACTTCTTGGTAGAAATATATGGCTCGTAACGTAAAAATTCTTCACCTTTGGACCTTGTCATTGCCATACAAAATTAGAAGAAATATTTGAATACCACATCCCGGATATATAATCAGCTTTGATACCAAAATGATCTATAAACTTGTACTTTGGAACTCTATGAATCACAAAACTATGTTGTTCTACTTTCAACTTTGGAAATGATAGATTTTATTGAAATTTAGAGCTTTGTGACTGATTATCTAGTGCTATAGAAAGGAAATAAAAGAGAAGGAAATAATTCAAACTTCAACACCAACAATTTTATCCTTGAAACCTCCAATGGAGGAAAGCCAGTCGGGAAAGGAAATTGCTCTTTCTTCCCACTTTTATTGGTCTAATATAGAAAATTATAGATTACAATAAGTATGAAAAGAAGTAAAAATGTAAACCTTATCTCTAATTACTTGCTTGTTTTGTTTATACACCTTGCTCTTACAATTCCATTCCAACACTAAAGATCTTGCTCATTACTCTCATTAAACTCTGATTCTCAATCTCTCCAGATCTTTGAATGACCATTGTATTGCTCCTTTCATGCATTTATAGGCATTCCCATGTCCTCCTGTGAACTAGAAGATGTGAAACATCATGAAAGGGAATAGACATAATTTGGGCACTTCAAGTTCACGTTAATTCATGTTCCATTCTTCTTTTTATTCTAAAGTGTCAGGACCGCCACCTGTGTAGACCGGTGGTCTTAGGACTACGGCCCTACCTGGTGGTAGTTTCAGGGACCGCTGCCATGTAGGGAAGTGGTTCTAAAATCACCACTTTACACAAAGTGCTTGTTCCTTCCAGTGTAACACCTTAGACAAACTGTTATATTTCTATTTGCATTACAAGCGTGGGCATGTGATTTTCTTAAATGAGGTGTTTGTTATCCAAAATAAGCCCCTTGCTTATTTTTGGCTAATCCTCTTTCATTTCTTCCTTCCTTGTGCCTTAGTAAAAATTTTTCCACTTTTCAGGCACTCAAAATTATCTGGAAATGTCTTCATCAGATAGAGAATTTTCTCACCTTTCCAAAAAGGTAAATTTTTCCTTCTAACTCCTTGTATTTTACAAGTTATGGCTCGGTGGAGTTTTGGAGGGAAATTTTCCCTGGGAAGGCCCATGGACCAATTAGAATGTGCCACGTAGTGGCAGAGTGGTGGGTCGGTGGAGGTTAGTTAGAAAATTTTCCAAAGTTTTCAGCGGGGGGCGTAAAGAAAAATTTTGGTCTGAAACCCCGCAAACCAATGGGAGAGCGACACGTGTCCATAAGGCGGCGGCAGGAGTTGGAGGGGCACGAAAAAATTTGGTTTTTACAAAAATAGGTAAGGGTGAAAAATCAAAATCTAGCCCAAAGGCCCACAACGAATAAGAAGGTGCCATGTGGGAGCAGTAACGACAGAGGCAAAATGCGGAGGGATTTTGGAATTTTTTTCCAAAAGTCAAAAAGATGTAAAATGGCCAGTTGAATTTTTTTGAGCAAATAAAAATGTGCCACATGGTTTTGAGTGGTGGGGGTGGAGTTTTTCTAGAAAATTTTCCGATATTCAAAAAAAAGGGAAAAATTTTGGGTTTCAAACCCGCTGACCCGATTTTTGCCCGTTTTTCCCTAAATATTCGAGAGGGGCATATCTTTCGATCCAGAGCTTATTTTTTCTTGATTTCATTGTCATGGAAAGATATGAAGTCCTCTACATGATGGAACTATTGTTACAAATCAGCAAAGCACCCCCCGGATGTTGATCGATTTCTAGTTTGATCATTCTAAGCATCCAAAGGTGATTGCACAACATGAAACCTCTCTCCAAGTGTGGGACTTGTAAAATGAGAAAGCAATCTCAGATTAGAGGCGGTTCCTCAAAATCCTCTCGATCATATCTGTTATTTGCATAATTACAGAGGTTTGAATCCTAATCCTACTCTAAATTCCAAGGAGACAGAGATAGAAAGTGCAAAAATTGAATCTAAACTAATAGGTGATACACCAAAGGAGTGGTGAACACTTCTTGTTCATGAAAATTGACACAATTTCATAAAATGCAACATGAAACATCATACACAAGCTGATAAGATGTAATTAGAGGTCTGAAATGAAGCAAGACAATACAAACAAAGGACTGAAAAATTGATCACAGAGTCTGCACTGTCATTTTTCACTGTCAAAATCCTTGCATTTGCAACATCAAAGAGGAAACCTATTACAATCATGAAGAAGGTCTGATACTTGCAAAAATCACTTGTTGAATGTGAAAGAAGAAGCTTGCTATCCAAAAAAAATGTTCCACCTCAAAAAATGGGCCAAATCTGGCTTTTACAATGCATGGGTCAAGCCCAGGAGAGAGAAAACGTGTAAAAAACATGGAAGCCATTCCCCATTGAATGAAGATGCATTAAAATAGCATGGGCATCCTTACATACCCATGCCCTGACATTTTTGGCCATGCTGAAGAAGAATGCGACCCATTTTGCATTAAAACTAGTTGTTGAAATGTCATTTCTGGCCATTACCACGTGCCAGAGAAGTTTTTCAATTTTCTCTCTCCAAACTCCATCAAAATGAAAAATTGACCCAACAATCTTGTAGAGAATTTCACCAGATTTCCATTGATATAAAGAATGTGAAAAACGAGCTTTGGATCGAAAGATATGGCGATTTGAAGTTTTAGGGCAAAACAAGGCCAAATCGGGTCGCTTTGATATTTTTGGCCTGGACACGTGGCGAGTTCTGATTGGCTGTGGGCCTTCTAGGGAAAATTTCCCACAAAAATCCACCGAGCCATAACTTGAAAAATACATGGAGTTAGGAGGAAAACTTTACCTTTCTGGAAAGCTGAGAAAGAGCTCTATCCAATGGTGCCATTTCCAGAAGGTTTTGAGTGCTTGAAAAGCAAAATTATTTGACCGAGGCACAAGAGAGGGAAGAATGAGAGGATTTAGCCAAAAATGAGCAGGGGAGCACATTTTGGATAAAAATTTTGGTGACTCGGAGGGCTCATCCGCTCTTTGGATGAAGTTACCAGTTGCTCAAGCATCCATTGGGCATGGAGTCATGAGTTATAGCCTGCAAACTGATCTGAACTTTGAAAACCTCCTCTCTGAGCCACTTGGAAACCCACTGAAATGGACTGTGCAAGAGCAAAACCAGCACCACAAAAACTATGTACAAAACTGAAAATCATACATGCTCCAAATGGAACATGCAGAGTGTGCACAAGCACTTCTTTTACTGAAAGCAAACCTACCTACTCTACCCTAATGGAAACAAAGGTGAGCTAAACAAACCCTGCAACTGGTTGTGCAAAATAGCTTCCTTTCTTCAAAATTGGCAACCATGCAACTAATTTGGCATTGAACATGGCTGATTAGATGAATGGAAAATCAACAAGAAGCTAGTCTTCCACCCAAATCATCAAGGTATCAGCTGAAGGAAAATTCAATACCTCTTTTAGTTGTTCTGCATTTGGATTGGAGAGGTATGACAGCTGATCCTTGGTTCTTTGTAGCTCATCCTCATGCTTAGAAGCAAGCATGACTGGTTGTGACTTCTCCTTTGGCTCCAATAAATCCAAATACCTGATTGGGCAAGGTATGATCCATTTGATATGCCCATAGCTCTGATTTTCAACTCCAAAAATGGAGTCTTCTTGTAGACCTTCTTGGGTGGGTGATGTGGAAGCAATGGTAGAACCTTTCTACCCTTTCTCCTCTTCCAATGAAGAACATGAAAGATTAAAATCTTCCAATCTTAGTTCCAAAGAGCTGCTATAAGATGCAGGCTACTGCAAATGAATGCTCTCCTTCATGATAGCAGGCTCAAGTATTTGGGACGTGGAAGATGAAAGAGGGAATGGTGGAAAATCAACCGGTTATTCTTCATCAAAACAATCCTCCAAATCTGACAGATACACTACCTCATTGTTGTCCTGATGCAAATGCTCAAATTCCTCCATAGTGTCCTCTTGATCTCAGAATTTGATCATCATGGTTTCTTTCATCCTCCAACATTGAGTTTGAGAGATCAAACTCTTCTTCAGCACTAGAACACGAGAGGGATGAAGTAGAAAGAAGAACTGAAGGTTCTCCTGTAGCCTTCCTTGTGTTCAAAGCCCTTAGATCTGCACTTTTCTTCTTCACAGCTAGAATGTGCTCCTCTTCTTTCGCATTTGGAGTGGCTTCTCCCTCCTCTACTACTTGAAGGCAATCTTGCTCTTGATAGAAATCTTCTCCTAGCATGAAGTTTGTCAAGTCAAACTCTTCAATCTGCTCTCTAGAGGACAAGTTGGGACTGCAAGATCTTCTTCTGAGCTTTCTTCCTCCATGGCTGATTGTGCAACTTGAATTGAATCGGCATTCCCTTCAAATAGAGTGCCAACATGGACACTACTTTATGAGAAAACTAACTAGCTGGTCTGCTTCTTCTTTTTGCTCTTCTTCTGCATTGTCACAAAATCAGTCCTAACCACTACTTGTTCTCCAACTCCAACCTCTTCTGAAGGCTTAACCATCAAGGGGATCTTTTTCATCCCAAATTTAAGAGCCCAACTCTTCAGAATTTGAATTTCTTCATCTTTGTTTGGCTTCTCTTTTTGCTGTTGTTTTCCTTGACTGGCATTCTGATTTTTATCCTCCCAACATGGATTTGGGAATGCAAGAGGAGAAGTGGATTGTAACTCAAATGATTTGGCAATTTTTTGTGGTGGTGGAGGAGGTAGAAACTCTTGTTTCTTTGGAGGAGAGGGTATTTCCGTTAGCTCTTGTGGAGGGGATGACTGTTTGGAAGGAAAGGGGAAAGAAGAATTGAGATGGGGTGGAAGACTAGGGGATGGCGAAATGGAATTAACTCCTGGGGCAGCATTGACTAGATTTAGAATTTGAAATTCCAAATGAGATGATGCTGCTTGAGTAATGGGAAGAGAAAAACCAGATGATGGTGTAGAACTTACCCATTGACAAGGTTGTTCAACACCAAGTGTATAGGCCTCTATTTCTGCTATCCATTGTGCAAGTTGGGGCAACATCTTCATCATAAAGTCCAGCTTCTCCTGAGGGCTGAAGTGTCTTGGAAAAGGGCCTCCCCATGGACAAGGAGTCCTGTAACTAATTCTGAAAGCCTTCATTTGAGTTGCTGCTCTTGATTGCACCATCTTTGCCTCCATCTTTTGGATTTTTTCCACAAAATCTGCATCTTCCATTTGATTGTCTTCATTGCATGTGTACCCTTGTTCTTGATGTGCTTCACAACCAAACTGACTTTGGCACTGCTGCTCATATGGGTAGACATGTTGATTTTGAATTTGATCAAAATGCTGATTTGGAGGATTTGTAAAACATGTTAGAGGTGTGATATACTGCTGTTGTAAATGTGAATTCCATGATGGAAATGAAGTCATGATTGCACAACTTCATGGAATGGAAAAGAATGAAAATGATGGAAAGAAGAATGGATGGAAATGAATGGAAAACAGTGTCTCAGAATTTAGAGAATGAGTTGTTTACAGATGGAGTTGCCAGATGTGCTTTTGAAAGTGCCTCCAAAAGGTTGAATCCTTAATAGGAACACACCAATCTATCAAAGATAAAATGGAAGACCTCTAAGGTCCCACCCGGCGTGCCAAAAATGTTATCACCAAATCACAGCACCCCTCTATTTATACAAGTGCATATACTTGAACTCACGGTGTGATTGGATAACATGGGTACTATCTCCAAGTTGTGGGACTTGCTACTTGAGATAGACCTCTAAAGAAAGCTGGTTCTTTCTCCTAAACTACCTACCACAATCTACTCTAATGCAGGGGAAACTAACTATTCTAATCTAAATTTCCAAGGGACCAGGGAGAGAGAATGCATAAAATGAAATCCTACACTAAAGCGGTGATACACCAGAAAAGGAGTGGTGAACACTTCTTGTTCATGCAAATTGACACAATTTCATGAAATGAAACATGAAACATCATACATAGGCTGATAAGATGCAATTAGAGGTTTGAAAAGAAGCAAGACAATACAAACAAAGGACCGAAAATTGATCATGAGTCTCAGCACTGTCATTTTTCATCACAAAATCCTTGCATTTGCAACATCAAAGAGGCATAAACTTGTTACAATCATGAAGAAGGTTTGATACTTACAAAAATCACTTGTTGAAGGTGAAAGAAGAAGCTTGCTATCCAAAAAAATGTTCCACCTCAAAAAAATGAGCCAAATCTAGCTTTTACAATGCATAGTGTCGAGCCCAAGAGACAAAAAATGTGTAAAAACGTGGAAGCCATTCCCCATTGAATGAAGATGCATTAAAACAACATGAGCGCCCTTACGGCACCCATGCCCCGACATTTTCGGCCATCTTTGAAGAAGAATGTGACCCATTTTGCATTAAAACTAGTTGTTGAAACGTCATTTCGCCATTACCACGCGCCAGACATTTTTTGATTTTCTCTTCTCAAACTCTATAAAAATGAAAAATTGACCCTAGATTCTTGTAGAGAATTTCACCAGCTTTCCATTGATATAAAGAACGTGAAAAACCAAGCTCTGGATCGAAAGATATGGCGATTTGAAGTTTTAGGGCACAACAGGGCCAAATCGGGTCGCTTTGATATTTTTGGCCTAGACATGTGGCGAGTTCTGATTGGCTTCGGGCCTTTTAGGGGAAATTTTCCCACAAAATCTCCGCTAAGCCATAACTTGAAAAATACATGGAGTTAGGAGGAAAACTTTACCTTTCTAGAAAGCTGAGAAAGAGCTCTATCCAATGGTGCCATTTCCAGAAGGTTTTAAGTGCTTGAAAAGAAAAATTTTGTGACTGAGGCACAAGAGAGGGAAGAATGAGAGTATTTAGCCACAAAATGAGTAGGGGGCACATTTTGGATAACAAGAACCTTTAATTTTGTTTTTTGATGGATTTTTGTGAGAGAAACATCAAAAACGCCTTTGGCTTGGGGAAAAGAGCAGAACTGACATTCAACCACCATTTTTAATGCAATATGGCTTCCATTCTTCTCCAACATGGTCGAAAATCTTGGGGAATGAACTTTTAAGGGTACCCATGCTATTTTTATGGATCTGGTTGGTGGTTGAACCATTCATTTCATTTTAACCGCGTTTTCTTTTCCCGAGCTCGGGTTTTCATTGTTAAAAGCTAGATTTGGTTCATTTGTAAAGGGTTGGATATTTTTATGAACTCGCAGCTCCCTTCTTCACCCCCGACAATTCAATTTGTGGAATATCGACATCTTTTAGGACCACAACATGTTTTCTACCTCTTTTCTATTGTAATGCACTGTATTTAAAAAATGGAAATGAAAATGCAAGCTCTGTGAATGAATTTTCAATCCTTTATTATGTTGTTTGCTCTATCCTAATCTTTCATTAAAATTTTAGCAATTTGTGTTGTAATTTTTCAATCTGTGTCAATTTGTAGAAGTATATTTTCACCACTCCTTTGGTGTATCACCTTGTTAGTTTATTTTATCTTCTTTTCTCTCTTCTATCCTTGTCTCCTTGTGCAGAATTAGAGTAGGATTTTGAGTGTAAACCTATACAAATTTTATGCATACATCCGATCGAGGAGCAAAGGAACCAACCTTTAACTGGAGAGTTTTTTCCCATTTTGTGAGTCCCACACTTGGGGAAAAGATTTAATGTTGTGCAATCACCTTTGGATGTCCATCATCAAACTAGAAATTTGAGAAAACATCCGGGGTGCTGCTGATTTGCACTAATAGTTTTGGCACACCCAAATGGGACCTTAGAGGTCTTCATCTTCATTACAAAAAGTTGATGTGCATTTGTTGTAACTTCCTTACTTAGAAAATCCCTGATTTGCACATATGGCGAATCCAAAGAGATAAAATCAACTGGTTTCAGCAGTCAAAGTCTAAAGATTCATGAGAAGGATCCAAACAAGGTCAAGGGCTAGAGAAGAAGGATTGTCTGAGTATCTGCAGTTATCCCTAAGAAGAAGACAGAGGGGAAGAAGAATTCAAAGGTCTCCATCTCCACCAAATAGAACTCTATCAACTCCTCCACCTGGTAGACCTTTCACCCAATCAACAAGGGTTCTTAGGCCAATCAGAATGGCACAAAACAACCCTTATGTCAACTTCACTAGTAGCAGCCCACTTTCTCTCAATGCACAAAACCCAGTTCTAGTTGCAACATTGAAGAACATCCCATACTTTACTGGGGAAAATTAGACCACTCCTGGTGATCATGTCAAAGACATTGCTAATGTTTGTGCAATCCATGAGATTGTTGAGATGCAAGTTATGTCAAATTGTTGGCATCTTCATTCAAAGGGAAAGCCTTGCAATGGTTCAAGAGCCTTAGGGAATGCTCTATCCAAAATTGGAACCAATTATGCATAGCTCTCCATGAGTAGTTTGGAGAAAAGGGAGATAATTTGTCTCTACTGGAACAACTGACAACTATCAGAAGAGATCCCAATGAGTAGCTAATGATTTCAACTTTAGATTTCAAATGACATGGAATAGAATCCAAAGTAGTAGTAATGCCAACAACTGAAGGTGCTTTCTTATACTATCTTAAAGCTTTAAATTCTGATATTTCTATGTTAATCTAATCCATGGGAGGTGCAAATAGAACTTCAGCTTATAGCATTGCCATTAGGGCTAAGAATTGTTTGATCCAAGCTGGTAAAATGACACCTAGGCCTCCCATGCCCTTATATCCAAACTTGGAAAACCCAACCACTAGTCAAGCACCTAATTTAGCTCCTATTCCCACTCCTATAAATCAGAGTTCAAATGAAACTTCTACTTCATCCTCTAGTGCCTCAAATGAACTTCAAGAAATCATGAAACAATTACAAAATTTAGGCAATGAGATGGTTACACTCAAGAAGCAACAAGCCCAAATTTTTAGATCTTCTTATCCATCTCAAACTCATCCTAATAGGTAACCATATCAGCCTAATAGGCCACCCAATCTAGCTACAAATCAAAATCAAGTAAGGCCTCCTGCCAATAGACCATTTCAACCTTATAACCCCAATGTTGCATCTACCTCTAAAGCCTTAGTGTCAGTGCAAAATAATATAGCTCAAGAGTATGATTGGTGTTTCCCATGTAATGAACCTCACAACTAGTCTATGTGCTTCAATGGTGCTTTGAACCAAGATTTGATGGTGACAAAAACTAGCGTAGAGAGAAAGGTGAGTCAAGAAACAAACCAACAACAAGGAACATCTCAGCAAAATACAACTCAAAATGAGACTACACTTGTGAATTGGCAGGCTGAAGATTTTTGTGGTATGAACCAAAATATTTCTCGAGTGTAGTAGCTAATACATGGTCAAAGAAGAGGAATATTGGTGAAGGGCATTCATTAGCTCCATGTGATCCACAACCTTCCATCACTCCACAAAGTGTTGGTAAGTAAAATGCAGTTCCAAATGTGTAAGGACAGCCCAAGCTACCTTTTAAACCAGCTCAAATGCCAACTGTAGCAGCCCATGTGCAAGAAAAGAGTGTTCAGGACAAGGGGTAGAAAAGATATGATTCATCCCCATTTAACATCATTGAACAAATGAAGAAGACAAATGTGAATATATCTATGTGGGAATCACTATCCATCCCAGGCCAAATGGATCTACTACAAGCTGCCATGAAGAATTGGTCAACTTCAAATTAGAAAGCTCATATGCAAGAGAAGGTACTCAAAAATGCTGCTCAGCCTAAGGGGAAACTTGGAGGACACCAAGGTAAAGTTTTGAAGCCCCTCCATTCTATGTTTCATTAATCATTAAGGATAAACTAGTACACAATTGAATGATTGATTCGGAGCAAGTAGTTTTGTGATGCCCAAGCAAATAGCTGATCGAGTTAGGCCTCCAATATGAAGTCATATCTAAAGGGTTGGTGCAACCTGGATGGGACAGCAGAAAAAAAAATTGGGGTAATTAAAGATTTGAGACTCACTTTGCATGCGTGCCCCAATGTAACTATTTTGCAAGATGTGTCAGTGATAGATTTACCACCACTTTTTGCCCTATGTTTGTCAATGGATTTCACAAGCTAGAATTGGAGGCTACTTATCTACTTATTGGTCACACATGTTGTTTATAAAAAGATATGGAACCAAAGCCACAATCAGGTCTGAACCTATTGCAAACTTTCACATTGAGCCTCATACTCCAAGCCCAATCAATGCCAACTATTCAACATTTGATCAAGAGGATTATCCAAGCACAAATGAAGCTGACACCAAAGTTGGAAGCATCCCAGATTTGAATCTTGATGAATGGGAAATAAAGGTACATGATTTTTATCCCTACAAGGAAATAGAGGAATCTGAACTAGGAGTTTATTACATGCATGAAGAAAATCAGCCTATTCCTAGCATCACCAAGCCAGACCATAAATATGACAATGAGGTATGACAGTTGTTCTTTGATGGATCAAGAAGTAGACAAGGTACATGGGGGGAGCTATGCTTGTTTCACCTCAAGTCATTAAGTATTATTCAACTTTTAGATTTCAGTTTGCTTGTTCTAACAACACTACTGAATATGAAGCTTTCATACAAGGATTGCATTGGTCAAGAAAGAGAGGTATCAAAACTTACAAGTCTTTGGTGACAATGAGATGATTGTTAATCAAGTTCAAGGACAACATGCTGCCAAAAATGACCTACTCAAGTGTTATAAGAGTAGGGTGTGGGACATCATTAAGGATTTTGAAGGCTTTGGCATCAACTCCATCCCTAGGAAAGAAAACCAAGATGTTGATAGACTTGCAGCAGTTGGAGCAGCCTTTGATGTTGTGGAGAGTATCAAAGAAGATAAAGTGCAGCCAAAAATTCATGTGATTTTAAGGCCATCAATGCCGATAATAGTGTAATTTGGAAAGTGTTTGAAAGTGACCAACAAATGATCAATTTCTTGTAAGAAGAAGCTGAGTTCTCAGCCAAGAATTGTAAGCAAACGTTAGAACAACAAAGATGGTGATCAAGTGGTACAGGTGAGAACCAACAAAATGCCAAAAGGACTTGTCACTTTGGAGTCCATATTTAATCCTAATGATCAATTTAGGAAGGATATAACAAACATCCAAGTCAAGGAAAAAACTTCAGTGCCCATCTCGGTGCTAGAATGCAAATCACTTCAAATTGGTAAAGTGGCAACCAAGCAAGAAAGGTACGAGTTCATGCAACTTTGCTAAGAATTCCTAGATATATTTGCTTGGAGCTATGGAGAATTGAGAGGTTTCAATCCCAAGCTATCTCAACACACAATTGAGTTAGATCAAAGTGCTAAACCCATCAGGCAAAAACAAAGACCAGTCAATCCACACATGAAGCCTCTCATGAAGAAGGAATTGAATAAGTTAATAGAGGCAAGTATCATATTTACCATCAAGCATTCAAGCTAGGTTGCAAACTTGGTTCCCGTTAGAAAGAAGAGTGGAGAAATCAGATTGTGTGTAGACTTTAGAGATTTGAATAGAGCATCCCTTAAGGATCATTACCCACTTCCTTCTATGGAGCAAATTTTACAAGTTGTTGGCTCTGAGAGGTTTTCATTGCTAGATGGTTATTTAGGGTATAATCAGATCATGGTAAAGGAGGATGATCAGTTCAAAACAACCTTCACCACCAAATGGGGAGCCTATACATATAGGAAAATTCCTTTTGGGTTGTCTAATGCCGAGCTCCCTTCCAAAGGGAAATGGATATGGCATTTAAAGGATTGATCAACAAAATAGTGCTGATATACCTAGATGATATTATTGTATTTTCTAAAAGTGCAGAAAATCAACTCTTTCATTTGAGACAAGTGTTCCAAATATGTAGAAGATTTGGGGTATCCTTGAATCCAAAAAAATGTATTTTCCTAGCTCATGAGGGAAAGCTCCTAGCCCACATTGTTTCCAAAGAGGGATTAGAAATTAATCAAGAGAGGGTTGAAGCAATAAAAGCACTACCATTACCAAGTCACAAGAAGGCCCTTCAAAGTTTCTTGGGAAGAATCAATTTTTTTCAAAGGTTTGTTCCAGACTTTGCAGCCCTTGTCAAGCCAATAACCATGATGTTGAAGAAAAGTATGGCTTTCAAATGGATAAATGAAGGTAAGGCAAGTTTTGAGGCAATCAAAGAGGCTATCTCACAAGCTCCAACTCTCATTAACCCAAATTTCTCTAAGGATTTTATCCTTTATGCATTTGGCGGTGATGATACAATTTCTACAATTTTAGTACAACAGAACAAAGAAAATGCAGAGAAGCCAATTTCCTTCTTTAGCCAAAGCTTAGAGGACTATGAGGTGAGGTATTACTTCATTGAGAAGTATGTTCTTGCAGTGATTAGGAGCTTGAAGAAATTTAAGCATCTAGTTTCAAACAACAAGGTTCAACTGTTGGTTTCTCATGTGGGAGTTAAGGACTTCCTCCTCAAAAAAGACCTAAATGAAAAATGTGCAATATGGATTACTCGTGTTTTGGAGTATGACATTGAGATCAAAGTCACCAAGCCTGTCTAAGGAAAGGGATTGTGTGAGTAGATGGTCTTGAGAAAATCAATGGAAGTAAGAAATAGGAAGGATGTTGTTTTGGTGTTGCAAGACAACCAGGAACAAAGAGGTGTTCAAGAAGATAATGGTGATATGCTCACTCCTTGTTGGACCCAAGACATAATGCACTTCTTACAAATAGGCCTATTCCCTCCAGAGATGAACAAAACCAAGAGAAGACACTTCAGATATTAGGCTATTCCATATGCACTTGTTGATGGTGTCTTGTTCAAAAGAGTATATAAATGGAGTTTCTTTGAGATGTATTGGGACAAATCAAATTAAGAGAATGTTATAAGAGTTCCATGGTGGATTAGTCAGGGGTAATTTTTCTCCAAGAGTGATAGCCCTCAAGATTATGAAGGTTGGTTATTATTGGCCCAAGGTGTTTAATGATTGTTATGCATGGATCAAGAGGTGAAAAATTATGGATTTTTCACAGCAAAGAAAGGTTAAGCCCTCCCATTGCACCAAATTTCAGTTGACCAGCCATTCATGTAATGGGGTTTGGACTTCATTGGAGTCATTAACCCTAACTCAAGCCAAGGACATAAGTGGATTCTAATAACAACAAATTACTTCACCAAATGGACTGAGGTGGTGGCACTCAAAGAGGTAAATGAATCTAGCATTCTAGACTTCTATGAAGGGTTAGTAACTAGATTTGGTATACCGCCACTATAATATTAGATAATGCATTAGCATTCATAGGATCAAAGGTACCCGAATGGGCTTTTAAGAATGGGATCTATCTCGAGCACTTCATAAAATTATTACCCTCAAGGTAATGGACAAGTTGAGTCTACCAATAAGAACTTATTAAAGATCATCAAGAGGACTCTTGATGAAAATAAGAGGACTTGGCACACTAAAATTAAATCAGCCTTATGGGTGATAGGATAACTCCCAAGAGATCCACCGGTAAATCTCCATTCGACTTGTTTATGGTAGAGAGGTAATTGTTGTTGCAGACTCACAAAGACCCCGGATGCGAATCATGCTTCTAGGTTGATGTTCTGTGCATCCAGTGTGATTGCACAACACGGAATCTTTTCTCCAAGCGTGGGACTTGTAAAGATGAGAAAATATTTTCCAGAGAAGGTGGTTCCTATTCCTCTCTGCAATGGAGATGCACACAAAAATGCAGAGGGTTTGCTAAAACCTAATCTAACTTGCCAAGGAGACAGGTAAGGAAATGCATAGAATAAAACCTAAACTACAAAGGTGATGCACCGAGGAATGTTAGACACTCATTTTGAAAATTTAACACAGACTCACATAGATGCAATACAAACACCATGCACAAGTAACCAAACTCGTAATAAGAGATAAAAATGACAAAGCAATGAATACATGAGAGGGTCAAGAGTCAATCACAACACATATATTATTGCTCAAGAGTCGATACAAGATATGCACGGTGGCAAGAGGCAAAAAGACCGGCATTACAACCCATATGGGAGGTTTGAAAGCTCCATAAATTCTCTGGGCAAGCGAGGGAATAAGGGAGGATGCAAAACAAAAATGTCCGACCCCTTAAAGGAGCTCTCTTTACAATATATCAAGAAATGAGAGAGGGAAGAGAGAGGAAATCCAAAATCTGCCCCAACCACTTCTTAGTAGCATTTAAAATCACCTCATTATGACAGCGGCGGATCCTAGCAAAATGGCGGGTGCTTCTAACAGAGCAACGAGTCTCGCTGCATTAAAGTTGGTTGTTGAAGTATTACTTCATTCTATCACCACGCGCACGTAGAGACGTTTTCTTAATTTTCTCCTCCAAATCGCACCAAAATACAAGATTGATCCTAGAATCATGTAGAGAACTTCACATGATTTCCGTTTATATAAAGAACGTGCAACTGAGCTTTTGATCGAAAGATACAAAGGTCCGAATATTTAGGGCACAAAATAGGTGAAAACAGATTTTTAAATTTCTTTTCCCGCACTCGCCATCCGGATGACACGTGTCGCTGCTGGTTGGTGAGCAATTTTCTCCGCCCACCTTTTTGCCGGATTTTCTTGTGGCCCCCTTAAACTTGGACACATGGCACTATTTCATTGGTTCGGATCGGTGCTCAAAACTCGCCCCCTTGACCTTTTGGACCTTTTTCCTGGCGACACGTGTCATGCCGTGATTTGTCCATGGGCCTCGCGGATTTTCATGTCCACCGCATCCTTTTGTCCCAAATGTCCTAGTGCTTCGCGGGGGATGAATCCTCTCGATCCTCCCGAAATGGGCTTCCTCATCCCTTTTTCGCACGGTGACACGTGGCATGATCTCGATTGGCTTTCGGCTCCTTGGCTATCCGCGTCCCATGCGCCCCTTTGTCCCACTTGTCCTTGGCTTGAAGTTTTCCTATTTCAGCCAATCCGACAGGTTTGCATCCTCTTCGCATCCATTTGTCCCAAATGTCCCAAAGGTCTTGCTCTGGGACAAATTCTTCCGATTCGCCCGATTCGGTCGGTTCGCATCCTCCGCGCACTCTTGTCCCGCTTGCTCCCAATAAAGGACTTGGACAAATTTTCTTTCTTTCGGCCGATTCGGGCATTTCACGTCCATTTGTCCCAGATGTCCTTTTTCGTTTGGGCCGCCGAGGCTTTTGGCCGATCTCGCGCCTTCGCGTATAATTGTTCCAACTGTCCCAAAGGCGGTCTTAAGGTAGACTTAGCCAATTTTATGATTTTCTCCTGAATCAATCTACTTGCTTGGAACTAAAAAATCTGATGCATGTTATCAAATTAACTCTGGGGGGTGAAATTTGGATAACAACAATCTTGTGTATGCCAATTGAGTTTCCAACATTGGAACTCATCAAGTAATTGGAATTGTTAGAGTTTGAACCCATGGAGGTTAGATATGTAGAATTGATGGAACTCTAAGAAATCAGAAAGCATGCAGCCTAAATAATGGAGCAGGACTAAGCCGTGATTAAGAGAACCTTTAGTAGGAAAGCTAAGGCTAGAACCTTCCAAGTTGTAGATTTAGTGTTGAAATGGGATGCAAACCGAGAAAATCCAGGAAGGCATTCAAAGTTTGATGCCATTTGGAGTGACCCCTACATGGTCACAAAATTTAAGAACAACAATGTCTTCCAATTGTCTACATTGGATGGTGAAGAACTATACATTCTAGTTAATGGAATCCATCTAAAGAATTGCTAATAGAAGGGAAACTCCTAACCTTATACATATTAGCTTAGATTTTCATTTCACCAAGTGCTTGTGCACATTGTTTTTCATAGCTTAGTTTTATAATTCCTAAGTGCTTTGGCACAAGCTTTGTTGTCCCAAGAATGCATCCTCTGCACCATACTCCAAATCAAGTGACGCTCTACTCTCACAATCTTCTTTCTAGAAATTTCATAATGAGTCGAGAGTGCCAAGTAGTTAATTTGATGAATCCATGCCCAATAGATTTCTTCAAGCAATTGATCATTCATCTAGAAGGTAGATGACCCCTCTGAGTCGCCAAAATTGTTATCCAAAATAAGCCCCTTGCTTATTTTTGGCTAACTCTCTTTCATTTCTTCCTTCCTTGTGCCTCAGTCAAATTTTTTCCACTTTTTAGTAACTCAAAATTATTTAGAGATGGCTTCATCAGATAGATAATTTTCTCACCTTTCCAAAAACATAAAATTTTCCTTCTAACTCCTTGTATTTTTAAAGTTATGGCTCGGCGGAGTTTTGGAGGGAAATTTTCCCTGGGAAGGCCTGCAGACCAATCAATCGAATGTGCCACGTAGTGGTGGAATTGTGGGTTAGCAGAGGTTAGTTAGAAAATTTTCAAAAGTTTTTGGTGGGGGGTACAAAGAAAATTTTTGGTCCGAAACCCCGTGAACCAATGGGAGAGTGACACGTGTCTATAAGGCCGGTGGGAGTCGGAGGGGCGTGAAAAATTTGGTTTTTTGCCAAAATAGGTAAGGGCAAAAAAGGAAAACCTGGCCCGAAGGCTTGCAGTGAATAAGAAGGTGCCACATGTCCTATTCATGGTAGTGGTTGATAATGCAAAGGAAAATTTGGAGCGCACCCCGCCAATGAATAAGAAGATGACATGTGGCGGCGGAAGGACGAAGTAAAAAGGGATTTTGGAATTTTTTCCAAAGCTCAAAAATGTGTAGAATGGCTGGTTGAACCCATGAGCCAATAAAAATGTGTCATGTGGCATCAGAGTGGTGGGGGGAAGAGTCTTTTGGGAAATTTTTCCCAAATTCATAAAAAGGGAAAACATTTTGGGTTTCGGCCCACCGACCTAATTTTTGCCATGTTTTGCCCTAAATCTTCAGAGGGGCATATATTTTGATCCAGAGCTTGGTTTTTCTTGATTTTTGTGTCATTGGAAAGCTATTGAAGTCCTCTACATGATGTAACCTTCAAATTTTTTTATGGATTTTGGTGACATAAAAATACAAAAATGCCTTTGGCATGGGGAAAAGAGTAGAACCGACATTCAACCACCATTTTTAATGTAGTATGGCTTCCATTCTTCTCCAGCATGGTCAAAAATCTTGGGGAATGAACTTTTAAGGGTACCCATGCTATTTTGATGGATCTAGTCTCAGTGGTTAAACCATCCATTTCATTTGTCCCGCGTTTCTCTTTCCTAAGCTCAGTTTTCATTGTTAAAACCCGCATTTGGCTCATTTGTAAAGGGTTAGACATTTTTATGAACTGCAGGATCCATTCTTGTCCCCGACAAGTGAATTTGTGGAATATCAGACCTCTTTTAGGATTGCAACATGTTTTCTACCTCTTTGCTATTGTAATGCACTGTATTTAAAAATGGAAATGACAATGCAAGCTCTGTGAATGAATTTTCAATCCTTTCTTGTGTTGTTTACTCTATCCTGATCTTTCATTACAATTTTAAAAACTTGTGCATGATTTGTGTTGCAATTTTATAATTTGTGTCAATTTGCAGAAGTAGATGTTCACCACTCCTTTGGTGTATCACCTTGTTAGTTTAGTTTATCTTCTTTTCTCTCTTCTATGCTTGTCTCCTTGGCAGAATTAGAGTAGGATTTTGAGTTTAAACCTCTGAAAATTTCATGCATACATCTGATCGGAGGATTAAAAGAACCATCCTTTAACTGAGAGTTTTTTCCCATTTTGCAAGTCCCACACTTGGGGAAAAGATTCAATGTTGTGTAATCACACTAGATGCCCATTATCAAACTAGAAATATGAGAAAACATCCAAGGCTACCGCTGATTTTCACTAATAGTGTGTTCCCTTGATTTTTGAAAATCATGCTTGTTAGGGATAAATTATTTTTCTCTTGGATTCTTTAGAATGTAATGATATGACTTGCAAGAATCCACTTCCACTTCTTATAGGTAAGTTGTAACTTGCTTTTGAGAGTTGCAAACTTATCTCCTTTATTGACTCATCCTTGGATCAATTTCAGTGATCCAAGGAATGTTTTAAATATTCTTAACGGACTGAATGGTAAATTGACATTCATTAGTTGAGAGACATAGAGGACTGAACTTTGTATGTTACAAATTCTTTGGGCTTGAGTGAACATGTCTTCATTCGATTGTATGTTGTGCTTGGGTCTTTGGGATTGATCTCTGTAGGACATTATTGGCGTAAACAAAATATAGTCTGCTTATGACTATGAAGGGGATCAGAACCCTAAAACTAAAGGATTAACCTAACGGTATCCTAAACTAGGTAAGAGCATCTACTTCCTAGCTATGTCTACTTAATTAGGGGTTATAATCTAACCTAAGCTCTAGTGCTAAATGAATAAGGGAGAAAATTTTCTAAGGTAATATTAGGCTATATTAACCTAATGCCTAATACTATATGGAAGTGAATTTAATCTAACCTAAAGTGGGTATTACCTATGGCAATGTTTTAAGACCTAAGGTGATTAATTGTTAGACTAACCTAAGTTTTGGGGACATATATCCTAAACTATTTAAAAGGGACCTTGGGTTGCATGAAACTATGGCAAGGCTTCAATGGATTTGATTTGATTTGATTGAGTTTAATGCATGAGGAACTTCGGTTTTGGCTAAGGCTAATTAAATCTAGTGGGGAATTACATGGAGGCTTCACTAAATATGGAATTGCATGTTAACTTAGAAATGGCATTCACCAGTTTTGGGAGGTGGTGGTAAGGAGAAATAAGTCGAGAATTGGGAGTTATGGCATTTATGGATTTCAATTTTTGTGTGCAAACCATCTTGGAAACAAGGGAGGTGGATTTGTGGGAGGTTGTTTGGTTTTACATGCCTTGCAAATTTTTCTCTACATGGAGCTATCTAATTCTTTGAACCAGCAGCTCAACTTCTTCTTCTTCTTGGCTATTTTTGGTTTTACTAGTCTATTTTCAGTCAAGGGAATGCATATGAGGCATTGGAAGGAAAGTTGGTTGGTTGTTCATCTTTCATGGAGAAGAAAAAGAGTGGGAAGCTTGGCAAGAAGTATCCTTCGATTTTGTAGAAGCACTATTAGGCATGATAGCCCCTACCCATTAAGATTTCTTGCTTTCTTCTAAGTGATTCATTAGAACAACTCTTCTCTCATGAGATTAATATTTGCATGATTTTTCTGGTTATCTACTTGCATGTTTTTATGAATCTCTGTGGTTTTTGGAATGTAAATCCATTGCTTAGTAATGATGGTTTTTGGGAAACTTTCTTTGTGCTAGTTTGATGGTGACATGCTTGCGAAAATTGTATTTGAAGCTTTGTAATTCAATCTGAAACTTGTATGCAAGACTGGTGTTGTTTTGAACTGGCATTAGTTGCTTTGTGTGGTTCTAAACCTTCATCGGAGTCTTATGTTTCATTCTGAACTATTATTTGGAACCTGTGTTTTGTTTTTACTTATATTGGAGCATTCGATTTTTTCTAGGAGCTTGTATTTAAACTTCGTGTTATTTTGAGTTGAGTTGGAGCTTTGAGTAGTTCGAACTTTTCTCAAATCTTTATATTCGAAATCGTACTCATATTTAGCACTTGTGTATTCTTAACATGTAGTCATGTTGATAAGTTTTTTCCGTATACATGTACTCGAGATGAAATTTTTATTCATATTCAGGGATTTGAGAATGATTGAACTCATTATGGACTGTATGCTTGATAAGGGCTTGAGAGATTAGTTTTGGTTGGAAGTTTATCTGGTAATCTCTTTTGAGATCTTCTTCACGTAGCTTCTTGAGTGTGAATGGTTTTAGTACTTCTATCTTTTAGATTGTACCACCTTCTTTGAACTTGATAGGTGTGTGAATATAAAGTATATCCTATTCTTCTCTCTTCCCGAGCGAACCCGTGTCCTGTTGAAGGCTTGACTGTTATATTAGAAGGATTAAAGGACTAGAATTATATCTTGTTATGGGTATTTGATGATTTATAGTTTGTTTGGAACAATCGTTAACAAATTTAGAGGGTTCTAGAAATACAACATGCTTTCTCCTTCTTGTAATAGATGTCTAAAACAAATGCCTTCCTTGTCGCAATCTTTTTAAATGGAACTTGAGAGTCCTTGTGATTCTGTTTCAGTCACGTTGGAGGTAAGTTTGGGATAGTACTTGTCTTAAACGTATATTGAGTTTTCTTACTCTCTTCAGTTCTTTTTAATTGATTTCTGGGTTTTATTAAAAATATGGATTGAGTACCTTAGTGTACTAAATTTTGTATGAAAGGATATATTTTATCTCTATTCAGATAGTTTTGTATTATTGATCTTATTTGGATCACGAACTACTTACTTCTTTGTATTGAGCTGTTGAAGCCTTGTAATGGGATTTCAGTTCTTGAGTTCATGATTACTTTTGAACTTGTATATCTTTTATTGTTGTGGATTTCTACTCCTTGAAGGATTCATTGAATGAATCTCCAAGTTTTATAGAGAAAGGAACATGTTCTCTTGGGGACAGATACTACTTTGGTATTGTATGTACTTCATTATGAGATTTGAATTCAAACTTGTGCTTGATGAATGGAAATAGGTAAACCAGTTTGTAAGATTTGTAAAGGAAAATTAGAAGTGTGCTTTCTTTAACTATGTGTTTGGTTTTGTGTTCTCTTTTGGGAACTAGATAAAGAATTTCTAAGTTTGAAATAGAAATGGGAATTCATTTCATAGTATAAATGAAATGAATTATAGATTGGGTCCTTTTCTATTTGAGATCCTTTTTCTGTTGTTTGGATAAGTTCATTGATTAAGCTTCTTTGTATTCAATTCCCTTATGAGATGGAAATTTCTTATGGATTGTTTGGTCTACTTTGTATAAGTAATTGGTTGTTATGAAGTGGAAGGAAATTAACTGAGTCAGTATGTTGGAAAGAAAATAATAATATTCTTAGACTGACTATTTTGCTTGATTGAGTCATACTCCATTTGGATTGATATTGGAAGGTAGTCTCTTTTTGCACTCTGTCTTATTTTGGAACCCTTCTTGGATGGACTGGATAAGAGATTAACTCTATGTGAGTCTAGCTTGGGTTGTGGAACATTTGGTTTCAGATCTTTGAATTATATCTTCTAACATGTGGAGGTTAGTTTAGACTTGTAGGAGGACTGTTTGACTCTCTACCCCTACTTGGATTGATTTGGGATTCTTGTTAGATGTTTTTCTTTAATGTTGAATCCTTATATTGTTATCTTTGAACTGAGGCAGTTTTGTGTGTTCTAAACCTATTCTATCTTTCAGATGATTAGTGTATGGGGAATAGTATGTATTGATTCTTCTTCTTTTGCTATATGGAAAGATGAAGCATCCTAATATGAGCTATGTTGTAATTAACTTCTTTGCTACTTAGTAAAGATAAATGTGTAATACTATTCTTATAGAACTATGAAACAATTGGATGACAAGACCTGTTGATTGTTTTAAAGTAATTGATAGGATCAATTTAAACCTTGTGATATAATTCAGATGTTGCGGATTATATTAAGTTCTTTTCTTAAAAGTAAATTCAGACTCTTTTATTGTACTTATTTTCTAGATGTTATTACTTATGATTATTTGTATGATATATTAATTGTTTCATTAAAGAAGAGTTGTTTTAATGGAAAAATTAGTGGAATGCACTTTACTTTAATGCTTAGTGTTTATCATGCTCAGTTCATTGAACTGACCCATGCTAGCATTTTTGCAGATGGACATCGTAAGTGATAAAAGAAGACATAAAATTTTATGATGCATTGGTTTATTTAATTCAGGATCTTATGTAAAGAGTTTTGAATCATTCTTGAGATGTATTGGAAAAGAAAAGTGATGTTATTTTAAGATCTTAATTCTAATTGACATGCAGAATGTTTGAAATGTATAGTCATATAAATGTATATTTATCATCATGAATTGAAAGGTTTTGTGTTGGACTCCAATTTGTGATGTGAATACTATTGTAATTGTATGACGAAATAATAGTGATATCTTTGCGGTATTCCTTATATCTATTGTATACTATTGTTGTTGTAAGATAATAAGTTGGATTAAGGAGATAAGTATAATCTTTTCTATTATAATGAACTTGTTAACTTGTAAAAGGTGTCATTCTCTAACTACACAATGATAGTTCAATGATGAAATATACCTAGGACATACAATTAAACTATATAAGTAGCAAACGATAAAAGGGTTATGTTAAACCTAACATATAACCATGTAGAGGAAAACTCTTCCTCTCTCATGGAATGAAAGATAAAAGGAATAGTGGTTATGATCTTAAATCTTTATACTATGTTATAAAAAAACACTAGTTGAATCTAGGTGGATGACACATTTGATTTGGACAGTTAGGTTACATTAAGAATTAAACATTTGATGTTTGATGTCTTGTTTTTGGGATAACTACTTGTTATTTCACGTTAACGAATAAGCTAATGTGCAAAAATGAATTAAACAAGTTCTCTATATGTAATCGGGCTTGTGTTGGATAAAGAACTTAAGGAATGTTGGAATTATGGCTAGGCATGGTTGATGTAATCGAATCTTAATCCAATTTAATTATGAATAATGACCACTAAGGGGGTATGTATATCTTGATGAATCAGTTCTAATGGATGTTGGCACACGTTAACTACATGACTGTACCCTTGAGAAGTCCGGGAATTCTCGAGGATACAATGTTGCGATTGACATGTGGCAGCACCCTTCGATATATGCTCATCTAGATCTAATCACATCCTGGAATTGAATTCGTTTCTCTCTAGGTCAAGTTATTAGTATATTTAGGATAGGTATTAGCTTTCAATGACGCAGGGTACCTTGGCACATCTGGTTGACTTTGGTCATCCGAGTATGCCCATATACCCTAAGTCATCGTGAGTGTCTTCCTATAATAAATTATGTTGCTAATCTAGGCTAGGGTCAAACCTTGGGCAAGTGGACTGACAGTAGTCAGTAAGACCATTCTAGATAATAGAAGAGTGAGGTGAAGGACGTATTCCAGAATGATGAGTATGCTATCTAGGAATAGTAACATGAACAAAGATGTTGAAAATCTTTTGCCAAAGTATCGCAAACTGCTGGTTGCATTGTCCTATGTCACCTAGTTTAAAGTAACGTGATGTTCGATGAATATTGGTAACAAATATTCAGATAGGTTCTTTAAACAGATCAATCAAATACCTAGAATAGGGTAGAAGAACCAAGTATATGTAGTTTTCATAAAGTATTATATACTTTAAGTTAACATGAGAGATCAGTTTAGTAACCGAGTCATGGAATGAGAGATCGAGTATACCGAGTCATTACAACTACATATGGTTATATGTTATGAGATTTATTGGCATGGAATGTGTGTTCTAAATGATGTTTTATTTAGAATAGAGAACATTATGTTTTTTAAAAAAAGAATTTTTTTCCTTGTTTCTAAAGTCTTAAAATGGGAATGTTACATCCGTAACCTCCGTTTATCTCATTTTTCTCACTTTTCTTGTTTCTCCTTCTTGGTGCTGATGGAACTGATGAAGTGTTTGTATTTTTATAGATTTTTATGGATCAATGTGAATCAAAAATAATTTACTCAAAAATTAATCTCCCTCTTACCAGTTTAGTGGCTTTGATATTCACATCAAACTCCATAATCTTAGTGGTCGATCAAACTCTCTTCTCATTGATATCTACCCCCATAATAAAGTCTCTCACACTAGAATGTGAGACAAGAAATTTGATATGATTGGTGGATAGCATGATTTTGAATTTATTGAGAGCCCTCATGATAACAAATACCTATTTCTCAATTTTACTATATTTCAATTCATACTCCTTCAAGTTGTTTTACTAATGAAGGAAAATGACTTCTCATCTCCTTCATTATTCTCGCATCAAAATAACAACAACACTAGCATCAACTCCATAAGTATATAAAATAAAATCCTTACCATCATTAAGATTAATTAGTGTAGGAGCTTGAGAAATATCTTGCTTGATTTTGTCAAATCATTATTTCCTTTGGCTGCTCATTTGAAAGTTGCATCCTTCTTCAACATGAGAGTGATGGGTTTGACTAATCTTGCAAAGTTAGGAATAAATATCCTAATAAAATTAATCTTTCCAAGAAATGATTGCAATGATTTTTATGAGTAGGTAGGGAGAGAGAGAGGATGGCTGAAATTCTATCCAGATCAATAGCAATGCCATCTTTTGAAACAATGTGCCCTAAGATCTTACCCCTAGGGATAACACAATTACACTTTTTAGGGATGAGAGACAACCCAAGTTCCCTATATCTCTTAAAAACCTTCTCTAAATGATTGATTTCATCCTTTTTCTACTTTGAAAAGTAGTAATATCATCCAAGTGCACAAGGATAATCCATTGATATAACCTTTAAAAGTAATATCCTTTGCTCTCGAAATGTGGCACCTGTATTTGACAACCCAAAAGACATTTTCTCGATATTTTCCCTAACTTTAATTTGATTAAAACTCGAATACACTGCCTAGCATGGAAAACCTTTCAGCCCCTACAACAATTTGCAAAATATGTGCCATAGAAGGTAAAGTGTAGTGGCCTTTGTGGGAAGCCTTGTTTAAATCACAACAATCAACACAGAGTATGATTTTCCCATTTTTATTTCTAACAGGGACCAAATTGGCCACCCTAGTAGAGTACTTGATTGGAAAAAATATTTTGGTCTCAATGATCTTAGATAACTCTTTCCTCATGAGGGGATCTATTTTGGGGTTGACTGACCTTTGTTTTTGCCTTACCGGTTTGACATTGTGATCTAGATCTATGGAATGGTGCATGATTTCTGGATTAAACCCTCTTAGATGTTCATAATCCCGAGTAAGAGTATCACTGAAAATTTTGCACAAATAAATGAAGGCTTGATTCTCATTTTCATCACATACATTGCCTAATAGAAGCTCTTTTCCTTGTGCAATAATAACTGGTTGGAAATCTTCTTGCTTAGCTGCTATGTTTTTCTCTTCACCCTTGAACTCATCATTTGGGCTAAAAATATGCTCTAAGGTAACTAACCACTTTGGCAATATGTTTTTCTTCAACTAAATAATATTCTTACCATAAATTTCCTACAAATCAGATTGCATATTTGAAGAAAAATCAACCTCATTTTAGATGAATTGAATGATTTATGCATTGCTATAAAAAATATGCCAAGAGGTTTCATATTATGGAATGGATGGCCACGACCACCATCTTAATGTGTTACACATTTCCCTAGTCAAATCCTCGGTGGGTGAAAATTATGATCCAAGGGCTGCCATCTAATCTGTCTCTTTGTTTATCTTTCTTGGTATCACCTGAAAATTGATAGCATAAAATCCTTCCAACAAATCCAAAACTCTATCTATGCTTATAAGATTTTAATAGCTTATTTTTTGTAGCACACTTTCATGTGACCTGATGAATTACCAATTATGTGTGCCCAAAAATCTTCAAAGCATTTTAATATTTTTCTTTTTAGAAATCAACGAGGCCATGGACCAATGCTTCTTACTCGATACAGATTAGAACATGCAAATTACAATCTATTAGAAAAGAAAACTTTTCTCCATAGGAGAAATCAGTGCAACACCTACTCCAGCTCCATCCCTACTCCTAGAACCATAAAAATATTTTCCATAATCCCGAAGCATCTTCTTATCTCGGTTTAAGCATGCTAGGCATTATAGATTCTTCTTCAAGAACAAAGTAAGTACCAAGACTAGTCTCTAAGGATTTAAGTTCTTCGACATAGGGATTAAATTTATTATCTTTCTCACCCACTCATCTAACTATAGATCGGGGCATAGAAGGAGGGATATGATGCTCATCGAAACTAAATCTTGTTCTTGATTGTGGTCATTTTTACACCCACCAAGAACAAGGGAACCTCATACATGCCTACCTATCACCCAGTGAGCGCTAGATGCTCACCCGAGGCACGTGAGACAGAGCGAGTCTCTTTTTATGTGATTTTAGTGGAAGGCATCATTCATGATCTTGAATTAGTGATTTAAAGGACATGAAAAGCTATAGAGCTCAGAATGGATTCTATACCCTTTCAGTCATATCAAAAGTAAAAGTACTTAATGCACAATTAATGTAACTAGGAAGTTGTAAATCCATAAATAGACTTAACATTCAAATAAGGTTCATGATTATACAAGATCAAAAGCATAATAGAAATGTGTAGATAATACGAGAGAGAAGATCTTAATACAATTATCATGGTAACCTTATCATCTTCATTCATAACATTACTATATAATATCACAGAAGGGGAGACCGTAGTCATGCGCCATATCTAGATCCATACATGAAGACTTTCAAAACAAAATTTACATTCCCCATTCCCTCATTACATCCTTCCTATAAAAATCTACCCTATTTATCCCATAGTTCTCACAGTAATTCTACAGAGAGCACTCGCTTCCTTCCTTGGGGTCTCTCTTTTCTTTTGCTAAGGGCGCACATATATATAGGCAACTGATCTCCAACAAACTCTTCTAAAACCTTAGATCTGGCCCCAAGTTTCAAGGTGTGGGTCACCCTAGGTGCATTCCTCTCCATTTCATGATTAGCTTTTTGGATCTTCTTATCGCAAGGTATATTCCTTCCAGGGACACCCCCTGCTTTCTAGGCTGGAACCTTATCCAAATAGAACATGTTCTTCATGTGTTCTGTCTAAAAGGCCAAAAATGGCCAAGTCCCAAATTATGCTTTGTGGGCACGCATCCTTGGTTCTCCAAGAACCCTTTTTGAATCTTTCCTTGCATGCCTTAACTTGCACGCTTCCTCCGACCGTGCATGCTTATGTGCCTTTAAGATTTGGAAGCTACAATAGGGTCCCAACATTACCCCACACTTCACCTGTTCTCTACCCTTGGGAACCTTTTCAAAGAATGTAGTACAAAAATGCAAGGCCTTGCCTTGGAAAAGAATGGAGGGAAAGAATAAAGAATGGGGAGAGAAAGAATAGAAGGAAAACTGCCTAAAGAAGAAGAAGGGGAAAATTCTGCCACAGGTCGGCCTCTAGCGTATTCCATGCGCTGACTTCATCTGCACTTTTGTGCAAAGGTCACCAACCAATGTGCTCACCTTGTCAAAGGTTAATCCTTCCCCTTCGTGTTTATGGTCTCTACCACCGTCTCTAGTTCCTTTGCTTGGTCTTCCAAGGCATCCATTTTCCTCATAATGACCTTGTAGAGCTCTTTTAGCTGGGTTTTGATCAAGACCAGAAGGATCTCGATAGGTTTAGATTTTTTTCCACTTGGATAGGATCTTTTCTCACTCGGCTCTATTTCCTTTATTATTTTCCCTGAAGTCCTTTAGCTCGGCCTCGTCGCTAGCAAGCAACATGCTTGTCACCTTTCCTAGTCCGTGTAATGGTCGTTTACGACCCCAAGGGTTTGTGTAACTATTTTTACATCAACAAGCACCTTGTTGTATTTAGTAATGAGTGCGATGACTTTCAACTTGTCCTCCTGCTCCAAGCACACAGCCTACATCCTTTCTTGACTCCAAGGCTAAAGGTTTCCTTTCCATGGTGAGGATCCGAGTTAGGTCCTCAAGACATTCTAGGGAGGAACCATACTTTTGTGCGGGAGGGTTAAGGTCTGGGTGCTTCATGATAATAGCCTGGGAGATGAGGTCCACCTTTGGAAACTTCATGCACTTTAGCCTTCTCGCTTCTTGTAATTCTCGTTGTAGTTGAGCACCGATCAACTTTTCAAGGTTGAGTTCCTTTCTTAGGTTAACTACTTCTTCCTTCCTCTTCTCCATCGGGTCCTCCAAGAATTTAACCCTGTCATTTCTACAAGAAAAGCCTAGCCTCAACTTCTATAGAGAATTTTTTAAGTGCGTATACACTTTCTCATCCAATAGTTGTTGTATGTTTATAATGGGGTTATCCCCCTTTCTTTCGCACAATGCTAGTACCACTCCTTGTTTAACCTCAAACTCGGGCTCATCAAGGTGGGAGTCGAACGCCACAATAGCATTTTTATTGTTTGTGGATATCCACCCTCGGGGTCAAAGGATTCCATGGTGGTTACCTCCTTCTTTGAGCATGATACTCCGGAAAACGTGTGTAAAACTTTGTTCGGGTCATCAACATATCCCATCGTTATTCTTCCCCCTTCCGCACATTTACTTCCCATGCGCACGCCCTTGGGAATAGTTACTGAAATATTTGGGCCTTTTGTGCTACCCACACTCTTCTCCCTTTTCTCTTCCTTGAATTCACTCGAGCACGAGCTCCGCGCTGCACTCCAATTCCTCATTGACCAAGGTATTAATTATCTTCTCCGCCTCCCTTGTCACTTTCTCATTCACCTCCTCTTAAGTGAGCTTGGGCATATCTGGCTCCTTGGTACTTTCCCCTTGCTCCTTTCTTCACTCCATGTTCCTTCCTCCCCTTGGGTGCCCTTCCTCCTTGCAAAGATGAAGGCATCATTTGCATCTTCTGCTTCCTCTTCCCCAAATCATGGACATCAATCAGCTCCTGATCTACCTCCAGACTCTTCCTCTACATCATCATCCTTTTCACCTATATAGGCATTCATGTCATCTATATCTTTAGACTCTGGTTCTTCCATCCCCTTTTCTTCTTCCTCTACTAAAAATATGGAGTCGGGGATGTGGTTTTCTCATCATCTGAGGATTCTTCCTGAGGTGGTGGCTTCGCTAGTTTCGGGGTTTTCTCCTTGACCACCATCCTCATCTTCTTTCAGACGTAGGTACTTGGCCTCAAAGTATATACATTCTACTTCTCCACCACCATTTGTTCTCGCTTTCTCTTCCCTCTCCTTATGCTTTGGTGCGGGCTTCTTTCTGCTAATAGGGTCATCCGAGATGGATATCTCATTCTCCATGTACGCACCCTTTTCAAATTTTGGCCTTATGCACAGGTAGATCCTAGCAGCAGCACTCTCAGCAATAGGTAAGGTCAAAGGCCTTACAATGTGCACATCATGCGACACGTACCTTTCAACATATGCATGCTTCTCTAGGTAGACCAACTTCTTCCTCATTTCCCTGTGCTCTCTGTCGAGGGCGGACAACTAAAGGTTTAAATTCTTTGACTCCTTGTATCTGTTTACTCCCACTTGGAAAAATTGGGTAGTAAACAAGAATGGGATTTTGCACCATGGACTCCAACTGCCATCCACCAAAATGAACCTACCAATGCAGAAGTGCTAGTAGACCGCAAACTATGCTTCTCCTTTGGTTGCCATGGGGAGTTATTCAGGGATCTACCATTCAGCCCCAAATGCATTCCAAAGGCACGTATACCATTTATCTAAGCATTCCTTATGTACCCCTATCATTGATTCACATGTGTATTTCTAAAACCTATCCATGGGTGAAGGGTCTTCAGTAGGGTACTCCCACACAAATTTTTGGATACATCGGCACCCGATTTCGTGAACACAATTGTCAATAGAATGTTTCCAAATAGGATCTTTCCTCCCTTCTTCGTGCTACTTATGATTTCATCTGCTATGTATTGGGAGATGTTGTATACGGTGCCTTCCGTAACCTTCCTGTAGACATTCAACCAAGGCTTGCTCACCTGGGTCCACCTCTCTTGTCCATTCAGCTTGGAGACAAGGTGTGTGGCCATCTTCATCACCGGATCACTGATATCCAAGATGTCATAGTACCTTGATCCCTTCTTCAATTCCTGGGATGTTATGGTTTCTTTGATTGCCTCCTCATCTAGGAGGTCATCTATGAGTGCGTCCCCTTTGAAGCAGTGAAATTATTTGGGGAGTTATGTGCATTTTACACCCTGCGAAGTAGAAAAAGTCTTCATCTATGTGCATCATCAGCCATTGGTACAAGTTCTCGAGCTTCTCAAAATATGGTAACTCGAAGAGTTGGAGAAGCCCTACCTTCTCCATTTTCACCTTGACCATGTCGTTGTAGATCGGAAACCCATTAGGTGTTCATTTATTTGTCGGGTACACCAGCTCTAGTGCCATTTTATTTGTGATCATACTTGACCTGGTGATTGTAGTCAATCACAGCCATATTCCTTATGTGGGACTCCCACTCTTGCCCTAGTAAAACCCCATCTAAGTATTACATCTCTAAGTACCATTCTTCGTTTGTATCCAAGGGTATTTCTTCTTATTTCTTCTTTCCTTTTCACTTACCCTTTCCCTTGGATTATTCTACGGAGTTTACCAACTGGTTCCATGCCCATCATTTCACTCTTTTCTTTCATTCCCTGGATAACTCGCGAGTTGTTAGAAAGTTTTCCTCGTGTGCCCCGTGCCCTAAAACACAAACCCTAATCTTAGATTTTTCTCCCTTGATCATGGCGCTTCTTCACAACATTCCTCACACCTATGAATCACTTTTTCTCTGGTTTGTAGATCCAATGGACTGATTTTTCTGAATTTCTTGGGATTTTCCTTCGCATGAGTCAGTTCTCGAAACCCTAGCTCTTAAAATAAAATCACTCTTTTTGTGTTTGTAAAGTAAAATAATGAAATTTCCACTCTTGTATTTATAGCTTTTCCTAATTTTACACATTAAAGGTTAGGATACCTACCACCGTATGACAATGTTTAATGTGGTGTTTCCAAAGAAAACTGACTTCAGTGCTTCTCCTTATGCACCAAATCCTTGCACAAAAAATTTTCCACCCATGCCCAAATCTTGCGCGAAAAATGTTTCCACCTGCGCCCAATCCTTGTTCGAAAACTTTTCCGACCTTCTGGCACACAAATAATTCATCTTGACAGAAGACTCTTGCATGTGTGTTACCAATGCTAAAGGCACTTCTTCCATCCTCATGATTCTTGCTTTCACCTACCTCATGTTTTTGCGCTTTTTCTCCTTTGTACGTGGATTTCCAATGTAACCTTATTTTTCCACCGACCCAAATCCTCCTAGTAGAATAACTCCAATTTTCTCTTTATCACCTCACCCCACACTAAAACGATGTGCGGTCCTCTGTGCATTCATAAGTCAAAAATTAATAAGGTTACCGGTGCCCAAAGTGTAAAACAAAACAACAACACGAAAGGGAAATACAAGAAAGGAAAAGCATAAAAGGAAATTCTAAACTAACTAGCAAAACTACCTTATTTACAAACACCAAGAAGCATTATTTATAGTAGGGCTTTAGCCTACTCCCATTGAAGTGTCTAGGTAATTTTGTTCCATCTAGTGCTTGTAACTGGCACGCGCTTGAATCAAGGATGTATGAAATTACATAAGGACCCAACCAATGCACCTTCAACTTTCCAGGATGGTGTAGAAATTTTGAATCATATAGTAATACCATCTGGCCAATCTCAACTTTTTTTTTAATATGGTGGTCATGCCATGCCTTTTCCTTCACCTTCTCATTTTTTTGGATCCATCTTGCTAGTGAGTTCCTTTCATCCAAATTTATCAATTCATCTATTATTTCATCTAGTGCTTTCTCATCATCTAACCCTCCGCGCATGCTATACGTAGAGATGGTAGTATGAATTCGACATGCAAAACCGCTTCCACGCCGAACACTAATTCAAATGGTGTGGCCTTGTTCAATATTTTATATATTGTTCGTATGCCCAAAGAATTGCGACACCTTGTCATCTCGAATCCTACCTACCCACATCACATATCTTAGTCAATGTGTGACTAAGGATTTTGTTAAATGCCTCTGTAGTCCCATTTGCCTAGGGGCGATAAGGGGTAGTCTTGTGATGGGCTATCATGAATTTTGCCAATAGGATCTTGATGGCTTCATTTAAAAAGTGAGTGCCCCTATCACTTGTGAAACTTAAAGGGCACCCATACTGCTGATAATGTTCTCCCACAAGAATCTAATAGCCAGCCATGGCTACGGTACAATCCTTAGTGGGTGCGGCCTCGCCCATCTTGTTAGATAATCGCACAGGTAATGATATACCACAAGTTAGACCTTCACGTAGCTGGTGAGATTGGTCCGATAAAATATATTGCCCATTTTTCAAAAGGTTCCACACTGGTGATGGGGTGCAAGGGCATCCCATCCCTTCTTCTAGGTTTACAAGGGCACTGGTAGTGGTCACACGCCTTGTAAAAATCAATGCAATCCTGGTGAATCATCTCCCACCATAGTATGGTTACTTAGGATCTTGCACACGGTTGCATTCCCCGCATAGTGTCCTCCAAAATCCCACCATGGGCTTCTTCTATTATGTCCATGTGTTCATGTTCTAATACACACCAATGCAAAACCTCATTGCAGCCCATTTTATATAAATCCCCATTGATCGACATGAAGGGTGTGGCACGTATGGCTAACCTTTTCCTTTCCAAAGGCATTCATCCCTTTGGGCGCCATACCTTCCTTAATAAAAACAACAATTTATTCTAACTCCAAGGGCATGCACCGTAATCTGGATAGTTGCACGTCCAAAGCATTGTTTCCTCGATAATTTGCGCATCCTCTCCCGAGTCAATCCTTGATAAATGATCGGCCCAAAATTGTTCTTTCCAGGTTTTACCACCACTCGAATTAAAATTCTGAAATAAGATTACCCAACGAAATATGTGCCCTTACAACACTACTTTATTTCTTGGATGCTTCAATTCCATATGGTTAGTGTAGAATATGAAAGGAGTCGCTAGTAGATATTGTCTAAATTTTTGGAGCACGTAGATCATTGACAATGCCTCATGCTCGGTCATTGTATAATTCTATTCTACCAGTGTTAGCTTTCTACTTATAAAACATAAGGGATGATCAACAATCCTCTCTCTGGTTGAGTAAGAATGGTTCCCGTTCTTTCGCACTGTGAGGCATCCACGTGGACATGGAAATTTTTATCCCATGATGGGAATCGTAGAATAGGTGTGGTGATAAGCCTTTCTTTTAGAGTGTCAAATGCCCTCTGTTGCACCTCTCCCCACCGAAAGGCACTCTTATGTCTGAGAAATATTTCTAAAGGTGCGGTGATCTTGGCGTATCCCTTAATGAACTTTCTGTAGTACCCAGTGTGTCCAAGAAATCCATGCATGACACTTTGGCTGGTAGGCTCCCCTAATCCCACAATAATTGCAACTTTCACGGGATCCACCAGTAAGCCCTCTTTGCATATGATATGCCCCAACAACATTCCAAAAGGAGTTACAAAGACACATTTCTTGATGTTGAGGGAAATCCTCAACTGCCAACATCTTTCAAACATCAATCTCAAGTTATCACAATGGTCCTTGACCAATCCATACACTATCCAATCACCCAAATATACTTAAAGGAACTGGTGGATGAAGTCCTTAAATGCTTGTACCACTATGTGCAAAAATACAGCAGGTGCATTCCTCAATCCAAAGGGCATGACCATATATGCAAAGCTTCCCCACTCGGTGGTAAAAGTTGTCTTTTCTTGGTCCTCTTTGGCAATCCTTACTTGGTGATATCCTAAGAATCCATCCGTGAAGGAATAGACCTCGTGCCCGACAACTCCTTCCAAAATCTCTTCAGTGAAGGGGGTGGGAAAAGGATCTATGATACAAACAGCGTTCAACTCCCTATAATCCACACATATCCTAATCTGTCCATCCTTCTTTATGCTAATCACCATTAGACTTATCCATTCTGATTCTTCCACGGCCTTAATGATACCAGATGCTATCATTTTCTCTATATCTTCTTTAACCCTTACTCACATGTTGGGATTCATCCCGTAAGGCCTCTTCCCGACTAGGTGCGCACCATCTTTCAAATTTATCATCATCTCCCCAATGAATGGTGGACACATTTCAACTCATGGTATCCGCACGGGAATAAATCCTCAAATTTTGCAAGAGATCAATGATCTTTGATACTTCCTTATCGACCAATAGCCCCCAATGATAGCTTCCTTGGGCTCCTTCTACGAGTGATGTTAACTTTTTTGGTTTTGAGTGGTTCATGATACGTGCATGTAGATGCATACACATTGTTAACTAACTCATACGTCCCAACCGAATGGTCAAAATTCAGGCTCTCCATCTCCTCTCCATAAATAACATATACCATCTTTCATTTTTCCTTTTTAGCACACGTGCACTAGAATTGTATGTCTTCTAGTTCCTCCTCTTCAAACCAAACTTCCAAACTAGATCCACCAAGTAAGTCTACTAATCTATCTTCCACCATGGTGCAATCCCCCAGAGTGAGGTGCTTGATATCTTACAACGCCTCATCAAATGGTTGCTTGGTACTTTGGTACTCGAATGTGTGAACCGGGTCAATCTAATTCTGCCAATTTCCCATCTAGTGGCAATTTTTAGAATGAATGTACCAAGCACGCACACAACCTGTTATTGTTGAATATAGCTTATGCACCCATAGGGAGGGTGGTAAAATTCCGCATCTTCTCCCTGGACCCTCTCACATGCTTAGATGTGGGAAGAGGTGGGTTCATTACCATTGTAATCCTTGATAGTGGTGGGTATGTTTCTCCTTGAGAATCGATAGTGAGCGTAATTTTAGCTTCAGGCCATTCCAACAAGTTTTCACTATGTGCGGCCCACCACCTCGCTGTTGTGCCTATTAAAACATAACCCAACATGCCTCATCACTCATCCTCCCTCCATTGAGCTTCCATTTCTCTTAAAAAGACCTCAGGGTATGCATCCCCAGAATACTTGGTTATTGCCTTTCCTCCCAAGTGCCGAATTGTACGCGCCATGGTTACCCTAGTCATTGATCCTTTCAGATGTTACCCAATCATTTCATAAGTCCCATGTGCCCAATTATCGCATGCTATACTGGTAGTATCACTACTTGATTTAACATCATCAAACTAGATGACCCCTTCTATAGGGTGGATGGTCTTTGGATCTCTTATGGAGCGCACATATATTCTCGTCCTGGGACTTCTCTCTTCAAGAGGTTCAATATAGGGTGTGGACTTTGCATCGTAAGTGGTATAATCACCCTCTCTTCCTTTTTTTCAAAGCTTATGTACCTCTTGTTAAATCGTAGATCCGCATTATTCTTATAGCACCACGGGCATCTAAGTAATGCTGGAAAATTATCTACCTCGACAAGCACCAAGACTTCAAAATCCCTAGTGAACCTAGTCCCTGAATGGTAATGGTTGCATCCTTCAAGACACCTATGGGCATTGCCTTTTTCTTATTTTCCATATACAACACATTTGAAGATGGCTATAATGCAGGTCTTCCCATTTGATGCCAGGCATCCAGAGTGAGAACATTAACCTCCGTGCCTATGTCAATGAGGATGTTGCTAAGAAACCATCCATCCACTACTGCGTTCAAGGTGATCTCTTTGTCATAATCAAGGTTGTGAGGTGGGAGGTTTGCATGCAGGATCTACCTTTCGTGTTCTTCCCGATGCATGTTACCTTTTCTCTCAACCATGCTCCTAGTAGGGGAATAACATTCTCTTGCCTTAGCATTTTATATACCTCCTTAAGCTCATCTAAATCATCCTTTGGTGCTTCTCTACTTGGTCTTCTTTTCTCATCTTTTCTAGTTTTCTTTTTTAAGAGTTGGATCTTCCTTGTAAACTTCAAATTACATCCATGGTTTCCTGGTAGACTTCTTTCTGGTGATTTGGGTTTGGATACTTCCCATGTACTACTTCTTCCCTTGAAACCAGAGGTCTCTACTTAGGCACTTCCCTTGTGTGCATGGACTCCGCTCTTGTTGTTACCATAACAGGATCTAGTTCTGATTCACATATTACTCGTGGGAGCCATTGCATGTCAGCCTTCTTAATACTCACCATGGCAGCACCCTTATCCTTCAAAAGTGCTACTTGACTCATATGTTCATATAACTGGGCGTCTTTGTACTTATGTTTTTTTCCACACCAGGAGCATTGTAGAAGATTTGGACATTCATGCTTATAATGGTCTATGGCTCCACAATTAAAGCACATTCCATGTAGGAACTCACTTCTTCCCCTATGGTTACCATGACCATGAAATCCTCCACAAAATCCCCTTCCACGCGCACCCCCATCTTCACGCTCTTCATATTGATTTTCATCTCCTTTGGAACTCACTGCAATGGTAGTCGACACAAACCAAGATCAATTACCTCATGAATCTGGTCAATCAATCTATAATCCTTGGTGTCATGTGTGGTTGAGGTACATATCTTACAATAACAAGATACGTTTTTGTGGATCATGCGCTATAAAAGGGGGCATCTACTCGCATCATGGTCCCCATGACATATCTCACAATTTACCACTATGGTGCGTACCGAATTTCAAGTACATATCCCACTATTATCCTTTATGTGCCCTTCTACGTTACAATCTATGCACCACATCCCTTTGTGAGTCTCTGGGGCGTGTTGGCAGATAATTTCTCAAAGCTGCTTAGCCATGGCCGTGATCGAGCCTCTAGAAATGGGCTAACACCAGTGTCAACACTACTAACTACCTCGATGCACAAAGTAGCTTCCAATGCCTCGTGTAGAGTCTCGTAAATGTTTTATGAGACAAAGCCCTCCTAAAGGGTGTAATCAACCCTCCGAAAAACCACTGAGCATGTTGTGAAGGGTGGATATCATAAGATAGTTTAGACAATAGAGTTTTAAAGTACGCATCATATTCTTGCATGCTCTCTACCATTCCCTGTTGGATTTCTTTGAGAGAGCTGATGCTCTTGTTCAAACTCAGGTATGTGGAATTACGCCAAGAACACATTCTTGACACGATATAATCCACAACAGTCTGATGAGGGTCATAATTTCTATACCAACTATGTGCGTGTCCTTGCAAGGTTGTTACAAATTGAATGGCCTTTCGATCTTGGGTCATGATCCCCTTCACGTGCCATAGTAGCTTGCACTTATGCACATGCTCTGTGGAATATTCTATCCCACTGTAATCTGGTAAGTGTAGAGACATTTCAAAGAAAACTTGAGGAGGTGCACGAGGCCCTTGTCCTCCCGATCTAGTCCCTTAGTTTACTCTGGTGTGTCCTCCCTGCCCGCTGACCCACCAGATACCGATCCACCAGCTCCACCTCTTCCACCTCCAGATCCTCTGTGTTATGTACAGGCCCGTATTTATCGTTCCAAATGCTCCTTTCATCCCATTGAAATGTGCGCCGATAGTTTGTGAACTAGTGCCACTCCTAGTCGTATTTCCTCCACCACTTCCTAAAATGCTCCCAAAACCAGTTGTATATGTGCCTTGTCCAAACATTCCACCAAATACCGGAATAGTGTGTGAAGCCATAGAAGTCCCAAACGAGAAGTTGTATCTTCTGGGCACTGATCGGTTGCTTCCACTGATATCAAATGGATCAACTATACTTTTCCCTCGTTTGAAAAAACCAAGCACCAAGGTTTGGTTGCTAGGTGGGGTCAGATGCATGCTAATCACTCTTATTTCTCCATGTGACGGGATCTCATCAGAAGCTCAAGGGTTCTCTCTTCCGCGCTTACCAAGATGGGGTAGCACATACTGTTCAAACTCCACATCCTCCATGTGAACCTCTTCTCCCAAAAACATTTTCCTCCATGGATCCATCATAAATGAAACCTCGCACCATGTCGTAATATCCCTCTCACGCACTTCACCATACTTGACACATCTCACCTCCCTTTCCTTTTTAGTTGTTAAATCAGCCATCTTTCCCTAACTGGATTCCTCGCCAAGAACTCGAGTGGTTTTTATCGGCCATTGGGAATGCCTCTACACTCATAGTTACCATCAAGATTTTGATTACCAGGGGGATAGCCCACAAAAATATCCTCTGGGATCCCACAAAAATTCAAACTTAGTAACCTCTAGACAAGAATACGTGGAAATTACATATTCCAGAGTGTAGCTAGCCAATACTCCCTTCCACCAATGATCTATAGCACATGTCCACATTAGATCAACATCTTGCAAGTTCTGATATGTTTCTTGGGTCCAAGGGTGTGACTTATAACACAACCCTGATCTAGATGTATAAGCTGAGAGCCATTCAAATAAATCTATTGGGAAACAACAGAAGAAGGTATCGTACAACTCATGATAAAGAGTGTCTTCCACCAATCTTTCATGAGTCAAACCCAAGTCCAATATTGAATCTCTAAGTGAATTCATCCTCTGTGCTTTTAAAAAAATCTTCAACACCTTCCAGGGTTAAGTGCTCCATCATCACTTTTTGCATAGACCACGATGTATGCCATGTTCCAATACAACTTTGAAAAGAGGTCCGACAATGGAATCAATATGTAGTCATTTTTCACCCACCAAGAAGAAGGGAACCTCATGCACATCAACCTATCACCTAGCGGGCACTAGGAACTCAGCTGAGGTGTGAGAGAGGGAGCTGAGTCTCTCTTTTATGTGAGTTTAGTGGAAGGCATCATTCATGATCTTGAATTAGTGATTTAAAGGACATGAAAAAGCTATAGAGCTTAGAACGGCTTCTATACCCTTTCAGTCATATCAAAAGTAAAAGCACTTAATAGAATTAACAGAACTAGGAAGTTGTAAATCCACAAATAGACTTAACATTCAAATAAGGTTCATGATTATACAAGATCAAAAGCATAATAGAAATATGTAGATAATACAGAGAGAAGATCTTAATACAATTATCATGGTAACCTTATCATCTTCATTCATAACATTACTATAGAATATCATAGAAGGGGAGACTGTAGTCATGTGCCATATCTGGATCCATACATGAAGACTTTCAAAAAAAAATTTACATTCCCCATTCCCTCATTACATCCTTCCTATAAACATCTACCCCTTTTATCCCATAGTTCTCAGTAATTCCGCAAAGCTCGCTTCCTTCCTCGGGGTCTCTATTTTCTTTGCTAAGGGCATGCATATATATAGGAATCTGATCTCCAACAAACTTCTCTACAACCTTAGATCTAACCCCAAGTGTCAAGGTGTCATTCACCCTAGGAACATGCCTCTCTATGTCATTATTAGCTTTTTAGATCTTCTTATCGCAAGGTATATTCCTTCCAGGACACCCTGTTGCCAAGCTGGAACCTTATCCAAATGGAACACATTCTTCATGTGTTCTGTCCAAAAGGTTGAAAATGGCTAAGTCCTGAATTGTGCTTTGTGGGTGTGCATCCTTGGTTCTCCAAGAATCCTTTTTGAATCCTACCTCGTGCACCTTAACTTATTCACTTCCTCCGGCCGTGTGTGCCTACGCATTTTTAAGATTTGGAAGCTCTGATAAGGTCCTAACATTGATTTTCTTGGATTAGGAAAATTTCTTGGATAGGGGTGGGTTCATATGGTTCGATATGATAGGAAAATATAGGCTTAGCTTGCATGGTAATTTTTTTTATCATAGCTAGTTCTCATAAGCATATGAGTACAATTCGTAAGCAAATAACCACCCACTTTGGTAGTAAAATACCTTGAAAAACAAATGGAAAACATAGGAGGAAAGTCAATGACTGATATATCATGGGTTATGGTTAGGGTTTGGCAGGTATGAAGGGTTAATTTCTGATTTTTATGACTCCCAAGACACTAACTTTTGAGCCATCAAGTTGTAAGACACTTTTTGCAACAAGGCTATACTCTAGTCCAGGGACAACAACTATTTTCTTTGGCATAACTCATGTACTAGCACCTGAATCTATTATATAATTATGAACCAAATGTTTACCCACAATCAATGACATATAAAAAGGTGGGGTTTTGACAACTTTACTTACTTTCTCCTCCTTTTCATGGAAAATAATAACATTAGTAAGGGTCCTTTGAATCACTGGAACAAAAGGGAAGTAACTTGAGAGCTTCACACAAGAGGTCCCTTTGTGATGGGATAGCCAAAACATCCCACATTGTCACATTGACATTCATCTTCTTCATTTGTTCCACAATGTTAAAGGGGAGGCCCATAGATTTCTGCAGTTGTGGTACAAGATTCTCCTTTCTTTGTTGCTTTGCAATGCTTTGGAACAAGCATTTTTGATTGGGGAACAACTTCCTTGGTAGGAACTTCAGGTGTTTTTCTCTTTCTCCCACCAACCTCCTTTTCCTTGTTAACAACATTTCCCTGATTAGAAGAGGATACATGTTGTGATTCTAACATTATTTTCTTAGACCTGGTATTATCAGCAACTATCTGATTTAAGGCAAAAAAATATTCATCTCCAAATAACATAAGATTTACATCTTTATTGGCCTCCTAAGATCCTTCCACATTAGGATTGGGTGCTTTACTAATGGATCCTATTGATTATAGCAACTCTAAATTATGAAAGATTGAAAATGCAATGCCATTTCACAAATAAGCTAATTATGTGGCTGTTTGCAAGGAAAACACCACTCTATTTCCTGAATCACATTATTTTATATCGGAACAAGTGCTTGACTAGAACTAACACCAGGAGATGGCTAAGTAGGGGAAAATGGCACAAGTGGAAGAGAGGCATTTTGGGCCTACCACATGTTATTTTGTTGATTTTTTCCATACCTTTTATTGGATTGGTTCCTATACGATTGATAACCTTGATTAGAACCCTGGTTTGAAGACTGTCCCTGATTTGAATAATTCATATAAGATTGGGCTTGTTGTTTCTCCAAAGGTAGCACCTTTTTAGACAAATTTATAATTAAGGACTTCATTTCTTCATCCTCCTTTTGTTGTGTAGGGGAATAATATGTGGAAGCAATGGGTTGGGAGGGTTTCTTGGGAATATGAGCAATGGAGGGTTGAGCAGCTTGGGGTAATTTAGGGTATAGGGGCATAGGTGGCCTAGGAGCTAATTTTCCATCTTGGATCAAACAATTTTCAGCCCTGATGGCTATAGCATAAGCACCAGGAAATGTTTTACCCTCCATATATTAAACCACGAGAACAATATCATAATTAAGAGCTTTCAAAAAGTAAAGAAATGCACCTTTTATGTAGTCCTAACTAGGAATGGAATTCTCTCCCAGGTCTTCTAAAATATGAAATTGAAGTCTGTCATGAGCTCATTGGGAGCCCTCTTTATAGTTGTTAATTGTTCAAGCAAAGAAAGATTATCTTCCTTCTCTCCAAATTGATTACATAAGGCAATTCCCAACTGATTCCAATTTTGAATTATTCCTGTTACAAGACTTCTAAACCATTGTAAAGCTCTCCCTTTGAATGAAGAAGCTAATAACTTAATAGCCACATCTTGTTCAACAATTTAATGTATAGCACAAACATTAGTAATATCTGAATGTATTGATCGAGGTAGTTTGATTATCCTTAGTGAAGAAAGGGATGCCCTTGAGAGCGGGTGATGGTATGGGATTGTTGTTATTAAGAGGAGGAATTCTTCCAGTAAAATTGATAAATTCCAAATTTGTTGTGTTACCATTCTGATAGGTCTAAGAACTCTAGTGGACTACAAGAAATGCCTACCAGGAGGTGGAGTGGAAAGAGTCATGTTTGGTGGAGATGGTGACCTTTGAATTAATATTTATCTTCTTGACCTTTTAGGTGATAACTAAACGTACTCGAAATATCCATCCTCTACTATTCTAGACCTAGTATGGAATCTTCTCATAAACTTCGCACTTGCACCACTAAAACTAGTTGATCTGAAAGATAGAGTCACCAGATGTGTAGAACAAGCCTCTAAAGGCTAGAAATTACTAAGTCACACACTAAGACTTAACAACAATGAAGCTAAAGACCATATAAAATATGACTTCAATTATCCCACCGGGTGTTCCAAAAATTTTTGAGCTCAAAAGTGCACATATTCCCAAATCATAGACAACTCAAAATTTGAGACACAATGGGATTGTCTCTAAGATGTGGGACTGAACCAAGACAGACCTCCGGAGAAGGCCGAATTTGTATATCTATTCCTAATACTAAAATTACTCCTAAGAATTGAAATGTAACTACCCTAACACTAACCTAAAACTCCAAGGGACCAGGGAAGAGAAAGATGCATAAATGAAAGTCCAAAATTAAGGGAGGAAATAACACCAATAATGAGACTTGAGATATTCCTAGTGAGTGAAACTAGGATGAGAATAGAGCAGAAAAGGGTAGAAAAATGTGCCACAATCCAAAATCACATTCAAACCTCCAATTTCATGGAGCACTACAACTTTGAATCCTACAAGAAAGGAAAAAGTATGCGCAATGTATGTGTAAATGCAATGAAAGGGAAAAAAATACAAGAGAATACAAGCTAGGAAGAAAGAATGACAAAACATGAAATTAATTTCTTAAAAGCGTGCACAATCCATTTTTAAAACATACAAGGCAATAATATCCTTGGAGAATGCCAAAATGCGAGGCTTGCAACTCAAAAAGTATTCTATACCAATTTCTTAAGAGTTTCTCTACATTTTCGAACGTATCTCCCCAAAATGAGGCAAATTGTACAATATATAGAGAAAAGAACCTCAAATTTGTTTCACCAACCAACAACCTGCATTCAATACTCTGAAAAGATGTATGACCAACCATACCAATATTATTCCCAAGGGTACCTTTTTAGTAAAAGAAGAAATGGGCACCATACTTCTGTAAAACGATCATCGAGCTATATTTTCACTCACCTACCTCACCTAATCCAAGGCCTGATGCCAATATTCCTGTAACTAGCCGATAACACATTTTTATATTGCCAATCAGTCACATGTTTCATTTTTTTAGCTTGTAATTGTTGTATATGCTATCATCGGTCTATTTTTTATCACCACTAGGTAACACCATTTTTCTTTGAGACATGAATGGTTGTATGCACCTTGTAGACTGCCGAGAGACTACGGTCTTATCCTTACGATTGGTAACACTATTACATTCATATCGACTAATAATGCCTATATATGTTCTTGGGCGTAACAACTATACATTGTTGGGCCCCTTTACTATTGTCAATTGAAATCAAAATTTTGTTCTTGGCCGGTAATACCATTCCTATTCATTGTTTGTTAATGCACATTTTTAGTCACATCCAAGAATGTCCATACACTTTCGGTCGGTAATAACTTCATGTTTACTAAATTCAAATGGTTTAGACCTTTTCCATGGATCGCTAGCTTTCATGCGAGTTAATTATAACCCATTGAGTTAACCACAAGCCATCCTAAAAATTACAATGCATGCCTCAAATAACTCCCAAATCCTAGATCTAATAAGTTATCCAATTTGCAAGGGGTGAAAAAATGAATAATAATACCCATAGGGGAAAACAACATTTGGGAACTTTTGGCTCTAATGGAAAGTTTTGTACAGGGAACTCAAAAGGTAAAATAGTTAAATATGAGCTAAGAAATATATTGGGTAGTATGTAAAATTGTAAGGTGTAAGTGTAGAAACAAAAAGCAATAAAGATAAAAAGATAAAAATAATGTTAATAATGATTAGTTCTCTTGCTTAGGAATTATACATATAAATTTAGTATTTAGAGGCTAGATGTACATAGTAAGTGTGTGATTTAGTGATTACATTTACCCCATATTTATGCTAGTGAATAAGGATTCGGTAGTATAAAGTAGAAAATAAAATCATACATTGGGGAGTCGAAAGAAGATTGTGCCTAATAGTGTGTCGAATGAGTGTTGTAGTGTGCCAAATGGAAGAGTGAAAAATATTTACCATGGAATTCTAAGGGAAGGGAAGGATAAGGATCCTATGGGTGACATTTGTGTGTTGGAGTGGTAATGATGTGGTCATATAGATCCTTGGAATATCATATTTTCTATAATGTGCATGATTAGAGTACACCTGAAATGTTGAAAGAGAAAGGGGTAGAAATTTGTTCCTTCTTATAGACTTGTTTCTTAGGAGCTAATTGGAATAATATGAAGGATTTGGTGTCCTATCACCAAGTAAGGGATTTGAGCATCCAAGTGCTAAACTTCATATTTAGGCATGCCGTTTCATTTGAGGGAAAGTGTATTGGGAGAAATTATAAGATTGTTCCTCCAAACATTAATGCTTCCCCACGAGATGAGTAGCACTACGATGATCACAAACCTGATTTTTAAATTTCCTTGGGTGACACATTATTCTAGGCAAATCATTATCCTTCATACGCCCTAGGTGCCACTTCCTTATTTAGTTATTTCTTTGGTTCTGAGTAAGTAGTTAACTTCTTATTTAGTTCATGTTAGTAACTAATTGAAATATGAATATGACTAGATAGCTACGGTATTGTACAATATTGTAATTGTGTAATTTTTAAAACATCTCTATAACTTTTTCTACCAGGATAAGAGTGCCCATGTGGGATGATAACACACATTGTACTTGTTTGTCTTCAGAGGCGAGTTTTGTCCAGGATGTGAATTTTGGCCAGCTTTGTTTTTGTCTCTATTATGTGACTAATTACTATGCTTAATATGATGACTGCAATTCTATAACTATTTTCTCAGAATCTGATAAGAGTTTGAAAAGGTTCACCTGATGCTTTTCCTCACTCGTTTAGGGTGCGTGAGATGAATAAAAGTGAATAGAGCCAAAATGAGGAAGGATGAAACTATTATGCATATCTAAGATGTGTATTCCTACATGGGAATAGGGATTACACATGGTAGTTACCATGGAACAAGAAAAATAATTGAAACATATTAGCATATAAGTGCTATTGATAAACAAGAAATGCACATCAAAATAACAACTAATAAAAGCATATATGAAAAAAACAAGGAAATAATGATGAGGTAATTGTACACATTAGACACCACTCGGGATATCACGAGATAATTGAATCTGTCAAGGATTGTGCATGAAATGAAACAAAAATTTAGGTGATTTAATAAAAATAGAGCTAAATCTAATTTTAGAGTAACTATGTAATGTATGATCTTCAAATGTTAAGATTAAAGATATAAGCAATAAAGCATGTAAAATATGAAACCCTAGGAAAAATTAAGAGGTAAGAGAACTTATCCAATTTATGAATGTACAAGAAGTGATATGGGAAAGTGCAACGAGTTAAACAAATTGCAAACGGGGTCGTCACTTTGGTCACCGTAAAATAAGGAATCTACAAACAATGTCAAACATGGGCGCCCATGGGATGACGAAACACATGGGCATTGAATATTGAAAGCTGGTGCTCATGATCTGTGTAGGATCTCGAATGTTATTTCTATTCTGTCACTAGCGTTTCACTATTTTTTATCTATTGATCGCTTGATATTCACACCATTATCACCGATGATACCTATAACCTACAAAAATAGAATTTCATCTGCACAAGCCCACAAACCACATCAAACCTAAAAGGGAAAATGTATAACAGGGACTTAGAATGACCCCAGTAGTCACCCAAATATTGAACTTATGAATGAGCAATGTACTACATATCGACTCCATGTATTTCTTGTGTGTATAATTTGTTCCCTATGATGCCCTTGTGTAAAATGCACTAGATAATGGGATATAATTGTTGAATGATGACCAATGTGTGGATGGAATAGAATAAAATTCCGTTTCATATGTTTTGTATACAAAATATGCAACCCTTTTCCCTTAAATGGATGTTTTGAAGTGATTTTGGTGCCTTCTAAATGCAAGCTTATGTGGTAATAGCTTTGCTTAGTTCTTGGTTCTTCATTTTAAAAACATAATTATTTATTTATTTGATTCCCTTATTTTAATTTCATAATTAAAAACTGGAAGGCCAAACCCATAAGTTTAAAATATTCCCAAAAGATAAAATAAACCCAAAAGGAGTGAGAAATATAAGAAAGGGTCATCAGCGCCCAAAGGGGAAAGGAGTGCATGAGAACTTATGTTCTAGTTGGGTGTTAGTGTCTAAAAACATAGAATATAAATAAGTAAAGCTATGACTAGGCTGTAGGGTGTGTAAGACCAAAGAGAAAGCAAAAAAAAAGACAAGAGGCCAAAGATAGTTGTCAACCACTAGTTTTCTTGATTAGGAATCATGTTAATGCTAGCTTGCTTTTACAACCTAGAGATTTACCCAAGTGCATGATTTTGTGTCTACATTTGCTCCCATTTTATGTTTTTAGTGAATACTTCATAACATAAATTAGTTAGAATATGTGCACCTTATGATCCCATAGAGAGAGAGGAAAATAGTGTGCGAGTGGAAAATTGAAGTGTGAAGTGATCATAAAGTGAAGCATGTAAACTAGGAAAGGAAAGTGACCCTAGGGGTGAAGCGTATGCATAAATATGTGTTGTTAGAACCTATGTTTTGTTGAATAAAAATGATTCTTGTTGTGTATTAATGAAAAACCTACACAAGAAAAGCAAAAAAAGTAGTCAAATTTGTGTATATGAAAAATATGTGTAAAGTATGCATAATTATGTAAATGTGTGTAAAAAGGAAAGTGTGCACTTGATATGTAAAAGAGTAAAAGATAGAAATTTGTCTTGTTTCTTAGAGATTACTTATTTGAATGCTAAAGGTGAGGTTTTAGGGTGATATCATGCCAAGAGCAAGTTTTGGACGATCTCACACCAAGTACGAGTTTTTTGGGCGATCTCACACCAAAGAGAAAGTGTATGGGAGTGAGATATATTTATAATCTCCTTCCATGACTCTACTTAATAAACACCTTTGCAGATGGTACATCCATGGTTTGTTTCTTTTTCCCTAATTAGTTTGTAATTTTTCCAATTGTAATGGTTTCAACTCATTCTAGGAGATAGAATGCATCATGTAATCGAAGGTTTGTTCATGTAACTATAGAGCTTCTCTGTAATCTACCGTAAAAATTGTGTTGAGAAATTGATTTGTATTTTCCATAGGAAATTAACTCCCAGGGTAGGACACAAGCACCCAAGAATTCATGTCTAATTCTAGGTTCTCACATCTGGTCTCGTGAATCTAACCCAAGTTTAATTCGATATAGTATGTAACTATGTTTATGTGATTTTTCTATACTATAGTGTGTTGTTTAGAGATTTGTATTGCTTTAGGGGTGATTTTTACCCAATGTATGTTCCTCTTGTTTGTGGTGTATGTGACGATGACATGCAAATGTAGCCCAAAGGAGAGGACCAAATATTGATATAAAGTGGATCCTTGCTAGGGGAGGGTATGTGTATGGTAGAAACCAAGGAACATGCAAAAAAGGAGGCTAGAACTATTTGTTATTGGAAATAAATCATGTATTAGAAAAATGTAACAAAAAAGTGTACATATAAGATAGAAGGTGAAAAAAATGTTTCATATATGGTACATCACTCACAACGTCACAAGATAACCCGGGGTGAAGCAGCCAAAAGCATACACTCGATCACACAAGACAAGGGCATAGCCCATAAACAATAGCATACAATGAAAAACAATAACAAGTAAAGCGTAACAGAAAACCATGGTGACATATAGTCCTACATATAAAATGCTACAAATGAAGCACCCATTAGCATGTTAAAAATATAGGTAGTATGTCGAAGCATGTATAAATAAGCAAAAAGTAAAGGAAATGTAGTGACAAGTAATGAAAAATGTACCAATAAAACTTGTGTAGTATATGATAGAAAAAGTAGATGCCTCTAGGAGCCATGGTTAGACCGGTAAGAGTGCAGTTCCAAACATCATTATAGTTTGTAATAATGTGTAAGAGATCTACATTCACCTCAAAATACCAAGTGAACGTTCATGTGTATATATAGAAAGATAATGACATACTAAGAATCCATTTAGCATGGAAAAAAGTATAACATGTAATTAGAATAATCTAGAAGAAGTAGATGCAACAAAAATATGCAAATTTAATTTATGAGTGTGATGGAATGGTATGTAAAGTGTGAATATGGTAGGGTCAGTGTTTCCCCACCGAGAAAGGCATGAAATGAGGTTCATTTATAAGAGATTTTTCAACAGTCAAGAATGAACCATAGAACAAGAGTGCACCATCAAGAAATGAGTGTGGTGTGCTATTGGATGCTAGTAAGATGCAACATGAAGCATAAATTGTGAGATGTAGATGATGTGAGGTTCATTTCATAATTAGACCCTTATTAGTCGAGTATGAACCATGGAACTAGAGTGCATAAAGGGTAATGATGATACAATGCATGTATCAAAGGGATGACAATGTGAAAATGGATAAATAATGAGGCACAAAGCAAAAAGTGTGGTAATAAAATTTCAAGAGAATTAACAATGATGTGAAGGGTGGGATAAAGTGTGTTATCCCCCACATGTGTAAGTGATAGAAGACTATCCGACAATAGTGAAGGGTGAGGGCCCTCCACCCAATATTTGAGGAGTCAAAGGCATGTGATGATGCTCTAAGATCGGTGGTGTGGGAGAATAAGTATGTGCACATGAAGGAGACCTATGTGGTGAAGGAGATGGTGAAAATATATTTGGGGGATGTTCATATAGGGGACTTAGGATAACTATGTGAACTAAGATACCGATGAGAACACGAAGGTCGTGATGTAGGTTGTGTGCGAATAGGAAAGCTAGGTGCAGAAGGAGATTTAGATTTGAGAGGATTTGGAAGAGTAGATGTTATGACTAGTGTATTAACAAAAGTGGGTTGAGGCAATGATGTACATGGTGGGATGCCTTTGATAGTAACTTGAGTTACATATTTTAAATGAAATTGAGGCATAAATAGTTCATGAAAGGGATGAATTGGGTAGTGTAGAGCCATGAGAGACCTAAGAGTATGTCACAAACTTTGATTAAAGGTGCTACGGTGAAAGGAACAATCATGGTAAGAGGCTCAATTATGATGGGAATCTTGACATAACTAAAAGACTTAGGGACTAGAAATGTGACTTTAGATAATGGATAATTGATAGCTAGGAGAAGTATAACATAACATACACATGTACGGGCTGATGTATAGATCATAATATTGGAAACAATATATGAAACAAGAGAACCATTGATGTGCAACATATAAGAACTAAATATAACATGAGAATCATGATCCAATAATGAAATGAGCAGAGGAAATGCATCAATATAAGAAACAAGGAAATCAAGAGTGCCCGATGAAGGAGGAGGCATAACATGATATGTGTGATTGGTGAAGAATCGGTAGCTTGTTGATCATGCTTAGGAAAAGGATCTTTAAACATTTTGAGCTTCTTATTATCATTGAACAGATGAGAAACATAGGGATCAAGGAGATTGAGTGAATTTCTATCAATGATATCTTGAATGACATTCTTTAGTTTAAAAAATGATCAATATAGTCCCTAATTCATTTTGATAGTCACATCATGCGTTTTTTCATAATTGTGGCCATAGGGGTGAGAGGGGTCAAGATTGAGTGATGGTGGAAGAGTGATAATATTTATTTTGATGAGATGTGGCAATAGAAACTAAGGTGCATATGGTAGCCTAGTAAAAGTCCACTTTAGAGGTTGTAATTAAATATTTTCAGGCAGAGAGACAACATTAACAGATTGCCTTTTCTTCGGTGACCTTGAGAGATGGCTTGATCATGATATTTAATTTTCCCATAGATAAGATATTTCCTTTGTGAGATTTAAGTGTATGGAATAATTTATCAAAGGATGGATATGTCTGAAAGACAACTCTCTCTTGTAGTGGAGGTAAAATACTTTGAATAAAAATATCTTATAATTGAGAATCAGCTAGTACATTTGTCATCTTAACTAGGTTTTCCTTTTAACATAAAACATAGTTATCTATATTCTCAATAGATCCTTATTTGATTTGAGAAAGTTGTGCATAGGATATCTTAGTGCTGATATTGATAGAAAAATGAGTGAGGAAAGCATCAGATAAATATGTAAAAGAATTTATTGAGTGAACATGTAGATCATAGAACCAACACATGGTGTAATCTTGTAAATTCCTAGGAAATAACTTAGCTAATAGTGTATGATCATCTGCATAGTTAAGAAATGCCACATGAAAGGATCAAAGATGCTCTTAAGGGTCACCATGTCCATTGAAGGTGGGAAGCTTAGATTGAATGAAGTTGGGAGGAAGTGGATAAGAAGAAATGACAGGTGCAAAAGGGGTATGAAGGAGAAATGAGGAGTCAAGAGATGGAGAGGAGTGTGAAGTAGCTTGCTGAAGTTGTGATTTGAAGTTGTAAATCCTAATATAGAGAATATAGGTCTCGAGTCCCGAAGATGAGACTTTCCATGTATGAGAAATAATAGGTGGATTGAAATGGCTAGTAGGAGTATGAATAGAAGAAGGAATATTGGAAGTAGGTTGAAAGGTAGAATCAAGAGGTTGTGTAGGAATAAGGATAGAGGAATTGTTAGAGGTAGGAGGGTTGATCTTAGCTAGGTTGGTGTCTTCATGAGTAGAAAATAAGAGACGATATAAGTCTTGAGAATGTTTACCAATATGGGCCCGAGATCATGCAGGTCTTCATCGGTAAAGGGTTCATAGGTTTCAGCCATGATAGAAAGATATCAAAAATTCCTAGAGGGAAGGTAAGGTTCCAGCAATGGGGTTAACCAAATGATTTAATAAAAATTGAATTAAATCTAATATAAGAGTAATTACTGTAATGTATGGTATTCAAATGCTAAGATATAGTAAAGACACAAGCAATAAAACATGTAAAATATGAAACCCTAAGCAAGATGAAGAGGTAAGAGGACTTAATTGATTTTTTAATGGATATGAAGTGATATGGGAAGGTGAGAAATTCGAGCATAATGCAAACATGGTCATCAATGGTCACTGTAATATATGAAATCTATGAAAAATGTTGGACATGATCTCCCACAAGAGGATAAAGGTGTCTTGGTATTGGAGACTAGAATTGGGTGCCCGTGAAAGTGCAAGAGCTTGGAATATGATTTTGTTGTATCACTAGGCTTTCACTATTTTCTCTGTTTATAACCTAATATTCACACTATGATCTCGAATGATTATTGTAACCTTTAAAAGAGAATATGACCTCAATAAACCCACAAAATGCATTAAACCTAAAATGTAAAATGTAGAATGGGGAGTCGGATGACTTGGCGGTCACCCAAAGAGTAAACTTATTACTCGAGTGTTGCACTACATCTCATAATCCATATATTTCTTATGTGTGTGTATAAATGTTTCCCTAGAATGCCCTTATGCAAAATACACTAGATAATGAGATAAACTTTCTCAATGATGTAAAATGTGTGGATGGAATAAAATAAACTTCTCCTTCCTATGTTGTGTATGCAGATTGTGTATCCCTTTTCCCTTGAATGGATGCTAGATGGATGTTTTGAAGTGCTTTTGGTTCCTTTTGAATGGAATTGTATGCGGTAATAATAATGTTTAGTGCTTTGTCCTTTAATTTAAAAACATAACTATGTATTTATATGATTCCCTTATTTGAATTTCGTAATTGACAACTAGAAGGCCAACCCATAAGTGAAAATGATGCCCAAAAGATAAAAGAGACCTAAAAGGAGAGAGTAAGATAAGAAATGGTTAGAGGCACCCAAAGGAGACATGAGTGTATGGGCACATCTATCTTGGTTGGGATCTAGTGTTTGAAGCTATTGAAGATAAATAAGTAAAGTTCGATTGTTTTATAGCGTGTGTAGGACCAAAGATAGTTATCAACCACTAGTTTTCTTTCTTAGGAATCATGTAAATGCTATCATGATTTTGGTACTGAGAAATGTACCCAAGTGCATGAGTTTGTGTTTAGAATAAGGCATATCCCAAAAACAATAGCAAACCTTGATATAATCAAATTAGATAACCATGATCGGGAGGAGTTCAAAGAAGGAAAATGCTACACATAAAGCACTGTTAACATGTTAGGAAATATAAATAGTATGCCACAATGTAGGATATAAATATAGGAATGAAAAATTGAAATATAGTAATGATATAACCTAATAGTAAGTCGGAAAATGGTATTTTCCAAAATGAGCCTTAGTGGGGGTGGTAATGGATAGGGCCAAACGTCATACATCGTGTAATAACTCAGTAATCGAGATACATTCACCTCAAGATACCATGTGACTATACATGTGTGTATGAGAAAATGATAAAGCATTCTATAAACTGTAGTAGCATGATAAGAACAGTGCAACATAAAGTAATATAGGGAAGTAAGAGTACATCTAATCAAGATTCAAACAAACATGTTTTTATTATTTTTAATTGTAAATATGTGAAAGAGAGCAACTAGAAGGAAGGAATAAAGATACCCCCTTGTGTATGTGTGCAAAGTAAGGTTCATATAAGTAAGGATTACCTCAATAGTCAAGTATGAACCAGGAACAAGAGTGTGTCCGCAGGTAGTGTGGGTGAATTACGAGGCCTCCAAATGTGGATGCTAAGATAATATATGAAATGAGGGTAGTAGGAAAGGGCCCTTGATATGATAAATGGGATGAACATATGTGAACATGAGGCAAGGACGAAGTGCCATGTGAAAGTACATGTATCATAACATGTGGAGTAGGATTGTGACATGCATGTGGAGAAAATAGAATAGGTAGAACATTGGTAAACATGAAAACCACTAGAGAATAATGTCAACGTGTTGAGCGGAAAACCCTATACATTCTTTATACACCTCATTTTTTACTTTTCATTTTTCATACGTGTTATTAATAATTTCCTTTATGTAGATAAGGGTCACTGATGTATATATTTATTGAGTAGGTGCCTTAAGGGTCGTTGAGAATGGGGAATGGTTATTCATGTAACCATTATGTGTTAGAGAAACTACACATAGAGATTATTGGTATTTGGTCTTGGCCTTATTTTTCCTTGCACTAGTTTTCCTTGTCCCCTTAGGTCTCACACACATTACACTCCTAACATATTGCTTGTATCTCAACATTTGGAACCTTGTTTGTCTATTTCCATGATCTATGACACCTTTATTTCTCCTTCTATGACACATTTTCTCATTTTTATCACCCTTGGTTGATGCCATCACCCGTGGGAGATGGTTTCGATGTTATACTTATATTGAATGATGACATCACCCATGGAAGATGGTGTCCTATATACACACCTTAGTTTTACATTCATAAAAGAGTAAGATTAAAATTTAGGAACTACCACCTACTATGCTCTCTTGTGACATGTTCACATCTGCTCACTTAGCTCTTAGTTCATCTTACACTTGGCTTGGATTTGATTGGACACTCTTCTTATTGGTTGGTTTTCTTGTACTATTGGGTCATATATAGTGAGTTTAGGACAAGAACGATGTTCCCCTTATCTACCTAATAGTGATTATCTCTCGGTGTGTTACTTCTCTAGAGAGATAGATGCATCAATGACCACCCTACAAGTACAAGGTGAGTTCTCTAACCATATTTTTTCATTTTGCATAGATTAGTTTAATTCCCTTCCTTCATTGTGTTATGTTAGCTTAGTATTACATATGCTTGGATGCTAGTTAACATAGTACTCTTATTCATGATCAAATCCTTAGCTTTACATTACTTTCATTTCAGTCACATTATGCATGTTTTTATTATCTATTATTGATCCATACCTATCCTCACAAAATCACTGATATCTTAGCGGGGTTATCTCCTCTATATTTATTATGAGCCTTAGAAAAACTAGGCTGACCTAGTGTAGAGATTACTGACCTTTAGATATGAGACCCTAGCACTCATTGTAGCCCCTTTAAATATATATATTGTATGTTAGTTCATGCATGTTTCTTACTTATTGGTTTTTTGAATAGGACTATTTTCAATATTGGCCAACAAGTAAATAATAACAAGATCCAACCTAACTATTATCAACCAATGAGTAAGGAAGTTTTGAAATGTATCTTGCGTAAGAAATTTACCACAATCTTGTATCCTTCTCAACCTATTCCTCATTGGCATGATGAAAGTAAATTTTTTTGGTGGCATGCTAATTGGGGTCACTCCCATGAAAACTGTTGTGCACTATGAATGGTTTCCATCAACTTCTTCCTAGGTCCCCACTTTGACTATGATGCCATCACTCGCAAGCATTTGACCAAAGTGGTCAAAGCTTGTGATGTGGCTCAACAAAAGGATCATCATGAAGCTATCAACCAAACTAATGAGAAGCTAAAAATCTTATCTAATCCTATGCCTAATCATGATGTCACTGAAATTTATAAGAAGCAATAAAATGCTATAACCAATGTAGTTGACATGGATTATCCTCTTGAAAATATAGTTGCAATTAATGATGTAAAACGTGTCATAGCTTATGCATAAAAAATACTACGTAGCATTCTAGCCTCGTAATCGGATGGACATATATCCCTATGTACACCAAAATCAATATCCTCAAAGTAAGAATATTCCTCCTCTAGACGCCATTGGACCCTGTAGAAATTATGCTATAGCGACGATGGTGTCTAGACCTATATTCCTTTCCACAGACACAATCTTCCCTATACAAATCAAACTTGTAAGGTCAATGGAATAAGAACTAAGGAAATTCAGTTTTAAAATTTCCCTAACCACCCTTACTCCTTTTAGCTCTGTTTTTTAGGATTCCCAACACTCTCAACCCTCTTGCATAATCCAGGTCATGAAGAGTGGGATCATATTGAAGCACTATCTCAAATCCCTTTCCAAGTTTCCTTCTTAGAGATCATGCATTTTCCACCTCACACTTGTGGACATCTCATGATTATGTTATTTGACATGAATATTCCTTTTCCTCCCTCTTTGGGGAAGAGTCTTGCATTGCATGGCTCGGAGGAAAGAATTCAATGGAAATATGAGGAAATATCAATTCATACTAATTTATTACCATGGATGCTCATTCTTGCATTCATTTTCCTATAGCCTCTATGATCCCAGATGAGATATTTCTTCATGTAGATGATCCACATGTCTAGATTTTAGTATATATTGGTCACACTATGTTGAAACTTTCCTTCATTGAAAAAGGATCTAGCACGTGTGTGGCATCATTAGAATTCATTAAAGATATTGGATATTCAATTAATAACCTAATAATATACACAAACCAATTTTCAAGGATGTGATCACTCGAAAGATGCCACCTATGGGGTGTATCTAGTTACCCATCATAGTCCCCCTAGGAATTTTCGCACCAAATTCTTGATATTGAAATTTCCTCTATATTATAATATTATTATAGGGTAGCCTTGGACTCATCGAATGCACACCATTTTTTATTCACCATGTCAGTATGTTAAGTTTTCTCACCAAGGAGATCTTTATAAGATTCAAGGGGATGCTAACCCTTGGAATTATGATATGCTTCAACAAAAGGGGACATAAAATTTCCCCACACTTTGAAATATCTCTTAATCCCTTTCGAGAGCATCACCATTTTAATTATCCTATAGATACTCTTCAGGGAAACATCATTCATCCTAAATTGGTTGAGCAAATGCCTCATATTCTCTTGGAGTAAGATGATGACAAATTCGAAACGAAGTCACACTTAGAACCAATACTTCTAATCTTCCAAAAATATCGTATCTCAACTACCTCTTTATTTACAACCTCACAATAAGGATCCTTAGATTCAAGCATTCATGTCATGTACACCATAGCCCCCACTAGAGCATGTGGTCCAAATTGAGACCATAGTCTATTCTTGTGTGGTGGACACTTCCACATCAAATTAAAAAGGTGGTTATGCCTTAGATGACCCTCACCTAGCTAGTTATGCTAGGATTCGTGACTGGGAGGTCTTTTGTTACCAAAAATTCTTCACACCAATTTTTTCAAGACATGAACATCATCCTAGTACAAGAGGAATCCTAAAAAAAAATTAAAACATCTTCCCCACCAGTGGTGACCTAATATTTATCCACCAACTACATCTCCACATATTACCATTTACTTAGTTGATTAATTTTCCCTAAAAAAGTGGATGACTGGGTTGTTTGTTTTGACTATGAAGTTGATGACCTCATGGGTGATGATCTTAACTACTCGTGGCTTGATGATTGGGTAAAAACTGATTCATCGATATCATCTTCATCCATTACATCATTACTCTCATTAGGTATTATCACTATCCATTTTGCACCCTTTGAGACCTCTTCCCCTATCTCTTTACCTTATGGATCCTCGAGTCCTCTATGACTGATCCATATGCACATGGCATGAGGTTCCTAGTCATGATGTTTTTGACTATAGAGTCTATTGATGCCATATGAAAAATCTTGAAGTTGGGGTCAAACATGACCAAACCAAAAAGGTTACACAACCTTCTCCTTCAACTTCCTTATTTTACTCTCATCACGAGTATTGCAAGAACACCGATAGTCACTATAAATTTCTTCATAGCAAGCATCCCAATCTTTAAATTTCTTCCCATAATTGGAAACATGGATCTAATTGCTATCAGAATCGACTACATTCCCCCAAGAAAACTAGACCACAACCTACCTACGGACCACAACCCCACCCCCATCCTCATCCCACTATGGATGTTATTTGATATGAAATTCTCACCTTGTTTGAGGATTGAATAGATGACACCTTATTTACCATGTAATCTAAATTTCATCAGAAAATTTATATTGTGCAAAATTCCATCAAGGACCTCATTACCCATGTAATAATCCACATCTTGAATCAAGTTGATGATATCTTCACTGATACATTACGGTGTTTTTTCCCTCATGCCTATTTATCTATAATACATTAATTACATCTTATTATCCTTATTTATCATGATCCATCACCTTCTCTTGGGCTCTTAGTCCCCACTTGGGTGTTATAAAATACCTTCTACCTTCTCTTGGGATCTTGAGCTCCCTTTGGTTTATCTCACTATCTCAAATACCTCATTACATGCTTTCTTGGGGTGTTCACTTTGCTTAGATTTATCACTATGTACACCTTGGTATCTCCTGCCATTGGAGTGCCTTAGTCCCAAATTTTCCTCTTTAGGATCAGATTTTCCCTGATCTTTCCTATATTAAATTGGTGTGGTATTTTTTGCATCCTTTCTTAGGCCTATGACCTTTCCTGGATTTATATACCCAATCGTGCCTTGACATCCTACCGTTGGATGTCTTTTGATTGTTCCACTTCTTGGGTTTTTCACATCACATTGATGGGGTTATCTTATTGATCCCCCTCTCACCAGATTTACCTATCTAATCAAATTATTATTGTTCCTAAGTACAATGATTATTCTCACATACATACATGTGGAAAAAAAATGATAAGAAAAACAACATATACAATGAACACTAAATACCCAAATACCATTAAAAATTAAATATATATATATATATATATATATAATCCATTTTATACATTAATAAAATCATAAAAAGGGCTCTATCTCATATGTAATATGGCTCAAATACCCTTAACCCCCATGGGGGTGTCTTAGGATGTTTTAGGCCGATAGGATCATGCTAATGGATCTAGTTGTGTGAGTTAGGAATCCACCCTAGATCGGGCTATAGAGGCCTCCCCATTTTCTCTCTCTAGCTAGGTCTCCAATAGCGTAATCTATTATGCGGCTCTCAGGCATATGACATATGAGATGCATACTTATAAACCAGGGCTGCTGTGCATCATGATATCATTCTAATGCTATGGATGTATCTCCAACAAGATGAAATGCTCTCTCACTAAATCCCCATTTGATAATGGATACACCATCACTATAGTATCTTAGACATCCAAAACTAGATCCATGATATCATCGTGGGAACTCTCGACTAGGGAGTTCCACTCCTCTAATGTCTTCTCTGTAAAACAAAAGATGACACATATTACTCACAATATCAATATGGAACAAACCCATTTATAAAAAATAATCCAAATAACATCATATCACACATACCTGGTTGTCATGGCTTCTCTACGATGGTCTCACCATATCCATGTCCACTAAATACCTTCTCTTCCTCACCCTCACAAAGAGTTATGACTCCCACGTATTGTGCCCACCTATCTTGGAGCACAATATAATATCCCCTCTCCATTTTGGTCTAGGCCTCTTCCCTAGATGCACAAAAATCTATACCCCGATTAGGTTCAAATATCCTATTCCTAGTCGTTGCATCTTTTGATCTCTAAGCCATGGTTTTGGCTTTCCGGATCTTCCTCCTCTAGTATTGGGCCCTTCTCATGTACCCCAGGTCTATGGACCTATATACATCAGTCCTCTATTAGATCCCCTCCTGTAAACCACTATTTTTTATAATATATGGTGGGCCCTAAGCATCCCATGATGCCTCTATTATCTTCAACTATGTGTGGGTGTTACCCATATCTTTGTGGGGTCAAAGTTCTGGTAAGCTCACCTCCACTCCTATAACCTCTTTGGTATAATGATGCCAATAGGGAGGAAATAATTGTCTCACCACGAGCGGTGATCACCCAAACTATCTCAGTACTCACGATCACCGCATGGGTCACCACCCAATAAACATAGTACCTTGTCATCTTGGTGATGGCGTTTAATAAATATTCTATGGGCCATCTAGGACACTAATATACATTCCCTATATATGTTTGTTATGTAAAATCACTTGGAGCCACCATTTCAAGTGACCGAGAATGTGAAGTGATCTCATTTCTGGCCCATCCCCACTTGAAGCCCTCTAAGGGAATCTTCCACTACTATCTGTGGTGTGCATATAATCATATATATAGGTAACTTCTCATATATCTAGGTCATCAATAGAACCATGGGTCACATGACCCTTTGTTATTTATGTCAAACCATATACAAATCATGTCCCAATTGCACCCATATGGTGGTGCCCTATGTAAATAAAACCTCATGATTGACTACATCTCTATATACCGCAATTAGAAAGAACAAGATGACTTCGTTTACCTTGTGTCACATTATACGTGACACCAAAATTCCTATAACTACATTATGGATATCCAAAATCTCTATCACTTGTATTACACCGAGTCGAACACATAACATTCTCTCATCATATGTGTCACTCCCAATAGCCCATATGGCTAATTTTCTCGCTTTGTAACATCTTAAATGAAATCGCAACACATGTAGGTTCCCCAATCGGTAATCCCAAAATCTAATATACATTCTCTAAATTTAACACCATCTCCATGGTCTCCTATCATGTACACCACAAAAAAGTGTTAGACCTAGTCTCCCATGTAGCCAAGAACATATGTAATAAATCCAATTCTAATGGTATCCTAGGAATCTACATAATGGCCCCAAAACCCTAACCTTATAAGCTGGGTAACATTTGTATGTGTAAATTCAAAAATCATTGTACTCAGCCATGATACATCTACAATCCAACATAGGTGAATCATGTGCTCTACCTACATCCAAAAAAAGACAAAAAAACAAACATCATAATTCTAAAATATCAATTTAGAGTGAAAAATAAAAGCATAAAACATATCCTTGTAGATTTCCTACGCCATCGTCACCCTTACTAGATGACATAGACCCCTAGATCCAAATTTTCCCCATCCCGATGCCATCGTCCCTCATGTTGTAAAGCGTCTAATGGTTTCTAGCAAAAAAGTGACCATGACTTCTCAAAATTAGTTTTCGAAATCCTATAAAATAAAAAATAAGAATTCAAACCCTCCCAAACCCACTTACATTTTTCCTAACCTACTCGATGACGTAACTTTAGACAAAATTGATACACTATCAAATTTGAAAAATAAAAATAACTAATTAACACCTAATCTAATTAATGAAATTAAATACAACTTACCCATGGTTGCACCTGTTACGTGATCCACCTTGTATTCATGTCATGATGTTGAAATACACACAAATTTGTGATTCCAGAGCTCATTTCTCTCAATTCTAGAAATAACAATAACCAAATAAAAAAAATAACTATATTAAACTCAATTTTCTATTCAAATTGGTGTCATAATCAACCTAAATCTTTAAATGATAGTAATTTTTTCTCTTGAAATCTACAATGCACACCATTTTTTCCATCTTGACCATGATCTCATACCATTTATTTTGACCTATTACATGACCACTTTTGACGATCTTCAAATTTTCCCTCTTTTTGACACTATACCATCACAACACGACATCCTTCCCATGGGCCTCTAGCTAGGTGATTTATTTCTTATTTTATTGATTATCCTATAATGTTTCCTTTTAGGTTTTTCTTCTTGAGGTTCTTGCAATGTTGATTGTGCTGCACATGGTAGGAGGACTCATACTATCAGGTACACATTAGTGGGTATATTTCATTTTAGCTAGTCCTTTTAACACTTCTTTATGTACTTACTTTTGTTATCGGTGTTATGGTCTATGTTTTCCATTGAGCACCCCATGTTTTGCTATTGTGATATGTGGTGATCGACTAGGCAATATCCTAATTTTCAACTTTTCATCTTTCATACATGTTACTAACAATTTCATTTGTGTAGATAAGGGTCATTGATACATCTATCTCTTGATCAGGTGCCTTAAGGGGCATGTCGGGAATGGTGAATGGTTATTCACGTAACCATTATGGGTTAGCGATAATACATAGATATATTTTTTATTTTTTCTTGGCCTTAGTTTTCCTTATGCTAATTTTCCTTGTCCCCTTAGGTATCAAATACATTGTAATCCTAACATCTTGTTTGTATCTCACCATTTAGCACCTTTTTCATCCATATCCATGATCTACGACTTCTTTCTTTCATATTCCATGAAAAATTATATTATTTGATCACCATTGGCCGATGCCTTCACCCGTGGGTGATGGCGTTAGTGTTACATTTCTCTTAGTGGATGTCATCACCCATGGGTGATGGAATCCTATATACACACACACACCTCAATTTAACATGCATAAAATAAGAAGATAAGACTTTAGGAACTGCCACCTACTCTACACTTTTGCACCATCCTCATATCTTCTCGCTTATCTCTTGGTTCATCTTACACTTGGCTTGGATTGTATTATATATTCTTATTTTTGATTGGTTTTTACACTATTGGATCATCTATAGTGAGTATAGGATGGGAATGATGTTCCCCTTCTCAACCTAATAGTGATTCTCTCTTGGTGTGTTCCTTTTCTAGAGAGATAGATGCATCAGTGATAACCCTATAGTACAAGGTGAGTGATATAACCATATTTTTTTCATTTTTATTGATTAGTTCAATTCTCTTCCCTCATTGAGCTATGTTAGCTTAGTATTACATATGTTTGGATGTTAGTTAGCATAGTACTCTTATTCATGATGAACTCCTTAGCTTTACATTACTTTCATTTTACTCAGATTATGCATGATTTTCTTACCTATTTTTGATCCATCCCTCTCCTCTCCACATCCAATCACTAATATATTAGTAGGGTTCTCTCCTATATCTTGATTGTGGGCATTGGAAACCCTAGGTTGACCTTGTAGACACTTAAAATACACCTACACAGTTTTAAAACTAAAATTGCACTAATTATCATCTTTCCCATCATTTGATATAATTAGTGATTTCCGCTAATTAAATAGCCTTTCTCCCAATTTGGATGCTAATTAACGACATTATCTAGTTATAATCCTCCCATAATCAATTAATTAACTAGATTTAATCAATAAAGATATTAGAATCTTGTATTTAATTAATAAACCTTCTTATTAATTAAACCCCCTTATAAATCATCTCAATCCTACCTATTTTCCTCCAAATCATCTCTAAAAATATTTCTAAGCTTATCCTAACCTATTAATTAATCCTATTTTATTAATTAAATTATCTAACTCCCATGAGTTTCTAATTCTACTTAATTCTTTCTAATCATGTTTATCTATTCTAATTATACTTTATCTTTTGTCCCACATTCACTAGGTTTTTAGCTTCTCCCAAATTGGAAAGATATATAAAGAACCTACCTCCTTCCTTCACACCTTACACTTTTACATTTTTGAGACCACACTTTTATAGTGATTTCTATAGGCATATTGATAAGAGCATTCTCCATTGTTGGAATAGCTTCTTCATCTTTGCATCCATTCTTCTCATAGTTGAGTAGGAAAAGAAGATCCAAACATGGCCATTAATCCATTTTGGTGAGATACTTTTCTCACTTGGAGACAACATAAAATTGATTTCTTATGATCTAAATAGGTTCATATTAATTAACAATCATACATTACAAATAACATCTAATTTCAAGGGATGGCTTAGCATTAGATGTTCTATTCATGTTGATGCACTAGATTAGCTATTTCCTTTAAGATTTATCATTGATATTCATAATAGATTATATTTTTATTGGAACTACTTAGTGTTAGTTTCATTTAATTAGCTTAGCTTCTTTAATATGCATACATTTGGCACATCTGGTGGGACTTACTCCATTGTCTCATGCACTTATTTTCAAGTTTTTGTAGCTTAGTTTCATTTTTTTCTTACTAACCCTCTTTTAGCATTTATTAATAAATATTGTATTTCTTAACTTGTTTTGTTGAGTTTGCATGATTTTAGTGCTCTTTGCAGGTATAAGGGAGGTGAGGTGCTGCCAAAATTGAAGCAAATTGACAAATATTTGAGCTTTTTAACATTAATTTTTTAATCAAAATCCTGTGTTTTTCAAGTTACACATTTTTTTAATGCTAACGTAGGATTAGTTTAATGCTAACACATGGATTTTAACATTAACATAGGGCTATTTTAACATAGATGCAGGGGGCTAGTTCATCGTAGATGCGGGGATATTTCGGAGGCCATAAATTTTACTCCTGAACTCGAAATGAATGTGTTTTTTAATGTTGGAAGGGTATTGAAACAAACTATGCAATGAAAACATAAAATTGGGATTTTGACTTACAAAAATTTAAGGTTTTCCTTTATTAGAAAACTAGTCATTTTATTTTCATGTTATATTCATTTATCATTGAAACTACATATGTTATTCTCTTATTCTTTTGAGTGATCTTGAGAATCGAAAGCGATAATGATTTTGGATGATTTTCTATCATTTTTATTGTCATTTTGGAATTATGGATAACACTTGATATTTTGAGGTTTTACGGGTTTTACTTTTGACATCATTTTCTAACACATTTAAATACTTTAATGAATGTTATATTTCCATGTTTTTCTTAAGTTAGGATAAAGTTTGTGTATGATCTTTTCTTACACCTTTCGGTGATCTTGAGACACAAAAGCAAGCTTTGGTCTTCTTTTCTAATATTTCAATTAAATTGAAAATTCCATAATTTATTTTTCTTAAGGGAATGAACATTTCATAAAGCATTTTAATGGTCATTTGAATTAAAGTTTTCCATTTCTATCTAGTTGGATTAATTGTTGTGTATGCTCTTCTCTTGTGTCTTTTGACGATCTTGAGAATCAAAATGACCTTTAATCCTCTTTCATAATATTATGGATCTCTCATAAAACTACCAACTCTTAAGTGCAAGACGTAACTCACTTGTCAAAGATTCAGGATCTAAAAAATAATAATTATAACGTGTTGTAGGTTACCAATGGTGTACTAAACCACATTTCTAATTCAAGATAAAAAACAACACAATTTATTAAAAACACTTTATTTGTGGAGTTCGATAAGGGTTAAAACCCATCTAATCTAAAGCGTGGGAAGTGTCTTGACATAAGCTATAAAACTCATTATGAGGATTACCATAGGAACCCCAAAGTAATCCAAACCTTGAGGTAACTGGTGGGTGGAAGAAACAGGAAGTTCCCCACTACCCACTTGATTAGAACAAAAATCATGAGGAATGCTTCAAGTTACCTATATGAGGCTGCGTTCATTAATTTGATTATGGGGTAATGGTCCTTTGTCTAGGATTTATTATATAAAAGCATACCTCTCTTAAGCAAGTATTGGCGAGTGTTGAGAAAAAAAACCTAGGAAACCATTTGGCATTGGGGCCAACTTGACTTTATCCATCATGTTCTAAAGAGCTCTCATAAAGAAAAAAATTCTTCAGATTCAAAACATTTTAGTTGAACAAGGGGAGAGTTCATTGAAGTTTGCGCCACATGTTATTCATCACAAAACTTACAAGGCATAACTTTGTCTTAGTTTCTAATTTTTTTAACAAGGATAAACTCTGCTAAAGTTAGGCTTAGTATTTTTCATCACCACTTGTTCTATCTCCTTTGTTTTCTTGTTGACATTTTTGGTCAAAAGAGAGAAACATACATGGTATTGCAAAAATAATCATGTCCACCAATTTTGTATTCACTTACATGACCATGTTGTGGAAGGAATGTTAAGTGTTGAAAGTGTGTTGGTATGTCCCCATGTTCTAGTAAAACTTTTCTTAGTACCCATAGCGATATATCTCTTTGTAGCTAGGTGATCCTACCTTTATTTTCCATTTGTGTCATTACAATTCCTGCATTATAGCAATACATTTGTGATAGTTACATCTTGTGTTTCCAATCATGATATAAGTGTCTCGATTATCTTGTTACATTGCTAGCATTGTATTGATTCATTGATATACTTGGACCTAGTTTTTGATTCAAACATTGCCTTAAGTCCTGGAAGGTCCCATTGTTGCTCTGTTTTCATTGTGTCAATCCTATTTTGATACTAAAATATTTTTTCTTTTCGAGAAATTGATTCAAATTATCTAAGTAGTATTGTTATGCTACCTACATTCGTAACCTTTACTTCCAACACTTAAAATTTTTTATATTAAAATGGGTTTAGGGTATATACTTTAGGTTGTTACACTATCCACATCACATCAACCCTCTTTTAGTGTTTAAAGATTATTTGTCAAAAACTTGATTTACATATTAAAATCGTATTAGTATCTTGTTGGAACAACCTTTGAGATAGGTTGTTAGACATAAGGAGTAGGCTCTTTCATGATTGGTCCTTGTTTGGGATTTTATTTGATTATATTTCCTTGAGATATTCTTTCATCAATGGCATTTGGTCGTATATTATTTCTCCCTTTTGGGTCAATATTTGTATTGGACTAGGACATTTTTAGTGCATTCATTAGGGTATTATTTGTGACATTTGTAGATTTTTTATTTGCTTTATTATGTCTAAATTCATTAGATTTTTTGCAAAATGTCTGTTTGGTCACCGTTATGCTTTTAAAATTGACATGAAAATTCCTTCCACTTGAAAGAGTTCAATCATACATTATTATTCTAGACTTATGGACCCAACAATGCCAACCACGAATAATTATCGCATGGTTCCTCAAACTTATGATAATAGGGAACCTAGGTTTTGGAATTCACATCAAAATATGACCATCATGACCATACCTCGATTGGTTATTCACATTAGACAATTTGTTCCATTATCCCTTTACCTACCTTTATCTCATAGTCGGTGGTATGATTATGATGATTCCAATCCATGCTATTTTTTTGATTCCTCCAAGTATATCCTGATTATTCTAAAGTAATCTATTATTTTGATTCCCCTCATTCTCTAGAGCCTCATCGATAAATTTTCTTCTAGGGAATAATCATTCGCCTAAACAAAATTTTCCTCCTCTAAGGATTTGTGTCACCAAAAATTCTCCCCATCATTCCTCTAATTCGACTCTCCGAGTCATGGTCCTCCATTTCTCCACATGACCCAATTTATTAGTTTCCTTAACGAAGCCTTCCTTCTTTGAAGATCCGTGTGATTCCAATTTCATCCACTCAAACATATAATTCAACTCTGAGTGAGTCATCCCTTTCTTCATAGGACCCACTTTATTAGTCACCTCAACAACCTCTTCCTCCATCAAAGATCCATGTGACTCAAAATTCCTCTAATCAATCATCTAATTCAGCCCACATGTCACAATCTACTAACTTTCTATACAATCCTATTTTTCTACCTACACTATGTCATCTTCTAGGAAAACCAATACCAACCTATTCTAAATCCACATATTCTTCCAATCATGAGACATCCAAATACAAATATACTTCATCTCTTGAGTCATCTTCTTATATCAATCAAAATACAATATCTCTTTATCCCTTGAGCCCTTTAAACTATATCTTACCATATCCTTATCAATCTTGTAAAGCTTCAACACTTGTTGGACCCTTTTCTTCCAATCGACCTACTATGGTCGAACAAAAAAAAACCCATACCATTTGATTAATTTTAGAATGAATAAGTGATCATATAATTCATGGGGCTACACGATGACATTCCTCTAGAGGACCATGAGAAAGGATTCTCTTTTGATCATGATGTGTTTGAATATTGTGGGGAAGAATTCAATTCATTTTGTTAAAAAGCATAGGAAGATCCTAACATCATCAAACTTGATCATCCTCTTGTTCTATCATTTTCACCATCCCCATTACATAGAGAAACACCTGGGTTTTTCAATGATCCGTGGCCTATCTTCTCATCACCCAACCATTATTTACATATCACAATTCCTCAATCAAAATATTTCATTGGGTTACCTCCAAGTATCCCTTCATCTTCTTCTATATGTGGGCCACCTCATAATATCTATTCATCTTATATTTGTGGGTCACCTCTAAGTATCCTTTCATCTTCTATACTTGGGCCACATCCTATTATCCCTCCATATTCTATTTATGGGACACCTCCTAGTATTCCAATCATCTTCAATCTATATGAAACCTCCTGGTAGCCCATTTTATTTTATACTTGGGCCACATCCTAGTATCATTTTATCTTCTATCTACAAGACACCTCCTGGTAGCCCATTTTATTGTATACATGGGCCACATCCTAGTACATATTCATATTATATCTATATCTCACATCCATGTAGCCCATTTTCTTCTATACTTGGGCCACATCCTAGTATCCCTTCATCTTCTATCTATGAATCACCTCATGGTATCCCATTGTCTTTCATCTTGGGCCACATTCTAGTAGCCCTTCATCTTATATTTATGGCTCACCTATGGATATCCCATCCTCTTAATCTATCATATAATCCTAAACATCCAATTTATTCTCCCACTTCTCGGGATCAAACAAATCACACATTAGCTTATATGAAACCCAAACAATTTCTTCATCAAGATAAGATCAAAAATCCGAAGATATCTAAAGCTACCAATAATTCAAACAACCTTAAAGTTAAAAATAAAATAATATTCAAGAATGTACACCAATTCAACCATCAAGTATGGTGCTAAAAGTGAAAAAACCTATGGATAGGGAACTCAAGATCCCACATACAAAATCCATGTTTCAAGATAAGTCACAGTCAGTTATCAAGTATGATCTCACCATGATCATCAAGATTAGAGATAATATCACTCTTGATAAGAAAAATATCCTAGTATCCCTTATAAAATAAATCACAAACATTGTTGTTGGATCCTATGATGTAGAGTGAGATTTTGGTCCCAACTTCCTAAAATCTAAAAAAATCAAAAATACAAAAAAATGAGAAAACATTAAAACATTACAAAAAATAAAAGGTACAAAGATCAAACATAGCAATCAAGTATTACATACACGTGGATGTTCTTTCTTTCTTTTATTTCCATTCCTCTACAATTAATCTAGTATTTTTATCCATTAGATGATATTTTGGTTAGTCTATTCACGCTCATTATGTGGCATTTATCTCTATGGTATCCATTTGACCTTGGTCTTTCATCACCTTAGTAAATTAAAGAACGATTGACCTCTTAGAGATCCTATCACTATCTACATCTAATAAAATTGTTGTAAAGAAATTTTGGACGTATTTGTTGACACTAGCTAATGTCATCATCATAATCACTTCCACATCCTTCTATCAAGCCATCAGTTAATCCCTCATCAAAATAATCAAGAGAGATGAAATAATTTTTAGAAAGAAAAAAACTTTAATCCAAAAATCAAATATCAAAAGAAAATCAATATAAAACTCTCTCTTGGGGTATTTCTAGTATCTCTATTGGGGCTATGGACACACTGATTGATAGTAGATAAATGTTACACCTAGAATCAAATACATGTCTTCTGTCGGGGCTATGGATGCATGGTTGGAAAAAAAGAAAATTACGACTCTCCTTCCACCCTCCATTCACAAATTAACTATCAAAATAAATATTTCCTACACATTGGATAGTTTTTCTTCACTTATTACCTATAAAATATTCACTCCAAGAGGTAATTAATTTCCACATGGACACACTTTGAATCTCGATTAGCAAATAGAATTTGTATGTTATTTAGTGTTGTTTATACCTTGCACATACTCTTACTTTAGTTTGTATCTTGTCTTGCGCTTTGTTCCTTAGGATAATCACCTTTTTCATCCCCAATATTCTAGCTACATTTTCCATATCCTTCCATAACATTCATGGTTCTTCTAATTCATGCACAACACCCATGTGTATAAGATTTCATTTTTACCATGTTTGAGGGAAACTTTGTCCCTTATTTTTGTATCATTTGTCTCTTGGCTAGATTCAACTAGGGAACTACTTTCTCCTGCTTATCACTTCATTGGTTTGAGTCCATCACCATGCTAAACTTATCCATCTTGGCCTTGATCCGTATTTTGTTCCTCTTGTATATACATGTGGGATTTTCCCTTGTAAATTCTCACCTCTCATTGGGGCATATTTTCATATTCATTTTTATGTACATAGCTTCTGAAAACTTTCCAAAACCCTAAAAATTCACAAAAACCATCAAAATACAAAACATTGGTAAAAATCAAAATCCAAAACATTGGTAAAATTTCAAAAATCCAAAAACTAGTAAAAATTCAAAAATGGTAAATTTTTTAAAATCCCAATAATTGGTAAAGAGGATTCATGCATTTGAATCATTTACAAGACATAATATCCTTGAACATCAAAATTTGTGCTACAAAACATCTTTCTTTAGTCCTAGCTTTTTCTTACGCATGACTTGTGGATCATGTTGATCTTACTCCATGAACAAAAGTTGGTTTCCTTGTTATGTTTTTATTCCCTTACAAAATCATTTGTTTGGGGTATTTTCATAGAAAACGAATTCTTTTTCATAGGATCCATGTGTCCTCCATTTATTCACCTTGTATGTATCCTTTCTTGGGGTGTCATTTTTAACCCTTTTCGTTAACTCAAACTTTTGGGAACTACAGATTCAAAAGAAAACATTGGTGTAAATGTCTTAGATATTGTTTGTTTGAATATATTTGTTTATTCTTAATTTTTTTTGGTATTCTTGTTTACTTTCTCGTATTGCATTACATTATGTATGTTTCTTTAAGTTATTCCTCTTGCGGTGCAAAAATGTTAGTATTATGGCTTGTCATGTCATTTTACATTTTGATGCATGCTCATATTCAATAAATAACCAATGACATAGATCACATAAGAAAAATGATGAGAAAAAGTTGTTCCTAAGCCAGCTAATATGCTTGTTATCTCCATATGCGAGTATTCTTCATCTCCATTTTTATTCTTCAACATTTTCTTATATTAAAAATATTCTTCAACACCACTTGGGGAAATAGGGATTATATTTATCCCACCTTCCCCACCAATTTTTTTCTTCTATATATTGAAACATCAAAGTTTCTTTTCCACTCACTCACATTGTACACTTGCATACTAGGCTTATGTTGACTCTTCTTAATTTCCTTCTTCTTTTCTATATTCAATCAACTTCTTCCATCAACCCATTGACACTCGAGGGGGCATCCTTCATTCTACTAATTTTTCTTCCACTCCAAAATTTAATTGTCTATAATTGTCTACTATATTTCAAGTGATGTTTCTTGCATTACACCACCCTAAAGAGGGGAAAATATAGACACCTAAAATCCACCTACATAGTTTTAATATAAAAATGCAATAATTATCCTCTTTCTTGTCATTTCCGATGTAATTAGTGATTTCCGCTAACTAACTAGCATTTCCCATATTCGAATGTCAATTAATGAAACTTCGTTAGTTATAATCCTCCTATAGTCAGTTAATTAAGCCTTTGCAATCTTGTATTTAATTAATAAACCTTCCTATTAATTAAATCTCCTTTTAAATCATCTCAATCCTATCTATTTTCCTCTAAATAATCTCGAAAAATCTCTCTAAGCTTATCTTAGCCTATTAATTAATCTTATTTGATTAATTAGATCATCTCCAAATCCCATGAGTTTCTAATTCTACTTATTTATTTCTAATCATGCTTATCTCTTATAATTCTAATTTATATTTTGTCCCACATTCCCTAGATTTATATCTTCTTCCAAATCGAGAGAGCTATATAAAGAACCTACCTCCTTCCTTCACACCTTACACCTTTCAATATTTGACAACACACTTTTTTTGGTGATTTCTATAGGCATATTGATAATAGCATTCTCCATTATTGGAAGATCTTCTTCATATTTGCATCCATTCTCTCATAGTTGAGTAGTAAACGAAGATCCAAACATGGCCATGAATCCATTTTGGTGAGATCCTTTTCTTACTTGGAGGAAACACACAAATTGATTGCATATGATCTAAATAGGTTTATATTAATTAACAATCATACATTACAAAGAAAATCTAATTTCAAGGGATGGCTTAGCATTAGATGTTTTATTCATGCTTTGATGCACTAGAGTAGATATTTCCTTTAAGATTTATCATTGATATTCATAATAGATTAGCTTTGTTATTAGAACTACTTAGTGTTAGTTTCATTTAATTAGCTTAGCGTATTTAGTATGCATACATACCTAGTGTAGGTATTAATGCCCTCTAGATATGCACCCTAGTGCTCACTATAGCCCTTTAAATATATCCATTGTATGTCGGTTCTGTGTGTTTCTTACTCATTGTTTGATACCCTTGTATAATGAGATGAGTTAGGAGTGTAAGTTATTGAGACATGGTGAGGGGAAAACCCTATAGAGTCCAAGATCCCAACTAGATGAGTAGGAAGAGTATAAACACTTAGAATGTACCCATTAGGTTAAAATAGAATAAGTATAACATTGGGCATGTTGGAAATAGTGGAAAAAGTATGCATGACCATAAAGATAAATATGTGAGTTAAAAGATATGTAAAATATGTAATACAAGTAGGGTCATCAGTATGAATATGAAGAAATGGAGGGAGAGACACAAGACTCATCATAAGAAATATGAAAATTTTGGAAGATCGAAGCAATAAAGAATTAAGAATTAGCCCATATGACCATAAAAAATGTGGAAAGAGGGTAATTGAATTCCCCCATCGATGTAACAAGATAAGGCAAAGCCATAGTAAATGAATCATACATATAATCTCATAAAATTAAATCATTAGGATTCATGTTCAAATCAGCATACGGTGCTCTAACTTGTGATGAGGAAGGTGTGGAGAGATATGTAACATTGGAAGCACTAAGCATATGCTCAATAGGAGTGTATAGAAAGTGAAACATAATGGGAGGAGTATCATGAGTGCCTATAAAAATTGGCCATATAAATAAGTAGCACTAGGGTACATCCCAAGAGGAGAAGGATGTGTAATTTAGGTAATGTCATCATCATCAAGTATGATGGGAATATTACAAGAGTAACAATATGAGGTTTAGAATCTACTATAGCAGTATCCATGGAAGCAGGTGTAGCAAGGGAATTATTTGATTTTGCATGGGTAAAACGAAGTGTATGCATATTATGTAACCAAGGATGGTATAGAAGGATAGTATAAGGGACATTATAAAGTATAACGTGACATAGAACACTAAGAGTGTAATATCCCATAGTAAGGGGAAGAGAGATTATTCCCAATACTTAGGTGTATTATCAAATCCATGAATACAAAGAGTAGATGGATTGAGATGAGTACGAGAAATTCCTATTTGATGGAGAAAAGATAAAGTGCATATATTAAGAAAATATCCGAGATGAAAATTGACATGCGATCTTCAACCGCACTCGACTCCCCAAGGTCATGACGAGGAAGCTAATGTGGAAATGTGGATGGCTAAGTGATAGTGAAATGTAGTACATGGATGAAAGTGTGTGAGAGTGGAATAAAAATGTTGTCAAGGAAGAATGATTTCCTCGATGTGCAATAGTGGGATCTTCTCGTCAATTGAAAGGAAATCCCTTCTAACTTGAACTAGTCTGATAGATGGATCTAAAAGAATAGCTACACGGATACTCCAATCAATATCAAGTTCCACAGAGATCCTTTCTACCGGTTGTGGGATTCATGGGAAACCAATGGGAGCCCTATAACTATGTCCGAAAGGGTCATGAAATGGGCGAGAGAGGTTTGATTCACAAGAATCTAGATTCATTTGGTGGGAGCAGTCCAAAATGCAAGGGCTTGATGAGCTTCCTCATTTAGAATGTTCAATTGTGTAATGATGTCCGGTGGAGTGGAGATGATCGAAGACCAATGCTTGTAATCTGGTGTCTATGTCTAACTAGATTTTGTTCGCATTTGGTTGAGAGACCATTAGATCACAACCGCAAATTCTTGGTTGCACTGCAATCCTAGTATGGTGATGTATATCTTTAAACCCTATTAACAAGGGTAGTCCAAAATTTGTATGCCTTATATACCACAATGTTTAATATGTTTAGTTTTTGAATCTTATCAACATATGAAATTGGTGTTTTGAGGATAAGAAGACGGAGTCCCATATCTATGTTTGTAATTAACTCATGACCCTTTAGTTGTCGTAAACTTTGATCATTTCCACATGTACATTATTATTGAGGACCTTTGATCATCATGTATTGTGAATATCTAATTGATTAAGTAAATAACGACTAATCTACTTGAATTGAAACTATTCTATGTTTTTGGTATTTTTCTAGATATAAATGCAATAAAACAATACAAAGTTGCTACTCTAATAAAATAAATATTTTTGTTCTTTTCTGGAATTATGAGGAAATGAAATTTTTACTCTAATTAATAAATCCTAAAACAAATAAATAACCAGATGTAGTTGTCCATCTATGCAGAAGAAATCTATTCTATTTTAAATGATGAAATCTTCACTAAACTATGGATGTAAATCAAAATTTTACTTTTCCTCGAAGCATGAGTTGAAATCGAGTTACTTAAAAGCTTTTCTTCCTTGTAAATTTCCCAACAAGAGTAAAGAATATTTATATGGAGGATTTCCTATATGAATTGCTCTATTATAACTATTTAATAATTGCAACAATGGAAATGATTATTTTATACTTTATTTGATATAAATGTATGTTTATGATTCATAAATAATAACACAAGGAAATCAATATCAACCCAACTCGAAAAATATAGACTAATGGAAAATCTAGTTGTGTTGTTCTTTGTCCCCTCATTTTTTCTTTTCTATCTCCTATTTTCAGGTGAGTCCAAGGGATTGGGAATAAAGTAGAAGAAGTAGTGAGAAGGTGCTGGAGCAATGACAAGATGAATGACAATCTAGTAACAATACGGTGAAAAATAGATAGCATAAGTGAACATAGCTTGTATATGCAATTTCCAACAAGAATGAGGCAGCTTAGAAATACAAGTATACACAAAATGATCTCTGGCCATTTTATTAAGAAAAAGTGATGGTTTTATAGAAGGTTGGATGGTAAATGGTCCAACCATTTGGCAGCAATAAAGTTCCAAATGACAACATGAAGGGGGATTTAAACACTCAATCAACAATTAGAAGTGGAAGAGGATGAAAACATGAATCAATAAAGTCTAAAATTATCTATATTGACTCACAAACGTGTGCTAAAAGTGAAATAAAGTGAAGCAACACGTGTCCATTTCATGGGTAAATAATTATGGAAAAAGTGAATCGGTCGCCACCCTTTTGAGGGTGGTGGTTACTGATACCGCCGCCTTGCCAAGGTGGAGGTTACAAAAGCGCCACCACCGCCTACGTTACGGTTGACTGAAGCGCCACCCAAACAAGGCGAAAATTTTATAACTAAAGGACAAAACATTGGTAAAATGATGCGGGAAGATAAGTAAAAGCATGCAATGGCTAAGTAAGGTAAACTACGCTATACATATAAGCTACGAATGTTACAAATATATTAAGACGGTATTAATAAATTGTAATATTATTAATTATGAGTTTATAGAACTCATATTAATAATATAGTTGTAATAGTTAGTATTAGTATTTTGGTGAGTTGTGAGAACAACTCACGTAGGTATTTTGGTGTGTGAGATAATAAAGGGATTAGAGAGATATCCTTGGGATAGATTTGAGAGATTCTAGGAAGGGGTTTAGAGATATGAGGGATGAATATTGACTCCTAGAATCAAGGAGAGAAAAATCTATATATTGTAATCTCATATATGGATAATATATCCTAAATGATTTCTAAATTCAATATAATATTATTCGGTGTTTTTATATTATTGTGTAGTTTTTAATAGTGGTATGAGAGCGGTGATCAAGCTCAATAATGGAGTTGTGATGTGTTGTATGGGAAGAGCCACCTTGTGGTTCTTGGCTGACCTGAATAATGAAGAGATAATTAATTTTACATTATAAATCATATTGAAATAATGCTTTTCCTTTTGTAAAAGGCGTTCTAAAGCCATTTATTTGCATATTTTAGTTTTGTGGTGAACAAAAATTCTTGTTTTGTGTTCAGTTTAGAGTTTTTATGAGTCTAAGCTAATGAGAGTATGAATAAGTGTAGAGAGGTGTCAAAGATTTGGGAAATCTATGGCGAATGAAGTTTTGAATTTTTCAATTCCCTTATAGCTGAAGTTTCATGGTTCGAGCTGTATTGGTGAAGTGGGAAACGTTTTTGACCCAGGTCATATATTTGAATTGGAATTCAAATGAGGGATTGAAATTGCATCATTAGTGTTTTTTGACTCACCATCAGAGTGTACACAAAGCATGCCTCACTAGATCTGACCCGAATCCGATCTCCTAATACTTGACAATGTATTAGACTGCAAGCCTTCATCATTTGACTCAGTCTCCCTTATGAACCATATATTCTTCACTACATGTTCATTGATTTCATAGTAATTTTGTTTTTCCAATGCATTATCTTATGGATTCTCATCTTTGATGGTGAATGATTCTACCAAATTAGTTGCATTGAACCTTCCCTAAGCTGGTTGCCAGTTTTGCATCAAGCCATTTTGAAATTTAAGTTGGAAACTTCCTCAAAGTCCGCAGAAGCCAAGTTGGATCAGAATTGTGTTCTTGCATTCTAAATGTTACATGCAGATTGAATAGAAGCACAGGTTATGGTTGATACAGGATTTGACACATGCCTCCATCCACATGTAATGTATAGATTAGTATTTAGTTATGATGGTTAATTGTTTCATATAAAGTCTTGTAGTTTATTTAGTAATTTGTTTTGTCGTCAATCCAAATAGTTAAGTAATTAGTCTATGAAAATGTCATTGTTATTGTAGTATGTTAAAAAGTGTTGTTTTTAAATTTGTAAATTGTCATCAAATTCTTTTTAGAGAGTCATCAATATTATCAATTATGTTTAGGTGAATAATAGGTAGTCAATGTCAAATAGGTGATTATTGTCTTGTCAAGTGTTAAATTCATGTCATTGTAAAAAGTTCTAAAAATAAAAAAATCCTCCTAGATGAATTTTCGGTGTTACCTGACGTCCAATTGTTGGGAGAATAAGATGAATAATATTGTAGTTCTAATGATATTTTTGATGACTTCAAAGAAATAAAATATGCCTGGCTTCAAGGGCTCTTCCCCTTGACCCCACTCTATATTGGGACATGGAGCATGCCTAGGGTGCGCCCTAAGAACCTACAAGGGGTACGGTCCCTTGACCTCACTAGGGGCTGGGGTGATCCCTACTTTGGAATTTCATAACCAAAGAGAAGATTTGTGGGGAAGATGCATAAAAAAGATGGTGAAAAATTGAGCTTCAATATCCAATTCTATCGAGTAAGCAGTGTGATTCATGGAGGAAAGAGGAAATGGAGGCTAGAGGTCAATCAATGACCTCTCATCACTCACCAATGACGAGGCCGCACGAAGTTGTGGTGGTTGTGTGTGTGTATATGTGTTTTATTTTATTTCAGAGTTGCACTTTTTTGTGTGTAGTATGATTTCAGAGTTCTTGATTGAATAAGTGAAATGTTCACATTGAGGGGGAAATAGAACATGGTCTCAATGTTCAATTTTCCCTCTATTCATTTTATATTCAGTAAGTAGTGGTTCCTACATGATTCCCTAAAGGAAAGACATAGTGGACAGATGAAAGCATAAAGAAAAAGTAGCAACATGATATTTGGGTTGTTGGTTGTCCCTGTAAAATCATCCATTGTTTTAGGTTGTTTGTTGTCTTGTAAAAACATCCTTTGTTTGAGTTGTTTGGTTGACCTACAAAACCATCCAAATATTGAGCACGCATGGGAGACAAGCTACAAAAGTAAGTGTGATTTTTGTTTCTATAATGTCAACATTAGGGGAGTAAATATTGGGAATTAATAATGTTAAAAATAGGGAGTGAATGTTACAAATATATTGTGACATTATTAATAAATTGTAATATTATTAATTATGATTTTATAGAACTCATATTAATAATATAGTTATAATAGTTAGTATTAGTATTTGGGTGAGTTATGAGAACAACTCACATAGATATTTTGGTGTGTGAGATAATAAAGGGATTAGAGAGATATCCTTGGGATAGATTTGAGAGATTCTAGGAAGGGGATGAGAGATATGAGGGATGACTATTGACTCCTAGAATCAAGGAGATCAAACTCTATATATTGTAATCTCGTACATGGATAATATATCCTGAATGATTTCTAAATTCAATAAATTATTATTCGGTGTTTTTTATATAATTGTGTAGTTTTTAATAGTGAATAGGTTAAGGATCTCAAACACCTTTGGAAAAGACATGAATAAACACTCGGGACCCGTTGTAACCATTTTCTCAAAATGTTGCATGTGCAAATTTGGGTGCGTACATATTACCCCCTCAGAGAAGCATTTTAGCCATGAAGAGGCGTAAAATGTACAGTCTGAGTATGAAATTCTTGAAATGGGGTGGTTAGAAGCTATACTTGAAACACCCATGTGTCGAAATGTCATCGTCCAAGCTCGCCACTTTGTAAGATGAAAGCGTAACTCAAGTGCAGATAGATAATGTATCAAAAAAATAAAAACTAAACCAAAACGACAAGAGAAATTACCATTTACGGGGTAGAAATATACCTATGCTAACGCTCTAGCCATGTGGTCACATAAACTCAAAACAAAGTTAAAAAAAGCATATATATATATATATATATATATATATATCAAAATAACTCATTTTTCATTCATTTGCACATATTGTATTGGTGATCTTTTGATCTTTGAGCCCACAGTGACCATTTCAAATGAGAGTTTAGTCAAAATGATTAGTGTGATGACATAATCATGGCTCGAGACCGAGGGATTGAGTGATGTAGACAAAGTTTGGTATTTTATAGTTGTTTGTTTTGAAACCTAAAATCTAATATGTTGAAAATCTAAGCCTAGGGGAAGATTTTTGAAATTTCTTTTAATAGAATGATCCCTATGGAATAATGTAGGTGGGTTAGCCTTTTGTTTTGTCAAAAATGAGATCTTTTTTTCTTTTTTTAATTTTTTAGGGTTAAATTTATGTTACATCGATTCTAGACACAATCGCTGCCTTGTGCAGGTGGCGGTTTTGTTATTTTTGGGGCAAAGAGTAAATTTGACCCATTTATCCTTTTTTTGTATTTTATGTTGTTTTGTAATGTTTTTGATGAAATTTCCTATTAAAAAGTGTTACTAAAGCACTCTTTTTGTTTTTATGAAGCAAAAGGACGAATACCTTCATTGGAGCCAGAGAGAGAGAAAGTGTGTGACTGGCTACTAGGTATCCTTGATTAGCTGACTCGAGAGTTGAGACAAACCTATTGACTTGAGATGGGATATGGAGGATCACACGAGTGTCACACATTGCACCTAATAAACATATATTCTACATCCTCTTTTCTTATTAGGATGTATACGAAACACTTTTAATTTTCATGTGTTAGATTAGAGTGGACCATCACTCTTGAGGATGTGTACAGGATACTTGGAGTTCCTATACTTGGGAGACGTTTGACTCTTGATACTGCATGGTCTACATCAGAGCTAGGCATTGGGCCACTTATATGGGGGATGATGGGGTGTCACCAAGAACCAAATAGGGTATGAGGCTCCTTTCTATATCCACCACTCCTATCCCTACACTCTGTAAGGCCATCATAGGTATTTTAGCTCAACGGTTGATAGGAGATAAGGGTTAGGATAAGTTATTATATTGTTTGGCCTCGATTGTAAGAAAGATTGAGAAGTATATGTAGACTTATACTGGGGAAATATATCTTCGAGGAATACATACTATGATTTTTACTGGTGGTGTGGTTATAGGGATAAGTTATTATATTGTTTAGCTGGTCCCCATTCAATCACATTGTTCCATGTGTCTCTAGGCTAGGAAGTGGCGAAGGGCGAGTAAAAATAGAAAAATTGACTAAGTGTTGGTGCCATGGAAAAATATCTAGGAAAGGCCCGCGCCCAATCACGTTATGCCATGTGTCCTTAGGCCAAGAAGTGGCGGCATTTATGAGAGGAAAGATAGGAAATTTAGCAAAAGTCTTTGGCGAGGGCGCAAAGTTAATTTTTTCCCCCAAATGTGAGCTAATGAGGACAGGCCATATGTCCTCAGGGGGTTGGAGCTTTGGAACATGGGGAGAGATTGGGAATTTTTCCCAAAGGTTAGAGAAAAAGAGAAATGTTAGCCCCCAAGGCCCACGTCCAATCAGATCATGCCACATGGCACCGGACCAACGGAAAGTGGGGAAAGTTGGGAATTTTTTCCAATGCAAAATTGAAGGAAATAACAAAAGGAAAAGTCCACCCCCCAAACACGAGCCAATGGGATCTTGCCACGTGTCCACGTGGTGGTAAAATGGAGAAGACAGGCTGTAGGGAAAAATGGCACGGAAAGCCCACGACCTATGGGGTTTTGCCACATGTCCAAGTCAGAAAAATGGTCAAACAACTATGAAAAATTTAAGAGGAGATGCATGTGTCAAATCATATCATGCCACGTGTCCTTAACTCATCGGCCGGTGAAGAATTTTTGAAAATTTTTCCAATGACCAAAATGGTAGAAAATGAAGCGCAAAAGGCCCACATCCAATCAGCACGTGCCACATGGCACTAGGAGTGGCAGGGCACGGGGAGTTTTGGGGAAATTTTCCCAAATGCAAAAAGTGGGAAAATTTCAAATTTTTGACCATTAACCCGTTTTGGCCCTATTTTGCCCTAAATTTTCAAATGGCCATAACTTTTGATCCAGAGCTCAGTTTTTTACATTCTTTATATCAACAAAAAGATGGTGAAATTCTCTATATGATTCAAAGGTAAATTTTGGGTTTTGATGGAGTTTGGAGAGATAAAATTTAAATATGCCTCCAGCACGTGATAATGAACAAAAGTGACATTTCAACCACCATTTTTAATGCAGCATGGAAAAAAATGTTAGGGAATGGACCTGTAAGGATGCCCATGTTGTTTTATTGCATTTTGGTCAGTGGTTGAAGCTCTCCCACGTTTTCCCATGTTTCTCTCTCCTAGGCTCGTTTTAGGCATTGTAAAAACTAGTTTTGGCTCATATTTTTGTTGGTTGGAAATTTTTCATGTATGGCAGGCTCCCTTTTCACCTTGAAAACTGATTTTGTGGAATATCAGACCTCTTCCAAGTCTGCAACTTGTTTTCTACCTCTCAGATGTTGTAATGCATGTATTTTTGATATTGGAAATGACAATGCAAGCTCTGTGAATGAGTTCCAATCCTCTATTTGTGTTGTTTTCTCCATTTATGACCTTTCATTACATTTTATCAGTTTGTGCATGATGTTTTATTGCATTTCTATGATCTGTGTCAATCTACAGAAGTAAAAATGCTCACCACTCCTTTGGTGCATCACCTTATTAGCATTAGTTTCAGTTTTTTTCATTCTCTATCTCTGTCCCCTTGGAATTTAGAGTAGGATCTTGAATTCAAAACCTCTACAACTTGCAAGTAATACACCTGATCAGAGGAGTTAAGGAACCAACCTCTAACTTGGAGATTCTTTTCCATTTTTACAAGTCCCACACTTGGGGAAAAGATTCAATGTTTTACAATCACTTTGGATGTCCAAAATGTCAAACTAGAAATCGGTCAACATCTAGGGGTCTGCTTGATTTGCACCAACAGTTTTGGCATGCCGGTGGGATCTTAGAGGTCTTCATCTTCATTACAACAAAATTGATGTGCATTTGTTACAAGTTTCTTACTTACAAGAGCCCTAAATTGCACATTTGGTGACTCAAGGAAGAAGAATCATCTTGTTTTAGCAAAATGGCAGACACGAAAACTCATGAGAAGAATCACCACAAGGTCAAGAGTTAGAGAAGAAGAGGTTATGTTTGAGTATCTACAGTTATCTCCAAGAACAAGGAAAAGAGGGAGGAGAATTCAAAGGTCTCCATCTCCTCTAAATAGAACTCTATCAAATCCTCCACCTGGTAGGCCTTTCATTCAATAAACAAGGGTTCTAAGGCCAATCGAATGGCACAACACAACCCCTATGTCAATTTCTTTGGTAGCATCCCACTTACTTAGAATGCACAAAATCCAATCCTAGTTGTAGCATTGAAGAACATTCCATACTTTACTGGAGAGAATCAGACCACTCCTGGTGATCATGTCAAGGATATTGCTAATATTTGTGCAATTCATGAGATTAATGAGATGCAAGTTCTTTGTCAAAGCTGGCATCTTCATTCAAAGGGAAGGATTTTCAATGGTTCAAGAGTCTTTCCTTAGGTTCTATCCAAAATTAGAACCAACTATGTATAGCCCTCCATGAGTAGTTTGGAGAGAAGGGAAACAACTTGTCCCTTTTGGAACAATTGACAACCATCAAGAGAGCTCCCAATGAGTAGCTGGCTGACTTCAACTTTAGGTTTTAAAGGACACGGGAGAGAATTCCAATGGCAGTAAGTCCAACAAAAGAAGGTGTTTTTCTATATTACCTTAAAGCTTTAAATTATGATATTTCTAAGTTAATTCAGTCCATGGGAGGCACAACTATCCCTGTTTCTTATAGCATTTCCATTAGAGCTGAAAATTGTTTGATTCAAGTGGCAAACTAGCTCCTAGGCATGCAATGCCATTGTATCCAAGTTTAGAGAGCCCAAGTACTAGTCAAGTGCCTAGTTTAGCTCTTATTCCTACTCCTAGAAATAAAAATTCAAGTGAAACTTATACTTCATCTTATAGTGCCTCAAATGAACTTCAAGAAGTCATGAAGCAATTGTAAAATTTAAGCAATGAGTTGGTTACACTCAAGAGGGGAAGCCCAAGGTTTTAGACCTTATTTCCAGCCTCAAGCTCAACCTAATAGGTAGCCATACTAGCCTCAAAGACCACCCAATCCAATTGCAAATCACAGGCCATTTCAACCCTATAATCCCAATGCTACATCTCCCTCTAAAGAAATAGTTCCAGTGCAAAACAACATAGCTCAAGAGTATGATTGGTGTTTCCCATGAAATGAACCTCACATCTAGTCTATGTGCTTCAACGGTTCCTTAAATCAAGCATTAATGGTGATAACTACTGGTGTGGAGGGTGAAGGGAGTTAATGAAATAATCAAAAACAAGAAACATTCTAGTAGCAATCAGCTCCAAAATGATACCACACTTGTAAAGGCGCGGTAGAAGATTTTTGGCATGAATCAAACAACGTCCCAAAGTTTTGCAGCCAACACAAGGTAAAAAAGGAGAAATTTGGGTGAAGAACAACCATTGGCTCCAAGTAATCCACAATCTTCTATCACTCCACAAATTATTGGCAAACAAAATGCAGTTCCAAACATGCAAGGGCTGCCTAAAACAGCTCCTAGGCCAACTCAAATGCTAGTTGTTGCTACCCATATGCAAGGAATGAATGTGTAGGCCAAGGGATAGCAGAGAGATGCTTCATCTCCATTCAACATCATTGATCAGATGAAGAAGACAAATGTAAACATATCAATGTGGGAATCACTATCCATCCCAGGCCAAAGAGATTTGTTACAAGCTGCCATGAAGGACTAGTCAACTTCAAATCAGCAAGTCCAAATGTAAGAGAAGGTACTCACAAATGCTGCCCAGCCTGAGGGGAATCATGGAGGACAGCAAGGTAAAATGTTGAAGCCCCCTCCATTCTATGTTTCATTGATCATTGGAAACCATTTAGTACACAACTGCATGATTGATTCCGGAGCAAGTAGTTCAGTAATGCCCAAGCAAATAGCTGATCAGTTAGGGCTTCAATATGAAGTCATATCCAAAGGGGTAGTGTAATTGGATGGGACAGCAGTAACAATAGTTGGAGTGATAAAAAAATTGAGTCTTACTTTGCATGCATGCCCCAACGTTATTATTTTACAAGATGTCTCAGTAATAGATCTTCCACCACTCTTTGCCCTATGTGCATCAAGGGATTTCACACTAATATGAGAGGGTAATTATCCACCGATTGGTCACACATGTTATTTAGAACAAGATATGGAACCAAGGCCACAACCAGATCTGAACCTATTGCAAAATTTCACATTGAGCCTCACACTCCAAGTCAAATCAGTGCCAATTGTTCAACATTTGATCAAGAAGATTATCCAAGCTCTGATGAAGCTGACACAAGGTTAGAAGCATCCCAGATTTGACTCTTGATGAATGGGCAAGCAAGGTGCATGCTTTTGATCCTTATCAAGAAATAGAAGAATCTGAGCTAGGAGTCTATTGCATGTATGAAGAGAATTAGCCTATCCCTAACATCACCAAGCCAGACCACAAGGATGACAATGAGGTATGGCAGTTGTTTTTGATGGATCAAGGAGTAGACAAGGTGCGGGAGGGGGAGCTATGCTTATTTCACCTCAAGGAGTTAAGTATTATTCAACTTTTAGATTTCAGTTTGCATGCTCTAATAACACTATTGGATATGAAGCTTTAATACAAGGATTGCATTGGTCAATTAAGAGAGGAATAAAGAACTTGCAAGTCTTTGGTGACAGTGAGTTGATTATCAACCAAGTTAAGGGGCAGCATGCTGTCAAGAATGATCTACTCAAGTGATACAAACACAAGGTGTGGGACCTCATTGAAGATTTTGAGGGCTTTGGTATCAAATCCATTCCTAGAAAAGAGAACCAAGCTATTGATAAGCTTGCAGTAGTTGGAGCAGCCTTTGACATTGTTGAAAGCATCCAAAAGGATAAGGTACAACCAAACATCTATGTGATTGTAAGGCCTTTGGTGCCAGACAACAATGTAAGTTGGAAAGTGTTCGAAAATGATCAACAAATCATCCATTTCTTGCAAGAAGAGGCTGAGTTCTCAGCTAAAAATTAGGAAAAGTTGGAACAACAGTATGGTGACCAAGTGGTACAACTGAGAACCAACAAACTACCAAAGGGAATTATTACTTTGGAGTACATTTTCAATCCTAATGATCAGTTTAGGAAGGAGAAATCAAACATAAAAGTCAAGGGAGAAGATTTGGTGTCCATCTTGGTGGAAGAAGGAAAATCACTCCAAGTTGGTAAAGTGACAACTAAGCAAGAAAGGTATGAGTTCATACAACTTTGTCAAGAATTCCTTGATGTGTTTGCTTGGAGCTATGAAGATTTGAAAGGTTTCAATCCCGAGTTAGCTCAACACACCATTTAATTGGATCCAAGTACTAAACCCATCAGGAAAAAACAAAGGCTAGTCAATCCACACATGGAGCCTCTCATGAGAAAAGAATTGAATAAGTTGATAGAGTCAAGAATCATATTCCCTATCAAGCATTCTAGTTTGGTGGCCAACTTGGTTCCAGTTAGAAAGAAGAGTGGGGAAATCAGATTTTGTGTTGACTTCAGAGATTTGAATAGAGCATCTCTCAAAGATCATTATCCACTTCCTTCAATGGAGCAGATTTTACAAGTTGTTGACGGTTCTGAGAGGTTTTCATTACTTGATGGCTATTCAGGGTACAATCAGATTATGGTGAAAGAAGAGGATCAGTTCAAGACAGCCTTTACAACTAAATGGGGAACTTATGCATACAGGAAAATGCCATTTGGGCTATCCAACGCTGGAGCTAATTTCCAAAGAGCAATGGACATGGCATTCAAGGATTTGATTAACAATGTGGTGCTGATATATCTTGATGATATCACTATTTTTTCAAAAAATGTAGTAGACCATCTCTTTCATTTGAGACAAGTGTTCCAAAGGTGTAGAAGATTTGGAGTATCCTTGAATCCCAAAAAGTGTATTTTTCTAGCCCATGAAGGAAAGCTCCTTGGCCACATTGTCTCCAAAGAAGGATTAGCAATTGATCCAGAAAGAGTTGAAGCCATAAGAGCACTACCATTGCTAAGCCATAAGAAGGCCCTTCAAATTTTCTTGGGGAGAATAAATTTTGTTCGGAGGTTTGTTCCAAATTTTGCAGCCCTAGTCAAGCCTATCACCAAGATGTTAAATAAAATCATGGCTTTCAAATGGATAACAAAAGGCAAGGAAAGTTTTGAAGCAATCAAATAAGCCATCTCTCAAGCCCCAACTCTCATTAACCTGATTTCTCCAGGATTTCATCCTCTATGCATTTGGGGGTGATGATACTATTTCTACAATTTTGGTACAAGTAGAACAAAGATAATGATGAGTAGTTAATTGCTTTCTTCAACCAAATCCTGGAGGACTATGAGGTGAGATATTTTTTCATTCATTGAGAAGCATGTTCTCTTGCAGAATCGGGAGTTTGAAGAAATTAAAGCATCTAGTTTCAAACAACAAGGTTCAATTGCTGGTTTCTCATGTGGGAGTTAAAGACTTCCTCCTCAATAAAGACTTGAATGAAAAGAGAGTAGGTTGGATTACTCATGTCATGGAGTATGACATAGAGGTCAAAGTCACCAAGTTGGTCAAAGGAAAAGGATTGTGTGAGCAGTTGGTCTTGAATAAATCCAAGGAAGCATGCAATGAGAAGGAGGCTGTTTTGGCGTTGCAAGATAGCCATGAGAAAGGAAGCACTCAAGAGGAAAATAATGGTATCCTCACTCCTTGCTGGACCCGAGACATAATGTACTTCCTAACCATAGGTCTATGCCCTCCGAGAGATGAACAAGACCAAAAGAAGGCACTTTAGATTGCAGGCTGTCCCATATGCCCTTGTTGATGGTGTTTTGTTCAAAAGGGATGTGAATGGAGTCTTTCTTTGAGATGCATTGGTACAAATCAGATTCACTGAGTGTTGGAAGATTTCTATGGTGGACCAGTTGGTGCTCATTTTTCACCGAGAGTGATAACTCTAAAGATCATGAGGGATGGCTATTATTGGCCCAAGATTTTCGGTGTTTTTATGCATGGATTAATAGATGCAAGAATTGTGCATTCTTCACAGGTAAGGAGAGGCTAGCTGCCCTTCCATTGCATCCAATTTTAGTTGACCAGCCATTCATGCAATGGGGTTTGGACTTCATTGGAGTCATTAATCCAAATTCAAGCCAAGGGCACAAATGGATTCTAATAGCAACAGATTACTTCACCAAGTGGACTGAAGTAGTAGCACTCAAGGAAGCAAATGAATCTAGCATCCTGGACTTCTATGAGGGAATAGCAACCAAATTTGGCATACCTGCTACAATAATATCAGATAATGCATTGGCATTCATTGGGTCCAAGGTAACTAAATGGGCTGTCAAGAATGGGATCTACCTAAGCACTTCATCAAATTATTACCCTCAGGGTAATGGCCAAGCTGAATCTACAAACAAGAACTTGTTAAGGATCATTAGGAGGACTCTTGATGAAAATCAGAGGTCTTGGCATACTAAGTTGAAATCAGCCTTATGGGCTGATAGGATAACTCCCAAGAGATCTATAGGTAACTCTCCATTCAAGCTTGTTTATGGAAGAGAGGAAATTTTGCCCATGTCACTTGAGTTTCCAACATTGGAACTCATGAAACAGTTGGAGTTGTTGGAGTTTGAGCCCATGGAGGTTAGACATGCAGAATTGATGGAGCTCCAAGAAATAAAAAATTAGGCATCCCAAGAAAAGGGGAAGGATCAAGCTTTGATCAAGAAGACCTTTGATAGGAAGGCCAAGGATAGATCTTTCCAAGTTGGAGATCTAGTGTTAAAATGGGATGCAGATAGAGAAAACTAGGAAGGCATTCAAAATTTGATGCCATTTGGAGTGGCCCATACATGGTCACAAAGTGTAACGAAAACAATGCTTTCCAATTGTATTCATTGGATGGTGAAGAATTACAGATTCCAGTCAATGGAATCCATCTGAAGCTACTAAAGGAAATTCTCCACCTTGTACATATTAGCTTAGGTTTTCATTCCTCCAAGTGCTTATGCACATTGTTTTGTTGTAGATTAGCTTTTCTTTCCCTAAGTGCTTTGGCACAAGCTTGCTATTCCAGGAAATGTGTTTTGTAGGCCTTGCTCCAATCAGATGGTGTTCTACCTTCCATCTTCCTCCTTGCAGTGTTCTAATTAGTTGGGGTACCAAATAGAGAATTTGATGACTCCATGCCCAATGGATTGCTTCAGGCAACTGGTAACTTCATCCAGCAGGTAGATGACCCCTTTGAGTCACCAAAATTGTTATCCAAAATGAGCCCCTTGCACATTTTGTGGCTAACTCCCTTCATTCTTCCCTCCCTTGTTCCTCAGTTATAATTTTTTTGCTTTTCAGGCACTTAAGACCTTTTGGAAATGGAACCATTGGATAGAGATTTTTTTCAGCTTTCCAGAAAGGTAAAGTTTTCCTCCTAACTCCATGTATTTTTGAAGTTATGGCTCGAAAGAGATTTTGTGGGAATTTTTCCCTAAAAGGCCCGCAGCCAATAAGATGAGGCCACGTGTCCTTGGGAGGGCGGAAGGCGGAGGTAAACTTGGAATTTTTACTAAGTGTTCGGTAAGTTTTTAAAAGGAATTTTTGCCCCTGAAATCCCATGGCAAATTGGATCCTTCCACATGTCTAGGCGGGAGAAATTAGAAAAATTTCCTAAGGGTTGATACAAACCAAAATTTCCACGCCAGGCCCGCATCCAATCACATCGTGCCACGTGTCTCTAGGCCAGGAAGTGGCGGAGGGTAGAGTAAAAATAGAAAAATTGACTAAGTGTTGGCGCCATGGAAAAATCTCTAGGAAAGGCTGCACCAATCACGTTATGCCACGTGTCCTTAGGCCAAGAAGTGGCGGAGGGCAGAGGAAAGATTGGAAATTTGGAAAAAGTGTTTGGCGAGGGCGCAAAGTTAATTTTTTTCCCAAATGTGAGCCAATGAGGACAGGCCACGTGTCCCTCGGGGGTGAGCTTCGGAACGCAGGGAGAGATTGGGAATTTTTCCAAAGGTTAGAGCAAAAGAGAAATGTTGACCCCAAGGCCCGCATCCAATCGAGATCATGCCACATGGCACCAAACCGCGGAAAGTGGGGGAAAGTTGGGAATTGTTTCCAACACAAAATCAAAGGAAATAACAAAAGGAAAAGTCCACCCCCAAACGCGAGCCAATGAGATCTTGCCACGTGTCCACGTGGCGGTAAAATGGAGAAGACAGCCCGCAGAGGAAAAAAATGGTAAGGAAATCCCATAGCCTATGGGGTTTTGCCATGTGTTCAAGTCAGAAAAATGGTCAAACAGCTATGAAAAATTTAAGAGGAGATGCCCGCATCAAATCATATCATGCCACATGTCCTTAACTCATCGGCCCGGTGGAGAATTTTTGGAAAATTTTCCAATGACCAAAACAACGGAAAATGAAGCACAAAAGGCCCACATCCAATTAGAATGTGCCACATGGCACCAGGAGTGGCGGGGTGTGGGGATTTTTGGGAAATCTTCCCAAATGCAAAAAGTGGGAAAATTTCAAATTTTTGGCCCGCCAACCCGTTTTGGCCCTGTTTTGCCCTAAATTTTCAAATGGCCATAACTTTCGATCCAGAGCTCGGTTTTTCACGTTCTTTATATCAAAGAAATATGGTGAAATTATCTACATGATTCCAAGGTCAATTTTGGGTTTTGATGGAGTTTGGAGAGAGAAAATTGAAAAAAGCCTCTGGCATGTGATAATGAACAAAAATGACATTTCAACCACCATTTTTAATGCAGCATGGGTCACATTTTCTCCCAGCATGGCGAATAATGTCAGGGAATGGACTTGTAAGGATGCCCATGTTGTTTTATTGAATTTTGGTCAGTGGTTAAAGCTCTCCCATGTTTTCCCATGTTTCTCTCTCCTGGGCTCGTTTTGGGCATTGTAGAAACCAGTTTTGACTCATATTTTTTGTTGGTTGGACATTTTTCATGTATGCCAGTGCTCCCTTTTCACCTTAAAAACTGATTTTTTTGAATATCAGACCTCTTCCAAGACTGTAACCTATTTTCTACCTCTCAGATGTTGTAATGCATGTATTTTGATATTGGAAATGACAATGCAAGCTCTGTGAATGAGTTCCAATCCTTTGTTTGTGTTGTTTGCTCCATTTCTGACCTTTCATTAAATTTTATCAGTTTTTGCATGATGTTTTGTTGAATTTCTATGATTTGTGTCAATCTATAGAAGTAAAAATGCTCACCACTCCTTTGGTGCATCACCTTATTAGCATTAGTTTCAGTTTTTGCATTCTCTATCTCTGTCCCTTGGAATTTAGAGTAGGATCTTGAATTCAAAACCTCTGCAACTTACAAGTAATACACCTGATCAGAGGAGTTGGGAACCAACCTCTAACCTTGAGATTCTTTTCCATTTTTACAAGTCCCACACTTGGGGAAAAGATTCAATGTTGTGCAATCACACTAGATGTCCAAAATGTCAAACTAGAAATCTGATCAACATCTAGGGGTGCTTCTGATTTACACCAATAGGTTAATAAAATGAAATCGATCCACTCCCATTCCCATGCAACCAATAAGATGTAAGGGCTCAACACCAAGAGTGAAGAGGGAAGAGAATTTTATGGTTTTGATAGATATGAAAATGACGAGAGAAAGACAAGATTTTGACATAAATCCAATTAAGAAACTATGACCTTATTCTCGCACATAGTTTACTACATAGGTTAGAATGTGATTTTATTGCAAGTTTATGTAGAATTATATCAGAAAATGGCCTCTTGATTGACAAAATCTAGATTAAATGTTTTAACATTTTTGGAACATACAAAACTAACTCACTTCTCTTGGGAATTTAAGATTTTCAAAGCACTTTTTTTATTGAAAATTATTTTAACTTACTAATTTGTTTGCTAATACCCCCTACACCTTTCCCCATGCTACCAAAGTAGGAAGTATGGGCTCATCACCAAGGGAAAGGCATAGGAAAGTAAGGGAACTTCCATCCTTTCCCAATCCCATGCCACTTGTAAGAGGCATGGAATCAACAACAAAGGTTGGTAGGGAAAATAAGTGTGTAAATGAAAATCTTAATTTATTTTGACTTGAAATACATACTCTCTTTTGTTTTAGTTTCTAAGTTTTTCTTCTAGGAAGGAGATCTTATACCTAGCCTCAACCCTATGCAATTAGTAAGATTTGAGGTCTCAACACTGAAATTTGAGAGAGGTGAGAAAACATCCCCGGTTAAAATGTTTAGAATGCTTTTGCTACCAAAGAGGTCTCTTTTTTTGGAAAAGATGTGACATCATGAAGATTCTATAAAATACTATGGGCAAAGAAAACCATGCTAGAAGGAAACTATGTGAAAAACAAAGTATGTAGGCCTTGGTAGGATTAGTGTATAAAACAATTCGTCTTTGTCTTGTTTAGCTGATGAAGTGATAAGAAATATTGATGACAATATTACATATGTTTGGAGAGATTTGATTTAAGTGATTGGCAATGTTTTCAATTTTTTTTGAAAGTTACTTAAAAATAAGTTCCTTAATTACATGTTTCATAGAATGAGTTAACAGATGATAATGTAATGTGAATGTAATAGGATACATATAGAAATGTATACGGATCATGCATAGTATCAATTTAGGTGAAGAGATTTGAAATATTTGCCAAATTCCTTACCTTCTAGTGTACATAGGTGATATGCCCCATTTTTATAGTTCTCTATGAATTGATATGGGCCTAACCACTTGGGCATGAACTTCCTTCCTTCACCAGTTTTCTTGATTATCCAAATTGTAAAGTCTTAATACCAAGTCCCCTCAAATATTTCACATTTGTAGACTTTCTTGTTATACTACGGGCACATCCAGTCAACGTAATCTCTATGTCTCCGCTCAAAGCATTAAAAGCTGAGATTCATCAAGGATTTCTAACCGAGAGATACATGCCTCTAGATAACCTTCTTCTCCTAGAATTTTTGTAGTGAAATTTGGGGACTGGGTATTTCAAATTTAAGTGATAAAAATACGTTTAAACCAAATAATAAAGAATAGGGGTTTCCCTCTTTGGCATTTTTATTGATGTCTTGTAGGCCCATAAGGCCATAAATAACTTTAAGTGCTAGTCACCCTTATTCTCCTTTAAACTTTTTAGGAGAATGGACTTCAACGTCTTATTTTTTGCCTCAGCTAGCCCATTGGCCCTGAGGATAACAGAGAGAAGCCATGTGGTGATTTATTTTAAAGTTTCTAGATAATTCACGTACTTCCTCATTCTTGAAAGATGTGTCATTATCGGAGATAATGACTTCGGGACCATGTACCTATAGATAATCTGGTTTGAAATAAATTTCATGGTTACACATCCTCATATGGTGGTTAGAGGCATGGCCTCAACCCACTTTGTGAAGTTTTTAGTGCCATGATTATGCCATGATTATGAAATTGTGGTTATTTATTGATGAGGGAGAGAACTTCCTATCAAATCTAGGATCTAAGTGGAAAAGAGCCATGGTCTTATAATTGATTACAAAGCACAGGCGGGTATGTGGATCTCATAAGAGAACTCTCGACACTTTTTTCACTTGCGCACATACTCTTTTGTGTCATGCTCTAATGTAGGCCAAAAATAGCCAATCAGATGTATCTTTCTAGAAGTGGCGTGACCTCCGAAGTGACCTCCACATACTCATTGTGGGATTCATAGAGGATATTTTTGGATTCTTCTTCACCAACACATATTAGAAACATCCCATCAAATTTCTATGGTAGAGAAATTTTTCTATGATTACGTATTTAGAGGCTATGACACGTAGTCATGTTATTTGTTGCGAGGTTTCCACTTCAGGATATGCATGGTCCATAATAAAGTTAATGATATCAGAATACCATGGGCAATGAAATGGGAGGCTTGGTTTTGACATAGTATAGTTATTATTCAAGGAAATCTCGGTTAACTAGATCACCCCCATCTAATGGATTGTCACTAACTAGTCTATGATTATTTGTCCTTTAATTAATTTTTGGTTAACGAATGTTAACTCAAGACACCATCGAGTCATGAAATGTACAACTTTATTAGATAAAGAACCATGTGTTAGAAACAATTGTAAATGATATTTCTTAATAATGACCCTCATTTCTTAGGTAAGCATGTATTGTATTAAGCTGTTATTTTGTAAAAATTATACATAGACATTCTTTCTCACGAGTTTGTATAGTGTGTCTCATAGTCAAGTAATGTATGACTATTGAATTTTATTGCACTCTCTCATTTTTCATCGTCCTCTTGAGCTATCATGTAGGCTAATGAGACATATGTATCTCATGAATATAAAATGAGGGGGAGATTTAATTTAGGGGGAATGAGTGTGGGCGGAGATAATAGGAATCATATAACAATCATTTTTTAATAAAAAATTTATTAGGTGAATAAAGAAGGTCAAATATAGAATAAACCTTTGGATTGCACCAAGATTTTTTAGAAAAGACCTAATTCTAGACTCGTCTGACGGTGAGATCATATCCAAAACTACTCATATTTTGGTTGGATCTACATTAATCCCTCGTGAAGAGATGATGTAGCCCAATAACTTCCTTCCCATCTGTTGGGTTTCAGGATGGAACAAGGCTAGAAACCATAGTTAGGGGAAAAATGTGTCCCTCCTCTTTAATGGGAGAGGTTACATTATTGAAAGCTAGAAAAAATGTACAAATCTATAATTATCAACATTTAGATCCTAGTATCGTGGAGTGTTTTCATACTCAAAAGATCATCAATCGAAGGAATGGAAGAATAAATATATGGGAGAAGGAACAAAACAACAATGCTTTTGGGAAATATATATAGCAGAGTATCTCCCTACTCACATTGAACTAAGAAAATATAGGAAAGGATTAATTACATAACCACCGATGCAAATATGTAGACACAAAGTTCTCAAGATTACATAGACCAGAACACAAAGTTTCTATTAAATGCAAAATAAAAGATCCATTGAATCAGGAAGAGATAGAGAGAGATAATAGAGGAAATAAGAAAGAAATAAATTTTGTATTGAATCACTTTAGAATTTTCAACCTCCCCCAAAAAAACCGAATCCCTTTTCCATGGCCAAAACATTTTTTATAACAATTCGTGTACATCCATACTTTGTCCCCAAGAAAAGAATTTTTGAAATGAATAATTTTTGTTGCAGATTTGATTTTGGAACGTGACATGAAAAAAATGCACTCATGAAAAATAGATGTTCAAAAAGGTGAATATTTCGGGTGTTCAAGCATTATTACTTTAGCGGGAGCATCTCATGATTTTCTTCTTAATGTGGTCCTACTATTTCCACCTTTTAACCACTTTCATGCTTATTAGTAATTTTTCCCCTTTTTTTTATCACGTATGCCCAATAAACTCCATTTTCTGATAATAAAACTTTACATCTCTTTGAACTTATCAATTTGGCTCCACAACAAAGCAAAAATGCATCTCATGAATAACCAACAAGGAAATATAGAGGGAAGAGTGAAGAATGATCCATTTTTGTGTTTGGTAGAGCTCTAGTTTGTTAATGGAAATAAAAACTAGATGAGTGCATTTGGTTATCTTTCCCCCTTTCACCTTAAAATTTGGACCCTACACGTGGTAATCTCCAAGCAAGGATGACCATGGGGAAGAAATCTGCATTTCCTGACATTTGGGAGAAAAAGCGTGATTTCTCATTTTTCTCCGCAACTACGCCAAAGGTCGGAAATGTGGTTCAAATCTTCCATTTAAATTGTTTTTAACAAAAAGATCAAATTCTCAAAAACCTCCACCGCCCACTTTGACTTTTCAACGTGAATGTATGGCACACCATGATTGGAAAAGGGCTCATGGTTCAATATGAAACATTTTAACCCTTTGGTGAAAAAGGCTCAAATTCTCAATTTCCTTCGGAGGCCCGTTGTTCCGATTTCCTTCTTCAACACGTGGCATCACACATTAGTTACGGGAATGAGCTTCAATTTTATACTTTATCCAATTTTTAAAAGGGTTAAAAATATCAACTTTCCCCTGAAGCCCATGCCGCTATTGTTGACTTTTCAATGTAGGCCTCATGCCTCTTTCTAATTTGTTGTGGGCCTCAACTTAGAAATTATCCCTTTACATGAGCGTGGCCGCGGGTCATTTTATAATTTTTCACCCTTCCACCATAATGCCTTAGAGAATAAAATGGATCCATCACCTTGAACTTCCACCAAAACTGCTCCGGCCTAATCGGGGACTGTTGTTGCGAGCTCACAAAGACACTCGGATGCGAGATCAGGCTTCTAGGTTGATCACTCTAGCATCCAGTGTGATTGCACAACATGGAAACCTCTCTCCAAGCGTGGGACTTGTGAAACTGAGAGAGGAATCTCCATATTAGAGGCTGGTTCCTCAAACTCCTCTGATTTAGATCTAATGCTTACACAACTATAGAGGTTCAGATCCTAATCCTACTCTAACTTGCAAGGAGACAGGGGTAGAAGTGCAAGAAATTGAAACTAACTAAAGATGGTGATGCACCAAAAGGAGTGGTGAAACATATTTGTCATGTAAATAGACACAGACCAAATTTCACAACATAAAACATACAGATTGATAAGGTATAATTTAGGATCTGAAATGAAACAAATAATACAAATAGAGGACTGAAACCCATTCACAGAGCTTGCATTATCATTTCAGTGTCAAAAACACGCATTACACCCTCAGAGAGGTAAAAGAAACTGTTACAATATTTGGAGAGGTCTGATCCTTGCATCAATCACTTGCTGGAGGTGAAAGAAGAAGTCTGCTATGCCCAAAAAATGTTCCCCCTTTTGTTGTGAGCCAAATCTGCCTTTTACATTACAAGGGTCGAGCCTAGGAGACAGAAACATACAAAAACGTGAGAGCCCATTCCTTCTTGACTGCAGGTGCATTAAAACAGCATGGGGGACCTTACAAACCCATACCCTATCATTTTGACTGAATTACAGGAGAATGCGACCCATTCTGCATTAAATCTGGTCACTGAAATGTCACTTCTGGCCATGAACATGTGTTAGAGCCGTTTCTCAATTTTATCTCTCCATACTACACCAAAGTTCAAGATTAGCCCCATATTCATGTAGAGAATTTCATAAGCTTTCCGTTGATATAAAGAACATGCAAATCCGAGCTTTGGATCAAAAGATATGGAAATTTGAAGATTTAGGGCACAAAACAAGTGAAACGGATTTTTAAATTTCTTCCCGCGCTCTGCCACCTGGATGACACGTGGCATGCATTGATTGGTCGTCAAGGGTGCGGGGCAGACCTTTACTTTTAGCTTTTGGGTGAACTTCTTGCCAAATTCTCTAACTCCTCCCGAGCTCCGCATTCCTTGCTCCATAGGACACGTGTCCTCTTTTGATTGGCTCGGGCTGACCCCTCAAACCTCGCCCTTTGAATTTTGGACTTTTCTCCTTGTGACACGTGTCATGATTTGGTTGGTCTGTAGAGTGCTGCTTCGGCTCCTTCGCGTCTGCGCATCCATTTTTCCGGATGTCCCAGGCCGCTTGCTGGGACAAAACTTCCGATCCACCCGAAATGGGCTTCCCTGTCCCTTTTCTGCCGGTGACACGTGGCGTGATCTGATTGGCTCTCGGCTTTTTCGGCTATCCGCGTCTTCCACGTCCCTTTGTCCCGGATGTCCCAGTACAAGAGTTCCCCATTTCGGCTGAACCGGCCGGTTCACGTCCTTCGCGTCTTCTTGTCCCAAATGTCCCAGAGTAGTTAGTCGATTTTCTTCTCCTTCGGCCGAACCGGCTTTCCGCGTCCCGCGCGTCCCAACGGCCGGATGTTCCTTTTCTCTCGTAGCCTACCCGGCAGCCTTTCGGTTGATTCACACCGGATGTCCCTCACGTCCCGACTATTGTGAGGACTAGGACTTAGCCATTTTTCATGATTTTTTAAGCCCAAGCTTGTTTTTCGTAACTTTTCACATTTTCTCGAACTTGTTCTTTTCTTCTTCAGCCAGGGGAGTTAGAAAAAATCTGAGGGGACCCTAGAAACATGATTTTTTTCCCTGAATCAATCAATTTGCCTGGGGCTTGAGAATTCAATGCATGTTATCAAAATTTACTCTGGGGTGAATTTTGGATAACGAGACCCACGGGATGCGGGGAAAATCTAACATTTTTTCGAAAATCACTAAAAGTGATAAGTTCAAAAAGAAACCCATCTAGCCACATCCAATGAGAAGAAAACATGTAGCTTCACCTTTTGAGAAAGAATTTGACAGGGAAAAGAAATTAGGAAGTTGCGGGAAATAGAAAAATGCCATATTTGATCTTTGAAGAAGAATTTCTTTCTCTGCAAAAGGTTAAAAAGGAAAGATGTAAGGTCCCATACATTCAAAATGCATAAAAGGATAACTAAAATCATTTCCCATCCATTATAAATAGGTAAAACATTTTAATGACAAAAGACTAAGGAAATTTTGATTAAAAACGTCGTGGGAAATGAAAACGAGCATTTGAGGAGTTTAAAACATGAATTTCTTCTAAGGAAGGGCTCCAATTTTCATGAAATTAGATTCGAAAGGGCGGGAAAAATTGAGAGGACAATAACTAGCTCTTCTTCGGGGATGATTTGGAAGAGGAAAGAGGTAAAATCAAGAACCTTAGAGAATTCTCGAGGATGAACAGATCAGTGCCTTATTCATTGGGCAAAAGAGTAAAAAAGCAATACCAACACAGAAGACAATGCACACAAGAAATCAATACAAGATTTCCCAAGATACAAGAGTTCCCCGTTTCAGCCGAACCGTCTGGTTCACATCCTTCGCATCTTCTTGTCCCAAATGTCCCAGAGCAGTTAGTTGATTTTCTTCTTCTTGGCCGAACCGACTTTCCACGTCCTTCACGCCCCGACGGCCCAAATGTTCCTTTTCTCTCGTAGATCGCCTTTGCGGCCTTTCGGCCGATTCGCACCCCAGATGTCCCTCACGTCCCGACCATTGCGAGGACTAGGACTTAGCCATTTTTCATGATTTTTCCTGGCCCAAGCTTGTTTTCTGCAACTTTTCACATTTTCTCAGAACTTGCTCTTTTCTTCTTCGGCTGGGGAGTTAGAAAAAATCTGAGGGGACCCTAGAAACATGATTTTTTGCCCTGAATCAATCAATTTTCTGGGGCTTGAGAATTCAATGCATGTTATCAAAATTTACTCTTGGGGGTGAATTTTGGATAACAATTGGTGACTCAGCGGGGGTACCTACCTGCTAGGTGAAAAGACCAGTAGCCAGAAGTAGTCCATTGGGCATGGAGTTATCAAACATTTAGTTTAGAATCCCAACTGACTAAGAATGTGTAAGGAGGAAGATGGAATATCACCTGATGAAAGCAAAAGACTGCAAAACATCTCCATGGACAGCAAGTTGTGCCAAAGCACTTAGGGAAAACAAAACTAACCTACAGCAAAACAATGTGCACAAGCACTTGGAGGAAAGAAAATCTAATCTAATATTTACAGAGGTAGTGAACTTCCCTCTAGAAGTAATGCTTGAGATAGATTCCATTGACTGGAATCTGTAGTTCTTCACCATCCAATGAGGCCAATTGGAAAGCATTGTTGTTCTTGCACTTTGTGACCATGTATGGGCCACTCCAAATGGCATAAAATTTTGAATGCCTTCCTGGTTTTTCTCGATCCACATCCCATTTTAACACTAGATCTCCAACCTGAAAAGATCTATCTTTGGCCTTCCTATCAAAGGTCTTCTTGATCAAAGCTTGATCCTTTTCCATTACTTGGGATGCCTGGTTTCTGATCTCTTGCAGCTCCATCAACTCTGCATACCTCACCTCCATGGGCTCAAACTCTAGTAACTCCAGCTGCTTCATGAGTTCCAACATTGGCAACTCAAGTGACATGGGCAAGATTGCCTCTCTTCCATAGACAAGCCTAAATGGAGAGTTACCGTGGATCCCTTTGTGACCCGCATCTCATTTCGTATCCTAACCTCATCACCTAAACCTTACACAATTATTTATTAATTACCTCGTAATTGATAAATCCACATCACCTCACCTGCCACCTCATTTTGCCACCTCATCGTGACCTAGTCCTAACCCTAAACTAACCTAATTAAGACCTATAACTTGGTCTACACCTACACCCATGATTAAGGACCCCTTTCTCGCACCCAAAACCGACATTCTAGTCACTTGACCAAGCCCGCAACTAATCCCTCGGGAGAAAAGCAGGGAAGGTGGGCTATTTTACTAAAAATAGCCTACTTTTTCCTTACCGATGCCGGTTCCTACTCGACCGCCGTCGGTTACGTAACCGCCATCGGTTCCCTGTAAAATGGGCTCCCCTAACCAGAAACAAGGGTCGAAGGATTTTTGAATCAACAGAGATCATTGGGAGCGATCAAGAGCATTCGGATCTTCACTTGGCCGAGCAGAGACGAGTGAAGAGACAAGGAGAGTTGCAGCAAAAGGAGATCAAGCCCAAGATTGCAACGGAATAGCCAGAAACCTGTGATACTCAGCTGATCATCGGGAGGGAGATCTCTCATCTTCTGTGTGTCAAGCCATCCCACTTGAGTTCTGCCTTTGTCATCAGAGTTCCTGGACCTGCATCTTCGTCAATAACCAGTAAGTTACACCTTGCATGTCCTCTTTAATAACGTTTCTTAGACTTTTTGAATCACAGTCCCCATAAATCCATTCCTAGATCCACTACCCAATGTGTCATTGCATCTAACTATCATTCATTTACCTCTCACCATCTCATTACCTAATATCACTCATATACTAGCCTTACCAACAACACTGTTACCCTACAACACAACCACCCCACAAAACAACCAACCTACAGATCCTAGACCATACCGATATCGGTTATCAGCAACCGGTATCGGTTATTGTGACTCAAAACCAGAAATCAGCCTTTCCCCTACCCGTCTCAACGAAGCAATTTAATTGATATTTTACAGTCTTTTGTGTTAATTCATATTAGCAGGGGAACTGACCACCTTCGAAAGGAAGTTTTATATTTCCTGGGCCCAAGGCAGTTCCCTCATTTATTGTCTAATCAAAATCTTGTGGTCTTGTGTTCTTATTTGCAGGTAGTCCTTCCAAGACAAAAAGGAGTTCTTCGCAGTCAACCTGATCTTTCTCTACGGTACGCGCACACCATCTCGACGTTCAACAGGTATTCCTCCTAGCCCTAACCTTATCTGTTTCTAAAAGGAATGAAAGGATAGAAGCAACTCTATTCCCAGAAGCCGAAACATTCCGAGCGAAACATTTTGGCACGCCCGGTGGGACCCATTTTGGGTTTCTTTCTTTCTTGCTTGCTTTCATATAGGGAGTATACTTGCTGTTTTCTTCTTCTAAAAGATATTCACAAGGTTTTGTATTATTTTGATAAAAGAACTTGCTTTGCTTTTACATCTCGCATTAGTGAAAGTCATCTCTTTTGCTTCATCGAATATCATTTTCGATTTGGGTTTAAAACACGTGCATTGCATTACTGCTTGTTGTTTTCAATTCTAGTGAACATAGATTAAGTAACAGGTCGTACACGTGGGGGTGATATCCACGGTATTGACAAGAAATTAATCTTACTTTCACTGCACAACACATACCGAATCACTTCACAATTAACACAACAGCTCAAACATCCCCCTTTTCCGCGGTATTCCTCCGCCCGATTGAGGTAACCTTATAAGCCAAAACAAACTTGACATTTCCCCTAAGTCTTTTGTTTAGGATTGACATCATTCTACGTCTAAAGGCATAAGCCCACAATAATTAAAATTAACCCTAGGGTTAGTCTCTGGATTTGCGTGTGCATCTTGCTTGTTTTTAGTTCTGTTTTCTTTCTCATACCCTGTCTTCTGTGATCAATAATTGGACAAGTATACTAAACGTTGTTAAAAATCAAATTAGCAGCCTTTTATATCTTGTTAGCCTAGACTTCTTACACCGACATCGGTTACCTGACCGGCGTCGGCTATAGTATAACCGACATCGGTTACTAGACCGATATCGGTTATTGTCTTTTCCAATTCCTGACAAACCAGCAACCTACCAATTTTACGATCGAGTTTGTTTCTATTCTGATGATTGAAACCCTACCGTGAACTCCTGTCCATGGTTGTTATCACTTGAAAAAGCAAGCCGCCATGGTTTCACATGCTTGCTCTGTTTCTTTTCTGAATCACCCCCTTGCGTGGGGAATCCTACGGATACTAGCGAGGTTCCTAAAATTCTGTGGGAGATAAGGACTTTGCCAAGTTTACGGATGCTAATTCTAGTCTTTGTCAATACTATTTGTCTCATACCCCTGACCGTACGCCTGATGGTCAGCTCCTTGTTGGTATGCCTATTAGTATAGCTGCTCATTTAGCTCCCACTCCGCCTGATAACACCGCCTTGCTTCCTGCATCTTTAGCCCCGTCTCCCAATCCGACGGCTTCAGAGGTTCATACGACTCAGATTGGCTTTCCGTTGGTTAATCTTGGACCCCACATATCATTACCGCCGACTGCCCCTACCTCATCTCTCTTGCAGACTGCTCCGTTCATGACTTGCTCTCTGCCACCTATCCACACTAGCTTTCCTTCTCAAGCTCCGCCTACCTTTTCATTCCCATACACGTATCCAGTGACCTCAACATCTTATATGGGACATCCCTATTCGGTCGCCTCAACATATTCATCCTCCATACCTTATCAACACTTAACCCCACCATTGTCCAGTGGAGGCCCTTGGCCCAATTTGCCTCCGTTTACCACAACCGCACCATCATCTCATCCAACCACGGATTTCATCAAACAAATGATGGACAAAATGCAAAATCTGGAGGCCTCTGTTTCAGGAAGTCGTAGCGCCTTGACATACGAACAAGTTTGTCGGGAGCCTATTCACCCTTCTGTCCCCCTTCATTCGTATCCTCCTCAATGGGAATTGCCGAAATTTACTCGTTTTAATAGTAAAGAGGATCCTCAACAACACTTGCGATCATTTAGACATGCTTGTTATTTGATTGCTCATGATGATGCCTTGTTACTCCGCACTTTTCCCATGTCCTTATCAGGACCCACCTTGGAGTGGTACAGTGCTTTAACCCAGCACTCAATCTTCTCTTTTAACCAACTAGCCCAATCTTTCTTGGATCATTTCTCCATTAACATTGCCAAGAAAGTATCTATCACTGACCTTTATGCCATCCGACAATTCGAAGATGAATCTATCGCAGATTTCGTTGGACGATGGCGTGGCCTTATTAACCAACTTACATATGCCTTGCCTCAGGCTGAACTTATCGAAATTTTTACGCGGGCATGTGCTAAGCACATTTCTCCTACTCTTCAAATTCAAACTTTCCGCACATTTGACGAGGCCTTTACCATGGCTCGGAAGCTAGAAATTCGAGCCTTAGAAGAAGAGAAATTGCGGTTGCGCAACAAAAACCCCAATTTCCGAACTCCAGATTCTACCAATAAACCAAACACCACCACTCCTCACACGTCCACTTCTTCTAAATCAAAAGGAGCTATCCACGCGGTGATGGTCAAATCTCAAACACCGTCTAATACCCCACCAAAAACCACCTATAAGTACAAAGCCGAGCCCATCAATTACACTCCCTTGGGAGAAACTTATGGTGTCATCTTGGAAAAACTGCTCAAAGCCGGAGCTATCACCTTGCCTCCTGTTAAACCTCACTCCGGGTTTGACTCCACCCGCACTATACCTTCCTGGTACAAAGAAAATGACTTCTGTAACTTTCACCGCGTAAAAGGACATAGTCATGAAAACTGCAAGATGTTGAAAAACATAGTGTAGGAAATGGTTGATGCAGGGGATATAACCCTCGATAATCCTAATGCCCCTGCCAACCGAAATTTGAAAATCTTCAACAAACCATTCCCAAATCACTCGTCCAATAGTAACGTAAACCAGGATATCTTAGCCGAGGAGAGTGTTCATGAGATCCATGCAGTCTTCGACTCCCAGCCAAAAGCCTCTATCGAGAAAATTTTGAATCAAGCCTCTCCACTAACGCAGGAGTCCGAACCTCCTTCACCACCATCAAGCCAAAGTAAAATCATTCCTTTACCCATAAAAGAGTTAACGCCCAGACTTCTCTTCTCATCGATGAGTGCTGCTTACCACATCCCTACTGAAGCTATGCAAACGGATGTTATCTAATTTATCTATTTCCCAAACGTCCCCTTCTACCGCTCTTGCTGCACAAGAGGAAGGCTCGCCACTCCTTTTGACATCCTTAGACGAGAAATCTCTTGCACCAACATCACCAAATTCTTTAACCATAACAGACCCTCTCAAACATGCCCTCCTGCCTATTAGTCCTTCATCGCCTAAATCTTTTCAACAACCGGTCGACCTCTTAATATCTATTGATACAGTACCTCATCTACCCCCTGTATCACACCCACAGTGGACTGGAATCACAACCCACCTTTCTTCCGTACAAAAATTCCAATTCACACCTGAAGACTGTCATTCTCCAGAAGATAGACGAATCCTATGGGAACGTTTGAGTACCCCCTATTCTACTCAAATGCAGATGACCGATCCGGACACCTCTACCATATACCCTAAGTGTTTACAGAAACTCAAAATGCCTATGTCCTCATTCTCACCCCCCGTATCTATACCAAGTAGCCCATCCACCTCTATTAACCTAACCAAATCTTCCCCTACACTTGGGACCTCACCAATGCCCAGTCTAACGCACCCGCCTAAGCGACTCGATTTATCCAAAAATAAAGCCGCCCCGCCACCTAGGAGACAAACTCAATCCGTGCCTCTATCACAATCAAAACCATCATCGTCACACCTACCTTCCATATTGGGACCTCATCCCTCCACCTTGCATCAATATATCATACCTCCTGCGTTTTCTTTAAAGCAACCTACGCCTTCTGCGCCCATACCGAAATCCAAGGGTATAGCAACACCGTCACCCCGCGTATCCTATCCACCTATCAACCCTAAACAAATTCCATCATCAAAAGATTTGTTTTCGGTCACTCCTATTTCCCCGTGGTTGTTTTCTGATACCACATCATCCGTGGCCTCATCGTCCAACATAGCTTCTACGTCAAAGAAACCACGGTTAGGTAAAACCCATTATCAAAACTCCTTGGCAAAACAACCCCCTCTACAAACCAACCACACCATGTCATCACCAGAATCGACCCAGTCAATAGCCTCATTTTCCTCTGATTTTGACCCACTCAAAGGATCTTACGCCAAAATCCTTGCTATGTTGGTGGAGAATGCGACCATTTCCCTACCCCCACTCAGACCTTATGACCCGTCTAAACCTCGGCCTATAGGTTATGATGAGTCTAAAATCTGCGCTTATCACCGCACACCCGGACATGATGTGGAGGGATGCAAAGCTTTAAAAACCATCCTTCGTCAGTCACCTCTCCCAGATAGAAAGGTTAAGAAAGACAACTTACGAAGGGAGAGACCTTTAGCTTCAATTCCCTCTACTATACCATCTGTCCCCGCCTCACCAAGATCTATCATTATTACAACCCCACCTCTTGAAGACCATGATTTATCCCAACCATCTTCCTCATCTCAGGTCTACGAGATTAATATGATTAGTGTTGCTACTCGAGCGCAGAAAAACAACGAGAAAGCGAAAGAAAGCACACATGCGTCCTCTCTTTCTCCATCCAGCATCCCGATTGCACCACCACCCAAAGTGGTTATTCGTGGACCCGCTTACCCCGTCTCTAATGGAGTTGCCCATCGAGCCATGATCAAACAGCTTCACCAATCACCCGTAAAAATGACACTATATGATCTCATTCAGACTTCTGAATCTCATCGACAAGCTCTCGTTGAAATTCTTCAAGGGATCGAGGTCTTACCTAATGAAACCCTGCCTGTTGCCTCCATTCTAACACCCAATCACGTTGCTTCTCTCACCAAACAACCCCTTTGCCCTGACCACTTTGTCTCTCTGTACAACAAGCTGCGGTAGTCAGTTTCTCGAAGATGAAATTGTTGACTTTGGTACAGAAGATCCTGACCCTGCCCTTTTCATCTCAGCTTACGTCCGGGACATTCGGGTACGTCGTGTTATGATTGATGGGGGCGCTAGCCTAAACATCATCTCTTCAAAAGCCTTCCAACAAATGAATATCCCTTCTAGCTACATGTGTGCCAATCCCATCATGTTGCGGTCATTCAATGACGCTATTACCTCTACCTTAGGCACCGTGATCCTCAACATTCGGGTAGGACCACGTACTTTACCCGAACTCTTCTATGTCCTTGAAGGAGAGTTCCAATATAACATATTGCTAGGTCGCCCTTGGATCCGGGCTATGGGATGCGTTCCCTCAACATTACATAGATGCATAAAATTTGAGTACGAGGGGAAGTCCTACACCGTAAAAGCTGATCCTCCCCCCTTTAAAACTTGCAATATGTTATACCGCCCTAACGATGTGCTTGTACCAATCAAGACACCCATTCATTCAACCCAACCGTCCTCTTCAAATGTACCTCAACCATCCACCTCAACCGCACCTACACCTTCAACTGATGAAACCACCGTCGCAAAAACCACTTCCCTTCCCGCAGCTAACATCCCAACCGCAGACCCCTTAGTAGATGTTTTTCAACGCCTTACGCTGGGGGAGTATCGCCTATATAACGTTAGTTCTTTCCATACCCCACAGGAGTACGGACAAGTATATGCACATCCTACCTATGATCGTCGTGTGGGGGAAGTAATCCCCTACGGACCACCTCACTGCCGCACTAACCTAACATATGGGGGTGTCGACACATCTTCCATTGCCCCTGAGCCTCCTCTTGGTGTGATTCCTTTCCAATCCGATTTTCAGTACCTGACAAACCGTCGTTTCGCCCTCACCTTCTTGACTCGCTGTGCTTGGAAAGGCTTTGGTTTTGGTCTTTATGAACAAGGCCGACATACGCTCATCCCCATCACTACACGCAAGCACAATGATCGTAGTGGTCTCGGTTTTCGGGAACACTTACACCGAAGGAACCTCGTGTCAGTTGTCTTCTAGAAGACAACGACGTCACCCCTACCGAACCATCATCACCCATTTTGCCTTCGTCACCCACAGAATCGATGGACCCTGAATCTATCCCTCCTAACTTTTTTTTTTCATAAATGCTATCTTCATAGGTCCTCTCACTTATCAACGCGATAATGAGGACCCATCTTCTCTTCCCCTTCTATATCCAGACATGATTGAAGAGGACTCACCTTCAATTAACGTTGTTGAGTGCCAGGATGATGACTCCATCCTCACTTACCTTGGCGCGGATGACTCTTATATTCAACGCGCCTTACCATCTGAAACTCAAACCATCGTTGAACAAATCTACTATAGAAATCAACATCCACACGGAGGAGGATCCTCACATTGTGAAGATCGGACAATCCCTTAACGCATCAGAACAAGTCGCCTTTACTACCTTTCTCCGTGCTCTGACCAAGCTTTCGCTTGGTCCTACGCTGACATGCCAGGAATTGATCCTGACATTGCTGTCCATAACATTACACTAAAACCCGATTCCAAGCCAATTAAATAGAAATTGAGAAAAATGCATCCACGCATTGCTCTCTTGGTCAAAGAGGAGCTTCAATGACTCCTTTCTGTTTCCTTCATTCTACCTATTGACTATCCTCAATGGATTTCTAACATCGTACCTATCACTAAAGCGACGGGGGGACTTCGGATATGCACGGATTTCTGGGATCTTAACCTCGCTTGCCCTAAGGATGACTTCCCCCTGCCTAGCATTGACCAACTTGTAGATCTCACTGCAGGCCATGAGATGCTCTCTCTCATGGATGGCTTCTCGGGATATAACCAAATTTTGGTTGCCCCCGCCGATCAACATAAAACTGCCTTCATAACTCCTTGGGGAACCTTCTGTTACCGTGTAATGCCATTTGGCCTTAAGAATCTTTGGTGCAACCTATCGTGGGCTATGACCTACATTTTCATGACATTATGCACACTATCCTTGAAGATTACGTCGACGATCTTCTTGGCAAATCTAAACATCGTAGTGAACATCTCGATGTTTTAACCATTATTTTTGATCACCTGTTACAATATTCTGTCCGCCTTCAACCAAAGAAATGTGTCTTTGGTGTCCTTTCGGGGAAACTTCTTGGCTTTATCGTCTCTTTGCGTGGCATCGAGGTTGACCCATCTAAAGTCAAAGCTATCCTAGAAATGCCCCCACCTACCAATCTCAAACAATTGCGTAGTTTACAAGGTAAGCTCAATCTATCCGGCGTTTCATCTCCCAACTCTCGGATCGATGTCAACCTTTCCATCACCTTCTTAAAAAGGACATTGATTTTCAATGGAGCGAAGAGTGCCACCTAGCCTTTGAAGCTCTCAAAACTTATCTCTTGCATCCACCCGTGCTTATCCCACCTCAGGACGACCGCCCTTTCTACCTTTACCTTTCGCCACCGACCACGTTGTAGGGGCCATGCTTGCACATCGTGACTCGAGAATCGAGAACAAGCCGTTTATTATATAAGTCATACTTTGGTGGACTATGAGACTAGGTATACACATGTAGAAAAGTTATGCCTAGCCCTATCATTCGTGGCTACCAAACTCGACACTACCTTCTGAATCACAAAACTTTCGTCATCACCAACACGGACCCCATCCATTACATGTATGCCAAACCTCATCTAAACCAACGCATCGCCAGATGGCTCATGCTCCTCGCCGACCTCGACCTTGAGTTTGTCCACCAGAAATCAATCAAAGGACAAACCATCGCAGACCAACTTGCGGAAGCCCCTTTACCTGGGGAACAATTTACCAATTTTACATTCCCCGACGAACTCATCGCTACTCTTTCCCTCAAGGAGGAGTCGTATCCAATGACCCTCTTCTTCGATGGATCCAAATGCCACCGCGGTGGAGGAGCCGGCGTTGTTCTCATTCCTCTCGATGCCGAGCCTATGCCTCTTTCATTTCGACTCGATTTCCCTTGCACTAATAATACAGCGGAATACGAAGCCCTTGTTCTGGGTCTCCAAGTTGCGTTACACTTAGGTATCAAATCTATCAATATTTTTGGCGATTCTCAATTGGTAGTCAATCAAGTTATGGGCATCTACCAATGCAAAAATGAGGAACTTCAAAAGTACAAACACTACGTGGATTCACTTCTAGCCTTATTTACTCACTATTCTATCCAAACCATTCCCCGCTCCACTAACAAATTTGCGGATACTATGGCTTGCTTAGCCTCGCAAATTCCAGCTTCATCAACTGACTCTGACATTTTCGTCTTGGTCCAACAACTCTTTGCCCCATCTTATTCAGCCTCGGTTGTTTGTACGATAAATAATGTGTCTGTTAATTCACAGGATACCTGGTATCACCAATTTCACGACTACCTTACAACCTCTGTTCTCCCATCTGACCTTACTAGTACCGGAAAATGCGCGTTTCTTAAACGCGTTTCTCGTTATCTTGTTATGGGAGGACTCCTTTATAAACGTGGCTTTGATGGCATCCTCCTTCGATGTCTCACCGGTGCGGAGGTCACCCATACCATCCAACAAGTACATGACGGTATTTGTGGCGGGCATTTTAGCGGCCTTGCCGTGGCCAAACGAATCCTTCGCCTTGGTTATTATTGGCCTACTCTCAATAACGATTGCTACGAATATGTTAAGCGTTGTGTTATGTGTCAACAACATGCCAACCTTCAACATACTCCTAGCCACCCCCTACAGGTCACCCGAGATCTTTGGCCTTTCTCACAATGGGGTTTAGACCTTATTGGTGAGATTCACCCATCCTCTTCGCAACGTCACCGATGGATTATCACAGCAACCGAATATTACACAAAATGGGTGGAGGCTATTCCACTCATTTCAACCAAAAAAGAAAAAATTGTAGAGTTCATTAACCACCACATTATCTGTCGTTTTGGTGTTCCTCATCGCCTGATAACAGATAATGGAAAATCTTTCAAAAATAAGTTATTGCAAGACCTTTGTGACAACTTTGGTATCAAACTTAGCTTCTCATCACCCTACTATCCACAAGCAAATGGACAAGCCGAATCCTCTAATAAAACCCTAACCAAAATCCTCATGAAAGTTGTCAATGAGTCCGGAAGAAATTGGCACGATCACATTCCCTTTGCCCTTTGGGCTTATCGTACTAGCATTCGTACCTCCACTAGTGCTACACCTTTTTCTTTGGTATATGGTACCGAGGCCGTCTTGCCTCTCGAAATACAAATACCCTCCCTCAGGATATCTCTTCAGGATATTCTCACCAACGATGATTTCCTCCGCGAAGCGGTTAGCCCAAGTGGAGCTTCTTGATGAACGTCGTCTTACAGCTCTCGATCACCTTCAAATCTATCAAAAACGTATCAAGCGTGCTTATGATAAGCGACTTCATGAGCGTACCTTTAAGGTTGGTGATCTTGTCCTCAAAGAGAATCAACATGTAACCAAACTAGAAAAGAGAAAACGTGGAAAATTTGCTCCTAATTGGATTGGGCCTTATATAATCACTCACACTTATGGATCAGGCACTTATCGTTTAGCTTCACTTAATGGTAAACCTGAGCCTGAACCCCTTAATGCCTTGCATCTTCGACCATTCTACTGTTGAATTTAGTGTTACATCACTTCTTATCTACCTACTGCTCGTCCCTTGAGCTCATTTACCGCTACATACGCTTTGTTTCCTACACCTCATAATAAAAAATCAAGCTCACATAGTTTGATTCTCACCTCACCTTAGCGATGCCCTCCCCTTTTTAGTCTAGTCCATGACTTCAAAGTATTAAAATAACACCTTCTTATGGGATTTTCTTGAGTCAAACTTCCTACCAAACTAGATGCTTCATGCCAAAAGAACATCTAGCTATCTAAATTATATATAGACTGCTCCCTCGAAGGACAGCTATATGCCAAACTATTGCTGCTATCATATATAGACTGCTCCCCCGAAGGACAACTATGCACTAAAATCACAGCTGTTACTATAAATAGACTGCTCCCTCGAAGGATAGCTATGCACAGTCAGCCTTTTCTCAGAAGCTTCTCGCATTGATCAGCTTTGTGAAGACCTCAAGAATAATACAATCAATATCCCTTGTAGACTTCCCGCATCGATCAGTCTATAATTCAATAAAATAAAAGCCTCATTCAAAAGAACTTTTGAGTCATGGACTTGTCTATTTAGGGTAGGTTCTCTTTCGTCAGAACACTCACTTTGTAATAAGTTCTCCGTACCTCAGCTATACCATCCACCTCACCTCACCATTTGTTTCAACTCAAGGGACGTGACGTACACCCGATATATTGTGATTATACAACTCTTTTCACCTATCGACTTCTCGTCTATGCAAGGTACCTAGGGGTTCAAGCTCATTCTACGTTATTATGTGGTTTGTTTAGTTCTTTTCACCTATGGAGCATTCTTTCCTCTTTGCCTCGCATCTAGGATTGTGTGTTGATCTTAATCAGGACATGGTTCCCTACTACTTGGGTAGGCTAACTTTCGCTTCCCTTATACCTTTTACAACATCACCAATTCATTACCAACACCATCAACCTTACCTTACCAATATTAATATCAACATTTTTACCAACCAACAAATTGCCTAACCATACCTAAATTCACCTCTCCCTGGTCCTAAGGGAGAACTACATCGGTCTGAGGCCCCTCCTTGCTTTGTGCAATGGGCTATGTAGGCAGCACTTCGGAGACATGGGGTCTCCCAAGGTTAGCTCGACCATCCCCTACCATAACCTATCATGTGTGGTAAATATAAATATTTTTGTGTATTTCTATTTAATCACATTCCTCTTTTATCCTTTTTCAAAACACCAACAGTCAAAACGAAAACATTCTTATTATTATCATAACTCGAATCAACATACATATTCAGTTTTATTGAGATGTTAAACAAATACATCTTCTCTATCATCGACACGCAGGTCGGCATCCTTATTTATTCTTATACCTTGCTAACATTTATTCAGACCCTCACGCCTCATCCCGCACCAGGTGATGACCGTGATCGTCGACGCCTCTCACCAGGCCTCTCTGTCCTCAACGGTACCATGGCTATTGGTACCGCCCACTGATCTGCCAATCTCTCCTGTAACATATGAATACGCTCCCTCGCATGGAGGAATTCAGCCTCTAGTCTCTCGCCCGTGACTCTGCAACCGCTAACAATCCTCTTGCCTCATTCACCTGCGTTTGGAGCTGCTGAACTAAACTCTGTAGACGATCTCTCTCTGCTGTAATCATAGCTATGTCAGGACGATCACGTACACACCTCGTATTCTGCTACCCACCATAATCTATAGGCCTCTGTCGTTCTGCATCCATTACCTGCGATCGATCTGCTACCTCTCCTGAGCCCCTTACGGAGGTGTTGGTCGGGGAGGTGAGAATGTTGCCTCGGCATCGATCCTCATATATGGTCTATAAGCCGGGGTATATCTGCACAAATCCAAATTGTCGCCTGTCACGCACACGATCTATAGGAATCCTCTCATACTCACTGGCTGTGCCCCGCGATCCACCTCAATCGCTCTACACCCCTCAACTCCTCAGCTATGTTCTCTGTTACCATATAGTTCCCGTAAGGCCTCCAATGAGATATCATGCAATCGTCACCCTCTCCCATACACACTGTAATACTCAATGTCACCCGTCACGGCACTGGGATCTTGCCTCTTGTTACATGCCGGACCCATCATCTCGAACCCTGACCTCGTACTCCGGTCTCTCTCGATTTGGATGGGTCGGCCTATTGGTCGCACACAAACAATGTGCTCATAGGCCCAACAGTGTAATAAGTATGAACAATCCAGTGTCGTCTGTGATTTCACCTACAAGCCCATAAACCCCTGTATAGCTCCGCCAAATATGCAGGTGCCCATGCAAAAGTCACGTTCCTTTCTATCATCTCCCAAATAACACACATCAATGCCTTTGGAAATCTTCCCCCTTCTGCCCTCGGTAATGCATAATACCCTACCGCTATCATTAATATCACTGCTAACCTTGTCTCCTCAGGGTGTGCTGCATACATTATCCCATATGTGAATGTCAAACCTCGTTGTGTCAAATCTCGTGCGTATGGACCAAATACTGCTGTTATCGCTCCCGCGCCTGCGCTAGGTAATGCACGATATCTTGGTTTTCTGTAATAGGGAGCCTCAAAATCCGGAACACATCTTCGATATTCTTGTCATCTCCCCTGTTGGCGGATAGAGGCATTATTCTTCTCTGGATTCCATCTTTGATCAGCGCTGCATGACATAGCATGGTTTACGTGTGATTCGTGAATAATAGCGGATTCCACTTAACCCCAAACGATTTATCAATGTCCATTCCGCTGGTGTTACATCCGCTCGGATTCGTGACAACAGCGCTGGCACACTATCATTCATCCTCAACCCTGCCTCTGCCTGCATACATCAAAACAACAAACAACCATTCAATCCATCAAATCCCTAAGGGTTTTTCTCACATTCTGGAAATTCCTCCAGTAACCGGTATCGGTTATAAATAACCGGTACCGGTTGATAACGATACGGTTTCCCTAACGGTATCGGTCCTTTATCGATTACATACACCTTGCCTAAACAACCACCTACGACAATAAATTGCTCGTTTATCCCTCTCTGTATACACAGACATACCCGAAACCCTTGATTACCTACCACGTAACACTCACCTCATTTATAACCCTTGTTATCATGTTTTCTTTCTCATATCTACCCACCTACTCTCCCCCATCTTATTCACAAAACATGCAGTAATCAAATCACAACCAAAACGTTTACCTCTTGAGTTGCAGCAGCTTGAGGTGGCACTTGTCTTCCCTCTCGTCCTGCTGGATGCTTCTCCTCGTTCTGCCATGATCACCACCCTTTTCAAATTCACCTTTCTGCCTTCTGAATCTCAGATCACATTCACTTTCCCTGTCTCTTTTCTCCTTATCACTCAAATCTCTCATGCAATTACCTGTCTCAGTCGTCAAAAAGCGTCGCGTTCGCGTATTTAACTTCTTGCATGGCTCTCAAAATTAGAACTTAAGTTGCCACCCTAGCTTTTCTATTTTTAGAAAAGCTCATACCTAAATAACCGGTATCGGTTACATAACCGATATCGGTCTACTAACTACCGCCATCGGTTACCTAACCGATATCGGTTACACACCTGCCTTTTTGAAACATAGTTCTTTTCTTCATTTTCTACCTAATTTTTTATCGCGCCCGCCTCTTTTTCTGCATAACAACACCATTATCCATATTTGTCCATCCAATCCACTTCTCATTACAATTTCATCCATATCATCTATCTACATTACCAAAACAAACATGCCATCATCTAAGGATATAAAAAAACTATCAATCTATACACCATTTGGATCGACTCATCGGATACATATATAACAATGTCACCAAACCCAGCAACAAAACATGCCACATTTCATAATATAATATAACATATATGCATCCATTAACAACAAACATCAACATCATATATATCACACATGTAAATTAAACTTATCATACATCAAATATCACAAACCATCGACAAAATACTTAAAAACATTTTGAACACGGCATGTGAGTCAAATCCTCATATCTATATATCACATATACAAGCGTTTCAATATCTGATATGCCTGCGCATCGGGACCTCTGTGATCTCATAATACAACAAAGCCGGCACGCAGCGAGCCGATAAATGAATCAATAATCTCGACTCGGCTCGAGCCGGTCGGTCCTCATATCAAAAATATACTCGGCTCGCAGGCCGGTATCAACTATACAACCCGTACTCGGCTCGCAGGCCGGTATCTAAAAAAATGAATGAATAAATGAATAAATGTAGGCACGCAGGCCTCTATCAACACAACCGGTGTGCAGACCGGTGCCCATGTCCATATACAAAAACAATGCAGGGATCCCTCAGCTCTCCCCACCGCCCTCAGCACCTCTCCCTGCTGGTCCCTGTGGTGCCTCTCGCCTCCTGCCTGTAACAGACACGCCGGCTGTGGCTGCACCTCCCTGCGATCTCTGACTATGGGAGGTCTCTGCTCTATAAGCTGCATATGGCTGATACTCAGCTCGGTACCATCAAGAACATCTTGATAGTACCGGGCCTCCGCTCTCGCCTCCATATATCTGTCTCGTGCCACCGTAGGTGCTGGGGCTGGTCCCCGGACTCCTACTACCAGTGCCCCCTGTGCCTGTGATGGTGCCGCTGGTGGTGCCTGTGGCTGTGGTGGTATACTATACTGTGCAGCAGTGCAGTAATTTTGTGGGTGCTGCTATGTGGTGGTGTACTTGCTGTGCTGTGTGGTGCATGTGTGGTGCTGTGTGGTGGTGCATGCTACTGCTGGGCTAGGCTAGCTGCCCCTGTAAAACACCTATACGTGCTGTGCGTGACATTTGCCCCTGTAATAATATTTACTTTGACCCCTGAGCTGATCTCGCTCTGCCATCACATTTGCTTGCAAGTCTGGTACATGTGGGTTGTCTTACCCTCATTTGCTCTCGACCAGCCCACCAAACCATATATGCTCCCGTACAGCCAGCATCATCTACAGTATCATCTGCCGGCCTCTCAGCAACCCAATCTGGATCCACGGGCTGTGGTGCAGGCAGTGGGGCCTCTACATCATCCCTCCTGTACTGAGGGAAGGGAGGTGGCTCGTCTGTCGCAGCCCCATCTGGCTGCGTACCCTCTCTAGGGGTATCCTCTCGTACTCTCCGGCCTCGTCTGCTTTATCTAGAAAGTGTACTGGATCAAGCGTAACTGTACTCGGGCTCCTCTGTGCGGGTGATGACCTCTGTAAGGTCTCCATACGATATCTACCGCTGTCAGGCCCTCTAATAAATGCCTGTAATAGGTGACGTCCCACCTGCTGAAGCAACCTTGCTCGTGGCTGTCCCGACCCCTGACCACCTCGAAAGCCGTATCTGTATATGACTGTGGCCACTGTTCTTGGGGTAACCCTCTTGAGTCGATGCATATGATGTGCTCATATGCCCAACAGTGAAGTAAAAATGTCGAACAAATCCCGAATCGCCTCATCCGGCGATAGCCCCACAGCTCCCTGTATAACTGCACCAGATATACTGGTGCCCAAGCATAACAGGTGTGCTCCTCCACCATCTCATGAAGCACCCCCATCAATGCCCGTGGAAAGCGGCCTCCCTCTGAGTCCGGGAGGGCGAAGCAGGTGATCCCGATCATCATCAACACGGCAAGCCGTGTCTCATGTCGGTGCGCACGGTACATATCACCATACCCGATGCTCGTGCTGTGATATGTCACTAGCGCAGCTGCATCCCCGAAAACCTGTAGGATGCTGTCCATGGCTGTCTCTGCATCCACCTGAAAAATGGCCTCTCCATCAATAGGTAATCGAAGGATGCGATATACATCCTCCAATGTGATGGTCATCTCTCCAGTCGGGAGATGGAACACATTGGTCGCCGGATCCCATCTCTCGATGAGGGCAACCATCAAACTATGATCTCTGTCGATAGCTCGTATTCATTTGGACTCGCCGAGTCCCCCTCGCGCATGATCGCCCGGTGTGCTGCGGATACATGTGGTCGCATCGCATCCGCACCAACGGCGGGGGCATCTGTCCCGCATCGTCATCGTTTCTTGGCGCGTGCAAAACCAACCCACAACATTAGCTCTACTCTTTACAACAACAACACCACAACCCTACACCCCTTTTCTTCTCCACCTAGCCACACCACGACTCTCTAACACCCCCTCTACCCACCTATTCTCTACGCTATTCGCCTCCCTCTTCTACCCAAACAACCCACCCCCCAAAAAACACCCCATCCCTGACCCAAACCCCAAAACAACCCAACAACACCAAAATCACCACCCAAACAAAACACCTAACACACCACTAAACAATAACTCAATCACAAAAAAAAAAAAAAAAAAAAAAAACCTAACAACCACTACGGACCGGTACCGGTCCCCAATAACCGACCGCGGCCCTCTTCCCACCGACGCCGGTCAACTACCGACCGACACCGGCCAAACACAAAAGCCCCGTCCTAAATTTTTGCTGGTCGATGACCGACATCGGTCGCTGTAATTTCCCGGAGCCGAACCCCCGCGCGGCCCCCCACCTACATTTTTTTCATTTTTTTCCAAATTACCCACCCAAATACCCTAAAAATCTACCCACCCAGCCGCCTTGGCTTACTTAACCTATCTACCCTCTCCCTTTTTCAAATCACTTCCATTTATTACTTATTTCATCAAAAACATACATTCCTACCCAAAACCCCAAATTTAGCATAATGCAATCAACTGAACACAATGCAGGGTTTTGAACCTACCTGCAGTCGACGACACGTCGTCGTGGTGGGATGGGTGGTGGTGGTCCAGCTGGTCCAGCTCCTCCTGCTCCTCCTGGCTGTGCCATGGCTCCAAATGTCCTCTGTTGGGTCCTCTGCCAATCACCTACTGCCTCCTCCTCACTCGGGCCCACCAATCAACTCACTTCTCCACTCAACTAGTGCCACCTCAGCCAATAAATACACCAATGTCAATATTCCACCTCAGACAACTTAATTTGATTTCCAAATTCACAAAGTGACAATGACCGGCCGTATTTTTCTTTTTATAGGTTTTTAACATTGAACCGATACCGGTCAAATCATGCCCTAAGGAACCGGCGTCGGTTATCTAGCCGTCAGGTCATATATAACCGATATCGGTTTGTCCTTTTTACCCAACTTTTTGCCCTTATTCACTCGTTCCCTTTCCCACCACATTGCCTCTTTACCACATTGCCTATATGCTCCATTCTTCTTTAGCCATTTTTGACTTCACCGGCCAGCTGGCCAAGGCTGACAACCAACCACCGGCCCGACCCGCCCCCAACCATCGGCCCGACCCAAGGCCTCACCGACCAACCATGGCCCGGCCCGACCCAGGCCGCCCGCCCGACCATTTGGCCGACCCGAGGCCTCGCCCCAACCATTTGGCCCGACCCGAGGCCTCGCCCTAACCATTTGGCCCCCCTAACCATTTGGCCCCCAAGGCCTCGCCCTACCCATTTGGCCCGACCCAAGGCCTCAGGCCCCTACCCATTTGGCCCGACCCGAGGCCTCACCCTACCCATTTCCAGGCCCGACCCCGGCCCGACCCAGGCCTCACTCTACCCTTCCGGCTGACCCAAGGCGTGACCCAACAACTTGGCCCGACCCAAGGCCGTACCACTTCGATACCTCGCCCAACATCAACACCATACACTTTTATCCACCCATCATGTAGCTTTTTGTTCCATCGAGCTCACCTGTTCGTGTTTTAGCATGATTAGGGTCCTTGACTTGATCTGTCGACCAACTTTGCCTAGACCTAGACCGTGACGTTTATCTCAACCAAACCAACCATTTGGTACTGCCGAACATGCCTAAGCGTTCTGTACCTTACACATTATATACCCTGGAGCTACTTCCTATGCCTTGGATACCAGGATTATATCACCCTTGTTTGGATAAACTATCGACCTTTGCCTATGCATTGCCGGTTTGCTCGTCAAATCATGTACCCTAGTCGCACTATTACATTTCAACATGCGTCTGCTTCCTTGGACCTACCCCACCATCTTACCATCCTCTCTACACCATTCACCCTTTATCGACCCTATCACGATTTCCCGTTCTCTCAATCGTGATAGATTTGAGGGGATTACCTATATCCTTAATAGGAGAAACCACTTCATATTATTGTCATGTGACTTTACAAAACAAGCTACACGACAATAAGGGGCTAATGTAGACACCAAATTTGTGTCTTATGACCCCTTTGTGACCCGCATCTCATTTCGTATCCTAACCTCATCACCTAAACCTTACACAATTATTTATTAATTACCTCGTAATTGATAAATCCACATCACCTCACCTGCCACCTCATTTTGCCACCTCATCGTGACCTAGTCCTAACCCTAAACTAACCTAATTAAGACCTATAACTTGGTCTACACCTACACCCATGATTAAGGACCCCTTTCTCACACCCAAAACCGACATTCTAGTCACTTGACCAAGCCCGCAACTAATCCCTCGGGAGAAAAGCAGGGAAGGTGGGCTATTTTACTAAAAATAGCCTACTTTTTCCTTACCGATGCCGGTTCCTACTCGACCGCCGTCGGTTACGTAACCGCCATCGGTTCCCTGTAAAATGGGCTCCCCTAACCAGAAACAAGGGTCGAAGGATTTTTGAATCAACAGAGATCATTGGGAGTGATCAAGAGCATTCGGATCTTCACTTGGCCGAGCAGAGACGAGTGAAGAGACAAGGAGAGTTGCAGCAAAAGGAGATCAAGCCCAAGATTGCAACGGAATAGCCAGAAACCTGTGATACTCGGTGATCATCGGGAGGAGATCTCTCATCTTACGTGTGTCAAGCCATCCCACTTGAGTTACGCCTTTGTCATCGAGTTCTGGACTGCATCTTCGTCAATAACCAGTAAGTTACACCTTGCATGTCCTCTTTAATAACGTTTCTTAGACTTTTTGAATCACAGTCCCCATAAATCCATTCCTAGATCCACTACCCAACGTGTCATTGCATCTAACTATCATTCATTTACCTCTCACCATCTCATTACCTAATATCACTCATATACTAGCCTTACCAACAACACTGTTACCCTACAACACAACCACCCCACAAAACAACCAACCTACAGATCCTAGACCATACCGATATCGGTTATCAGCAACCGGTATCGGTTATTGTGACTCAAAACCAGAAATCAGCCTTTCCCCTACCCGTCTCAACGAAGCAATTTAATTGATATTTTACAGTCTTTTGTGTTAATTCATATTAGCGAGAGGCGACCACCTTGAAAGGAAGTTTTATATTTCCTGGGCCCAAGGCAGTTCCTCATTTATTGTCTAATCAAAATCTTGTGGTCTTGTGTTCTTATTTGCAGGTAGTCCTTCCAAGACAAAAAGGAGTTCTTCGCAGTCAACTTGATCTTTCTCTCTGATACGCGCACACCATCTCGACGTTCAATAGGTATTCCTCCTAGCCCTAACCTTGTCGTGGCTGTCAAAATCCATTTGTGCCCTTGGCTTGAAATGGGATTAATGACTCGATGAAGTCCAAACCCCATTACATGAATGGTTGGTCAAGCGAGATTGGATGCAATGGGAGGCCAAGCAAGTCTCTCTTTTCTTGTAAATAATGCACAATTCTTACACCTCTTGATCCATGCATAGCAATCACTGAAGATTTTAGGCCAATAATAACCAGCCTTCATGATTTTTAGAGCTATCACTCTTGGTGCAAAATGGCCACCAGCTGGTCCACCATGAAACTCTTCCAACACCCTTTGAATCTGATTTGTGCTAATGCATCTCAGCAGCACTCCATTCACATCTTTCTTGAACAAAACTCCATCAACAATGGCATACGGAATAGCCTGCAACCTGAAGTGTCTCCTTTGGGTCTTGTTCATCTCTGGGGGGCACAGGCCTGTACCTAGGAAGTGTATAATGCCTTGGGTCCAGCAAGGAGTGGGGGAAGCATTGTCTTCTTCTTGATTGCCACTTGGCTCATGGCTGTCCTGGACTGTCAAAACAGCCTCTTCTTTGTTGCATACTTCTTTTTGCTTCCCCAAAACCAGCTGCTCACACAGTCCTTTCCCTCTTACCAGCTTGGTGACCTTGATCTCAATGTCATATTCCATGACACGGGTGATCCAACCTACCCTTTTCTCATTCAAATCCTTGTTGAGGAGGAAGTCCTTAACTCCAGCATGTGAGACCAGCAACTGGACCTTGTTGTTTGAGATTAAATGCTTGAATTTCTTCAAGCTTCTGATTACTGCAAGCACATGCTTCTCAATAAAAGAGTACCTCACCTCATAGTCATCTAGGCTCTGGCTGAAGAAGGCAACCGACTGCTCATCATTATCTTTGTTCTGCTATACTAGAATGGCAGAAATAGTGTCATCACCTCCAAATGCATAGAGGATGAAATCCTTGGAGAAGTCTGGGTTGATGAGAGTTGGTGCTTGAGAGATAGCTTCTTTGATTGCTTCAAAACTCTCCTTGCCTTCTGCTGTCCACTTAAAAGCCATGCTCTTCTTTAACATTTTGGTGATGGGCTTGACAAGGGTCATAAATCTGGGACAAACCTGCGGACAAAATTGATCCTTCCCAAGAAGCTTTGAAGAGCCTTCTTGTGACTTGGCAATGGTAGTGCTCTTATGGCTTCAACCCTCTCTAGATCAATTTCCAGTCCCTCTTTCGAGACAATATGGCCTAGAAGTTTCCCCTCATGAGCCAGGAATATGCATTTTTTGGGATTCAATGATACCCCAAATCTTCTACACCTCACGAAATACCGCCTCGAATGAAAAAAGTTGATCCACCGCATTTTTGGAGAATACGGTGATGTCATCAAGATATATCAAAACTATTTTATTGATCAACCCCTTGAATTCCATATCCATTGCCCTTTGGAAAGTGGATCCAGCATTTGATAGGCCAAATGGCATCTTCTTGTAGGCATATGTTCCCCATTTGGTTGTGAAGGTTGTCTTGAACTGATCTTCCTCCCTCACCATAATCGATTGTAGCACGAGTAGCCATCAAGTAGTGAAAACCTTTTCGAACTAGCTACAACCTGTAATATTTGCTCCATGAAAGGGAGTGGGTAATGATCCTTGAGAGAGGCTCTATTCAAATCTCTCAAGTCGACACACAACCCGATCTCTCCATTCTTCTTTCGATGGGACTAAGTTGGAGACCCAACTTGAGTGTTTGATGGGGAAGATGATACCGCCTCAATAAGCTTGCTTAACTCTTTTCTCACGAGAGGTTCAATATGGGGATTCTTGGCCTTTGCTTTTGCTTGACGGTGCTTGGATTCCAGATCCATTTCAATAGTATGTTGTGCCAACTTTGGGTTAAAACCTCTTAGATCTTTGTAAGTCCAAGAAAAGACATCTGGGAACTCTTGACAAAGCTGAACAAAATCAGATTTCTCTTGTGAGGTACTTACTTTGCCAATCTGTAATGTTTTGCCTTCTTCCATTAAAATAGGCTCTGAATCTTCACCCTTTACTTGAATGTTCACTTTCTCCTTCCGGAATTGATCATTCGGGTTGAAGATTGACTCCAAGGTTATGAGGCCTTTTGGTAATTTGTTAGTTCTCAGCTGCACCACTTGGTCACCATACTGCTGATGCAGCTTGTCTTGATTCTTGGTGGAGAACTCAGCTTCTTCTTGTAGGAAATTAACAATTTGCTGATCATTCTCGAAGACTTGCCAACTTGTATTGTTATCCGGAACAATGGTCTCACAACCAATTTGATATGAGGCTGAGATTTCTCACTTTTGATACTTTCTACAACATCAAACGCAGCCCCAATTGCTGCTAGCCTATCAATGCTTCATTCTTTTTTCTTGGGATGGAATTGATGCTAAAAGCTTCAAAATCTTCAATAAGATCCCATACCCGATTTTTGTAGTTCTTCAACAGATCATTTTTGGCAGCATTTTTTCCTTTGACTTGGTTTACAATCAGCTCACTATCACCAAATACTTGTAAATTCCTGATGCCTTTCTTCATTTCCCAGTGCAATCCATGAATTAAGGCTTCATACTCAGCCGTGTTGTTTGAACAGGAAAACTAGAAATGGAAGGCTGCGTAATACCTTATACCTTGCGGTGAAATGAGCATAGCTCCTCCTCCTGCACCTTGTCTACTCCTTGACCCATCAAAGAACAATTGCCATACTTCATTCTTGTCTTTATGATCCGGCTTGGTGATGCTGGGGAGAGGTTGATTCTCTTCATGTAAACAATAAACTCCTAGCGCAGATTCTTCTACTTCTTGATAGGGATCAAAAGCATGTATCTTGTTTTCCCATTCATCAAGAGTTAGATCTGGGATACTTCCAATCTTGGTGTCAGCCTCATCAGTGCTAGGGTGATCTTCTTGATCAAATGCTGAGCAATTGGCATTAATCTGACTTGGAGTGTAAGGCTCAATATGGAAGTTTGCAATAGGTTCGGATCTGATTGTGGCCTTAGTTCCATATCTTGTTCTGAATAGCATGTGTGACCAATCAGCAGACAAATACCCCCCAATCTTGGCTGTGAAGTCCCTTGACAAGCAAAGGGCAAAGAGTGGTGGAAGGTCTATGATTGATACATCTTGTAAAACAACAACATTTGGACATGCGTGCAAGGTAAGACTCAAATTTCTAATCACTCCAACTGTTGCTATTGTTGTCCCATCTAGCTGCACTACCCCTTTAGATGTTATTTCATACTGGAGCCCTAGCTGATCAGCTATTTGTTTAGGCATTACTGAGCTACTTTCCCGGAGTCTATCATGCAATTATGTACTAGCTGATTGCCAATGATTAATGAAACATAGAAAGGAGGGGGATTCAACATTTTACCTTGTTGCCCTCCATGACTTCCTTTAGGCTGGGCAGCATTTGTAAGCACTTTGTCTTACATCTGAACCTGCTGATTCGAAGTTGGCCAATCCTTCATGGCAGCTTGCAGCAGATCTCTTTGGCCTGGGATAGATAGGGATTCCCACATTGATATGTTGACGTTTGTCTTCTTCATCTGATCAATGATACTGAATGGTGATGAAGGATCTCTCTGCTATCCCTTGGTTTGCACATTTACTCCTTGCACGTGGGTAGCAATAGCTGGCATTTGAGTTGGCCTAGGGGTTGTTCTTGGCTGCCCTTATGCATTTGAAACTGGAATTTGCTTGCCAATCATTTGTGGAGCTGTGGAAGGTTGTGGATTGGCTGGGGCTAATGGCTGTTCCTCACCCAAATTCGTCCTCTTTGACCTTGTGTTGGCTGCAACACTTTGAGAAATCGCTTGATTCATGCCACGAAATCTTACGCTTGCCGGTTCACCAATGTGGTGTCATTTGGGGCAAATTGTTGTTGGAATGTTACTTGTTGTTGATTGTTTCTTGAGCGCCTCGCCCTCCACACCAAAAGTAGTTATCACCATCAATGCTTGATTGAGAGCACCATTGAAACACATGGATTGGTTATGAGGCTCATTCCATGGAAAACACCAATCATATTCCTGGGCAATGTTATTTTGTGTTGGCACTAATGCCTTAGAGGCAGATATGGCATTTGGATTATAGGGCTGGAATGGTCTATTGGCAGGAGGCCTTGTTTGATTCATATTTGCAGCTGGATTAGGTGGTCTTTGTGGTTGGTATGGCTGTCTATTAGGCTGAGCTTGGGGTTGATAAGAAGGTCTGAAACCTTGGGCTTGTTGCCTCTTGAGAGTAACTAGCTCATTGCCTAGGTTTTGCAATTGCTTCATGACCTCTTGAAGCTCATTTGGGGCACTTGGAGATGAAGTGGAAGCTTCATTTGAACTCTGATTTCTAGGAGTGGGAGAGGGAGCCAAATTAGGTGCTTGACTAGTGTTTGGGCTCTCTAAACTTGGAAACAATGGCATGGGAGGTCTAGGGGCAAGTTTGCCAGCTTGGATTAAACAATTTTCAGCCCTAATGGCAATGCTATAAGCCATAGGGATAGTTATGCCTCCCATGGACTGAATCAACATAGAAATATCAGAATTTAAAGCTTTGAGATAGTATAGAAAAGCACCTTCTGTTGTTGGCCTGACTGCCACTGGAATCCTCTCCCAAGTTTTTTGAAATCTGAAGTTGAAATCGGTCAGCTGCTCATTGGGAGCCCTCTTGATGGTTGTTAGCTGCTCCAAAAGAGACAAGTTGTCTCCCTTCTCTCCAAATTGCTCATGAAGTGCAATACACAGCTGATTCTAGTTTGTGATAGAACCAGCTCCAAGGCTCCTAAACCATTGTAATGCTTTACCCTTGAAGGAAGATGCCAGTAACTTGACAGCCACTTGCATTTCATTGATTTCATGAATTGCACAAAGGTTAGCAATATCTTTAACATGATCACCTGGAGTAGTCTGATTTTCTCCAGTGAAGTAGGGAATGTTCTTCAAGGCTGCAATAGGAACTAGATGTTGTGCATTGAGAGCAAGTGGGCTGCTGCCTATGAAGTTGACGTAGGGATTGTTCTGAGCCATTCTAATTGGTCTTAAAACCCTTATTGACTGAATGAAAGGCCTATCAGGTGGAGGAGTTGAGAGAGTTCTATTTGGTGGAGATGGAGACCTTTGAATCCTTCTTCCTCTTTGCCTTCTTCTTGGAGATAATTGCAGGTATTCAAACAGCACTTCTTCTTCTCCAACTCTTGACCTTGTGGTGATTCTTCTCATGAGTTTTCAGGCCTGCACTTGGAACCAGCTGGTTCTTCCCCTTGGAGTCGCCAGATATGCAAATAATAGCTCTTTTTAAGCAAGAAAAATGCAGCAAATGCACATCAACCCTGCTGCAATAAAAATGAGACCTCAAGTCCCACCGGGTGTGCCAAAACTGTTGTTGCAGGCTCACAGCACCCCTGGATGCAGATCAGGCTTCTAGGTTGATCACTCTAGCATCCAGTGTGATTGCACAACATGGAAACCTCTCTCCAAGCGTGGGACTTGTGAAACTGAGAGAGGAATCTCTAGATTAGAGGCTGGTTCCTCAAACTCCTCTGATTTAGATCTAATGCTTGCACAACTATAGAGGTTCAGATCCTAATCCTACTCTAACTTGTAAGGAGACAGGGGTAGAAGTGCAAGAAATTGAAACTAACTAAAGATGGTGATGCACCAAAAGGAGTGGTGAAACATATTTGTCATGCAAATAGACACAGACCAAAGTTCACAACATAAAACATACACAGACTGATAAGGTATAATTTAGGATCTGAAATGAAACAAATAATACAAACAGAGGACTGAAACCCATTCACAGAGCTTGCATTATCATTTCAGTGTCAAAAACACGCATTACACCCTCAGAGAGGTAAAAGAAAACTGTTACAATCTTTGGAGAGGTCTGATCCTTGCATCAATCACTTGCTGGAGGTGAAAGAAGAAGTCTGCTATGCCCAAAAAATGTTCCCCCCTTTTGTTGTGAACCAAATCTGCCTTTTACATTACATGGGTCGAGCCTAGGAGACAGAAACGTAAAAAAACGTGAGAGCCCATTCCTTCTTGACTACAGGTGCATTAAAATAGCATGGGGGACCTTACAAACCCATACCCTATCATTTTGACCGAATTACAGGAGAATGCGACCCATTACGCATTAAAACAGTAGTTGAAATGTCACTTACGGCCATGAACATGTCTCAGAGTTGTTTCTCAATTTTCTCTCTCTAGACTACACCAAAATTTAAGATTAACCCCATAATCACGTAGATAATTTCATAAGATTTCCGTTGATATAAAGAACGTGCAAATCCGAGCTCTGGATCAAAAGATATGGAGATCTGAAGATTTAGGGCACAAAACAGGCGAAACGGATTTTTAAATTTCTTCCCACGCTCTGCCACCTGGATGACACGTGGCATGCATTGATTGGTCGTCAGGGGCACAGGCAGACCTTTACTTTTAGCTTTTGGGTGAACTTCTTGCCAAATTCTCTAACTCCTCCCCGAGCTCCGCATTCCTTGCTCCATAGGACACGTGTCCTCTTTTGATTGGCTCGGGCTGACCCCTCAAACCTCGCCCTTTGAATTTTGGACTTTTCTCCTTGTGACACGTGTCATGATTTGGTTGGTCTGCGGGTCTGCCGGCTCTTTCGCGTCCACCGCGTCCATTTTTCCCAGATGTCCCAGTGTTGCCTGGGACAAAAACTTTCGATCCACCCGAAATGGGCTTCCTTGTCCCTTTTCTGCCGCTGACATGTGGCATGATCTGATTGGCTCTCAACTTTTTCGGCTATCCGCGTCTTCTATGTCCCTTTGTCCGGATGTCCCAAAGACAAGAGTTCCCGTTTGAACGAACCGTCCGGTTCACGTCCTTTCGTCTTCTTGTCCCAAATGTCCCAGAGTAGTTAGTTGATTTTCTTCTCCTTCGGCCGAACCGGCTTTCCACGTCCCGCGCGTCCCGACGGCCCGGATGTTCCTTTGCTCTGCAGACTGCCTGGCGGCCTTTCGGCTGATTCACACCCAGATGTCCCTCATGTCCCGACTGTTGTGAGGACTAGGACTTAGCCATTTTTCATGATTTTTCTGGCCCAAGCTTGTTTTCTGCAACTTTTCACATTTTCTCAGAACTTGCTCTTTTCTTCTTCGGCCAGGGGAGTTAGAAAAAATTTGAGGGGACCCTAGAAACATGATTTTTTCCCTGAATCAATCAATTTGCCTGGGGCTTGAGAATTCAATGCATGTTATCAAAATTTACTCTGGGGGTGAATTTTGGATAACAGACCACTGGGATGCGGGGAAAATCTAACATTTTTTCCAAAATCACTAAAAGTGATAAGTTCAAAAAGAAACCCATCTAACCACATCCAATGAGAAGAAAACATGTAGCTTCACCTTTTGAGAAATAATTTGATGGGGAAAATAACGTAGGAAGTTGCGGGAAACAGAAAAATGCCATATTTGTGAAGAATAATTTCTTTCTTTGCAAAAGGTTAAAAAGGAAAGATGTAAGGTCCCATACATTCAAAATGCATAAAAGGAGAACTAAAATCATTTCCCATCCATTATAAATAGGTAAAACATTTTAATGACAAAAGACTAAGGAAATTTTGATTAAAAACGTCATGGGAAATGAAAACGAGCATTTGAGGAGTTTAAAACATGAATTTCTTCTATGGAAGGGCTCCAATTTTCACGAAATTAGATTCGAAAGGGTGGGAAAAATTGAGAGGACAATAGCTAGCTCCTTTTGGGGATGATTTGGAAGAGGAAAGAGGTAAAATCAAGAACCTTAGAGAATTCTGGGATGAACAGATCGATTGCCTTATTCATTGGGCAAAAGAGTAAAATAGTAATACCAACACAGAAGACAATGCACACAAGAAATCAATAAAAAACAAGAAAATCCAAAAACCAAACGCTATACAAAATGTACAGAGGGACCACTAAAACTCCTAGGTTTTGAACAACTTCAAAAATTTCCCACTATAAGGAAGTGGGAGAGGAGAACCATCCATTTAATCTAGGTAAAAAGAGTTCTCATCAGCAAAATTTCTTATTTTAAAAGGACCAAGCCAAAGGGAATCAAGTTTACCATGGCTTCCTTGAGGTTCATGCCTTTTATCCAAAATAAGAACATTATCTCCCAATTGAAAAGTTTTGGATTTAGCCTTTTTATCAAGCAGAGCTTTTACCTTGAGTTGATGAGCTGATATTCTATCAGCCATTTGCAATCTATCTTCATTCAACTTCTGGAGGTACATAATTCTTTTGTCCAATGAATTGATAAATTTGACATCCTCAATGGCCTTCATCAAATGTAAAGTTGGTAGTTCCAATATCATTGGCAACTAAGCTTCAACTCCATATACCACTTGAAAAGGAGACATTCCAATGACTCTCTTAGGTGTAATCCTATCTACCCATAAAGCATCATATAGTTTCTTATGCCAATTCCTTTGAGAGTCATTAACAAGCTTTCGAACAATGGTGACCAAGTTCTTGTTAGTTGATTCTTCTTGCCCATTTTCTTGAGGATAGTAATCTGAAGAGTGGGCAAGGGAAATTCCATAGCCATAGCAGAAGTCCATCATCTCAAAGAAAAGAAAAATTGGAAGCATTGTCGGTGACAATCTTTTTGGTATCCCAAATCTTATTAAGATGTGCTCCTTGATGAAGTTGTATACTACTTGAAGTAGTACTTTTAAGCTGGAATGGCTTCCACCCACTTGTTGAAATAATTAGTGGTAGTCAAAACATGAGTATGTCCTACACTTAAAGGTGGATTGAGTGTCCCAATAAAGTCCAAATCCCATTGTTAAAAAGGTTCCTCAATCACCACCTGGTTTAAGAGGTAAAGCTGCCAATTTGGGTCTTCCAACAAAGGTTTGACATGCTTCACACTTTCCTAACCACTTTGATGCATCTTTGAACAAGGTAGGCTAATAATATCCAGCACGGAGGATTTTTTGGGCTATGACAGCAGAAGAGAAATGACCTCCACAGGCCTGGTCATGAAAGGCTGAGAACAATTTCTTTTTTTCTCTTTGTCAACACATTTCAAAAACCTTCCATCTATGCCCCATTTGAACAATGCATTTTCCCACAACACATATGGCAGACCTGTAATTTGATTTCTCATTTATCCTTATAACTCAAATGGGATGGAAATTCTCCATAAGTAAGAAAGTGTGCAATGCCAACATACCATTCATCAGTTGAGCTGAGGAAAAGAACAATAGGGATATCAACTTCCTCCTTGGACAATTTGGCATCAAATCCTTTAGCAATGAGTTCACATAAGCCCTTTCCTTGAACTAGCTTGGTGGGTTTGATGACAAGATCATACTCCTAAACTTTGGCTACCCAATTTCCTCACTTAGTTCTAAATTCTTGTTGTGTAAGAATGGATTTAATAGTTGTATCAGGAACAAGAACAATAGAATGAGAGTTGAGGATGTAAAAACGAAACTACTTCATAGCTTTGACCACTTTGCAAAAGCATGTTTCTCCATCATGTTGTACTTCAAATCATGGGATTTCAAAATATAACTCATGAATGCTATTGGTAGTTCATGACATTTAGCATTCTCCTAGGTTAACACACCACTAGAGTACTTTCGAGTAGCATAGAAATAGATAATGAAGTCTTTGCTATAATCGGGGCATGCCAATATTGGAGTCTTTTCTCTAGCTCTTTTGATGTATTCAAATACAACATTTCCTTTAGAGGACCAACCAAAAGTCTCCTTCCCTTTCATCATGTGGGATATGTTCAAAGTAAGTCCAGAAAAATAAGGTATGAATCTTCTTAAGAAGTTAATCTTGCTAAAGAAAGAGTGCACACCCTTCTTGCTTGGGGGAGGGATCATTGAATTACCTAGACTCTTTCTAGATCAATCTTGATTCCATCCTTGGAGAAAATGTGTCCCAATAATATTCCCTCAATGACACAAAAGACAGATTTATTGGTATTCAAGGAGATGCCATGCTCTCTACACTTTTGGAGGACAATTTCAAGGTGTTGGAAATGATCAGCTATGGTTTAGGAAAACACAGTTAGATCATCAAGTTATACAACTATGTATTTTCCCTTGAGAATGCCAAAGACCAGGTCCATCACCCTCTAAAATGTGTGACTGACATTAATGAGGCTAAAAGTTATTCTCTTGTAAGATAAGGTGCCCCAAGGAGTGGTAAAGGTAGTCTTATGTTGATCTACAACACTTACTTCTACTTGATTATATCCCGAGAATCCATCAAGCATGGACAACATTCATGAACCTGTAACAACCTGAAACACTTGATCCATTATGGGGAGAGGATAATTATCCTTCAAAGAGGCTTAATTCAAATTCCTAAAATCAACAAAAATTCGTATCTCACCATTCTTCTTCTTCCCGAAAGGCACAATATTAGCAATCCATGTTGAATGGTGAATGGGGAAAATGGTCTTAGCCTTCAATAACTTTTGGATCTCTTGAAATATTGTATCAGCAATTTTAGGGTTATACTTCCTCTACTTTTGGCGGAAGGGCTTGATCCAGTGTTTTAGAGGAATGAAATGTTACATCTCTTTTGGTGAAAAGACTTGAGAGCATCATAAGAATATGCAAGAACATCAACATACCTTTTCAATAGATTCATTTCTTTCTCCCCTCCTCTTGTGTGTAACACTTTCTAATGTTTAACAGCATGGGTTCATTAAGACTCCCAATTTTTATCTTTTAATATTCAGCAGACTGATGAGCTCTTTTGGAAGTTTTGGACTTGATGTACCTATCCTGTTTATCAAATAATTGTTCCAAACTTACCAGCCCTTTAGGTATCTTATTACCTTTCAGTTTTATGCATCCATCATGATCCATTTATTCTTTGTTATCTTCTTCATTTAGGGGCAAACACTCTCTAGGAAAATCTCCACTTCCTTCAAAGTACAATTGGTCAAAATTAACTTTGAGTTTAAGGAAGGAAAGCAAGTGTTGATCATCATTAAAGACTTGTTAATTGTTTGCATTATCAGGCACACTAGGCCTATGAATCATCTCAATGGTGAATTTATCTTGAAAGAAATATGGATGAGGGATCAATAAAGATCATGAGGTAGTCAAGGAATCATCCTTGGTGTTTCTTTCTCTTGGCATGTCTTTAATGGAAAATGCATGAAGGAACTCAATGGAATCCCAAACCAGATTTCTGTAAAGTTTCAACCTTCTATTCTTCACTTGAAAGAGATCTTTAACCTATTTTATAATCAGCTCTGCATCTCCACAAGTAAGAAGATTCTTGATCCCCATCTCTTTTCCCATTCTAAAACCGAGGATGAGATCCTCATACTCAGCTATATTATTTGTGTTTTCGAATTGGATCTTGAAGGAGAAAGGATAAATTTTCCCTTCAGGAGAAATAAGCACAACACCAGCTCCAAAACCAGTTGAGCAGCATCTCCCATCAAATTCCAAAATCCAAATGCCATTAGGATCAAGAAGAACTTCCTTAGAATGGTTAGCCTCATCTTGTGACATGATCATGTAGTTACCATGACCAATGTCCTTATAAAGTATTTATGCCTTTGGGTCATCTTTTTTACTGAGGATATATTCAGTTTGTTTCTTAGGTAGTAGCCACTTCATTTTCCCATTCACTGGAATAAGAGCATGTGATGAATCCATCATGATTTCTCCTCCAACATCTTTGTAAAAATTTCTAATCAGCAGCATACCATAGGAAGGGGGAATATCAACTACCAAAATGGTGGCTAAAACTCTCTTCTTTGGCAAAGTAGCAAAGGCTACTTATGCATCCTTGATCATTCCAACCAATGGCACTTATCTAATTTCCATTGAGTAACATGAACCAAAATTGTGGGTTAGGGTTAAGCCTAGGGCATGAGATACCTTAACAGGCATCACATTATCTGAAGCACCAGAATCAATAACATAATTGCAAAGTTTGTGGCCAGCTATGAGGAGAGTGACATAAAATGGATTGATCTTCTCATCAGATGAAGTGACTACTACCACAAGGCTTGGTTGAGATGAAGGAGAAGGAGTGGGAAAAATACCTTTAGAACTAGGGGATGAAGGCTTGGATTTGGAGTTTACAAAGTTTACCATCTTAGCAAAGGCCTTGGGATGGGTTTGGTAGAATTCAATTTATGAGATCTGGATCTTAGTTTTCTTGAGATGTTCAATAATGTAAAAAGAACCAGAGGTAGATGGAGCATCATTGATAGGAGTAGATGAAAAATTTGGCTTATCAACTCTATCATTTGAAGGACAACAATTTTTAGAAGTAGAAATAGAGGAGGAAGGAACAAAAGAACCTACCTTGGGTGTGGAAGAAGTTGGAATAGGAGCTCCTCTCCTTGTAATCACTAGAATGGCTGTAGGAGGCTCCTTAGATAGTTTAGTAGGATGCACCACTTTATCCTTCTTGTTGGCTTTCTCATGAGTCATAACATCATCCGATTCATTGTTAATCTCTGCAACTCTTTCTTCATAATCATCCTATTCATCTATACCTTCAAAGTGGTGAGAAAATGGACATGAGATCCACTCAACTCTTCTTATTCTTAGCCATCAGACTTCCTCTTCATGTTCCTCATATATTTCATTCTCCTCCTCATCATCGAGTTCCAAAGACTTCACATGTTGCATTGACTGGAACTTTAACAGGTGGGCCTTCAATTGCCAATCTTGTCTCGAGGATAGGGCAAGTGATTATTGGGCTGAAAGTTCTTTCTAGGAAAATCGATAAGGAGCATGTTGGGCTAACTGCCTCTTGAGAGCAATGAGATCATTAGAAAGTTTCTGTACTAACTAATCTGCATTAGCTCTAGGAGAAGATGTGGAAGAAGGAGATGCTTTGGATTTGGATGATTCTCTCCTTAACTTTCCAAACATGATCAGATCATCTTCAACAATGACAAAAATCTCGATCAACATCTAAATTGAAAATATTAGCTCTTCTAAGTGCATAGCTCACTTTAGGTAGTTGGGCATTAAGGAAGAAACATTTCTGAATTTGATCCATAGGGCATGTGTTTTGTGGGATCTTGTTAACTAGCCTATTGAATTTGGCCACAAATTCCCTCATGGGCTCATGTGACTCTTTCTTGATTTGATAAATCTGGGCCAAAAGGGCATGTACATCCTTAGCAAGTTTGAAACGCTGCTCAAAATGGGTCGTCATGGTGTTCCAATTGGTGATGGATCTAGCAGGGAGATGATAAAACCAATCAACAACATTTTCTTCCAATGTCTTTATAAAACGTATAATAGAGATATCCTCATGTTTAACTCGAGAACACATAAAGAAAATTAAGGCTACAATATGTTCATCTGGATGAACCTTCCCATCACCTCTAAATTTAGGGAAATTCTTTCTATTGCATCTAGGAAATTCATGTAATGGATGGGGAAGAGCAAGAGGCCCAAACCCTTGGCCCCAAGGTAGAGGAGCTGCCATCCTTGGAAAGATTGTTTAGATAGGAAATAAAACACCAATGAGAATCAAAGAATGCAAATTAGGACTGATTTGATCTTGAGGGATGTCACTCCCATAATTTTTATCTCTAGTAGGAGTGCTTGCAGATCTAGTTCCTCTTCTTTTTCTTGTTGATGAAGGGATAGAGAAATCTTGATTATCTAGAAGATGGAAATGAGGGTCTTCTTCCCCAAGGGTTATTCTACCCCGAGTGTATCTTGGAGTCACTAGATCAAAGATGATCAAGAATTTGTCATTCAAAACTGGAATCTATTTACGATGAATTCCCAGTGGAGTTGCCAAAAATGTTAGGTTTGAGAATGGAACAAGGCTAGAAACCAAAGTTATGGGACAAACATGTCTCTCCTCTTTAATGGGAGAGGTTCCCTTAGTGAAAGCTAGAAAAACAAATGTACAACTCCACAACTATCAATGTTTGGATCTTGGTATCCTGGAGTTTTTTCATACTCAAAAGATTATCAATCAGAAGGAATGGAAGAATAAAGATATGGGAGAAGGAACAAAACAACAATGCTTTTGGGAAATATATATAGCAGAGTATCTCTTTACTCATATTGAACCAAGAAAATATAGAAAAGGATTAATTACTTCACCACATCGATGCAAATTTGCGACACAAAGCTCTAAAGATTACACAGACCAGAACATAAAGTGTCTATTGAATGTAAAATAAATGATCCATTGAATCAGGAAGAGATAGAGAGAGATAATAGAGGAAATAAGAAAGAAAGAACTTCGTATTGAATCACTTCAGAATTTATAACCTCCCCTTAAAAACAAAAATCCATTTTCCATGGACAAAACATGTTTTTATAACAATTCATGTACATCCATACTTTGTCCCCAAGAAAAGAATATCCAAAAGGAATAATGTTTGTTGCAGATCCACTTTTGGAAAGTGACATGAAATAAACACACTCATGAAAACTAGAGGTTCAAAAAGGTGAATGTTTCAGGTGTTTGAGCATGATTACTTTAGCAGGGGGCATCTCATGATTTTCTTCTTTATGTGGTCCTGTTATTTCCACCTTTTAACCACTTTCATGCTTATTGGTAACTTTTCCCCTTTTTTTATTGTGTATGCCCGATAAACTTTATTTTATGATAATCAAACTTTACATCTCTTTAAACTTATCAATTTGGCTCTATAACAAACCAAAAATGCATCTCATGAATAAACGATAAGGAAACAAATAGGGAAGAATGAAGAATGATCCATTTTTGAATTTTGTAGAGCTTTGGTTTGTTAATGGCATTAAAACCAGATGAGTGCATTTGTCTATCTTTTCCCCTTTCACCTTCAAATTCAAACCCTACACGTGGTAAGCTCCAAGCAATGATGGCCCCGGGAGGAAATCTACATTTCTTGACATTTGGGAGAAAAAGTGTGATTTCTCATTTTCTCCGCAGCTCTACCAAAGGCCGAACATGTGGCACCATCTGAGTGGTTGAGGAAATGTGGTTCAAATATTCCATTTAAACTGTTTTTAACAAAAATCTCAAATTCTCAAAAACCTCCGTTGGCCCGCTTTGACTTTTCAATGTGAATGCGTGGCACACCATGATTGGAAAAGGGGTCATGACTCAATTTGCAACATTTTAACCTTTTGGTGAAAAAGGCTCAAATTCTCAATTTCCTCTTGAGGCCCGCTATTTCGATTTCATTCTTCAACATGTGGCATCACCTGATTGGTTGCGTGAATGCACTTCAGTTTTATACTTTATCCACTTTTGAAAAGGGGAAAAAATACCAACTTTCCCCTAGAAGTCCATGCCCCGTTGTTGACTTTTCAACATAGGCCACATGTCTCTTTCTAATTTTTGTGGGCCTCAACTTAGAAATTATCCCTTTGCATGAGCGGGGCCATGGGTCATTTTATAACTTTTCACCCTTCCGCTGTAATGCCTTATAGAATAAATTGGATCCATCACCCCGAACTTCCACCAAAATCGCTCCGGCCCAATCGGGGACCCGTGGGGGTGCAAGGAAAATTTGACATTTTTTCCAAAATCACTAAAAGTGATAAGTTCAAAAATAAACCCATACAACCACATCCAATGAGAAGAAAACATGTACTTCACCTTTTGATAAATAATTTGATGGGGAAAAGAACGTAGGAAGTTGCAAGAAATGGGAAAATTCCATTTTTGCTCCTGATGAAGAATTTCTTTCTCTACAAAAGGTTAAAAATGAAAGATGCAAGGTACCACACATAATAAATGCATAGAAGGAAAAATAAAATCATTTCTCATCCATTAAAAATAGGTAAAACATTTTAACAACAACAGATCGAGGAAATTTTGATTAAAACTGTCATGGGAAATGAAAAAAGCATATGAGGAGTTTAAAACATGAATTTCTTCTATGGAAGGGCTCCAATTTTCACAAAATTAGATTCAAAATGGCGGGGAAAATTGAGAGGACAACACCATCACACCAAACACAAATTTTTCTTGATTCATTGTAACATCATATTCGATTAGACAAGAGAGAATGATGTGAAACACCTCGAGGGTGATCATAACACTTCCTATCCTTAGCGAGAATGTTGTCAACATAAGATTGCACAATCTTATGAATGAGATCCTAGAGTATGTATGTAACTTATTTTTGGTAAGTGGCACGAGTGTTCTTGAGACCAAATGACATGACTGCGTAGAAATTAGTTCGCCAAGGAGCCATAAAGGTTGTATTTGTCTAATCTTCCTCAGAGATCCTGATTTGATTATACCTAGAAAATCCATCCATTAGGGACAACAATCGATAACCAACTCGCTTCATCAATGATAACATAGATGGATGGTAGTGGGAAATCATCCTTGGGACATGCTTTGTTGATATCCTGAAAGTCAATGTAGATTCAATTTTCTCATTTCTTTTAAGGATAGAGACAATGTTAGACACCCAAATTGAGTAGTCAATGGGATTAGTGAACCCCACTCGTAGGATTTTTATGAATTCCTTTATGAATATTAGTGCCACCTTGGATTTCATAGGTCTATATTTTTATTGATGTTTTTAGCATCGGGATTGGTCACTAGGTGTGGAATGAAATATGAGGAGCAATCTATGTCATATCTTTGTAATTAAATGCAAAGGCTTTTGAATGTTCTTTGATAATTTTCATGTGTATCTCCACTTCTTTAGATGTAAAAAAATAACCTAACTTCAAGTTTTTTCAGTCCTCGTCTATCCCAATATTGATATCAATCTTCCCTTTGATCAAAGGGGCATTTCCATCTTCAAAATCGGAGGGACCAAAGGTAGTTCTAATTACCCTTCCCCTTTTAACTCATAAATCTCAAGATCCTATTAGGAAGAAGGATCCATTGTGTGATCTCCAAAATAGGAAGAAGAGTGAGGAATGAGAGAAAATCCTCTCTTATGGTGTTGGGGATGTAAGTCCATGTAGGCGTTAAGATACCCTAAGATAGATTCATCATTTTCTATATAGTCTAGGGTAGCAGGCTCATTCTCAGCCTCAACGTATGCCAAGATTGGATTTGTTGGCATTTTGCGAACTAAAGGTTTAGCACAAACTGACATTGTGAAGTTGGTATCTTCTAACTCTTTTCTCGAATAGAAGCGGGAAGCATAAGTGGTCATGGAATCAGTGAGAAGGTTTTTCTCATGTAGAATGGATTCAATTGAAATGAAGTCAAAACCTTTTCTTAAGTTAAGCACAATAATTTTATAGAGTTGTAAGTGCTTCACCCTAGTCTCATATACTTCTGAAACTTGATTAGCGACTAGTTACAAATCACCCAACACTCTAATGTTATAAGTACCAATCCTTTTGGCTACTATGAGACCAAGAAGGAGAGCCTCGTATTCTACACCATTGTTTGTACATTCAAAATCCATCTTGAAGGCAAAATACATGACATTCCCCTCAGGAGAAGTGAGAATTAAACCTAACCCAATGCTAAAGTTAAATTTATCTCTGTCAAAATTAATATTCCAATAGTTACTTGGGAATATTTACATTGAATTACTCTTTGTATCTTCTTCCCTTTCTTCTAAGACTTCAACCATGCACACCGCATTGACTAGAAGAGAGACGACTCCTAGATCATGTCCTATTCCCATGGAATCAAATGGAAGGAGAATGGGTAAATCATTCTCAAACATCTCAATACTATTTTCTATGATTCTTGTTGATACTTTCTCCATGACAACATTTTCATCCTTGACCACCATAATTTGTTTGATCAAGCCATTAGTCTCTAAGTCCTTTGTGGGAATTGACTTGGTCTCTAGTTTTGAACTCGTCCACTTGGTCAATTGGTTTCTAGGAGTTGAAACTCAAAATTCACCCCGGGTATCTTCTTTAGGTTAGCTAGGTGTATGTCAAAGGTCTTCAGGTCACCTTGTGCAATGAATACTTTCCCAAATTTAGTAATCTAACTTCTTGAAACAACATGGAAGGGATCACCTTCATGTGATGTATCCATGGATGACTAAGAATCATATTATATTTGGTTTTTTGGTATATAATATAAAACTTCATGATAATTGTCTTGAGCCTAGGGTAACAAGCAACACTATGGTTACAATCGTTATTACCTTGAGGCAATCATACCCTCTTAGCATATTTCTCATTGAAGAGTGATTGGTCTCTCGTAACATAACTTATAGAGAAAATAAAAGGGGACAATGTTGATCATTTCCCCATCATCGATCATTATGTGTTTTACGTAGTTGCTATAAATCCAAACCTATGTATACAAAGTTGGATCACCTCTACGAGCTAATTCAACATCTACGGGAATCTTATTGATTCCAAATACAAATCAAACATCTCTTTCTATTTTCCCACGAGGTTAGACATCAAATTCTATGTGGTTTATTTTTGCTTCCTTAGGGAGAGTGACATTGATCAAATTTCGAGGACCCAATGCTTCTAATAAAGTAACTCTATGAGTAGGGGAGTAATTCAACAAATCCAAGAAGGCGATGTGAGAAAATGTTTTTATAAAATCTTTGATCATGTCATAATCTCTTACTAGCTTTAAAAGTGTTTGATGAATATCATCTGATATAGATGGGTAAATACGAAAGGGATGTAAAGAATAATTTTGATTTCTAGTAGAAAAATTTATCTGGGGTTCAATTTATAATTCTACAAGACAAACTATCTTATTTTGTTGGCAGCCATCCAACGGAGGTGCCACTAATGGGTTTGACAAAGAAAAATCTTCATGATCATTTTTTCCTACTTTGGGATATGTTTTTTGATCCATTGGGGTCTAACTTACAATTTTGGGATGCATTGGAAGGGGATGATTAAATATTGTGAGAAGTGTGATCGAGGGGATACATGCCCCATGCAAGTATTTTGAGTAGGTGCCATAGGATTTTCCAAAAACATCTTGACAAAGAGATATCTTTAGTCTTCTAGAAAGCGTTCTAAGAACTAGTTACTATCATGGTAGGTTGTTGAATGATGACCTCAAACCCTATGGAAATTGTTATACTGATTAGGATAATAATCCCAAGGTATTTGGTTTCTATTTTGTTGCGGCATGAAATTATGGTTGTTATTGTTCAACTATTGATTACTATAGTTGAAGTTCATTGGTTGTTTTCCGATTTTGATATTAGTTTGGGTACCCACTTGGGTAATGGTTGGCACCTTCAGCCAAAACTTGTTGTTGTTGTTATTGTGGTGGAGGATGATTTAAGTCCACGGTTTCGATCATGGGTGTAAAGTTGTTACTCCTCTAGTTATTACCATTTGTGCTATTATTAACGTTGTTTGTGCTTGGGGTGTTGACAAATTTTCACTTCTTTTCCTGTTCAATAACACCATCAATTGTATCACCGTAATTTTTATTGAGGAATTTAGGTCCTTGGTTATTATTCACATTGTTAGTGTAACTTGAATTAACCTTATTGGGGGTGATAAATCTCCAGTTTGATCCATAGGTCATGTGACCACTATTTATTGTTGCTTGATCTATACGAAGAACACCCTTAAATAGCTCTTCATTGCTCCTAAATGGTAACTTCGGACTTCCTCCTTCAATTCCCAGTGAAGAGAGTGAAGGAATAGATTATAGAGCTCTGTCTGATCCATATTGGGTGTGTTTGTAGAACAATAGAGGACTTACTACCATCTGTGGATGAAATGTGTAATAGACTCATTGTGCTCTTGTTTTTATGTGTAGGAATTCCCTGATTCCTATCCTTAACAACTTGTTCATGTCAAAATATTTAATGAATTTGGACATAAGTTTATTAAAATAATGTATTGAAGCCTTAAATATCCTATAATACCAATTGAGAAAAATACCCTTGAAAGTCTTGGGGAAGATCTTTACAATGATTGCATCCCGTGGGAGAATATCTCGAATGGAAATTACATATGCTTTGATGTGTACATTTAGATCTCCCTCTCCTTTAAATTTTGGAAGCTTTGGTAGAGGCCTTGGAAGCATAACACTCCATATGGTGAAGTTGAGGGGATCTTTAATAAATTGAGAGTAGGTCACCACAACCTAAGAATTGACCATGGAAGTCCCCTACCGGGGAGGTGGAGGTGGAATGGTTTGTTGATATGGTGTAGTTTAAAATTTTTTTGAGGCGTATGACATCCCCTATGGCTAACCATATGGACGAGGGAAAGAGTACATGTCCCCCTTTGAAATCTTAGAATACATGTGTACTATTGACGATTATCTTTGAAGATGAACTATCAAAGTCATGGGATACCCTAGGGATGTAGGACGTGCCCCCTAATATAACCTCTATATTTTAGAGAAGATGGCTCTTCTATGTTTGTGTGAGGTAAGGGTTAGAGTAAAAATAATAAAAAGTGTAAAACTAACTAAGGAGATACACTGAAACTTATTTTAAAAGGAAAAGAGATAGATTCGACAAGTTGTTCATAATATTTGAAGAGTGTTTAGCATGGTCTACTATTTTTATAAGTATCTTGAATTATAAAATGTTGAGGAGGTGTAAAACATAATAATCTATAGATGATAAATTCATATAGAAAGTATAAGGGCATATAACATGATAGATATTCAACATTTATCTAAAAACTACTAGCAATAATGGATGAAGGACATAGACTATTGAGAGCTAAAATGCATAGAACAAGATCCCTTTATTCATAGAGAAAATAATACATAAGGCCGATACGACACAAATTACAACTTTCTTCTACAATGAGCCTTGCTAAGGCTAGTAAACACAATAACTAAGCCTAAAATTCTCTTTCATAGTTTTGGTGTCTTTACCTTTGCTATGATTTCTCTTCCTTTGTTCCCACATCAAAACATTCCTTTATAGACCCCCTTGGCTCTCGGTTCAATGTCTAGAATCAGATCTTCCACCACCAACATTCAATTTTCTTACAAAATATTTCATTTTTTGGGCAAGATCTCAACTGCCTTTCTATGATATTTATGATCACCTTTAATTCATCCAACTCCCAAGCCTTGCACTCCTTTGGTTAGTGATGATTATTCCTACCATTTGGAGGTCACACACTTATTCTCGGGGCCTCTCATGGGGCTTTGTCTTAAAACCTATGCTTAGGTGACATGTGGAGGTTGTGCACTTGTTTGATAATGTTCCTTTTTTCTTTTACTCCCATCTCTTCTATCCTCTTATTTTACCACCTTTGGAATCATGGATTCTTTGTCGAAGATGACGTAAGTGCCCAAACCAGTTGAATCAAATTTCCTAAAGGGATCTGGGGGGGAGGTTGGCTAAATAATTTCTTCTTTGAAGGTTACCATCCTCTATATATGATTCCTCTTCTTGGGTGATCATGGCATGGGAAGCCTCAAATATTGAGACCGCTTGGTCCGTTATATGTTCCTTAGCAAGGGGTTCTAATAATACCTTCATCTTATACCCATACTTGGTCCACAGAATCAGATGGGACCAATCAAGAGACATGTAGCCTCCTATTTTGGCCATGAAATCATGGGAGAGACATAGTCGAAGAATGGTGGAATGTCAATTACTATTATGTCCTCTGGAACAGTTATGTTAGGACAGGAAAATAGTTACAACAGAAGTCCCTTGATGGCTCTTCTGTTTGACTGATTTTCTATCTAGTTACATGAATTCTTTCCTTAAGCAATCATATTTAATTCCCAAGACATCTGCAATTTCTTTGGGCATGACTATAGTGAATTTGTCAAAGTCTATCATGGAGTTATGCAATAATTTCCTACCTATTATAAGAGTCATAAAAAGGGGTTGGGCCTTGGTTTACTTACTTCTCCCTTCTAATTTAACAACATTGCCTTTGTTGGGGTCCAAATCATTTGTACCTATGCCTTCTCTTTCCCGAGGGAGGTTGGGTTGTCGGTTTATCTCGGTGCTTCTTTGAGAAACTATTTTTTCTCTAGAATTCCCAGAATATCCCACAAGGATGCATTAGCTGGATCTTTCTTGAGTTGTTGGACCACATTTATTAGTCGAGTGATGATGTCTTGGATGGTGACTAGTGTTTCATTCCTTTAACTATGGGATGGAGGGCACCCTAATTTTGGACAGTTCTTGGGGTTTCTTTTACAACCATTGGTGGTGAGACTGTAATGGTTAGAGGATCTTTTTGTGTCCCACTAGTCGTAGTTGGGATAGGAGCGGTTGTCTCTATCATCCTTTTTTTGAAGCGAGTGTTGTAATTAGATTGAACTGGGTTGGAAGAAGATACCTCATTTGTAAATATGAATTCCTCTCCTTCTACCCATGAGAAAAGTGCATGCTCTAGTGTGATCTCCACTTCTTGCTCTAGGGACATCCCTTGAATCTTTCTGAACAAACCACATTTTTGACTCTGTGACTGGTAAGAGCCTCGATGTGTTCACATTGTAGCCTTCTCTTTCTCTTTGTTCAAATATATTTTTCTATAAATTTCCTTAGGGGTAGTCTCTTGGCATGTGAGGAATATTACAAGGAAGCATCATGTGTTGGGGTATTCTACCAAAGTGTTATGTCCGGGTACCATTTCCTTCTCGCTATTAGGTGGGATAGTCTTAAGTGGTGTTGTGATTGGGATGAGTTGGCTAGACAAATGCGTAGATGGAAGTCTCTCGGGTATTATAATTTTTAGGTAATAAGAAGGCCTACCACCCTAATAGCTTTGATAATTTTGTCTTGGGTAAGCGCTCTGATTCCTTTTAAGATTTACTATCTCATTAGAGAAGTTTTTGAGGATATTTTTGACTTCCTCCATCTCAGGAGAAGAAGATGATGACATTGTAGTGGGGATAGGTGCCAGATGAGAGGATGGGTAATTATATATAGACACAGGGGATTGGGTAGAGCTCGGGACCTATGCTTGTGAAAGGGGAGCTATTTCAGGGTATATTGTCAAAGGGGCTCTCAGGGGAAGCTTCTTTGGAATCTATTAAATTGTTCTCATCTTAGATCATAATAACATATTATTGTGGTAAAGAGTCCCCTCGTAGTGATTGAATCATCACAGAAATATCCAAATTTAGAGCCTTCAAGTAAAAAAATCAGTACCTATAGGAAGCCTTGCTAGAACAAGAATCCTTTACCACGTTTTGTGAAATCTAGCATTACATTGGTCATAAGTTCTTGAGAACCCTTCTTGATGTTGATGATCTGCTGTAGGAGAGAAGATATATCTCCTTTATCACTTGAATATTATTACCAATACAATCCCAAGTTGGTCCGAAGTATAAATAGAATTAGGGTTAGGGACCGGTTCTAATCCGAGCCTTCCCCTTAAGGGAAGCAACTATTAACCATAAGGTGATGTCTTGTTCCCTAATATAATGTATCGTGCATATCTCCACGACGTCTTGGAGGTGTTCCTTTAAAGTTTTGAAGTATTATCCATTGAATTTGGGCAACTCCTTTATTGCATTTTCGGAATAGGACTCAACACCACCGAGGATGTTGGTAATATGAACATACTCCCGTGATTCCATGAAACAAATTATCTCGGAGGTTGATCTTGGAGGTGGGCCATTAAGATAGGTATGAGGATTCTAGTTGATTGTAAGAAGGGCCTACCTGGTGGAGGTGTTGAGAGAGTCTGGTTCGGAGGAGACAGAGACCTTTGAATATTTCTACCTCTTATGTTCCTTGAAGAAGATAATTGTAGATATTAAAATGAACCTTCTTCTCTTGTTATTGATCGTGTTCAAATCCGTTGCATAAAATAATAAGGACAAAACTTAGTACTGCTAAAATCAATATATTTTCAATGATGGAGTATTTAGATGTGTAGTTGTTCTTCCCACTGGGCATGCCAGAGAAAAATGTTGACAATGATATTTATAGATGAACAATAAAAGTCATGGAATACCCTAGGGATGTGGGACATGTCCCCTAAGATAACCTCAAAAATTTAATAGAAGTTGTCTCTTTTATGTTTGTGTGAGGTATGCATTAGAGGAAAAATAATAAAAAGTGCAAAACTAACTAAGGCGATACACCAAAACTTATTTTAAAAGGCACAAAGATGGATTCTGAGAAACTATTTAGAATATTTAAAGAGTGTTTAGCATGGTCTACTATTTTTAGAAGTATCTTGATCTATTAAAGGCCGAGAAGGTGTAAAACATAATAATATGTAGATGATAAATGCATATAGAAAACCCAAGGGCGTATAACACCATAGATAGTCAAAATTTATCTAAAAGATACCAGCAATAATGGATGAAGGACGTAAACTATTGAGAGCTAAAATGCACAGAACAAGAGCCCTTTATTCATAGAGAAAATAATACATAAGGTCAATACGACATAGATTACAACTTTCTTCTACAATGAGCCTTGCTAAGGCTAGCAAACACAATAACTAAGCCTAAAATTCTCTCTCACAATTCAGAGTCTTTCCATTTTCTATGGATTCTCCTCCTTTGTGCCCAAATCAAAATATTCCCTTATAGATCCCCTTAGCTCTCGTTTCAATGTCCAAAATCAGATCTTTAACCGCCAACATTCAATTTTCTTAAAAATATTTCATTTTTTGGGCAAGATCTCAACTGCATGTCTGTGATATTTATGATCACCTTTAATTCATCCAACTCCCAAGCCTTGCGCTCCTTTGGTTGGTGATGATTCTTCCCTACCATGTATAGATCACACACTTAGTCTGAGGGCCTTTCTTGGGGATTTGTCTTCAAACGTTTTCCTAGGTGATGCGTGGAGGTTGCGTGTTTGTTTGAAAATGTTCCTTTCCTCTCTTTATTTTAAATTATGCTCGGGATACATATGAATACCCGGTGTGTTTTTACTTTGTATATTTTAATTTTTAATCCACACAGTAACTTTATCATGCCAGAGACATGTGGGTAGTATGAAACAACTTTGAGAACATTCCTTTCTCTACATTACGCCCTGAGTGCATCAAAGGGACATGTGGATATCTTCTACATTTAGGTCCATACTTAGCCGAATTTGGGCTCAAACAAACAAAACAAAATAACTAGGGCCGAGGTAACAAAAGATAGTGATGGGTGTAAGATCCTTACATGAAACAAAATCTACAGTTATTGGTGACTGACCAAGGGACTCCGTGCTAGTCATAAAAGGATCCAACAATACTCTTTGCCTTAAAATTCAATATGTGGCTTATGAAATGCCACTCAGAGATGTTGAAAAATAGTCTAGTATCGAGGAATTAAACCTCTATAAGGTAGGTTCTTCACTGCAAGGCTTGGAAATATTGATCCAACTCAATTATCTCCTTGTGAGAAAAGCTTTGGAGACTCTACACTACTGCATGAAAAAATAAGTCCAACTATATAATTGGGTTCAAGATGGTTTCCACCTCGGTGAACATGGAGCTCTCTTTTAAATACTAAAAGACAATCTTATATTTTTATTTGGAGATAAAGAGATAATATATTTCATCCTTTAATAGGACCATGAAGTCATTAGGGAAGGAGGGGCATCCTAATTAAACCAATTCGTTGATACTCTACTTCCACTCTTTAATTCCCTATTAGAGATGGGTTAGGAGATTCTGGCATTTAATGCATGCTTTGTTACAACTTAGAATCTCATTGATCTTTGCAAAAATCATCCACCTATATGTAATTTTGGCCCCTTTTAGGATGAATTCGGAAGAATCATAAAGTTTTTGAATCAATAGTAGTGATTCAGGGACTTTGGAGGATACGGAGCTATTGATGGTAGAGGATGTGATATCCACATTTGAGCATAACCCTTGGGATCAGATATAAATCGAGAGTGGGAGATGGATTCATTTCGATGGTGAAAATTCAGTCACAACAAGAGGCATATAGCTCCTTCACTAAAGTTACAATTCCCCCTTTTTGGGGTTGTTGTCCCATTTTACAGTCAAGTCCTTGAATGTGTCCTTAAATGATTTCAACCTTTCTCGGAGGCTACCCTTTTCTTCTTCAAAATCAACCTCTTGTTGGAGGGATCCTTTCTCCTAGGAGAGAAAATTGGCTAAGGCTTTGGAAGTGGTGAGTTTAGCTTCTAGATTCTTAGCTTTTTCCTAAGAATTTGCATGGACTTCTCATGACGGAGATTCCTTCAACTACTTTCGAGCTATTTGATCCCCTTGCCTTTACCTTTAATCATGGCTTGTTGGTTGGACACAATGCCTTCTACCCTGTGGAGGCTAGATTATTCCTTTTTAAATTGGTTGCTGAGCTTGAGGTAGTATGTCGTGACTACATCAATAATTTATTTCATTAGCTTGACCTTATCATGAGGATGAGAACTAACTCGTGAGGTTGACTGCAACATCACCGATAGAATAGTCGTTAGTCTGCATCCGCATCTGCTCTACAAGTTTGGACACCTAGGGGACTAACCATGTGATGGTCAAGGAACTTTTTTGATGGTAATATAATAAGAACTTCTTATTTGTCTCTCCTTCCAACATTTATTTCTTCTTTTGGTTTTTCCTTCGCTATCCTAGGCTACTTTGGCCACTTTAGCTTAACTTAAACATTTTGAGGGAGAATGGACAACCCCGCATGTGAATGGGAAACCAAGTGGAAGACCATAGGGGATTGTAATGTGGTTAAGGTTGTGAGGTTACTAGAGCTGAAGAATGGCATGTCACCACATGCCGGGAGAAATTTGGGATGTTGGAGGGAGGTTGAGGAAAAAGAGAGGCGTTGGGTGGAGGGAGTGTCTGAGATGGGGTGACCGATAAGGGGATACTCCATGAAGGGGAAAATAGTGGTGGAGAAGGATATTAAAAGGGAGACCCAAGAGGAGGGAGAGGGGGAGGGGATATAAGGGTCTCGACTAACTTTGTGATGCCAAGTTAAAACAACCCACTTGAGACCCAAGAAATAACCTAGGGTTAGTTAGAAAATTATGGAATAAATTTTTTTGATAAGAAGTGTCCACAACCAAGTTGCAAGGCAACAATTGACCCTATTAGGTTTCAGAATGAATCTAAATTACTAGAATATATTCTTCCTTCATTAAAAAATTTTCAAGTTCATAAGGTTCAAATTTTAGGGTTAGAGGTTTTAGTTAGGTTCAGGGAGTAATTTACCCCAATACCCACTCTCTACATGTGCTCGGACTTTCAACTTGATTTTTCCCATACTTAATGCTTCTAAATCATTCCCATTGGATAGGAAATTTTCTCACCTTTTCGGTGATATAAACAAGTCCTCCTAACTCCTCTAGAAACTCAAGATATGAGCAAGCGGAGTTTAGGGGTCAAATTTTCCCCAAGGGGACATGTGTCAAGAGGAGAGGAAAACCTCTTTGGTGGGTTGGCGGGTCGCAGGGTGTCTCTAACAATTTTTCTCCCCATGCGGGTGTAAATTCACAATTTCTCCCACATCTCCATGGGTCCCAGGTGGACACGTGTCAGCGGACGGGCCTAAGAGAGAAAAAGAGAAGGAAGGTGGAGCAGTGAGGATTTTTGGGAAATCTTGCGAGGGAGGGAAACAGGGAAAGATAGTCACGTAGTTACGTGCACTGCGAGGAGAATTTTCCCCAAGGTGAGGGCGGGGATGTGGGGTGTAGGGGAATTTTTCAAAAAAATTCCAAAGGCAATTTTAAAAAAGCCAAACAAAGGATCGCCCCTTCGCAAGCACCCAAGTGTCACGTGGCAGCCTATGATTGGCCATGGGGGTAGGCAAGGCTAAAAGGAAATTTTTTCCAAAATTTTCAAAAAGGCAAAAGGGGAAAAGATGTCGTGCCTCTACCACTGCCCTATGAGGACATGTGGCAGCCTCTGATTGGCTACGGGCTGGCAGAGGAAAAGATGAAAATTTTCCCAAACCAAAATTTTTCAAAAAAATTTTCTAAGGCAATTCGACGGAAAATTTTTGGGTCATGCGGGCCTGCCAGGAAAATTTTCCCAAAAACTTCAAAGTGCCATATCTTGAGCTAGGAATCTTGGTTTTGGGTAAACAAGGACTTTTTGGAAATCTCTCAATGCCCTCTTTGTACATGAAACATAAATTTTACTTTTTGATAACGTTTAGGGGTTCAATTTTACAAAAATGATCTGCAGGATTTTAATTAGTAAACTGGTAATTTCTAACTTTCAATTTTGATTAAATTGGATCTCCTCCTTCACTCAACATGCCAAACAAGCATGGAGAATTGATCTAGGAAGAGTTTAAAGTGTTTTAAGGAAGTTGATTTGTTCAATTTATTTAAATTTGAATTTTGTCCAACAAATGACAGAAAACGGCTGAGGAAGGGAAATGGGTTTGATTTGCAATGTTAAAATTATTTTCTTAAGTATTTCTTTGTCAAAAAGAGTTCCTTAACATCTTAGCATCCTAAAATATATCATTTTCAAGTTGATTAATGTGTGCAGGTCCGAACTATGCATTATATTTAAATTTACCAGTTTTAAAAGTTGCAGCAGAGATTCATTTCAAGGAAAACTCTATATATCCATTTTATCATTTAAGTGTGATACTTCATTCCTAAACTAATCCAAAACAATCAGTTGTTTCTAACCAAATCATTTCCAAGTTAAATTGTAAAATCTAATTTCCAATTTAACATATTTCTAAATAGACAATGCCATATAATTCATACACGTCTTTTTCCCCAATTCCTAAACAGAGATTTCAATTACAATTTGATATTTCCAACTTCATCACAACAATGCAAAAGAGAGATGAACTTGCAATTCTTTATTGAATTCATTTATAAAACTTTACATCTTCACATTCTTCCATTTCTTGAATATAGTTAACAAAATTTCATTTATTTCTTCCAATGTACAGAGCAGAAAGAAAATGTCTTTCTCAAATCAAATATACATTCTCATAATCAATTACAACATCATTCCTCCATAACATAACTATTAAAATTTCATCCACATCATGTGGGAAAGGATTACAATGAATGTGTCTTCACAAGGGACTATCAAACTATGTTTTTCCTTACTCTAGGACAACAACATGCACATTTTCTCTTCTCCAAGTTGATCACAACAAAAGAGGGGGAAAGGAAACGCTCTCCACCCAACCAAGACATCCAATGAAAGGAGAATCCTTCCTTCATCATTGGCCCCCGAGCCCCAACCAAAATACAATAAAAGGTGTAATTCAACCATGGCAACAACTGGCTTCCACAACACAACATTCTTTCACATACACATTTCCTTTTAAAAAAAACACAATTCAACACAAAACAATAGTTCACAACTACATTTAAAATCATTTCAAAACAGAACTCAAGCTTGATCATGCAAGCCAAAGGAGAAAGGTCTATGGGGGAAGCTACTTATGCCTCCCAATTGGAATTTGGGCATCCACCAATAACAAACCACCAAAATAATTCATCACACACATTTCCTTATGCCCCCCACAAATCCCTCCTTATGCCCCCCACATATTTCCTTATGCCCCACAAAGTAAGAAATGTAAGCTATTTCTTTTCCATGGTGGATCCCAAACCCAAACTCCCTCCACAAAATTTTGATGCCAATGGCATTCCTTATGCCCCCCACATGGATTCCCCATAGCCTTCTCCTACACCATCCCTATGGCAATCTACCCAACCAGCCAACAAATAAAACAAAGCATGCACTATCCACACAACACAACAAGAAAATGACAACATATAAAAAGAGAGTTAAATTCCTACCTCTCCATGGTTACTTTTGTCTCCAAACAGAAAGCTTTAAATGCCAAAACACAATCCAAAATAGAAAACTCCAAGCATGCAAAGCTTTCTCCAACTTCCTCCAAAACAAGAGCTCCACACAAGAAAAATGCACCCCAAGGAAGTTGCAAAATGATTCAACAACCCAAAAACAAGGCAAGAGTTTGGATTAAATAGAATATGGAGAGAAGAGGATGATGTGGATCCATGTAGGATGCCACATCACACATCCTCCAAATCAACACAAAAGACAAACTCCATTCTCCCAAGCACAATAAAGATGTGGATGAAAAATATGACAAGTTACTTGCACACTCTAAAAAGCCCACACCTCAAGGGACAACAAAATTAATTAAAAAGTAAGAAAGTACAATTAGAACCATGCAACAAGACTATTAAAATTCATTATAAAAGTCACAAATCACATCTCCATCCATAAGTATGGTTGGTAGATTAAATTTAGAGGCATGGGACAAGTTTTACTTGTCCCACAAGCCTCCAAAAACAGCCCCCAAGGACAAATTCGAATTTCCATGGAGGTGGAGTATTTCTTACTCCAAAATCTGACTTACACAAGCTCTTACACAACTTACACATCCCTTACAAATTAAATGCAAACAGCCAACAACTCTTATAATTACTTTCCCACATCCCAATTTAATTTATTTAAATTTTAATCATATGATTCTCACATTAATCTATCACAATTTAATTAAATAAAAGAAAGCAACACTTCACTAATAAAATACATACAAACAATAAATAAAATTTAACCACATTAATAAAATACAAAATACCCATGGACACATGTAAAGATATTCCCCCATGGGAATCCCTAACAAAATACAACACACACACATAAAGCAAGTTGCCATGGTGACCTTGTTGAATTCACCTAGAATTCCATTGTGGTTGGTCTCTAATCCCCCGATGTTTTTGTGTTTTTAACTGTAAAACAAAAATACCTCCTTCGGCCTCGTGGCCATCGAACATCCAAAATGAACATAAATGTAATCACGAGAATCATATAAATATGTGAATCACAAAAAAATCAAGGTAATTTAACATTATCACATACACTTTATATCAACAACTATATCATCATCATATAATATCCATTTTCTAGATTTACTCATAATATCCAAAATCACATGTCTGAACAACATCCATAAACATCCATGTCAAATAGTATATCATCATCCACATATGAAGTGTCTCCAATAATCATCATGCATCGTAACCAGATCAAGATCACAATAATCCATGATCAAATAGCTAACATTATACTAAATCAAAGCATAATAATGTCCATAACATAATCAATAGTATCAAAATAAGCATCAAAAGGTGTCAAAGGGAAGTGGACACTACAGATTTTAAATTTTTGTGTGGGGGAATCAGCATCGATTCGTCCACTTATTTCCTTCCCTAGGGAACTGATCTGAGCTACGGTGCGGGTGTTCGACCCGAATGATATCGTTGAGAAGTGGAGGGCATGGGTTGTTCTTGTAATTATAGCTGATACAGATTAGAGGATTTTATGGTAGTTCTCGCGGTCTATACCTTGGTGATTGTGGTTATCTGGGTACTAAGCCTGCAAGCAGCGTAATAAGCCTAAAATTCTCTTTCACGATTATGGATTCTTTCCTTTTGCTATGGTTTCTCCTCCTTTGTACCAAGATCAAAGCATTCCTTTGTAGACCCACTTGGCTCTTAGTACAATGTCCTAAATCAGATATTTTACCACTAGCATTCAATTTTCTTACAAAATATTTCATTTTTTGGGCAAGATATCAACTACATGCCTGTGTTATTTATGATCATACTTAATTGCTCCAACTCCAAACCCTTACACTCCTTTGGTTGGTGATGATTCTTCCCTGCCACATGGAGGTCACGTGCTTAGTCTGAGGGCCTTTCTTGGGGCTTTGTATTCTAACTGCGCCTAGGTGACATATAGAGGTTTCCCACTTGTTTGAGAATGTTCCTTTTCTCTCTTTATTTGAAATTACACTCGGGAAACACATAGAGACCCTTTACATTTTTATTATATCTTTGAATTTTTAATCCCGTTGGGTTTTAAAATGGTACTTTAACAAAACCATAGTCGGGGACAATAATTCTCTCCTCTTTATAGGATATGTTCTTGTTTCACCTGATTCTTAGAACATTTCTTGGAATGTGATGAAACATATAAGGGTAAAAGGGCTACGAGGAATACCTATTGAAGTTGGTTGAAGTTTTTTGCATGGGTATGAATTTTTGATCGACATCTTACCATGAGAGCTTCCTTTTGGCTAGGAGGAACTACCAAAAATAGACAACAAGACCACCAAATGGAAGTTAAATAGTATATGCAGTGAACTACCTAACGTATGCTACATTCGGGAAGTGTGATACTCCCAAAAAGGTTGTCAATCCACTGTTGTAAACAAATTAATGGAAGAAATAAGTTAAATATTCTCCTACTGTAGTCAATATAATTTAGGAATGTCATATAAATACAATAAACAAAATCTGATCTAACAGGATGGGTTAGGATCAGATCCGGGGATTGGGTAAATGGTTATGGGTTTCTACAAGTCTAAAGAGTTCGATGAAGGTCACATGTGATTATAGGTAACTTGGGAGTAAGTAGGTAGGTTGCTGATCTATACTATGTTGACAGACACAGAGACCAATGTCAATCTAGTCTTGGATCGACGCTAGTTAAATATGACCAATGCAGTCATTGAAGAAATGACAGGGGGTCAAGAATAGGGGTTTGGGTCTATTTTCCAAGTTAATGGGGAACTGAGTGAGGTGTCTAGGAGGTGTGAGTGGGGATGTAGGTCAGTGGGTAGATCTGGTGGGGTTTTGGTGAAGCTGGGAGGAGTTATGGGTTAAGTTGGTGAATGATAGTAAAAAAGCAAGATCGGTGTAGGTAGACCCATGCTGTTATAGGCTCGATCGATGACATCATAGGGAGGACCCCGACACTTTGGTGATTATGGGGAAAGTGGGAGATGTTGTAGAATGGATTTTGGATCTTCTTTGTGATTGCACAAAGGGTTGGGTAGGTGAAATGGAGTGTTGGATTGCTAGGACAAGGTTTTGAGGGGTTTTGGAAGAGGTATAGGGGGATAGTAATCAGGGGGAAGTAATGAGTGGCTAGGAAAGCAATAGCACATAGAAGGATCTAAATACTGAAAGTATTCAAACAAAACTAGACTGAATAGAGTAGTATACTTACTTGGAATTTTCTACCAGTTAATTGTGGGTGAAGAGTGGAGATGATGGTGAGAGATTTCTTCTGTGAAGGTCCACCGGTTGATTGGAGACTCTTGCTTGAGCTTCTGGGCTTTTCTCCTTGCTTGGTTGAATCAACTCTTGGCTTGGATGGTTATGGATGTTTGGGTATGAACGGATGCTCACTCTGATTACATGTAGATGTGATTATTCTCTCCTACTCTTATAAATGTGCTAACCTCAAAATAAGGTTACTAAAGGGAATAAAAGGTAACCGATGATGGTTCTAGGTTGAGTGACGTTAGTTTAGGGGTGACTAGTGTTGGTTAGGGTGGGATTTCCTAGGTTTACTAAAATGGGTAGATCTACTTGATTTCTTTGATCCAGTTAGTTTCTTCTCACATATTAGAGGGAATGTAGGCTTTGATTTTTAGGATTTAGTTGGGTCTTAGTTAGTTATGGCAACATACTAAGAATAGTCTTAGAGTGAGGTGGCTAGGTGAGGTGTATAGGTGAGGTGGTGGTGTGGGAATTATCTTAATTAGGATAATTAAATAATAAATATTGTGAGGACATAGATTAATTTAATTAAATTAATATTAGTGTGGGGTGTAAGGGGCCATGGTTAGGTGAGTGTGTTCAAGTTGGTTATTTGACGAGAGACCGAGGGAAGTGTGACCCAATTTTGGTGTCTACTGGTTCCCTTATTGAAAACAAGCAAAGCAAGAAAGCTTATATACAAATGTACAACTTTCATCTTAAGGTTGGACTTCTAACATCTTTTTTTTATTAAAATCACTTATCAATACAAACGAATGGAATAAATGAAGAAAGGAAAGAGTAGAATATAATAGTAGTTTGAGGAAATATAGAAAGCAGAGTATAACCTTATATGTACTTGAGCAAAGGTGATACATAACAAAATCATTCAGTAGCATAAGATATCATTGCATAAACATAAAGTTATAGAAATCATATCAATAAGAACACAAATTTTTTTATTACGAAAGAGAAATGATCCATAGATTTAGTGCAAGCAAGAAGAGACAATAGATAAAAATAGAGAGAAAGGGGAAATTCTTATGCATTGATTGCTTTTGATTCTATTTACACTTCAAAAGTATTAGAGTCCAACCTTTTGTAATGAGAAAAGCTCTTACATTTATAGATGAAGTGAAAAGAGGAGAAGAAGAGAAGAAAATAAATATGATTTGGAAACTCAACCACCAGCCATCAATTCCCCTACAAATCCACCTATAATCTGTCAAATATGGTTTGTATGTCTTTAGCGTCTTTGATGAAGGAAGGATGGCAAATCAGATCAAATCTGATCTAGTTGAAGTAGTCAAATCACATATTAATGGCATGAAATATGTTTTCCATATTTTCACCCAAATCAAGATATCTAGTTAGTTCTCCATGTATGTTTGGCATGTTAGAGAAGGAAGGATGGAAATCGGATCAAATCTGATATATTTGAAGCAATCAAATCACGTATTAATGACATGAAAGAAGTTTTTATATTTCCAACCATCAAATCATGATAAAAACAATATTTTATGCTTCCATGGCATAGAGGAGACCAAGACCTTTCCAAAAGTATAAAATTTTTCAAATTTCAGAATCCATATAAAAATGGTGAAAATGCAATTTTCACAAAAATCAAAAATGTAAAAATGGATCTACGGGCTTAAAATGAAATTGTGCCTTTAGTGAAAAAGATGCAAAAGTGTAAAAGTCTCCCTCAAACCCCACAAGCCCACAATTTCACTTTTGATATTGGTCTAACACGTGGCTTTACGAGTGGTAGCAGAGTCGCTACTCACTTTATAATTTTACTTTTGGAAACAAGGCTCAAAATCTCAAAGTTCTCCATGACCCGCTTCCCGTTTTGACTTTTCAAAGTGGGCTCAACATTTTAATTTATCCCTTGGCATGAAGGACTGCAATTCACTTTATCACTTTACACCTTTATGGAAACAAAATCACAATTCCTAAAGTGTCCCACAACCCGCCTCTCCACTTTGACTTTTCAATGCGGGCTTAACATTTGACTTTATCCCTTTTTGCAAAAAAGTCAAAATCTTAAAAGTGATCTCGACAATCAACCTTCCCACTTTGACTTCTAATGTGGGCTTAACATTTGACTTTTCCCTTTTGGAAACAAAACCAAAGATTTACAAAGTTCCCCGATGACTGAGACATGTGGAGAGATGGCACATGTTCGAACCGCCCCCAAACTTTACTTTTGAAAGAGCAGTGATTGGACGCGTGGAGGCTTCCACAAACTCTAGACTTTTCAATGGCCGGCTATATCCCCTTTTTGGACTGGGATACATGGAGGGCTAGCATTGGCTGGAAAGGGGATCTCTCTTTGTACCATGCCTTTCAAGTTGTGCCGATAAGGCACATGGATAGTCTCTATCACTTAGGATCTTGCTTTTAACTTGGCCTTTGGAGGTGTGCCAAACCCTGGGACACGTGGAGTCTTCTATTGGCTCTTTATAATTAGCTGATTCAATGGCCGGGTTTGTCTTTTTGGATGAGACCACATGGAGGGTATGTGCACATTTGGGGTTTCCACGTTTACACACCATACCGGTGTGTTGATGAGATATGTGGGAGAGCTAGGGCACATTTGGGACGTTATTTTCGATTCATCCCCTAAAAGAGCACCAAAGAGACACGTGGGGATTTCCACTAGTTCTCTTTATACTTATCTAATTCAATGGACGGTTATGCCATTTTTTAATTGTTAGACCCTAGACATGTGGAGAGATGGCGCTTGTTTTGGGAACTACTTTTGGCTTCGACCTTGAAGGTGCATCGATGAAACATGTGGTGTCATCCATTAGCCCTAATATTTTCAATGATAGATTTAACTTTTTTAGCTTTGACCATGTGGTTGGTTGTTTTTACTTCGGTTCTTTCCTTGGGTCTCACTTCTCAAGTTGTGGTGAGGCACATGGAGGCTTTGTCGACCCTCTTATACTTAGTCAATGAAACAACCGGCTTTGTCCCTTTCTAGACCTTGGACATATGGAGAGTTGGCACATGTTTGGGGTCTCTCTTTGAGCCACACCTTTGATGTTGCATCAATGAGGCATGTGGAGAGTGTACACTCACTTAGGATCTGTTTTGAATTTGGCCTTTGAAGGTGCGCCATTGGGATGTGTGGAGGCTTGCGATGCTAGCTCTTCTGATTAGCGATTGATGGATGGCTTTAGCTTTTCATAATTTGACCACGTTAAGGGCTTGCACATGTTTGGAGTCTCCACATTTGTGCACCATACCAAAAGTGCACCGAAGAGACATTTGTGGAAAATACGGAGAGGAAAACTCCATGGGACCTTCCGGTCCTTCCATACTTAGCGGATTTGGGCCTCGATTGAACACCTCCTTTCTCCATTTTCTCCTGTGGCAAGCTATGATCTCTTTCCACATCATTGGCCTCCTTCACCAACCTTTCCCCTTCATTGTTGAATTTTGAATGTGGGCTAACATGACTAAACCACCCCTTTTGATTTTCTTAAATGAGCAGAGCCGTGTTTGATCAATTTTTTCCCGGGGGTGAAATTGGGATAACAGGCACCAACTCAAATTTTTTGAGAACTTGACATAAAAAATGGGGCAATTTTGATGGTGACAACAATTGGTTCTTTCGGGGATGACATGGCTGGGACAGAGGAACGAGGCAAGATCAAGAACCATATAAAAACTCTAGGAAAGTAGACTAGTGCCTTATCCATTGGGAAAATAGAGTCAAAGGAAAAACCAATACAGAAGACAACACACACACAACGGGAAAAGAAACAAACAAAAAGGAAAGACAAAAACAAAACACAACACACAACGAGGAACAGGAAAGGAAACAAGCCAAAACAAGGAAAGTATATACAAAAAAAGAATGAGATATTTACAAGGTAAAGAAGAAGAATACATGAAACTTACACAACTCCAGAGATAGGTTTAGAAAAATAAGTACCTTTATGGAAAAAAATGGTGAAAGTATGAGGCGGTGTGAATTGAAGATGAGCAGTTGGGCATACCAAAATATCATGGGAACACTATGTGGCTTGAAAAGAAATATTGAGGAAATAATACCATCTAGATAGTGATACTCCATACTAAAAACATTAAGTCCTTGTGAAGAACTGAATATCTCCCTGAGGCTCCTCTTTTGTGGATGAATAGTGCCATACAAAGACTTGTATGACCCTCAAAGTCATTCATACTAATTTTTCACATCATCGGACTCTAACAACTAGATCCATGAGAAAATCCAATCCAAATAGTGTCAACACCCTATTTTAATGGAATGATGCTAGCATATGAATGAAGATTGCAATTATCACCATGGCACATCTCATGAGAAACATAAACTTCCATTGAATTTTCCTTGTAATCATCTTAAGAGAAATTTGGAAAAATGTACTAGATGGTTTACCATTAGGTGTAATCTTGACCATGTTTCTGAATTTTTTTTTTGCTATTTTGCAAAATCAGCATGTGATTCGGAAGATCATGACTCCTAGGTACAAGCTGCATTATTGATTTGTCTTCGTGATTAGCAGGAAACATAAATGATATCAAACTAAGTAAAAATTTATCAATAACATTTCCATCTTCATTTTGTTGGCATTCCGAAGGTAGAGCTGAGACGGGAATTTCATAGTTGTGAAGAAAAGATTCTAGGCATGACTCTCCATTTTCTATTTGTTTCGAAGGACTACAAAAAGGCTCATGTGTGCTCATCTCATCCATATATATAATAGGGAATAAGAGATCTCATTAATTTATTCTTCTTCGGGTACATGCACTTGTTCATCTTTGAGAGAACTTAAAACAAGGGGATGGTCTAAAATGATCTTCATCTCGGTGCATTAAAATTCTTCAGTATAGGAGAGAGAGGAATCTTGTCCATTTTTTATGATGAACATCCACTTCCACTAGCATAGGGCCACTTATTTCAAATCAAGAATCATTCAACCTTGGTACATGACATATCTTCTACAGACTCTATTTCAGGTTGAAAGAAAGCCTCAAGTTGTTTTCTTCTTCATTATTTGAAGGAATATTAAATTGACATGCATCAGGTGAAGCAACAAGAAGAAATTCATTGGTGGAATTGAGATAATGATAAGGAATGAATATATGATCATGAGCATCTTTTAGAACATTAATGTTTTCCTCTTTATTACAAGGTGTCTCAAATTCATTGATTGAGTGTTCTTCAACTTGTTTGAGAAGTTGCTGAAATGTTTGTGGAAACAATCTTGGATTTACACCTCTGTAGAAGTTTAGAAGAAACCCGAGCCTATTATAGATGAATGGAGCTTGAAAAATATTAATAGGGAGATGTCTATCATCATCCCAAAAATTTTCACTATCACTCATTGGTGATGTGGGCTAAAAGTGTGTTTTCATTTTCTTCATTCTAGGAAGGTTCCTACATCAAGAGAATGAACATGACAGAGGTTTTATCCTAGTGTATATCGTGAGAGTCGCTAGATCAAAAATGATCTTGAAGTTGTTTTAGAAAGGGATACATGAAATGAAATCCCCAACAGGTCCCAGAGGAATCACCAAAAACTATTGCATTTTAAAATGGTACTTTAATAAAACCACAATCAGGGGAAAACAAGTCCCTCCTCTTTATGGGAGAGGTTCCCTTATTGAAAAGTGAGCCGTAAATCTTATATACAAATGTACAAATTTCATCTTGAGGTTGGACTTTGACATCTTGAAATGATTATTACCAAAATAGCTTATCAATAAAACGAATGGAAGAAAGCGAAGAATGGAAAGAGCACAATATAAAAAATACTTTAAGTAAATATAGATAGCGAGTATAACCTTATACATACTTGAGAAAATGTGATACAAAAACAACATCATTCAAAACATAAGATATCATTCCATAGAAACAAATTTCTAGAAATCATATCAATAAGAACACAAAGTCTCTTATTATAGAAGATAAATGATCCACTTATTTCAAGCAAGTGAGAAGATACAATCGATGAAGATAGAGAGAAAGGGAAATTCTTTTTGCATTGATTGCTTTGATTCTATTTACACTTCAAAAGTATCGAGTCCAACCTCTTGCAATGAGCGAAGCTCTTACATTTATATATGAAGAGAAGAGAAAAGAAGAAGAGATGGAAAGAAATCTGATTTTGAAGTTCAACCACCTGACCATCAATGCCCTGTAAATCCACCTATAATCTATCAAATTTGGTTCTACATGTTTATGGCATGTTAAAGAAGGAAGGATGGAAGATTGGATTAAATTTGATCTAGTTGAAGTAGTAAAATTACATATTAATGGCATGAAAGATGTTTTCCATATTTTCAACCAAATTAAGATATTCAGTCAGTTCTCATGTCTATTTGGCATGTTGGAGAAGGAAGGATGGAAGATCGGATCAAATCTAATCTTTTGAAGTAGTCGATCATGTATTAATGGAGAAAAATAATATTTTCCATATTTCTAACCATAAAATCTTCACGAAAACAATATTTTATGCTTTCATGGCATAGAGAAGATCAAGACCTTTCCAACAATATAAAATTTGTTGAATTTCAAGCATAGGAGTGAAAGTTATGCTCATTTGAATTGAATTGAATCCATACAAAAATGGTGAAAATGCAATTTTCACAAAATGGATCCACGGTCCGAAATTGAAATTACACCTTTAGGAAAAAGATGTGAAAGTGAAAAAGTCTCCCTCTAACCCCATAGTTCTACAACTTCACTTTTGATCTAGGTATGACATGTGGCTTTACCTGAGTGGTAATGGAGTCATGGCTCACTTTATAATTTTACTTCTTTTGGAAACAAGGCTCAAAATATCAAAGTTCTCCACCCACCTCTCTGGTTTGACTTTTGACTTTTCAAAGTGGGATCAACATTTGAATTTTTCCATTGGCATGAGCGAGGCCATGGTTCACTTTATCACTTTACACCTTTTTTTATGGAAACGAAAACCAAATTTTTGTAAAGTGTGAAGGCTTTAACCCTGACACGTGGAGACTTTGACTTTTAATACGAGCTCACAATTGAATTTATTCCTTTTGATAAAGTCAAAATCTGAAGAGACACACGATCCACTTTCCTACCTTGCCTTTTTCTTTATGTCTTAACATTGGAATTTTTCCCTTTTTTTGGAAACAAAACCAAAAATTTCCAAAGTTCCCGATGACGAAAGACACATGGAGGGTTGGCGCATGTTGGAATTACCCCGAATTTTCTTTTGAAAGAGCGCCGATTGGATGCATGGAGGATTCTCTGGACTTAGGACTTTTCAATGGTTGGATCTGTCCCATTTTTGGACATGGGATATGTGAAGCGAAAACCTGGTGTTGGCTCGGGATATCTCTTTGATTTGCACCTTTGAAGTTAGGCCAATGAGGCACATGGAAATCTCTGCACTCACTTAGGATCATTCTTTGAACTTGGCCTTTGGAGGTGAGCCATTGGGACGTGAGAGGCTTCACCGGCTCTTTATACTTAGCTAATTCAATGGATGGATTTGTCTTTTTTGGCCCCTCGACCGTATGTAGGGGCTATGCATGTTTGGGGTCTCTGTGTTTGTGCCGTGCATTTGATAGTATGCCTTGAAGAGATACGTGTAGAGATAGGGCACATTTGGGACCTTACCTTTGGATTCGACCCCTTGAAAGAGTACCGAAGGGACACGTGGGAATTTCCATTGGTTCTCTTTATACTTAGTTGATTGTTTTCGGTTGGGACAAGTGGTTCTTTTTAGACTCGTTTGGGCCTCACGGACATGTGGAGAGCTAGTGCTTGTTTAGGGAACCTCTTTTTGGCTTTGACCCTTGAAGGTTGTTGATTAAACACATGGCAATGTCTAGCACTTGGCCTTATACTTTGGGTCTCACTGATTTAACTTTTTGAGGCTTAGAACACGTGGAGGGTTTGTCACTTAGGGTGTGTCCCTTGGGTATGGCTTTTGGAAGTTACGCCGATGAGGCATGTGGAGGCTTTCGCCGACCATCTTATACTTAGTAGATTAAATGGCTAGATTTGTCTTTTCCATAACTTGGACACATGGAGAGATGGTGCATGTTTGGGGTATCTCTTTGAGATACACCTTTGCCATACCAAAAGTGCACTAAAGGCATGTGGATAATCCTACTCACTTAGGATTCCATTTTGAACTTGGCCTTTGGAGGTGCACCATTGGGATGCGTGGAGGATCCCAAAGTGACTCTTTACACTTAGCTGATTTAAAGTCTAGCTTTATCTTTTAGGACTAAAAGCACGTGTATGGCTTACGATACGTTTGGGGACTACGAATTTTTGTACCATACCAAAAGTGTGCCGAAAGAGACATGTGGCACCTCATGGAAAGCGGTCCTATAAACAATACTTAGTGGATTCGGGCCCCATCGAACACTTCCTTTCTCCAATTTCTCCTATTTGAATGGAGGTTCTCTTTTGACACCATTGGAATCATGTGAACTACCCCTTCATTGTTTGATTTGGATTGTGGGTTCACATGAGCACCCACTTCTTCCAATTTTTTCTGCGGGGAATGTTTGATCAACATGTTTTCCTCTAAAACCTGGGATAAAGGAACCAACTCAAAAAAATTTATAACTTGACTTTTAAAATGTGGGGAATTTTGAGGGTGACAACAATTGGCTCTTTTTGGGGATGACTTGGCTTGTACAAAGGAATGAGGCAAAATCAAGAACTATAGAAAAACTTTGGGAAAGAAAACCAGTGCCTTATCCATTGGGAAAATAGAGTCAAAGGAAAACCAATAAACAAGACAATACACACACACGGAAAAGAAACAAACCAAAAGGAAAGAAAAAAACAAAACACATCACAAAGAGAGGAACATGAAAGGAAAGAAAAAAAAAAAAGATAAGTATATATAAATAAAGAAGAGGATATTCACTGAGGGAAAGAAGAAGGATTGCATGAAACTTACACAACTCTAGAGATAGGATGAGAAAAATAATTACCTTTGTGGAACAACATGGTGAAAGTATAATTCACCTGTGAATTGAAGATGAGTAGTTGGGAATACCAACATATCATGGGAACACTATGTGGCTTGAAAAGAAAAATTGAGGAAAGAAGACCATCTAGCTAGTGATACTCCATACTAAAAACATTTAGTCCTTGTGAAGAACTAAATATCTTCCTAAGGCTCCTCTTCTGTGGATGAATAGTGTCATACAAAGACTTATACGACCTTTGAATGCCTTCATATTGATTTTCTGCACATCATCACCGTGAAAATTAGATTCATGACAACTAGAACCATGATAAAATCCAATCCCAATAGTGTTAACTCCCTATTTTGATGGAATGATGCTAGCATATGAATGAAGAATGCAATTATCACCATGGCACATCTCATGAGAAACATAAAATTGCATTGAATTTTCCTTGTAATCATCTTCAAGAGGAATTCTAAAAAAGGTACTGGATGGTTTACCATTATGTGTAATCTTAACCATGTTTCTAAAAAATATACCTATTGTTTTTGTAAAATAAACACCTAATTTTGGAAGATCATGAATGTTAGGTACAAGCTGTATTGTTGATTTGTCTTCGTGATTAGAAGGAAACTGAAATGTTGTCAGACTAACTAAAAATTTATCAATAACTTCATCATCTTCCTTTTGTTGGAATTCGAAGGGGAGTTAAGACAAGACTATCATAGTTGTGAAGAAAACATTTGAGGCATGGCTCTTTATTTTTATTTGTTTCGAAGGACTACAAAAAGGATCATGTGTGCTCATCTCATCCATAGATATAACAGGGGAAATAGTGATCTCATTAATTTATTCTTATTATTGTACATGCACTTGTTCATCTTTAAGATAACTTAAAACAACAAGGGGATGGTCTACAATTATCTTCATCTCGGTGCATTGAAATTATTCGAGTCATAGGAAAGAGAGGAACCTTGTCCATTTTTATGATGAACATCCACTTCCACTAGCATAGGGGCACTTCTTTCAAAACAAGAACATTCAACCTTGGTACATGACATATCTTCTACAGACTCTATTTCAGGTTGAAAGAAAGCCTCAAGTTGTTTGTCTTCTTCATTATTTTAAGGAATATTAAATTGACATGCATCAGGTGGAGAAACAAGAAGACATTCATTGGTGGAATTGAGATAATGCTGAGGAATGAATACATGATCATGTGTTGCTTCTAGAACTTGAATGTTCTCCTCTTTGTTACAAGGTGTCTCAAATTCATTGATTGAGTTTTCTTCAGGTTGTTTGAGAAGTTACGACAATGTTTGTGGAAAAACAATCTTTAGAAGTTCATCAAGAAACCATGCTGTTTTAGGACTCTCTGGAACTTGAAAACTATTAATAGGGATATCTCCATCATTATCCTCATCACTGTCACTATCACTCGTTGGTGATGTGGCCAAAAGTTTTTAATTTTCTTCATTCTTGGAAGGTTCCTAGATTAAGAGAATGAACATGATAGAGTTTGATCCCGGTGTATACCATAGAGTCACCGAGATCGAAAATGATCTTGAAGTTGTTTTAGAAAGTGATACGTTGAAATTAACAAGTGGAATTTCCCAAAGTGGAGTCTCCAAAAACTATTGCATTTTAAAATGGTACTTTAAGACAAAACCATAACGGGAAAGCAATAAGTCCCTCCTCTTTATGGGAAGGGTTCCCTTATTGAAATCAAGCAACAAAGCTTATATACAAATGTACAACTTTCATCTTAAGGTTGGAATTTGACATCTTGAAATGATTTTTACCAAAATAGCTTATCGATACAAATGAATGGAATAAACTAAAAAAGGAAAGAGCATAATATAACAAGTACTTTCAAGATATATAAATAGTAGAGAGTATACCCTTATATGTATTGAGGAAAGGTGATACAAAACATAATCATTTACAGCCACAACATTAGATATCATACCATATATAAAGTACTAGAAATCATATCAATAAGAACACAAAGTTTCTTATTATAGAAGATAAATGATCCACATATTTCAAGTAAGAAGGAAGAGATAATAGATGAAGATAGAGAGAAAGGGAAATTCTTCTACATTGATTTATTTCAATTCTATTTACACTTCAAAAGTATTCGAGTCCAACCTCTTGTAATGAGCCAAGCTCTTACATTTATGATGAAGTGAAGAGAGAAGAAGAAGAGATGGAAATAAATCTGATTTTGAAGTTCAACCACCACCATCAATGCCATTGCAAATCCACCTATAATATGTCAAATCTAGTTCTACATGTCTATGGCATGTCTTTGAAGAAGAAAGGATGGAAGATCAAATTAAATTTGATCTAGTTGAAGAAGTTGAATCAAATATTAATGGCATGAAAGACGTTTTCCATATTTTCACCCAAATTATGATATTCATTTGGTTCTCATGTCTGTTTGGCATGTTAGAGAAGGAAGGATGGAAGATCGGATCAAATCTGATCTATTTGAAGTAACAAGTTCATGCATTAATGGCGTGAAAGATTTTTTTCAGATTTCTAACCATCAAATGCTACTAAAAACAATATTTTATGCTTCCATGGTGTAGATGAGACCAAGACCTTTCCAACAATATAATTTTTTGAATTTTGAGCATTGGAGTGAAAGTTATGCTCATTTGAATATTTGAATCGAATCTGTACAAAAATGGTGAAAATGTAATTTTCACAAAATGGATCTGGGCCCGAAATTGAAATTGTGCCTTTAGCGTAAAATATGTAAAAGTTCAAAAGTCTCCATCAAACCCCGTAGGCCCACAACTTCACTTTTGATATAGGTCTGACACGTGGCTTTACCTAAGTGGTAACAGAGTCACAACTCACTTTATAATTTTACTTCTTTTGGAAACATAGATCAAAATCTCAAGAGTTCTCCGCTGACCCACTTCCTCGTTTTGACTTTTCAAAGTGGGCTCAACATTTGACTTTATCCCTTGTCATGAGTGGGGCCACGGTTCAATTTATTACCTTACACCTTTTATGGAAACAAAACAAAAATTCCTAAAGTGTCCTCCACAACCTACCTTCCACTTTGACTTTTCAACGGGCTCGACATTTGACTTTATCCCATTTGGTAGAAAAATTCAAAATCTTCAAAGTGGTGACGAGCCTTCCCACTTTTACTATTGACATGGGATTAACATTTGACTTTTGACCTTTAGAAAACAAAACCAAAATTTTCCAAAGTTGCTTCCTTCCACTACCCGAGACACGTGGAGGGATGGTTTGTGTTGGAACTTCCCCCAAAATTTTCTTTTGAAAGAGCATCGATTACACAGCGTGGAAGCTTCAACACGGACTCTAGAATTTTCATTGGTAAGCTATGTCCCCTTTTTGGACTAGGGATACATGGAGGGCTAGCATTGGAGGCTTGGATATCTCTTTATACTTAGTCGCCTTTGAAGATGCGCTCATTGGGAGACACATGGAGAGTTGGTCACTTAGGATCTTGGTTTGAATTTGGCATTTGGAGTGCACGTTGGGACACATGGAGGATTCTGTTTGCTCTTTTTTACTTAGCTGATTCAACAGATGGCATTTTTCTTTTCGAATTTTGACCACCTAGAGGACACATGTGCACATTTCGGGGTTTTGTTTTCACACCATACCAAAAGTGCACCAAGAGATATGTGAAGAGATAGAGCACATTTGGGACCTTATTTTTATTGATCCCCCTAAAAGAGCACTAAAGGGACACATGGGGATTCCATCTTTGGTTCTCTTTATACTTACCGATTCAATGGCCGCTTATGCCCTTTTTTACTTTTGTTAGACCCTAGACACATGGAGAGCTAGCACTTGTTTGGGGAATTGATTTTGGCTTCGACCCTGAAGGTGCGCCGATGAGACACGTGACGTTCTGTCTACCGTTGCCTTACACTTTTCAACAACTAATTTAACTTTTTGAGGATTTGAACTTGTGGAGTGTTACTTGCACTTAGGGTCTGTCCCTTGTGTCTCACTTCTAAAGTTGTATTGATGAGGCACGTGGAGGCTTCCACTACCATCTTATATTTAGTCAATTAAATAGAACTTTGTCCCTTTTGTGGACCTTGAATAGGTGGAGAGCTAGCACATGTTTGGGGTCACCAATTTGAGCCACACCTTTGAAGTTGTGTCGATGAGGCATGTGAAGAGTTTGCACGCACACTTATGATCCCATTTTTAACTTAGCCTAACAAAAGGTGCACCATTAGGAAACATGGAGGATTCAATGGTTCTTTCAATAGCCAACTCGATTTGGCTAGCTTGAACACTTCTTTCTTTTGGAATCTAACCATGTGGACCCACCTTCCCACATCCAATCGAGAGATGAACATATTTTGGGTCTCCAAGTTTGTGCACCATACCAAAAGTGCACCGAAGAGACATGTGGCACCTTTCATTATTCTACACTATACTTAGCTGATTTGGGCCTTAATTGAACACTTACTTTCCCCATTTTCTCCAGGATTTGCTCGATCTCTTTTGAACGATGTTTGCCTCCATCACCAACCCTGCCCCTTCATTGTTGGATTTGGAATGTGGGCTCGAAAATGAACCCACTTCCCAAAGCACGATTTTCTTCTATCGGGGCCATGTTTGATAAAATTTTTCTAGGGGAAATTGGGATAATAGGAACCAACTCAAAAATGTTGAAATTGATTTAATAAATGAGGGAATCTTTAGGGTGATAATAGTTGGCTCTTTCTAGGGATGACTTGGATTGGGACAGAGGAATGAGGAAAGATCAATAACCATATAAAATCTCTAGGAAAGCAAACAAGTGCCTTATCCATTGGGTAAATAGAGTTAAAGGTAAAACCAACATAGAAGACAACACACATGCAACAAGAAAAGAAACAAACTAAAAGTAAAGAAAAAAAAAAAACACATCAACAGTGAGAGGCACAGGAAAGGAAAAAAAGCCAAAACAAGAAAAGTATATACAAATAAAGAAGAGGATATTTAACAGGGAAAGAAGGACTACATGAAACTTACACAACTCTAGAGACAGGCTGAGAAAAATAAGTACCTTTGAGGAAAAACATGGTGAAATTATGAGGGACCCTTGAATTGAAGATGAGCGATTGGACATACCAAAATATCATGGTTACACTATGTGGATTGAAAATAAAAATTGAGGAAAGAAGACCATTAAGATAGTGAAACTCCATAATAAAAACATTTAGTCCTTATGAAGAACTCAATATCTTCCTGAGGCTCCTCTTTTGTGGATTAATAGTGTCATACAAATACTTTTACGACCCTCAACTACCTTTATACTAATTTCTGCACATCACTAGACTTTGACAACTAGATCCATGAGAAAATCTAATCCCAATAGTGTCAACTCCCTGGTTTGATGGAATGATGCTAGCATATGAATGAAGATTGCAATTATCACCATGGCACATCTCATGAGAAACATAAACTTCCATTGAATTTTTCTTGTAATCATCTTTAAGAGGAATTTGGAAAAAGGTACTAGATGGTTTACCATTAGGTGTAATATTGACCATGTTTCTCAAAAACAAATGTGATGTTTTTACAAAATCAGCACCTGATTTTAGAAGATCATGACTCTTAGGTACAAGATACATTACTAATTCATCTTTGTGATTAGTAGGAAACTAAAATGTTGTTAGACTAAGTAAAAATTGATCAATAACATCATCATCTTCCTTTTTTGGCATTCCAAAGGGGAGTTGAGACAAGATTATCATAGTTGTGAAGAAAAGATTCCAGGCATGGCTCTCCATTTTCTATTTGTTTTGAAGGACTGCAAAAAGGCTCATGTGTGCTCATCTCATCCATAGATATAACAAGGGAACTAGTGATCTCATTAATTTCTTCTTCTTTAGGTATAGGCACTTGTTCATCTTTGAGAGAACTTAAAACAACAAGGGGATGGTCTACAATGATCTTCATCTCAGTGCATTGAAATTCTTCAGTCATAGGAGAGAGAGGAATCTTGTCCATTTTGTTATGATGAACATCCACTTCCACCAACATAGGGGCACTTCTTTCAAAACAAGAACATTCAACCTTGGTACATGACATATCTTCTATAGACTCTATTTCAGGTTGAAAGAAAGCCTCAAGTTGTTTGTCTTCTTCATTATTTGAAGGAATATTAAATTGACATGCATCAGGTGGAGCAACAAGAAGACATTCATTGGTGGAATTGAGATAATGTTGAGGAATGAATACCTGATCATGAGAAGATTCTAGAACTTGAATGTTCTCCTCTTTGTTATAAGATGTCTCAAATTCATTGGTGAGTATTCTTGACTTGTTTGAGAAGTTTCTACAATGTGTGGAAACAATGTTGGATTTACACCTCTATAGAATTTTACTAGAAATAGAGCCTATTCTGGAATGGAGCTTAAAAACTATTAATATGGAGATATCGGCATCATCCTCATCACTGTCACTATCAATCTTTGGTGATGTGGGTCAAAAAGTGTTTTTCATTTTTCTTCATTCTGGAAAGGTTCCTAGATCAAGAGAACGAACATGACAGAAATTTAATCCCCGCTGTATACTGTAGAGTTTCCAGATCAAAAATGATCTTGAATTTGTTTTAGAAAGGGATATGTTGAAATGAAATCCCCAGCAAAATTTCCCTAGTGGAGTCGTGAAAATTTGTTTCATTTTAAAATAGTACTTTAACAAAACCACAGTCAAGGGAAACCAAGTCCCTCCTCTTTATTGGAGAGGTTCCCTTATTGAAAGCTAACAACAAAGCTTATATACAAATGTAAAACTTTCATCTTAAGGCTAGACTTCAGACATCTTGAAATTCTTTTTACCAAAATAGCTTATCAATACAAATGAATGGAAGAAACTGGAGAAAGGAAAGAGTATAATATAATAGTACTTTTAGGAAATATAGATAGCAAAGTATAACCTTATACATACTAAGAAAAGGTGATACAGAACAACATCATTCACAACATAAGATATCATTCCATACGCACAAAGTTCTTAAAAACATATCAATAATAACACAAAGTTTCTTATTACAAAAGATAAATGATCCACATATTTCAAGAAAGCAAGAAGAGATGATAGATGAAGATAGAGAGAAAGGGGAAATTCTTTTACATTGATTACTTTTGATTCTATTTACAATTCCAAAGTATCGAGACTCCAACCTCTTGCAATGAGGAGAGATCTTACATTTATAGATGAAGTAAAGAGAGGAGAAGAAGAGAAGGAAAGAAATATGATTTGGAAGCTCAATAACCAACCATCAATGCCCCTGTAAATCCACCTATAATCTGTCAAATCTTGTTTTACATGTCTTTTGTGTCTTTGAAGAAGGAAGGATGGAAGATTAGATTAAATATGATCTAGTTTAAGCGGTCGAATCACATATGATCTTGTTTTGCATGTCTTTTGTGCCTTTAGCATAAAAGATGAAAAAGTGAAAAAGTCTCCCTCAAACCCTACAGGCCCGCAACTTCACTATTGATACGAAGTCGACATGTGGCTTTACTTGAGTGCTAACAGAGTCATGGTTCAATTTATAATTTTACTTTTTTGTAAATAAGGCTTAAAATCCTAAAGTTCTCCACCGACCCACTTCCCGTTTTGAATTTTCAAAGCGGGCTCAATATTGACATTATTCCTTGGCATGAGCGGGCTACGGTTCACTTTATCACTTTACTCCTTTTATGGAAACAAAACCAAAATTCCTAAAGTGTCTTGATAACCCACCTCTTCGCTTTGACTTTTCAATGTGGGTGAAACATTTGACTTTATCCCTTTGGCAATAAATTCAAAATCTTCAAAGTCTTTGCGACGATCCGCCTTCCCGCTTTGACTTTCGGCGTGGGATTAGTATTTAAATTTTTCCCTTTTGAAAAAAAAACCAAAAATTTCCAAAGTTCCTTGACAACTTGAGACACGTGGAGGGATGGCACACATTGGAACTGCCCCCAAACTTTTCTTTTGAAAGAGCACCGATTGGACACATGGAGGCTTCCGTAGACTCTAGAATTTTCAATGGTTGGATCTATTCCATTTTTAGGCGTGGGATACGTGGAGGGTTGGCACTAGCTTAGGGTCTCTCTTTGGGCCATGCCTTTGAAGTTGCACTAATGAGGCACGTGGAGAGTCTACACTCACTTAGGATCCTACTTTGAACTTGGCCTTTGGAGGTGTGCCGTTGGGACACATGGAGGCTTCTGCCGGCTCTTTATACTTAGCCAATTAAATGGTTGGCTTTGTCTTTTGGATTCGACCATGTGGAGGGTGCGTGTGTGTACATCTAGGGTCTCTACATTTGTACACCATACCAAAAGTGCACCAAAGATATACGTGGAGAGTTGGCGCATGTTTGGGACTTTTTTGGATTTTCCCCTTGAAGGTGCGCCAATGAGAAACATGGCGCCGTCTGTCAGTGGCTTCACACATTTCAATGGCCAATTTAAATTTTTGTGGCTTTGACCACATGGAGGGCAACTGTCACTTAGGTCTCATTTCTAAAGTTATGCCGATGAGGCACATAGAGGCTTCTACCAACCATCTTATACTTAGTCGATTAAACAATCGGATCTATCCTTTTACGGACATTGGACACGTGGAGAGATGGCACATGTTTGGGGTCACTCTTTGAGCCACACCTTTGAAGTTACATTAATGAGACATTTGAAGAGTCTTCGCTCACTTAGGATCTGATTTTAAACTTGGCCTTGTGAGGTGTGTCGTTAGGATGCATGGAGGATTCAATCTTCTTCACAATTATACGATTTAATGGTTGGCTGTATGTTTGGAATCTGACCACGTGGAGGTCCTATACATATTTGGGGTTCCCAAATTTGTGCACCATACCAAAAGTGTGCCAAAGAGACGCGTGGCACCTTTCGTGGTCCTTCTATACTTAGCCAATTTGGGCCTCGATTAAATGTTGCCTTTCTCCATTTTACGCTACATGCTCGATCTATTTTGACATCGTTGGCCTCCTTCACCGTACTTTGCCCCTTCATTATTGGATTTGGAATGTGGGCTTGCATGATTGAACCACCCCTTCCCGTTTTCTTACGTAGGGGTTTGTGTTTGATCAATTGTTTCCCGGAGGGAAAAATTGCGATAATAGGCACCAACTCAAAAAAATTCAAAACTTGACTTAAAAAATGAGGTGAATTTTGAGGGTGATAACAACTGGCTCTTTTTGGGGATGACTTAGCTTTGACAGAGGAAGCGAGGTGAGATCAAGAACCATAGTAAAACTCGGGAAAGAAAACCAGATACCTTATCCATTGGGCAAATAGAGTCAAAGGAAAAACCAACATAGAAGGCAACACACATGCAATGGTAAAGAAACAAACTAAAAGGAAAGGCAAAAAAAAAAACACATCAAATAGAGAGGCACACGGGAAAGGAAACAAGCCAAAACAAGGAAAGTATATACAAATAAAGAAGATGATATTTACAAGGGAAAGAAGGCTGCATGAAACCTACACAACTCTAGAGACAGGCTGATAAAAATATGTACCTTTACGGAACAACATGGTGAAAGTATGAGGACCCTTGAATTGAAGATGTGATTGGACATACCAAAATACCATGGTTACACTATGTGGCTTGAAAAAAAAATTGAGGAAAGAAAACCATCAAGCTAGTGATACTCCATAATAAAACCATTCAGTCCTTGTGAAGAACTAAATATCTTCCTAAGGCTCCTCTTTTGTGGATGAATAGTGTCATACAAAGACTTATACGAACCTTGAATGCCTTCATACTGATTTCTACACATCACCGGACTCTGACAACTAGAACCATGATAAAATCAAATCCCAATAGTGTCAACTCCCTATTTTGATGGAATGATGCTAGCATATGAATGAAGATTGCAATTATCACCATGGCACATCTCATGAGAAACATAAACTTCCATTGAATTTTCCTTGTAATCATCTTCAAGAGGAATTCTGAAAAAGGTACTCCATACTAAAAACATTGGTCCTTATGAAGAGCTGAATATCTTCCTAAGGTTCCTCGTCTGTGGATTAATAGTGTCATACAAAGAATTTTACGACCCTCAACTACCTTTATACTAATTTTTGCACATCACTAGACTTTGACAACTAGATCCATGAGAAAATATAATCCCAATAGTTTCAACTCCCTGTTTTGATGGAATGATGCTAGCATATGAATGAAGATTGCAATTATCACCATGGCACATCTCATGAGAAACATAAACTTCCATTAATTTTTATTGTAATCATCTTCAAGAGGAATTTTAAAAAGGTCTTGGATGGTTTAATTTTAGGTGTAATCTTGACCATGTTTCTGAAAAACATACCTGTTGTTTTTGCAAAATCAACACCTGATTCTAGAAGATCATGACTCTTAGGTACAAGTTGCATTGCTAATTTGTCTTCATGATTAGTAGGGAATTGAAATGTTGTCAGACTAAGTAAAAATTGATCAATAACATCATCATCTTCCTTTTGTTGAAATTATGAAGGGAGCCGAGACAGGACTATCATAGTTGTGAAGAAAAGATTCTAGGCATGGCTCTCCATTTTCTATTTTTTTCGAAGGACTACAAAAAGGCTCATGTTTTCTCATCTCATCCATAGTTATAACATGGAACTAGTGATCTAATTAATTTCTTCTTCTTTAGGTACAGGAACTTGTTCATCTTTGAGAGAACTTAAAACAACAAGGGGATGGTCTACAATGATCTTGATCTTAGTGCATTGAAATTCTTCAGTCATACGAGAGGCAGGGAACATTGTCTATTTTGTTATGATGAACATCCACTTCCACCAACATAGGGGCACTTATTTCAAAACAACAACATTAAACCTTGGTACGACATATCTTTTACTGATTCTATTTTAGGTTTAAAGAAACCCTCAAGTTGTTTTTCTTGTTCATTATTTGAAGGAATATTAAATTAACATGCATCGGGTGGACTAACAATAAGACATTCATTGGTGGAATTGAGATGATGCTGAGGAATGAATATTTGATCATGAGAAGCTTATAGAACTTGAATTTTCTCCTCTTTTTTACAATTTGTCTCAAATTTATTGAGTGAGTTTTCTTCATCTTGTTTGAGAAGTTGTTGTAATGTTTGTGGAAACAATCTTGGATTTATACCTCTGTAGAAGTTCAGCAGAAATCGAGCATATTCTAGGATCGACTGGAGCTTGAAAAATATTATTAGGGAGATCTCCATCATCATTGTCATCACTGTCACTATCACTCATTTGTAATGTGGGTCAAAAATTATTTTTCATTTTTCTTCATTCATCGGAAGGTTCCTAGATCAAGAGAACGAACATGACATAGGTTTAATCCCGAGTGTATCTTTTGTAGATTCACTAGATCAAAAATTATTTTGAAAATATTTTAGAAAGGGATACATTGAAATGAAATCCCAACAGAATTTCCCAGTGAAGTCACCAAAAATTGTTACATTTTAAAATGGTACTTTAACAAAACCACGGTTAGGGGACAACAAGTCCCTCTTCTTTATGGGTGAGGTTTCCTTATTGAATGCTAGTAGCAACACTTATATACAAATGTAATACTTTGATCTTAAGGCTAGACTTGACATCTTGAAATGCTTTTTACCAAAATAGCTTATCAATACAAATGAATGTAAGAAACTGAAAAAAGGAAAGAAGAGAATATAAAAGTACTTTGAGGAAATATAGATAGAGTATAACCTTATATGTACTTGAGAAAAGGTGATACACAAAAACATCATTCACAAGTGTAAGATATCATTCCATAGACATACATTTCTAGAACTCATATCAATGAGAACACAAAGTTTCTTATAACATAAGATAGATGATCCACATATTTTAGGAAAACAAGAAGAGACAATAGATGAAGTAGAGAGAAAGGGGAAATTATTTTGCATTGATTGCTTTCAATTTTATTTACACTTCAAAAGTATTAGAGTCCAACCTCTTATAATGAGCCAAGCTCTTACATTTATATCGAAGTGAAGAGAGGAGAAGAAGAGAAGGAAAGAAATATGTTTTGGAAGCTCTTCCACTAGCCATCAATTCCCATGCAAATCCACCTATAATTTATCAAATCTAGTTACGCATATCTTTGGCATGCTGAAGAAGGAAGGATGGAAGATTAGATCAAATCTAAACTAGTTTAAGCAGTTGAATCACATATTAATGACATGAAATAATTTTTCTAGATTTTCACCCAAATAAAGATATTCAATCGGTTCTCCATGTCTATTTGGCATGTTGGAGAAGGAATGATGGAAGATCGGATCAAATCTTATCTATTTGAAGCAATCAAATTATGTATTAATTTCTGAAATACTATTTTCCATATTTTCAACCATTAAATCCTATTGAAAACAATATTTTATGCTTCAATGTATTAGAGGAGACCAAGAGCTTTCCAAAAATATTAAATTTGTCAAATTTTTTAGCACTGGAGTGAAATTTATGCTCATTTGAATATTTGAATCGAATCTATACAAAAATGGCAAAAATGCAATTTTCGCAAAATGGATCTCATGGGCCCGAAATTGAAATTACACCTTTAGCACAAAAGATGCAAAAGTGAAAAAGTCTCCTCAAACCCTATAGGCCCGTAAATTCACTTTTTATAAAGGTATGACACGTCGCTTTTCCCAAGTGGTAACGGAGTTGTGGCTCACTTAATAAGTTTACTTCTTTTGGAAACAAGGCTCAAAATCTCAAAGTTCTCCGCTAACCCGCTTCCCCGTTTTGAATTTTCAAAGTGGGCTCAACATTTGACTTTATCCCTTAGCATGAGCAGGGCCACGGTTAACTTTATCACTTTATGCCTTTCATGGAAACAAAACCAAAATTACTAAAGTGTCCCAACAACCCGCCTCTCCACTTTGAATTTTCAATATAGGCTCAACATTTTCCTTTACCCCTTTGACAATAAAGTCAAAATCTTCAAAGTGTTATGATGATTTTCCTTCCCGCTTTGAATTTCAGTGTGGGCTTAACATTTGAATTTTTCCCTTTTCGAAACAAAACCAAAAATTTCCAAAGTGCCCAGACGACCCGAGACATGTGGAGGGTTGGCACATGTTGGAACTTCCCCAAAATTTTCTTTTGAAAGAGCACCAATTGGACGTGTGGAGGCTTTCACAGACTCTGGACTTTTAAATGGCTAGCTCTGTCCCCATTTTGGACCTGGGATACATGGAGGGCTAGCGCTAGCTCAGGATCTCTCTTTGGACTATGCCTTTGAAGTTGAACCAATGAGGCACATGGAGAATCTACACTCACTTAGGATCCTTCTTTGAACTTGGCCTTTCGAGGTGTGCCATTAGGATGCGTGGAGGCTTCCACTGACTATTTATACTTAGCTAATAAAATGGATGCCTTTGTTTTTTCAAATTCTAACCACGTGGAGGGCCTCTGCATGTTTGGGGTCTCCGTGGTTTTGCACCATACCAAAAGTGCAGAAAAGAGTTATGTGGAGACTTGGCACACGTTTGGGACCTGATTTTTGATTCGTCCCACGAAAGAGTGCCGAAGGGAAAAATAGAGATTTCTATTGATTCTCTTTACACTTAGCTGATTCAACGGCCAATTCTGCCTGTTGACTTCGCTAGACCCTAGACACATGAAGAGTTGGTGCTTGTTTGGGGATCCACTTTTGGCTCTGACCCTTGAAGGTGTGCCAATGAGACATGTGGCACCGTCTGCGACCTTAGACTTTTCAACGGCCTATTTAAATTTTTGAGGCTCATACCATGTGGAGGGCTAGTGCTCACTTAGGGTCTGAAGTTTTGCCAATGAGGCATATGGAGGCTTCTGCAAACTCTCTTATACTTAGTCGATTAAACCGCCACTCTGTCCCTTTTCTGGACCTTAGACACATAGAGAGTTGGCACACATTTGGGCTCTCTCTTTGAGACATGCCTTTGAAGTTGCACTAATGAGGCATGCAGAGAGTCTATGCTCACTTAGGATCCCATGTTGAACTTAGCTTTTGGAGGTGCACCATTAGGATGTGTGGAGGATTCTGTGGGCTCTTACAATTAGCTAATTCAACGGGTGGCTTTTTCTTTTTGGAGTCTAACCACATGGAGGTCCCGCATGTTTGGGGTATTTTTGTTTGTGCACCATACCAAAAGTGTGTTGAAGGGACATGTGGAACGTTCTGTGGTCCTTTTATACTTATCCAATTTGGGCCTTGATCGAACACTTCCTTTCTCCATTTTATATTTTGTGCTCGATCTCTTTTGACATCGTTGGCCTCCTTCACATGACCACTCCTACCCATTCACTTGTTGGATTTGGAATGTGGGCTCTGATTTGAACCACCCCTTCTAATTTTCTTTTATGAGGGGCCGTGTTTGATCATTTTTTTCCTAGGGGGAAAAATTGGGATGATAAGTACCAACTCTAAAAATTTCAGAACTTGACTTAAAAAATGAGAGGAATTTTGAGGGTGACAACAAATCCGTCTAGGTAACTTTATCTTGTTTGAGACATGTGGGTGGTACATCACAAGTTTAATAACATTCATTTCTTCGCATTATGCCCCGAGTGCGCTAAAGGGACATGGGTATATCTTCCGCGTTTAGCTCCATACTTAGCCAAATTTGGGCTCAAACAAACAAAAACAAGAACTCGGGTCGGGGGTGACAAAAGATAGTTTCGGTAAAAGAGACTTACACAAAAAAATATACATGTACATAGGGGGAACATTACTCTGAGTGCAGATTTGGAGGCATAAAGCACGGGAAAGTTGCATTTCAAGTTGGGATGGTGTTTGAGAACACACTTTCAGATGGTTCCTATTGTGGGTATCCTTACACAAAATGAGTGGGAATATCCAAGCTACCTATCCTAGTGAGGATATCCCTAGGGCTAAGAACTCCTATGTATACTAGATGATTCAAAGTCTGCAACAGAACTTTGCTATAGTTACGTGGTTGATGGATAATTTTGGCTTGCAAAGATTAATATGAAGCATGTGTAGCTTAGGAAAGCTCTTATCCTCTAACCTTGTCCACAAATGTCGAGATGATCTCTCTGGTGATGGAATGGAATTTTTTTAGTGTATGTTGTTTAATTTTTTAAGTGAAAAGAGAGTGTGATATCCTACCATGAATTGTTCATTGTTTTTCCACCCCTCATTAGGAATTTTTTTCTTTTGTGAGAGGGGTAAAGGTGTTATTATAAAGTAATACATCATTATTTCCATCCTATCAATGCTTTTTAAGCATTGTTTTCTTTCGGTGTAACATAATAAATACTCCTTGTTTAGTAATGGGAGTTAATCGATCGCATACTAATTTGTGTTTTGAAAACAATATGAGGATATGAGCACGAATCTATGGTAAATGTAATATTATTAGAACTTGAAGGTTTAGGTTGTTGTGTTTACCTAAGCTGGTCAATTTACTCAATCATGATAGAGGATTCATTATTTTTGCTTGAGGAGTAGGAGTTTGAGATACTTTTATATGAGTTGAGTAGTTTTCAGCCCACACTAATAGTGAGGGAGACAATTGTTTCCTACCTATTTGGTAGTAATATGCTTCTAGACATAAAATGGGTTTTTCATATCCATCTTGTCCCAAAATATTGGGGGTATATGAATACCCACAGAATAATGGGAGAAGGAAAATATGGATGAAATAAATTGAAACGAAAAGAGACTATCTCTTCACGTTGGGTTCACTAATTTGTACGAATGAAAATCAACATGCGACCTTCAACTGCACTTGACTCCACAAGTTCATGCCGAGGTATTCGATGTGGAAATGTGGTACATGGATGAAAGTGTGTGTGAGTGGAATGGAAAAGTTGTCAAGGAATGAATGATGTGCTCGACACCCAATACCGAGATATACTCCTCAAGTGAAATCCCTTCTAACCTGAAATGATCTGATAGATGGATCTGAAAGAATGGCTACACAAAGACTCATTTAAATATCAAGCTCCATGGAGATCCTTTCTACCGGTTGTGGGGTTCATGGGAAACCAATGGGAGCCTTGTAAATATGTTCATACGGGGTCATGGAAAGAACGAGAGAGATGTTGTTTCACATAATCTAGATTCGATTAGTAAGAATAGTCTAAAATGTTAGGGCTCTATGAGCTTCCTCATTCATAAAGTTCAATTGTCTAATGATGTCGGGTGAGAGTGGAGATGATTTTAAGACCAATACTTGTAATCTTGTCTATGTCTAAGCGGCCTTAGGACTGTTTGGCTAGGAGACCATCGGATCAAAACCATAAATTCTTGGTGCTTGCAATACTTGTATGGTGATGTATATGTTTAAACCCTATTGCAAGGGGAAGTCCATAATTTGTAGGCATTATCTACCATAATGTTTAAGATGTTTAATTGTTGAATCTTCTTGGCGTATTGAGATGGTGTTATAAGGAAAAGAAGACAAAGTCCCTGTATCTATTTTCGTAATTAACTTGGGACTATTCGGTTGGGGTACACATAGATCACCCCCTTATGTAAATTCTTGTTGATGATAGTTGATGGTCATGTATTAAAAAGAGCTAATTGATTAAGAAAATAATGACTAGTCTACCTGAATTAAAACTATTCTCTGTTTTTGGTATTTTTCTAGATATAAATGAAATTAAACAATACAAAGTTGTTACTCTAATAAAATAAACATTTTTGTTCTTTTATGAAATTATGAGGAAATAAAAGCTTCTACTCTAATTAATAAATCCTAAAACAAATAAACAACTGGATGTAGTTTTCTATATGTGTAGAAGAAATCTATTCTATTTTAAATGATGAAAGCTTCACTAAACTATGGATGCAAATCTAATATTTATTTTGCCTCTAAAGTGTGCAAAAATTAGAGCTTCTTAGAAGATTTTCTTCCCTACAACTTCCCCGACAAGAGTAAAGAATATTTCTATGGAGGATTTCCTATATGAATTGATCTACTATAACTATTGAATAATTACAACAATGGAAATGCTTATTTTCTACTCTATTTGATATAAATGTATGCGTATGATTCAGAAATAATAATATGAAGAAATGAGGAAATCAATATCAACCCCAACCTGGAAATATAGAGTAATGGAAAATCTAGTTGTGTTGTTCTTTGTCCCCTCAATTTTTATTTCCTATCTCCTGTGTTCATGTGAGTCTAAGGGATTGGGAATGTAGTAGAAGCAGTAGTGAGAAGGTGCTAGAGAAATGAAAACTTGAATGGAAATCTGGTAAAAATGTAGGTGGAAGAGAGATAACAAAAGTGATAGAGCTTGGCTATACAATTTCCAACAAGAATGATATAGCTTAGTAATATAAGAATACACAAAATGATCTTTGACAATTTCCTTGAGAACAAGTGATGGTTTTGTTATCTTGTTTTTTAGTGATTTCAGCTAAAATTGAGATAACCATAGAATTTTTTTGAAAAAATCTCCTAAAAATTCCCTTTGAAGGAGATTTTTGGGTTTTCAGGTTTCCATCACATGGAAACATATCCTTTACATGCTTCATGTCAATTATTTCCCAAAACCCAAAACCCGATTACAAGCCAGTGTATCAGGTTTTTAGAACTCAGAAGCATTGGAACATACCTTGCAAAATGCATGCTCCATGTCACTTGTTTCTGAAACTCGAAACCCAAAATGATCCTTTGTGTCGGGTTTTCAGAACTTGATAACATCCAAACATCTCATGCTTCATGATAGTTGTTTCCCAAAACCTGATTTGATAGTAAAACCTTTGTATCGGGTTTTCGGACACTCGAGCATGATGACATGGCATTAATGTCAAGTTGTCTGGTAGTTGGCACACGTGTCAGATGAGGTGTAATTAATGCTAGGGATTTATAAATAGTTTGATTTTACACATCATTTTTACCTGGTATATTTTCACTGTGTGGATTTTTCGTGCATGTTCCTTCGACCTCCAAACCCGACTAAACTTCTTGATCAATTTCGTGATCCATCTTCAACCATTTTTCAAATTTATTGAAGGTATTTTTCTCTTCTTACCACTTTGAGGTCTTTGGGGTTGTTTTTGAGGTGTTCATTTGGCATTTTTCCCTCTTTTCTTTTTCTTTCCTCTAGGTTTAGGGTTTTGGGTTGTTTTCTTCATTTCCTGTTGTATTCCCATGAAACCTCTTGTTTGGAATTCACCCTTTGGGTGTTTTCTTATTTTTCCCATGGGATATACTCTTTTGATTTTTGAGAAGAATCTAAAAATCCTAACTTACAAACTTGGCAGAATTTTACGTGTTCTGACATCCCAGAAACCCGACGCCTTTGTTTTGGGTTTTACAGGGTGTCTGACATCACCCTCGTTCCACAAAGTTGTATCGGGTTTTGTGAAGTGCTTAACATCCCCTGAGTTCCACCTTTGTGTCAGGTTTCACAAAGTGCTTTACAAGTCCCAAAGTCTAGTTAGTGTGGTGGGTCTATAGGGTTGCTCAGCAAGCTTTCAAGCCCGATTGTTCAACCAGAAGTCATCTAGGCATTCTTTCTTCAAGACTTCTCATGTCAGATCCTGGAAAATCTAAGGATAAGTCAGATAGGTCAGGAAAGATGAAGTATAAGTACCAGAAGATGGATTCCCCTTCCTACATAGATTGTAATTATGACATCCAGGGACACGAGCTTGGTAATATAGACATGGAAGACTTTTGGAACAAAATCAAGGATTCTTCTCAGAGTCCCTAGATGAAGTCAATAGCTAGTAGTGGCCTCCCTCTTGCAACAAGATTCCCAATGTCTTCTCAATGCCCCGAGTTCATTCTGGCCTGTGCTTCTAATTATGACTCAGCTTCTCACTTAGTGAGAAATCAAGCAGGAGAAACCATAGTGAAGTTGGATGGAGGTTACTTTGATGACCTCTTAAGATTTCCCAACTTTCAAGAATATGTTGATTTGAATCTTCAATCAGTGTAGAAGGCCTGGGACAATGATCAAGAAGATTACATTAGGCATGTAAATAAAAATTTCTTGATCAAGGCCAAGCCAACCATCTCTAGGTTTCCCAAGTTTGTCCCTAGGAGTGATTTCATCCTTGAAATCAGTGATATCATCACCTTGCTAAGTCAAGTATTTGGACTCCCCGAGTCGAGAGACTTCCAAGGGTGGATGTATCAATTCATGGTCATCATAAAGAAGAATAACCAAGGGATTGATTGGAGCAGTCTTATAAGTGATGAGATAGACTCCTAGATGAAAATAGTCTTGTCTATTGGCAAGTTCTATATGTCATCATACATCACCTATGCAGCAGCCGGCATGAGAAATTATCTAGGGTTGGATGCAAAGGGAAATAGGGAAAAAAACACATATATCAAGTACTTCCCTCAACTGACAATGAAGGGGTTTGAGGATCAATTCAGAAGAGTGAACGACACCTTCTTTTATGAAAACATCTGTAGGATGAACCCTGATCTAAGGAAAAGAAGAGTCTTTGATGAGGCATGGGCCGAAGTATCGAAATGGGGTTGTATCTTCTTGCAATTCAAAAATTTCACATACCTTTGAGTGGTCATGTACTCGGGTGGTCCTTTCCATTTTTCCAGATTCCCAAGTGATAAGTTGATCCCGATGGAGTTGGTTATACAATTGTTGGATTTTCATAAATTCCAACAGAGTAAGCACAAGGCCGTTATCTCCTTCCCTATTTCTATTGGAAAGTACATGTGCTCAACATAGTGGTTAAAGCCAAGAATGTGGTGCACGAGCTACAAGACAAGTTGAAGAAGCACATGAAGCACAAAGATGGGTTTGATTTCCAAGGAGTCCTTAAGTCATACGGGACCTTATATCTACATGTGCCCAACGAGCGTAAATTTGGGTTGATCTTTGGGAAGAAGTTTCCATTTGAAGAAAATACAATAACAAGTTAACACTTAAAGAGATTTAGATGTTAGATCTATCTGACATCCCAGAAGGCACCATGGATAATGAAAGTGTCCTTGATGCCTCATATGATGGGTTGAATGAAGACCAATATGTATTCCCAGCCATTGATTGGTCCATTGCTAAGAAAGCTTCTATTGTAGGAACAGCTTCTCAAATTCTTGCTCATACTAAGGCGTGGCTCATTTCTTTGGGAATGAGTTATAAAGAAAAGATTTTTTCAAAGTTAGCTACTTTGGAAGTGGGACCCTCCAAGGGAAAAAAGGAAAAGGATAAGGACCCTTTCAAGAGGCCAATAAAGGTTAATTTTTTCAAAAAGGAGAAGAGAAAGTGACCACATCATTTACCACTCCCCCACAAATGGTTGATATACTTGATTCACCTCCACCACCAGAACAATTAAATATTCCTTCAATAAAAGAGGTTGGTCAACCTCTCATTCCCCTTTTGGTAGGAATCTCATCAGAGGTAAGTCTCCCTCTTACCTCTCAAGCTTTAATTTCAGAGTCATTACCTCCTCCCATTCAGTCTTCCTTGCTTCAGACTTCTTCACCAAATTCCTCAGCCATGGCCAGCATCTTCTATGACCTCTCACCTCTCCCCACTAGACCCAAGTTAACCATGGATATGCCTCCTCCTTTTTACCTTCATTCCTTGAGTCCATTCCCATGAACAATACACTCGCAGTGATCACCACTCCACAAGCAAACCTTCCTCCACCTGTAGATGTGACCGTAACACCTACGATGGGAGAAAATTCTTCCAGTATGCCTCAATGGTTAATAGATCAGACCCCAAGGAAGAGGAAGGTGGTAGTTCCCCTACCAGCCTTTGATTTTAGTTGCCTCAAGGTCACTCCTACAAGTCTGCCAAGAAACCCAAAATGGTTTCAAGGGTTTCAGTGGATGCCTCAGGGCATAAGTTTATGGAGATTGCCACTCCCGCGGCTGACAAAACCAAGAATGATATAATGGTCACCGATTATCAGATCACAAGGGTTGATCTAGGAAAAGTAACAATGGAGGGAGCACAACAGGACGCACAAGATGCCATGAATGTGTTGTGCCAGAAGTTGAAGGAAATGAAGGCAAGCAGAGATGAGCTAAAAGAGAAAGTAGAGTAGAGATGACAAGTACTACTCAAGCTCTCAAAGCCTCCTAAGTCAACACCATCATCCTCTACCCCTACTCCTATCAGGTTCGATTTCTCATCGGTACCCAGGATTGAAAAGATTAATGAGAAGGGGAGAACAGTTGATGAATGGATCCAGAGGCTACTCCTGTAAGGAAAAGAGGTCATTGATGACACCGTGGAAGTCTAAAAATCCTTGGAGAATATAAAGAAGGATGGTGAGAAAATGGATGATGAGTTTTTAGTAGAAGTCGGGAACCTAGAGTTAACTTTTGAAGCTCTCAATACACTGAAACAGTGTCATCCCGCATCTTGATCGAAGAAGGAATCATTCCACATGGGGACAAGCATTTTCAACTAACCAAAGCCATCAGATTCGAATAAAGATTCTCAATGAAGCTTGCAAAAATTGAGGGAATCAAGAGATCAATTGATTGATGCCACAAATGACATAAAAGAAGAGCTAACCAAGATCTGTGCTAAAGTGTTGAATGAAAGCTCAAGTATTCTACCCACTGATGATCTTTACAAGTAGATCCAAGAATCAATTCAGCACAAACCAACTTATGGCTTTAGTTTGGAAATCATTGATAGGTTTGTGAAGATTGAACATGCTTTGGAATCACTAAGGAAACTCAACAAGAGATTGAAGAAACTTCCTAGTAATGCGAGTGATACTCAGAAACATGTGAGGTCCTGAGTGACCACTCCACTGTGCTTGATGAAGATGAGATGCAAGGCATAATCTGAAAGTTCCAAGAATTTTAGGACAAGCAAGCTTTGTTGGAGGAAGACAAAGATGATGAAACATAATAGGCATAATGTTTCATGTCATTTCAATCCTGAAATTGACATGTCTTTTTCATTTTCGTTTTCGTCATGTAGGAAGCAAATTTTGACTTGGTCTCCTGCGTGAGAGTCAAGAAAAATAGGACTCTCATTAAAAGACTATTTTCTAGGATTTATCCTATTTTCTCTCAACTCTTTTTATTATAAATAAGGGATACTTATGCATTCCAAAGGGTTGAGATTTTTGGAATATTGAGAACTATTGTGAAGAAGAAAAACTGTGTTTTCTTTTAATCGTTTAAGGAATAGAAACCGATGCTATTCTCGCAAACTTTGTGTTGTGAGATTCATCTCTTTTAAGAGATTGTTCTTATGTTCAAAATCTTAATGTACTCTTTATTTATCATTCTCTATTATTTTAATTGTTTCAAACATTACATTTGTTATCTAAAACTCGTATGATTATTTCGTGATCTGTGTTTTCTCAAAAGAAAATATGTTCCTCTCATTTCCTTTCCATTGTGTTTCTTCCATAATAATAATTTCCTTTCCAATCCATTCCATTTCTAAAACTGCAACATCTTCACCTTGTGTGGATATGGATTTCGGGATTCTATCCCAACCCCAATGGTTAGAATAGTGTGAATATTGTATATATTATTTTTGTTGTGTTTTAGATTAGTAATAAACAGGCAGCCTCACCTGTCTTTGAGGAGGGATTTAATCCCATGTACTATGGTTGAACCTCATATTTTGGCTTGAAAAAATATCCAACCAACAATTTTATAGAAGGTTGGCTAGGAAATGGTCCAACCATTTTGCAGCAATATAATGCCAAATCACAACATGAAAGGTGTGTTAAACACTCAATCAACAATTAGAAGTGGAAGAGGATGCAAAAAAAAATCAATCAAGCCAAAAATTAATTAAATTGACTCAAAAACGTGTGCTAAAAGTGAACTTGAGTGAAGTAACATGCGTCAAATTCATAGATAAAGAATTATAGAAAAAGCACACATGACCGCTGCCCTATGCGGGGTAGCGGTTATAGGACCACCACCCGACTAGGCAATGGTTACAAAGCGCCACCCTACCTAGGCGGTGGTTACATGACTGCCTCTTAGGTAGGGCATCGTTATATAACTAAAGGCCAAAAAAATGGGAAAATGATGCGGGAAGCTAAGGAAAAGTATGCAATGGCTAAGTAAGGTAAACTAGGCTACAAATATAAGTTGCGAAGAGGTTAAGGAGCTCGAACACCTTTGGAAAAGACATGAATCATTACTAGTTACCTTTTTTAACCATTTTTGATAATGTAAAATGTGCAAATTTGGGTGCGTACATATTTCCCCCTCGGAGAAGCGTTTTAGCCATGAAGAGGCATAAAATGTAGACTCGAGTATGACATTCCAAAAATGAGGGGCGATAGAAGCTATACTTGAGACACTCATGTGTCAAAATGTTTCCATCTAATCTCCCACTACCTACAAGATGAAACTAGAAACCAAGTGCGAGATAGATAAAGTATCAAAAATAAACACTAAACCAAAACGACAAGAAAATTTACCATTTACGTGGGGGTAGAAATATACCGCACCAACGCTATAACCCCGTGGTCACATACACTCAAATCGAAGTTAAAAAAGCCTATATATATAAAAAAATTGTTTCAATTCATTTGCACATATCCTATTGGTGAATTTTTGAGCTTTGGGCCCACACTGACCATTTCGAAGGAGATTTTAGTCAAAATGATTGGTGTAATGATGTAATCATGGCTACGAGTCCAAGGGATCGAGTGGTGTGGAAAAAGGTTGGTACTTTACATTTGTTTGTTTTGAAACCTAAAATGTAAAATGTTGAAAATCTAAGCCTAGGGGAAGATTTTTGAAATTTCTTGTTTTAGAATGATCCCTAGGGGGTAATGTAGGTGGGTTAGCCTTTTTATGCTAAAAATGAGTTATTTTTATATATTTTAAAAGTTTTTATTGTTAAAGGGGCATCATGTCTAGTCCGGACATGACCCGGTCATGTGTAGGGCAGCGATTATAGGATTTCCGCCTTACCGGATCGATGACTACAAACCCGCCACCCTAGTAAGTTGGTAGTTACAAAACCATTTCCCTAACAAGGTAGTGGGTATAAAAGCTGTCACTCTATATAGGGCGGTGATTTTGTTATTTTTGGGGAAGAGAGTAGATTTGACCTATTTAGCCCATTTTTTTGGATTTTATGTTGTTTTGTAATGTTTTTGATGACCTTTCCTATTAAAACATGTTACTTAATCACTCTTTTTGTTGTTCTATGAATGCAGAAGGAGGAATACATTCGTTGGAGCTGAAAGAGAGAGTGTGACTAGCTCCAGCTATCCTTGATCAACTGACTTAGGCTAAGAAAAACATATTGCATCAAACTAGGATATGGAAGATCACATGGGTGCCACACATTGCACTTGCTAGCCATATACTGTGTAACCTCTTTTCTTATTGGGATCTTGACCTAAACACTTTATAGTATACAGTGTTAGAGGAGAGGGAAAAATCACTCTTGAGGATGTGTAATAGATACTTGAAGTACCTATACTTGGGAGACGTTTGAATCTTGAGACTTTAGGATCTATAGCCAGAGCTAGGAATTGGGCCACTTATATGAGGGATGATGGGGTGTCATCAAGAACTAAGCAGGGTATGAGGCTCCTTTCTATATCCACCACTCCTATCCCTACACTATGTAAGGCCATCACATGTATTTTGGCTTCTCTTTTCTAGGAGATAACGGAGGGAATAAGTTATTACTCGATTGTTATGCAGATTGAGCAAGTATGGGAAGAATTATGCCAGGGGAAAATATCTTGGGAATACATACCATGATTTGTACCTAGTGGTGAGGTTATAGGGACAATCATTAAGGAATATCACCCTAGTGATGAGTTACGTATATGAGAGGATCATCCCCAATTAGATGGGATTCGTGTCATAGGACCCATAGGCCATTAAGGCCATAAGATAAACAAACATGTCATTTATAAGAGCACCACATCATCCGGTGGCCAACCTTGACTATAGATTATTTTACCGCCACACCCTACTAGGATATGACTGAGAGTATGGGGCCGGACGGGACTACTGTGCTTACTTTTACTACTTCGTAAATTTATTTTATAGATTAGGGAGGGTGGAGAATCCCCCATTTGTGACAGGGTTCCCTATATTGATATTCTTCCTCCCATGGAAGTTGTGTACATGAGTATTAGGGAGTGTCAAGGAGGGCCTACAAGATACCATGGTTTGACTATTGTGACTCATGGGTCCCCATTACGGTGAGATGGGTTGTTAATGCTTGACGAGTAGCTCGCCGACACCACTTCTTATAATTGAGGTTATACCTACTCACAACGGGGAGGAAGAGCAAGAGATAATCATTGATGTGGATTCTGAGGCCGAGGTGGAGATGGGGGAGGAGACTGGTGAGGAGACATGAGAGGAGACATGAGAGGAGGTAGGTGAGGAGACTCACGTAAAGGAGAAGGAGATTAACCCAAAGTGACATGATACTTAGGAGAGATTTATGGCCAAGAGAAAGGAGGTGGAGATAGAGATGGAGACAAGTGGTTTCTAAGGAGCCATTTACTCATGAGGAAGGTGGAGATGAGGATTCCTTCATGGGGAAACATGTTGGTTTAAGAGTGGGTGAGGCAAAAAAGTACTTGCAGATCAACACTATCATCATCTCGATCTTAGATGGATGCATGGAGATTTGAGTATGTGAACACTCTTTCTAGACCTTATTAGCTAGAAATGTTAGTCACTACACATTATGTTTCTTTTTTTGGTTTTTACGGTTGTATAAATCATCATTATTTTGTTTTTTTTTTTGCATCCAATATTAACGGCTAGTGAGATCTTCTTCACCGTATTTTCATTGATAATTTTCTCATCCCCATGGGAAACACTCAAAAGGAGCTCCTAAGCAGACTTGGAGCAGACCATTGGAGGTCGATCGCAACGTAACATTCCTAATTTAAGACTTTAGAAAAAAGGGAATTATTTATTATATCATACGTCATGCTCTCTATTCTAAATTAACATAATTTAGAACACATATTCCAATTCCAATCCATCTCATAACATAAAACCATATGCAACTGTAAATGACTCGGTGAAACATCGATCTCTCATTTCATGACTCGGTATTAAACTAATTTCTCATGTTAACTCAATAATGTGTATACAATGTATACTTGGTTCTTTTACCCTTTTAGGGGTACCCAAGTGTTCTTTCTAAGAGGCCTATTTAAATATTCATTCATCGATATTCATCCGAAATCCCGATTTTAAACTAGGTGTCATAGGACAACACAACCAGTAGCTTGCGATACTTTGGCCAAAGTTTTTAAACATGTTTATCATGTTTTCATTCCTTGATGACATACTCATCAAATGGAATAAGTACCTCACCCATGAGTTTTTCTATTATCTAGAGTGGTCTTCCCGATTTCTATTAGTCCAATCTAATTCAAGGTTTCATACTAGACAAGGGGAAAAACATGCATTAGTGTGGAAGAGTACTTGTGATTACTAAGGGTACATAGAAATACTCGGTCGACTTAAGTCGATTGGGTGTGTCTAGTTATCCTAAGTCAACATGATTTGACCTTGAGACTACATCATATTCCTATCCCGTATCTCTTAAGTTTGTCTTTAAACAAAACAACATGCATTATCTCATGACAAGATTGATCTTGAATTTATGAAAGTGTGTTAATTAGTTCCTTACTTATTTCATCCCTAGCTTAAATAGGTTCATAATAAACCCTTTGTTTTGGACTTCATGAAGATGAAGTCCAAATTCCATTTAATTCCTTATCAAGCATTCAAAATTTAATCAAGAAATATTCCTAAGGAAGTATACATTCAACCATTTACTTACGACATTCATAACACTTTAACAAGTTCATAAATTATGTCTCAATGATTGATTTCAAGGGAATTATCTTTTTCCCTAAATGAAGGAATAATGTGGAATTATGAAAACATATTACATATATTTCAAATACATCAAGAAGACATAATTATATATATAATTTATTCATGATTCCCTTCCATTATTCTAAGGATATATTTAAGAGTGTCAACTTATTAGTTGCATCTATTTATGTGATAACAAGTATCTAAGATTTCATATTCATAAACTCATAGTTTTAAAAATACAATAATTATTAAGTTCCAAATTCCTTAACTCTAAAGTATATATACTACCCTACTTAATTTATGATATTACTTAATAATACCCCATAATATATGCCAAAGAAGGTATTTCAAAAAGTAATAATCAATAATGATCACATTATTTATTCATAAAAAGGAATGATAGTTTCACTGAATCCAAAAGTATATCGAAATTACAAAGTGTCATAACAAAGAGACAAAACTAGTTTTTATTACAACTTTATTTTACGAAAAATTACATCTCAAGTAATGACGCCATATAATCATCATAATAAATATATAATTTCTTTAGTAAAAAAAATGTAACTTTCTATATGTCTTTCTCATTTCATATTTTATGAAATCCATCTACAAAATTGTAAGCACGCATCAGTTCATTTGAACTGAGCATGATAAGAACTAAAGCATTAAAAAATTGTGATTTTATCTAATTATCCCATAAGAAGAACACTCTTGTTTCTTAAACAGTTCTAAAAACACAACAATAAAATAGAAAGAGTATTCCCTAAATGATTACAACAAAGAAGGAGAGAGAAGGTTAAAGTTTCTAATGTGTAAGTAAGAGTTAATTAATCAACATATTAACCCTAAATTTTCATCCTAAAAATCTTTTCAACAAGGTAGAAATAAAATAGCATAATTAAAGAAAGGAATCTCCTAATTCATCCTAAATTTTCCTAATCATTCAATTTCACAAATAAAGTACTTCATTTAACCAATTCTAACTTTTTGAGAAGTAATTATAGATATCCAAATCTACCTTCTAGAATACGTATACTATTTTTCTATTTTAATTGAACATTCAAATAAATAATTGAAGGAATAAACAATCAAGACATAATTATATTCTTATTTAAAATCAAAACTATAGTAGGATCAACAAGATTCTAAATTAGATTGATTAAGATTATGTTTCAGTAATCCAAATAAGGAATACATAATAACTAGAATCAAACAAGATAGCTCACAGAATAAATACTCTAAAATAGATCAGTGAGTTCATTTAAAGTTCAACTCAAAGGAAAAATCATAACTTACACTCTGCAGTCCTAACAAATACACTTTTAAAGCATTCATAATCCAAAAGAAGGATGAGCTACAAATCAAAGTCATTCAAGTTTCAACCAACCACTACCAAATCCAAAAAGGGTAGAACAGATTCTGTTTAGAACCAAACTAAAACAATATCATTCCCTTTATCTTATGTTAGAGTTCATAAAAAAAAGGTTACAAAGGTAATGAATGAATAACATTCCAGAATTGAAGAAAGAGACTTCAACCATGTCCTCAAGAGACTTTTCAAGACAATATTCTCAAAGATAACACAATATATTAAAGATTCTAGCCAGTATATTAGTGATAGAGAAAGGAAAACAGGCAAAAATCAAGAAGATATGGTTTCCCAGACCCCTATGTTAGAATAGCTTGTGAAGAGAATTAATCAAAGTGACCAAAATTTCCTCTATACAAAGCTGCTAACAAATTAAGGAGGAAGCCACATCCATATCTCATTTCACAAAGCTAACCATCTACTCTAAGAAAATATGGATAAAATGATATAGAACGACTTCCCTAGGATTAACACACATTAAGTGATTAATCGATTGAGGAAGACCAATTAATATCTACAAGATATTAATTAAGGTAACAACATAGCTTAGAGTTGGGAATCAATAAATGAATTAGGCACCATAACAGAAAACAATATCATACAATGAGAAAATCCATTTGTCCTTCCTCCAAAAAAGTAAACTCACCATTCACGATTTGAGTGAATAACAAGGAATCGTTTTAGTACTATAAATCTCAGCGAAAGAAAGGAAAAGAGAATAACTCAGACCCAGTTCAAGCTAGTTCCCCAAAGAACTATCAATTAACAAACCGAGGAGAGAAATATCATTCGATAACTTCCTTTCACAAAAGTTCAACACAACCAAATATTTAGAGAGAGATTCCAATATCTAAAATGATTTTCGAAGGTAACCAAAAGCCTAGAGTGGGTTTATGAAAACAAGAAGTAAATAAAACAACACAGAACCTTAAAATTTCATAGTCCTTCCTTCGTACAACTTATTCAAGAAAGGCTCAATGAAATGAGCAAAGACAATATGAAATTTCCAAAAATATAAGCATTCCAAATCCAACACAAGATGGGTATTCCACTCAGAAATAAAATATAGTCATGAACCAAGTTGAACAGAACAATGGTCTCCACTTCCATTATCATGAAAACTACCGAACGAATAACATACATTAACTGAACAATGGCGTAATGCCAAAATGGATACTCCTTCAAGCTAGATTCCCAATGACAACAAAAAGAGGCATGCAAGTTAAGATCTACAAATTTCCATGAGTCATGTAACTGTTAAAAGCATTCAAAACCTCCACATAAATCTTCAATCCATCAGAGAACCACATATACCTGTTTTAATAGCAAGAAGGCCCAAATTTACAATCAATCTAGCATTGTAATTCAAAGTTCAAAATTTAAGATTTTGTTCTCAAAAATGAAAAATTAGTAGCATCCAAAGAAATAAAACAAACACCACTAATGCAAGAATAATCAATAAAAAATAGAACCAAAAGGTTTCCACAAAGAGAAAAATTGTTTAATAGAAGCACTTAAGGAAAATCAAAAGACTTAATGGATAGGGCCTATCATGCCTAATAGATCTCCCATCTTCACTTTCTCACAAACAATCTTCAAGAAGAGCTTCGAGTCCTTTCCACAAAATGCCAAAAACATCATCAAAACATTCTTCTCCTTCCTCTTAAAGTTTCACAATGGTATTTCTCTTCACTTTCACCACCATGGAAAAATAAACATACATGGATTCAAACTAAGGGTTCAAAGAGAAAATCCACATGCAGAGCTTAAGCTCACAAAAGAACAAATGACCAAAAAAACCAAAACCATTCCTTTTTCCATCTTCCTCCTTCCTAGGAGGTTTTTCCCCTATTTCCAAAAATAGTAAATGTCGAACAATACTGACATTACTTTTCCTTCTCCCACCACTGCCAAATTATGTTTGATGATGACTAAATTTAAAATTACATGCAACTAACACTTGGCAGAGGTGCCAATTAGACCACATTATTAATTTTCATGCATTCACCAAATTTGGCAATATCAAAGAGATAATCATTGCATTAATACCTCATAAATTTCTAGATGTTGATGCCACCGAGGCCTTTTGCTTTTCAATGTCGTCCACTTATCCTTAGGTTATCCCATGTTTAGGTTAGGTTTATAACCTTAGTTTAGGAACTGAATTATGTCTCTACATTTAAGTCTAAGGTTTAGTCTTAGGATTTCATTTAATCATTAACATTACACATTAATAAAATAATGCATTAACTTTGATAGGTTACCATTTAGGATAGGATTACCAATTTAGGAACATAAATGTTATTAGGTACCTTTAGTAATAGTTAAGACTTACATCATAAACTTAGCAAAGAAGGATCATAATGCCATCAAAGATCACTTACGAAGTAAGGAGAAGCATAGATCACCTAACTCGAGACAACCAGAATATAGAGATCACATGATATGTCCAAATTTCATCAATATGACCACAAATTCATGAATTAGAAACATACCTTGGATCAATGAAATTAATCTAAAGTATTTTTTTCGCATATGAGATTATGAAGACTAAAGAAAAAAATTGAGTGTAACAAAACTATGAAATTTTTTAAACTAAATTAATTTCCCATTATCATAAGTAGTGAATTATTCAACACAAGAAGAGATGAATTATTTCATTCTCAATATTGACAAAGAATACTTGAAAACAATATTTGACACAGAATCTTTGCACAGAAACAAGACGGTGCTTGTATATTTTATTAATATCAAATTCAAGCATTACAGACAAATGAGAGAGCTGTAATATTTATAGATATTGGACAACTTTTATCTCATCCACAATATATGGAAACAAATCATCTAATCTGAGAAAATATGTAGAAATATCATATTTCCCCTAACTGCCCTTATTGCCCCTCATGGAAATCATTTGGGAACAAAATATGTACAAGATAGAACATGATCCCACAAACATTGGGATGATAACACTATCACTTAGTTAACTAACAACTAAGGACAACTAATATCTATTGACATAAGTTTAAAGTATTTAATTAAATACTTTAACTTATTACATTTATTCAAATATCAAATAATGATGAATTAAGATAAGTTTTATTCATAACATTCCCCCCCTTAATTCAGAATGGTCTCAAGTGAACAGGAGAGAAATTATCTAAAACCCTCAAATTTACCTCAATACAAAGTGACTTTGTGAAGACATCTACATGTTGCATATCTGTTGGGCAATATTGGAGCTAGATGTTGTTGTTTTGAACATGTTTGTGAATGAAATGTACCTACACCTCAATGTGTTTGGTGCACTCATGAAAAACTAGATTCGAACAAGTTTTACTACTCCTTTATTATCAACATGTAGGATAGTTGGATCTTTTTGTGGTATTCCCAATCCTTCAAGTATACGTCGGAGCCATATCACTTCACAGAAAACTCCACCTACTACACGATATTCTGATTCTGTGGAGGATCTTGAAACACAAGTCTTCTTCTTACTCCCCCATGATATCGGTCCAGATCCCAAAAAGAATACAAATCCTAAAGTGGATTTCCTATCATCTATGTTTCCTGCATGATCTGAATTTGAATATCTTGTCAAGAAGAAGTTATTATTCTTCTTGTATTCTAGGCCATAGTCCATAGTTCCTCTAATGTACCTCAATATCCACTTTGTTACTTTCCAGTGAGAAACCCTTGGTTCTTGCATGAACTCGTGAAAGATAGCTTGACTGCATAGCTGATATCTAGCCTAGTGTAAGTCAAGTAGATGAGACTCCCGATCAACTACCGATAGAGAGTTGCATTTACTTGTGGTGATGGATCTATTCAAGACAATTGAAGTCTTGTCTCCATAGGTGTGGAAAATGGCTTACAATCCATCATATTGAATTTCTTGAGCGTTTTCTTAGTGTATTTCAATTGTGACACAAATATATGATTTTCTCTTTGCCAAACTTCAAGTCTAAGACAATAATGCAGAAGCCCAAGATTGGTCATGTCGAATGATCGTGTTAGATCTTTCTTTGTTGACTCAATCATCCTCACTGATCCTCCAGTGATGACTAGATCATTGACATATACTACAACGATCACTATCTCCCCCTTGATTTTTGAGATAGAGATTAGGATCATATGGACTCCTGTTGAATCCATGTTGAATGAGATGCTCGTTGATTTTTATGTACCATGCCTTGGGAGACTGCTTTAGACCATATAGTGATTTTATTAGTTTACATACCTTTTCCTCTTTACCTGGTATGACAAAACCTTCTAGTTGAGTCATGTAAACTTCTTCCTATAAATCACCATTAAGAAAGGCACTTTTCACATCCATTTGGTGTATTTTCCAACCAAATTGTGTAGCTAGAGTGAATATTAACCTGAAATTTTTTATCTTAGTTGTGGGAGCAAAAGTCTCCTCATAATCAATGCCTTCTTTTTGAGCATATCCCTTAGCAACTAGTCTAGCCTTATGTTTATCAATTTTTCCATCTGCTTTGTACTTCGTTTTGAAGATCCATCTACATCCAATTGGATTTTTACCTGGTGGAAGATCTGTAAGTTGTCATGTATTATTTTTCATAAGTGACTTATATTCTGCATCCATAGCATCTTTCCAAGGTTTAGACTGTAGGGCTTCTGAAACTGAGGATGGCTCAATAGTTTCAACAAATTTACTCATTAAGGCCAAATTGACCTCATTTTGAGCCATATTGCAAGTCCTCATTCTAGTGGTAGATGTGTCGGGGACACTATCCAATTTTACATCTCTAATCATACTTGTATACCATTTAGGCATACTTTTTGTGGTTCCTATGGGAGGTTGAATTTCATTATCTTCCCCATCATCATTTTCATCATCAAAGTGATTACCATCCTCTGTTTTTACTATAGGGATGATTTTTTCATCATGTGAGTGTATGGAAGGAGCATCTTCTTCTTTCTTCTCAAAGAACTCAACATCCCGACTAGTGTATACCCTTCTTGTTCTTGGATTCATAAGTCTATAGCCAAGTGCTTCATCATTGTATCCCAAGAAGATAAGTTTTTCTGATTTCATATCAAGCTTAGTTCTTTGTTTCTTAGGAATGTGCATACTTGCTTTACATCCAAAAAATCTAAGGTGTGAAATAGATGGCTTATGCCTTGACCATGCTTCCTATGGTGTTACTCCATCAAGAGCTGCAATGGGAACTCTGTTTAGTAAATACACTATTGTTTTAGCTTCTTGAACCAAAATGTTTTTGATAAACTTGCATCATCAATCATACATCACACCATATCCATGATAGTACGATTTCACCTTTCAACAACACCATTTTTTTGCGGTGTGTGAGGAGGAGCCATTTGATGACGAATGCCATGTGTTTTCAAAAAATCATTGAACTCATTGTTGGTGTATTCTCCCCCTCAATCTGAGTGGAGTGTTTTTATTTTCCTACCAGACTCTATTTCAACAAGGGCTTTAAACTTCTTGAAAGTTTCAAAATCTTGGTATTTTGTAGAAAGACAATATATCCACATTTTTCTTGAAAAATCATCAACAAAGAGCATGAAATATTGAAACCTAGAGTGGCTAGGTCTCATTGGTCTACACAAATTGGTATGCACCAAGTCAAGTTTTTCCTTAGCTCGAAATGTACTATGTTTGAATGGTGCTCTATTTTGTTTTCCTGCCAAACAATGTTGACATTTATTTGTACCTTTTTTAGAGGTGGTAAACCCCTAACCATGTCGTATCAATGAAGTGTGTCAAGATAGCAAAAACTCACATGTCCAAGTCTTCAATGCCATAGTTGAGTTGATGATGTATCCTTGGCTAAAAGTGCTTGATCATTTCATTGAACAAAATCCAATTGAAACATTCTTCCAACATTCAAATCTTTTGCAACAATTTTTGAGCTTCGTGACTTATCTCGAATTAGGCACATCTTTTTACCGCCTTTACAATCAAAGTCAATTTTGAGATTGTGATCTAATAATTGACTCATGGATAACATATTTTTGTTAAACCAGGGACATAAAGAACATCTGTAATTTTATAATTATGTTTCCCAACTTGTAGTGAAATGGAACCAATGCCTTCAACACTGTATGATGTATGATCACTGAAAGAGACATGATTTTTGGTGGGTGTTTTACTCATTGTGAAGAACCAATCTTTCTTTCCTGTCATGTGTTGAGTTGCACCTAAGTCGACATACCAAATTTCATTTGTAGAATTGGATACTTCATTTGACTGTGTAGAATAGAGGAAGTCATCATCATCAAATTGATCTTCTTGTTGGCTACATTTCCTTGTTGAGTTGGTTTCTTCTTCCACTTTTGATAATTTTGTCCCTGTTTACTTTGTTGTTGGCCTGATTTTGTTTGTTGGTAATTAGTATTTTTACCACTTGATGATCCTTGTTGGAATGTGTTGTACCAACAATTTTTTAACTCATGTCCTTTTCGACCACAAATAAGACATTTTTGTTGGTATTTTTGGCCTTGTTGAGAATTACCTTGCTTCTGAGGTTGTTTACTAGACTTCGCCTATTTTTTCCCTTTTTGATTAGAAGCAAGTGCCTACTCTTCAGTTTCAATAGTTGAGTGAATAGATTCTTCTTGTTGGAGCATATTCACTAACTCTTCAAAAGTTGTTGTTTGACCAGTTATGTTTAACGTGGTCACAAAAATCCTATAAGGAGGAAGAGCTCTCAATACTATAGGCACAAGTGATGTGTCAGTTACTTCTTCTTCCAAAGCTTGAAGTGATGCACGCAAAGTTTCCACTCTTCTCAAAAACATTTCAACTTTCTCAGTTGGTTGCATTTTCAAGTTTAATAGTTGACTTTGGAGATGAAGTATTGTGTTCTTATTTTTTGACTCATATACCATTTTCAACTTGTCCCAAGATTCTTTTCTTTGTTGTGGACTCATAAATATGAGGTTGTACCTCATCTGAAACACTAAACAAGATTATTAACTTTTCTTTTTGATTTGCATGATCAAATGTAGCTTGTTGTGTAACATCTATTGCAGATCTTGTTAATGTACCAGAAACAACGGTCCATAGATTTTTAAAATCAAGTTGTGCAAAATTTTTGTTTTCCATGCTGGATAATTATCAGAATGCAACAGTTGAGAATTTAGAAAAAGAACTTTGGTGCCGTAATTGCGGCCATTGTGAAAACTGAATAAGGAAAGAAGAAGAATTGAACAATTTCCCCCTTAAAGCATACACACCCCCCAAAAATATTATTTTATTTATTTTTGGGCTCCTTTTCAGCCGTGTACAATGAATTTTTGGCACTATTGGCCCTATTACAAATTTGGCTCTGTGGTCGATTTGCAAAAATAAAAATAAAAATTTTGGACTCTTTGGTCTCTTTTCAAATACAAAAAACTTATTTTTGCAATTTTTACAAGATAAATCTTTTCCAAATCTAATTAAAAACTAGACCAATATGTAGAGCTTGTAAAAACACACACTTTAAAAAAAAATGACACCTCAATCCAAGGTACCAGTTGAAAGTTATGCCTTTTTTAAATTACAATTTTAATATCTTTCCGGGCCCCTTTCCAAAAATGGAAATTTTTTTCTAATTTTTTCACTTTTTCACTATGTCCAAAAAGGAAAATTTTAAAAAAATAAATTTTCTAAAACCAAACGCACTAATGACTTACATGCATGCGTACTACATTTTAGGGTGCAACTGCAGTTCATCCGCTTTGCATATGCATTATAATAACCCTTGGCCGCACTTTTCTTTTATTGTTTCTCTTTGTACATAGGTATTTCTTTTTCTTGGAGGCAACTTGTTCTTCCTTCTTCCAACACAGCTCTTTTGTTGTAGGTTACAAATCTTCTCCCGTTTAATTTGTAGTCTTTGTTTTGGATGCAGGCACGTTGCAGATCATTCAAATATGCGGTCTTCTACTCCTCTGGCAGATGCAGGTTCACAGAGAACCTTCCACGTTTGATTGGATCTCCTTTTTTAAATGCTCAAATACAGAGAAGAGGAAGAAGAATAAAAAGTATAGAGAAGAGGAAGAACAAGTAATGTGGGGAGCTTGAAAAGCTTGGGTACCCACAGATCAAAAATATTGTATATATATATTTTTAAATGCTTCCAATTTTTTTAAAAAAATCACGTACAGGTAATTTTAAAAAAAAAAAACAAGAATGAAACAATGTCACCTTTTACAACAGATTAGCATCCAAGTCTGCAAAGGCCTGTGATTGTGCTCCGGTGTTCTTCAACTGCAAATCAACCATGATTCAAGGTGTGGAGCTGGGTAGGGGCTGTGAAATGGCTAGGGAATCTATGGCTCCTCCTAGCTCTGTAATTTCTCCAGATCTCCCTAAACTTCCCTAAAACTTCCTACACTCCTCTCTGGATCAGAATACTACTCTGATACCAAATCTTGACAATGAATACTTGAAAACAATATTTGACACAGAATATTTGCATAGAAACAAGATGGTGCTTGTATATTTTATTAATATCAAAATCAAGCATTACTAGACAAATGAGAGAGCTGCAATATTTATAGATATTGGACAACTTCTATCTCATCCACAATATATGGAAACAAATCATCTAATCTGAGAAAATATGTAGAAATAGCATATTGCCCCTAACTGCCCCTATTGCCCCTCATGGAAATCATCTAGGAACAAAATATGTAAAAGATAGAACATGATCCCACAAACATTGGGATGATAACACTATCACTTAGTTAACTAACAACTAAGGACAACTAATATCTATTGACATAAGTTTAAAGTATTTAATTAAATACTTTAACTTATTACATTTATTCAAATATAAAATAATGATGAATTAAGCTAAGTTTTAGTCATAACACTCAATTTATCATAAACATGAAAAAATTCTACCTATTTCATTAGATAACATATTATCTAAATCAACCATGATTTCTTGATTCACAAGAGTACATCGTCTTCAATAAAAATCACATTTCAACATTTGCAACTTCTAAAATAGAAGTTGTCATAGATATCAACCATGTTAGAGGTGTTACATACCTCCCTCCTAAAAATCATCATCTTCCCAATGATTAACTTAGTCCACATTCTCAACTAAGAAAAATAATCATAATTATAGTTCTTTCATCCATAAGTTCACAAACAAAAACCAGATTTGAGAATTTCAAATTTTTATAATTTATTACAACATTAAATTTATCTATTTCAGTACTAATGAATATAGTACCTACCAAAAATTGGTAGAATTATTGATAAGTTAAAAACAAAGTCTTTAATTTTTATCAATCAACAAAATTAATTCTGTTCAAATAAATGAGGAAAAGCAATTTTCATGTCCTCAAGATTTTCCCATGTTGCACTTTCTTCATTAAACTCATCCCGCTAAACCTTTCATTGACTAATTTCATGATTTCATGAAGCAAGTGCAAATGAAAAGATCTTAAGGGTTCAACCATGATTATTCTTGGGTCTTGGACCTGCAAGGAATCCCAATTTAACACATGTGATAAATCTGAAACATATTTCTTAAGCAAAGAAATATGGAAAACATCATGCATTCATGACAAAGTAGGGGGTAATTCTAAATGATAAGCTACAAGATTGATTACTTTAACAATCTCGAAAGGTCCAACATAACAAGGTGATAATTTGGCTACCTTTCCAAAGGTTATAGAACTCTTTTTGGCTTAACCTGTAAAAGACCTTTTCACCAATTTTAAATTTCTTATCAACCCTTTTTAATCTGCATAACTTTTCTTCCTATCCGTTGCTTCTTTTAAATGTTCAAAAACATTTTAACTTGTTGTTTCATTTCATTCAATATTTTAGATCTAATTACCTCTCTATCTTTAATGATATCCCAACTAACTGGGTCTTGCATTTCCTTCTATACAATGCTTTGAATGGTGTCATCTTCAAAGAGGCATGATATCTATTAATGTAAGCAAATTCAAATAAAGGAAGGTATTGTTCCCATTTGTATTGTTGATTCATGCAGTACATTCATAACATATCTTCCAAAACCATATTAACTCTCTCAGTTTGACCATCTATTTACAGATGGTATGTAGAACTAAAATTCAGTTTTGTTCCTAAGGTTGCATTTAGTATTTTCCAAAATCGAGATGTCATTCTAGGGTCTCTATTAGATATAATCAATTCAGGTACTCCATGTAATATAAAAATTTCATTCACAAATATTTTTGCTAATATAAATGAATCATACTTGATATTACCAATAATAAAATGTGCTACTTTTGTCATTTTATCAACAACTAAAATAATGTCATGTTTATTTATTAACATAGGCAGCCCTTGAAAAAATCCATTCTAATTACTTTCCAATAATATTATGATATGTTGTGAGGATATAGTAAACCAACTAGGTACATATGCTCAAATTTAACATGTTGATATTCCAAGCACTAAGAAACAAAATCTATTGTCTTTTTCATCCCTTTCCAAAAATATTTCTCTTTTACATCAACAAGAATTTTTTAATACCGAGATGTCCTAATTAAGGTGAATTATGAAAATCCTATATTAGATTTTTCCTTAACTCATTTCCCGAAGTTACATACGTTGTTTATCACATCTCAAAATTCATTTGTTACGGAAATGAAAACCGTTATATCTTATGTCATTTGGATCTGCAAGTAAGTGTTGTTTTTACTGCTGAAAGTAAGAATAAGATTCAATGATACTTTTACCTCATCCTTAAACAAAGTTCTCAAAGTTGTAAGTGTATAAATATGTTTCCTACGACTTAGTGTATGTCACTCTGTTTTCTTTGCCTTTTATGTAACTTATGTCAAAATCATATTGTGACAAAAACTCCAATCATCTTTGTTGTCTTGCATTTAAATTTGGCTGAGTGAAAATATACTTAAGCCCAAGATAATTAGTCTTTAATTTAAAAGGTATTCCTAAAAGAGAATGTCTCCATAATCGAAGTATATAAACTATGCCAAAAATTTCTACATCATGGGGAGCATAATTCAACTCATGTAACTTGAGTTTTCTGATCTCATATGCTATAACATGTTCATTTTGTAACAAAATACCTCGAGTCCTTCTCCGAAGCATCTATAACTACTGTAAAATTTCCATTTGGATTAGGTACAACCAAAATAGGTGCAAATGTTAATTTATCCTTAAGAGTTTTAAATGTTGATTCACATTTATCACTCCACACAAATTTCTTATCTTTCTTTTTAATGAAGTTATCGGTGCAATGACTTTGAAAAGTCCCTAACAAAATTCCTATAGTAACTAGCAAGCCCCATGAAGCTTCTGACTTCATGTACATTCTTAGGTGCAGGACACTCAATTATGGCAACAATCTTTGATGGGTCAACAACTATTCCATCCTTACTTACGAAATGTCCTAGATAGTGCACTTTTGTCTCATAAAAATAACATTTGGATAATTTACCATACAATCCTCTTTTCGTTAAGATTTCAAGTACTATTTTTAAATGCTCATGACTCTCATCAATGCTTTTGGAATAGATAACAATATCATCCAAGAATACAAGTACTAACTTGTCCAAGTATTCATGAAAGATATTATTCATTAAATTCATAAAAGTTGCAGGTGCATTTGTAAAAAAAGGAAGGTAAAACTATAAATTCATAATGTTTTATGAATATCTTCGTCTTTGATTCTTAATTGATGATACCTGAATGAAGATCTATCTTAGAATATACTGATGCACCATGCATCTGATCAAACAGATCATTAATTATAGGAAGTGGATATATGTTTTTAATTTTTGCTTTGTTTAACATCCTATAATCAATACACAGTCTAAGTGTTCCATCTTTCTTTTTCACAAAAATTACTGGTGCTCCCCAAGGTGAGACACTTGGTCTTATCAAACCTTTAGAAAATAGTTCTTGTAACTATTCCTTAAGCTCTAATATTTCAATAGTATTCATTTGATATACTTCCTTGGAAATAGGCTCAGTTCTTGGTGTGATCTCAAATGTGAAATCAAACTCTCATTTGGGTGGAAGATTGGGTAGCTCTTCCGGAAACACATCACTGAAATATCTTAACAGTGGATATTTTTCCTAAAAATCATTATCCCCTTGAGCTGTTTTAGAAAATTTTACTACATACAAAGCACATCCTTTGTTTTGTCCTTTTTAAGCTGCATAGCTGACAATTTTCTAATTGAAATTTCTCATTTAATCCCTTACATGCTTGTTATTTTCTGCAGATCATCAAGAAAACTAATGTGTTTTTCAAAATAGTAAACCTTTTCTTTATGTTTAGCAAGCCAGTTAACACCTATTATGACATCATAAGACCCCAAAGGAGCAATATAAAGATCAAATTCATTTGAAAAACTATGTAAGTCTAGGATTGCTCCAAAAATACATTTACTAACTGTGTGGACAACATTATTTCCATAATGTACGGTCAAATATTTTTCCATTTTTCTATCTTTTCTTTTTATTATTATAGACAATTTAATAGAAATAAAGTATTCAATAGCTCTAGTATCAAAAAGTATAGTAACAATGTATACGAAATAATTTACTCGGCACTTATTTAGGTGTAACTTGCTTTTCACTTGCTTATCACCATCTGCAAAGCATGTATCTTATGATGTTGATTGCTATCATCCTTCCTTAGAGGAAACTAATTTACATAATGATCCTTTCCACCGTTGTAATAGCCCTTATATGTCCTCTTTTAGGTTTGAATTTATTTCCAACCCTAAAATTGTTGTTTTGTCCTCCATAGGACTTTTGTCCATTATTATTGTTCTTAACAAAGTTGTTTCGAACATTTGTAGTAGGTTTATTTGTTATTATTTTCTTACTATTATCAACAACAAATTTATTCTCAATACCAAACTTCTTCCATGCCCCCTTTCTAGGTATAAGAGATGAAGAAGCAGTAGGAATTTTCATTCTGATTTCTTCCTTATGGGCATAAATTACTTTTATTTTTGTTCCTGCCAAATGGATTTTTATACAACTCCTTCCATGGTGGTTGGGTTGTGAACATCTACCTCACCCCCTATGATAAGGTTTAATCCCATAATAAATTTTTGTATCCTAAAATTCTTGTCAATTTGATACTAAGGTATGTACTTCATAAGCTTAGTAAACCTCTCCCAGTACTCAATTACAACTAATTTTCCCTACATTAAGTTCTGAAATTCAGTCATATTTTGATCATAGTAGAGTTGGGGTAGTGAGTATTTCCTAAAAAAATCTTAAATTGATCCCAAGTGATGTTTGTTTCATCAATGTTTAGTTTAGCCTTATGACTCTCCCATCAAGAAGATGCCTCGTGGGAAATCGATAAGCTCCCATAGTGCTTTAGTTTCCTTTGATAAGTTCCTTCTTGTAAATTAATTCTCCATTGCACTTGAGCAGTTCTTAGCTCCATCCCCAATGTATTTCCATCAAACTTTGGTGGACTTATCCTTTTTATATCATTTTTGAGTTCAGTTGTTAATCTTGCCTTTTTATTTTCAAGGCGGGTTGGGTACATTTGCATTAGAATTTACAACATTATTATTATAAATGCCCAAATTTTTACATTGGTGTTTTCCCACGAGAAGGTGGTTGATTATTATTACCAACATATTCTTCTTCCTCCTCATTACCCATAACTTGCTATTCAAGTACAACTAGACGATCTCTTGTGTCTAACAAGGAAACAAGGATCTCATCAAGTTTTTGTGTGGTAGTTACTTCTCCACCATGGAAGGTGGGTTATTTGCAGCACCTCCCCTTGTTCTAACCATTTTCTATTAATAAGAAAATTAAGTTTTTATCAGATTATGGACTCAATAGGTCCAAGAGCTACAACCTTCACTCTAATACCAAGATGTAACATTCTCATTTTAAGACTTAAGAAATAAGCTAATTTTTTTATATCATATGTAATGTTCATTATTCTAAATTAACGTAGTTTAGAACACACATTCTAATTCCAATACATCCCATAACATAAAACCATATGCAAATGTAAATGGCTCGGTGAAACATAGATCTCTCATTTCATGACTCTGTATTAAACTTATTACTCATATTAACTCAATAATGTGTATACAACGTATACTTGGTTCTTTTAACCTTTTAGGGGAATCCAAGTGTTTTTTCTAAGAGGCCTATTTGAATATTTGTTACGGATATTCATATGAAATCCCGATTCTTAAACTAGGTGTCATAGGACAATGCAATCAGTAGCTTGTGATACTTCGGTCAAAGTTCTTAAACATGTTTATCATGCTTTCATTACTTGAGGACATACTTGTCAAATGGAATTAGTCCCTCACCATAGTTGTTATGTTATCTAGAGTGGTATTTCCCGATTTTTGTTAGTCCAATCTGATTGAAGGTTTCATACTAGACAAGGGAAACAACATGCACTAGTGTGGAAGACTACTCATGATGAATAAGGGTACATAGACATAATCATTTGAATTACGTCAATTGGGTGTGTCTAGTTATCCTAAGTCAACATGATTTGAAATTGAAACTAGATGATATTCATATCCCTATATAGGATAGAACTGTGATCCAGTCTTACTTTTATATCAATTAAGTTAAAAAAACTATGCGGGGTGTTGAGACATCAAATGCATCATAATGACTCCTTCCATTACGAAGTTACTACACTATAGTTTATGTGTTCCAACATCCAACTGATTTTCCTCAACTAGGTTAACATACCTTAAATTATAAGTTTATTAGCCCATTTAATCATTGTCTAAAAGATTAATTACAACAACACTTAAAGATTCATCTAGCATCATTTAACCTATAAGGTTACAAGTTGAAACTGCATGTGAGGTAGGTATGTAGGTAAAATCTGATTTCTAACTGTTTAATTACATGCTTAAGTTTTTCTTTAAATGAAACAACCTACATTATCTTACGACAAGATTGATCTTGAAGTTATGAAAGTGTGTTAATTAGTTCCTTACTTATTTCAACCTTAACTTAAATAGGTTCATAATAAACCCTTTGTTTTGGACTTCATGAAGATGAAGTCCAAATTCCATTTAATTCCTTATTAATCATTCCAAATTTAATTAAGAAATATGCCTAAGGAAGTACACATTTAACCATTTACTTACAACATTCATAACACTTTAACAAGTTCATAAATTATGTCTCAATGATTGATTTCAAGGGAATTATCCTTTTCCCTAAATCAAGGACTAATGTCCAATTATGAAAATAGATTACATATATTTCAAATACATCAAGAATTCATACATATATATATATATATAATTTATTCATGATTCCTTTCCATTGTTCTAAGGATCTATTTAAGAGTGTCAACTTATTAGTTGCATCTCTTTATGTGATAACAACCAACTAAGATTTCATATTCACAAACTCATAGTTTTACAAATATAAGAACTATTAAGTTCCAAATTCCTTAACTCTAAAATATATATACTTCCCTCCTTCATTTATGATATTACTTAATAATACCCCACAATCTATGCCAAAGAAGGTATTTCAAAAAGGTAATAATAAAAATCATCACATTATTTATTCATAAAAAAGGAGTGATACTTTCACTGAATCCAGAAGTATCTCAGAAATTACAAAGTGTCATAACAGCAGTACAAAACTAGTTTTTATTACAACTTTATTTTCGAAAAACTACATCTCAAGTAATGATGCCACATAATCATCATAATAAATATAAAATTTCTTTAGTAAAATAGATGTAACTTTCTATATGTCTTTGTCCTTTCATATTTTCAAAATCCACCTAAAAAATTGTTAGCACGATTAGTTCATTTGAACTGAGCATTATAAACACTAAATCATTAAAACATTGTACTTTTATCTAACTGTTCCATAAAAATAACCCTGTTGTTTATGAAACAATTCTGAAAACACAACAATAAAAGAAAAAGACTTTTCCCTAAAATATTACAACTAAGAAGGAGAGAGAAGATTAAAGTTTCTAATTTTGTAAGTAATTTTTAGTTAATCAACATATCAACCCTAACTTGTCATCCTAAAATTCTTTTCAATAAGCTGGAAATAAAATAACAGAATTAAAGAAAGGAAATTCATAATTTATCCTAACTTTTCCTTATCATTCAATTTCCAGAATAAGGTACTTCATTTAAATAGTTCTAACTTTTTGAGAAGTAATTCTAGATATCCAAATATACCTTCCAGAATACGTATATTGTTTTTCTATTTCAATTGAACATTCAAATCAATACTTGAAGGAATAAATAGTCAAGACATAATTATATTCCTATCTAAAATCACAACTGTAGAAGGCTCAACAAGAGTCTAAATTATATTGATTAAGAGTATGTTTCAGTACTCCAAATAAGGAAGACATAATCAATAGAATCAAACAAGATAGCTCACAGAAGAAATACTCTAAAATACCTGAGTGAGTTCATTTCAAGTTCAACTCAAAGGAACAGTCATAACTTACACTCTACAGTCCTAACAACTGCACTTTTATAGCATTCATAAGCCAAAAGAAGGATGAGCTACCAATTAGAGTCACTCAAGTTTCAACCAACCACTATCAAATCCAAAAAAAGGGCAGAATGGTTAAAGTTTAGAACCAAACTAAAATAATATCATTCCCTTTATCTTATGTTAGAGTTCATAAAAAAATAATGGTTACAAAGGTAATGAATGAATAACATTCCAGAATTGAAGAAATAGACTTCAAACACATCCTTAAGAGACTCTTCAACACAATAGTCTCAAAGATAACAAATTATCTTAAAGATTCTAGCTAGTATATTAGTTACAGAGAAAGGAAAATAGGTAAACATCAAGAAGATATGGTTTCCCAAACCCCAATGTTGGAACAAATTGTGAAGAACATTAATCAAAGTGACCAAACTTCCCTCTATACAAATCTACTAACACATTAAGGAGGAAGCCACAACCATATCTCATTTCACAGGCTAAGCATCCGCTCTAAGAAAAGACAAATGAAATGATACATAACCAACTTCCCTAGGAGTAACACACATCAAGTGCTTAATCAATTGAGGGAAACCCACTTAAGATCTATAAGATCTTAACTGAGGTAACAACATAGCTCAGAGTTGGGAATCAATAAACGAGCTAGGAAACAGAATAAAAAACAATATCATACAATGAGAAAATCAGTTTGTCCTTCCTCCACAAAAGTAAAATCACCATTCATGATTCAAGTGAATAACAAAGAATTGTTTTGGTACTAGAAATCTTGGTGAAAGAAAGGAAAAGAGAATAAATTAGACTGAGTTCAAGCTAGTTTCCTAAAGAAGTATCAATTAACAAAACGAGAAGAAGAGAAAGATCATTCAACAACTTCCTTTCAAAAAATTTTGACAAAAACCAAAAATTTAGAGAGAGAGATTTCAATATCTAAAAATATCTTCCAAGGTAACCAAAAGCCTAGAGTGTGTTTAAGAAAATAAGAAGTAAATACAACAACATAGAACCTTACAAATTTTGTAGTTCTTCCTTCTTTACAACTTATTCAGTCAAGGCTCAACAAAATGAGCAAAGACAATATGAAATTTACAAAAATATAAGCATTCCAAATCCAACACAAGATGGGTATTCCACTCAGAAAAAATATATAGTCATGAACCAAGTTGAATAGAACAATGGTCTCCACTTCCATTATCAAGAAAACTACCCAAAACAAAAAACATACATTAACTTGAACAATGGCATAATGCCAAAATGGAGACTCCTTCAAGCTAGATTCCCAATGACAACAAAAATAGACATGCAAGTTAAGATCTATAGATTTCCACGAGTCATGCAACTATTAAAATCATTAAAAACCTCCACATAAATTTTTAATTAGTCGAGAGAACCACATAGACCTATTTCAATAGCAAGAAGGTATGAATTTACAAACAAGCTAGCATTGCAATTCAAAGTTCACACTTTCAGATTTTGTTCATAACAATGAGGAACCAATAGCACCCAAAGAACTATTAAAAACATCAGCGATGCAAGAATAATCAATCATAAAAATAGAACCATAAGGTTTCCACAAAGAGCAGAGTTGTTTTTATGAAGCATTTAAGTAAAAGCAAAAGACTTAATGGATAGGGCCTATCTTGTATGATAGAGCTCCTGTCTTCACTTTCTCACAGAAAATATTCAATCAGAGCTTTGATTCCTTTCCACGAAATTCCAAAAACTCCTCAAAACATTCTTCTCCTTCCTCTTATAGTTTCACATAGTGGTATTTTTCTTCACTTTCACCACCATGCAAGGAAAAATAAACATACAGGATTTGAACCGAGGGTTTGAAGATAATATCCACATGCAAAGATTAAGATCAAAAAGAACAAATGAAAAAAAAACCAAAATCATTCATTTTTCTATCTTCCTCCTTCCTAGGCGGCTTTTTCGTTATTTCCAAAAACATTAAATGTAAATCAGCAGGACAAAACATGATCCTTCTCCTTGTCCCGCCATTACCAACTTATGTTTACTTACGAATAAATTTAATATTGCATGAAAATAACACTTGGAAGAGTTTCAAATTATACCACGCTATTAATTTTAGTGCATTCAAAAAAATTTGAAATATCAAAGAGATAAGACCACATTAATCCCTCATAAATTTCTAGAGGTTGGTGCCACCGACCTTCCCCTTTTCCATGTCATCCCCTTCTCCTTAGGTTAGCCCATGTTTAGGTTAGGTTTATAACCTTAGTTTAGGAACTGAATTAGGTCCTTAGGTTTAAGTCTAAGGTTTAGTCTTAGGCTTTCCTTTAATCATTAACATCACACATTAATAAAAGAACATAGTAACTTAGGATAGGTTACCATTTAGGATAGGATTACCAATTTAGGAACATAAATTTAATTAGGTCCCTTTAGTAATAGCTAAGACTTACATCATAAACTTACCAAAGAAGAATCAGAATGCCATCAAAGATCACTTATAAAGAAAGGAGCAACGAGAGATCACTTGACTTCGAGACAGCCGAATTTGGAGATCACATGATCTGTCCAACTTGGTCAATATGACCACAAAGTCATGAATTAGAAGCATACCTTGGATCAATGAAATTGATCCAAGGTATTGTTGTTCTATATCCAAGATTATGAATAATGAAGCAAAAATTTGAGTGCAACAAAACTATGAACAAGTTTAAACTAAATTAATTTCTCATTTTCCAAAGTAGTGAATTATTCAACACAAGAAGAGATGAATTATTTCATTCTCAATTCAACATAAACATGGAAAAATTGTACCTATTTCAGCAGATAACATATTATCTAAAGCAAACATGATTTCTTGATTCACAAGAGTACATCATCTTAAACAAGAATCACATGTCAATGTTTGAAACTTAAAAATAGAATCCATCGTAGATATCAATCATGTTAGAGGTTCTATAGTCAGTATACCAATGTTTTTACACCTCTTTGGAAGATGACATAGATCTTGGTTTCCCAGACAAGAACATCGCTGCATATGAGATGGCAAAGAGATTGGTGAGGTGGAGCCACTCACTCAGTGAGGCCATAGCTATTGGCCACTCTCATGGTCACTCACAACACTCGGTGCACTCATGCCCACTGTAGCCATAGTAGGATTCTTGGCCATTTCCATGTATCATATTCAGGTTCTTGGAGAGAGGGATAGGTTGTTGAGCCTTTATTGCTTCGATGCCATTTTACGAGGCATATGTTATGTTTTTGTATTTTTGTGCTCATTGCAAGTATTTTGACCACACCTAATGTGTTATGGAATTTTACATAAACTATGACTTATATATATACACATAGCTCTTTTGGTTCAACTATCCTTCGCATTAGAGTTGAATTCATTTTTAGTTTTCTTTTCATGTGTACTCTAGATGTTTATAATTTCTGATTTTATATGCTTTTAGAATGTATGCAATGGATGATGAATGAAAACAAAATGATTATTTGTATTGTTTTGTAATGTTGATATGTGATGATTATCCAAGCACAATGTAATGTTGAACATTATATTTTCAAGTAATGTTTAGTACTTATTTTTTTATTGCAATGTGTGAAGAATAATGATAGGATAATAAAATGAACTCACTCCATTACCATCCCCACATAATCACTAAGATGTGAGGTCTCAACATCGAGATCTAGGAGGGATGAAAATTGTATGGTTTTGATAGAGATGAAAATGATGAGAGAAAGACAATATTTTGACATAAATCCTATTAAAACCTATGACCTAATTTTACACATAGTTTACTACATAGTTTAGAATTTGATTTACTTTCACTTTTACCGAGACTTAGATCTGTAGATGGCCTCTTGATTTAAAAAATCAGTTTTTAATGTTTTAACCTTCTTGGAACATACACACCTAACTCAATTTTCTTGGGAATTTAATATTTTCAAAGAACTTTTGTAATGAAATTACTTTAAACTTACTAATTTATTTGTAGAGACCCCCTACACCTTGTCTCATGCTACCAATAAGAAGCATGGGCTCATCACCAAGGGAAAGGCATAGGTGAGTAAGGGAACTTCCCTACTTTCTCAATACCATGCCACTTGTAATGGGTGTGGGATCAACACCAAAGGTTGGTAGGGAAAAGAAGTGTAAATGAAAATTTTCATTGATTTTGACTTAAAATATATACTCTTTTTTTTTTTAGTTTCTAAGTTACGCTCTCGGGAAGGAGAGCTTTCCCTAGCCTCAGCCCTACGGAGTGAGTAAGATGTGAGGGCTCAACACCTAAGGATGAGATAGGAGAGCAAGTGTCATGGGTGAAAATTTTTAGAATGCATTTGCTAGACAAGAGGTATTTTTTTTTTTTTTTTTGGGGGGGGGGGGGGGGAAGATGTGACATCATGAAGCTTCTAGAATAGACTATGGGCAATAATAACTACGCTAGAAGGAAACTATGTGAAAAATAAAGTATGCATGCCTTGGTAGGATTAGTGTCAAAATTTCATCTTGTCTTATTGAGCCGATGAAGAGATAAGAAATATTAATGAAAATATTACAGATGTTTAGAGATATTTTATTTGAATGATTGCTAATGTTTTTAGAAGTTTTTGAAATTCATTTTAAAATAAGTTCCCGATTACAAGTTTCAAAAATGATCTAATAGATGATAATGCAATGCGGATGCAATAGTATACATATGGAAATGTAGATGGATCATGTGTAGTATCTTTTTAGGTGAAGAGAGTTGATGGATTCACCAAATTCCTCACCTTCTATTGTACACAGGTAATATGCCCCATTTTTATAGTCCTCTATGACTCGATATGGGCCCAACCACTTGGGCTTGAACTTCCTTCCTTTGCTAGTTTTCTTATCTATCCAGCTGTCAAGTATTAATACCAAATCTCCCTCACATATTTCACATTCGTATACTTTCTTGTTATACTTCCAACACATCCGGTCAGCGTAAGCTCTATGTCTCTGCTCAACATTAATTCAAGCTTCATCAAGGATTTCTAACTGAGAGAGTCATGCCTCCCAATAACCTTCTTCTCCTAGAATTCCTTGTAGTGAAATCTGGAGACTAGGTATTTCAACTTCAAGTGGTAAAACTACTTCCAAACCAAATACCAAAGAATAGGGGGTTTCCCCTGTTGGTGTTCTTATTGATGTCCTGTAGGCCCACAAGGCTGGAAATAACTTTAAGTGTTAGTTGAACTTATTCTCCTTTACATTTTTTAGGAGAATGGAATTCAATGTCTTATTTGTTGCCTCAGCCTATCCATTGGCCTGAGGGTAATAGAGAGAAGCCGTGTGGTGATTTATTTTGAACTTTTCACATAACTCATGTACTTCCTCATTCTTGAAAGACATGCCATTATTAGAGATAATGACTTGTGGGACCCCGTACCTATAGATAATCTGGTTTAAAATAAATTTCACAATTACACATCCTCATATGGTGGTTAGAGACATGGCCTCAACCCACTTTGTGAAGTATTTAGTGGCCCTAATTATGAAATTTTGGTTGTTTGTTGACGAGGGAGAGAAATTCCATATCATATTCAAGCCCCAAGTGGAAAAGAACCATGGTGTTACAATTGGTTGCGAGTGTTGGTAGGTATGTGGATCTCGTGAGAGATCTTGACACTTATGGCACTTACGCACATACTCTACTGCATCATGCTCTAATGCGGGAGGAAAATAGCCCATCTAATGTATCTTTCTATAAGTGATGTGACCTCTAAAGTGACCTCCACATACTCCACTATGGGATTAATAGAGGATATTTTCAGATTCTTCTTCATCAACACATATTAGGAACATCACATTAAAGTCTTTACAATAGAGAACTTCTTCGATGATTACGTATTTCGTGGCTATGACATGTAGCCATATTATTTTTTGTGAGGTTGCCTCTTTAGGATATGCATGGTCTATAATAAAGTTAATGATATCAGGATACCATGGGCACATAGAAATGAGAGGCTTGGTTTCTATATATTATATGCATTTGACGGGGAAATCTAGGTTAACTAGATCACCCCATCTAGTGGGTTGTCAACTAACCAAGTATGGAATTATTTTTCCTTTAAAAAACTTTTGGTTAACGAATGTTAACTCTAACTCACCCATCAAATTCAAGAAACATACAAATTTCTTAGATTAAAAACATTGTGTTTGAAAAATTTGTAAATAATTTGTGTTAATAATGATCCTCATTCTTAGTTAAACATGTAATGTCTTAACCTCTTTATTTTTAAAACTATACCAAGACATTTTGTCTTTTCCTACATATAGTGTGTCTCATAGTCAAGAAATGTATGAATGATTAAGCAGACTACAGGATCTCATTTGTCATCATATTTTTGAGGTAGCATATAATCTAATGAGATGTCTATAGCCCACGAATATAGAGTGAGGGGGTGATATGACTTATGGGGCATAAGCATGGGAGATGACAGTAGGAATCATTTGACCGATTCAAATTCCTCATGACACTCACTTGTCTAGATGTTACATAAACCCTTTTTAATAAATTGTTTATTGGGTGAATAGCGAATGTTAAATCAAGAATAAACCTTCGTATTGCATTGAGATTTCTAAGAAAATACCTAATTCCAGACTCATATGACGATGCGGTCATTTTCATAACTACGCATATTTTTTTTGGATCTATGTCAATCCCTCATGAAGAAATGATGTACCCTAGTAACATCCCTCTTGTCACACCAAAAACACATTTTAATGGATTTAGAGTAACATTGTATTTGATAATACAAAAGAGAATGATGTGAAGCACCTCGGGTTGATCACATTGTTTCTTTTTCTTAGCCAAAATGTCATCAATGCAATATTCCACAATCTTATGAATGAGATTATGGAGTATGTAATTAATTTCTCATTGGTAAACGACACCAACGTTCTTGAGACCGAATGACATGACTGCGTAGAAATCGGTTCCCTAAGGAGTGATAATGGCTATTTTTGTATAATCTTCCTTAGAGATCATGATTTGATTGTACCTAGAAAATCCATCCATTAGGGACAAAACTGATAACCAATTGCTTCGTCAATGATAACATCGATGGATGGTAGTGGGAAATCATCCTTGGGACATGCTTTGTTGATATCCCGAAAGTCAATGTAGATTCAAATTTTTCATTATTTTTAAGGACGAGGATGATGTTAGACACCCAAATTGAGTAGTCAACGGGCTTAGTGAACCCCACATATAGGAGTTTCATGACTTCCTCTTTGAATATTAGTGCCACCTTGGGTTTCATAGGTCTATATTTTTTGTTGATGTTCTTAGCATTAGGATTGGTCACTAGGGTGTGGAATGCAACATGAGGAGCAATAACATTCATCTCTTTGTAATTAAATGCAAACGATTTCAAATCTTCTTTGAGAATTTTTGTTTGTAACTCCACTTCTTCGAGTAGTAAGCACACAATTTTTATAGAGTTGTAAGTACTCTGCTATAGTCTCATATACTTATGATACTTGATTAGTGACTAGTTTTGAAGCACCCAACACTCTAATGTTACAAGCTAAAACATTTTTAGCTATAATGAGATAGATAAGGAGAGCCTCATATTATGCACCATTGTTTGTACATTCGAAATCTAGTTTGAAGGAAAAAGGCATGACCTTCCCCTCAGGAGAAGTGAGAATCACACCTACCCCAACACCAAAGTGACATTTAACTCTATCGAAATTAAGAGTCCAATAGTTGCTTGGGAAGATTGACATTGAATCGCTCTTTGTATCTTCTTCCCTTGCTTTTGAGACTTCAACCATGCAAACTTCATCGCTCAGAAGATACCTGAGTCCCAGAACATGTCCTATGCCCATGGAATAAAATGGAAGGATAATGGGTAAATCATTCTCTAATATCTCAACTATGTTTTCCATGGTTCCTATTGATACTATCTCCACAACCCCATTTTCATCCTTGAACACCAAAATTCCTTTAATCAAGCCAGTAATATCTAACTCCGTAGTGGAAATTAACTTAGTCTATGGTGTTGAACTCATTAACTTTTTCAATTGGTTATCGGGAGCTCAAACTCAAAATGCACCTGTGTCTCTACTTTAGATTAGCTAGGTGTATGTAAAAAGGCTTCCAAATCACCTTGTGCAAAGTGAAAACATTCCCCAAATGTAGGAATATAGCTTCCTGAAACAACGTGGAAGGGATCACATTCATATGTTGTATCAAAGGACGATCGAGAATCATATTATAGTTAGTTTTCAAATATATAATATAAAACTTCATGAGAATCGTCTTGGGCCCTAGGGTTACTTGTAGCACTATGGTTCCTATCGATGTTTTCTTGAGGCTATCATACCCTATTAGCATGTTTATCATTAAAGAGAAATTGGTATCTCTGTAGCCTAAATTTTGGAGAAAATAAAATGGCACAATGATGACCACCTTTGCCCCATCATTGACCATTTCATGTTTTACGTAGTTGTTGTAAACAAAAAAATTTAGATATGAGGATGGATAAACTCTACGAGATAATTCAGCGTCTGTGGGCATCTTATTGATGTCGAATACAAATCCAACATCTCTTTCTGGCTTCCCAAGAGGATAGACATAAAATTCTATGTGGTTTATTTGTGCTTCCAAAGGAGGAGTGACATTGATCAAATTTCCAAGACCCAATGCTTCTAATAAAGAAGCTCTATAACTAGGGATTTGTTCGGAAAATCCAAGAAGGAGATTTGAGAAAAGGTTTATTTCAAATCATTGATCAAGCCATAATGCCCTACTGGCTTCAAAAGTGTTTGATGAATATCTTCTGATATATATGGGTAAATATGAGTGGGTTGTGAAGTGTAATCTTGAGCTCTACTAGCAGCATTTATCCGGGGTTCGAGTTTCTAATTATACTAGTTCCACTATCTTAGTCTGTTCATGGCCATCCAACGGAGGTGCTTCCAATGGGTTTGAAAAATTTGAAGCTTCATGATCATTGCTTCCCATAAGGATAACTTTTTTTGAGCCATTGGGGTCCAACTTAAATTTTTTGGGATACATTGGAAGGGGATTATTAAACATCTTGAGCGATGTGTTCTGAGGGGATACATTCCCTATGCAAGTATGTTAAGTCGATCTGTAGAATTTTCCAAAAACATCTTGACAAAGAGTTGTCTTTGGTCTTTTGGAAAGTGTTGTAATAACTTGTTATAATTATGGCATGTTATTACATCATGATCTTAGACCCTATGGAAACCAAAATATAGATCAGGATCATAATCCCGAGGTCTTTGGTTTATGTTTTGTTATGGGCGAAGTTTCGGTTGTTATTGTTCAACTGTTTGTTACTATGATTAAAATTCGAGAGGTTGTTGTCCATATTTTTATATTGGTTTGGATACCCACTTGGGTACTTGTTTGGGGCCTTGAGCCTAAATTTTTTGTTCTTGTTGTCGTTGAGGATGATTTAATTCCAATGTGTTGATCATGGGAGTAAATTTGTTACTCCTTTGGCTGTTACCATTTGTGTTATTATTAACATTATTTGTGTTTGGGTTGTTGAAAATGTTTGGATTTTTTTCCTGGATAGTAACACCATTGGTTGTAATGCCACGATTCTTATTGAGTAATTTAGGTCCTTGGTTATTTTTCGTGTTGTTATGGTAGCTTGAATGAACCTGATTAGGGGTGATCAATCTCTCGTTTGATCCATAGGTCTTGTGACCATTGTCTATTGTTGCTTGATCTGTATGGAGATAAACCTCTAGCACCTCTTCATAGCTCCTAAGCAAGAACTTCTGGTCTTTTTCTTTCATTTCCAGTTAAAAGAGTGAAGGATTATATTGTAGAGATTTGTATAATCCATATTGGGAGAACTTTAAGAGAAGAGGAATCTTTTCCATCTCTAGATGAAATTTGCATTAGACTCATTGTGATCTTGTTTTATGTGTAGGAAATCCCTTATTCATGTCCTTAACAAATTGCTCATGTTGAAAGATTTAATGAATTTGGAAAGGATTTGTTTAAAAAAATGTATCAAAGCCTCATGTATCCTATACTTCCAATCAAGAGAAATATCTTCTAAGGTATTAAGGAAGATCATTGTAATGACTAAATCCCATGGGAGAAACTCTCAAATGGAAATTGCATAAGCTTTGATGTACGCATTTGGATATCCCTCCCTTTAATTTTAAGAAGGTCTGGTAGAGGTTTTGGGAGCATAACACTCCATATGGTGAATTTGAGGGGCTCTTTAATATATTCAAAGTAGTTCCCCACTACGTAAGAATCAAACATGGAAGGCCCATATTGGGGAGGTTGAGGTGGAATGGTTTATTGATATGGTGTAGCGTAAACATATGTTGAGGCATATGGAATCCATTTTAACCTGACCATATGGACTAGGGAAAGAGTACATGTCCCCTTGTGGCAATTTAGAATACATGTGTACATAGGGGGAACATTACTCTGGTATGGATTTGGAGGTACAAAATCTAGGGAATGTTTCATTTCCAGTTGGGATGACATTTGAGAATGCACTTTTGTCTTGTTTCTGTTGTGGCTATCTATGTGCAACATGAGGGGGCATACCCAAGGTTCTTGTCCTAGTGAGGATATCCATGACGCTAGGAATGCTTGTCTAAATAGGAGGATTAGGTGTAGTAGGCACTTGGCCATAGTTCTATGAGTTGATGGAGAATATTTTCTTTCCCAACAAAATATGAAGAATGGGTAGCTTTTTTAAGCTCTAATTCTCTAACCTTGTCCACCAATACCAAGATGACCTCTCCTGGTGATGACATGGCATTTTGTTTTAGCATATGTTGTTGAATTTTGTTAGGCAACAAAGGAGTGTGATATCCTACTATGAATTGTTCATTATTTTTCCATCCCTCATTAGGAATGTTTTCTGTTGTGAGAGGGGTAGAGGTGTTATTCTAAAGTAAGATATCACTATGTCATTGCATCCTATCAATGTTTTGGAATCATTGTTTTCTTTTGGCGTAATGCTAAATACTCCTTGTTTAGTAATGGGAGTTGATCAGACTACATACTAATTTGCGGTCTAAACAAAATCTAAGGAGATGAGCTTGACTCTCTGGTAAATGTCATATTATTAGAACTTGAAGGTTCAGGCTGTTGTGTTTGTGTAAGTTGGTCAATTTCCTCAATCTTGACTGAGGATCCATTATTGGTCCCTTGAGGAGGAGGATTTTGAGACACAGGGAGATGAGTTGAGTAGTTTTCATCCCACACTAATAGTGAGTTAGACTATTGTTTCCTTCCTATTTTATTGTAATATTCTTTGAGACCCAAAATGGGTCTTCCGTATCTATCTTATCCCGACATATTTGGGGGTTTATGAATACTCATAGAATAATGGGAGAAGGAGAAGATGGATGAAAGATATGGAAACAAAAAGAGAGTTCACCAATTTATACAGATGAAAATTAACATGTGAACTTTAACCGCACTCGACTCCCCTAAGGTTTTTCCGAGGCAGCCGATGTGGAAATGTGGATGGCTAAGTGATAGTGAAATGTGGTACATGGAAAAAGTGCATGTGAGTGGAATGAACAAGTTGTCAAGGAAGAATGATGTCTTTGATGCACAATATTGGGATCTTCTCATCAACCGCAAGGAAATCCCTTCTTACCTGAACTAGTTTGGTAGATGGATCTAAAAGAATGGCTATATAGATACTCCAATAAATATCAAGCTCCATGGAGATCCTTTATATTGGTTGTGGTATTCATGGGAAACCAATGGCAGCCTCATAACTATGTCTAGACATGGCCATGGAACGAGTGAGAAAGGCATGTTTCCAAAGAATCTAGATTTAGTTGGCGAGGAGTGGTCCTAAATGTAAGGGCTCGATGAGCTTCCTCGTTCAAAATGGTCAATTATCTAATGATGCCAGGTGGGAGTGGAGATGAACTGAAGACATTTACTTGTAATCTAGTGTATATGTCTAACTGGCCTTTAGTTCCATTTTGTTGGGGGACCATCGAGATCACAAACATAAATTCTTGGTGGCTTCAGTCCTTGTATGGTAATTTATATATTTAAACCCTATTGTAAGTGGTAGTCTAGATATCATAGGCCTTATCTACCGGAATGTTTAAGATTTTTAGTTGTTAAATCTTCTATGCATATCAAGCTGGTGTTTTGAGGACAAGAAGATGGAGTCTAATTTCTATGTCCGTAATTAACTCAAGACCATTCGGTTGTGGTACATGTGGATCACTTTTGTATGTATGTTCTTGTTGAGGACCACCGATGGTTGCATATTACAAAGATCTAATTAATTAAGAAAATAACAACTAATCTAATTGAATTGAAACTATTCTATGTTTTTGGTATTTTCCAAGATATAAATGTAAAGAAACAATCCACATCTACTACTCTAATAAAATAAATATTTTTGTTCTTTTATGGAATTATGAGGAAATAAAATATTCTACTCTAATTAATAAATCCTAAAACAAATAAACAACCAAATGTAGTTGTTTATCTATGCAAAATAAATCTATTATATTTTAAATGATGAAAGCTTCACTAAACTATGGATGCAAATCTAACCTTTATTTTTGCTCAGAAGCATGGGAAGAAATCAAAGCTTCTTAGAAGCTTTTCTTCCCTTCAACTTCTCGCCAAAAGAGTAAAGAAGATTTCTATGGAGGATTTCCTATATGAATTGATCTACTATAACTATTGAATGATTACAACAATGGAAATTCTTATTTTATTCTCTATTTGATATAAATGTATGCATATGATTTATAAAAATAACATGAAGAAATGAGGAAATCAATATCAACCCCAAACCTGGAAATATATAGTAATGGTATCCAGTTGTATTGTTCTTTGTTCCCTTATTTTTTATTTTCTATCTATTGTGTTCACGTGATTCCAAGGGATTGGGAATGTAGTAGAAGAAATAGTGAGAAGGTGCTGGAGAAATTTTATCTTGAATGGAAATCTAGTAACAATGCGGTGGAACAGAGATAATGTAAGTGAACGAGCTTGGCTATGTAATTTCCAATAAGAATGAGGTAGCTTTGCAATAAAAGAATACATAAAATTATCTTTGGCCATTTCTGGAGAGCATGCAATGGTTTTATAGAAGGTTGTTTGGGAAAGGTCCAACCATTTGGTAGCAATAGAGTGCCAAATCATAACATGAAGGGGGAGTTAAACACTCAATCAATAATTAGAAGTGGAAGAGGATGCAAACACGAATCAATCAAGCCCAAAATCAGCTAAATTGACTCAAAAACGTGTGCTAAAAGTGAACTGGAGTGAAGCAATGTGCGTCCAATTCACGGGTAAAGAATTTCGGAAAAAGGGCACATGACGACCGCCTAGGTAGGGTAGCGAGTTCTATAACTAAAGGTCAAAACAAAGGTGGGAAAATTATGTGTGAAGCTAATGAAAATCATGCAACTGCTGTGTAAGGTAAACTAGGCTACAATTATAAGTTGTGAAGAGGTTAAGGAGCTCGAACAACTTTGGAAAAGACACTAATCATCACTAGGGACCTTTTGTAACCATTTTTCGATAATGTAGCATGTGCAAATTTGGTGTGTACAATAACCTAGATATAAAATGGGTAAAAATTATAATCAAAGCTATGGGAAGCTATGAAAGATCGATAATGGGAATATAAGGAACGGGTTCACCAAATTATTTAATAAAATTTACATCTATGTAAAGAGATCATTGATAAGATTAATTTAATGTATTCAATCAAGATCTAGATATATAAATACAAGCAAGAGTGATAGATAGGGTTTTTAGAATGACTCATCTTGTAAATGTAGGTTTGAAATAATTTTTGGATTGATGAATAGGATAAAAGGAAAATATCAGGTTGTGTAATATTTGTTTGCGAAACCAAGAGTTGACGATCTCGAGAGATACAAGTTCCTAGGAGAGGACACGATCGCTTGGGTACTACCATATGTTCTAGATTTTAGTGTCTATGAAATAGATTTGGTCCTAGTTCTTTCTTTGTCACTTCTTGTTCCTTATAGTTTGCATCAAGTTTTCTATATGTCTACTTATTCACATTTATACCTATAATATAAACCCTAACTACCTATAAAGTACTAAAATGCACATTAGATAAATAAACAATGTATAATCTTGAGTCTTACTAACTTTAGTGGTAACCCCTATGTGATTTTCACCAAGTGCTACACTAAATTTAATACTCAATATAATTATGGCATGTGTGTTTGATTAGAATAGTGTCCCTTGAGCTAGGTTTACTTAGTTCCAATAACACAAAGATAGTGGATATAACTACTTTGACCCAAATATATATGTGTGGGATAGAATTCAAAATAAACCCCTATGCAAAGTGAAGTATGCAATCCAAAATGCGGTCCTTTGATGTATTAGATAGAAAATACTAGCTCCTTGTAATATTATTTTCCTCTTGAATTCTTTCCCCTAATGAAGTTAAATAAGTCGTATATATATATATATATATATATATATATATATATATATATGATTCCTTTGTTTAAGTTTTGTCATAAACAAGTGAAAGGCCGACCTAGGGTGATAAAAAAATATAAGAAAGAAGTAACATTCAAAAAAATAGAAAAAGAGAGAAAGTGGAAAAAATATCCTAGAGGGGACAATAATGCCCGCAGACACTCTTGTCCTTAAGTGGCGGATCTATAAGGGGTGATAAAAAGGTAAAACAATGAAATTAGAGATGAGAAAGATGTCAGCTAGTATGAAAAATTGTAAGGCATAAGTGTAGGAGCAACAAGAAATAAAGATAAAAAATATAAAATCAATGTCAAATAAAAAAAGTGTTTTTAATTGCTAGTTCTATTGCTTAGGAATCATGCATATAAGTGATGAATTTAGAGGGTATAAGTACATAATAAGTACGTGATTTATTGAATACAATAGGTTTAATAAGTTTCTCAATTTGGTAGTGTTTCTCAGGGACATTTACATGTTTTTATTCAGTTTAAATGATAAAATGCATTATATAATTTAGATTATGGTGACACCAAGGGTACATACAAGCTAGCATTTCCCTAGTACATTGTGTCATCATTTTCAAATCAATTGGGTTCATGTTCATCTGCAATGGAACTTATCCATGGGTCTTGGGAAGTTTTGAGGTGACTGTTATCCTCATAGGCTTAACTTCTCATCACTCATATTTTGTGAAGGTTTCATGAGAAAGCTGGAACACTCCTATATAGTTCGGGAGTTCACCATGCGGGGTGCATTTTCACTTCTTTCTATTCTCCTTAGCACATTCCACTTGGGGAATGATCACCCCCAAGTCCTTCCAACCAACTCCAATACAAATTTTAGAAAATATCCATGGCAATGATAACAAGAGCACTTTCTCCCACCTCTCTCACAAAATAATCATGTGTAATCTTTCATTTTTTTTCTTTTCTTCTTACGTATTTTCCATAATAAGTTCAATATTTTCATGTTAAAGTTTTATTTCCTATACTATGGACATTGAATACACTATTCTTTGAAGGTACTCATCTTGGTAAAATAAACACTACTGGGATACAAAGTCTTAGCATAAACACAAGGTGCTCCAAGTGAAGGAAAAGTGTGTCTACACACTCAGGTGACTTTTCCTTTAAGCATGCAATTTTTAATTCCATACTTAAAGGGGGAAATGTAGACACTCATTTTTATAATTCATGCCTTGTAACAAAATTAATTTTACAACACTCTTGAACTATAACACACTTTCTCAATTTGACCAATTATGTTATCCCTAGTTATATCTCACCCATTCTTACTTACACACAACCTAATTGTTTGCATAATGCTAATATCAATCCATCAAATTAGGGTACACCCTTACATATTACAAATCAAAATTTTAGATTACTTGTAATGTATCTAGGACCATAGCATCCAGAAAGGGACATAACACCCATATGCTATGGATCGACCTAGATGCTTTGGTCCATCTCCCTCCAATGGAAATTTTTCTAATTTAAATTACTTTGGTACACTTTTAGTCACTTTATTCAATATTTAAAGATACAAAACACATATATAAGTGAGTTAATCATGTCTCATTAGGAGAGGGGCATTTTATCTACTCGAATCCTAGCAATCACAAACATAGTTATTTTAAGACTCCTTGAGTCTCATATACTTTGCATACTGATTCTAGAGTAATCACCTACTCATATCTACAAGAACAAAAGGACACATCCTCTCAAGTGAAGCATGGGAAAATTTCAAGTAAAATAACATCACTTTGTAAGATCATGATTATCTATAACAAATACTTTATAAACACTCAAAATTAAGTGATTTTCTTTATATATCCCTTACTAAATTTATGCCTTCATGGATTTAAATACACAACATTTAAATCTATAATCTATGAAAATTTAATCCATCTGATAACATAAAAACCACGTGCAGTTGTATGGGTTAATTAGATCTACCCAATCCAATATATTTCACTCTCCATGAATGTGTATACAAATTATATTATTGGTTTTACTTTAACATGTATTACTAATAAAGTGCAGTTCCTAAGTGTATATCTTAAATTTAGTCAATCAAATTCCATCGACATCTCACAACTCAGTTTAGGAACTCGGTGAATCTGATAGTGTAATCAATAGCTTACACTACTTCGACCAAATTTTAAGAGTCATGAATTGCATGCTCAGTTTCATGATAGAACACTCATCATTAGAAACTTATCCTTTCATCGTACCATTATCACTCAATTATCTAGATTTGAATCAATTAGTCAAGAGATTTAAATTGTTTAATCATGCACAAGGTACAAGACCTATCCAATATGCATGGAAGGGAACATCAATTCCAACTTAGGTTTCCTAAGGAAAGAAAAAGTTTACATAATGAATTGCATATTTTGTAATCATTTTTTATATCCATTTTACACCGCGTAAAATGGAAAAAAGGAAGAGCTAAGCCGGGCATTGGATAGGGCTATTACAGGTAAAATATGGGCTAAAGGTGAGATTTTTGGTTCGGAAGCATTTTGACATCATTCATGGAGGATTTGGGTCCATTAGAGTCAATCGGGGTAATTAAACTCTCAAGACTCGCTCAGTGGTAAAACGGGCCCCGGATCCACATTTAAGTAAAAAGGAAAAATGGGAAACATTGAAGAATTACAGTCTTTAGGAACTTCACAACCTCTCCTTCGTGTTTGACATTAATGTTTTTGGAAAAAATCCTAATAAATTGAAAAAATGATAAAAAAATCCCCAAAGGGACTCCAAAGGGTGATTGAGCTATAAATCAGCTCGACGAGCTGTTCTTTGAGATACTTGGCAAGCTCATCTAATTCAAATGCAAGAGAGGTGTCTTTATGGCTTGGGAGAGAAACATTCCACATGGGCTGAGTTGGGGAGCCTAAACAGCTTGGGAAAGTTGCATAAGCACTGTGTGATGAGTTAGAGCATCGGACATTGTTTGGTAAAATGGGGTGAGTGATCCGGAAGGTTTGATGTTTGTGTGGAAACTTGGAGCCATGGAATTAGATGATGCATAACATATTTTTCTTACTAAGCCAACTCGGTAAGTGGGGTGGTTACCAATGTTGGGTGCAGGACATAACTTTCATCAACACGTCGCATGCGGGGCGTGTTGATGTTCGGTGGATCTACACTGATTTGTTGGAGTTGAGGTCAACGATGCCTAGTGCATTGGGTTGGGAGGTCGGGAAATATGATGTTGCAACACTATCCATGACCAAGTGCTAATGTGCAATGGAAACCTTAACCTGATTTGCAAGGAGACCAAGTGGGGTGGTAATCGGATGTGGAGGTGGGAAAACATTTTCACAATGCACATGCCGAACCAATGTAAATGCAACCTCATAACCTACCCCCAAAACATTGCATTGGTTTCAAGTTATGAGGTGATACACTCGAGATGACTTAGGTAGCGGGGTAGGTGATGATCCGGGTGAGTTGGTGAGGGAATAACTTAGTGGGGAGATGGATTAAAACTAAAATACAACCCATGCTAAATTCTCCATATCTTCCTCATTTTTTACCATTTTTTAACAAAAACTATACTTATCGGAAAGGGAAGTAAGATACTTACAACATGGATCAATTAAAAATGAAAAATTCATAGGTTAGTTAAGATAAAATTAGAGGTGAATTCAGAGGAAAATGGAGGCCATGCCCAGATGCAAAGAAGCCATGATGAAGATATGGGTTCCCATTTCATCCTCCACAAGGAAAATTACAAGCAGGTATGGATAAAGAAAACAAGACCACCACTATTACATGAATCATGATGATTTTTAAGAGTGGTGGAGGCATGGTTTTTGGTTTCTTCCTCTCTCTCTCATCTCTTTCTCTTATAAATTGTAATGGGGTTGCACAAAACAAAAGGTTGGTCATTTTATCTCTTCTGTATCCCTATTCTTTTGGGGCTTTAAACCTTCCTCCAAAACACTATAATGGATTCATGCATTCCCCTACTAGAAAATGCACTATGTAAATTTTAATGGAGCAATAAAATCATGCTTGTGTTAATTTTTTATCCTTCCATGGTTTTTTATTTCTTCTTACCTCTCATTGTTAAACAGGTGGTTGTGTATATTTCTTGTTCATTATAGATTTGGTGTGTTGTGTTTAACTTGGTATAGTGGATGTTGTATTTTGGTATGTAGTACTTTTTCTACCCTCTCCATGAATCATTGAATGTGATCTAGTCTATGGTGCATGACCACCCTCTCTAGGTTCATTTCTTTCATTGTTTTACATCTTTGAGAAAGTGGTTGACAACCTCCTTTTTTTTGGTGTATCACTACTCTTAGTGTAGGTTACATTTCATGTATTGTCTCTTCATGTCTTGTTGGAATGTTAGAATAGATTTAGATAGGTATTTTTCTTACATTAGGATTAGTTTTGATAGGTAGGATTAGGAAGAGGAACCGACCTTTCGCGAGGTCCCACACTTTAGGATAGCTTAATGTTAAGAAATCACACTAAATGTCCCATTCAAAACTTGACCGTTTTGGGGGTACTGTGATTTTTTCATAACAATTTCCTTCCCCATACCTAACATAAGTTGGTACATGGGTGTTCCTAGAACTTAGGTTAGACAACACTTGCCCCTTGCAAAATGTAGTTTTAGATTTGTTGCAATATTCATAATGATTAGATCTTAATAGGATGACTCAAGGTCCCTAAAAAGGAAATTTTATCATCATGAACTTATTCATTATATGATCATTGAATTCTCATAGTCATCTTGAGTTAACTAATTAAGAATCATTCGTTAAGATCATTACAACCACATTTTTTGTTTAATATAATTTAGTTGGTTTATGACTAATCCCCTTTTTCATCGCAATGATAGGTTTATCGCAACGAATCATGTCTTTTATAGGAAAATTAGTTTGTAGTATCATAATAATTTATGATAACATGTACCATACAAATAGAATGTAAAATTCAATGTTATATGTATTATGATTTAATTTAACTTACTACTTTATCTCGGTGAACATGCATATGTACATAACAACGTTGTCGCATGTAATACTTAATTTTTATTTACATAATTATTTTCTACAAAGGTACATTACATCGTACATAATTAAATGTTTTGAATTGTTAATTTAATCATAGATACATTTAATTCATTAAATTTTCATACTAGTGAACATAAATAACAACTTAATGATGAATCATTGAATAATAATAGAATTTTACACTTCATTTATATAATATCATTATGTTGTAAATCAAAAATTAAAAATGATAGAATTTAAAGTAGAAGTACACTTCAGCGTTATCATTTATGAATAATAATGATTACAAAAGTAAAATAATATTATCTAAGATAATCTTTTGATTATAATAGGATAATATTCCTTTATTACATTAGTATAATTGTGAAGTATAACTTTCGCTTACAAGGATCCATACAAATAATACAATCAAATCAACTTAGTAAACCATGTAAACTATGCACAATTATTTCATTAATCATCTGCAAATTATCACTCAATTTACGCCATCTATAGGAGAGACGAGATGGTAAAATGGTCGATTCAAAATGAACCGGCATGAATTTGTCACACTCATCACCTTTATTGTATATTAAATCATAATTATTACAATAAATTATCTCATTCAATAATCTAAATTAATCTCTTACATAAAAATTATTATGGTAAAATATATCACTTATATTTCCATAAGAAAAAAATAGCTTCATTCATAATTTCGTGTTGTTATCTAAAAGGGATCATTCCATTATTATCTAGATAGTTAACGGTCAATAATAAAATATTTCAAATATGAATACTTGATCATTCAATTCTATTTTAATAATATACAACAGTCTTCAAAAGGATAAGAAAGTTTAATAATAATATCTTACTTGATCCATATCTAATGATTCTCCTACACAATACCATATTTAAGAGACATCAAAATATTTGATTCCAACTAATGAAGTCTACAATAGACACAATAAAAAAGTTATAGTTAAGTAATAAACAATTAACTTCCTTAACAATTAAATTCCTTTATTCCCTTTTGGTCTAATAACTACCATGAGTAAACCCCACTATAATATAAACCTGCATGAAACTTTAATATAGCAGATGAAGTTAGGTTCACAAGTAGTCAACCCAATATTTAACAAAATTAATATTATGTTATTGAAATATAATTTTTATGCTTTCCTATCCATTGCATTCATATAACTTATAGAAATAAAGCAACTATAAGCTTCCATATATTTATTTGAAATGCACAATCATCAAATTGAATTATTATAGAGTTATTATAACATGTACATATTCAATCAATTTAAACAATGAGTAAAGGTTCAATTTAAAACCACGGTAAATGATATTTTCCTTTACATCACTCAAAACCTCAAAATAGGTAAGAAATTTTAATGAAGAAAACCAGCAAGAGGTGATAAGAATTCAAACCTATTTTAGAAATTTAATCCCCTTTTCCATTTATGATACTCACATAAAAACATTGTTTGTATACTATAATTTCACACAATATAACTAAATAATCATACCTTAAGAATGGGTGGAATAAACTCATAGAGTGAGGATACATATTACGATAAAAGAATCTAGGGTATGCATTTAATATTAGTTCACAATACCAATAAATCTAACCTTATATTATAGGATAACATTTGCAGTTTTGATCACGTAGCACTCATAACCAACATAACCCACAACAAAAATTACCCATAAAATAAATTTTATGTTACTTATCTCTTTGACATTCAAGGAAGGTCATTGTTTCATAATAAAGATGTAGCAATGGCACCCAGAAATGGGTAAAATAAAACACCAAAAATAAATTGACCTTGAAGGAAAAATGAAATCATCCTTCCATTTCCCATATTAACACTCAACGAGAAAATCGAGACACATGATTTCAATATATGGTGAATAGAAAGGAGGAAAAGGTAAATTTCTAAATCCAATAGTCAATTTCAAGACTACCAATCTTAACACACCATTAACACATTTTTTAACAAAATATATAATGTATTTATTATATGCATTATAAAGTAATAACAATGAAGCATATAGATTTTAACAAGTTCATGCCTAAGAAGAGGAGTCTAAAATTTTCTCGTTGTTTCCACACAATTTTCCCAAGCAAAACCGAAAATACTTTCACCACATTTTTGCAAGAAAATAACCACAATAAAACTTCCAAATTCTATAAATTTTGATGTTATCAAAACAACAACACATAACTTATTAAACTTCCCGTTTTCATTAATAATTCCTCTTAAATTTCCACAATAAAAAATTGATAAAAATAATCCACCTAATACTCCCAAAAATAAAAAGATTCAAGAAAAAGGTAGTGTTTACAATTTTCCACATGCGAGAGCTTGAAAGAGGGAAAAATTGAAAAAGTTAACATGAACCACAATTAACAAAAAAACCCTCACAATAGCTTCCTCAATAAGCTTCATGATTCTCCCAAGAAACGTAGGGAGAAGTTAATGACATTAATGCATGCAATTACCAATACCAAAGTTCCCTCCAAAATCTCCCACTAAACTTAGTGTCTTGCATGGTGATCATGATTTGAATGGTTGAATACTAAGGGAATAAAACACTTAACATTTACATGGGTCAACCGTCGACCAATAAATAACAATAATTAAATTCCAATAAACAATATTTCCTGGGTCAGTCATTGACCCATCTTTTAAACATTGTCAAAAATTATAATCGTTCATCTAACTATATGGTCAAATAACATGGAGATAAGCCTATATACCTCAAACATAGTCTCATACCATTAACTTAATCAAACCAATACTTCTTTCGTTAATAATGTCAATAGTAACTCAACATAGCCTTACCTTTTATTATACTTGTCTAACAACGAACTATTTAATATTTTTGCAATCATTACCTTCCATTACCAGTTCCAACACAACAATGAAGTTATAGCTATTGGAAATTATTCATACACTTCTAAGGTCTGAGACCATCTATCCAACATGAGGTTAATGATAGAAATTCACCTTTAGTAGGTAAAACAAGCAAATAACCTAAACTTTATATTTTCATCCTCAATATAATCTTCTAGCACATCACAATCAATGACCAAGTTAGCACAAAAGGTTAATAAAGGTAATATCTACTATTATAATGAATGCTCCTACTACTAGAATACATATCCAAAGGGTACAACATTCATCATAAATATCATAACAGGATAGTCATGTATATGTTACGACTAAAATGAAACCATTAACTACGGTAAGAATGTAATGATCACTAACATCACAATGTACATAAAATGAATTGTAACACAAATAAAATTATGGAAGAATGACGGTAAGTGTCACTACGATACCGTATATATATTTGCACATTAGTATGCATAACCTTCTCATTACGCATATGAATAAACAAACACATACGAGACATCATAATAGAACTAGTCCCATTTTCCCAAATTTTTTAACATAAAACCTCATTTTACAACCAAAATAGAATGCAAAAGGTGGGGTGTGACATACTTCCCCCTTTAAAAATCATCATCCCAATGATTAAAATCAATAACTATCAACAAATCAATCAAAACAGAGATATATATTTGTATTTCTATATAAAAATAATCACCAAATTATATAAAACTTGAAAATATTTCATTTTTTAGTCATTTATTCCCATAATTTATTGATTGTAACAAACATTAATCATCAATTTTTTCTAAAAACCATCAATATGATGTATTTCAGTCAATTTAAATAATACCAAATATCAAATATAGTGTATTTGGTATCCAAATATAAGTTTTATCACTAAAATGAGTGTGGAATAGTAGTTTTTATCTCTTCTAGATTTTCCCAAATTACACTTTCTTTAGAATATTGGTCTCATTGTACCTTGCATTGAGAAATTTCATGGTTTCTTAAGTGTAACCTATGATTTTCCAAAAATTTTATAGGCTCAACCACGATGATTCCCGGATCCTCGAACCTATAAGGATTTATAATTTAGAACATGTGTTATATCATATATATGCTTTTAAGCAAACAAATATGAAAAACATCATGCATCTTAGACAATGTGGGAAATAATGCTAAATGGTATGCCCGTAACCGATCACTTATAAAACTGAAAATGGTCTAACATAGCAAGGTGACAGGTTTTTACGCTCACAAATAAAATTCATATTTTCTTGGCTTAACCCCTAAGAAGACTGTGTACCCTTGGTAAAATTTGTGGTCAACTCTTTTAAGATCTGCATATCTCTTCTATGTGTTAATGAATTATTTTAAGCGCTCATGAATGAGCTTGAATTACCTTTCTATTTCTTTAAACATCTCAGGACCTACTACCTCTCTATCCTCCATGTTATCCTAGCTAATAGGAGTTATACACTTTCTCCCATATAACGCTTCAAATGGAGCCATTTCAATGATAAAAAGTAAGTGTTATTATAAGAAAAATAAACCAATAGAATATATTCTTCCCACTTGTCGATGATCCATTTAGTACATCCTGAGTATATCCTTCATTACCTTGTTGACCCTTTCATTTTGACCATCTATTTATGGATGTTATGTAGAACTAAAATTTAGTTTTCTTCTCAAGTCTGAATTTAAGGTTTTCCAAAAATGAGAAGTCATTCTAGGATCCTATTATCCCATTTACCCACTGGGTTAATTTGGATAACTCATTATAAATGGACTTAGCCATTCAAATTATGCAACATACAAATGAATGTAAAATTTAGCCCTAGAGGTCAAGAGAGAAAGATGACTCAGATGGCTTATTTGAGTTAATATTCATACACGGTAAGTTGGCAAGCCATAGAAAACCAATCTAGTTGGGTTTTCTAGAGAGTTGAAGTGATACGGAGGATGGCCGTGTTGTAGAGTGTGATAGATGAGTCGGTCTTTGAGTCGGGAGGTTTAAATAGTTCAAAGGTTAGACAAAAGTTATATGGATAGTCGGGAAGAACACTAGGTTAGAAGTCCAACCCCCTCTTGTTAGACAACTCACGATGTAGAGATGGCGACTGGGATGGTTAGGGACCGTAGGAATGTATGACCTATAGGTTACACGATGTCTAACCCCCAAGTTGGATGTATGAAGTCAAGCGATGCATGGTTAGATGGGTCATAATATTAGTTTCTCAACAACGTTATGATGAGGTTATAGTGGTCATATGGTTGTGTGGCTCATGAATCCTAGGAAGGTGAAGGTAGATGGGTGAATGACAACCCAACAACCATTTTTAATGCGGTATGGCACCCATGACTTTTCTGATAGAAGTACCCTCACGAAGTGAATTTTTATGGATGCTCATACCTATTTAATGAGGGTGAGTGAAAATTGGCTAGATAATGCAATCAAACCCCTTAATTTTTGGGAGATGCATTCGGGGAGCTGGGGAAAATCTTGTAAAATTTTCCCTCAAATCCATTTGAGCTGCGAGTCTCATCTTTTACTGTAATGTAATTATGCCTTTGTGCATCATATGTAAATGGTTTGTGCATGCTTTAAAGCAATAAAAATATTGTTTTGTGGTGTTTCTTCAAACCTAGCTCATTTTTATCATTTTCTCTTGCCTCTCCATGGTGTGTTTTGTATTTTGTGCATGTTTCTTTCCTTTGCAGTTTTATGAGGTTGTGCTTCATGGGGATTAGATGGTTAATGGAGCTTGGGGATGTGTCACATTTATTTGACCTCTCCCAACTCCTTTTTTCTTCCTTTTTCTCCCTCAACAAAATATCTCATGCCTTTTTTGTTGCTCACCACCCCCTTTTTGTGTAGGATTTCTCTTTTCATGCACTCTCTCTCTCTCTCCTTGTCTCCTTGGAATTGTTAGGATAGGTTTAGATAATTTTATTTTCTACATTAGGAGTAGTTTAGCATTAGGATTAGGTAGAGGAAGTTGGCCTTCTCCGAAGGACCATCTTAGTTTCGCAAGTCCCACAACTTGAGAGATGGTCCCATGTTAGAAAATTACACCGATTGCCCCACATCACGTAGGAAAAATAAGGGGTGATGTATTTTTACATTAATAGATACCCATCATAAATTATTAATTAAGGTACTTTGTGTAATCTAAAAATTTCATGCACAAACCTTTTTGCAAGTACATGAGAATAATATTTCAGATTTCTTGGTATAAAGTGAGCTACTTTAGTTAGTTTATCAACTACAACTAAGATCACATCATGTTTATTTTTCGACATTGGAATTCCTTACACAAAGTCCATATTAATAACTTTCCATTTGAATTGTGGAATATTATGAGGGTACAACATTCTAGGAAGATACATGTGTTCTACCTTGACATGTTGGCATTATAGTCTATATTGTTACTTCACATCAGCAAGCATGTTAGTCACTAAGGGATGTTCGAAATAGGGATCATCATGAAATTTTTCAATAAATTTTTTCCTTAAATAATTTTCTATTAGCACATAGACTCGGTTTTAAAAGCTTAGGAATACTTCATTATCAAATTTAAAGCCCTTGTAATTTTTATCATTTTGATATGTGGTTAGCATTTTTTTAACATGTTGATAATAAGAATCAGCTAGCATAGCTTTCTCTATTTCATGTTTGAATTGAGTTTTAAGATTCATAAGAGTGGAAATGTGATTCCTACAACTTATAGCATCTTTCACTCTATTTTCTCTACCCTTTATCTATCTTATATCGAAGTTATACTAAGATAAAAAATCTAACCATATCAAAACCTTGCATTCAAGTTGGGATGCACGAAGAGGTATTTTAGCCTAAGATTATATATTTTCAGTTCAAAGGTATTTCCCAATAGATAATGCCTCCAAACTTGTAAGGAATGTACAATGGAAGCAAGCTCCAAATCATAGGGAGAATAATTTAACTCATGTACTTCTAATTTTCTTCTCTCATACACAATTACATGGTCATTTTGCAAAATTATTCCTTCCAAACCTTCACTAGAGGCATATGTTACCATGGTGAAGATTCTATTGGGATAAAAAATCTTTAAAATAGGTGTTATAGTCAATTTTTCCTTTAGCAAATTAAAAGAATTTTCACATTTTTTAGAACAGATAAATTTCATATCTTTTTTCTGCAGCGAGGTTATTGCAAACAACAAATTCAGAAAATTCTTTTACAAATTTCCTGTAATATTTAGCCAGTCCCATGAATCTTCTAACTTCATGCACATTTTTAGGAGATGATCAATCAATTATTGCAGAATTTTTGATGGATCTACTAAAATTTCATCCTTATTTATTATGTGACCAAGGTATTGTACCTAATTTTTATAGAATGAGAACTTTGAAAGCTTACCATACAAATTTATCTTTCTTAGCACATCTAAAACAATTCTAAGATGTTCATTATGTTCCTCAATACTTTTGGAGTAAATCAGAATATCGTCTAATAAAACTAGCACAAAATTGTCCAAGTAATCTTGAAAGATATTGTTCATTAAGTTCATAAATGTTTTCAGAGCATTAGTAAGTCCAAATGGTAACATAGTGAACTTGTAATGTCTGTACCTTGTCCTAAAGGTAGTATTATGAATGTCTTCTTCTTTTATTCTTAGCTGATGATAACTTGATCATAGATCGATCTTAGAATAAACCGATGATGGTCGTGCATTTGGTCGAAGATTTCATAAATTATCAAAAGGGGGTATCTATTTTTTATCATATATTTGTTAATAATTAGATAATCGAGGCATAACACCAATGTTCCATCTTTTTCTTGAAAAATATGACCATTTCTTCCCAAATAGATACACTCAATCTGATTAATCCTTTAGATAATAATTCATGAAGTTTTGCTTTCATCTCAACAAGTTTAGTTGTGGTCATTCTATAGGGAGCCTTAAAAATTGGTTTAGTTCCCGGTTTGATGTCAATTGTGAAATAAAACTTGAATTTAGGAGTAATTCCAAGTAGTTCTTTTGAAAAGACATCAATGTACTCTTGGAGTAGCAAATGGTATTCCACATAAGTCTTACCTTCTTCCCAAAATCTGAAATTTTTACAGCGTAAAACATATAAACCTTGTTCTTATCATTTTTGAGTTACATGGCTGAGATTTTACTTACATTAAAGCCTCTTTTATTCCCTGAAAAATGTTATTTTCTATAGATCATCTAAGCATTTAATTTATTTTTTAAATAAGTCTAAAATGTCCTTGTTCGTGATAACCAATTCACTCCTATCACTACATCATATGAACCTAAGGGAGCTACATAAAGATCTAGTTTAATGGTGAAACTTGGAAGTTCCAATGCTACATCAAATAGATATTGGTTCACCATATGCACAACATTGTTCCCATAATGTACAGTCCATGTGTTTTTCATATGACCAACTTTCCTTTTCAGTTTAGATGCTAATTTATTTGAAATAAAACATTTTGTTGCACCAATATCAAATAAAATAGTTACAGGTAGTCCAAATAACTTACATGTTACCTCATTGGGTGTATTGGTTTCTCATCTTGCATTTTGGATACTCCAGCGTGTATTATATGCTTCTAATTATTGTCCTTTTTCCTTTGTGGATAGTAGTTTGCATAATGATCTAAGCCACATATAAAACATTCCCTAGTAGGTTTCTTTCTTTCACTTTTTTTTTTGAGCTTGTTGCATTGTTTTATCCATTCTTCTTAAAATTTGTATTAGGCTTTATGGATGTACTTTTATTTCCATTTCTAGTTTTATTGCCAAAAATTTTCCACCCAAATTTCTTAGGTGCTAATGGTGAAGGTGAACTAAAATTTTTCTTTTTCTTTTCTTCCTAATGAGAAGATATAGCATGCATCTTCTACTCTTATCTGATAGCTTTTTCAAACACAAAATCCATGGTTAATGGTCCATGAACATCAACTTCACTACTATGACAAGGTTCAAACCCATAATACATTTCCTTACGAGAAAATTCTCATCATTACGATATCTTGAGGGACATATTTAAGTAATTTTGTACAATTTTCCCAATACTTAGTTATAGTCAGCTTTCCCTGAGCTAGGGTCTGAAATTCTAACATCTTTTGGTCATAGTATAGTTGTGGTAACCAACAT